>OY821748.1:19028666-20428257 GCA_963682055.1 Primula veris | reverse complement strand
GAATCTTAATTTATCTCCTCCGGATACTCCCCAAAACACCCAATTTTCGATCGATCCTAATCAAAATACTTTTTTTCCATCTCAAAATATGAATTTTCCGACTGATCCATAATGCTCAGTTTTCTTATAATTACACGAGTCACCAACGTGGCGCATCACACGAAGTTTTTACAAGTCAGTTTGTAGAACCTCAGCAGAATCATGATGAATATAACGAAAATCCCCAACCAGATATATTAAACAAAAAATTATATTTTAGCGATCAGTAAATGAAATTGTCGGAATCAAATATATTCGATAAAACGCAAAATTCTGAAAAGTACTAATTTGGTGGGGTTAATAGCCACGTAGACGTGGGATTGGCAATCCCGGATCATACGTGACCATTTATCATTCGTGCGCATTTAATCATGGGAGGAAAAGGAATCCAACGATTAAAGAAAAAAAGTCACGTAGACCCGGGATTGTTCCTAATAGATATTAGTAATATGGGTAATGAAAAAAGAACTCCCCGTTCACCCCATCTTACTTCTCTCTCTATATCTATATCTATGTGAATATCTCTCTTGTCTTGTAACTTGTAACTTATACTTGTTAGGAGAAAAAGTTGTTTAGTACCTTGTATTATTGGTTATTACCAATTTATTACTCAACCTTTAAGTTTTACTAATTTGGACTCTAGCCTACTAATTTTGGTCCAATTAAGGGTCCGGCAATATAAATCGACAAAATTAGATTCACATTTGGACATCATTTTGTTAAACATCAATCCCCTAATTGGACGAAAATTGATAGCATAGGGACCAAATTGGTAAAACACAAAGGTTGGGTACTAAATTAATAAAGTCAATAGTACAGTCTACTAAACAGATTATGTGGTAGTTGGAAAGTATTATCACTACTACTACTACTACTAAATTACTTACCTAAAATTTTGATTTCCCCAATTTAGTTAAGAGATTTTTCCTAGTCAAAGTTGAAAGTAGTTTCGTAAGCGACAATTATTTAAACACGGAGTAAGTATTAATAAAAAAAAAAATAGAAAAAAGGGAAATTACTTAAACATGATGATACCACCAATAAAAGTGACCCACAAAGCAGCTCCCCATGACGTGGCAAAACAAAGAAGATGAGTCAGCTTTATATACGTATACATAATCTTAGCCGGCGCCGGATTTTGATCGTCCGGTGACCGGAAAGTATCCGGCGAGAATATCACTCCGATTGCTAAGAATCCTAAGGCTGCTATAAATCTTCCCGTCCACCCCATATTATTTCTCTCTCTATATCTCTAAATATCTGTATCTGTATCTATATCTATTTTATGAAGCAAACCAACTGAACATTTGTTAAGTTGGATTTAGGTTCATTTAAAACACTAATACTCAGGTTCATTTAAAACACTAATAAACTTTTGACAAATCGAACACATCGGTCAATGTCTCTTTTCATTTAAAAAATTGTATTTTTTTTCCTTTCTTTTTGCAATATCTTATAATTTTATCTTTGTTATTATATTGTTTATTAAGATAAAGTTATCTATTAATTAATTGATCTATTTAACATTATAACATAAATTTTTATTAGCTTTAAGTTTATATATTCTATTAATGTATAAATTCTATTTTACATATGTATAATAATTAATTTAACGAGTCGGTCACTTAACAATAAAATCGGGGACTGTATTTATAATATGATGATATAAATTATCTTAATAAGTATGATATAATAAAAACATATCATTAATATTACTGTAGTATAAATAAGTTTATTATTTTGTAGTAATATTAGCTAGTTTTTGTTACATTATTAATAGATTTAGTTTTTTTAATTTTATCAAATTTTATATATCGTTACACGAATACGAGGTTAGACGAAACGAATAAAATCGTGTTGATATTCTGCTCAATTAATAGATTAACGTTATATTTTCATTTATTATTATATTCCTTTATAAATGAATGTAAATCAAAAACGAACAATTTCAGAACGAGGTTGGATTTTTATACTACACTTTTTTTAAAAAAACGCACAAACCGTAAAAAAAAATCTACGGTTTACAGAAAATACATGCAAACCGTACATTTAATGTACGGTTTGCAAAAATACATGCAAAACGTACATTTAATGTACGGTTTGCATATATTTTTGCAAACCGTACATTAAATGTCCGGTTTGCATGTAATTTTTTTTTTTTTTTTTTTTTTTAATTTCAATTTGTAAAATAGGAAAAATATATAAAATATGCAAATCCATAATTTACTTAGCTATATATAATTGTTTGTTGTTTATTTATATTAATTATAGAAATTATAATAATTGTTGATATTTGTCCCATTTTTGCATTATTTATTTTTTTTGTGTAATTTCAATTTGTAAAATAGGAAAAAATATATAAAATATGCAAATCCATAATTCACTTAGCTATATATAATTGTTTGTTGTTTGTTTATATTAATTACAGAAATTATAATAATTGTTGATATTTGTCCCATTTTTTGCATTTTTTTTTTTGTGTAATTTCAATTTGTAAAATAGAAAAAAATATATAAAATATGCAAATCCATAATTCACTTAGCTATATATAATTGTTTGTTGTTTGTTTATATTAATTATAGAAATTATAATAATTGTTGATATTTGTCCCTTTTTTGCATTATTTTTTTTTTGTGTAATTTCAATTTGTAAAATAGGAAAAAATATATAAAATATGCAAATCCATAATTCACTTAGCTATATATAATTGTTTGTTGTTTGTTTATATTAATTATAAAAATTATAATAATTGTTGATATTTGTCCCATTTAATAAAAAATTTTTGTGTTATTTAGATATTTATTACTAATGGTTTGGTTATGATGTTACATGTTTATGATGGTTATTTGTTTTGATTGAGAAAAATAAAAATTGTTACGCTTTATTAATATTTACCTGTTTTGAGTTATCATTGTTTGGTTATAATTGAGTTATCATTGTTTGGTTATTATTAATTGGTTATCATTGAGTTATCATTATTTAGTTATCATTAATTGGTTATCATTGAGTTATCATTGTTTGATTATCATTAATTGGTTATCATTGTTTAATTAGATAATTAAAATAATTGTTTGGTTATCATTAAATGAACTTTAACTAGTTGTTACCATTTTATTGAGCACGCCCGTATGCTCCTGAAAACCGTGAGATGGCCGGGCAAGTTCAGGTGGGTTTATAAAGATGCGGGTCCTCTCTCTATACCATCTCATGTAATCCGGTGACGTCCCCGTACCAAATTCGCCGTTAACAAGCCGCTTGTGGCGGTCATTCCACACGGTTATAAACTCTGCAAAAAGTGCAGGCCAATTGTGTTTTTGCACAATCTCATATCTTCTATCCTTGCCGTGATCCTGTCTGGGTTTCCAAATATATGTAGGGACCCGCTGAACAAAACCGAACTGTCTCATGAACCTGTCCGCGGGGTGAAACTCAATCTTCTCATTACAAATGAGAGGCACAGAACAATAACATGGCAGCCCAGAAGAGCTGATCCCCAACTATACTCAACACATGTGTCAAAATCCTCCAGAAATGGCAGAGGCCAAAGTGGAATCTGATCACTGCTCTTATCTGAAAACACATGTGCCCCCAGTAATAATAACATGGCAGCCCTAGACTGATATAGCAAACGGTCCTCACTAGGGTTGGGGGGTAATTCATCAAAGGTGTGGAACATCCAATCAAGTCTAACTGTCAAACAGTTTGTATCCACTTGATTGTCAGCCGGTCTAACACCCAACAAACTCTCTATCATATCTAACCTGCTCGCCCTGTTATCATTCCGCTCCGATCGGCTAACAGCAAGACCATCCACCCTGAGACCAAGCATAATCTCTACATCCTGTAAAGATATCCCCAACTCTCCACCGACAAAATGGAACGTGTGCGTCTCATCACGCCACCTATCAACTAAGGCTGTAAGCAAGCCTCGGTCTACGCTATAATTACCTATAGTGTGAATACCATAAAAACCAGCCCTAATCATATTTTGAACTACTTTGTCAGGCGTCGGTATCTGCCAACTATAATTATATAGCTAAGTGAATTATGCATTTGCATATTTTATATATTTTTTCCTATTTTACAAATTGAAATTACAAAAAATGGGACAAATATCAACAATTATTATAATTTCTATAATTAATATAAACAAACAACAAACAATTATATGTAGCTAAGTGAATTATGGATTTGCATATTTTATATATTTTTTCCTATTTTACAAATTGAAATTACACAAAAAAAAAATGCAAAAAATGGGACAAATATCAACAATTATTATAATTTCTGTAATTAATATAAACAAACAACAAACAATTATATATAGCTAAGTGAATTATGGATTTACATATTTTATATATTTTTTCCTATTTTACAAATTGAAATTACACAAAAAAAAATAAATAATGCAAAAATGGGACAAATATCAACAATTATTATAATTTCTATAATTAATATAAACAAACAACAAACAATTATATATAGTTAAGTGAATTATGGATTTGCATATTTTATATATTTTTCCTATTTTACAAATTGAAATTACAAAAAAAAAAAAAAAAAAAAAAATTACATGCAAACCGGACATTTAATGTACGGTTTGCAAAAATATATGCAAACCGTACATTAAATGTACGGTTTGCATGTATTTTTGCAAACCGTACATTAAATGTACGGTTTGCATATATTTTCTGTAAACCGTAGATTTTTTTTACGGTTTGTACGTTTTTTCAGAAAAAATGTAATATAAAAATCCAAGCTCTTTCAGAACCCCTGGTCTCTAACTTTTGACTCGAGTGGGGGTAGTTGGGCAGTTTTGTCACTCTAGCCTGCCTAACACTACATAAATTCACCTAATTTTGGTTGAAAATAAGTAAATGAATTGAGATGAACTAGCTTGTTTGGTCACCTACATCTGATTTTACTTTTTTACTTAAAACTTTAAAAGTATATAATATGAATATATGTCACCATGACAATTAGTAATTGAATTTTGTTAATAATCAATCTAATTATCATTCATGTCATACCATACCATTTGTATCGTACTTTGTAGACCTACCACACATATGGTACGGATTACCATATAATTCCATTTAATGGCACGATAATGGTAATCGATTTTGAATACCATGGTATTGTACCATTTGTACCATATTACCATTTATATATAAAATACTCTTCAAATATAATTATAAATATTATTTAACATTTAAGATACAAAATAAGTTGTACAAAATAGGATCTTATAATAATGTTCAACTATTTATAAATGAAGTGTTATCTATAAACTTTTTTGCTAATGATATATTTTTTGTAAAAAAGTATATTGGTTTTCGAAGTTGGTAATGTACCGTACCGTACCATTAACATACCGTACTTGCGGTATACGAAAGTATGGTACAGTAATTGTATTGAAATTTAGTGTAACATATTACATGTACGATACGGTAATAGTATGACGAAAATTACCACAGTATTATATCATTTCCACTCATATAGATTATTTTGTATTTAAAGAGTATATTTAATTTTAACTAAATTTTAAATAAAGAGTTTCATTATTTCAGATAATTATATTTTTCAATAATAATAATTATACACCGCTATTAACTCCTTTCCATCACTCTCGATGCACCAAACAATCGAACAGATACTTAAAATACGCTAATATGCATATTTTCCGAGCTGCATCAAAAAAAATACTTTTGTATTTATAATGCGACCAAACGAGGGTTGTGTCATTTTTTTTTTGGTAAAAAGTGGGACAATTAGTAAATCAATATTAAGTAAATTGCTCTTTATTTACTCATGATAGCCTATTCCAATCCATGTGGACTCACAAAAATTCATATTGGACCGACACGAGATGTCGAATTGTCTCGTCGTGGCTTCTCCGGTCGCCAATGAGCTCACCGGAATTTCGTACCCAAAGTTAAAAAATGTGGATGCACTATCACGAATGAGTTTGTATTTCACAAACCGTCATCGACACGGTAGAAGGTTTGCTAAACCACTATCACTAACCGATATCACTAACCGACGACAAGTGTAAATTTCGAGAAAAGGTTTGCACTTTCACGACCTGATAAACAATTAATTAGGGGTGGGTTAGGGTCGGGATCCGACCCGTAAACGTTCAGCCCGTATCCCGACCCGATTACTTTTGAAAGTGAAAAAAAAATCTCGATCCCGACCCGACAAAAGTCGGGACCCGACTTTTTCGATACCCGAATTTTCGGGATCCCGTAGGGTCGGGATAGGTTTATCCCGAATCTCCCGACATGTTTTTTTTTTATTTTACGACGACGTCATTTTTTATTGACAATTTTCATTTGAGAAGTCTAAATATGTTATTAAAACGAAACATAATTCTAGTTTAAAAATAACATTCCTAATAAATAAAAAAAGAAATTAACGTGTAATAGAAAAAATAGTGTGAAACTACAAATAATGGAGTAGATAAAAAAATTGATACGTTTTTTATCATATTCTTTTAATATTTAGTTTTATTCACACAAGAAACAATTATCATACTAAATGAGATACATTATCATTATAATTTTTATAATAAAAAAATAATAATCATTTATGTTTCTTGAAAATAAAAATATGAATTTTTAATTTAAGTATATTTTTTATTTTAATAGTTTAATATATTCAAAATTACAGATTTATATTATACTTATATAATTATAACTAATATATAAAACAAAAAGAATTGCAGCTCATATGGTAGAATGATTACATTGTATGCTAGATGTACAAGATTTGATTCTCATCACTTGCATTTGATATAAATTAATTTATATTTTTATATAAAATATAAATTAATTAAAAATTCGGGTCGGGTCGGGACAGCCGACGAAATCAAAATTGTCACCCGATCCCGAAGTTTGTCGGGTCGGGACAAAACTCGACATTTTCGGGTCGCGACTATTCTCGAGTCGGTATTTCGGGATTTTTTTTCCAACCCTACAATTAACCGTGGTTTCCAAAAATAAAACAAAATATAATTTTACTCCATCCGTTCCAAAATAGTGTAGAAGTCAACTACGGAAAAATATCTAATTTAATGAGACATAATTGTTACCTTGCTTTTACTCCTACTTTTGACATTTAGTTTTTCACTAAATTTATGTGAAAATGACATATATGTAAAATTACCTAACAAATTTGTTGTATTTATGAAAATTGGACATATATTTTAAAACATTGACAAAATAAAAACGTGGAATTATATTTTGGAACGGAATAGTATCATTCTATTAAAAAAAGAGTAAATTACATTTTAATGTATCTTTTCAAAAGTAATTCCCAAAAGTCATACTTATAGAAAGTAATTCCCTTTTGCTGCATCTTTCTCCCATTAACTTGAAAACTTTGAAGTGAATGGATTTTATTTGATACGTTCATTTGAAAAAACTAAAGTGAATGGGATTTTATTTGTTATTTTGAAATGAATCAACTTTTGTTTGCTTAATAATATTAAAGTGAATGATCTTTTGTTTGATTTTTTTGAAATAAATGAACTTTTGTTTGGTACATTCACTTCAAAATACCAAAATTAATGAGTTATTTTTTGTCCATTCATTTTAAAAACTTGAAGTGCATAAGCTTTTATTTGGTACATTCATTTTAAAATATTGAAGTTAATGTACTTTTTGTTTGTTATTCTGAAATGAATAAATATTTTTTTTATCCATTCACTTCGTGTTTTTGAAGTTATTTTTGAAATGAATGATATTTTGTTTGATACATTCACTCTTAAATTTTGAATTGAATTAACGTTTTTTTTTATCCATTCACTTAATTTTTTTTTAATGTTTTTTGAAGTTAATGAGATTTTGTTTGGTCCATTCACTCAAAAATATTGAAGTTAATGAACATTTTTTTTGAATATTTTTGATTTTTGATTTTTTACATTTTATATAGTTTAATTTTTTTAAATTTTTTTATGTAATTTTTTTAATTTATATATATTTTATTTTGGTTTTATTATATTTTTTTGTATATTAATGAGATACTAGAGATCTGAATAAGAGAAAAGTTAACTCAAATTTTTTTTATTTTGTTGGACTAGCACTAAAATAGAATTAATTTTTTATTTTCCTCCTTTATTTTTTGGGTACTAAATGGGAATTGCCATTTGTAAAAAAGAAAGAAATATTGATTCTCTCTTCATGAAATGTTTACATTTTGTGTTATCATTGAGTTAGACTGTACAGTGATCAGTCAATTTTACAACCATTAGATTGAAAAATAGAGAGTTAGAATACATTTTCAATAACTAATTTAATTTTTCAATTTTTATTATATATTATACAAATTAGGATTTAATAAATTAAAAATAAATTTTACAATACAATAAAAACCCAAATAAAAATATAGAACTCTAATGGATATTATACTAAATTTAATTATTAATCAAAATTTTAAAAAAAAAAACAAAAATTGAATATTTATTTTAAACACAAATAAGAGGCTACTTCGTATTTTTCACCTCCCGCCAAATAACGAAAATAAAAAACCTAAATAAAAATGCCACTTTCCCCAAAAATACCCTTTAAACTAATAAATCCTTCTTCCTGGAGAAGCTTCTTCGCCCACTACAACTATTTATCGATACATAATTTAATTACATTTACATTTACATAATTACATTACATTTACATAATAATTTGACAAATGTTTGGAATAAAACTAGAAGAAGACGATTCAACATCATTTGACTACTCTTCCAAATCATTTTCAACTGTTTATTTTATCCTCCGAGGTTTCGATTTTGTCTCCGAACAAAAGGTCTTTTTTTTTTCTCTCTATTTCTTTTTCAGTTACTAATTATATTTAATTGTGTTTTCATTTTAGTTAAGTAATATTACGGTGTTTGTATTTTATTAGTCTAAATTGTTTACAATTGTTTCAGTTTACTGTAGCATTTGAGTGTTTAATCACTGATTTCTTTAGTAATCACCTTGGTTTTTTTTTACTTATAAGTAACTTATAACTTCTTTTTGTTGATAAGTCATTTTTTACTTATTTAATTTAGAAGTACCTCGTAAATATACAAAAAAAAGGTTTAAATAAAAAAATATATACTTTTGGTAAATTTTATGTGAAAAAGCTTAGAAATTTGGAAAATTTCTAGCTTTTCTGCTTTAAGCTTTTTAGCTTTTTTGACTCAAAAGCTAGTTTTTAAAAAGCTAACATACGAAACACCCGTAGCTTATTTTAAATCAAAAGCTGTTGCCAAACAGGCACTTAGTTAGGTAATTTACAGTATTTGTTTATTTAGTCTCATTTGCTTACAATTATTCAATTTAATAGATTATTGTAGCAATTGAGTGTTTGGTCACTAATTTCTTTAGTAATTCTGTTAATGGGGGGTTTTCATTCTTTTTGGGGAAATTACAGGTTATTTTACTTAATGGGTTTTCATTTTATTTAGCGATAAGTAACAGTTTATCTTTGTTTTACTCTTAATTCTTGCAATTGAGTGTTTAGTGATTGTATTAAATGTGTTTTCATTTTAGGAAAAAATGATCGTTTAGTACAAAGTTGGAGACTAAATAATAAAGGACCCGTCATTAAGTTCTTTATTTAAGATTAGGTACATATGCTTAATAATCCCGCTACTTCTTTCTGTTTGTGTTTAACTTTGTTGTTCACTGACAAAGTATGTACTAAACAATAACTTTCGCTGAATTAATAAATAACAGTATTTGTTTGTTTTAGTTCTCAATTGTTTACAAATGTTTGATGAGTATCCACTTTAAAATATACTTTAGCAATTGGAGAGTTTGATCACTACCTATATTATTGAAAATTAGATTAAGGTCTGTCACTTTACTCAATCATAAGCCCTAAGGAAAATTATTAGTGCAAGTAATAAGAAATTTGTCAGTAATACCGTAACTGTGAGAAAAGGAGAATTTAGCTCAAAGCAGCTGCCTTTTTGCTCTTTTGGTTTGATTCTTTGTGTTCTTTTGCTGAATAATCGCAGATAAAGCTGAGGAGAACATTAATCCTTTCCTATTACTAATAGAGTTCATGATCTTCACATGATTGCTACATAATATAAAGTATATAAATTAGGGCATTAAAGTTAAGCCTAATTTAGATCTGTAAGTATTGGGATATTAACTCAACATAGTTGAATTGTTTGGACAGTAAAAGTTTAGATCTTTATTTTCATATACTGCTTTTGTCTTTTCTGATTTTCTTACCAATTGGCTATAGGTTCGATCAAAGCTTGTTAGTAGCGGGGCGATTGACGTTGGTCAGTATGGTCCCACTTGTACTCACGTCATTGTCCACAAGCTTGTCTATGTAAGAGCCATTGCTTCTTTGTTCAACTTTTATGTTCATATAAACTGTAAATATTTATTTTTAAGTTTTTAACGGAAATTGAGGTTTTCCTTGGTGCAGGATGATCCCATTTGTGTTGCTGCTCGAGCGGATGAAAAGGTTTTGGTTACGAGCTTATGGGTTGATCACAGTTTTGATGTGGGAATGCCGGTCGATCCACTCTCTGTGAGTAATGTTGCCCTAATATGTTATTCCCTTTGCTATATATAATGTATTCACTCGATTATAAAAATAATAATAATGTATTCACTCATTTTTTGGGCATAAAGATTGGGTAGTGCTCAGGCATAAAGATTGGCAGCTAAGAATGATTTGTGCTAATGAGGTCTAATATGCTGGCTTTAC
Source organism: Primula veris (assembly GCA_963682055.1). NCBI lineage: Eukaryota > Viridiplantae > Streptophyta > Magnoliopsida > Ericales > Primulaceae > Primula > Primula veris. Next base: position 20,417,505 of record OY821748.1, on the reverse strand, counting down.
ATTCAGCTTATATGTTGTACAGTTGTAGACTTTTACTTTGGAAAATGAATTTACTTAGCTATTGGTATAGAGTATAAACGTATCTAGTTGTAAATCCGTCGTACTTATGCATAAATGTTTGAATATAAGTGTTCATTTTAGGTTATGTATACACCTTTAAAAGGTAAAGATGGGATTCCGGGGTCTGAATCTCTAATTGTTTGTCTGACTGGATACCAGAGGCAAGATAGAGATGACATAATGGTGCGTAATAGCTTCTCATTTACAAGTTTTTTTTTCTCTTCGTTTACTTTTTGTCTATTTTCTGAAAAGAGATCAAAATATGGTTGGAGTAAGCTTCTTATTCTTGTGCTTTCTTTTCCCCAGATAATGGTCGGGCTGATGGGGGCAAAATTTTCAAAGCCCTTGGTAGCAAACAAAGTTACTCATCTCATATGTTACAAATTTGAAGGTATGCTATTTGTATGTTTAGTAGATTGTTATACTTCTTTATTGGATCCTGAGTCGATGCGTGAGGTTTCACCAAGATGTGATCTATTTTTCCACCATAAGTTTTAATCAATGACAGTGAAGTCAGTTGTAACAGGTTCTGTATACGGTATATCTTTAGAAACATATTAAGCATGGTATAGGTTCTGTATACCATACATTATCAGCAAACCCAGATGAAAGTGCACATTCTAAATACTACTACTAAATTATATTATTTCCTCGTAGGCCCGTTTTGTACTCTAATTGGCTCAAAAGCTCCAACAAAGTTCTAGCGTGAAATTCGGACTATGAAATCACAGACTATCTCTTGATTGCCATCTTTTGTTAAATTCAAAAATAGCATGAGGTTGATGAATATAAGCTTTCTAGCTACATAATGCTTTTTTTTTATGCGAATCCTTGAGGATATGGAATTTTGCTTGTCATTATTCTATCCAGAAGAAGCATGGACTTGTGAAAATAGAGATGTTAAACTCTTTTCTTTATTTGACAGGGGAAAAGTACGAGCTTGCTAAGAAAATGAACAGGATTAAACTAATCAATCATCGATGGTTGGAAGATTGGTAATTTCATTGATTTCTGCTCTTTTGCTATATTGGGCAAGGTTTTGTAACATAAAAATAGAAAAGAACAAGATACATGAAGAAATATAGATTTCATCCGCTACTCTTGTGTCACTTGTTTCTTTGTATATACTGCACTAATCATAGCATAACATCAACTTCAAAGCCTTGTTACGTGTAATGCAGTTTTTGGGTCTTCTTTTTGTTGCAAGTTTATTTTTATTTATATATAGAACTCTTTATTTTTTCTTTGGCAGCTTGAAGGCTTGGACAATTCTTCCAGAAGCTGATTACGATAAAAGGTGATACTGATACTTGCTTCCAGATACATCTGTTAAGATTTATGCTTATTTTTGCACCTGTAAAAGTATATACGGCCCCAGAAGACAGTGACAGGTTTTTTTTGCCTAAAACTTGCTTTGGTCTTCGATTTAATTTAGTTTTTTGTAACCCCACAAATATGTCAAGTTTAGGGTTCTGAGCAACTGAAATAATTTACAGAGGAATTTAGTAGATGTTTTCACAAACTATTACCATTGGTCACAAAAGTTATGATTTTGTAATGTTTGCAATTAGGCTAGTGTAAGTGCTCCGTGAATCCATACTATTATGTCAGTGATTTTGTCTTTTTCCAATGCTTTTTTATTTTTGGCCTTCAGTGGCTACGAGTTGGAAATTATGGAAGCTGAAGCTAAAGATTTTGAAGAAAAAGATGCTACTTTAGAGCCTTGTTCGAAGCAAAGAGAGGATATTAGAAAGGCCGCTAGTCCTAATAACATGACAGCAAGGGCAAGCATTACCCCCCAATCAAAGGATATTTTCTCTAAGAACTTGCAAGCATCAAGTGTATCTAAAGGTTCGCTTCACACAATCACTAGAGACACCACTTTATCGGCCAGCCAAGAAGAGAGCTTATCTATTAAAACTTTAAATAATCAAGAACCGGATAAAAGGAGTATTCAAGACTTTACCTGTGGTGAGCCCTATTTAAAAACGCCAACTTCCACCAATAGAGCAAGTAATCTGGCTGATCACTTTGATGCATCAAAGTTGAGTTCTTTATGTGATTTGAGGAAAACTATGGGTGAAAACACACTTCCTTTGTTTGAAGAAGAAAATAGAAGCAATAGTTGTCTTAGATTAGATGAAGATAAGGTTAATGTGAGTGATATTTTTGAAGTTCCTTTGTTCAGAGAACAAGAAGCTAAAGTTGGAATCAAAGCTGGACTTGTTAGATCTCCTCCAAAGGAAAAAGAAAGCACTTTATCTGGAAAGATAAATTTGAATTTATCTTACGGAAAATCTAAATCACCAAAAATCAATTGTGATTCAGATACATGTAATTTAGGAAGTTCATCAGTGAGTAATGTAATCAAAGGTTCTGTTTCTGCTAATTCAGTAAATGCTGGTATGGATAAGAATGCTTCTCCCTGTAACATGGTAAAGGAAAATGTATCCAAAAATGAGCAAAAATCGCCGTCTGAATCTGATTTGAAATTGGACCAGCCTTGCCCTTTGCCGATTGAGTCAGAAAATATGGGCTTATTCCTCGAACATCGTACTGATAATATTGTGGCTAATCCGAAGTTTGTAAGTATCAACTCACAGGAAAAACGACAGGACCCCCCAGACCCTTCTCCAGAAGCTAGAAGTCTGGGGGTTAACGAATCCATTAGTCCTAAGTTGGACACTCTGAAAGGAAAACATTGCGACGCAGTTGGAAAATCAATTATGGCTGCCAAGAAAAAATGGAATTTAGGAACTTTGCCTAAAGTAGGGCTTAGTAAGGTCAAAAATCAGAAAGGTTCTACACATTTAAGTGATGACGTGTCTGCTTCAATGAGTAACATCAATGATGGTGAAAAGGTTGAGAAAATGCCTTCAAATTTGTTTTTAAATAAGGGAATGGGGACGGAGACGAACAATGTTGTGAATCCAGAGAAAGAGCATGTGAATATGATGGAATATATGGATGATGAAACTGAGCCTCCAGAAGACGAACAGGAAGACCAATTTGTCGCTGTTTCTAGAGATATAAGCGAAGAAATAAGTAAGGGGAATTTAGAGATGAAAGATAAATCAGAATGTACTACTCCTAGTACGACTAGTGCTGATGATAAGGTAGAGGGTATTTATTATGTAGATGAAGTTGGAGATAAATCTGAAATTGAAGACATCAGCTGCTTGAAATATCCAATCAAATCACTGGGTAAAAGAAAGTCAGTTCAATCGGTTTCAGGCAAAAAGAAATTAACGAAAAGGGTAGGTAGCGAGATCTCTGAAAATAAAAAGAAAAATCAGAACATGGGGTTGAATAAACATAAAAGAAGTCCATCACCAACAACTAAAGTAGAAAGAACATCACTTTTGGAAAAAACAGACATTTCAAAAGAGATGGGAAATGAAAATAGCCCCATGAGTAAAAGAAAATTAGTTCAGTCGGTTAGTAAAACAAATCTTAAGGAAGGGGTATGTAGAGAGTACCATGAAAATGAAAAAAAAAATCATAAGATGGGGATGAATAAAGAAAAAAGTTGTCCATCTCCAATAACCACAGAAAAGACAGTGCCTTCAGAAAATGCAGATACTTCAACAGGGGTGAGAAAAGAAACCCCCCCTAGTGTTATGGAAAAATCAGTTCCAGGGAAGAGAGTATCAAAAGAAAAAGTAACTAGGGAGGATTCTGAAAATAAAAGGAAAAATCAGAAAATGGGGTTGGATAAAGAAAGTAGTCCATCTCCAATTTCCAAAATAGAAAGTACATCGCCTTTGGAGAACACAGATATTTCATCAGAGGTTGGAAAAAGAAAAAGACCTGTTGGTAATACAAAATCTGTTGCATTGGTTTCTGGGAAGAGAAAATTAAAAGAAGAGGTAAGGAAGCAGGAACCTCAAAGTAAAAAGAATAATAATAAAAAATGTAATCCAGCTTCGACAGCCAAAATAAAAAGAACCTTAAATTCGAATAAGGCAGAGCGTTCTATTGAGGTGAAGAAAGAAAACAGACCCTTAAATATTAGTGAGTCAAATGTTGGTAAGCGAATTACAAAAGCAGCATCAAATTTGAAAAAGACGTCAGCTAAAAATAGATCAAAAGATGGAATCGCTGATGAAGGTTCAGCACTAGGAACTCTTATAATGGAACCAAGATGGTTTATATTAACTGGGCATAAACTTCAAAGAAAGGAGTGTCAACAGGTTATCAAACGCCTTAGAGGAAGGGTATGCAGAGATTCTCATAAGTGGTCATATCAGGCTACACATTTAATTTATCCCGACCCTTTACGTAGAACAGAAAAGTTTTTTGCTGCTGCAGCATCTGGAAGGTATAACATCTCCCCAAACCATGATTTTTTCACAACGGGTTATATTTAATACGGAGTATCATGATAACTTGTGAAGGTTGTATTTTCCTGTGGTGGTTAAAAAAATCATTGTTTAGGAAACTGTAATACTCTCGCCATCCCTAAATAAGTGATATGTTTGAAATTTTCAACTCTTTAGGGAACATATTATTTTATAAACTTGAAAATCAAACATCTTTAGTGATAAATTGATAACTTTATTTTACCATAAATAATAGGGGAAATGGTGATTTATTAACTCAATTTTGAACTACCTTGGGAAAGTGATAACTTATTACGGGACATCTGAAATAGTGCAATGAACTCTTTCTAGGGGGGGATGGAGAATAAAACTTGTTACCCGTGGATTGGGTTTTCCAAAAAAGATTTAGAGAAATATTTTGGAATTTCATTTCAGTTAAATTACACAAAATACTTAGGTGTTGATTTTCTCTTCCTATGAGGTGGTAGAGATTTGATTACTGAGTTTTTTAAAGTTGACTATATTTAAATTTCGCACTGGTGAAAACTTGGACGAGAACAAAAACGGAGAAGTCTGAAAATGTAACCAAACAAATACTTCGGATTTTATTTTTTATTTTTGCTTCATTAATATTTGGTATTTCAAATCAAGGTGGATTCTGAAGACGGATTATTTAGCAGCTTGCAATCAAAATGGAAAGTTTTTAGCTGAGGAGCCTTATGAGTGGCATAAAAAAGGTCTAAGTGAAGATGGTGCTATTAACTTAGAGGCTCCAAGGAAGTGGCGCCTTTTAAGAGACAAAACTGGGCATGGAGCCCTCCACGGAATGCGTGTTATTATATATGGTGAATGTATTGCCCCATCTTTGGTATGTCCCCTGATTTATATGTGGAAGTCGAATTCTGTCTTTAATTTTAAGAATCAATTTGGCGTTCTGTTGGTTTTAAGAAATCCAAGCACTTTCTTGTGCTTAAGTTTTCTCTACATGATTTATAATTTTTCAAGTCGAAAATAGTTGCTAAACCAATTAGAGAACTGAAACGCAGTGTATTAAAAATTAAATATAACTGAATACATTGATAGGCTTATTCGAGATGGCAAATCCCCCAAACTCTATTCCCAGAGAGAAGAAGTTCTAAAAACTCGGATTGTTCAGAATGATTTTTTTAATATAATTCCGCACCTCCTTATACTGCAAAGAACACATTTTTGATAACTACTTGTAGCCGTGAAAGCTTTTTTAAAGAAGCAACTGCACTATTGTAACCAAGTATCTTGAATCTATTATAATTACCCCATTTCATTCATCATATATTTTTCCCACTATACAGTGCTGGCGTAGACACGCCATTTTCCAAACTGAGTATTGTTATATAGATTACTCCTAGATTTGTTTCTCTATTCTGGTCCTTATATCTTGTCCAAAAGTGATTCTGAAGTCTTAACCATGTATAAAATTACTTTCTGAATCATCTCAAGCACAAAACCAAAAGCAGAATTTCTGCAACCTATTTTAAAACCCCTTCTGTGAAGCTTAAAGTCATTGTTTATATGCATAAGAATTACTCGAAATATGATATCCAATAGCTTTATTTCATTTCATTTCGAGCAGGTGAAATAATTGGCCTCCTTTTCATTTTCTTTTCCAATCGGTTTATCATAATCCTGTCTTTATTCCTCTTCTTATCAGGACACTTTAAAGCGTGTCATCAAAGCTGGGGACGGGACAATATTAGCAACCTCTCCACCTTACACTCGTTTTCTCAACTCTGATGTTGATTACGCCATTGTCAGTCCGGGGATGCCACGTGTCGATATTTGGGTACAAGAGTTTCTAAGACACGAGATATCATGTGTTGTTGCCGATTATTTGGTAGAGTACGTGTGTAAGCCTGGTTACCCCCTTGAAAGACACGTCCAATACAATACTCAAGCTTGGGCTGAGAGGTCGTTCACTAATCTACAAATCCGGTCTCAAGAAATTGTTTTGGACCAGGAAACATCAGAGGAGGATGTCAGCGAGGATGTGATCTGTGAAGTTTGCGGGTCTGGAGAGAGAGGAGAGGTGATGCTGATATGTGGCGACGAGAGTGGTAGTTTAGGCTGTGGTGTTGGCACCCATATCGACTGTTGTGATCCCCCTCTTGTGGGTGTACCGGATAGAGACTGGTTCTGCTTCAAATGCAGGAAAAGTAAAAATATTACGGGCTCTTCAAGGGGTGCCAAGAAAGGAAGATCATCAAAGAGAAAGTAGCAGTTTTTTGGGTTTGTTTTCTATTTAAAAAAGTTTCTTGTATTTAGACCGATTGTAATTAGTAAAGTTGAGTTATTAGTTATGGAACAAATCATGTACTCTATTTAATACTAAGTGTTAGTTTAACTAGTTCCTTATGATACTGACTTTAGCTTTTAGTTTTACCTCCTAGATCTTGCAACTTGAAGCATTTTGTATCGGGTTTATCGTTTTAATGTTTCCAACTTTCAATTGCCAATATCATATAGAGCTTCTATAAGCAAATTGAAGATGTGTTTCGGTGACCAGTGCAAAAAAGTCTGCAACAAACTCTGTTGCATGTTGAAACTCTCAATTGGTTGCAGTCTTTGATAATATCATAAACTCCTGCCCGCAACTGATTATCTTTTTTGTTACTGCAGCCAAAACTAATTTTGTTCAAAGCTTGGTCATTGACAAAATTTGGTAGGACTATTCTTTACAATATCATGTGTGGACTGCCCTATAGATGTCTTGTTTTGTTTCATGTTGGTGTTGGCCCTGATAATGTGTTCTTCCATTGTGTGATTTTAGCAATCATTATATTTTTATATGGATTTAGCAGTATATTAATATTAAAATTTCGTGTTTTAGGGAAATGTACAGTGTACTGCATATCACTCTTCTGTGCCACCCTTTTTTGAATTCAATTTTGCAGGTTTGTGCCGCTCCTATTGAATTACTATCGAGCCGTTACCCAATTTTTAGATATCAGTTTTCGTATTGCACGTTATCTGAGTGGTCATTTTGACCAACTTCTCTTTCGAGTGAAACGATTATCTGTGGCCGCAAATATTTAGTAAACTGTTATGTTAAGTCCAAAAACCCAAGTCGATCTAGTCATTTTCAATTCAATTAAACAGGACTCTCTCGACGTCCCAAACACATCATAATAACGCATCTGCTGCGTAGTAACAGATTGAGGTTCGGTTAGATTTATTATCCTTTATAATGTGAAACTTTCTTTTTGTTTTTACAAAATAGTTATTGATTATTTAAGCAACAAGTATTGCTTTAAATAAGGTTGCCGAATGTTTTCTTTTTAAAATAAGGTTGCCTATTGTATTGCAAAACGGTTGCCGATTGTTTTCTTTTTAAAACAAGGTTGCCTATTGTTTATATCTGCTAATTTGGGTTTCTCTTTTTTGTTTGATTATAAGTTTTTTCTTCTTCTCTATTTTTCTAAAATAAAAGGACAACTTTATTTGTTTCAACCTAATAAGATCTAATCAATTTTCCAGTCTCTTCTTAGGTTTTGCGAGTTGCACATTTTGTTGGTATGAATTATGATGGGTAAAGTTATATTTTTTTTCAAAAACTCCGGTTGCAACACCGGTGCAAACAAACACTACACTTAGATTAGTCATTATGCTGGAAATACTACCTCATTTCTATTACCATTGTAATCCTAATAGGACTAATAGTCCCCGGATTACGGCTTCCGCAACAAAAGGAGGCCTTGAATTTTGTAGTTTTATTTGCTTCAAATATATAACCAAACAAGCATTATAATTTGAAGTTGTATCATACCAAGCAAAATATTTGAAAAAGTCAGAGACCTTGTGTGAACAACTGAACATCTGAAAAGCAGCTAATTTCTAGACTATCGTTGCCAATTGTAAAATCTCCAAAAAATAGTAAGCAATGTGGCCTTGTTTGGTTGGGTGTGATTAGATTGGATTGAATTTCAAATGAACTGAGTCCCACAAATATCATGTTTAGGTGGCTAAATATGATCGGAATTATTATTGAAACGGGATTACAAATGACCTCAAAATGGTGTATTTACAGTACCATGGAGGTTGTGCTATTAGAAGTCCCGGTACTATATATGAAGAGTTATTTGTAATCTCGCTTGAACTTCTAGTTCCGGGACTACGAGTCCCGCAACGAAACGAGGCCAATGTGTGTATGAAGTCGGGCAAAAGAAGTGGACCTATTCTTGTAAAACAAAAGCCTTAATTAATACCAAACAATCACAAGAATATATTTTCCAAGGTTTGCTTTCACTATAAACCAACTTAGAAAATGGGGGAGAGTATATGCCCCCAACAAAGTCATTGCCATAAAATAAGTATTGCCTAGTCAGAAACGGGCCAAGTGCATACTCCTTTTCTTTCGCCACTAGATAATTTAATATGCTTTCAAAGCATAGAAATTCCAATATTCTACTAAAATTTTCCCAAACCATAGGCATATAGTAACAGTTTCTTTAATCCGAACAACTAAATTAAGAAATGTTCATTGTCAGATAACAATTGAGACTTACAAAGAGATTTAACTAGCCACTTGATCTGTACATTCCTTTAATTAATTCATTGATTTTATAAAAATGTACAGATAAGTTAGAATATCTTGTTTGTTGTTTTCCACTTCTCATCCACTAATGAATTGGCTTCCAGATTTAATTGGAATGACATGTGCTTTGCCTCTGAATTTCATAAATACAAGACATGACAATACATATTCATGCACCTATATTTGTCTAGGCATGCAGGGCCTATATGAGTTGCACTGCAAATCCAGCTATGTCCAATTTTTATTCCTTAGTTGAAACAAACTTAGCAACACAAATAGTCTTCTAAACAATTTTTAATTTATATGATTAATGTTTCAGAAATTAATTCTTAAACATCGCCTGATCAATAAAACCATCAACTGATGGAGCTCCTAGTTCAAAATAAGTATAATAATTAGTTGAAGTAAAATAAAAAGTAATGTAAGTAAGTGAAAACATTCTATTATAATTTATGAGGAAGTGACAAACAAAATTATACATTCTACTAAGTAATGGAAGTAAGTGAATTATAAATGATTGACAATTTTTTTTGACCAGAATTATATTCCATGAAAAATATTCTTCAAAGCAAATTGTTGGGTCCAACAAACAAAAACAGTGTAAAGAAATTATGATCAAGTGAATTATAAGTGATTGACAATTTTTTTGACCAGAATTATATTCCATGAAAAATATTCTTCAAAGCAAATTGTTGTGTCCAACAAACAAAAACAGTGTAAAGAAATTATGATTCCGTCATTCTTTGCTATGATTTTTTTTTTCCATATAAGCTGTCAAATAAGTCAAAATGTATTGGAACAAAAAGAAGAAAGGAATAACAAATTTTACTACACACTTTCTAAAACCAAAAAATTATACATATAGCAACTGTATAGATCATTAATGCAAGTTTGCAACCTATTTTTTCTACTTTATTTGATAAATCAGGGAAACACGCTGAAATGTTTCCCTCTCTTGATCTGGTCATCAGTTAGTTGGAAAATCATTCTTATAAATTTTATTTATTAAAAAATAATTTTTCTCCCGCTCTCCAAATCTCTGAGAATCTGGATTAAAAATGAAGTAAGTAATAAAAAGATGATCTCTGCAGAAAATTCAACATCAACTCTTTTGCAAATTGCAAGCAAAGCTTCAAAACTATCGATAATATTAAATATGAATCTGTTTGATAAATGTGAAAGGAGTAGGGTGTGCCTTGAACAAATAGTTATGACTTGAATAAGTTGTTTAGTGAAGCAAGGTTTTCCCTTGAATGTTTGATTTTTTTTATTTTATAGATAAACAAAATTTTGCAAAATAACTTGACTAAATAGCCATTTTTTATAGTAGCGATCTACACGATTAATGTGACACTTGTCACCTGTGTTAAAATCAGCAATAAAAACTGCAAATATTTAGAGAGTTTGGAAAGAGTAATGTAGTCTGCATGTACCAAGATATACAATGATGAAATATGAGTACTCACGAGTCACGACTCATGACAAAGGGTAATAAAAAGAATTTCCTGATCATTATTTTGTACCAAACTACTTGATCATAATTCATAAAAAAAAACACACTTTGAAAATAATAAGTTCCCATCTCATTGCTTTGAATTTATGTTCACTCATGAATCATGATCAAATGCCATTTTAATTTTATTTTTAATTTTTAATTTTGATAGATCGAGTAGGAATAAAATCATCCCATGGTAGACAATCATCTACCCTTGTAAGACTAAAACCACATTTTGTGCTTAGCTTGTGGTCCAATTTTGAGGGAAATTGAAACAAAAACAAGGCCATATTAATGAGATTTTACCTAATGCCCTAGTCGTTTACATGTATGGTCTACTATGTACCAACAAAAAAAAAAATGGTCTACACATGTCGTGATACGTACACACATTGTGAAAATAGGAATATGAGACAGGTTACACAATGAGCTAGGGTGGGTAAGTTAATTGATCTGAAATAAATAAATAAAAACTCTATAATAGTAATAAATAGCTGCATGAAAAAGATCGAGCTTCCTAATAATTAATGTATCTCGTGGAATGTCAGGCTTTTAGCAGATTGGGTGAGGCTTAATAATGGCTGTACAAACGAGACACGAGAAACAAGCCATAAACATACACAATATCTGTACATTTATATTTATGTATATATATTGTGCTCAACCACCCATCTTTTTTCAAATATGAGTAGTGAATACACTCATCCCCCTTCCAATTTACATTAAGTGTGAAAAAGTGAAAAGAATATGACAACCTTTTTACACATATCGAAACAATACTTTTCACTAACTGACCTCTGAGCTTGAAAGTGAAGTAACTTATAAACATAGACCTAGTCTAGATCGTCCTGTCTCCTTAATTATTTTTTTCAAATTTTAAAATTTTAGAATTTTAAAATGTTTATAAACTGTTAGAACGTATTCTACACATATTTCAACATATTGTTCATTTACATAATTTTTAGGAATTTTATATTTAATTTGCACTAGTTCTTAATTAATTCCAAAATAAAATATGTATTTGAAGTTTTCGTAAGAAAAAAATTATTGGAATGTATTTATACATGTTTAATTGTAATTTTAGTATTTTAAAAAAATAAATTAATGAACTATTTTGGATTTAAAAATCGATGAAACACGAAATGAAATATAAATTATGTGCTATAAGATTTGGATTCTTATAAACATGAATTATAATTTCATAATTTTAATTTTACAATAAAAATGTAGTTTTACTCTTAAAATTGGAGGAAAATATGCCACTATATTTTTAATTGATTGCCACACGCCACCTTGTAAGATCCTTCTTTTAAAAATTGGAGTATATTTTTCCAAAAGAAATGAAGACAATTAAAGCACTTTCATTATGTAACTATTTCTCATAGTCTCATAGGATACCCAAAATGAGTTCATTATGTTTCTCATGTGTACTAGAGTGTCAAAGTTTATTATCCTAGTCATAGTCCATACACAAACTGACAAAAGTTACTCTGACCACTTTATAATACATTCTAAAGTTACCCATTGCTTTTCAGTTTTCACCCCTGGCTTTATATAATTACTGAGTATTACTAACAAAAACTTGGAAAAAATATGAAGGTAACCATTTCCATAAAGACCAATAGGAAAATTTCCTACAATATTGAAATGTACACAAGAGGAAAAGAGAGACAAAAGAGAGACAAAAGAGAATAATTTATATAGATAAGTAACAAAACTTTTTTTTCAATCAGACACTAATTTATGCTTTTGTACATATAACCCCCAACCAGTAATTTTTCTAATCCTTCAGGCCTTGATCTTCAATATCATAGAAATAGTAAAAAACATTTAAGCATCTCCCATTAACAGCTTAAGGCTTCATATTTAACCGGAATCGCACGATTATATCCCGTTTGTGAAAGCAAACTTCCCACCACAGCAATATCCCTACAAAATACTCCTTGGAATTTCGCGTTACTTTTAACTTTATTCTCGATTCTACTATTTTCACTCTCCATTTCCATTTGTTGTTGCGCCTGTTCCACCGCAACCTGTAATGCTGCGGTAACCTTCTCTCTCTGAACCCTCTCCCTCTCCTCTTCGACCACTGTCCTCATCAGGCTCGTATTTCCCTTCTGTAACAACCGATACAACAATAACGCTGACATCTTCACGCTATCCCTAACGGAATCCACATCACGATCCTCACCAAACTCGCACCTCTCAATAAAGCTCGTGCTTTTATCTGGCTTATGACGTAGCATAAGCAACAAATGAGCCCTCTCAAGCTCCGATTTTGAGCATCCTCTCTTCAAACCGATCAATGCGTAGTAATCCACGTTGCCAGTTTCTCCACTACCGACACGTTGTTTCAGCTCTTGGATTTTCAACCCTAGAGCACAGAGCTTTCCTGAGATTTCTCTATACCTATCGGAATTTTTAAAAAAATATGATTAAGAAGTTGTACAATGTAGTTTAATTTTTAGCAGAATTGTTAACTTCACATCATATAAGCGGAAACTGGAAAAACCATGGGTTCGAAATTGTATTGCCTCAGTGATAAATTAACACTAAAAAGAATAAAGGAAAAAAATAATGAAACTGCACTCGCATGAGCTCCTTAACAAAATTCGGTTGCTAATCCGCCTACTTGGGTACTTCCTTTAGCAATCCGTACACCAAGACTACTTTTCTCGGAAATTAATAAACTATCTTACCAAACAGAAAACATCAATACAAATTAGTTACAAAAACGAAATATTTTATACACTCTTCTATCACATATCATAAAACTTTGTACAAAATCTGATCAAGTTTTTCTTCTTGCAATCGTCTCTAGTCTCTACCTATGGCCTTTTCTCTATGCAGTGCATAAAAACAGAGAAAAAATTAGTCGGAAACTAGCTGGTTGAACTTACTGGTACTTTGAGGCAAAAAAAAGGAAAAGAAAAGGCATAATAATTTGGTGCATAAATGCAAATAGAGATTTTAATAGAATTAGTAACACAATATTACCTAACATTGTGCTTTTTCCATGCCGGTCCAGGTAACTTCCTATCCCTTAAAATCGAATTGTACAACAGTTTCAAGTGCTCAAGGTCATGTAGGGAGTCAGGGAGGCATCCTATCGTCTCAAAGAGTGACGCCCGCGTGGCAAGGGCGTAAATACACGATGGGTCAAGAGCAAGGGTTCGGTTACAATCCGCTATAGACTCTGCTATACGTCCAGAGGATTTATATGCTATGGCACGGTGCATGTAGCATTCGGCGAGGAAACCATGTGGGGCAGGACGTCGACCGTCTAGAATTTTCGAAAAATGGCGAATAGATTCTGAATAAAGTCCGGCGTCGAGAGCAGCAAGGGCAGCAGTTTTGCGACGAAGGAGGAGCTTAATGTGAGATATAAGATGGGTTATGTGATCGAATTCGGTTTTTGGTGGGGGAGAATTTTGGGGGTTGGTGGTAAAGTCATCTTCGATGAAGGAAAATGAGTCGTCGGTCCAACAGATGCTTTGGCGGCGAAAGGCGGCAGTGGCGAGGCGCTTGCCTGTTTGGAGAAGCATCATCGCGTCCTCCATTAAGCCGAGATGGCAGCATGCTTGGCCAAGGACTAAGTACCTAAAAAAATTGTTAAAACTCAATGGATCAGTACTTTTCTTTTGAATTGTTCATATTTTATAAATTAAACAAGAAAAAAATGGATTCTTTAACGTTCACATGTAATGTTTCTAGATTTTTCAGCTCAAAAATCCAGAAAAACACGACTTACAACTTGATCAACCCAAATGCAGTTTAGCTTTTACGCAAACAAGATAAGATTAACTCGCAATTAAACAGGGCCTTACTTTGTGCTATGAAAGTTACATCTGAGGTATGATTTTACTATAAGAGGTAGAGAAGAGAATTAATAGACATTAATTTCCAAGACAAGATTAAAGGAATTCGTTGACCGAAATAATAAAGTAAAACCATTAGTATATGTTTTAAATCTTTCTTTTAGTATGATTCTCAATTAGCAAGTATTTTGATAACCCTCGATTACAACTTATCAGAAACAAAAAAACACAGACTTCAATACAAAATTCCTATAAACACAGACCATTAGTGTTTTTGAATTTATTATACCAAGAAAATAGTATGACTTTCAAAAATCATTTCCTTGAAATCATAAATGTAACTATATTCAATACTAGCTGTTTTGGGTCCCTCAAAACTTGCATAACAACAAAACATTTCCACAACTGGTTTTTATCTTCTGTTTAAAATTGTGGACAATCTTGCCCAACTTCGACAAATTCCAATACATTGATGTTAACTCTAACACAAAATAAGTTACAACTTGAAAAATGAAATTATAATCAGATGAGCTGTTTTCAGGGATAACCACATCTAATATGTTACTTACTATTGAGTACTGTTAGCTTGACCAATCAATCTCAACCTTTGTCAAGTTTTCAATCTCAACCTTGAAAAATGAAATTATAGTCAACCTTTAATTTAATGTATGTAAAATGTTATTGAGTAATGGAGTGTTTATCTCAACAAAATAAACGCTTGAAATGTCCCAACAACAAATGTTCATTTTTCACCCAACAAAAAAACTAAAGAACACTACAATATCTAAAAATAGTAAGAAACCCACAAAACATAAGAAATAATAGAACAGTAAGAATATAAAATACTCACAAACTACAAATTCAATCTCAAATTAAAGTTAAAGCACGTTTTTTTAAATATAATGTTATCAACTCCACATAGTCTATTATATAACAATGTTTTAAAAAGAGAAAACTTATTTTTTGCACTAGATACGCTAAAAGCACAACAAGCGTAAGCTTTAAACGAACTAAAAAGCGGAAAAGAGAGCTTATGAGCTTTTTGTAAGCTTTGAATCGAGCTTTTTCACTACGAAACCAGCTTTTTAAAACAGAGAAAAATAGTAACAAATTATGTAAAAAAAAAAAATACCTCCATTGACCTTCCTTCTCACAACTCTTCCACAACCCAGCCATAACCTTCCTCTTCAAATCCGACACCGAAAAACACTTCAACGACCAACCCTCTTTTTCCCTCTCCTCCTTCGGTAACAGCTGCGATGAGCTCTCAGACGAGAGAGAAGAAGTTGTCGACTCATCAGCATTCATTTTCAAACTCGGTATATAGTCTTGTAACATATCGGCTACCTCTCTGTATCGGCGTAAGTACAGTAAAGCTCGAGCCTTCAACTCTAGAGCTGGCTCGGAATGTGGGCATAATGCTAGAGCCGACCCAACTAGGCTCAATGCTGATTTCATCTCGGTTTGGTCTTTAGACGAGATCAAGGACTGAGCTTCTTTTACGTATTTGTCCACAATCTGTTAAGAAAACAGAATTGGACTCATTTTAATTGTCATATACGAAACTAGTAAAACTATGATCAATTGTCAAAAATCTTGTATGTAAATTACCAACTTTGAACGGATTAAAAGTTAATCACATGACTTAACATTTAAAACCATGTGATTAGTTTATTAAAAAAAATATTGCTCAGAAATTTGAAAAATATTATTGGTCTTTGTTATTTTTGGGATCTTTAGGATTTACAATAATATTATTAGAATCAGACATCAAATATGAAGCTCGTTTGAATACATATTTGGAGAAAAAAAAAAGTTTTTTTTTATATATAAATTCAAAAGATTTAACATTTTAGGTCCATAGCAAATGCAATTCCTCTCAAACTGGCACTTTATAACTGAGAAGCTAAATAAACATTCCTTTAAAATTGTAACCAAAACAGAGCAAGAATCTTTAATAAAATTACCATAAATGAACAACGGGTGTAATTTATTAACAAAACAGAAAATTAGATTGATCAAAGTGATGGGCTGAAAAAGTACTAACCACACAAAATTATGCACATAGTTAATCCAATTTAGCAAATAATGAAATACAAAAATAAAATAACAAAACCATGTAAAATTTCACACAAAACCAATATCATTTCTGCACCGTATACATATTTCCAAGTGATTAAACAGAAAATTGCTCTTTTTTATAATATATCAAACAAACGAATACTCCCTTCATATATGATTTTTTTTCAATTAGAAATGTCAAATGAGATTAAATAAATAAATTTACCTTTCTGTTTGTAAGCCACCAATACTTCTTTTCTTGACATATCATAGATGGAGATGTTGCCATCTCTATCTCTCTCTATATATATATATATATGTGTATATATATATATATATATATCAGAGAATGACATTCAACATTTTATTTTATTTTGAACTTAAATGACATTCAACATTGTATAGCAAAAATGGTGTAACAACAATATATAGTTACAAGAGATAAGGATTAGGTGCTTTTAAAATGCCAGCTCGGATTTGCCACGTGGCACAATCTCCTTATCTCTCTAGGCTTGTGGCATGGTATTTATTTGACTAATGAAATAATAATAAAAAGTCTAAAAACGTTACCGGTATTTAAACAAAGTGAGAAAAACATGGGACCTAGTGACCGGGATTAGACGGTTCACTACACTGGTATGTAACCGTCTGTAGCAAGTTGCCGGTGGGTTCAACTACCGGTGAATAATCATCGCGCCAACAAATTTGCCCCTAATTTAAGCAACGTCTCTGACATTTCTTTTTTTTTTTTATAATAAAAAATTATAAAAATTAAATAAATCATTAAACTGTAAAAAATTTGGTAAAAATAATAATTTTTTTAATTGTTATTACTTAATTACATGGTAAAAATGTCAAACTCATCCCATAATTAACTTCTATTTCGTAAAACTCGTTATCTTACTAAGTATGCTGCTATTTATTTTATTTATTTTCTTCTATCATATATTCCTAATACTCTCCATATTTTATTGGTATTAGTATTCACTTGAACTTAGAGTTTGTTTGACTCACCCCTTTGTTTACAGTTGAATTTTAAAATAAAGATAACTTGAAAATAAAATAACTTATTTTCTTATTTTTAATATTATATCTTTATTAAATTTGGCGCTAATGTATGGCGCGGAAAAACAGATAAATCTTATATTTTGAATAATTAATTTTTAATTAAAATATATTACATTGTTAAAGTGAAAACTAACGTGGGTGTTTAACTTAATATGCGTATATGTTATTTAATATATTTTTCAAAATTAACAAATACTATTGTACAAGATTTAAGGTTTAAGTTGAAGTTGTTTTAGTTCTTCTAGACTGTAGTTTTAGTTTAATTAATCCTAATATTTCCAAACTTGCCAAATAATATCTCAACTATAATCATACCTTAGCACAACTTGAAGCATATAAATCAAACTACCAAAATAGTGTATAATGGTCCGTTTTGTATCCGATTTTCTAAGCTGATATTTGAAATTTTGATTTTAAAAATTTGTCGGTGTTTGGACGGTCAAATTATTGAACTTCTAAAAAGTAAAAAAACTAGGCAAAAAATTTAAAAAATACAGATTTTAAAATATAAATTTGGACCAAAAACCAATTAACTAACATAGAGTGAAGGCTAATTATGTGACGGGTTGTTTACCAACAACTTTTTTGACGGTTTTGTTGATTTGTGACAGGTTTATGACGGTATTTGTCCATCACTATTTTAACATTGTTCTGTAGTATGAATTTAGCTTTATGTGTTTTTTTTTTCCTGATTTAGATTAGCGGATGAGATTGTGTCAGGCAATATTTGTGTGTGGTTTATATACATGATTTATGTTCTAATATCATTATGTTTTGATTAATGTGTAAGCTTGGACAGTGTTACTGTTACAGATGAATATTTTTATAAATAAACCGATACTAAGGGGTCATTACGTAATTAATCTCACCGTTTACGGAAGTTGTTCATTACGTCCTCTGATCGGTTTCAATATCGTATTGTAGAAGCAATACCTTAATAAAGTCATACTATTAATTAGCATAAGCTCCTAGTGATACAATAATTGATACAGATGGAATTTATAGCAATGATGACTAATTGGGTATGATCTGATGATAGTTGCATTTGTTTAGCGTCAAAGTTTGAAGTTTTTATTTATACTTAAAAGAGAAAATGTGTGTTTGTCTTGAAGATCTAAAAAGTCTCGTTTTACTTGCGCAAGACTTGTGGAGCTCATTTAATGTTAGACTTTTGTGGCACAAATTTGAGGCAAAATCTAAAGTGACAAGTGAAAACTTTTATCGGGTGTAATCTGCAAAAACTAAAGCAATTAAAGACCATATGTAAACTTTGTAAAGTGGCTGTAAATTGCAGGTGCTGGGGTGTGGTTAATGAATTTAGTATAAAAGGTCCATTTGGACTATTTAAATTTTATCCCTTTTGGTTTGACTAATAACTAAAGATTGAACTGTATTTAATAACTCTGCCGGTTTTTAAAAGCAAGAAGTCTGGCAAAGGATCCAATGTAATGTGATTATAAACTAATTGGGCAACTCAAAGTATACTCAAAATTATGTGCGCTTAAAATGTAAAAAAATTAGATAATGCTATGAGAATCAGATTCATGGTCATTCAAAAGATTCACAGGCCATATGAGTGATCAAGAAAATTATCGAACTTTAATGGCATTGACTGCATTGTTTTGTAAAAAATAAAATCAATGAGCAAAATCTAGAATCGTCAATTACATTATTGTAGTATCACAATTGTATTTATCTACTTGAGTACTTAATAGCCAAGTGGTGATAAATGAAGATAACTTTTTCTCTTTATCCAAAACCAAAAGTATCTTATGAAGATATCTTTAATTAGTATTCAGATATACATACCTTCACATAACTAATTCGCACTAACCCTTTCTCGATCTAGTTAGTAGTGTAAATCATGAAGTATAATAAGTTGTGATTAAAACATACGTGTTTCTTGAATTTTACATTTTGTTGATCGATAATTCCACAGTTGATCGAAATGGGAATGTAAAAAATAGATAGCCATTTTAATTAGTGTTCCATTGTAGCCTTATATTGGCAACTATGTACTTATTGTTCGTGGGAAATTAGAGATATTTAGATAGAATCTACATATTGAAATCTTAAACATGAGGAAAAGTACTACTCCTTTAAAAAAGCCCTAATCTTATGATTTGTGTGTGCGATCGCATTCGCATCCGCATCCGCATCTATCAATAATCATACCATACTTCATTATATGATTATCGTCCTTTTTTTCTACCTTTGTATTTGATTGAAGCATAAGTTATGTGCTCATATAAGTGTTGATATTATGAAATTTATTGTATGCTATAAATAGATGCATCATTTGGATAGACTTGGTATACCACTATAGAAGTTAAAACGGCTGTAAGAATATAACAAAATAAAAATAAAATAGCCCACTACATGGAGTAGAGGAAAATAGAGAAGGTTGAGTAAAATTTATACTAAATGGGACCAAATATTAAATGTTGATGGGGAAGAAAGTGACACTTGTCTCGTAAGCCACAAGAATCATGGCATTTCTTTGTTGGTTTTACCTTTGGAGCTTCCATTGTAAGAATCATGCTTTTCCTTTTTGAGGGGTCACTTTGCTTTTAATTTCATCACCCGTATTGATAAATAAGTGCACATGATTTTGTGTTGATATCCAGTTGGTTTTGTCTCTCACTATTCTTTCGTGAGAAGATATATATATTTTTGTGCTACCAGGTTGGTTAATTAAATAAGTGGCAAAATTGTGTATGTTTTCTAAGCACACATCTACTTCTTCGGTGAAAATTCCGATTGTTATATATGGTTTACACATTAACTCAGAATCGTTTGTCAAAGTAATAACAACAAGAGAGACTAGATGACCATAAAACGGATCCTAACAGTTCTTAATGTCTTATAGGACACGATAATGTTTATGGTTTTAAACGAAAACATTAGCAATTCCAAAAAATGGAGTATGATTTATAACCTTACATGTTACTTCTCATGTTTCCAATTAATTGTCCTCTACGAAATTATGTGTAATTTTCATCGGCTTATAATATGTATCAAAATTATCGAAATGAAAATTTTCAAACTTAAATCATATAATTTAATATTTGAACTAGATGATCAAAATTTGAAAATTTTCATTCCAACAATTTTGATACAAGTTATTGGCCGGTCAAAATTACACGTAATTTCGTAATGAATAATTAATTGGGAACGGAGGGAGTAGTTAATTGAGGAAAATTATGATGTCGATCTTCTATGTTTAATTACATGATATCAACATTGAAAAATTAAGTTAAAAAGCTGAAACTTAAATCATTAATTAGTTTAAAATTCAAAGTTATATCGACAGGGTGCAACGAATATATATATCAGCAAATCAAAGGTCCAACTAAACTAATCAAAGCGTTATGGACTAGTATATTTTTATGCGTATAAATTTGAATGACATAACAAAAAACGTGAACTCAACAACTGTTCAGAAGAAAAATAAGTTTGCGTGCTAGTGTGTTCTCATGGCAATTTCTCCACTGTGAAATTATATTGTCTGACTTTCACATGATCACTGAAAAGATGACTAATTATATAAAATTTGGCAGGTGCCCTGTCTAAGTCAATATTCAACTGGATTGTTTTTGACTTTTTTATAAAACAATGCAAACAAAATCATATACTCCGTAATTAATTAAAACACTTTAAATTTTGTTACTCCTCACTTACATTTAATTGTTCTTTACAGAAATAGTTACAATTTTAACGGACTTATAATTTATATTAAAATTATTGAAATAATTTTTTTTAAATCTAATAATAAAATTTAACATTTGAACTATATAATCAATTTTAAAAAAATTTCATTCCGACAATTTTAATAAAATTTATTAATCAGTTAAAATTACACTTAGTTTCGTAATGTAAAATTAAATAAATAGAAACGTATATTGCCGTGCCTAGCTAAGGCATTAAGATCAATCGTACCAATTTACTTACATTTTTCTTCATATTTAAATTAATTAGCATCACTTTTATATTTTTAGGATAACTATTTAACTTTATATATTTTTCAGCTTTCCTATCAAATTTATTATCGTAACTAAATATTACTATATTTTAATATACTTCTATCAATTTTTTTCAATCCAAATTAATTTAATAGAGTAACTACATTAAATAACTTACAAGTTTTCTCTTATTTAAAGTAAAAAATACATTTTTACAACTTATAAGTAAACGTTTTGGTTTATATAAATTATCATCTTTTTTATCAATTTCTCTATCAAAACTCTCTCATTTAGTACAAAAAAATGAGAGAAAATAAGATAAAAGTAAGAGAGAGAAATTATTATTTTAATTATAAGGTAACATCTTGATCCTTTATATTTGAGAGATATTTGAGTTTATGTAAATTTAAGGTAATGAATAAGGAAACTTTTGCGTGTACAGTTTTAAAACAATCTCATCGTATTTAAGATAAATGAGTCATATAAGAGAACTAATGCAGTTGCTCTAAGGTATAAAAAAATATAAAAAATAAAATATAGAAACAAAAGAGAGTTACATGATTGAAAAAGAAAAGTATTTCCATGTTCCAAAATGATACTACATCCGTTCTTATTTAATTGTTTATTACGAAACTACGTATAATTTTAACCGATTAAGAACTTGTATCAAAATTGTGGAATTAAATTTCTTTAAAAGTTAATCATATAGTTCAAATGTTAAATTTTATGATTAATTTTTTAAAACATTCATTTTGATAATTTTGATATAAATTATAAAACGGTTAAAATTAAACGTAATTTCATAATGAATAATTAAATACGTCTCGCGAGGCAATAGTCCAAATGATAAAATACAAAAAATACAAACTAAAAAAAATGAGAGGTAGGGTTGTTGTACTTCCAGCGATAGAGCAGCTGCACCCCATTGTTACAGCTCAGCTCTCCAGCTTGGACAAAAATGGGTCCCTATTCTAGTTGGAAATAATCAATTTATGCTGACTACACATATTAATGAAAATACCAAAACATGTTTGTTGCTAAACTTCCCACATGGACTGCTATATATGAAAATGCTTATTATTTTTATTAAACAAAGTAGGTAATACTCATAATAGTATTACAGCTTCTAATATGCATATTAATTGGAAACATACAACAAAACAAAAAATGATTGCCCTTATCATTATTAAATTAGGTACTTAATTTCTGTAAAATAAAATTGGGTAAGACCTTGTCGAATAAGCCACTAGTGACTATTCGATTATAAAGGAGTACCGAGTACGTATTAGCAACTTGGAATTTATAGGATTAATGAACTATATAATTTGTAAAATTAAAAAACTTCATCATGTCTTGTTACAATAATCTAATTATTCATTATAACTATAATCTAAATTTAGAAAAAGTTGAAGTTGGCCTTTTCACAACCATAAGCAATATATTTACTTAAATTACCCACATTTTCAATAATAATAATAATAATAATTACAACAAAAAGAAATGTGACTGATTTGATGCCACTTGTTGGCAATTTAAAGTGCTGATTAGTGCATGCACACGCTAGTTTCATATATACTTTCATGTGATAAAAACTTCATTATATATATGCCATCTCATAGGTGGGTATAACTTGAGTATAACCCTTAATCATGAACAAATGTATGCATCTTATATTTTAATGAATTTTCCCTACCATTTCGTTACTCTTTCATTATCATTGGTTCCCCTGTTTATTAGGATATATATGTCCTGCTAAACCCAATCCTATTTTGCATGATATATATAGCGTAAAATATAAAAATATATTATTTTCTTGCTGTCCTATATGTAAGACTCCCAAGTTCTAGACACATTTTTAAAAGAATATTACTACATTTATATGTCTATCTAACTATGCCATGAGTCGTACTGGACACATGCAATGCCTCGTTCAAGTTACAAATAATATAGCCACCCTCCAATCAGTAGTAACCATTTTTATATCTAAAGTCGGATATTTGGTACTTCACTTTCGTACATTATTTTGGATCTATTTGGAATTTGTTGTCATTCCATGTTATAATCTGAAAGCCAGTTGAGCTCTCTTAACACAAGCAACATAAGTTTTTTTTTTTTTTTTTTTAT
The DNA here is from genome assembly GCA_963682055.1 of Primula veris. Classification (NCBI taxonomy): domain Eukaryota; kingdom Viridiplantae; phylum Streptophyta; class Magnoliopsida; order Ericales; family Primulaceae; genus Primula; species Primula veris. The sequence goes on along the minus strand of OY821748.1, from coordinate 20,394,025 downwards.
AATCATAAACCATTCTTTGGAGTTAAATCTGCTTCGTAAGAGACAGAGTTCGAACCCTGGTGGTGAGCGTGGTATACTCGGGTACCAACCACTTTTGCTCAACATAACATAATGTTGTAACAATGATACATCTATTATTAATTTCATTTCTGGTTAATGCATCGATAAATTTGTCGAGCTTCCAACCTTTGATTCACCAATTGTATTTTCTCATAAAGACAAATGTCTATGTTACGATTAGTTAATATTGAATGTTATGTAAAAGTCACTTTCTAAAAGTGACGCAGCGGCGATAAATTCAATTTTTCCCTGTTATTTTTACAATTTTCAGAAAATCCAAGTTTGAGCTCAATAATGACATTGTCACGTTTAGTAAGTACTACGAATGAATACATAAAGTCAAACTACGTAACGTTGTTACTTAATAGTTATTAGATGAGTGATATGGAGATAATGATAATCAAATGGTTTAATTAAACCCCTCATGATAAGGTTGACTGTAGTCTATGGCAAATAAGTTGAGGGGCAATGATACATTAACGACGTATATGGCCACATTTTAAGGAGTCAAAACGGAATCAAAATGAACTCATTAACACTTGAATATATTTGATGTAAATTTGTTTTGGTCTCCGTAATAGAGTTAATTGGTGGTGAGTGTTCGAAATGTGAACTTGTAATTAATTTCACAAAATTGAATAAAGAAGAAACTCTTTTGCAGGTCAATAGAGATTATATGATTTAGAAGTCTTCTTCTACAGCTATTAGCTAATCTTGATCTATGATTATAACTAATTAATTGTAATTGGCCAGATAGGATGATTTACTTGAAGGCCACAAATTTATCCTCAATATTGTACACAATTATCCTTCCTGCTTATGCACGCATCTGCAGTGTTTGACTAGAGAAACTATCATAATTTCACTTAAAATATGTAAACTTGCTATCGAATCATTTCTCTACCTTATATTATAATCCGGAACTCTTCAATCCCACTGTATCGCCCATATATGTCTGGTGCAACATCATATGTGATGAGTCAAAGAAATGGTTAATTATCTAGTCTTTCATTTTTTATATCGTCTTTTCTTTTGCTAAGACGCAACCACGGAGTAATAAAATGAACCTTCGTCACAAAGAAGGGTATCACTAACTACGGACTAGAGATTACCAGTTTAAATGAAAAGTACCAACATATAAGAAGTGTAAATAACTAACTTTGCCATAAACTAAGTACATTTTTTGGCTCATGGAGAATATTTTGGTAGGCATTTTAGACGTTTTCGAAACCCAGCTAGATAAATGAACACTTCTCGACATATCTGATAATAACTTCATCATCGTTTCTTTCATGGTGTTGTGTGAAACACTTCTCGACAACGTGATTCACACCTTGCATGTGTCTATTCGATCCAGTAGCCTTTCTTGGTCATACCAGCGGGAGATGAGGCGTCGGTACATAATTTTTTCATTTGAGAGAATCCTCCATCTGCCTTTATCCAAAACCCAAAGTTATTCCCATTGAACTTTTCGATACCGTGAACATTCATATCTTTCGCCACCATCAATTTTGCTCATTAACCACGACTCTTATACCACTTGTAGAAGATTTAGACACTTTTCAAACCACAAGTGAGATCAATAAACACATAAACATGCATGCAAGAATTTGATTACGAAGTTAACCCAACTATGACTATGTCTTCGGTGCCACTCGGGCAAGCACGAATTTTGTATATGTTTGTAATGGAAGGGACTACAAATTCTAGATTGATTCACTCTCACAAGTTATGAAAATTTCCCTTACGTATTTAGAGGGCCACTACAACAAACTTAAGAATTCTAGACAATATTCTTAGGACAATCAAATTTTGTCTCCAAATGATAAATTTACAGGACAAAAATGATATTTTAAACACAAAAATAAATTTTTTATCCCCAAATCTATATTTTAGGCACATAATTTGAAAAAAAAATTGTCTAGAAAGACAATCTCATACGAACATAAGAAAACAATTTAATTTCGTTTCAAAAATTATTTGAAAACAAATTTTAATTGTTTTCTTATGTTCGTATGAGATTGTCTTTGCAGACAATTTATTTTTCAAATTATGCGTATAAAAGTTAGATTTGGGGACAAAAAAATTATTTCTGTATCTAAAATATTATTTTTGTCCCGAAAAATTAACAATTAAAGAAAAAATTTGATTGCTTCTAAAAATATTGTCTATAATTCTTAAGTTTTGTGTAATGTGGCTATCATCCTAAAACGGTTCTCTCTTTTTGTTGTGTGTTTTGAACGATCAAATTAAGGGGTTTATTTACTATAAGTAATTCGTGAATTAAAGAAAAAGTTGCATAAGGCATCATAGTGCAAACCGTTGCTTGCACGGGGCAGAACTGCACATGCTGCAACGTTGTTGAATAACGAGGTTTGGCGTTGCGCAAACAATTTTTAAGGGATTTAAATAATTGCGACCACAGAAGGGAGAATTCAAATTGTTTTGACCAACTAGGGAAAGAACTAGCACTTTGGGTACCTATTAGAAATTGGCATGAAAATAATGATATTCCAGATTTAAACTTTACATATCCAAAGTCGATGTAGCAGCAACATACTGACCGTATAAATTAACTTAGTTTGATAATGCTCATAGGATCTCTCTTAGTATATATATAATTGATTGAATATAATGTTCACAAGTCCTCGTTTGTACCAGCAAGATATACTAATAAAATGAAAATACTCGATAGGTGCATGAACTGTCAGTTAAAACAACTAATGGAGTTATTAATTATTGTGTTTATAAGAAACTTTCCCATTTTTTAGACATGTTAGCATCCAAGGGAGCATGAGTGTGATTGGGAGCTTCAAAGATTCTCTTATTGGAAATAAAAGAAAATATACTGCTAAAAGGATAAGATTCTTATTACTTATGAAACTATAAACTTTAATTTTGGCGGCACATCTAAAGCACTACAAGGCTGTTTTCACAAAATATTACTCTTTGAACTTGTTGTAGAATAAAAAATAAATGGGATCTTTTTACTAATGTATCAAATTCTCAATCTTAAAATTCCAGTATAGTGTTTCACTTGGGAGATTATTTTTTCAATAGGCAATTTGCTCATCTATATAACAGACGTGGGAATTGAAATCCCACGCGGACAATTTTTTTTTTTTTTTATTTCACTCAAAAAACCTTTTTTGATTTTAATTAAAAAAAAAAACCTAACTATCAACCATCAAACTACTTCGTATATCAAATTTATATATTTTTTTATCAAATCAACATCACTCTACCACTACAATTATTCCCAATTTTACCAACAAAAAAAAACCTCTCCCAATTTACCAAAATAAAACCTATCCCAATTTTACCAAAAATAAACTCTAACCATCAACCACTAAACTACTTACTATATCAAATTAATATAATTTTTTTTATCAAATCAAGATCACTCTACCACTACAATTATTCTTAATTTTACCAATAAAAAAAAACCTCTCCCAATTTACCAAAATAAAACATCTCCCAATTTTACCAAAAATAAACTATAACCATCAACCGTCAAACTATTTCATATATCAAATTAATATCATTTTTTTTTATCAAATTTAGAGTGATGTTGATTTGATAAAAAAAATGATATTAATTTGATATAGGAAGTAGTTTGGCGGTTGATGGTTATAGTTTATTTTTGGTAAAATTGAGAGAGGTTTTATTTTGGTAAATTGGGAGAGGTTTTTTTTGTTGGTAAAATTGAGGATAATTGTAGTGGTAGAGTGATGTTGATTTGATAAAAAAATATATAAATTTGATATACGAACTAGTTTGATGGTTGATAGTTAGGTTTTTTTTTTAATTAAAATAAGAAAAGTTTTTTTAGTGAAAGAAAAAAAATAATAATTTATCTGTGCTACGTAGACGTGGGATTTTAATTCCCACGTCTGTTGTACAGATGAGCAAATTGCCTATTGAAAAAAGAATCCCCCGTTTCACTTTCTTAACTATAACTAGAATGGCATGCATGAGTTGACAACTTAAGAGGATTGAGATCTGACTGTAGGTAAGATAGATCAACATGATATATAAATCTCAGTTTACTAATATATTCTTAAGTAACATTAAGGTACAGCGAAGTGTTTCATAGGACGATAGGTTGATAAGTTAAAAAAACAAAAACAAAATGATAAGTTTTGTTCAATAATCTCCCAAAAACATAACTAAGGTCTTGTTTGATTGGGACGGTCTTGTTTGATTGGGACGGGATTAGGTGGAATAATATATCAAATGCATTGGGTACATAACACTATGTTTGTATGGACAAATATGAACGGGACTATTAGCGCAACACTAGCATGCGTACGTTTACCGTACCCGGTACGACATGGGTACGGCAAAAGTTGAAAATTTTCGGTACGATACGGGTATGGTATGTCAATAAAAAAAATTATTTATTTTTATATATAAGATTTAATTTAAATTTTACAATCTTAAAATAACACAATTAACAAATTTTAGTACAATTTAGTCTTGTATACGGATATTTTAGTGAATGTTAATATAATTTTTCATAACTGGTGTCTAAACAAATTTAATTAAATTTATCATACTTGTTAATTATAAAAATTTCACATTATTATATTGATAATCTTATATTTTAATTATTTTTTATGAAAAATAATAAAATAAAATTTTCCAGTCGTACCGAAAAAGTACCGATCCCGTACCCGTGCCGTACACAAGCCATACCGAGATGGTCAAACAATGAAAAAGTCAATGGTACTCAGTTTGTCGTACCTTACCGGTTACTTAAAAAAAAAAATCTGAAATACTCGTGCTAATTAGATGCAACATGATAGCAAATGAACTCAAATGGTATATGTAGTAGTGGGATTACGTGTACTTCAACTTTCACTATCCGATCCCAATGTCGGATGTATTCGTAGTATGGAGACTACATATACAACAACCAAACTAGACCTAAAGATAATATTACACACGCAAATCGCAATCATTAAATAATTGATGAGTAAATAATAATATTACATGAACTAGATAATATTTATGTTAAACTCTGATAAAGTCAGGAAAATCTTTTGGACTAAGGTGACAGAGAGATAGAGTTGTCACGTGGAATCATGTGAGGGGGCGTCATGCACATCACAAACTTCATTGCTAAGCTGGAATTTTTGTGGGGACTTCAAAACTGGCCAATTATGTTAGTACACTTACGCTATTAGTGACTTTTACAACTTGAAAAGTTGCTATCTACATGTGTTGGATTTTACATTACATTTTGCAATTTTAAAAACATGGCTTATATTTTTGTTCGAACTTGTTTGGAAATGATAAGAGGTTATATATATATATATATATATATATATATATATATATATATATATATATATATACTAGAACCTCTTATCATTAACAGAGTCTTTGGATAAACTTGAATTTGACTACCCAAGAAACCAATAAGCAATGACCAATAACTTTTTTAAACGTACTAGAGGAGGATAGTAGAGTCGGGTGGACTATTTTGTGTTGCGCTAAAAAAAATTCAGATTTTTAAAATCTTTATTTTCAATGAATTTTTAAAATAAATTTTAAAATCTGATTTTCAACCAAAAAAAACGGTTAGCAAAGGGACCCTATAGCTGGTTGTTTTATTTTTGCTGACCTTTCAATTTGTGATAAAAATTAATAATTAAAGATGGTGCAAATACAAATTAATTGTGACGTTTAGGGTGAATTGCGCCATTGGTACACGTTATACTAATAACTTACACATATGGTCATTGAATTGGACAACCTTAATAATCGATCGGGGCAAACAGCAAACTATTATATATACTCACTTACAAGTCACTACAAAGGTTGTTTAACTAATAATAATATACTCACTCACTAGTCTCTTTAAGGAACGTTCGGCACATGTAGGCAGAACTTATGGTATGCTAATTAAGCTGCTTAATATGTAATTACTAATTAGTCACAGCTGTTTGTTCATTAAAAAAAACTCAAAGCTTATAAGAAGATTTCAGAGTTCAAAGGGCAATATCTTGCTTTATTATTTGTGAAGGGAGCTTAGGGGGAAGTTTTTGTCATGAGGTAAAATATCATTTAGTCAAATATCGCCTCATTTAAATGGAAGAAAAAAAATGAACATGATATCATTAGGATTCGAATAACAACTCAGGTATTTAATTTAAACTAAGAAAGAAATGTACAGATGTCATAGCTTGATGTCATTGAATTGGATCGCATATGTCAAACAAATCATGATTAGTTCTATGGTCAACTTTATAATTTAATTTAAATCATTATATTCTATCTAATGGAAGTTAAAAGGTACCATTATTGTCAGGCGTACTTGAGACATTTTTCAGGTGGTATGAATTAGCTTAAAACCTTTATAATTTCGTTTGTTGGAAAGTTACAAGAACACCATGATTTAGGTTATTAGTTGGTACTATATATCCTCTATTAATGTCTTTAATTTGTTTCAATGCCCGGTTAATTAGATCTGAAGTACTACTTTTAGAATATGTTACGTTAAATAAAATTTCATTCAGATTCACGTTTTATAGGTTTTGTTTGTCTAATTTATGGGTTACAATGGAAGTTGATTAATTATGATCACAAAGTCGATAAAATTCGCTCAAACCCGGGGTAAGGCTTAACAGTACCAAACATTTTCGATATAATCCTCTCAGATAGCTTCTTGTGTATATCCGTATAGTTACAACCTAGATTACAGATTACCAATCTACTATAAAATCATCAGTCCACCAAATAATTATACATATAATCATTGGAATTATTTAAATAAGCGATTTAAGGTGGGTTCAACAATCTTCTCGTGCCCATAGCTTAACGATCGACTCCGCACCTTTTATTTCTCTTTTTTGCTTTGGTAAATTATAAAACAGAAAAGGGTGCCTTTTATTGCATGTTTATTTTAGCCCTTATATTCTTAAATGGTAATTAGGTTTTTAGTACAACGGCCTGATAGTCCAGAACAGAAATTTAGGTCCAATTATATTCTTAAACCCGCATCTCTTCCTTTTCCCTTTGAATAATCTAAAAATCAGCGTAACTGTGTAAAGTTTCAACTTTAATAAATTTTAATCTTGAGGTTTCAGTTTATCAATTAATAGGTTATATTATAAGGCTTAGGTTTATTCATCAAGGGTACATCAGGAAATCAAATAGAGGTCTGCTAGCTATATAATTTTTAGTTTTGGATATATTTATATATATTACCTAAATATAACATGATGCATACATCTTTGATTTTTCTTAAGCTTACCACACACCTTTCATAATGGAAAGTTTATCATTTGCATTGGTGCATCTTTTGATGATTCACTCCCTAAGACACAATGATGATCTTACTCTGAATCTAGGGTTGCTCTTGCTCATATTTTTCCTAACTGTGTTTTGAAATCTATATTAGTAGCTGAACTGCCTGAAGCTTTTCTAGAAAAATGACCTTCGATTATTTGAAGTACCTCGAGAAATAAGCAGATGAAGGAGCAAGTTTGATGGTCAAAATCTCATTTCGGATAGGCTTATACTGACCGGAATTGCAATAAGGATCTAGGTTGTTTCTGATATTTAGTATAAGGAGTGCTTTCTCATATTAGAAGTTTCGGTTCTGTCTTACTGCTAATTAGGCTATCGATTCATCCAGAACATTACTCTCTGTGTACGTATATCAAATTTGTATGTGCAGAGGTGCGTTTTTATATACCTGCTCAGGTTCTAAAGCATCCCAAACTTAGTTTTTTTGATTTCGTTCATAATGCCATGCAATAAGGGCTAGTCTATTGCAGTTCGCTTGAACTTGTTCACTTGTTTTTTGCGTGCAACATCTCTGTTATAGACATGTTAAGTCAGAGACATTTGAACATTCCCCATACTAAGTTACAAACCATGAATATAAAGTGAAACGCACGCTGTAATAAAGTCTTGAAAATGCAGATTGATTGTTTGTTGATTCGTAAAGCTTGAATCAATCACATTTTTTGTCCTTTTTTCGCAGAGGTGACTCTTCTTTCATGCTTTTGTTTCCCAATGTATGATTCCAGTGGCTCATTTTGACATATTTGCCATCATTTGTAATTTTTTTTACCTCATCTGTTGTACTAAGTATCCGTTTTGCTAAAAAAAACATAATGCATACACAGTAAGCTGTAGCATATTACATTATATTGTATTTTAAATTTAACTGAGAGGATTAGACGTATATGGCACAAATTTAATGTTGGAAAAACATGTGAAAACATGGGTGTTTCCGAATGGTCACTGGACCAACTTCGAGTCATTATTTCGTGTAACAGCGCTGAGTTGTTTATACCGTAATCAACGTGGTTGAGTAGCCCGTGTGACGAGCTTCGTAACGGTATATCACATGACCTATTCGGAGAATGGGTGTGAATACAAAGTGGCTTCAAAGTTGGTACCTCGGAAGCTCAAATCTGGAAAAACGAAATGGTTAATGAGAAAAACCATTTAGTATAATCCCATATTGGAAGATTAAGAGTTAATCTTACAATATATATACCATACCAACCCATGTAGTTATTAAACTAACATGTCCACATACACCTAAGAGTATTAGTGTGTACCACACACGCGCGCTCGCTCGTGTCTCGTGTCTCGGGTCTCGGGCACGGGCACGGGCGTGGGCGTGGGCTTGGGATTTGGGGCTTGGGGCTTGGGGCTTGGGGCTTGGGGCTTGGGGCTTGGGGCTTGGGGCTTGGGATTTGGGGTTTGGGGAATGGGGAATGTCTCGGGTCTCGGGTCTCGGGTCTTGGGGAATAGGGAGTTTTGTATAAAATACAAAAGGAGTCCCTAGAGTTTCCAGCAAGAGAAACGTCAGCAATGAATGAGAGTAAATGCTGCGGTTTCAGAATTGATTGAGCGGATTCTGGGGGTGTAACTCCCAGAATTAAAGACCAACATTTATGGTTGCGGTTTCAGTAGAGCCTATATAAGGCAGCCATCCCCCTCTCATTTCAGTACACCATCATACACACAACTCACAGCATAAGCATACACTTAGTGAGAGAGAACCGCACCACCAACAGCTCGACCTGTGGTTCGGTGCCGGTTTCCATACGAGCCACTGGGCTTGGGATTTGGGGTTTGGGGTTTGGGGAATGGGGAATGTCTCGGGTCTCGGGTCTCGGGTCTTGGGGAATAGGGAGTTTTGTATAAAATACAAAAGGAGTCCCTAGAGTTTCCAGCAAGAGAAACGTCAGCAATGAATGAGAGTAAATGCTGCGGTTTCAGAATTGATTGAGCGGATTCTGGGGGTGTAACTCCCAGAATTAAAGACCAACATTTATGGTTGCGGTTTCAGTAGAGCCTATATAAGGCAGCCATCCCCCTCTCATTTCAGTACACCATCATACACACAACTCACAGCATAAGCATACACTTAGTGAGAGAGAACCGCACCACCAACAGCTCGACCTGTGGTTCGGTGCCGGTTTCCATACGAGCCACTCTGAGATAGAAGTTGTACCTTGGGAACAAAGTCCCGAAACCAGAAACCTTTAAAGGTGGTTCGGGAAATATTGTTTAAGGGAAACTGCTCAGCAGTTGCCTCTTCTTTTAATTTCTGTTATTTACTTTTCAGTCCTTTATTATTCTGTCCATTTAATTTCAGTACTGTTTCCCTTTTGTATTTTTCTTTCCAGTACCTTTAGTTTCTGTAATTTACATTTCAGTCTTTCCTATTCTGTAATTTACTTTCCTGTAATTTAATTTCCAGTATTTACATAACAGTCCGGGCAGTTTATTTAATAACAGTCCGGGCAGTTTTTTATTCGTTAAAACCAGTCCAGTTTGTTTTATTTACAAAACCAGTCCGGCTGTTTTTTATTTGTTAAAACAGTCCGGCAGTTTTTTATTTGTTAAAACAGTCCGGCAGTTTGTTTAAAACAGTCCGGCAGTTTCTTTTTCTTGTTAAAACAGTCCGGCAGTTTGTTTTATTTACAAAACGGTCCGGCAGTTTTTATTTGTTGAAACCAGTCCAGCAGTTTAATTTAATTCTGTACGAGTCAGGAATTGTAATTCATATTCCAATTGTGAGAAATAAAGTGTTATTTCCATTGCGTTCCTGTCTTTTATATTATTGTCCTTTTCTTTATCGTATTCGAAATAGTACCAAAGACCAACAATCTTAAACAATATCATTTTTTGGTTTTTCTATTTTCGAAATAAGAAAGGACTTTTCTTTTTTTATTTTATTGTTGTTGACGTCTCGGTTTTTATTCTCGCAAAATCATTGCTAGTTTACTAGAAATTGAAATTTGCACATAGAATAAATCCGAATTGGTTTTGATCTTTTTATTCTAGAATACTATAAAGAATTCTTAGTGAAATCAAAAGTGATTTGATTTTCACGCTAGAATCTCTTTCTCTGGTTTTTATTCTTTTGAAGCAATCTAATTAAGTTATAATTAGTATTTGCGATAAAGAATTTAGTTTTCTTGCGAGAAACTAAACGGTTTTATATTGTCATTTCAGATGACTAATGAGGATCAAATACCCACCGTTTCTTCGGAAAACGTGCAGGGCGCACTTGTGATTGGTAGTAGCCATAACAATGCGAGCGCTGCGAGTGGGGGGGCTCAGGCTCAGGCTGAGGCCGAAGCTGCTGCGGCAAAGGCTGCGGCCGACGCTGCTGCGGCAGAGGCTGATGCTATGGCTGCGGCTGCGGCCGCAGCACAGGCTGCTGCTAAGGCTGCGGCCAAGGCAGCGCTTGTGGCTGCAGCCAGGGCAAAGGGCAAGGCTCCGGCAACACCGGCGATGCCAATGTTGCCAACCTCTCAACTGGAGAGACCGGAAAAGTTTAGGGGCAACAACTTCAAACGTTGGCAGCAAAAGATGCTGTTTTATTTAACTGCCCTTAATCTGACCCGGTTTCTTAAGGAGTCTGCACCCGTCCTAAGCGAGGACGATGAGGACGTGCAGACGGTTTCGGCGGTGGAAGCGTGGAAACACGGCGACTACCTATGCCGGAACTACATCCTGTGTGCTCTGGATGACACTCTCTTCAGTGTATTCGAGCCCAAGGCTTCTGCAAAGGAGCTTTGGGAGTCTCTCGAACGAAAGTACAAAGTGAATAACGCTGGCGCAAAGAAATTTGTCGTCACGGACTTTCACGAGTACATGATGACTGATGGGAAGAGTGTTATCGAGCAGGTTGAGGAACTCCAACTCATATACCATAGGCTTGAGGTTGAAGGGCTAGTTATCAACGAACCTTTCCAAGTGGCATTAATGATTGAGAAACTGCCACCTTCTTGGAAAGAGTTTCAAAACTACCTGAAACACAAGCGAAAGGCTATGACCTTGGAGGGACTCATTGAGAGGCTCAATGTTGAGCAAAGCAACCGCCGATCCGGAAGGAAAGGCGGTGGCGGAGCAGGCAACGCGGTTGCCAAGGCCCATGTGGTTGAGGACGCTGTGTCTAAGCGGAAACGCTTTGACAGCGGAGTCGGTGCCTCTCTCAAGAAGAAATTCATGGGAGACTGCTTTGTGTGCAACAAACCGGGCCATCGTGCCGCGGATTGTAAGATGCGCACCGACAAGCCCAAACCCCCCCCAAAGAGGAAGTTCCAAGGGAAAGGGAGGAAGAGGGCACCTGCTCAAGCTAATGTGGCTGAGGGAGGAGATGATGCTGGACAGGACTATATGCACCTGAGTGCTGTGGTCTCGGAAGTGAACCTGGTGGGGAGCAACCCAAAGGAATGGTGGCTGGACACAGGCGCCACTAGTCACATCTGTGCCAGCAAATGGATGTTCAAGACCTATACGGCCGTGGACAATGAGAGCTGCTTCATGGGGAACTCGGCTACTTCCAGGGTGGAAGGAAAAGGAACCGTGCTGCTGAAGATGACATCGGGAAAGGAGCTCACACTGAATGGCGTGCTCCATGTGCCAGAAATTCGCAAGAATCTGGTTTCCGGGTCCGTGATGGTGAACAAAGGATTTAAACTTGTATTTGAATCTGCAAAAATTGTAATCACTTTAAACGGAATGTATGTAGGCCGTGGCTATATGACCAACGGCATGTTTAAATTAAATGTTGGTACTCCGGCTCCTAAAGCCGAGTTAGCTATTGAGGGTACTAAGGCTGAGGCCAGTACCAAGAATAATGTAATCGTGAATGTTGCCCAAGTGGCCAATAAAACTTCGTTTGCTTATTCTTGCGATTCATTCAATTTATGGCATGGTAGATTAGGTCATGTGAATGCTAATTCTATGAAGAAATTAATATCACTGAATCTACTACCTAATTTTGTATTTGATAAACAACATAAATGTGAGGTTTGTGTTGAAGCAAAATTAACCAAGTCTTCGTATCAACATATTGAACGAAGTACTGAACCTCTCGGTCTAATACACACGGATGTATGCGACTTAAAGTTTATACAAACGCGAGGAGGGAAAAAGTATTTCATCACGTTTATAGATGATTGTACTAGATACTGCTATGTCTACTTAATGAGAAGTAAAGACGAAGCGGTAGAGAAATTCGCTCTTTATAAGACCGAAGTAGAGAATCAACTCAATAAAAAGATTAAAATATTGAGGAGTGATAGAGGCGGTGAATACGAAGCACCGTTTGCGCAGATATGCGCAGAAAATGGCATTATACATCAAACGACAGCCCCATACTCTCCGGAGCAGAATGGGGTTGCCGAGCGTAAGAATAGGACGCTCAAGGAAATGATGAATGCTATGTTAATAAGTTCTGGGTTACCCCAGAACATGTGGGGGGAAGCGCTGCTTTCCGCCAACTATGTATTGAACAAGCTACCACATAAGAAACGTGATAAACCACCTTATGAACTATGGAAAGGCCATAGGCCGAGCTATAAATTTTTAAGGGTTTGGGGTTGTCTCGCGAAGGTCCTTGTCTCGCTTCCTAAAAGAACGAGAATAGGGCCAAAGACGGTAGACTGTGTGTTCATAGGATATGCACAAAACAGTAGTGCTTATCGTTTTCTCGTGCACAAGTCGGATAATCCCGATGTGCATGCAGATACTATCATCGAAGCTCGAGAAGCTTCTTTCTTCGAGGAGATCTTTCCCCGCAAGTCTTCCGTAACTGTAGAGACTGAGGAGTCAAACAGTGAGGAAAATGTGGGGGCAAGTGAACCGTTGGAGGAAGAAGAAGAAGAGCCTCGACGTAGTAAAAGGGCTAGAAAGGAAACGACTTTCGGTCCAGATTTTGTAACCTTCATGATAGAAGGCGAACCGGCGACATTCAAACAAGCAATGTCATCCACGGAAGCCCAATATTGGGAGGAAGCGATCAACAATGAGGTTGAATCGATATTACAAAATCACACTTGGGAACTAGTGGATCTACCACCCGGGTGTAAGCCACTAGGACACAAGTGGATCTTCAAGAGGAAGAGAAAGCTCGATGGAACAATCGAGAAATACAAGGCTAGGCTTGTAGTGAAAGGTTTTAGACAAACCGAAGGTGTCGACTATTTCGACACCTATGCTCCTGTCTCCAGGAAGACGTCAATCCGGATAGTCATTGCTCTCGCAGCACTGTTCGATCTGGAAATACATCAAATGGATGTTAAAACGGCGTTCTTGAATGGTGAGTTGGAAGAGGAAATTTACATGGAACAACCGGAAGGGTTTGTGGTTCCAGGTAAAGCTCACAAGGTGTGTAAACTTGTGAAGTCCTTGTATGGACTTAAACAAGCACCTAAACAATGGCACGAAAAATTTGATAGAGTGATGCTATCAAACGGTTTTCGGATAAACGAATGTGACAAATGCGTCTACGTAAAAGGAAATGAAAAGGACTACGTGGTAGTCTGCCTCTACGTAGATGACATGATTATAATAGGGAGTATTGATAACATCAACTCCACTAAGAAAATGTTGTCACAAAAATTCGAGATGAAAGACTTGGGTGTCGCTGATGTTATACTTGGTATGAAAATTACCAAGACATCAGACGGATATGCGCTATCTCAAACTCACTATGTCAGACAGATGCTTGACAAATTTGATAAAGATAGTAGAGCTACATCCAGAACTCCGATAGAGATCTCAACCACCCTGAAAAAGAACTTTGGGGAGAGTGTGAGACAATTGGAATATTCTCGAATAATAGGCAGTCTGATGTACGTCATGAACTGTACTAGACCAGACATAGCCAACTCAGTGAGTAGACTGAGTAGGTACACCAGTAATCCCAATGAGGAACACTGGAAGGCCATCATGAGACTTCTCAGATACATGAGATACACAGCAGACCGAGGGTTGCATTATACCAGATATCCAGCTGTACTGGAAGGGTATTCTGATGCAAACTGGATCTCGGATTCCAACAGTACACGATCCACTAGCGGATATGTGTTCGTGATGGGAGGAGCAGCTGTCTCATGGAGATCATCCAAGCAGACGTGCATAGCTAGATCAACTATGGAATCTGAGTTCATAGCGTTGGATCTAGCAACAGAAGAGGCTGATTGGCTGAGAAGCTTTCTGGAAGGAATTCCAATGTGGCCGAAACCTGTCCCAGCAATAAGCATGCACTGCGATAGTCAGTCGGCTATTGGACGGGCGCAGGATCATATGTATAATGGAAAGTCCCGACATATTCGTCGGAGACATAAATCCGTAAGAGAATTGTTAGCTAACGGTGTGGTGTCCTTAGATTTTGTGAGATCTAAAGACAATATAGCGGATCCATTTACAAAAGGCTTGACTCAGGTAGGAGTTGAAGTTTCATCGAGGGGAATGGGGTTGAAGCCCATTAAACTGGAAACCTCCTCAGAGGCAACCCAACCCGAACTGGATTCTCCAGCGTCGGGTTCAACGGGAAAACCGAACTGTGGGGGTGACCGAACAAAGCACTCGGGAACTTAAGTTCCCAGCCCATTTCTAGGATGAAAGAGTGATAGACCTAGACCATCTTAAGGGTGAGCATGAGGCTCTTAATGAAAACAAGTATCTCGAAGATCGAGAGGGGTGAGTCAGGACACCCTTGACTTGAAATCACCTATGACGAGTGTGTATGGCCGATACTATGTGATGAGCCATGGGCTAAATCACTAGAGCACTCGGTTGAACTTTGCCAAGGCAGTCCACGGCCAAATATGGACAACAACCAAAGGGCTTAGTAAGTGGTGTAGAGGGGACACTGTGTGCGCATTACCCTGGTATGCACAAACGCTAAAGGGTTCAAGGCTTAAAGGCTACCCAATAGTAGCATATCAGATTTTACGTCACTACGGCAGGTTCAAGGCGCGCGCTACCTGTCCTTATGCAGTGAACTCTTGCGGTTTTCTCTCGTATGCATTTAGGAGCATTTTATTTTCAGCCAATTGCATTCATGTGGGGGATTGTTGGAAAAACATGTGAAAACATGGGTGTTTCCGAATGGTCACTGGACCAACTTCGAGTCATTATTTCGTGTAACAGCGCTGAGTTGTTTATACCGTAATCAACGTGGTTGAGTAGCCCGTGTGACGAGCTTCGTAACGGTATATCACATGACCTATTCGGAGAATGGGTGTGAATACAAAGTGGCTTCAAAGTTGGTACCTCGGAAGCTCAAATCTGGAAAAACGAAATGGTTAATGAGAAAAACCATTTAGTATAATCCCATATTGGAAGATTAAGAGTTAATCTTACAATATATATACCATACCAACCCATGTAGTTATTAAACTAACATGTCCACATACACCTAAGAGTATTAGTGTGTACCACACACGCGCGCTCGCTCGTGTCTCGTGTCTCGGGTCTCGGGTCTCGGGTCTCGGGCTCGGGCACGGGCACGGGCACGGGCGTGGGCGTGGGCGTGGGCTTGGGCTTGGGCTTGGGATTTGGGATTTGGGATTTGGGATTTGGGATTTGGGATTTGGGATTTGGGATTTGGGATTTGGGATTTGGGATTTGGGATTTGGGGAATGTCTCGGGTCTCGAGTCTCGGGTCTCGGGTCTCGGATCTTGGGTCTTGGGTCTTGGGTCTTGGGTCCAAACCCGAATAGGGAGTTTTGTATAAAATACAAAAGGAGTCCCTAGAGTTTCCAGCAAGAGAAACGTCAGCAATGAATGAGAGTAAATGCTGCGGTTTCAGAATTGATTGAGCGGATTCTGGGGGTGTAACTCCCAGAATTAAAGACCAACATTTATGGTTGCGGTTTCAGTAGAGCCTATATAAGGCAGCCATCCCCCTCTCATTTCAGTACACCATCATACACACAACTCACAGCATAAGCATACACTTAGTGAGAGAGAACCGCACCACCAACAGCTCGACCTGTGGTTCGGTGCCGGTTTCCATACGAGCCACTCTGAGATAGAAGTTGTACCTTGGGAACAAAGTCCCGAAACCAGAAACCTTTAAAGGTGGTTCGGGAAATATTGTTTAAGGGAAACTGCTCAGCAGTTGCCTCTTCTTTTAATTTCTGTTATTTACTTTTCAGTCCTTTATTATTCTGTCCATTTAATTTCAGTACTGTTTCCCTTTTGTATTTTTCTTTCCAGTACCTTTAGTTTCTGTAATTTACATTTCAGTCTTTCCTATTCTGTAATTTACTTTCCTGTAATTTAATTTCCAGTATTTACATAACAGTCCGGGCAGTTTATTTAATAACAGTCCGGGCAGTTTTTTATTCGTTAAAACCAGTCCAGTTTGTTTTATTTACAAAACCAGTCCGGCTGTTTTTTATTTGTTAAAACCAGTCCGGCAGTTTGTTTAAAACCAGTCCGGCAGTTTTTTATTTGTTAAAACAGTCCGGCAGTTTGTTTAAAACAGTCCGGCAGTTTCTTTTTCTTGTTAAAACAGTCCGGCAGTTTGTTTTATTTACAAAACGGTCCGGCAGTTTTTATTTGTTGAAACCAGTCCAGCAGTTTAATTTAATTCTGTACGAGTCAGGAATTGTAATTCATATTCCAATTGTGAGAAATAAAGTGTTATTTCCATTGCGTTCCTGTCTTTTATATTATTGTCCTTTTCTTTATCGTATTCGAAATAGTACCAAAGACCAACATTTAATCCTTCTGAATCTGGTTCCTAACAAATAGCGAATCAGTTTCAATCTATTGTTTATCGTGAAATTTAAAGCCGTCCGTGAAACTGCAGGTTGATACTCATTTGGTAAGCTAACGTGAATTAAAATTTTCAAAACATAATTCTTTTGAAAAACATGAAACTAACCAAAAGTCATTTCAAAAGATCAAACGTTCTAAATAACAAACCTGAGTATGCATAAATGCCATAACAGTAAAAATAGGTTGATACTTATAGTATAGAGTATAGACATTCAAATCAAGTATATATAATCTTTTTTGTCTTTCAGTAGTAACGTAGTTATTCTCACACTCCAACACTATCTTCAGTTAGGAGCAATAACCCCGCTTTAGGTCTTTGTTTTAGCTAATGAAGAGACATATAGACTGGGTAACTCGAATGAGTGAGAAAGTTTAGAATATGAAAGAATCAAAAAATTGATTACAAATAATAACGACTAGGTTAAGGGAAATAGTTGAAGTACGAAAAGGGGCACTGACTAGATTGCAGGTAAGGCGGAGCATACGGTATTCTAATGAATCTCCTATCACCAGAGGGTTGAGAAATGAAGATGAACATGAGCAATACAGTGTAACGAAAAAAAAGAGGGAATTTGTGTAAAATCGGGTAAGATAAGAGATTCAAAAAGAGCAAAGTAGGATACATATATGAGAGACTTGAGGCAGAAAATGTTAGTACTTTGTAGCAGATCTTTTTAAGAAAACCTTTCTCTGGAGATAAGTTGATGGAAGTATGAGAACGTAACTTTTGTACCAATTGAAACTCAGCAATCAAATCCAGTTTTATTTCTAAAACCGAAAATCCAGATTCCGGTATCGTGTTATTAAGTAAAAAAACTTGGTAAGCGAATAAATCTCTTTTCAATGACCAAGAGCAAAATCTCTACTGGAAAAAATGTAGCTTCGATTTATAGAGTCAACTTTGTTCATAGGTCGGAAAGAGTTCTAGCTAGCAAAGACATTCAAGAATAAGATGAGTGTAATATCAACAAAACTCAGGACTATTGTTCTTAAAGGATGAGACACATTTATATGAAGTTTATTGATCAAATATGCTTACCGTAAAAACACTCTTCCAAGAACTTTACATGGGAGTGAAAGTACGTTTTTAGAGAGTTAATCAAATACTCATTAGAATATGTTTTTTTTTTCTTTGCAGTACACACATATATGTCGTAAAACTTCTTTCGGATAAATTAAGGCCAATATTTGCAGTAATATTCGAAAAATCAAGAGGGACAAGAGAATTCAAACAATAAACAAATTAAATGTTCAAGTAAATTGTATCTTTCGTGGTCAAAAATAACAAGCCCTAGACAAACTATTTCTATTTATGTCAGCTATCCATCATCTCAGTAAACGTTTCAAGTAGTTTACATATCCACGTCGCTCTTCAAAGATAGGCTCGAGAACAGGCTTCCACTTCCCACTAATCTTGTGACAACTCAACTCCGACCCATCTGTCAATGCTAACTGGGGAGACACCTTTGAACAACTTTGTACGTATCTCTTCCCTTTTCGTACGGCGTCAATTAACGCCGTATCCGATGGTGTAGCAATGGAATGAACCCTACTTGGAGACACAAGGAGGTAGAGTTTTCCTGGGGAGAGTTGATCATCGGCTTTGATAGCAGAAATGCGACGTGTTAGGCGGATTTGGTCAGCTTGAGAAATAACATGGCCAGGGTGGTCCATCATGAGTTCAGCTGCTGTGATCGGGAGCTGAATTTGGCGGACTTTCCCGTTGGGGTCGAGGAAAGTGGCGGTTTTAAGAGTTGTGTAGATACATGAGTTGTAGTTTCCCATTGGAGTAAAGACTAGTTAAGAGAGAGTTTATTTTGTTCAATTAGGATGTTGTGAAGTTAAGAGAGAGTTTAGTTTGTTCTATTAGGATGTTGTGAGTGAGTGGTGTTAAAGTGTGTTGATTTGGGTTTATATAAGTAATAGGAAAGAGAGTAGAAGTTAGGCTTAGTGGGGTTGATATTTGACCATAAGCGTGTTATATTTCTTATTCAGTAGGCTATATATGTGGGAATTTATAGGGATATTCTATGTTAAAACACACGGATTCATCTTTCCACGTGTTTCTCTTTTCCAGGATAAAAGTCAAATCAGTGTAGGCGCAGGTTATAGACCATTCTTTTTTTTTTTTAGGAAGGTTATAGACTATTCTTGCTATTAGGTATAAAACTACAATATAAATTAGTGATGTTTTTTAAATTAGCAGTGTGTTATTTAGTGAGAAACAGTGTAATAAGTACTATTATTATAAGTAAGCAAAGACTCGTATTCATCCTTTTCATTAGTGACTCTTTACCATTTTTATCATTTGCTTGAGGGGTGGACACCTTACGGATTTACGTTAATCCTATAAAATAAATAACAGTATGGATCAAGACGGGTTGATAAAATTTAAATGTTAACCCAACTCAAACCAATCTGTTACGGGTTGGGGCCACAAAATAAATTACGGGTTTCCCAACCCGCAAAATAAATTACGGGTTGGAACCGAATTGATTCTTAAATTTTCATTTTGGTCTTGTATTTTTCATAATTTGCATAATTAACCTATATTTTAAAATAAATTGAATTTTTCAAAGAGAAATATAAATTAAAACCAATCAAAATATGTTTAGAATATTCACGAACAAATGACAAAACTAAAATATAACAAGAATGAAAGGCTGCTATATTGAAATACACAATTTATATATAAAAATATAAATATTTATAATTATATATATATATATATATTACGAGTTAAAACGGGTTAGGGATGAATCAACCCACGGTTTGAAAATTTCAATCATAAAATATATAACGGTTTTAGAACACGACGGATTGATTTTTTTTTGACACTCAATCCGCCCCAATCCGTGCGGATTGGGATACGGGTTGAGTTTACTACGGGTTTTTTACCCACCCCTAATTTGACGCGAGGTATGCGTCTCCTCCAGGGGAATGTGTCTGATAGAAAGACAAATTCTATCGGACACAAATTTTATTATTCTAATGGAGTATAGTCAATAGAAAGACAAATTTCAAGTCGAACATTAATTCTATAAACCATGAAAGAAATAGAAAAAAAAATGATATTGCACTCAGAACACCTTTCTATGGTGTCGCACTCCGGCTTGTGCAGCAAATGAGACATACATTGGGAACGGAATATGAAGCAAAAGTCACAAGCTAAATTCAAAAGTTGCATTTCGACTCAATTGAAATCAAACAACATCCAATATAATTAAATCCAAAACACAAACAAAATCAGATAAGAAAAATAATTGTACCTTTTTTCTTTTCTTTTCTGGTCTTTGATCTTTCTAACCATTAAATAAAAAGGCAGACAAACACATAACACGTAAGCTATTTAATATATTGAGAAGCCCACTTAAAACCATCCCCATAGCCCATTTTGCGTACGATACTGCACATGAAAACCTCCAAAGGACGGACTGATGAATCGGCAAGATTAACCTTCCCTTTTCCGGTGGTGACACCTGTCAAGCCAAGGTGGTATCGCAGCTCTTCTTCCGAGGCGGCATATGGTATGTCGATCTTGTTACCCAATATAAGGAATGGCACGGTGGATAGGGACTCATCGGATAACAGTGCGTCTAGTTCTTTTTTAGATTCCGCAAAACGCTCCTTATCATATGCATCCACAAGGTACACCACAGCATCAACCTATAAAACCAGAAGAGTATTTAGATACATGAGACATCTGTTACAATAAATGCTTAGACAAATTTGCTACCATTTACTTATTTTCTTTAGTTTTGATATCATTAAGATTCTTCATGTGCCTCTTTGTTCTGTCCAGAACCAGCTTTTTAATATTCTAAGAGGCAAAGTTGTATCCAGATATGAGTCAATTTCGACAATAGATGCTATAATGATTCACCTAAAAAAACATCATTAATCGCATAAGACTATATTTTTAATGTGGTCGCTGTAATCTATTTATGCACAAGCTCTAATTACGAGAAGCTGTCAACAATTCTTGGAGGAGGGACTCTAAATACACAGAAGCATATTCAATAACACTGGTATTAGATGTACATGTCAATACCAAATGCTACTGTGAGCAGAGTTGATAACCTATTCAATAGCAGTAATCTATATCACAAACAATGTAACATGATAAACAAGGGACTTGGATATTTCACTTGAAACATATTAGAAAGGTACAGAAAGCTGCCGTAGCCAAAAATGTAAATTCACAGATACAACCTTCACAAAGTAAAATATTAAGAGAAAAAAGATAACCCTGTAAGAGGTTGTAGCTCCGAGAAAGGGAATTAACAAGCAAAAAAGCAAAAGAAGACACCAACATCATGAGAAGTTAAGTAATGGTCTTCACAATAATTAGAATCATTACACTGCACCAGGCTTAGGTCTAAATCAGTTATAACTCCCTAAACATAAAACAATTAAGAGTTAAGACTTCCACTCAGACCCAACATTTCACATACCGACACTGTAACAACTTCAAAATCAAGGCAGCAATATAAGAACAGAAGTGTGCATAACAGAACATAACATTAAACCAAAACCACACTTTATAATCATCTTAAATGCTTCATATTGAGCAATTGTACAGCACCGGCATTAAAAATTGTTAGGTGTACTAATGATGTGTAGCCTTAGCCTGCACACAAAGTTCTCTTTCTTTCTAGCTTGCAATATCAACAGAGAAATGCCCTGAGATCGTCGTTAAATTTTGCTTATTCATATTGACATGTATATGCATACGAGAGTTCCAGACAAGAATTCTCTATCCAACTCAATAAAACTATTTTCCTCCAACAACTTTTTAGGATCAGCCAAACATTACCCATTCTTCATCATTTTTACGGGGAAAATATAACTAGAATGTTACAAGTCAGTCTACGGCCTAAATTAAAATTTTGGTCGATAATCACATATAGATTCATTGACACTGCTCGATGCTAAAGATATTCATCTAATTAAAAAAATTAGTACCAAATGGGAACATCAGAACTCTAATGACACCTCTTATATCTTGTTCCCATACCGACTCATACGAAAACAGAGAGAAGATCAAGAGGCAAAACTTTTATATAACAAGTGGTGGTTACTGAAAAGATGTCAATGGAATGAAAATATGGTCAAGATATGGTATTCCAAAATTTGGACTACCAATACTTTTACTAGGTAGTGAATTGATAATTGGCTGAAGTATGGTACACAGCTAACAATATTTTCACTAGACATGAACTGAAAACCAGTTGACATCATGGTACAGTGTAATAAAGTGCTAAGAAGGATGCTCTTTTTGGTAAAATTTAAAAGTTGTCGGGATTTAAACAGTTTAGTACCCTGTAGAATACACTTTTCAATTTAGGACCCACTACCCAGAGAAATCCAATTAAGTACCTTCCACTACCAAAATCATTCAATTTAGTAATCCTCTCTGTCAATTGCTTAACAGAAAGCGCAACTACATTAATGGCTTAACAGATGGTACTAAATTGAGTGATTTTGACAGTACTGGATATTTTGTAATAGAAGGAACTAAATTGAAAAAAGTGTATTGATCGAGGTACTAAACTGTTAAAATGCCAAAAGTTCTCCTTTGTTCACCCTTTCTATAACAAAAGAATTAATAAACATAATTACAGAATAATGTTCTAGTTATTCACTAGTCCAAAATAGTAATGTTTACTCTTTCATAGTTTTTCCATTCATTTCCTTATAACCCCGTTTTCCATTTGATGAACTATATGAACAATTCAGGACACAAAAAGGAGAAATATAGCACGGAACTTTTACGCGCGTAATAAAGAGCACCACACTTATAAAATATCATTACCATCAAACTCAACTCTTTTGAAGCAATACCAGTCACATACATGAAAGTCAAATAGTGACCACTGTTATGTCTAATTTAAGGTTAATTCATCTCATACTAGCTGCGTCACAAACAATTACGTCTAAGCCAGCCAACCAAATGAGATGCAACTTAATAATTTACAAGTGAACAAACAAAGAGAACCTGATCTAAAAAGCTACAATCTAAACAAGCCCTTGTTATTCAAAATTCATTTAAAGTACAAAAAAAGATCAGATGAAATGTTGATCTGTATATATACATATATGCAAGTCTACAGATCAGATCAGATGACTACCTTGGCGTAGTAATCTTTCCAAACACGACGAGCAATCTGGTGACCCCCCAAATCAAAAGCTTTGAACTTGATTTGTCCTATGCTCAGCTCCTCTGATGTCGGATACTGTGTTGGCTGGTGCTGTACTAGTCTCTGCCCAATTCAGCACATAAAAATACAGTTAAACCAAAATAAAAAACAAATCAAAAAGTATATATACTATAACACAAGATTGCGACAAATATACTAGCCTCTATCCGGTTCATCAAAAAAATCAATTAATACCAAAGTAACAAATCAATAAATCAATCTTTCAGTCACCCACAAATTATACAATACTAAGATACATATAACGTAATAATAGGGCATGCTCCATATATTTATATAACAATCAATTAAACCAAAGCAAACAAATCAATCAATGAATCACTCAGTTACTTGCAAACTATACAATAAAAAAGAACATTTAACATAGAATTAGGATTTAGGACATATCATTCTATTATTCTATTATAATAAGCCAACCCAAGTCAAATGAGCCTGCCCAATTTAGCCATTTTTTTCCAAAAATACCCCTACACCTTTATATTAATTACAATAATACCATACTCCCATAAAAATATAAAAAGTAAAAACTAATAAAACTATTTATCCCTCTTTAACAAACAAAAATTCTTTTAAATCTTAAACTATGTTTATTTTTTGTATTATCCACATATTTAATTATACCATAACTATACATATGTTTTATATTTTTATTGCATTACGCGCCGCACACGCAACGCGTGGGGCACGATTACTAGTATGTATATATACAATTTCTGTCTAACTGATCAAAAAAATCAATTGAACCAAAATAACAAAGCAATCTATTATTTTCCAATTACCCACAAACCATACGATAAGAAGTACATATAGCATAGAATTATTACGGTATATTAATGTATATAATCCGATCTCTCAATTACCACAAATCATACAATGAGAAAGTACATATAGCATAGGATTACGGCATATATACGTACATACACCGATCTCTCAGCCACCCACAAATCATACAATAAAAAAGTATAGCATAAATTTACGGCATATATATATATATATATATATATATATATATATATATATATATATATATACCAATCTCCCAAATGACCCACAAATCATACAATCAAATAGTACGTATATCATAAGATTGTGGCATCTATATGTATATACATCGATCTCTCAACTACCCACAAATCTTACAATAAAAAAGTACATATAGCATGGAAATACGGCATATAATGTATATATACCAATTTCTCAACTACCCACAAACCATACAGTGAAAAAATACACTTAGCATAAAATTACGGGGGCAAATATATGTATACACACCAATCCCTTAACTACCCACAAATCATACAATGAAAAAGTACAGATATCAATTAGATTACGGCATATTATATGTATATACACCAACTACCCACAAACCACACACTGAAAAATACACAGCATAAAATTAACGCAAATATATGTATATATAACGATTTCCCACAGATCACACAATAAAGAGAAGATATATACCAATTACCCACAGATCACACAATAAAAAGAACATATACCATAAAATTAAGTCATATATTTTATGGTATATATATACCAATCTCCCAATTACCCACAAATCATACAATAAAAAGGTACATATATCAAACAATTATGGAATATATAATATATATATATATACATACACCGATCTCTCAACTACCCACAAATCATACAATGAAAAAGTTCATATATCATAAGATTACGCCATTTATATACCAATCTCTCAATTACCCACAGATCACACAGTAAAAAGAACACAAATCATAAAATTACGGCAAATATATGTATATATACCAATTTCCCAATTACCCACAGATCACACAACAAAAAAGGTACATATAGCATATTATGTGTATAAACACCAATCTTTCCACTAACCACAAATCATACATTGAAGATTTTCCCAATTTCTCAATTTCCCAAGGTACATATAGCATACGATTATGAGATCTGTATATATATAAATACCGATCTCCTAAATACCCACAAATCATACAATGAAAAAGTAAAAATATCAATGAGATTACGGCATATCTATGTATATACACCGATCTCTCAAGTACTCACAAATCATACAATTAAAAAGCCATATAGCATAGTATTCCAGCACATATATGTAAATATAAATATATATACATATACCCATCTCTCAATTACCCACAAATCATACAATAAAGAGGTACATATAGCATACGATTATGGCACACACACACACATACACATGTATACCGATCTGTCAACTACCCACAAGTTATATAAAGAAAAAGCACGTATAGCATAAAATTACGGCATATATATGTATATATATACCCATCTCTCAACTACTCACAAATCACACAATAGAAAGGTACATATAGCATATATTAGGGTATATATACCAATCTCCCAATAACCCACAAATCATACAATAGAAAGGTACATACAGCTTACAGTTATGGAGTATATATAGGTATACATACCGATCTCTATTACCCACAAATCATACAATGAAAAAGTACTTATATAATAAAATTACGGCATCTATATGTATTTATACCAATTACCCACAAATAATACAATAAAAAGGTACATATAGCATATGATTATAGAATAGACAAATACATATATATATATACACACACACACACCGATCTATGAACTACCCACAAGTCATACAATGAAAAAGTAGATATATCATAAAATTACGGCATATATATACCAATTTCCCAATTACCCACAAATCACACAATAAAAGGTACATACAGTATACGATTATGGCATATATATGTATATATATTGATTTCCAAATTAGTCACAAATCACACAATTAAAAGGTACATATAGCATATGATTATGAAATATATATACACACACAAATCGTATGATGACAAAGCAAATATGTCAAATATATATACATACACCGATCTCTCAAATACCCACAAATCATACAATAAAAGGTACATATAGCATATGGTTATGGAAAATACATACATACATACGTATATACACCGATCTCTCATATAAAACACAAATCACACAACCAAAAAGTAGATATATCATAAAATTACGGCACATATATGTATATATATCCACCAATTGGCAGAATAAAAAGGTACATATAGCATACGATTACGGAATATATACATGGATCTCTCAATTACCCACAATTCATCCAACAAAATTACAGTATATATATATACATATACACACATACACACCGATCTTTGAACTACGATATAGCATACGATAACGTCATATATATATATATATATAATACACCGATCTCTCAATTTTCCACAGATCAAACAATTAAAAACATATATACATAATAAGATGACGTGATAAATATATAAAAATATAAATAAATATAAGTAAGTAAACCTCGTCTTTGAGCATGTGAAGAAGGGTAGTTTTGCCGGCGTTATCGAGACCTAAAAACAAGATCTTAGCCTCCTTTTGCCATAATCCCAGTGACGCCAACACCCCGTAAAACCAGTCCCATAAACCCATCTCTCAGATCTCGACCTCTTTTTTATTATTGTTATTATTATTATTATTATTAGAGAGAGAATGTGGGGGGTGTGTACAATGCCAAATAGGGGGTGTCAAATTGTAATTATGTTAAATATTCTGCTGAGTTTTTTTTTGTTTTGTCGACAAGTGTGTTGAAATTAATTGGGAGTAATTTGCTTAGTTGGTCCTTTTATTTGTTGGTTATGTTATGAGTCAACCCTCCAATGGCGTAATAACCACAACTCTCCACGTGTGCTTATAGCTCCACGACATACAAATTGACACGTGTCACTTGTCGGTTAACTCTCGCTTTCTCAATTCACCTATCGATAAAGCATTAACTTTTTCCGGTTAAGTTATATTCGTCAACAATAATAATTTATATGATCGACTATAATAAATTGGACAATTTTATCTTTCTTTATTGATCGGGTAGATTATAATGATTTATTACAAATATCTTTAGTAGTTTAATGCTCGGTGTAATTCCTCGGGTTTATGACTTTGACTTGTAGTTGGCATGTACTTTTTTTAGTGAGATAAGCTCTGAAAAGTCTTTGTACTAATCTCTCTTTTTCTGCTTAGAAGTCAGATGATTTATTGTACTGCTATTTGACTCTATTTATAAGTGTACGTGCTTCATATTGACAAGTGTCGCTCTCATATGTCAACTCATGAGCTTTTTAAGTGTTGGGCCTCTGTTAATTGGACTTTTAACTTCAGTGGATAATTACTCTCATATCTATTAAAGGAAAAGACCACTGTGTCCTTATCCCAACTATATTCGCGTTGTCTATCTAGTAAAAACATACGGGTCGGGTTACTACCGAATATCGTTCAACGGTTATTATTTTCATGTCGTATCACCTATAAATATAGGTTTATTCTGTACTTTCAAGAATTAAGAAAGGAACGAAAATATTATGTAAATCCCCACTTTCATATATATAAAGGTAACCATCTTTCTCGTGAAACGTTGCATTTGCTAGGCTTTTATCTCAAATCATTCATTTAAGAGTCTAATTTTTCGATTATCCAATTAAGTCAATATGTCTTGACAATGCTGGTAAATTTACTTTTCAAGCATTTGAAGACTATTGCATGCCCGTATGGATAGATGCTGAACATCCTGTCCCACATACTCATACACAAAATGGCCTAGCAAAATCTTTCATTAAACGCATACAATTGATATCCAGACCATTACTCATTGAAGTCTCAATTAGCAGAGTCAGCATGGGGGCATACTGTTTTACACGCTGCATCCTTAATTCGTATTTGTCCATCTGTCCATCATGTTTATTTGTCACTGCATCTAGTATCTGGTACCAACCAAATATATCTTATTTACGTAGTTTTGGGTGTGCAGCATACGTTCCAATATCACCATCACAACGTATTAAAATGGGTCCACAACAACACCTAAATATCTATGTTGGTTTTGATTCACCATCTATTATTAGATATTTTGAAACGTTAACCGATGATTTGTTTAAGACCCGTTTCACATATTGTAAGTTCGATAAGACTATTTTCCAACCATTAGGGGAAGTACACTCTGAACACATAGCAGAACATAAAGTTGAATGGAATGTATCATCATTGTCTCATCTGGACCCTCGTACCAGACAAAGTGAAAATTAGAAGTTTAGAAAATCATTCACTTGCAAAACATTGCTAATAATTTACCCGATTTATTTACTGATATATATAATGTATTAAAGTCATATGTACTTGCATCCAACACTATTGTGGGTATTGATGTTCATGTAAGGGAGCAAATAATGAATGAATTTAAACCATGACAGAAGCGTGCAAGACTCATGGGTGGAAAAGATAAATTGCCCCGAAAAAGGAGATAACTGAGACCAAGTAATCCTCCAGCAGAGGAAACTTTCCCAAGTAATTCTCCTGAAGAGAAATTACAAATAACCCTGGAATGGAGTAAAGAGCCGAATAAAAATGCCCCTGAAGAGACTCCACAAGTAACTTCGTCCCAACCCACAGGACAAATTTCTCGTGAAAATGTTATATCTCCTGAAGAGATACAGGTACCTGAAAACAATAATGAGATCTCAATATTTTATGGGGAGAGATGTGATCGTAGTAATGTGGTCGTCAACGAAAAATTTACATATGTTATGGCTATTGAAATTATTGGTAATGAAGATGTTGAACCAACTTCCGTCGAAGAATATCGACATAGAAGTGATTGGCCAAAATGGAAAAGGGCTATTGAAGCCAAATTAAGATCTTTAGCAAAACGAGAAGTATTTGGACCAGTAGTCCTGACACCAGAAGATGTCAAGCCCGTAGGGTATAAATGGGTATTTGTACGAAAACGTAACGAACACAACGAAGTCGTAAGATATAAAGCACGGCTTGTTGCTCAAGCTTTCTCCCAAAGACTTGGTATTGATTACGAAGAAACATACTCTCCAATAATGGATGGAAGTACTTTCCGATTCTTGATCGGTTTGACCGTCGCTGAATGACTAGAAATGCGTGTAATGGACATAGTCACTACATATTTATATGGGTCATTAGATAGTGACATCTATATGAAAATTTCTGAAGGTTTTAAATTTCCTGAAGAAAAAGATAGGAGTTTACACTCGATTAAACTCCAAAGATCATTATATGGCTTAAAGCAGTCAGGACGCATATGGTACAATCGGCTCAGTGATTACCTATTAAAAGAGGGTTATGTAAATAGTCTTATATGTCCATGCATTTTTATCAAGAAAGTGAATTATGGGTTCGCTATTATTGCAGCTTATGTGGATGATATAAATATAATTGGGACTCCTTAAGAGATTTCAAATGCTGCTAATTACCTGAAAGTGTGATTTGAGATGAAAGATCTTGGAAAAATAAAGTAGTGTCTCGGTTTACAAATCGAGCATACATCTAAGGATATATTCGTTCATCAGTCTAACTACACTAAGAAAGCATTTCGTCAATTTTATATGGACAAAGTACACCCGCTGAATTCCTCTATGGTTGTTCGCTCACTCGACATCAAGAAAGATCTCTTCCGTCCAAAAGACGAAGAAGAGCATTTAATAGGCCCTGAAGTGACATGCTTAAGTACCATCGGTGCCTTTATATACCTTGCAAATTGCACTAAACCAGACATTGCATTCTTTGTCAATCTACTTGCAAGATATAGTTCAGCACCAACTCGAATGCATTGGAATGGTGTTAAACATATATTGCGATATTTAGGAAGGACCGTCGATTTAGTGTTATTTTACTCGAATGATAGAAATGAGGAATTAGTTGGATATGCAGATGCTGGCTACATGTCTGATCCACACAATGGTGAATCACAAACCGGATATGTTTTTACATATGGTGGTATTGTGGTCTCTATACGCTCTGTAAAACAGACATTAACCGCAACTTCTTCAAATCACTTGAAAATACTTGCAATTCATGAATTAAGTTGAGAATGTGTTTGGATAAGATCAATAATACATTATGTACAAGAACAGTCAGGCTTGACTTCAACAAAAACTCAGCCAACGTTATTATATGAAGATAATACAACGTGTATTATGCAGATTCGAGGAGGGTGTATTAAAGGGGATCGAACTAAGCATATTTCTCCAAAATTCTACTATACTCACGATCTTCAAAAGAATGGTGAAATAAACGTTCGCCAAATACGATCAACAAATAATTTGGCCGACTTTTTTACTAAGGCTCTTCCTGCAAGAACATTTAAGAAATTGGTACATAATATTGGGATGAGAACATTAAAAGAAACCTGAGGATCATCGCCATCAGGGAGAGATTTAAAATATGATCATTAAGTGAATGAAGTTGTGGTCATTAAGAGAGAGTGTTATGAGTCAGCACTTGAATGGTGTAATAAACACAACTCTCCACATGGGCTTATAGATCCATGACACACAAAGTGACACGTGTCCCTTGTTGGTGAACTCTCACTTTCTCAATTCACCTATAAATATAGATTTATTCTGTACTTTTGAGAATTAAGAAATGAACGAAAATATTATGTAGTGATAACTACTGAAATTTGTACTCGTAAATTCCCACTTTCATGTATATAAAGGTAATGATATTTTCCGTGGAATATGGCTCAATACCGAAGTGTTGAGATACTTAACCAACTTATATCTCGTGTTCACTTTATCTTTATGTTTTTGATACTTATATTAGAGCTATTAAGTGCCGTTTTATAACAGGTTGGAGATATTGCGTTACTCGCTATAATTAATAACTTTTTCTTCAAAACATAGAGAGATAATGTGGGGTTTATAGAATGCCAAATTGGGGGCGTCAAATTGTAATTAAGTTAAACATTTTGTTGAGTCTATGCGTTGAAATTGATGGGAAGGAAATTGCATAGTACGTCTTTTTAGTTTTCCGTTAGAATCGTTACATTATATGGGAGAAACTGTTGTATTAAGATCATTCACGATAGTTTTGTTAACTTCAGATATATCGCTTTTTTCTCCAACTATAGAGATACAGATAGAATGTGTGTGTGTGTGTGTGTGTGAGGGGGGGTGGGTGTGTAGAATGGCAAATCAGGGGTGTTCAAAACCATCATTGATGCTCTTAATACACTAGTTGTAGCACATTCTTACATATAACGTAACTATCTATATTGACACATCATCACTTAAAAGCAGTCTCATAAACTCATCTTTCATATATCCCTGGCCTTTTTCTCAAACTATACAGATATATAGAGAGTTGTCGAATGACAACTCGGGGGTGTTCAACTTTAATTAGTTTAAAAATTTTGCCGACCGGTGTGTTAGAATTAATGGGAAGGAAATTTCTTAATAGGACCTCTTATTTTTCATGTAAAGTTATTACGTTATCTGTGCTATACATGTTTAGAGTTGCATTTACAAGATGATGGGATGTATAAAATGATAAATTGGGGGTGTTAAAATGTAATTAGTCTAAAACTTCCGCTGGGTTTTCTGTGTTTTGACGGCAAGTGTGTTGAAATTAATGGGAATGAAATTGCTTAGTAGGTCCTTTTAGTTTTCGGCTAAGAGATATTACGTTATGTGTGCTACACCCGTTTGACATCACATTTTTTTGTCAACTAAAATGCAATGAGAAATAAGTTTGCTTAAAAATAGATGGAGTGTAGTGTTTGGTACCACTGTGACATTTAAACTTATAAATGACTTAAAACTTATTTTTATTGATAAATCATTGGCCATGTATTTTAATTATAGGTGTGTTGTATATATACAAACACTACAAACGCATTCTTTTAGAAAGTTTTTATTTTTGAAAAATTAACATGAAAAAACTATAAAAAAAACCCAGCAGATTACTAACTATTATGATTTTGAGCTTTTTAAGTTTTTTTTTAATCCAAAAGCTAGCTTTTAAAAGCTAAAAAAGCTGACATACCATTAAGGTATGAATTTTTTTAATCAAAAAGCTTAAGAGCCTAGAAATTAAGTTTTGCTAAAAATGAATTAAGAGTTGGATTTGCATTATCAATGGGTGAAATCAGATTTTGGATAAGGGTGGAGTGAGGCACCCTAGTCAGGAAACTAGGCATATATTAGACGGTAAACGAATCCTAGATGCTTATTAGTTTATTGGTGGAATTAAGAGTGATTAGACGGTAATTAAGCAGAATTAGTCGTGATTAGGCGATATGCAACTTATTTCTGTCTAGACTTCGTCTTGTGCCTTTTAAAATTGTGTGTTGGGCTAAATTACACGTGTATAACTCAATATGTGGATGGATGACATGCTAAAATTGTCATTTTTTAAGTAAAAAATGTAAGAAATGTTCGGGTTTCTCAATACGATGAGCGTTGTAGTCATTTGTATCTTACTCCTAGTTTCTCCTCTGATAGTAATTCGACTTCAAAAGTTGTGTGTGGAATATCCTGACTGCTAAATCAGGTGTAATAGGAGACAAACTACCTTCAAATTATTCGGTTTGTTGGGCTTTTAAAATATCCATACATTTTAGTTTCATTTGCAATGCTTGGAGACTTGGCCCTCAATTCTTGTAAGGGGGCTTCATTCTTGTGTTGTTTGAAACCATTTTATTTTGTGTTTTGAGTTTAGGTAGTATCAATATTATAGGCTAAACCAAATCAACTCGATTAAGACTCCATGAAAGCATGAGAAGTCGTAACACCCGTCTGTGGAAAACCTAGGCTATATTAATACAAGCCGGAATTAATCTTCAAACAAAATACAAGCCGGAATTGACCGCCTTCCAGATTAGCACCGGAAAGACACGATTTAGCGAGAGGACAAGGGAAGCAAACGAATGTGTTCAAGCCCTTCTTTTTTTTAACCATTCGATAAAAGATTCATTCTCTTCATACACAATAGGAGGTAGTTATTATAAAAAAAAATTCATTACAACATTCTCTTTTAAAAAACCATAACTTTTTTTAGATAGAATAAAGAATTTCTAAAACAGAAATCAATAAAAAAATTATGACATGTCATCATGTGATTTTTTATTGACCAGGATAAAAAAAATACATTGAATTGCAATTTACAAATTGTAATGAAATTAATAATTATATATATGACATGTTTTTGATATGCACTTAAAATATATATGGAATGCCATAATAAATTAATAATGGTCAAAATTTTATTTTTTTGGTTTTGATGATCGACGTTGTTGGCCCGTGTGCGGCTAAACCTTAGAGGGGGGTGAATAAGATTTATGGCGATTTTCGCCTAATTAAAACTTAAGTGCAACTAACACCCCAACTTACGCAATTCTAAGCTTAAGCGTTAATAATCGTTAATAAATTCAAACGCAAGCAAGCAAGAATAAATATTTGCGGAAAGTAAAAGTTTAAGGGAAGAAGATGACACCGTGATTTATAGAGGTTCGGCAAAACGCGCCTACGTACTCTCCTCCGTACTACCGAGTATTTCACTAAAAATTCTTTTCCCGAATATTACAATCCTAATGAGCTAATCGACCGATTAAGCTCCCCCTCACTTTATGAGTGTCCCGAAATGAAAGACCTAGAGCTTTTAAGCTTCACTTGCTTACAAAGCCTCTACCCGATCACTCGCTCACAAAAATGAGTTTATAAAATACTCGTTACAATTTTGTTACAAAAATGTAATTACACTCACTATTCTATTTGCTTCTAAATAAGCTAATTGATGAGTCTTTTTTGTCGTTCGAGCTTGAATCGCTTTCTTCTTAATTTCCTCTTTTTCGAATATTTTCACCAAAATGGTGATAATTTGGGTTTTGATTAAGAGAGGTTTTAGGATAATGGATTGTTGTGTTTTAAGAAAGATTTGGGAGGTTTATAAGGTCATAAAGTCTGTTTTTCTGGGTTATGACTGTTGGAAGTGGTTGAGGGTATTTTTCAGAGGTTTTAAGCTGTTTTCCAGAAAAAGCTGAAAAGCTGTTTTCGAAATCTGTAGAAAACGATCGGTCGTTCTCTACAGTCGATCGGTCGTTTTTCAGAAAACGATCGGTCGTTTCTGATAAACGATCGGTCGTTTTTTCGACCTGCTCACTGGAAGAATTTGGACCAAAAACGATCGGTCGTTTTTGTCCAGTCGATCGGTCGTCTGTTCTTCTGGCAGTTTTTCGGTATTCTTCGAAAGCCCATAACTCCTTCGTTTTAGCTCCGATTTTGGTTCCGCTTGAACCTGTGGCTTCGTTTTTCCGAGCTCTATCTTTCTGGCGTTCTGAAATATACAAATTCTCTTTTTGGAAAAGACAAGCATTATATCATCGAAATTGAGAAATCGTAAAATCATTAAAAACATAATCAACGTTATAATCAAAATCAATTATTGAACCCCATGGTTCAACAGACGTTCTATACAAAATCCCATGATATAATATGTCAAAGTAGCAAAATTATTTTTGAGAGCATATTTTATCGATTACTTCTTATTTGTCTATGTTGCACAGATTCCAAATTGAGTAGTCAATTGAATTATTAACATTAAACCTCTTATAATTTGTGCAGATGATATCGTATCCCAAGTTTCCGTTATTTCTATTTCGTGCTTTCTCGTTCTAGGTTTTCGCTCAAATCCGGGTAAAGACCCGTTCTACTTGGATTTGTTCATAAATGATATACTTTCCTTACCAAATATTAGCCCAAACAGACAAATTCTTACTCTAGCAAACTGCAGAAACCCCATTCAACTCATTTACAATTATAGATCCTTTATTAAAAAGAAAACTTTTATATGGGGATCCGACGTTCTAACTTACATGAATTCTAATAATAAAATATTAGATACTATTACTACATCATTTTACTAACAAGGTTGTCGCACATTTACATTTTTCAACATGAGGTATATTGTCCAATCGTAGCACATGAATTTTAATAAATTAGCTATTTCTATTAAAAGTTGCCTTTGCTTATCCACGTGATAAAACAATAAATATTTCAAAAGAATTGCATACACATGGATTTGAATTTTGTGAAAAAGATTTGGACTTTTTTTTCTGTATACTTTTGTAAAGAGATGACTTGTTTGATCTCTTCAGCCTTCAAACAAATGTTATTATTGTTAAGAACTTGACTGATCAAAATCCTCAACACTAGACTGCTTTACTTGGTAAGAAAATAAAAGGATTAACTTGTAATATTTGAATTTTAGGTAACATGATTAGTACTCGAAACGACCTTTTATCATGTTACTCGAAACAAATTAACTTATTGGCCTTTTATAAAATCGTAAGTCACGATTACGATCCGTAAATATTTTTTTGAGATAAGTAGGCAATTTTCATTGTAAACAAATTAACCATTTTTTTAAATGATTAGTACTCGAAACGACATTTTATCATGTTACTCGAAACAAATAAACTTATTAACCTTTTATCTATGAATAAATTACGATTACGGTCCGTAAATCTTTTTTTTTGAGTTAATTAGCTCTCTGGAAAATTTTCCAGAAAGTTTGGCTGGTCCGATCGATCGGTGTCTGTAAAATTTTCAGATTTCAACGCAGGGGCAATTTGGTAATTTCACAGTCAAACCATAAATTTGACTTACGGTTCGTAAGTCAGATTTACGGTTCGGAAAAAAAAAATACGGTTTGAGTATGGAAACTGATAAATTACAGTGGAAAAATCCAGCCTCTTCACTTATATCTATACCACTTTTGTTATAAGATAATTTATAATGTTGATATAATTGTAATTTTAAAAAAGTATACACATAATTTTTTGTACCAATTTAAAATTTTGATTAAATATGATAATTTAAATAGTATATCTTTTTAAAAAATATTGTGAATTAATTTATATGATCAATATTAAATTAAAGTATAAATTTAATATTGATCATATATTTATAAAATCAATGTTAACATTGAAGTATAAGTTTATATTTATAAAATTATTGCAGCTTCATTTATAAAATTATTTTTAAAAAGGGAAAAAGTAAATATATATCCTGAAGAATATACTGATTAGTTTTAATGTGATGTTTAGTCTGTTAATGCGTTGGAGAAGTAATAACAAATAGTATGAAAATTGTGTGATGTTTAGTGTGTTAATGCGTTGGAGAAGTAATAACAACTAGTATGAAAATTATAGTATTTTTATGTATGCAAATTGCACAGTTGAAGACGGTATCTAGGGTATTTGAATAAATGGGTTAGCTGACTGTCCAATCAATATCTAAGTAAGACTATATTTTATTTTTATAATACTTCAAAAAGAAGTAAGACTATATTTTATTTTTATAATACTTCAAAAAGAAGTAAGACTATATTTTATTTTTATAATACTTCAAAAAGAAGTAAGACTATATTTTATTTTTATAATACTTCAAAAAGAAGTGCACAAAATCAAATCTCATTTGATGATAGCTGCTGTTGATCATAAACATTAACTGAAAAAGATGGCAAAGATTCACTAATGCATGGCTAATAATTAATTAATTACTTGGTGGTGGTGGTGATTAAAAAAAAAACCTTGGTGGTTGCTATTTGCTAATATCTCTATTTTATGCAAATTGTTAAACACTTGGCTCAGGTGACAGTTAATTTTATCCGGCATGTTAGATATTTATTTATTGGTTTGCGATGTTTTTGTGTGTGCTTATTCTTTTAGAAAAACCGTTTGCAAAATAGTGTAACAGGTAAGTGACTGACTGCGTCTAAACATTTAACAATAATGCACAAGATATCCACTCTCATATTCAATTGCAGAATTGATACATTATTCATCAAATATGATTGTATTCTATCCACTCAAATATTTTGCGAAGCACAAAGTGGTCCAAATATACCTGTATGCCATTTCTATTAATATGATATATACTAGTAAATTACCACCACCCTAATTAATGAACAATGAGCACAATTGCAGAAGCAATCATCAGGCACTAAACATTGTGGGAGGTGCCTAATCAATGCTTAATTAGTATAATTAAAGACGTTGTTTATGCCCTTAAAAGTTTTGTTTGACGGCGTTTCCCCTGATTTTAAGGAGTACCATTTGGGGTACAGCTCAAATTAGGTGCACAAATTATTAGAAAATAGTACTAAAAATAAAATTGATTGTTTTGTTAAGTTATTGTAAGTATTGTTAGTTCGTGATCATGTTTAAGCTGAAAACTAGTTTTTTATAAGCTTCAAGGATTTACTTCTCAAACTTGCCTAAACGAGGACCATTATCTGTTGCCTCAAAGAAAATAAAAAATGGTTTGCATATAATCCCAAGAGATATAAATCGTTTGGACATCTTCAAAACAATCCAAGGACACGATAGCAAGATACAATTTATTACTATTATTTTGATGGTTAAACTTGTTGGAAAAACATGTGAAAAACATGGGTGTTTCCGAATGGTCACTGGACCAACTTCGAGTCATTATTTCATGTGACAGCGCTGAGTTATTTATACCGTACTCAACGTGTTTGAGTAGCCCGTGTGACGAGTTTCGTAACGTTATATCACATGACCTATTCGGAGAATGGGTGTGAATACAAAGTGCCTTCAAAGTTGGTGTCTCGAAAGCTCAAATCTGGAAAAACCGAAATGGTAAAGGAAAACCATTTAGTATAATCACATATTGGAAGATTAAGAGTTAATTTTACAATATATATACCATACCAATCCATGTAGTTATTAAACTAACATGTCCACATACACCTAAGAATATTAGTGTGTACCACACACGCGCGCTCGCTCGTGTCTCGGGTCTCGGGGCTCGGGTTCGAGCACGGTCACGGTCACGGGCGCGGGTGTGGGCTTGGGATTTGGGATTTGGGAAATGTCTCGGGTCTTGCGTCTTGGGTCTTGGGTCCAAACCCGAATAGAGAGTTTTGTATAAAATACAAAGCAGTCCCTAGAGTTTTCAGCAACAGAAACGCTCCAGTAATGAATGAGATTAAATGCTGCGGTTTCAGAATTAATTGAGCGAATTCTGGGGGTGTAACTCCCAGAATTGATGACCAATATTTATGGCTGCGGTTTCATTATAGGCTATAAAAGGCAGCCTTCCCCCTCTCATTTCAACACAACAGAACACACAACACAGCATAAGCATCATATAGAGAGAGAGAACCGCACCACCAACAGCTCGACCTGTGGTTCGGTGCCGGTTTCCATACGAGCCACTCTGAGATAGAAGTTGTACCTTGGGAACAAAGTCCCGAAACCAGAAACCTTTAAAGGTGGTTCGGGAAATATTGTTTAAGGGAAACTGCTCAGCAGTTGCCTCTTCTTTTATTTTTCAGTCATTTACATTCTGTCCATTTCATTTCAGTACCGTTTCTTTTCAGTAATTTACCTTTCTGTATTGTTTCTTTTCTGTATTTACATTTCAGGACTGTTTACTTTCAGTCTTTCTATTCTGTAATTTATTTTTCAGTTCTGTAATTTCCAGTTCTGTTTAAAACCAGTCCGGCAGTTTGTTTTTTGTTTAAAACCAGTTCGGCAGTTTGTTTAAAACCAGTCCGGCAGTTTGTTTTGTTAAAACAGTCCGGCAGTTTGGTTTTGTTTAAAACCAGTCCGGCAGTTTATTTAAAACCAGTCCGGCAGTCTGTTTTTTTGTTAAACCAGTCCGGCAGTTTGTTTTTTGTTAAAACCAGTCCGGCAGTTTCTTTTATTACAAACCAGTCCGGCAGTTTCTTTTATTACAAAACAGTCCGGCAGTTTATTTATTTGTTGGGTCAGGAATTGTAATTTATATTCCAATTGTGAGAAATAAAATTGTTTATTTCCATTACAGTCCTTGTTCTTTACTTTATTGTTTGTTCGAAATAGTATCAAAACCAACAATCTTAAACAATATTATTTTTTGGTTTTACTAATTTCGAAAAGAAAAGGACTTTTTCTTTTATTTTGTTTTGTTGGCGTCTCGGTTTTTATTCTCGCAAAATCATTGCTAGTTTACTAGAAATTGAAATTTGCACATAGAATAAATCTGAATTGGTTTTAATCTTTTATTCTAGAATACTATAAAGAATTCTTAGTGAAATCAAAATTGATTTGATTTTCACGCTAGAATATCTTTTATTGGTCTTATTCTTTTGAAGAAAACTAATTAAGTTATAATTAGTATTTGCAATTAAGAATTTAGTTTTCTTGCGTGAAACTAAACGGGATAATTTTGTCATTTCAGATGACTAATGAGGATCAAACACCCACCGTTCCTTCGGGAGACGTGCAGGACGCACTTGTGATTGGCAGTAGCCATAACAATACGAACGCTGCGAGTGGGGGGGGGGGCTCAGGCTGAGGCCGAAGCCGCTGCGGCAAAGGCTGCGGCCGACGCCGCTGCGGCAGAGGCCAATGTTATGGCTGCGGCCGCAGCACAGGCTGCTGCTAAGGCTGCGGCCAAGGCAGCGCTTGTGGCTGCGGCCAGGGCAAAGGGCAAGGCTCCGGCAACGCCGTCTATGCCAATGTTGCCAACCTCTCATTTAGGGAAGCCGGAAAAGTTTAGGGGCAACAACTTCAAACGTTGGCAGCAAAAGATGCTGTTTTACTTAACTGTGCTTAATCTGACTCGGTTTCTCAAGGAGACTGCACCCGTCCTAAGCGAGGACGATGAGGACGTGCAGACGGTTTCGGGGTGGAAGCGTGGAAACACGGCGACTACCTATGCCGGAACTACATCCTGTGTGCTCTGGATGACACTCTCTTTAGTGTATTCGAGCCCAAGGCTTCTGCGAAGGAGCTTTGGGAGTCTCTCGAAAGAAAGTACAAAGTGAATAACGCTGGCGCAAAGAAATTTATCGTCACGGACTTTCATGAGTACATGATGACTGATGGGAAGAATGTCATCGAGCAGGTTGAGGAACTCCAACTCATATACCATAGGCTTGAGGTTGAGGGGCTAGTTATCAACGAACCTTTCCAAGTGGCATTAATGATTGAGAAACTGCCACCTTCTTGGAAAGAGTTTCAAAACTACCTGAAACACAAGTGAAAGGCTATGACCTTGGAGGGACTCATTGAGAGGCTCAACGTTGAGCAAAGCAACCGCCGATCCGGAAGGAAAGGCGGTGGCGGAGCAGGCAACGCGGTTGCCAAGGCCCATGTGGTTGAGGACGCTGTGTCTAAGCGGAAACGCTTTGACAGCGGTGTCGGTGCTTCTCTCAAGAAGAAATTCATGGGAGATTGCTTTGTGTGCAACAAACCGGGCCATCATGCCGCGGATTGTAAGATGCGCATCGACAAGCCCCCCCCCCCCCCCCCAAAGAGGAAGTTCCAAGGGAAATGGAGGAAGAGGGCACCTGCTCAGGAAAATGTGGCTGAGGGAGGAGATGATGCTGGACAAGACTACATGCACCTGAGTGCTATGGTCTCGGAGGTGAACCTGGTGGGGAGCAACCCAAATGAATGGTGGCTGGACACATGCGCCACTAGTCACATCTGTGCCAGCAAGTGGATGTTCAAGACCTATACGGCCGTGGACAATGAGAGCTGCTTCATGGGGAACTCGGCTACTTCCAGGGTGGAAGAAAAAGGAACCGTGCTGCTGAAGATGACATCGGGAAAGGAGCTCACACTGAATGGCGTGCTCCATATGCCGGAAATTCGCAAGAATCTGGTTTCCGGGTCTGTTATGGTGAACAAAGGATTTAAACTTGTATTTGAATCTGCTAAAATTGTAATCACCTTAAATGGAATGTATGTAGGCCGTGGCTATATGACCAACGACATGTTTAAATTAAATGTTGGTACTCCGGCTCCTAAAGCCGAGTCTGCTATTGTGGGTACTAAGGCTGAGGCCAGTACCAAGAATAATGTAACCGTTAATGTTGCCCAAGTGGCTAATAAAACTTCCTTTGCTTATTCTTGCGATTCATTTAATTTATGGCATGGTAGATTAGGTCATGTGAATGCTAATTCTGTGAAGAAATTAATATCACTTAATCTACTACCTAATTTTGTATTTGATAAACAACATAAATGTGAGGTTTGTGTTGAAGCAAAATTAAACAAGTCTTCGTATCAACATATTGAACGAAGTACTGAACCTCTCGGTCTAATACACACGGATGTATGCGACTTAAAGTTTATACAAATGCGAGGAGGGAAAAAGTATTTCATAACGTTTATAGATGACTGTACTAGATACTGCTATGTCTACTTAATGAGAAGTAAAGACGAAGCGGTAGAGAAATTCGCTCTTTATAAGACCGAAGTAGAAAATCAACTCAATAAAAAGATTAAAATGTTGAGGAGTGATAGAGGCGGTGAATACGAGGCACCGTTTGCGCAGATATGCGCAGAAAGTGGCATTGTACATCAAACCACAGTCCCATACTCTCCGGAGAAGAATGGGGTTGCCGAGCGTAAGAATAGAACGCTCAAGGAAATGATGAATGCCATGTTAATAAGTTCTGGGTTACCCCAGAACATGTGGGGGGAAGCGCTGTTTTCCGCCAACTATGTATTGAACAAGCTACCGCATAAGAAGCGTGATAAACCACCTTATGAGCTATGGAAAGGCCATCGGCCGAGCTATAAATTCTTAAGGGTTTGGGGTTGTCTAGCGAAGGTCCTTGTCTCGCTTCCGAAAAGAACGAGAATAGGGCCAAAGACGGTAGACTGTGTGTTCATATGATATGCACAAAACAGTAGTGCTTATCATTTTCTCGTGCACAAGTCGGATAATCCCGATGTGCATGTAGATACTATCATCGAAGCTCGAGAAGC
This sequence comes from Primula veris, assembly GCA_963682055.1. Lineage (NCBI taxonomy): Eukaryota > Viridiplantae > Streptophyta > Magnoliopsida > Ericales > Primulaceae > Primula > Primula veris. The sequence continues at coordinate 20,352,055 of OY821748.1, read as the reverse complement.
TTCTTTCTTCGAGGAGATCTTTCCCCGCAAGTCTTCCATAACTGTAGAGACTGAGGAGTCAAACAGTGAGGAAAATGTGGGGGCAAGTGAACCGTTGGAGGAAGAAGAAGAAGAGCCTCGACGTAGTAAAAGGGCTAGAAAGGAAACATCTTTCGGTCCAGATTTTGTAACCTTTATGATAGAAGGCGAACCGGCGACATTCAAACAAGCAATGTTTTCCCCGGAAGCCCAATATTGGGAGGAGGCGATCAACAATGAGGTTGAATCAATATTACAAAATCACACTTGGGAACTAGTGGATTTACCACCCGGGTGTAAGCCACTAGGACACAAGTGGATCTTCAAGAGGAAGAGAAAGCTCGATGGAAAGATTGAGAAATACAAGGCGAGGCTTGTAGTAAAAGGTTTTAGACAACCCGAAGGTGTCGACTATTTCGACACCTATGCTCCTGTCTCCAGGAAGACGTCAATCCGGATAGTCATTGCTCTCGCAGCACTGTTCGATCTAGAAATACATCAAATGGATGTTAAAACGGCGTTCTTGAATGGTGAACTGGAAGAGGAAATTTACATGGAATAACCGGAAGGGTTTGTGGTTCCAGGTAAAGCTCACAAGGTGTGTAAACTTGTGAAGTCCTTGTATGGACTCAAACAAGCACCGAAACAATGGCACGAAAAATTTGATAGAGTGATGCTATCAAACGGTTTTCGAATAAATGAATGTGACAAATGCATCTACGTAAAAGGTAATGAAAAGGACTACGTGGTAGTCTGCCTCTACGTAGATGACATGATTATAATAGGGGAGTATTGATAACATCAACTCCACTAAGAAAATGTTATCACAAAAATTCGAGATGAAAGACTTGGGTGTCGCTGATGTTATACTTGGTATGAAAATTACCAAGACATCAGACGGATATGCGCTATCTCAAACTCACTATGTCAAGCAGATGCTTGACAAATTTGATAAAGATAGTAGAGCTACATCCAGAACTCCGATAAAGATCTCAACCACCAGGAAAAAAGAATTTTGGGGAGAGTGTGAGACAATTGGAATACTCTCGAATAATAGGCAGTCTGATGTACGTCATGAACTGTACTAGACCAGACATAGCCAACTCAGTGAGTAGACTGAGTAGGTACACCAGTAATCTAAATGAGGAACATTGGAAGTCCATCATGAGACTTCTCAGATACATGAGATACACAGCCGACCGAGGGTTGCATTATACCAGATATCCAGCTGTAGTGGAAGGGTATTCTGATGCGAACTGGATCTCGCATTCCAACAGTACACGATCCACTAGCGGATATGTGTTCGTGATGGGAGGAGCAGCTGTGTCATGGAGATCATCCAAGCAGACCTGCATAGCTAGATCAGCTATGGAATCCGAGTTCATAGCGTTGGATCTAGCAACAGAAGAGGCTGACTGGCTGAGAAGCTTTCTGGAAGGAATTCCAATGTGGCCGAAACCTGTCCCAGCAATAAGCATGCACTGCGATAGTCAATCGGCTATTGGGCGGGCGCAGGATCATATGTATAATGGAAAGTCCCGACATATTCGTCGGAGACATAAATCCGTAAGAGAATTGTTAGCTAACGGTGTGGTGTCATTAGATTTTGTGAGATCTAAAGACAATATAGTGGATCCATTTACAAAAAGCTTGATTCAGGTAGGAGTTGAAGTTTCATTGAGGGGAATGGGGTTGAAGCCCATCAAACTGGAAACCTCCTCAGAGGCAACCCAACCCGAACTGGATTCTCCAGCGTCGGGTTCAATGGGAAAACCGAACTGTGGGGGTGACCGAACAAAGCACTCGGGAACTTAAGTTCCCAACCCATTTCTAGGATGAAAGAGTGATAGACCTAGACCATCTTAAGGGTGAGCATGAGGCTCTTAATGAAAACAAGTATCTCGAAGGTCGAGAGGGGTGAGTCAGGACACCCTTGACTTGAAATCATTTATGACGAGTGTGTATGGCCGATACTATGTGATGAGCCATGGGCTAAATCACTAGAGCACTCGGTTGAATTTTGCCAAGGCAGTCCACGGCCAAATATGGACAACAATCAAAGGGCTTAGTAAGTGGTGTAGAGAGGACACTGTGTGCGCATTACCCTGGTATGCACAAACGCTAAAGGGTTCAAGGCTTAAAGGCTACCCAATAGTAGCATATCAGATTTTACGTCACTACGGCAGGTTCAAGGCGTGCGCTACCTGTCCTTATGCAGTGAACTCTTGCGGTTCTCTCGTATGTATTTAGGAGCATTTTTATTTTCTGCCAATTGCATTCATATGGGGGATTGTTGGAAAAACATGTGAAAAACATGGGTGTTTCCGAATGGTCACTGGACCAACTTCGAGTCATTATTTTATGTGACAGCGCTGAGTTGTTTATACCGTACTCAACGTGGTTGAGTAGCCCGTGTGACGAGCTTCGTAACGGTATATCACATGACCTATTCGGAGAATGGGTGTGAATACAAAGTGGCTTCAAAGTTGGTGTCTCGAAAGCTCAAATCTGGAAAAACCGAAATGGTAAAGGAAAACCATTTAGTATAATCACATATTGGAAGATTAAGAGTTAATTTTACAATATATATACCATACCAACCCATGTAGTTATTAAACTAACATGTCCACATACACCTAAGAGTATTAGTGTGTCCACACACGCGCTCTCGCTCGTGTCTCGTGTCTCGGGCTCGGGCTCGGGCACGGGCATGGGTGCTGGCGTGGGCGCGGGATTAAGCTTGGGCTTGGGCTTGGGATTTGGGATTTGGGATTTGGGATTTGGGATTTGGGATTTGGGATTTGTGATTTGTGATTTGGGGAATGTCTCGGGTCTCGGGTCTCGGGTCCAAACCCGAATAGAGAGTTTTGTATAAAATACAAAGCAGTTCCTAGAGTTTCTAGCAACAGAAACGCTCCAGCAATGAATGAGATTAAATGTTGCGGTTTCAGAATTAATTGAGCGGATTCTGGGGGTGTAACTCCCAGAATTGATGACCAATATTTATGGCTGCGGTTTCATTATAGGCTATAAAAGGCAGCCCTCCCCCTCTCATTTCAACACACCAGAACACACAACACAGCATACGCATCATATAGAGAGAGGGAACCGCACCACCAACAGCTCGACCTGTGGTTCGGTGCCGGTTTCCATACGAGCCACTCTGAGATAGAAGTTGTACCTTGGGAACAAAGTCCCGAAACCAGAAACCATTAAAGGTGGTTCGGGAAATATTGTTTAAGGGAAACTGCTCAGCAGTTGCCTCTTCTTTTATATTTCTGTTATTTATTTTTCAGTCATTTACATTCTGTCCATTTCATTTCAGTACCGTTTCTTTTCTGTAATTTACCTTTTTGTACTGTTTCTTTTCTGTATTTACATTTCAGGACTGTTTACTTTCAGTCTTTCTATTCTGTAATTTATTTTTCAGTTCTGTAATTTCCAGTTCTGTTTAAAACCAGTCCGGCAGTTTGTTTTTTGTTTAAAACCAGTTCGGCAGTTTGTTTAAAACCAGTCCGGCAGTTTGTTTTGTTAAAACAGTCCGGCAGTTTGGTTTTGTTTAAAACCAGTCCGGCAGTTTATTTAAAACCAGTCCGGCAGTCTGTTTTTTTTGTTAAACCAGTCCGGCAGTTTCTTTTATTGCAAAACAGTCCGGCAGTTTGTTTTTTGTTAAAACCAGTCCGGCAGTTTCTTTTATTACAAACCAGTCCGGCAGTTTGTTTTATTACAAAACAGTCCGGCAGTTTATTTATTTGTTGAGTCAGGAATTGTAATTTATATTCCAATTGTGAGAAATAAAATTGTTTATTTCCATTACAGTCCTTGTCCTTTACTTTATTGTTTATTCGAAATAGTATCAAAATCAACAAAACTGAGTGACCATATAGTGAATAGTAACATAATACTATTTTTTTTTTAATAACATAATACTATGTCGATATTTTGTTATTAAATTTAACGACAATCACTTTAAAAATACTTGGTATTAGTTATACTCGGTTATGGACAGAACTGACCACAGTCTGACATATAAATATCCAAAAATAACAGTGTGATCTATTTATTGTGATTAAGCCATTCTTTTAAATATGGATGGAAAAATAGTGGCTCTAATTAAGCAGCTAATCTTTTCTGAAAAGTGACCATTTTTTTCTATATTCTGTTGTTGGATCAAGAAAATTTTAAGAAAACGATTCCAAAGAGATAAGCGACCACAGGTGGTCCTGCAAAACCAACAATTTTATTATTAGTGCTATTTCTAACATTGGAAGCCAAAGGTTTGACGGTATGTCACCGACTCACAGTCACACTATGCATCATTGCCAGTGCGATAGAGAGGGTCGGCCATCGAAGTGACTTATCGGTCCTCATTGAACTTTCACTATATATATTTTCCCCCACCGATGCTTAACATTCTTTTAAAAAGTCATTGAAAAATGAAAATAATATTTACTCGTTGAATTGTTTTGCAGGGTTGGTTTAATATATTATTGAAATCCCCTCAGATTTCTAACCAAACCATGCATATTTGTGGATTGAAAAAATAAAGTTCAAATTAGTAAGCTGCCGCCGAGGGTCGTGAAGGTCACACTAAAAATCTATAATCAGTTGTTGCTTTAACTGCTTAACAATTACTCCATCAAGACATAACAAGGAAATAATAAGATCTGACCAGCCACCAAATTTTCCTAATCCAAATGTCACAATTTCCTATTAATAAACGTTAAATCTGCCTGCAAATAATCACTACTTTGAATTTTTAGTTATATTTTAAATTACTTCCAAAATTTTGATGATCAGTCCATCTTCTATTAAAATAAACGCTTTTGAAAACAAACTGTGTTTGTTGGCCTTTTGTGTCTTTATGCAAACAAATGCAAAAAAAAAAAAAAGTGTTTTATATCGTCTGAAAGCACGAGCTCATAGTCGTTTAGTAAAGCTAAGAAACGTGAGATTTTCATCAGAGCAATCATCATATTTGCACTTAAGTGCACTATGATAATTTACATAAGTATCCATGATATTCAAACAAATTGTTAACAGTTCACTTAGCCTTACCAATTAGCTTAGGCAACATGTTTCAGGGTTAAGTGTAAGTTCTTGATGTACTTATTTTCTTTTCATTAAGCTAAAAAAGTAAATAAAGGGAATGAATTAGATGAAATCAAGTATTCTTATTGTCTACTGCCCATTCACACAAATTATTTTGGTGTGTGCCAACTGCCAAGTGTGATACGATTATTTTGGGAATAAAATGATATGATTAAAATCCGAGTCTCACGGGAAAACGTTTATAAACAGACATTAGCGACGTTTTCAAAATAAACACTGAATAAATTAGGAAACTGGTGTAATTTAAGAAAATTCCAGAAAGGGATCCCAAACCATCTAAATTAGTATGCACCGTTAGTTTAGGAGGATAACATTTATTTGTAAATAGATAGATAAGAGAGGATAAGGTCAAGGGTACAGATAAGTACAACACAGATCATATGATTAAGTGCAAAGCCAGATAAGACAAAGTTAATGACACTTGAGGAGGGCGATTAATGGAAATATCCCCATCCAAAGATAAGGTTCATTACTTTTATCTTGTATATAATCATAATTTCATAATGTCGCAGTGATAAAACTATGTTTACAAACTTTTATCTTGGCCACAATTATAATCTAATAAATAGTTGTGCAGTTGCTTATAGTTCATGAAGTTTATTTTCAGCGTTTCTTTGTTGATTAATTATTATCATTAAAGGAACCATGCAATAAAGCAGCAGTTGGAATTAAGGGGTTTTGTGGCATTTTTTTAGCCCTTTTGTTGTCATGTGACCTAATTATTTTAACAAATTCTGCAAGAAAAAAAAAAACAAGCAATCTGATAACCAAATAGGTAGTTAATTAATATGAATCGAAGAGGCTATACGTATGGCACGTCAAAACTGCACCCTAAAGAAAATAATGGAGAATACTTTTGTAAGATATTTAGCATAGTAATGTAATAATCAAAATGAGATGACCACTCATACAAATGCAACAAAGCAAGGCTTATATTTATAAACAAGTTTTCTTTTTGGGCAAAGTCATTTTCATCAAAATATTTGGAGTTGAATATGAGATTTTAATAGCGAATTGAAGTAACAGGTTATTGGTACGATTTCTTATTGGAGGGACCAAGATCGAAGCCTGTATGCAATACGATATGATATACCAACAACCATATTTTTGTTTAAAATATTTATTCCTTTTCGTCTACTTATTAAGTTCTACACTATGAATATTACAAATTTGTTTTTCTCTGTCCTGAGATTCCAAACTTCGACATGTCCTATGTTTCATTTTAATCTTTAACTTTTGCTAATGAAATGCCAAATAAGAGGTAGATCATCATGCTCGTATCAACCAACAATATATAGGTTTATTCTAAGGGTGCAAAATAAACCAGCAAATTTGGAATTACTAATACAATGTCAAACAAGCAAAGATAAATCATCGTCTAAATCAAAGCATTCTATTATTGAATAAATCCCCTTTATAGAAGTTTAAACTCTACTTTTAAAGAGAAGAAAAACTACTCATATTAGAGAAAATAAGAATCAAAATCTAAAATCATACCCAAAAAAAATGATATAAATAAGTATTATTTTCTTATATATTTTGATTATTTTTTTAAAATTTTAGCATTACACCCTCCCCCTCTTAGTATAAATAAAAATTCGTATAGAGTATGGAAAAATTTATATAAAATATCATTTCATCCCATTTAAAGGATCTGGTAACGTATCATGAACCTTTATACTATCCTACTCTTATGTGATGGTTGCTCATAAATTTTTGATTTAAAAAATAAATTCTTATACAACTTTAGAAGATACCACATAATTAACTGAGTCCAATATAGCAATTATTTATTGTCCATTAAGAAAGAAACATGTTACTTACACCAAATTATATCATGGTGGTGGCAGCAGAAAGGGGTATTCAATCATTTACAAAACGAAGTACCTTAAAAACATTAAAGTTCGATATTTCCACCGCCCCATATTAGATCTCTTTGGAAATCTAATTTATTAAAAAAAAATGACCTGATTTGATTTTACCAAATTATCCGCCAATTAAGTCTAAGCAACCTTTTGTAGTTGGAAACTTTTTAATGAGAGATCAATATAGAAGTTCTTATCACCAATTCTTATGATATATGGAGACATTCCCAAAGTAATATAATTATCAAATTTAGAAACTATTTGAGTGTGTTAATTAAATTTGATAAGAGTAGCTAGGGAGTAATTCTTTTGTAAATGGGTAAAAACATCTAAAATAGTGTTGTTATCTCTATTGTTAACTAAAATATTTAACTAACAATGGTTTTTTTTCTGCATTAGTTATGTTAAATCATGTATTATCTTTTGTTAAACTTAGAATTCAATAATTGATTTTGATTATAACTTTGATTATATTTTTAATGATTTTACGATTTCTCTATTTCGATGATATAATGCTTGTCTTTTCCAAAAAGAGAAAAAGTATATTTCAGGACTTTAAAATGATAGAGCATTCGATAACGAAGCCAAAGGTTCAAGCGGAACCAAAATCGGAGCTAAAACGAAAAAATTACAAGCATTCGAAGTAAAGCGAGAATACTGAAGAAACGACCGATCGTCTGGACAAAAACGACCGATCGTTTTTGGTCCAAATTCTTCCAGAGCGATCGTTATAAAAACGACCGATCGTTTTATGAAAACGACCGATCGACTGTAGAAAACGGCCGATCGTTTTCTGCAGAATTCGAAAACAGTTTTTCAGCTTATTCTGGTAAATGGCTTAAAACCAATGGATAAAAGCATAACACCTCATACAACGGTAACAAAGCTTTTTATTCTTCAAATACCCCCAAAATACTTGTAAAGAACCACAAATCAATATACACATCATCATCCTTCAACCTCTATCTATCAAAACCCTAACAATCACCATTTTTGTGAAATAATTCGAAAAAGAGGGAAATTGAAGAGAAAGCAATTCGAGCTTAAACATCATCAAACTCACCAATAAGCTTATTAATAAGCAATAAAATAGTTAGTGTAGTTACATTGTTGTAACAAAATTGTAAAGAGTGAATTATAAACTCATTTGTGAGCGAGTGATCGGGTAGAGACTTTGTAAGCGAGTGTTGCTTAAAAGCTCTAGGTCTTTTCATTCGGGATACTCATAAAGTGAGGGGGAGCTTAATCGGTCGATTAGCTCGTTAGGATTTGTAAAATCAGAAAGAACAATTTTAGTGAAATATTCGGTAGCGTGAATACCGAGGAGAGAATGTAGGCCGTTTTGCCGAACCTCTATAAATCGCGGTGTCAATTTCTTTTCCTAAACTTTTACTTTCCGCAACTTATACTATTGCTTATTTTCTTGCTTGCGTTTTGGACTTCTAGCATTTCATTAACGTTTATTAAACGCTTAAGCTTAAAATTACGAATAGTTGGGTTGTTAGTCGCACTTAATTTTAATTAGGTGAAAAACGCCTAAAAACCTTATTCACCCCCTCTAAGGTTTAGCCGCACGGGCCAACATATTTATAGATGTTAAAAAAGTTGTTAAATATAACAATGTTTTTAATGTTGTTAATTGATGATGTGACAAAATACCATTAATTAAAACATGAAATTTATTTCAACTACTCATATTTTAGTTCTTATATTAGTGGGGGTTTACAAAATAACTAATTAATGAGATTTTAATTAATAATTAATTTCAATTAAAATTAGATAACTTTGTTAAGTTAATACACTAATGTGAATGTTAAATTTAAGTTGCATATGTGTCATTTAATATGTAATTAAATGATGATGTGTCAAAATTAATATTGTTAAAATTAACAACACTGCTGTGGATGCTCTAATGATACATAGAATACTACAACACTCTCAAGCACACTCAATGATGTGACATGATGATTTGGCATGTATTATTTAATAAAAAATAAAAGAAATGGAATATACAAGCATATATAAATAAGTAGTTAATGTCCTAAAATAAATGCTACATGATAACACTTACATGTATATATGATGTAACGATACATACACGGACAACTAATTGTGTTTAGAAAATTTAACAACCCGTGTATATACCCTGTAACTTAAATATACGGGTATTGGGTTTTTCTAATCAACACAAAAAGTTGTGTTAGTCTTTATGTATTTTATTTCTAGGCATGTTGTAGACTTTAACTTTTTAAATAACATTCTCATGATCACATATATTTTTAATATCCCATTTACTATTTTTAGGCATCCTTCCTTAAGGATTTTTTTTCTTAATTAAAAAAAAATAAATTAACAAAACATATCACTTTTACAACTAAATTAACAAAAACATAACCTAAACTTTTTAACTATTAAAAATATACTTTGATGATATCATCCTATTATTCTAATTTCATGTAACACTCTTTCATGTTTATACATAGAACCCTGTCTTTCTCTCTCCTCTCTCCCTCTCCTCTCCGGTAACGGTCGTTGCCACTCCGGCGACGGCTCATTGTCATAGTTTCTCTCTCTATCTCTCACGTCATATCGGTATATCTATATATATATATCTATATACAAATATCGACACACATATTGATACATATATATACATACATAACACACATATAGATACATATAAATAGAATCATCAAATTTTCCTCCGCCTCCATATCCCACCAAAAAAGTAAAAATAGAAGGTCATACCATTATTTCAAAAGTTCATACCCCAATTTACAGAATTCATACCCATTTTCAAGGTCATACCATAATTTGCAGATGTCATACCCTAATTCGTAAAGTTCATATTTTTATTTCGAAAGTTCATACCCCAATTTTCACATGTTCACATGGGGCCACATGTTCGCGATGTCATCAGCAAGGACATAGCAATAAAACTTGCAAGGAGACACTTTCTTAGTGTTTGTGTTTTGCAGTTAATTAGGATATAAACTTTTAAAATTAGCGTATGAAGTTTTATAATTAGAATATGAACTCTATGAATTAGTAGTATATGCTTGTTTACACATGACAGTTAATTAGGGTATGAAGTTTTAAAATTAAGGTATGAAGTTTTAAAATTAGGGTATGAAATTTTATAATTAGGGTATGAAGTTTTAAAATTAAGGTATAAACTTTTAAAATTAGAGTATAAAGTTTTAAAATTAGGGTATGAAGTTTTATAATTAGGCTATGAAGTTTTAAAATTAGGATAAGAAGTTTTATAATTAGTGTATAAACTTAAAAAATTAGGGTATGAATTGCACAAAATAATGATATGAAGTTTTATATAGAAATTTTTCATACTCTTATTCCAAAAGTTCATACCCTTATTTTAAAAGTTTATATCCTAATTCGTAAAGTTCATACCCCAATTTACAAATTCATATACTTATTTATAAAATTTATATCTATAATTTTCAACTCTTATTTTTCAAACGTATACACTAGTTAACAAATCCAATTCTTACCCGTCCTCCGATCTCGAACTTTCACGTCGCCGTCGTGCGCCTCTTATTCGATAACCGCATCTCCATCGTCATCGACCTCGAGTTTTTGACCTCGCTCTACATCCTCGCCGCCCACTTCGACGGATGTCTCCGTCTCAATCTCCACCGAAAAGAGAAATCGAAGAGAGAGGGAGGGGGAGAATGAGAGAAAGATCGAAAAAAGAGAAAGATAATAAGAGAGATCGGAAAGAGAGATGAAAGAGTATAGATGGGAGGAAGAAAGAAGAAGAAGGAGAGAGATCGGAGAGAGAAAGAAGGAGAAGAAGATAGATCGGAGAGTGAGTGATATGAGGAGAGAGAGGAGAAAGAGATTGAGTGAGAGGATGAGAGAGAGAGTAAATATTACAGATTTTTATTATTATTAATTGAAGGTATGTTTTTGATAATGTAACTTTTGAGAGTATGTTTTTGTTAATATAATATGTGTAGGGTATGTTTATGTTAATTGCCTCTTAAAAAAATGGATTTCTTCATTAATTTTTAAAAACTATAAATATATATTATTTTCATAGCTAAATGGTTACCGGTCATACAATATCAACATTTTAAAAAGAGAAGACTAGAACATGATAAAAAAAATTATATAGGCGAGAAACAAAAAAGGACGTAGGCCAAAAAAACCTTCAAAAATGATATCTAAAATTGTCCTCTTTAATAAGTAATTACTTAAGTAATCCCTTCACTTTTATTTTTTATTAAATAGTTCATGTTACATCAACATATCACATCAATATATTGCATCATTGCTTCATTGAGTTTGATTGGAAATGTTTAGATAATATATGAATAGTTACCCTTTAGCCTTGTTTGTTTGCAAGGTGGGATTGGATTATTTTTCAATGGTCCAACTGCCTATTTAATTGGTTATATTGGTATTATGGTAGTATGATATTATAAATACCGTCGGATCCATAAGTATCATATTTGGTACGAAAATCAAAGAGGTGAATATGAGTACGGTGTATATAATATTGTAAGAGTAAATTTTACTATTATTTTATAGCCAAAATAAATGTAATGCTAGTAAGTAGACTTGGGCAAGCTCACACATTAATAAGTACAATCAAGTTGAAAACCCTCGCCAAATGAGGATAACACCATCTACACATTAGCATTAGCCCCTACATAGTAGTATAGCTATCATGAAAGTTAATTGTACAAGAGTCAACATGAACAGTTACATATATTAGTACATTACACATATGCAATAAATAGCAGAGGTAACGGTGGTCAAAAAATTGAATTCCTGATAGATGGTTCCATTTTTATTCTCAATTACACCGCGTTTTTTTGATTTAGTCCCAACTGTACAATTAATACATTAAAATGAAATAAGTGTAAAATGCATGACTTGGAGTATATCCTAATTAATGAGGATGAAATTTCATAGTCTTGTTCCATTTTACACATATTACACCATAAGATCCGGCTGTCCAGGTAATACAATAGGACTCCCCATATTAATGGAAATAATGAGTTTAGATCCTTTGGGGTCTTTATGCAGGACAAAAGGTGTGTCAAACTATACAGAGACAATTAAACATGAGTCTTGAAAATTCAATACTTACCACGTCATTTCATTTCATGAATATTCAGTTAAAAAAAATGGTCAAATGGCTACGGAATTAGTGATAATATTTTTTGTTACGAGCTTATTATTTACGGTTTTTGTGACGGATTTGTGACAGTTTAGTAAATTTGTGACATATTTTTGAATTAGTAACAGACTTGTGGTCACTAAATCAACATTATTTTGTAGTGATTACAAGATTTTCTGAAATTAGTATATTTATCCAAATCTAAATTCTATAAAGTTTTATAATTTTCATGAAAAATTTGCCTAGTATTTTATATGTTTCATCTTGAAGGTAGCCTTTTCTAGATATTATATACACAATATTATCAAAATCACTCAATTTAGTACAATCTATGTCAATTTGGTTGTAAAAAAATGAATGATTTTGGCTGCTGAATATATTAAAATAAAGTAAATGGTACATAATATTAAATTGTTAAATTTCAATAACTTCGCGGTGATGATATTATTACCACGTGAATTTCTCTTAAACAATTGACCTTAGAGTACTAAAACGGTAAAATATATGGTTTTCTTAGTTAAAGATACTCATATTAAAGTTTTCTATTAAAAGATAGTAATAACTAAAACTTATACTCGTATTATACGGATGCCATGCACCAGACTACTCATATAGAGGGGAGTACTCTAACAGCCTAACTCCTGTATTAATATATTAAGAGTCATAAGATTTAATTAAAAAAATTCTAATTAAGAAGAAAAACCCCCATAAAACTAACATTCCAATCCAATAAAAAAGCCAAATAAAATGGAAAACTCTAGTTTGGACCACCCTAAATTTAATTATAAATTAAAACAAAAAAAACATTAATTTTTCCATCAAGGAAAAAAACAAAACCATAAAAATAACATTGTCTAATAAAAACCAAAATAAAAATACATAACTCTTGTTAATTCTACCCTAAATTTAATTTTTAATTAAAAAAATAATATTATTAATCCTTTCATCGTATTGGTAGCATTATAATATTTATTGTAACATAGATTATCTTGTTATTTATCATGAGTTTAGCCTCCCAATAGAAAATCAAAATGATCAAAGGAAAGATTTGGTGTAATATTACCATAATAAAATCTTTCTATGCTACCATCCTATCAAAATACATTGAATTTATGGAGAGTTTGAGTATGAGGTGCACTTATTACACTACATTTTTTCTTTAAAAACGCTGAAACCGTAGATTAAATCTACGGTTTACAGTGATCCACTGTAAACCGTAGATTTAATCTACGGTTTGTATTGATTTAATGCAAACCGTAGATTAAATCTACGGTTTACAGTGGATCACTGTAAACCGTAGATTTAATCTACGGTTTGCATTATTTCACAGATTTTTTGAAAATAAAAATTAAAATTAAAATTCTAATAATTAAAATTAAAATACTGAATATTTTTTTCAAATTAAACATGATTTTTTTTTTACATAAAAATTCCTTATATTTAAAATTTGATATTTTTGTCAAGTGTATAATTTGATATTTTTTTCAAGTGTATAAGTTGATTTTTTTTTCAAATAAGACATTTTGTTTTTTTCAAATTTAAAAACAAAATGACTTATTTTTTAAATTTTACATAAAATAAATTACGAATATTCTAACAATCTGTAAAAATAAACACAAAATTTATACAAATTTACACAAAAAAAGTTGATTTGATAAATTTTATGTTTTTGGTTCATGTTATATTTTTGTCAAGTGTATAAGTTGATATTTATTGAATCATTAACTAAATCGTCAATTTTTGTGAAGTTTTTTTGGTTTGTATTTAACACTTGTATAACGCAATATGCAAACATGAATATAAACTTATAAATTTCATAAAACAAATTTATTAAACAAAATTTACAACAAAATTTACAACAAAATTAAACAAAATTTACAACAAAATTTCATAGAACTAAATTTCATAAAACAAATTTATTAAACATTTGTTTACATCATATAAATTTACAACAAATTGGAAAAAATAATAATTTACATAAAATTAAAAATAAAAAACCGATTATGGACTTAGGTCTATAGGTTCTTCATTTGCTTTTTTCTTCCCTGATTGCTTTTCCAGCGCCATATATAATTTGAAATTTGGTCGAAAAAGTTCCTTCCATGGCGCAGCTGCCTCAGTGCGTGTTTGTTCCCACCGTGCTATAATTCCTGGCATTGGGAAGATCCCTTCTTTAGGAATAACCTGAGCATAGTGACAACTGTTGACGAACACCATTACAGTCGGGATCCAATATGTCGTTCCCTGAGGCGGACCAGTATAAAGAGGTAAAAAAGTAGAGTTCCACACGTTTACCTCTCCATTTTGATTTTCCCATAAGGACAACAATACAATTGGCATATTGTAATGAGAAGCAATTAAAAAACCATACGACGGAAATCTCATCCATTTCTCAGAAGGTGCGGGATTTGTAGCATGATAAAAATTTAAACTTGATAAAATGTAATCATACCGGTAAGCTTCAAAGTCAAGATTCTCAAACAGCTCATAATAAACACCTTTCATTTGCTGCAGCTCTTGAAACAATTCACATCTTACCGCGTACCAATCATCTTCCCCATGCTGTTTACCCGTCGCATTTGCAACTACCCGGAACCCACAGTTACCATCCCCACGCACATCATAAACCGTTTCGATGTAACTATGTAACATGACCCATATTTGGTCACTGTACAGGAAGGTTGGCCTATTGGGGGTGGGTTTAGGGTTCTGGTTTCGCGGCCTCCTAGTTGGGTTTACCCTTACCTCCGGTGTTTCATCCGCCTTGCCTTTACCCTTGTCCCTACTAGCACCAGCACTCTGTTCCTCCACATACTCCCATCCCGATTTATCCCTCTTACTAGATTTGTCGCCTTTTCTAGGTCTCCCCCTATTTGCTCTCACTTCGGGGTCACTGACGGATGTTCTGGCTGGTACGGTTATCTCTCGGAGTTGTGTTTTCATACGCCGTTTTTCAACATTCGTTTTGCTAGCATAAACACTTTTAAACTCTTCTAGATCACCCTCTACCCCATAATCATCGGTGTTCCCATTATCATCAATTACGTCTAATTTTTTCCAGAATGGATGAATATATTCTAGAGGAAGAGGCTTCCCGAATAAAATATGTTCACTCATAATATGATGACAAGGTAAACCGTGAGACAATTTAAAACCGCAAGAACAATTCTCATCAGCCTGGCCACTACATTTTCTGTGTTCTTGGAATAATAAATCAAAGGCATAGTGTGTGATATACGACCTAAGATTTATAAATAGAGGCGTTTTTTCAGAATGTGGAAAATAAGACTTGCATTTATCCAACTTCGTCTTAATATCCTCAAACTGTTTTTCTAGAATTCTATTCACCTCTACCCAAACAGTTTCAAGCGTGCCAGTATTAGTGGAAAGGGATCTTTTCAGCTTAGCATGCTGTTGTTCGGCTCGATTGCTAGTTCTGTTACCTAGATGTGTTGTGTGGTTGGTATAGCATGCAACAAACTTTTCAGCATAATCATTTAAAAGCTTGTCTACATACTTAATCACAGCAGGGTACGATTTGTAAGAGGTATTGAAATTAGTTCGGTTATAATTGTACTCCTCTATCGACTCAGAATCAACCAATAAACCCCAATCATCTAGAAACGTTTGCCACTCCTCGTCAGGGATCTTTTTACGGCAGTTTTTCAAAACATTTTTTGCAATATGAAAAGTGCACAAAATATGATGAGAATCGGGAAAAACAACGGATAAAGCATTTGATAAGGCCATTTCCCTGTCGGTTACAAACACCCTAGGTAGTATACACCCCTCCAATGTAACTTTAAATTTTTCCAATGCCCATATATAACTTTCTTGTGTCTCGTCACTCATGAAAACAAAACCTAAACAATATGTTTGGTTCGTTGATGTCATTCCTACGACTTCTAGAAATGACATATTAAAACGGTTTGTCCTATATGTACAATCCATTAACAAGACATCAGGAAAAGCTTTGAACATCCTTATAGAATCGGGGTGTGCAAAAAACAAGTTCTCAAGGGAATGGGTTGATGGGTTCATATTATAGTAGAACGTGTATCGATGTCTATCCAACAAATTAAAAAGTTCCTGTATCGGGTTTCTACCATCTCGTTCTTTAAATTTCAGTCCGGCCAAAAAATTATGTATCGTTTTAGTGTTTGATACATTGTCAGGATTTCTATTTTTAATGGCCTCTAATATTGCACCAACTTTAAAACTACTTTGCCTTAAAGTTTTAACAATTTCTTTTTCATCTTGGGTTAAACGAGCACGTCGTGCTTGACCTTGGAGGTAAGTTGGGGGTGGGTGGTTATGTTGTCCATTTTCTACGTGACACATCCATTCACCATTAACTACGTAACCTTTAATGAAAAATGGACAGTCTTTTTTCTTTGTACCTGATTTTACGGAAGATGGTTTCTTTTTTTCGTAAACCCCCGATTTATCACACACAATATCAACATACGGTGTCCTGCTCCCATCACCCCCTCCAGACCTACGAATCGTAAGGATGAAACCCCAATTTCCAGCCACATCAGCAAGATCAGCAAGCATTTCATCCCTTGTTTCCCAAGTCAATTCATCAACTTCAAAGTGCTCCGAATAATCAGTTAGCTCATCGTTTGAGCCACTGGATGAATTCGCATTGTTGTTGTTATTCCATTGGTTGTTGTCATAACCATAGTTGTAATTCATTTTCGGATAGGGTTTGTTTGTATATTTTATTGGGGAGAAATGAGGATTTTTTAAGAGATTTCCGAAATGTGTTTGTGTTTGATTTTATGGTTTGTTAGAATTGGCAAAATTGAGTCATATTTATAGGGTAAGTTTACACTACAAACCGTAGATTACTTTTACGGTTTGTAGTGAATTTTTGGTGTAGTCATTTCGAAACTTTAATAATGCATTGAGTAGTCATTTTCGGATAGGGTTGTCAAATCATAATAATTCAAAAGTGATAAGGTGTTGTCGGAATTATTTTGATAGATATGGTATCCAATGTAATTTACACTACAAACCGTATATTACTTTTACGGGTTGTAGTGTTTTTTTTGGAGTAGTCATTTCGAAACTTTAATAATGCATTGAGTAGTCATTTTCGGATAGGGTTGTCAAGTCATAATAATTCAAAAGTGATAATGTGTTGTCGGAATTATTTTGATAGATATGGTATCCAATGTAATTTACACTACAAACCGTAGATTACTTTTACGGTTTGTAGTTTTTTTTTTTTTACGTTGTTTACGGTGATTCAGTGCAAAAAGTACATTCGTAAAACGTCGCTGCTCAAATCAGGGGTACAAACCGTACATTACTTTTACGGTTTGCACAAAATACATACAAACCGTACATTTAATGTACGGTTTGTATGAAATCTGTACAAACCGTACATTAAATGTACGGTTTGTATGTATTTCAGAATATTTAGGGTTTTTTAGGGTTTAGGGTTTAGGGTTTAGGGTTTAGGGTTTAGGGTTTGTAATTTAGGGTTTATGGTTTTTAATATAGGGTTTAGGGTTTAGGGTTTGTAATTTAGGGTTTAGGTTTTTAATATAGGGTTTAGGGTTTAGGGTTTGTAATTTAGGGTTTAGGGTTTATGGTTTGTAATTTAGGGTTTAGGGTTTGTAAATTAGGGTTTATGGTTTACGGTTTAGATTTTAGGGTTTAGGGTAAGTGGTTTGTAATTTAGGGTTTAGGTTTTAGGGTTAGGGTTTGTAATTTAGGGTTTAGGTTTCAGGGTTTAGAATTTAGGGTTTAGGGTTTAGGGTTTGTAATTTAGGGTTTAGGGTTTAGGGTTTGTAATTTAGGGTTTAGGGTTTAGGGTTTAGGGTTTAGGGTTTAGGGGTTAGGGTTTAGGGTTTAGGGTTTAGGGTTTAGGGTTTAGGGTTTGTAAAAACTCAATATTGGTCCTAAAACATACAAATCAAACATACGAATCAAATTAAACTTACGAATTTATAACGTACAAATCAAACATAGAAATCAAATTAAACCTACGAATTTATAATATTCCAACCCTAGCTAATAATAAAACTGACAAATCAAATACAAAAACAGTGCATTTATTTTTTTTTGTAACGACTAAATGTTTTAAAGTTGGACATAGGGAGCATCTTTCCCGCCGATGTTAATCTATCGGATGACGGCTCAGCAGACTCTTCGATTTCGTTTAGCTCCGTACGCCGTCTTTGTCGCTGCTGCGATTCTGGATGCGGCGCACGCTCGTGGGATGTAACTGTCAACCCTCGACTCCAACTGTCGGTTGACTGATGACTAGGATGATGCTCGAACGGGACATCATCCTGAACGTAGCCCGACCCAGCAAAAGAAGCACGACGACCATGACCGCTTGAACTCGGACCCGGACCCTGATCTGTAGTCGGGGGTCGACCTCCACTGGTTCTTCTACCGCCGCTACTAGATTCGCCTTCCCCTCTGCCTCTTTCGTCGGGACGCCGACAACTTGCCGACCTAGTGTAATTTCTTGGGTCGTAACGTAGGTCGTCATCACCATCGTCGTCGTCGTCGTCGTCATCGTCATCCTCCCCCTCCGACTGTTCATCAGCTGACCCATACGGATTCATACCCATTTCAGCGAACTCCTTACGTAGTAAGTCCACGTCCGTTTTAGATTTCAGCCGTTTGAACGATTTGAAACTGCGGCGCAACATCGCTTTCTGTAAAAAAAAACAATAAAAAACGATTTATTAGTATTGAAATATACATAAAAAGAAGTAACGATTTATTAGTAAAAAAGGATTTAGTAGTTACCATTTTATTGAAGACACCCGTATTCTCCCGGAAACCGTGAGGGGGCGGGGCAAGTTCAGGTGGGTTTATGAAGATGCGGGTCCGCTCTCTATACCATTTCATGTAACCCGGTGACGTCCCCGTGCCATATTCGCCGTTAATAAGACGGGTGTGGCGGTCATTCCACACGACTATAAATTCTCCGGTTAGTAAAGGCCAGTCGTGTTTTTGCCCAATCCCATATCTTCTATCCTTGCCGTGACCCTGTCTTGGTTTCCAGATATACGTAGGGACCCGCTGCACAAAACCGAACTGCCTCATGAACCTGTCCGCGGGGTGGTACTCAATCTTCTCATTACAAATGAGAGGCACAGAACAATGCCACATATACCGGCCCCGCGTGCAGTATTCCGGATACTGATTAAGATCCCCGTAAGGTTGCCACACTATCTGTAATCATCAAATTAGAATATATAAACAATGGTTTTAAAATAGACGAGTAATAAATTCTGCGAAGATAAGACCAATGCAAACATATACAACATATAATACGTAAGTTACATATAATACGAAAATTAAAATTTACCTGTTCAGGCGACATATTGTCAAACTGGTCACGTATGTGGACCACATTATGTCCGTAGACATATGGCGT
The DNA here is from genome assembly GCA_963682055.1 of Primula veris. Lineage (NCBI taxonomy): Eukaryota > Viridiplantae > Streptophyta > Magnoliopsida > Ericales > Primulaceae > Primula > Primula veris. The sequence continues at coordinate 20,332,503 of OY821748.1, read as the reverse complement.
AAGGTTAGTTTGCCGCCACATCTTCCATCTGTAATATACAAACAAAAACCGATAAACAATAAATATAACCGGCAGCTAAGTAAATGATAGATGACACAATAATATAAAAAAGCAAATCCAATTCAAAAACTAAATAAATATCATACCTGTAACCGAGGGGGAACCTAGGCAAGCCCTCCGGTGGCTCGACATCTTCCGGCAGCTCTTCACACGGTCTAACCGGCAGTAGTCTGGTAATCGCCCACATATCCAGAAACATAACCGCCCCGCTTACTCCGGTTGTCTTACAACGTACCACCCTGCATAGATTAGCCTCTAACCAGGCCAGAAGAGCTGATCCCCAACTATACTCAGCACATGTGTCAAAATCCTCCAGAAATGGCAGAGGCCAGAGTGGAATCTGATCACTGCTCTTATCCGAAAACACATGTGCAGCCAGTAATAATAGCATGGCAGCCCTAGACTGATATAGTAAACGCTCCTCACTAGGGTTGGGGGGTAATTCACCGAAGGTCTGTAACATCCAATCAAGTCTAACTGTCAGACAGTTTTGATCGACTTGATTGTCAGCCGGCCTAACACCCAACAAACTCTCCATCATAGCCAACCTGCTCGCCTTCGTGTCATTCCGCTCCGACCGGGTCACAGCAAGACCATCCACCCTCAGACCGAGCATAATCTCTACATCCTGTAAAGATATCCCCAACTCTCCCCCGACAAAATGGAACGTGTGCGACTCATCACGCCACCTATCAACTAAGGCTGTAATCAACCCTCGGTCTACGGTATAATTACCTATACTGTAAATACCGTAAAAACCAGCCCTAATGATATTATGAACTACCCTTTCAGGCGTCGGTATCTGCCAACTATAATTATAAACCCTAATCTTATTGGCATCTCCTCTACCCGCTTCTCTGCCAGCATCCCAAGTCTGATTAGAAATGTGACCGGTCTGTCGTAAAATACCCAACCTCCCTTTAATCTGTGGACCTGGGTCTGTCATCCTAACTATGATAACCAAATATAACTCAATTAATGATAACCAAAAAAATGATAACATAACCAATTAATGATAACCAAACAATGATAACTCAATGATAACCAAACAATGATAACTCAATTATAACCAATTAATGATAACCAAACACACATTTTTTCATAAACCAAACAATAATAATTAAATTTTTTAATCATAACCAAACACACATTTTTTCATAAACCAAACAATAATAATTAAATTTTTTAATCATAACCAAACACACATTTTTTCATAAACCAAACAATAATAATTAAATTTTTTTAATGATAACCAAACACACATTTTTTCATAAACCAAACAATAATAATTAAATTTTTTTAATGATAACCAAACACACATTATTTCATAAACCAAACAATAATAATTAAATTTTTTAATCATAACCAAACACACATTTTTTCATAAACCAAACAATAATAATTCAATTTTTTTAATGATAACCAAACACACATTTTTTCATAAACCAAACAATAATAATTAAATTTTTTTAATGATAACCAAACACACATTTTTTCATAAACCAAACAATAATAATTAAATTTTTTAATCATAACCAAACACACATTTTTTCATAAACCAAACAATAATAATTAAATTTTTTTAATGATAACCAAACACACATTTTTTCATAAACCAAACAATAATAATTCAATTTTTTAATGATAACCAAACACACATTTTTTCATAACCCAAACAATAATAATTCAATTTTTTAATCATAACCAAACACACATTTTTTCATAAACCAAACAATAATAATTCAATTTTTTAATCATAACCAACCACACATTTTTTCATAAACCAAACAATAATAATTCAATTTTTTTAATCATAACCAAACACATTTAATCATAACCAAACACATTTAATCATAAACCAAACAATAATAACTCAATTTTTTAATCATAACCAAACACATTATCAACAATTCAAATTAACCAAACAAAATAAAAAAACATGCAAAAATGGGACAAATATCAACAATTATTAAAATTTCTATAATTAATATAAACAAACAACAAACAATTATATATAGCTAAGTGAATTATGGTTTTGCATATTTTATATATTTTTTCCTATTTTACAAATTAAAATTACAAAAAATAAAAAAACATGCAAAAATGGGACAAATATCAACAATTATTAAAATTTCTATAATTAATATAAACAAACAACAAACAATGATATATAGCTAAGTGAATTATGGATTTGCATATTTTATATATTTTTTCCTATTTTACAAATTTAAATTACACAAAATACATAATAAATTAGAGAATAAAAGATATACCCTTGAATTATGGATAAGTTTGATTGATGATTTGGGGTTTTTTGTTAATAAAGTTGATAGTTAATGTGGTTGATTGATTTGGGTGATTTTTTGGGTTGAAAATTGGGGGTTTTTGAGAGAAAGAGAGAGAATGTAGTATAAAAAATGTTTTTTTTTTTAAAAAAACGTAAGTTTCTGTTTTTCAGGGACCTGCTGTGTAATTTTGGCGCAGGGACTGACTGTGTAATTCTGAAAATCAGGGACTGACTGTGTAATTTCTTCAGAAATTACACAGACCGTAGATTAAATCTACGGTTTACAGTGAATCACTGTAAACCGTAGATTTAATCTACGGTTTGTATTCATTTGATCCAAACCGTAGATTAAATCTACGGTTTACAGTGGATCACTGTAAACCGTAGATTTAATCTACGGTTTCAGCGTTTTTAAAGAAAAAATGTAGTGTATTGAGAGCACCTCTTTGAGTATTCCTTTTTTATTGGAGAGTCCCGCTTTTCTTTTCCGTATTATATAATGTATTAACACTACGAAAAAATCTCACTTATCATCAGAGCGTCTGTTGCTAAACTGATGGTAAAATGAATATCACTAAATTTAGTAACAGTATTTTTTGTTAAAATTTAACGACACTCAATATATAATCTCGGTGGTGTCTTAAATTTTTGTTGCAGTAAACCATTTAAAACCGTAACAAACTTATATTATCCTTGTTCATTTATTAGTAATTACAAAATTACCTAAATAACCTTTTTTTCTATAGTTTAAAGCCGAATAACACAAGCATATAGAGCCCGCGTGAGATAAAGAGAGAGAAAACAGAGAGAAATAAAATAAAAACAGAGTTTTTTTTAAAAAAAAGAATGGCAGAAGTTGTCCTTTTTATAAAAGATTTTGATATAAATTCTGCAATTTATGTTTGTAGAATATGTCATGAGGAAGAACTTGAAAGCTGCAAAAGCTTAGAATCTCCATGTGCTTGTTCTGGAACTGTAAAGGTATATATATAGTTTTCTTGTTTCTTTTTCTAATACTATAAATAATTTGTTTTGTTGATATTTTCATTTTTATTTCTTGTTAATTGTCTTTACAGTTTGCACATAGAGATTGTATACAGAGATGGTGTGATGAAAAGGGGAATACAATTTGTGAAATTTGTTTACAGGTTTGAAAATTTTCTTCTTTATTATGAATCTATATATGATCATAGTTTTGAGTTCTCTTTTATCATCCAAATAGTTCTCTGTTATAATCCAACATAGCTTTTTTCTTCCTTTTTCCAAATATAAATAATTTGTTTACAAGTTATACCTATTGGGCATTTTTTGCCTTTTTATTCCTTTTTCCAAATATAATTTTATTTAGACTGGGTGTTTTCTGTAGTTTGTACAAATTCTGGGATTGGAGTTTGATATATATTATTACTTGTCTTTATGACTCTTCAATTTTAATTATTTTTTTTGCATTCTTAAGAATGACTTTTTTTTTTCGATCACAGTAAAAATGTTGCAATTGATAGGTTTCTATTCTAGAGACAATTTTGCCTTGGTGAATGATGTGTTTTTACCAATGTTTCGTAAATTGTGGAGTTTCACTTTTCAGCTTTATAAATTATATACATAATATATACTCCCTATATATTGGAGTTTTAAAGAAAGTGAAAAAGTTGATTTTTTTTTTATATCTTTTTTTTTTTTTCTCGATATCAGCTTGCATAGGGAAAGTAAAATTCTACTGACTTTGTATTTTTTGAGATGACATGTCATTTTACGTTTTCAAACTTTAACTACTTTGAAGTTTTTTTGTATTTTCTTTGTTTTACTAATATCTCGACATACTGGAATTTTCTTTTAGTCATGCCGAATACAAGAAAAAGTGACACAATATTTGTAAATCCTGGGAATGTACATTTAAGGATATTTTTGGTCTTCCTTTTTGGATAATTGAGAATATGGGATCATTACATAACGTGTCAACAGTTCGTTGTCATGTTTAATTTTCTTGGGCTAAAATAAGTCTTAGGTTGAGGCACGACTCTATATATTTCTTTATTTCACCAATAATGGGAACCTGGGGTGTGGATATCTTTATATGTTTGAATGTTTTATGGTTAGTAACAATTGAATATACATTTAATTTAAGAGCTACTAAATGAAGCAACGGTTAAACTATTAAATCCATGCAAGTAAATTTTATTTTCTGCCTTACAGTGTAGTCTGAATTTTTAAATACTTAAAATACCATAATAATGTAAATGTTTTTTTTTTTATTTTCTTGTAGAAATTTGAACCAGGATACACGACTTTGCCCAAAAAGTGCCAGCTGGTTAACACTGTAGTAGCAACAAGGTACTAGTCTTTTGTCTTTACTCCTTCTAGTAATATATATAGCAGTAGGTAATTTTAATTTTAATTTTTAGTTTGAAATTTGGTTAGCCTACGCGTGTATGTCCCTACAGTCAATTTACAGGCTACGTAACAACATTTTGTTTATTTATAGGCTACGTAGCAACATTTTGTTTATTTATAGGCTACGTAGCAACATTTTGTTTATTTATAGGCTACGTAGCAACATTTTGTTTTAAGTATAATAAGCATCAGTCTAATGGTACAAGAATTTTTGTGATATGTTTGGTAAACTAAATTTCAATATCATTATCGTACCACACTTTCGTATACTACAAGTACGATATGACAATAGTATGGTATGATACATTACCGACTTCGAAAAACAATACATTGTTATAAAAAATATCTCATTAGCAAAAAAAACTAAATATAACACTTCATTTATGAATACTTAGAAAAAAATTATAAAGATGATTTGTGCAGGTTATTTTTATTTTACTGTCTTAGGAAAAAGTAAACTTTCTAAAAATTAGTGGTAAACATCATAATAATTTTACTTTGTGATCACTAAATTGATGCAAATACTATAGTCCTTTCTTATTTTCTATTGGATTGTCTGTGACACAGCAATTTTTCTTAATGACCATAAAACAGTAAGAGGAGAGAATGTGTTTTGGGTATATTTTACAGGGGTAATTATGTCATTTATCAGAAGTTAGGCAACATTATGTTCCTAGGCAGGGGCGACAGATATATATATATATATATATATATATATATATATATATATATATATATATATATATTACCTTGCCCCCTTAGTTTGAATAAGCTCACATTTGAATTCTACACTTTTACCTGTAACAATAATGGATCCACAATATTGATTAAAATGACATATTTTCTTAATTTTTGAAGCTACTAACCCTAGATGTGAAATTCCATGAAAAAAAAATAGTGAAGAAGGCTCAAATGTTCCGAGAAGAGCAAGACGACTTAGAAACATAGAAAGCTTAGAAGCCAATCTTTCTGAATATTCTTCGGCAACAGATTGGACTGTAAACTGCTGCAGGAAAATAACTCTCACTGTAAGTTATCTTATACTAAATCTTCATTATGTTTTTACAGCAAAAAAACTTTTCCTAGAAGTCCTTTGTATGTAGTTAAAACTGCTTTTCATGCCAATAATTTATTTGTCACACTTCTATGTGTATGCGTTTTTGCAGATTACGGTTCTGTTATTACTAAGACATATATTCGACACTATTGCTTTTGGAACTGAAGATTGCCCTTTTACACTTGCTACTGTAAGTACCCCTTGAAAAGACTTTGTTTCGTCTCTCCGTTAAATAATTATTTTGGATGCAATTTATAACGAACAGTTACTAAATATTCGATATTTCAAGTTGCGTGGCACATTTGGTGCTAATAACCCGTGTACTTACTCATCAGGAACCTAAGTTGAATGCCGATATTAACAGCTGTTGTTGCTAAAAAAAAATGTTGCAGTTGTTACTTATAAGGGCTACTGGAATAGTCCTGCCCATGTACTTAATCATAAGGGCGATCACAGCCGTCCAAAACAGCATCAAACGTCTACGTGAGGTTAGTTTCCATAAAATATGAATGCCAAAATAGAGGAAGAGTTCATAAACTTCATTTTTTCTCTCCTTTTCACATTATTCTTCCCCAGTTGAGTCGTTTCATTTTGATTTTCCGTTTTAGGAATCAGTAGATATGATGTCAGATTCAGATTCTGAAGACAATGGAGAGGAACAACATTATCATAACATTACCGGAGTACAAACCTAACATAATTTCTTTTTTGTATTACTTGTAATTAACGCATCATATCTTGATTTCTTGTTGTAAATTTCCTTTTTTTTTCCATGAAGGCACAAATGAAATACCACAAATAGTTCAGAGATAAAAGTAATTCCCTATGCATAACCTTTACTTTTGTGTTTGCTTCGTGAGAAAAGCGAAAAAGTATATTTCCTTACTTAGAAATAAGATTGTTCAACGAACAAGCAATGGCAGTGTCTGATTTTACAATTCAAAACTAAACTAGTGCTACATAGAAACGTCAATACGTGATAAATGTTATAATAGGTCTTAGGCAACTAACTTCAGATTCAAGTGACATCAAATCATCAATAATGCATACTTGTGAGCCAAGTTTATAGTTTTGCCTAAGACAAACAGCTCATTTAGTTCTTGGATATTTAACGCAAGAAGTTGAAAACTCAACAATTGAAACAAAAACAGTTAATCTTGAACCACTACATTTGACTACCAATTTCCCATGAATGATTACTTGTTCATATCTTAGTAGGCCAACAAACAAATGCAAAAAAAAAAATATTGTGAAACTTCAACCAACACAAAAATGAGACTTGAGACTTGAGTTAAGACAATCTTTGCTTTATATTGCAACTTTCTTTCTTCATTTTATGTTTTACACTCTTTCTTTATATAGTCTTTTACACTTCTTTCTAACCACATTTGTTGCATAAACAAAATTATATTGAGCTTTAATGGAATGTTTGAAAATCTAAGAATAAATAGAAAATATAAATTATAATATACACAGCGCGAGGTTTCTTACTCATATTACATGGAAAACAATACTAGCGTTCCAACCATCTTAACATGGAGTAACAACATGGTTTTGATTGAGAATAATTTTTGCCAGTGACTTGATGGTTAACAAGTGTCAACGAAAGCGAGTAGACGAATAAGTATGGTTCTCTACCATAAGCATTGCTTACTTCAATTGTTCGTAATGGTTCTCCATTTTTAGAAACTATAGCAAAACTGCTAGTGAGTAAGACCAAACAGGTCCTTTCGGGGACATCCGATAAGAAAAAAATAGAGTAAGACCAAACAGAACCATGTTGTTTTCTCAAATTCCCAGTTCTATGTAAAGCCCAAATCATTTCAGTTTCCTTGCGAGCCTAGGCTAGTGTTCCATTATTTTTGGCATCCTTATAGAAGTTGATAGGAGCACCCAAAAAAAATGGCAGGAGACTGAACCGAGATAACAATATGCGAATAACATGACTAAGCTTCTCCGACAAGTATTTTAAAATTATATTGACAAATATGATGCTAGTGAACAATCGGTAGTTATATGTCTAGAGTACATTGTATACCTGAAAACAACATATATTAAATCTACAGAGCGACCATTTGGAATTTGTCTTCTTGGTTAATGGAAAGTATGCATGCAATGTATGGTCTAAGCGATATATAAATCACATATCTAATGCAATGTATGGTCTAAGCGATATATAAATCACATATCTAACGAAGTCAAATACTTTAGGCCAGTGTGATTAAAGAAGAAGATGACTTTCTTCTAATATCTCTTCCACAAAAACAAATTACACCTGATTTTGAACCAGTAATGCGAGAGTACATGTATATTTTATGTATATTGATACACGGGAAAAATTATCACAACTGATGTATCCATGCCACATTGTACGCAAAATCGCAAATTAACAACTAATTTAACATTACAAGTCACTATAAGACGCTCAAGAGGCCACTAAAGAGCTAAAAGATACATCATCAACACAACATTTCCAAAACTAATGATTGCTAATCATTCTCACAGAACCCAAACGAAAGGCTCAATCTTGCATAAGTTACGCTCGAGAACCGAAACTGCAAAGTCTCAATCATCTGTCGGAAGCATAAGTTTTGTAGAAACAGGGGTTATAATTCAATTAATCTCTGTCTTCAACGTTGTTTTGGGCGAACACAAGGGAATTTTCTGGTTTGACCATTTAAGCTATCATGAAGAAGGTGAGCGATTATGTTCAAAGGTCTTGGCTAATTTAGCTTGTATGAGTTTGTCGAGTATTGCAGGTTCTAGGGGAGTTGGATCAAGACAGCGTTCTACAGCAGCAACAATGACCTGCCAAACAAATTGAGACCTAGCTTTTTAATAATTTGATAACAGTGTTGTATTATATCTCTAAGACTTTAACCATGCACCAAGCAATAGAGGAAGAAATTAGAGTCTTAACGCCATATTTCACACAAATAAATTGGCATTATTTAGACTTTGAGAAAGAAAAAGAGGGGTTATTCAATTTAACAGTTCTGGAAGTGGAGTTGTAGCTGTAATCTATTACTATACTGCAAAGCCAAACATCAACAGTCGCACCTAAACATTTGGCTTGATTACAGGCAGTTAAGTAGTAAGACATGTATCTGCATTCTATGATGTATGTGCTTTTATGTGCCAACTAATAGGTAGAATGATTTTATAATTGTAGAAAAATTTAGGCTTTAAGATTTCTTGTGCTTGAAATCGAACACACTATTACAGACCTTACCATTTCCTATAATCACCTTTATCTGCCATGTAGAGAGGGGAATCAAGTAATTTCTCAGAGTTTGAATGTCCGAGGCGAACTCAAATAAAACTATGTCACGTGGGGGTGGATGGGTGATCGGAAGCTTATTTCTCAAATGATAATATAATGGGCGATATATGATAAATAAATAAAAAGTTACATTACCTCGTCCAGTAGGAATTCAACAGCGGCTTCATCTTCAGCATAGTCTCTCAGGGAACTCTTTATGAACTGAATGTCTAGCTGAATTTGTTGGAATCCACTTCGGTTAAAAGTTTGCAGCCGAACAAACTCTTGTAAACTTTTTAGGCACAGTTTTATTACGGTTGTAACTACTGATTCCTGCAGTTGCTCTTATTTCAGTATCAAATTTTATCAAGAGAAAATGTCACTTTTCCACATCAACCTAGAGATTCTTAACAATTAGTGCATCATGCTATTACATTTTTTATCAAGATAATACTCTACAAAAGACCGAACAACTAGTACACTAGCATACAAAATTTCAACCAAAAGCAGAATTAATGCATAAAATTGTTCGATTAATCTTGTGTGCTAACAGGACCAATCTCAACAAAGTCAAACAATTAGTACAGCAATGTTAAATTTTAAACTTTGAAGCACACGTAAGCCTTGATTGGCTGGTGTACCTCTAGGTGCATATTGATGAGAAAATTATGGGTTTTGGGAGGACGGTATGTAATTTTACAATTTTGTATAAATTATTGTCTAAATAGTGAAAACTGATCGTATGGTGGCACTAATTTTTAAGGTCAGTAGGTTGGTGTACAATAGTAATATTTTCCAAAACTATCAAACATGAAATATATTTACAAGTTATAACCAAAAAGGTGCTAAACCTGAGTATGTTCAACTTTTGTGAAGATCTCCATTTTTTGTTTGAATAATTTTGCTAAATGGGTTTCGAGGAGCTGGCTCCTTCCTCTCTGGGTATTTGAGTCCCGTAAAGGATTACTCCGTGAAGAAGTGGTGCTTCCGTTACTGTCAGTTCGGCGATGTTTTCGAAGCCCTTGAGGTAAAATTGTGACTTCATTTCTAATTTCTTGCAACTAGTAGAGTAGATACAGGCATCAGTTGCACGGTAATAAACTATATTTGAAACGTAAAAATACTTAACAAACTGGGGGGCCCAAAATGAGACTGCATAAAAACATCAAGAATTCCAACGACTCAAAACAAAGACAAATTACCTCCTGAAGAAACAACTCTACAAACATATGAACTTCCCTTGGTTCCTTATGCTGTACAAAGTCACACGCGGAAAAACGAAAAATTAGAGATAAAATCGAAAGCATCATATCTGTCGGTACTTTAGGCACAAACATTGCAAAATCACAAAAATGTTGCTATTTAATTGTGTGCTGACCTTGAGCCAATTTGGTGTTGTGAACCTTCTTCTTAAAAGAGCTGATATTTTTTGAGTTCTCATACTAATATACTGCAAGAGTGAAGAAGATACAATAAAATTAGTAATTTTGATGTAAATTACTGACACAAACTGGCAAAGAGTATGCATTGTTTGTTGAATTATGAAAAACATGGCAAATCCTGAGCAAGTATACAGATTTTCCCAAGATCTGATTAACCAAGTAGATCAAATTATTAAATCCTGTCATACACAAAAAACTGAAAAAAGATAAAAACTATTTTCTAAATGTTGAAGAAGTAAAAGAAAAGGGAAAATCAAACCGAAAGGCTCTACTTTTCGTCTTTTAATAAAGACACAAATCAAAACCATTCAATCCTTGATTGCAATCAAGTTGATCACCCAACAGATCTTTACACAGCCATATTACTTCCAAATAGAGACTGGCTTCTTGTTACGAAATTAAACGTCTCCAGATTTAGGAGTATAAGCTAGAGATGAAACAATAGCCATGAAACGATCTGATTATTTGCTTGGAGAAAGGAATGGATGGGAGGGAGAGAGAGGGAGAGAGAGAGAGAGAGAGAGAGAGAGATGGATTGAAGCAAAAAGAGAGTAAATAAGGAAAAATAAGTAACTAAAGACTGAAAGGGAAAATAAGTTAATGAAAAAAATTATTTCATCAGTACTCTACCAGTACACTATAAACACTTCTAGGATAAAAGATTATAAAAAAGACACTGTATATATATAGAGAGAGAGATAATTGTTTTGAATATTAACCATACAAAAACTATGAATTAGAAATAAAACAAGTAAATAATTTTCATATACTTCTAGAATCTAAGGTTGGCGTAAAGCATTATATTTCTGAGCGTGCCGCGTCCTGAAAGGACATATCAACTAAGCCTACCCCTGATGTAACGGTTCCGGGAAAGGCCGCGTACCGCGTCCCCATACCCGTCCGTGTACCGCAATGTACAAACCAGGCACTAATATGTCTGGAAGTAGAAATAAAAATAAATAAATAAAATACGAAGCAACAGGTGCACAAAGTAGCAGAACAAAACATGAAATGGCGAGACTATCTATTAGAACAAACGAATAAGTTAAAAAAAAGGCAATAAAACCACATGGTTACTTTGATTATCTCCAAAGTATAATACAGGAGATACGATTTGCACATGCTCACTTCTTTTTCATACCCAATCTGCAAAGAGCTAGATCTAAGAAGCTAATGTAGGCATTTTGTAACTCTCTGAAACATGAAGTTGCTACATCGCCCTGATAATAGAGATGAAAATAAATGTTTCTATTTCCAACATTTAGATGCATGGCCCTTTAAGGAATTTCTGATAAAATTCCAGAGCAAAAGAATTGGCTTACATACAATATTAAGAGTTGTAACGGAAATAGATATGAAATTCGGCCCAGAGTTAAATGGCATTTTGCCGGCATACGAATCTAGACAAGCAAACTTGGTTTCAAACGCAGAAAGTATGCATAACGATTGCCATGAACATGATAACCATTTGGCCAAACAACTACGTTTACTTTTCTGTGATAAAAATACATAATATATATATGAGATATGAGATATTCTCAGTTTTAAGCCGTAGCAAACTTACAAGATTTAAAAACTTCTCACTGGCTGCTCGAAACATGCGGCAAATTTCAGCAGGAACAAAAGCCGGTCCATGTTCATAGCCGCGGACGCCACCACCAGAAAAAGAAGCAGCTATTTCCTGAAATTATAAACAAATTTCACACAGGGAGAAAAATACAAACTGGTAGTAGCTCAACAATAAACATGGGGGTAATTACAAATGTGTACACTAACGTATCATCTTTTTTTGATTTTGTACATGAAAAAAACCCCATTAGTTTTGGGAATAAAATAAGAAAAATGTGACGGAGGATGTATGAAGTATTTGGTTTTCTTAATTGATAAGTACCTTAATACTATGATGTTTTCTAACTTGGTACATTACGTGTACTAGATTACTAGTCGCCAAGAAATGTAAAGGTACAACTGTACTCATATCCAAATTTTGTAGGCTGGTGTAGAAAGTTAAAAACTAAGATGATTTGTCCGTGTACAACAATGTAATTATCCCAAATAAGGTGGCATCAGTTAGTGAGGTACTGGCCTCGGTTATTCTCGGAACGGAATTTTGTTCAATAAAATTAGAAATTTGAGCCAGCACAAGAACCAGCCCAGACAGAATCTTGTCTTTTTGCAAGTTTTCAATAGGAAGATGAGGTTGACCAGTCGAATTAGTCTCCCCAGATAGAAAACGAAAGTGATCATCAAGTTTTCTGAAAAAGTCTTGAAATCCTTCTTGTACCCAGTCAATAATTAAGCCTCTCAATTTCATGAGTAGTCCCAGGTTGTCATCAAGTAGTTGGCGAAAATTCTGAGCCAAAAACAGAAAGAGGCTTAGAAAGTGAAATAAGTAGCCTATAGAGCAACTTTAACTTGTAATTTCAGGAACTTTGAACATGATAAGTACATGAAGATAATTCTCCTCCCCTTCCACTTTGTTTGTCATCCTTTAGAAATTATATACTGTATATCTATGGACATGCAATTAATGCTTCTTGAAATTAAATTTTCATAAAAACCTCAATTGGATATCGTGGAATAATAGATTTTCTACAATTACTCTAATTTGCTCAAAATAAAACCAATTATTCATTTTACAGGATGATTTTTTCCAATATGGGCAACCAATCTGTAACTTCCCAAAATGAAATAATGCACAAACAAGAAGGAGAGGAGTGAGTAGAAACCCATCTAGAACTGATAAAACAATAAGTAATGCTTAACGTAGGAAAAGAACAAATGGCACACTCGGAGTGCAAACTGGTATACACACCTCAAATACCACTTATTAAGTTAACCTTCCATAAATAAAAAAAATATACAGGTCAGTAAGCTAAACGTGTTTTGCGTTTCATATTTCTGTAGAAACTAACTTTTAAATATCATCCCTGATTAACCAGATTTTTGATTGCTCCAATTTCCACTAAATCAAATATTTTCTAAGAAGTTGTGCAAACAACATTTTTTAAATGATTTAAATCAGTGAAATTTTCTTATCTAGGTACTTCTACTTTCTATTTGCGGTTCATATGCTGAAGTATACCACATTGCGACATAGATTCCGCCTTGGCCTCTTCCAACCCAGTAAAATTAAGCAATCTCAAACAAGGTTGCACGAGAAGTCGAGAACAGTTCATGGCATTATTGAAAATAAAATAAAGAATCAAGACATAAAAATAATTGTTTTCTTCGAGGAATGTTGGGGTACGTATCGCATTCTAGCAAATTCAGGACCAATTGTGATGACAGTACTTTTAAATCAAACCATTCAAGCATATGTTGGGGTACATATGCATACTATAAGACCAAAACCTTCTCATGAGGAATGACAGGTCTATTGTACATCTAAACAATTTGCTTTTGATTATTAACATGGATTGTTTATTCATTTTTCAGTTTCTCTGTTTTTCGAATCTGGAAATCCTGCCAATGATCTGAACGTACATCGGAACATTAACTTAGAAACAACCAAAAGCTGAAATTTTTTTGCTGACAAATATAGTACGATATATACTCATTTTTAACCTGTAGGATATCTATACTGCCTTCAGTAACTGCTGTTTTGCTAGCATCCAACACTAACTGTAAAGAATATCCTTCTACTCCCTCCTTTGGTCTAGACTGGACCTTTGTTACAGCATCTGCCAGTTCAAATGAATTAGAAACATGTTTTGCAAAAATGTCGCATTTTGCAAATATTTAGAGGGATATCACCATACAAATTAATAAGTTGCTAAAGTCGAACTAATAAGTTTATAGTAGTGATTTAACTTGTTATGCTCTTGATATACCACTAACCTGATATACCATGCAGCAGGTGAGAGAATCTGCCATCAATATATTGCTTAACAGTAACACGAGCAGCCTGAACCGTCAAAACAGTTGAAATTCAATCTTAAACTTACATGAGGCAAAAAAGTAAGAACCCAAAAAAATGGTTCAATAAAGTCCCAATGACAACTGAGCAAAAACCTTAAAAGAAAACTCAGACACAGCAGCCTCGGGCAAAACTTCGTCTATCAAGACAACATCATTCCAAATTACCCCTGGCATAAAAGGTGGCGGTAATCACTAATTTTAGAGACCGAGATGATGAATAGCAAAAGAGACGGAAAAAGAAAAGGAAATGGGCTCAGTATTCGGACATTAACAGAAAATGAAGCATCAATTTTCAAAAGATAACAGGTATTAGTGATTTTTTTGCCTATCTGTTGGCACCCAAGTAACCAACAATAAGCAGACAGTGGTAGAACATCAACCAACTAAAAAAATGTCGTATTAAGGGGGATTATTGAAGAGAGTTTTAAGTCTTATATGTTAGATAAAAAAAAATGGGGTTGGTTTTAATTTTGAAGTTAGGAGGCCATGGCTAACTATGTAGCAAAGTCAATGCCCTCATCTAGACAAATATGTTGCTTTACCTTCCTTTATAAAAAAAGTACAGCAAACTTATTCTAACCAACAGCATCTCTTACATTACTCCTGATATCACTCAATCAGTCATATAATTGTTGAAATGCAGCGTGACTTGTGAGAAACAAGAACTGATCTCTTGGATAACTGTGTTAGACCCTTCAGAACTTCAAAACACATGTCAGTCCCCTTCACTACAAAATAATCAAAGTTTTCGGAAATAACTAAAATTATCACTGGAAGTTTCTTCTGTACCTTATCCACATTCGATTATCTCTTTCAACTCATTAAATTTTAGATTTCATTGGAGATATGCAATCAAATACACATCATTTGTTTTCTTTAAGATATCTATAATGAGTTTCATATCTTTCAGGTAAGCTTAAGCAGCCATACCCAACAAGCTTCCAGTTTTTGGTTTTGAATTTTTTTAAATCACTTAACACCGGTTTTTAAAAACATTCAGCGACGGCTTCCAGGTTTTATTTGTTCAATTGAGAAGTCCAAGAATCTACCCGGAAACTCATTAACTAAACAATAACCAAATGAGTCACAGACAAATATATCAGACTAATGTTTAGGACGCAACCAAACAAGCACATCGTGCACTTATTTCAAGCTTGAAGCAATCCTTAAACGCACCTAGAGGATTGTTTTAATTAGTCCCACAACGCAGCAACTTAAAAAATTATAGTATTTTGCACATCAAAACGAATATGCATCTCAAACCTAGAAAACCAAGGGAGAATCTGGTTAATGGACAGTGATGCAGAATAGCACACGCAAGACATCCATAACATAAAATGATACATTATCAACAGCCATTTATAAACTCACCAAGCATTTCCAACAAATCGGTTGGACTAATTGTTACTTTTATTTGCTGTTGAGTGGCTTCAAAGTGTCTGAAGCAAGAAAACAAGCACCATAGTATGATTAGGACATGAGTGATTTCTCAAAGTATGATTTAGCTGAGAGAACATCATAATACTCTCAAAAGATATTGGGGAAAAAGGTTGTGTACTTGGTAATTAGCTGTTGTGCAAGTCTAATTAGTTGTGCTTCTGAATCAGGAAATATTGCTCGATAAGCACGCAGAGCTTCCACAAATCCACGAGTTGAAGCCTGAATGCAGAAAAGGAAAAAGAAAATGACAATTGCTAACGTGTTGGAGTTACAGATACGAAACAAAAACCTAGTAAAAGCTCCGACTAAATAGACTTTTAAGTAACAAATCGTAAATGAACTTAATTACCATCCTTCACACAGAACCTACACTTGAAGAATCAAGATCTATGGTTGCAGAAGAAGTATAGCATGAAGCAAATGGTTATTTATTTCCAAAACTACATTCCCATCTCAAATAGAATCTTTAAAAAAATAATGCAGCCTGACAAGGAATACCAGGTTCTCAGATTCGCCATATTCGACCTGAATTCAAAACCAACTTAAAGACTGTTTTGTGTAGACATACCTCATGAACAGAAGAAAAAGAATCCGGGACATTTCCTTCTTCAGTAAGTTCATTCTTTACAGTGCTAGTTTTTTTGGATTCAAGCTGAAGATCGTCGAGTGACTGTTCTAACTTCTCTAAGAGTTTTGCCTTCAAACTATCAACCTGTTAATACATGAATATAAAATCATACCTGCTTTCTTCACTTTGTCCATAAAATTATACTTTAGACATCAGTTCATCAGTTCATCAAGGAAACACATGACAGAATAATTCTCACCAAAAACTTCAAATCATTACAAAACATAGTTAAAACAGGATTTCTAGTTTATTTTTCCAGTTGGTCACCCTGACAAACACATGCAAAGTTTCTTTAACATTTCTATAAGGAGCATTGCATAAGAGATCCATGAAGAAAAAAACACTGATTATTCTCCTCAAAATCCAAAAACAACAAGACGCTTTGCTTGAAATTTAACAAGATATTAAAATGCAAAAGGTTACAAATATATTACTCACTGGAAAATCCAACTGTTTGAGAAGCATTGCAGCCTCAGCTCTTGCTTGTATAGACTCGGAATCTAAAAACAGTTTCCCCTGCAAGTTAATTAAAATTAGCATCAAAGACTCTTTGTATTTCTATTCATCTTTAATTTCTTCTCTTCTTATTCTGAGAAGTAAAACTCAATGAGAACAACTGGACAACCCAACAAAATAAACCTTAGTGGCTATAGGCAAAGGAGAGCTGTAACCTGCAGGTTCTTTGTAACAATAGCAATGGCTTCTTCAGATGCTTTTTTACAATCTTGGAATGATGAGTCTCCATATGCCTGGGGAAATAACAGTAAATTAATTAAAGATAAACAGACCAAAAAGAAACCTGTCATTCGTGAAATACGAACTAGGCATTTGTAATGTCTCAACATAGCACAAGAGCAGGTAAGAACTTTAATATTAGAAGACAAAAGGATTTTAAGAAAAACCTTAAAAATCGGAATGGCTCCAGTATAAAATTTCACCGCATTCGAATAATCTTCTGATGTTATGCACTTTTCAAGTCTGGCAGGTAAATCATATATGAACTGCTCTTCTCAACATAAGATGCCAACTGTGTTAGTGAGAACCAAACCCAACCAAGGGTTACAAAAGTATGTGACTTGAGAATATAATAATCTTATAATCTCATACAGCAGGTAACAAAATCCTAAGGCCAGATTACTTTATTCTCATCCCGGAAGTGAATTACTTTACCTGAACTTTACGCAGAAGAGTACGAGTGCGATGCAATTTCTCTATATGCTCTCTCTTCTCGAAAAGCGAAGTATTGACGCCATCACTTCGAGATTGCACAGACATTATCTGTAAAAATGTGGAGGAGGAATTACTTAATACGCCTCTTCTTAACGAGTCTTTATACTCTTACAAACTTATTCAGAAGAACTTTGTTCTTTAGCAAAGAAAGTAATAGTACACTACACCTTTTCAAGAAGCTGTTCCATGTTTGATTCCATACCAACTATATTATTGTTCATCCTGAAAAAAAAGTTGAAAGGCAAACAACTCAGGCAATGCCCTAACAAATCCCCATCAACACATCGTGATAAGAAAAGACTTTTATGAGCCACGCCAACATGATATGCATAAAAGAAATTCTAAATTGAACATATAACACATACTCTTACCTTTTAATGGTATCTGTAGCACTAATGAACTTGTTGTAATTCTCATAAACAAGCATTTGCAAGTCAGTATCAAGGTTCTTAATCTCAGCGGCCATCTCAACATGCCTTTGAAGTAGGCCCTCCAGGTTTGATTTTTGCATCTAGAACATTAACAAGTAAAATTAAGCAACTGTTCGCACACTATTTTTTAAATCGAAAAAGATAAAAATGTAAAAGCATTAGCAGCATGGAACTGAAATAATCACGCTGACCCTAGAGGCTACATATGCAGTGTCCACTCTCCAATACAAAAATAACTTCTTGTTAAATACAAAACCATTTAGTATAACAATGACTAATGATATTTAGAGTAGAAGAAAACAGTTGAGTTGTTCAACAAGCAACATTTTTGAACAGATGAATTAACCACTAATGAATACAAGTACTTAAAACCCCTTATATTCGAATAGCCACGCTCCTACAGAACCTTAAATTTCAAGCATCCTAAACTGAATTCTAATGATCTACTAACAAATAATCAGATCAACAGCTAAGTATTTGGAATATAACACAATGATTCAAAAAGGAGTAAAGCAGATAAACTTCGATTACATTGCAATTGAATAAATCAAATGCTCAGAGTTGTTGCTATTAAAAGAGTTGCCAGTTTGAAAATTCACAGGAAACATCTTTCGTCTATATTAGAGGATATCAAATTAACTAAAATTCTTATATGATTGTACTGAAACTTAGTAACAAACTATAAGCATCAATAATGTGTACATACTGGATCCAAAAATAGTATCAGTGTTATACAAAAACTGATTGACCATTATTATATTTCTTAATTTTCAAGGTCTAAAGGTTAAGGAAACTTTTCATGATCAGAAGTTACCAGGTCCGAGTAGTGTTCAGATCTCTATGAGTGTCAAGATTTGCAGACAACACAGCAAATTTACAAAGTACTTAGAAAAAGTTCAAATAAAGTGTTCCGCGACCCTGTAAAATAATATTTTGTATTTAGCAACCCAGAATTAAATTTATTGACTCCGCCGCTTGGATCCGAGATGTTTTCCTGATAACTAATCATACACTTGTAGAAGATTGATTTTTTTAACAGATTGTATCGAATGTAATCCCACAATCCGGGAACATAACAGCATTTGATTGCACGGAAACTAAACTAAATATGTCTGCATCTATATCTATCTTTATATATATGAAAACTACGGCTCTGCCGCTTGGATCCGATAGAGTTTTCGGATAACTAACATTTTTTATTTAGCAACCCAGGATGAAATGAAGAAGACAGTGATTAATCCGTTCAAGTAGAGAGTAGCTTGAGCATTTAGTACTTAATAACATTTATTTGATTTTTGTTATTATCTTATCATTTTCATTGCAGTCTTTGTAGATATTCTAGTGTTCTTTTCTTTTTTCACATTGTAATATAACAGTGATATAATTATCTATTTGGGAAATATATATATATACATTCGTACATACATACACATATTTATAGAGAGATATAGCACTGATGACGGCATACTAGAAGATTTACATATTATACATGCACATAATGTATACATAATCGATTTCAACAAATTAGTATATTCCACTAATGCATAAACATTAAACTGAATAACTGATAACACTCTTTCATAGAATATCAGCAGCAAAATGAATAAATACTAAACTAAACAAACACTAAATTAACCGATCAATCAAATTCATATATAATATGTGCATATAATGAATACATAGTTGATTATAATAGATTAGTATATTACACTAATGCATAATAACAAAAACACCAGCAGCAAAATACATATATGTATATGTAGATATAAATATATAGAGAGAGAGAAATACGAGGAGATTCATGTACTGATCGGCATCGAAAGAGGCGGTGTTGATAGTATCCAAAGTGGCGTATCTTGCGGAGGAAGAAGGCGGAGCTATGGCGGAGGAGTCGGTGGAGTAGAAGCTCGATAAAAGATCTCTCATTCTCTTCGCTTTATCGTCCATTGCCACCTCATCTTCCCCCATTGTTTTAGCTCTCTAGATCGATCAACCCGGTTTATACTTTAGAGAGAGAGAGATTTAGAGAGAGAGAGAGGTGAAAACGGTAAATGGAGGAGATATGGAAGGGGAATTAGGTACTCTGTTGGGTTTGCGTTTTTGATCCTGTTAGTTTAGATTGTTGCGTTTTTAGCCCATGCCAAAGTGATGATGGCAATATTAGGACACGTTGAGGTTCAATAAGCAAAAGCTGGTTTCTGTTAGGAAATGAACTAGTTGGGAGCAGTCGTGGTCTCTCTATCCCATTTTGGAAAAAATTAACGAAGATATACATTTTTTCTACGTGTTTTGATCAAAATCTCCATCCCCCTATATTACGAAAAAAAACACTACTACTCGAAAAAATTTATATAGAAATCGGCCGCTCACATTTCGAAATCTTGGTTCTGTCACTGGTTTCGGCCATCAACAGGAAACGGGGTAATTTTGGGACCTGGGACGAATAAGAAATGTGTGAAGGCCTTTTGTCCTTGCCGAGTCATGTACTAAATTTTAGAATTTTGTAGTTTTGACGTATTCGTCTTGTGTCGTGTCGTGTCGGATACGCGAACTCGTGTCAGGGCATCATAGAATATGATGGGCCCATAGAAGACTATTACTCCCTCCGTTCATATTTAATTATTCATTACAAAACTACGTGTAATTTTGACTGGCTAAAAACTTGTATAAAAATTGTCGGAATGAAATTTTTTTAAAGTTGATCATATAGTTCAAATGTTAAATTTTATAATTAGATTTTAAAAAAAAATCATTTCGACAATTTTAATACAAGTTATAAGCCGGTCAAAATTGCATGTAGTTTCGTAGTGGACAATTAAATGGAAACGGATTGAATACTTTTTTAAAAATAGGCCTCCAAAAAAACTCAATTTTGTGAGGCCCAAAACATAATTTTGGTCAGCTTTGACGATAACCGGTTAGGAGACTTGTATGAGAAACATATACATAAAACCAGGACTAAAGTTTGATTGGAAACAATAAATACCGGTTTAATAATAATAAAAAATAGTATGATTTTTTTATGACATTTGTGCTTAACCGTATTTATGCTATGTATATAGTCTTTCGTGCGTTCCACTTTTGATTGATTGTTATTCTTTAAGTGGATGCCTCCACATATAAGACCACTCTTCTAATAATTAAGTTCACTTTATAAAATTATAATGCATATAATTTCTCTAAAAAGGAAAATTAAAGTGAAAGATTGTAATTAAACACAAACCTAACATCAATATCACATCCCATGCTCTGCTATTATGTATATTGCCTAATAAATTGAAACATAGGTATAAACTAACAATTAGAGCATGCAAGTGTGGCAAGTTTAGTCCAATCTGGCGTAGAGCATTCTCATCACTTAATACAAAGCATATATTGTCCTAATTAGCATGGAAAAAGAGAATAAGGCCTCGTTTGGTTGTATCATTAGTATCTCGAGATCGGACTTCTAATCCCGTAGACCCCACAAATGCTATGTTTGGCAAAACATTAGACTCCGGACTAGTTATCCGGTCCGGACTAGAAATGATGACAAAAATGTGCATTTCCAATAACATAGGGGTGGTATTAGGAATAGTCCAACCCCGGATGTATTACTTATCCGGCCTTCTTTTCAAATCTCATTCATAATACTACCGGATTGTTAATACCGGGATTAGTAATCTCGCATGCAAACGAGGCCTAAATGTGTCTCAATAGTCTTTACTAGCATATTGACACGTCATCATTTTTGGAAATATACTCAATTTATGTCCAAATTTGAATATATTTTATAGACATTTACTTAATTTTTTATTTAGATAGAAGAAAACAAAACCTCGTACGTTCTTTATTTTATTTCATCACTCTTAATTCTTTATCACAAAATCTTAAATATGAAGTTTATTTTTATTTATTTTTTAGTTTCCAGTGGTTTAGAAAGGATTTGACAAGTTTTGGGAACAAACATCAATTTCCGTTTGACCGGAGTTTTTGGGTTAACCGTGACAACAATTATATTTTCGGTTTGATTGAGTTTTTTTGGAGAATTATCAGAGGGAACAGTCACATATGACTAGTTCAGAATCCGTTTGCATAAAAATGTGACAAATGGATAAAAAAAATTAAATTTTGATTAATATTTAAGTTTAGGGTAGACCTCCTAAGGTTCCATATTTTTATTTTTAGTGTGTTGTAAAATTTGTTTTTAATTTATCAAAATTTAATTTATTGAAAATCGAAAAAATAAATTAGTCATTGAAAAAGATCATCTAACCATTCATTTTTTAATCTAACGGTGGTTAAACTGATTGTAGCATAAACAGTCAAATAATTTGACTGTTCCAAAGCGACACTCGTTTTTTTTGGATTATGTTTACTAACTGGGTTTTTATAGATCTAGATTTGGTTGCATTATTTGCTTGAGTTTTTTTTTTATCTGGATTTTTTGTGTTATAATCTCTATTATTATATCTGGTTTTGGTTTTTGGATCACAAATTTAAAACCATCAGTTCTGAATTTAATTCGGGTTTGGTGTTGCCATCACTTGTGCGTTGAGTACAAAATGACAAAAGAAAAAAAAAAGGCATAATAAAAATTACTATTTAATTGGTTAGTATAAGGATGTTTGTGAACTTATGTGTAACTTTTAGCAAATGTAGATATACTTGTCTTATATAATGGTTAGGAGTTAGGACATAGTATTTGGACAGAGTTTTTATATAAACCATTGTGAGTGCTCTCAATCCATATCCTCATCGTTTCAGTGGCATTTCTCATTGGGTTCCTCTGTAAAAGGAGTTGGCGAAATTGTGTTGAAACTTGACCTAATAAAAATTTACAAAATATGAGTATTTAAGACTTGTTTTGGCTTTTGAAAATCAATGTTAGTAAAATAAAATGATATTATTAGTTGTTGTTTTATTGATGTAGTTATGGTAGAAACTACCTTTATGTACAATCATCTTATGTAAATATTATTTTACCAACCCCTATACCAAAATAAATCCATAAAAGTCCATAAAAACATGAAACACATTTTATAAAGCTCCGATTTTAAAACTACCCAAATATAGAAGTACTATTGGAAGTTCGAAGATCAAGGAAACCGAGAGGAAGTAACTTAAAATATATATGTTACTATTTAATTTTTCATTACGAAACTACGTGTAATTTTGATTGATCAATAACTTGTATCAAAATTGTCTGAATGAAAATTTTCAAAAATTGATCATATAGTTCAAATGTTTAATTTTATAATTAAATTTAAAAAAAAATTATTTTAATAATTTTGATATAAATTAAAAACCGATCAAAATTGTAAATAGATTAATTAAAGGATAACCAAGCGAATAGCTTTGACTTTACAACTATTTCAAAGTGGTGCATATGATGTGTTTCACCTTCTCACGTGCTCAAAAGTGGAGTACTCTTTCGTCATCCAACACACTCAAGAAAGTAACATCAATAATCTTATTTTATTATTCTATATATAACTTGAGACTTAAATTATTGCCAATTTCCGAGTTAATATTTAATACATCACATAATTTAGCTGAAACGCTAAAAACAAACCTCATGATTTTTTATTTTATTTTTTCATTTACAATTCCATCCTATAAGCTACCAACAACACCTTAAAAATTAATTCATCCTTTTCCCAATTTGCCTAGCCACTTTTCCCAAATTATTGAGCCTGTACAAAATTACAAAATTGCATGCAATAGTTACATACAAATAAATGGTATAGATGGTTCTAATCGCATTTTTTAAATTTTATTATATAATTTAAAGTTTAAACTATATGAATAAAATTTAAAATTTTTGATTTTGACTATTTAAATAAAAGATTTTTACAGGATATGCTGCACGTAGTTTCGTGTTGTTCAATAATTTATTATCTCTGTTTGTTTTGTTATAAAATGGGTGTAAACAAACATTTACGGTTAAAATAGATTTTTCGGGTGATTGATGGCGTAAAACATTTTTTTGGGAAAATTTTTTCCACATATCCAGTAAAAATGGGAGAAACGATTACCCCACAAATAAAATTGTAAACGATTTACAGAGTCTCTCTAGTATTGTAACGATTATTAATTATAAGTCTATCTTTTAAATTTATTTAATAATTAGTATAATTCCATCTAATTAACCAATAAAAAAATGAAAAAATAGGAAAATCTCTAAAAATAACAAAAAATGGAAATAAAAATAAAATCCAAAAAATGTAAAAAAAACCAAGAAATTTGAAAAAGCTAAAATCTAATTAACCAATAAAAATAAAAAAATAGGAAAAATCTAAAAAATAAAAAATAAAGTAAAAAATCTCGAAAAATCTAAAAAACCCAAGAAAATTTAAAAAGGCTAAAAAAAAGTCAATAATATCTTCTATACTTCTAATTTTATGAGTTTATAGGTTGAAAATTTATAAGTTATTACAAGTGACGTATAAAAAAAAATACGTGTTTAACTAAAGTTTCCTATACATATATGTTGATATTTTTACCAATTATTTGTTAAAAAAACAATTTGTACAAAAAAAAAACTTGAGTTTGTATAAAATTTTAGGTGGAAAACTATTATACACCAAACGTCCCTAAATGAAATGCAAACAAAAGTACAAAAGTTTTCAGTATAAAAAATTTTCCATGAAAATATTTTTCACATGTAAAACTTTTAATATGAAAAGGAATAGTCCAAAAAGTAAACATGTAACCCAATATTAGGTATAAAGTAAATTGTGAGTGGTGATCATATTTTACACGCTAAATTGATCCCTGCCTCGTGTAGCAAAATTTAATTTTGTAATCCATTGTTGATTCAAATAGAGTTTCATTGAGCAGCTGACGGGTCCATATGTTGCATATCATTCTAATGATATCGGACCGAAAGATGATCGATTTCATCTTATGCCACAACGTGGTTTCAATGGTATTACCATTAGATAAATGTAAATGTACCCGTCCGTTCATAATTAATTGTCCTTTACGAATTTATGTGCAGTTTTGACCGAGTTATAACATGTATCAAAATTGTCGAAATGATTTTTTTAAATAAATCATATAATTTATTGTTTGAACTAATATGATTAATTTTTGAAAATTTTCATTACAACAATTTTGATAAAAGTTATTGGCCGATCAAAATCGCACGTAATTTCGTAATGAAGAATTAATTAGGAACGAGGCACTATAAAGTAATTTGGAACTATTCACAAACAAAACAAACCAAACTTAAAAAGTAAACCAAATAACAACATCCGCATCTCATATATCAAAACATTTTTTTTAATTTTTTTTTGATAATTATGGTATAAAAAACGGCATGCATCAGAAACCCTATAAATTTACTAAATTTCAGTAAACACAAAATTCACTAAAAAAAAACGAGAAATGTAGATGATTACATAGATAAATATAATAGTAATAAATTAGTATGAGTCCTTAATTTTTTTTTATGATTGAAATATTATTATGATTATTAAATAATAATAAATAATAAAATTAATAATCAATAATTTCATATAAATATAAACTATTTATTAAAATATATAAAATGGATTAGTTTAAAAGATACAGGTTGTTGGTCTAATAATTCTGATGTGGTTGCTCTAATCATTCAACGTTACCAATCAAAGCTTTAATAAAAGACAGCTGTATCCAAAATAAAATTCGTCATTATCTCCTTCACTAAAACAACACCCACCGGACTTCTCCACCATTTCCCGTAATTAAAAAAATAATAAAAGATACCCAGAATATTCCTTTTTACAGCTCACCAAAACCATTGATTTTCTTCTATAAATACCCACTTTCATATCTCTTTACAATCTTCTCTTCTCTCTCCTTTTTGCTCTTATCTTTTGTAAGTCCACTTTCTCTTATTACCTTTTTATTAGTTATTTCTTTTTCTTTTTTATTTTCTAGGTTTGTTAGTTTGTTATTTATTTTTTCAATATTTGTCTTCTTTTCTCTGTCCTTATTATCATTTTTAATAATATTTGTGTATTATTTGTATATCTTTCCTTTTTAGGTTTGTTTGTTTGTTTGTTATTTATTTTTTCAATAGTTGTCTTCTTTTCTCTCTCCTTTTTTGCTTTTCCCTTATTACCATTTTAATAATATATGTGTACATGATTTCATTTTTTCATTTTCATTTTTAGGTTTGTTTATCAATATTTGTCTTCTTTTCTATGTTCTTTTGCTCTTATCTCACAAGTCCACTTTTCCTTATTATCATTTTAATAATATTTGTGTAATGTATTATATTGTATTTCATTTTTTGGTCTGTTTGTTTGTTATTTAATTTTCAATATCTGTTAATTTGCAGGCAGTCTTTACATCATCTTCAGATCTACAGTTTATAAAAGCTACGAAATTTGGTTCAATTTCGGGATATTTGTTATCGATTAAGGCTTAATCTAATATCGATGATTTCAATTTCTTGATGATTTCTATTCTCAAGCGTCGTGTACGGATTCTCCATTCGTACTCCGTTGTTTTCCTATACTGGTTTTATAACTTCTTATGAACTGATTTAATAAAAAAAATCCCCAATTTGTTCGTAAACCATTTTCACAATTTAGGCTAGAAAAACCTGATTCCCACTTTCTAGAATAGGAAAATAAACATTATTTGCCCGCTTGAAAACCCTTATTCCCGATTTCTAAAAATTATTTGGAAAACCCTAGTTCCTGATTTCTGAATTTTGTTTGGAAAACCCGAATTCCCGATTTCTGAAAAAGATTTGGAATACCATAAAATTCCCAATTTCTGAAAAAGATATCAAATTTTGAAATTAAATAAAAAAATGTCTTCGAAACAACCGATTATAAGCTCAGGATCCGAGGGGGACGCTGATAGAAAACGTAAAAGAATGTTATCCAATAGAGAATCTGCACGTAGGTCTCGTGTGAAGAAACAACAGCACGTAGATGGTCTAATAGGACAGGCTGCGCAGCTATGTAACGAAAACAAGGTGGTCGAGGAGAAGGTTAACGGCGTAGCAGATATGTATGTATCTATCGCGTCGCAGAACAACGTGCTGAGGAGCCAACTCACTGAGCTGGCAGATCGTCTGAGGTCGCTGAATACTGTGTTACAAATAGCCGAGGAGGTTAGCGGGCTTGCGATGGATATACCGGAATTTCCCGAGAATTTGATGGAGCCTTGGCAGTTACCTTGCCCTGCGTCGACGAGCATGTTCCAGTGCTGAAGAATGGGTATCATTAAAAACATTTAGTCTTTTTTATTCGAATTAAGAAATTGGTACGTTTCTATGTTTTTGAGTTTATTTTCATTTGGTTTTGTAATCTCTGTCAGGGTTATGGTTTGAAGTTAAATAAGATGTTGAATTGGTGTTTACAATGATGTATGGTACTTCCTATGTTTAATATATTGGCTTTTGTTTTACCCTGTTTACTTAAAAGAAGTTGTCATCTATTGGTTGGGGTTGCCATTTTATGGAATGCTTCTAATATATGTTTATTCTTGAATGTTTGAATCTGTCTATACAACTGGGTACAGTTTAGTTAACTTAAATGAAATCATCCAGGGCTAAAAAAAGTGAATTTTTAGGTCCTTGTGTTTTTTTCTATGTTTGAAGCTGTTGATTTTTTCATATTCGAGTAATTTTTGTCTGGTTTATGGTTCTGAAGTTTCATAAGATATGTACTTGGTGTTTGAAGTTTGGAATATTTTTGGTAGTGTGTTGTTTTATGTAACGGAGTTTGTTTCTATTGTCTACTTAAAGAAGCAGTTTTCATTGTTGGATCTGCCAATATTTTGATGCTCAATCAGGCTAAAGCTTAATTTGGTCATGTAACTTTAGCTTATTTGAATGCGAGAGATGTGGGTTTATCTGGCTTTAAACTTCTTGCTCTTTATGAGACACCAAAAGGTGATAATGTTTAGTTGAAAAGCTGCAACCTTAATACGTGGTCACATAATTGCCAATACTGATCCATGTGATCTTTATTTTCTCGTCTATTATCTCTCCCCGGTTAATGTTTTTTTAAAGTTGATTAAGATTTGTATTTGATTTTCATGTGAGAATGATTTGGATGGTCTACAAGTAGCATTTGTTTTTACAGTTCAATTTAGGGTGTTGTCCATCCAATTCTATGTCAATAATTGGATGCTTTAATCCATTTAAGCTTAATTTTCTCATGAATTATGAAATTGTTTGCTTTCAACTGTAAGAAAATTACCAGGCTTCATTGAGACGAGATAAAATCTAATATTATGCCTGGCTTTAAACTTCTTGCTTGTAGCATCCAAGAATAAACTTAGAAACCTTTTTTTGTATAGTTGTTTATGTTAAGAATTAAATAAGATGTGCATTTGATATGTTTGCATGTTGAACTAAATTGGTATGTTCTATTCATATATAATGGCGCTTGTTTCTGTTGTTTTTTATGTTGTTCTCCACTCTTGGGTCTATTGCTTAATCTGTCTAAGGTTAGTTTCGTCTTGTTAAGTTTACGCTTGTTTGATACAACTTTGAACAATTTAGTCGACTTGTACAAGTTTGAGAGGAGATATGTATTTATCCGGTTCTATTTTTTTTTTTACGACTACTGAAGTCTTTAAAACCAGCATTGTTGTAACTTGTAAACCTATGAATATTTAACAATCACATAATTGCTGAATTATGATTCTAATGATCTCTACCAAGGCCTTAAAAAAGCTTGAGACGAGAGTTCTATGATTTTCATTTTCTTTGTGCATTATCTCCTGCTGGTTTGTGTTTTAAGTTTACTTAAGATGTGTATTTGGTAACTTGTTTGCTTTGTTTCATTATCTCCTTCTTTATGTGGTTGTCAATATTTGGTTGTGTTATCCGATCAACTTAATTACAAAAAACTCATCTAGTATACTTATTTACAATTAGTTACATATATTTATTTACAATTAGATACATATGTCATAAAAAATAACAAAATATACAAAATATACAAAAAAAAAATCAAAAAATCAAAAAAATTGTATATAGTATCAAACAGGATTAGACATGATTAGATATGATTAAACATAATTAGACATACAAGATTGAAAATGATTGGACATGATTGGACAGGATCAGACAGGATCACATATATTTTTTGTATAAAAAATATATTTTTTAAAATTTTGGTTTTTAATTTTTAAATATTTTTTTGAATTTTTTAATGACATATGTATCTATTTGTAAATAAGTTAACAAAATATGTATTTTTTTATAAAAGAGTTATCAAGTTAAAAACAACCGGTTTTTTATAAATAAGCTTTTAAATATGTACTAAATTGTCATTTTCCCTTGCTAAGCCTAATTGCTAATTCCTTCGTCTTGTCTAAGTTTGTATGATTTCAGCTTTAAGCAAATTACTTGAAGACAACAGAATTTAAATTTCATCCGGTTTTTGACTAGTTGCACCTAGCTATACATGAGAAAGAAAAGTAAATAAACTTGAGCCTAAAAGCTTCAGTCAAACAATCCCACGTGTGTGATCTGTAGTTTCCCTATTCAAATTTTTTTGGGATAACTTTGGCTGCTTCACATGTTCTTAATTGTCCATTATGAAACTACGTCTAATTTTAATCGGTTTATAATTTATATTAAAATTATCGAAATGAATTCTTTTAAAATATAATTATAAACTTTAACATTTGAACTATATGATCAACTTTTAAATTTTTTTATTATTGACAATTTTGATATAAGTTTTTGACCGGTCAAATTGCACGTAATTTCGTAATGAATAATTATATATGAACGGAGGGAATAAATAGTCATTGTTCAAACCAACAGGCGTCTTGTGATGATTTTACCAATTTTTTATTTTTTTATTTTGTAGTGATTGTCGATGTGAAAGGCCCGCTGATAGTCTTCATGTTTGGTTTATAAAACATTTGCATCGATCATCTTCATATCTGCACCCGATCAAGCAACGATTCATCTTGTTACATTTATGTTTAAAATCTACGACACATCCATTACTGCTTATTGCGCCATGAGAGTCATGTTGTTTTATCTCTTTTTGTCATGTATAAATTGTAAATATGTTTTTTTAAAACTTGTGAGTTGGTTATTGAGTTGTTAAAATAAAAAAGATGATACAATCCACTTTCTTTGTGGAGCTCCACCGGAGATTCATCCTTATTGAAAGCAAAGATCGATATGAGATGGCACCAATTTTCATCTGTACTTGAGTTATATTTTTTCATCTCCAACGCAACATATATATCAATACAATGAATAGATAAAACATTTTGGGACAAGTTTAGTAAAGCAGATGGGGATAAGCAATTGGTTTCCGAAAGTCTAAGATCCTAAAATCGGGCACCATTTCGTACCACCATGGGCATGACTCTAGTCACTCTACGATTACATCATCAAAGTGGCTTATGTTATACCCAAGTCAAGGCTTGATTTGCAGTGCCGTATCTGTCTGGTAAAGAGATATTAAACGTAAGGTCTACGATCTAAATTCATAGAAAACTGGCTTTAAGGGAAACTTATCCACGGACAATTCCTTCTCGATTTCTTATGAATTATTGAGATATGGACCCTAAGAAAAAAGAGGAGGGGGGCACTGTTTTAAAAAGCACGTTTCGTATCGCGATTCCATGGTCGATAAAATCACGATTCAAAGCTTAATTAAAAAGCTATTGCGGAAACGCTTTAGTTAAGATTTCGCTTTTTAAAACACTGCTTTAAACTACTTAACTAAAAGCTAGAACAACAGTCTAATTCAGAAAACAAACTAGTACTTACTAACAAGAATAGCAGATCAATAACATGATTTATATCAGTATATTCATAATACCATCATGAAGAAATTTAAAACAAGCCAAGTTTGATCATTATACAACAAAGCAGGAGTCTAATTCAAATCCCAACATAATAATGTCTAATAGAACCTTATTCCTGTAAAAAACACAGAAATCCCAAACATAATACATCCATAGACCATACCCAAGCTTAAAAATCATCAATTGTCATAGGTACGACACTCATCCGTCTCAGGATTGTCAGCGCAGTAAGTTTCGAGCGGGTCAGAATCCTTCTTCTTGTCCCTAGCATGGCTAGCTGCGGCACTCAGCTCCTCCACTTCATCCCATGCAGCTACGCACTCCCCGCTCACAGGGTCCCCAGCGCATGCCTCCTCAGCAGCCTTTATACTTTCTTCAACTTTCCCTGCCAGCCCCTCAGGGGCCGCCCTGATGGGCCGAGTGAAGACTCGGCCCGATATCAGGGCGGTCCTGGCCCAGGGACGGTTCAGAGAAGGGAATAGGGATGGTTTGGATGAGTTTGGTGAGTTGGATAGGATTCTTGGGGTGGCGAGTGTGAGGCTTAAAAGAGTTGCCATTGTTAGATTGTTGTTTAGTTTTTTTTTTTTTTTTTTTTTTGCAGAAATGAAAGTGTGATATAGGGATGAGGGGATATAGTTGAGGAAATGAAATCTGTAATGTTTTATGGGCACATATTTCTTATCATATTAGGGCCTATTGGAAGGTGACATCTTATCATTTTGAAGATATTTTTCCTTTTTGTTTTCCAAAGAGGAGGTTGTAAATACTTGAGGTTAGAAGGTAGTGAAATTAAGCTTTGATTTTTCCTCAGATATTTTGTGCTGTTTGAGAGCAACTTTTTTTTTAGGGACACATACTTACCATTTAGTAATGGTAAAAAAAGTTCACATTCTTGTTTAGATTTAGTATCGCTTTTCAAATTTTATGACATGAACTAGTTTAAAAATTAGTTTTCATCAAACTAGATCCTTAATTACCATTATTTATAAGATTTTTTTACTCCCCTTTTAGTTGTAATTAGGACTGTTAGCAAATGAACCGAACAGTTCATGAACAGATCGCGTTCGGTTCGTTAACAACTCGTTTCGTGTTCGTTTGTTAAATAAACGAACCGAACATGAACATAAATTTAGCGTTCATTAAGTAAACGAACCGAATATGAACACGATCCCGTTCGTTCGTTAAGAGTTCGGTTCATTAAGAATTCAAACAATTACTTAGATTAGATAATATTACGGATTATGATATGTATTAATAGATAAAAATAAAATAAAGTATTACGTAAGTTTCCAAGACGACAAATTCTTGAAAACCCACATTATGTGATATTTATGCATACAAACATGTTTACAAAGCAGTAACATTATTTAAATATTACCAAAGTTCAAAACTTGAAACTTTTAACACATGGTTTACATACATATGAACATTAATGTTGTGTCAATAATATATGTAACTTTGTAACCGAGTCTAAACTCAATTTCTAATATTTTTGTTGTTAACAAACCGTTCGTGAATAAATAGTTATTCGTTTGCCAAGCTGTTCGGTCCGTATTCGTTCGTTTATAAACGAAAATGAACCAAACATGAACAATCATTTTGAGTTAACGAACGAACATGAACAGACCTCCGTTCAATTCATTTGCAGCTCTCGTTGTAATACTGGTAACTAGATTATGTGTGAGATGAGCCTAGAGTACAAATGAGTCTATTCCCACTGTACATCATGAGGCCTGTATAAATCATCCCAAAAACTGTTGTTGGAACCATGCGGCTAAAGCTTAGACGGGTGAATAATATTTTAGGCGTTTTTCGTGAAATTAAAATTTTAAGCGCAACTAACAAGCAAACTAACTCAATATATATTTGCGACAATAAATATACGATGATAATATATGAATAAATTGAAACATGCGCACAATCACAAATAATATAAGTTTTGAAAAGTAACTAGTAAGAGAACATATTGACACCACGATATATAGAGGTTCGGCAGACCCGGCTACGTCCTCTCATCGGAATTAATTTTATCGAGTATTTCACTATAATCTTTT
This sequence comes from Primula veris, assembly GCA_963682055.1. NCBI lineage: Eukaryota > Viridiplantae > Streptophyta > Magnoliopsida > Ericales > Primulaceae > Primula > Primula veris. The sequence continues at coordinate 20,299,529 of OY821748.1, read as the reverse complement.
TCACAATATTACAAATTCTATCGAGCTAATCAACCGATTTGCTCACCCTCTACCCGATGATACAATTTTGATACAAGTGCAAAATTACACAAAAGTTGAGTCAATGACTCCCCCTCAATCTATGAGTAGCCAAGTGTTTAATCAATAACTTTTAACCAACACTTTGAATTAAAAGTTTCTATCCAAACACTCACTCACAATTGAGCTTATAAGTTTGATATTTACAATTTTGTTACAAAAATGTAACCACACTCACTATTTTATTGCTTCTAAATACGCTAATTTGTGTGTTTTTTATTTTGTTTGATCTTGATCACTTTTCTTCTCGTTTTCTCCCTTTTGAGTTTTTTTGTTCAACAATGGTGTTTTTTGTGTTTAATAGAGAGAGATTGAGAGATGGTGATTGCTGAATTTTAGAGCGAGATTATGAGTGTTTTGTAGAACCAAACTGCCCATTGGTGCATAGATGACCGTTTTTAGTTGTTGGATGTATTATACAATGGGTAATGACTTATTTTTGAAAGAACAAAAAACAAATTTTTTGAAACGGACTGAATCTCGATGGATCGAGATTTCTGAAAAAGTTTATTACTTGTATTTTTCGATCGATCGACATGTATTTCGATGGATCGAAATTGTAACGACCCGGCCCCACGGACCGAACCGTCACGCCCGTATTAACAATATTGTCCGTCCTCGCTATTGTGCCGCACGACTTTAAAAGGCCTTGTTGATTGGAAATGGATCTTTTAAACTCATATACCACACGAGTACTCTCATATCTGGGCGATGTGGGACTGACGCGCAACACCGCACCACAGAATTTCCTTCCTGAAAATCTGGGTCGTTACAGAAATGGACTGTAAGTAGCTTTTTGGAACATTTTCGATCGATCGGATTTTATCTTGATAGATTGAGATTTCTGAACTAATTTTTTCTAATTGTTTAAACAGTCGTAATTTGCTCGTTCAGACTCCAAATTGACTTCCGTTTGAACCGTTGACTTCATTGTTGAATGCTCTATCCTTTTAAATCCTGAATAATACATTTCTCTTTTTGGAAAATATTAAACATTATATCATCGATTTGTAAAATTATTAAATTATAATCACACTTATAATCAAAATCAATTATTGAACACATGCTTCAACAACTACTAACATTAATTTCAAGTAATTTAGTTGCACTGTAGAACCAAATTGATACAAATATATCATTGACCTGACCATGTTTTTTTTTTTGTTGCAAAATTTTGATTAGACCATGTTGTATAAGCATCCCTTAGTTCTTTTTGATAAAATCCCTTTAGTTTCTTGTTCACAATTAGCATCTATTCTTGCTTTGCTTTTCAATATTTGTTACCTCTTATTCCTTAATTACTAGTCAAGGTTCTATACCTCTGTTGTTAGGTAACAAGATATACTATGATATAAAGGCATATAGCTGAGATTATTCACTTCTAATATTGTAAAAAGAGTTCTTCATTATGAAGGGGCAACTACTTTTAATGTCTGGCATCATTGTGTTACACATTGCAGGTATTTATGTTTATGATCAATTAATCATGGAACATATCTTTTGATTCGTTTTAATACCTATGCTTCTTCAGGGAAACAATATATATGAGGCATGGTGATAAACTAAAAAACGCAAAATCGTAAGTATCAATTAAGTGACACTTTTCTGAGACAAAACAGCTGAAAATTACTGGTTTGATGATGAATTTCCAAATGTATAATTCTATAATTTAAGTTTTTTCCAAAGGTTCAAAATCTTCTTTCAGGAAGGTCTCGGTTTATTTCTCAGAGCCAAGCTAAGTTAGTGAAACATACAAGTTTCACAACTTGTTTTTTTTTTTTAAAAGTCATGGTACATATAACCATTCTTTATGCATTATCCTTTAAGGATACTCTGCTATCCTTTTGGAAAACTAAATCATGCTTTCGTAATATTTCAGCCGAGAAATGTCGTCAATTAATAGGAGAAGCAGCTTTAGCTAAAACCAGGACAGAGAGGTTCACATTCCTAAATTGCTTTGACATGAGCTATGGAACTATAGCATGCTTGGCAAAAGAGTGCATCAAACTCTACTTATACTATATGAGAGCTCTTCATGTTCACAATGTAAGAAGGGAGGCAACAAAAGCTGCCTTAGATAAGCACTTAGCTGAAGGACAAAGCCTCGAAACAGCCGTAACAAGTGCTTATAGAGAAGGAGATTTGGCAGCTAGCCAAGCTTCTCGACAAGCCAAACACATAGTGGGACCCGTGATATCTTCCGGTTGGGACTTATTTGAGACTTTATATGTAGGAGGGAACCTTGTAGAGGGCACTACAAGAGGACTTGGGACCTTTTTTGGAGCATATATTGGAGGAGTAATCGGAGAGGGGAGAGTTGGATGGGTCGGGTTTCTTGTTGGGAGCCAAATCGGGAGTTGGATCGGAGGAAGGATTGGACTTATGGGGTATGATGTGGCGGTCGGAGTGCAATACATGCTTGAATTTTTTCACAAAGAAAAAATCAACTCCTTTGATCTTGCTATTAGAGATCTTTCTATGTAAAGGGCTAATCATTTTAAGGCCTTGGTATGTGCTCACTTAATTATGATACTCGAGTTGTACTGCATTTAAATTAGGAAAAATGATCCTAAGTTGCATACTATTGTTATTTAATTATAAAAAAATACATAACATAAATTTCTTTTTAAATTATGTACACATGTTATATAATGTTACTACATATTCTACATGATACTACTTATTTTTACTCTTACTTTTTAATTTTGATGCTACATTATATGTATTAAATGATAAACAAGATTTGAGAATCCGAATTTTTGAAAATTAAGTATGTTTTTATGTACTAAATTCACTCTTTAAATTACGGTTGTCATTTTTGTTGTATGCCATTGTTAAGTTTGTGGATTACATTTGTAAAAACATTTGCACATTAAAGTATGAGCAAAAGATGAGCACATAGAAATTACTAAGTTCTTCTGGAGAACGGTGACATGATTTTCTACACTATAACTGAAGTGACACATGTATATGGGGCAGCTTGACGATGTCTATCAAACTTTATAAAATTTACTGTACTTAATTATTCACTCACTATTCCAAACTTACAAGTCCGTTTTCCAGTAACTTGTTCATTATTTAATAAATTTGATTAAATATTTTCCTTAGATTTTTCGGAATTGAATTATTAAAAAATTAAAAATAGAGACTCATTTTAATTAAAAAAATTCTTTAAACTATTAAAAGAAAAAAGCTGACCCAGTTAAAAAATTGATTAAAAAAGTTTCTTTATTGAAACAAAAAAGAAAAAAGATACTAATTCTTACTTGCTTTCTTAATCGATTTATTAAGAGAAAAAGGCTGACGGAGTTAAAAAAATTGATTAAAAAAATTTCTTTATTGAAACAAAATTTAGATTAGATTTGTAAACTAAAAAATAAATGCTAACGAAACCAAATTAGAATTGAACAAAAGTGAAGCATATATTTATGGAGATGTGTGGTTTTATGTTATTAGTTTGACCTTTTATATTCATTCAATTAGAGAGAGAACTAGTGAAATTCTAGTGTTATTTTTATAAATTAGTGGAGTAACACACATATAGAGGTGTCATATACTTTATGCTATAGAGGATCATATCATTCCTCTTCCAGCAGGACTAAATAATTTGTCAGCACATAGAGTATAAAACAGGACAAATTATTTAGTTCTTCCGGAGAACAAATAAAGTGATTGGAGGGTTATTTAACTCCTCTTCTACAAGGACTAAATAATTTGTCCTAAAATACTTGACCAACGAATTAGATAATTTTGCTAACGAGATAATGACACAAAAATCCATATGCGGTACATGACCTAATTACTAGGACTCGATTCGTTATTCATAGGGATGACAATTGGGCCGGGTTTCTCGAAACCCGACCCGACCCGACCCGACCCGCACATCAATCGGCACATAACCCGACCCGACCTGTTTGACCTGAATTTTTTTTTTATAAGCCAAATAAGTGCAAACCATTATTAATCATTTAACAATAACCATTTAATCAAATTAGAAAAGCCTAAAAATCTTATTTTTTCCAAAATTTTCATATTTACCTGGTAAAAATTTAGAATAATCTAAATTATTCTTTACAACAATATCCAAAAAAATAAAAGAAAAAAAACTGACAAAAAAAAAAAGCTAAAATAAAATAAGGATATATATATATATATATATATATATATATATATATAGAGAGAGAGAGAGAGAGAGAGAGAGAAAGCTAGTACACAAGAGAGATGACTAATTAATTTGGTGAATGAGTCTCTTTTAATATTTTATCGTTGAAAGTTCACATTGCTCATAGGTACCACTTTTTAATTATTTAGTTTATTTACTAAATTGTCATACAAACCAAAATATAATATATATATTTTATTTTTCTACAAACCCAAAAAAATAGTTTTTTTTATTTTTTTAAAAATTTGTGATTTTTTTTCATTTTTTTTTTCATTTTTTGTGATTTTTTGTGATTTTTTATAATTTTTTATGATTTTTTTATGATTTTTTTTTATTTTTTTTTCATTTTTGTGATTTTTTGCATTTTATATAATTTTATTTGTTTTTTTCCATTTTTTATGAAATATGTGTATGACGTTTTGGTAAATAAAATAAATAATTAAAAAGTGATACCCATAAGAATATGAACTTATTTCTAACTTGCACAAAGTTGCACAAAAGTGCAAAGTAATCAAATCCAACCCGACCCAAATAATCCTACACTTTTATCCAACCCGTATCGGGTCGGGTCGGATCGGATCAAAATCCGAAATTCTACCATCACTAGCTATTCATATTATGTAGTTTTATATTCCTTGGTGTGATCATTCAAATTACTGCAGTTGCACAAAACTAAAGCTATATTGTTCTTTCTTTCATTGAGGGACACAAATGTTTGACTACCATTAGCATCAGCTATATTATTCAGTACTGAAATATAACTAAAACAAATCAAAGTTGTACAAACGTATTATTATTTTTAAAATGTAAAAAAATTTGGCGCCTTTAACCACTCTGAAACAAATTCGATGGGCTTTCTTGGCTGTGGTTAGAGCCAGCCTTGAGCTGACAGACTACGGCTTCCCATGCGGAGAAATGCTCGGTTGGTCTAAGACCGAATATTGTCAAATTAGGAAGGAATTAAATAGAGGCCCGGCCCTAGGCTATTTTGGATGTGGTAGGACCAGCCATGAGCGGACGAACAATGGCTTTCCATGTGAAAAACTACCCGGCTGGTCTAAAAGTAACACTAAATAGAGGTAGTCATAAGTTGTAATTCCCCAAAGACATATTTTGGCAAAAAAGTAAATTTTTCTGTGTAAAACCTCATAAAGTTGTGTTCTGCAAGTTTAAGGGCTAACAAATTTTTTATTTATATTATGTTTATAACCGCATTCAAATTTTAAGGTATAAAGTGGTATAAATTGATTTTCTTCACGTACAGAAAATATTGTATAAATAAATAAAAAAAATTAAAAGAAGTCCTTTTAACTCTTGAGATAACAAATACCAAACCTTTTCTTATGAGTAAATAACCATAATGAATTTACGATAAAACAATGTTACATTTGAAAACTAATAAAAATTAGAAAATCCCTTTTACCCTTTACCAGTTTTTAGACTTATGTTCATTAGCACACTACGAGTTTTCCACCAGCTCACTTTTTACTAACTATATAAATCTGTACAATATTTTTTTTTTAGTTACTCACACACTCATCTTCGGAAGCAGAGTACCTGACTCTGAGTCAGGTTACTCTGCTTCTCACAACCATTAGATCTATTATTAAATTTAAACTGTAGCAGATTCAATGGCTGTGGAAAGCCGAGTAACCCGACTCAGAGTCAGGTACTCTGCTTCCCTCGTCTTGCACAATCTCTCTCTATATATATCACACACACACCTCCATCACAACAATCACATCAACGCACAGGCACGATTTCATCTCTCTCTCCCCTTCCGCTCTTTTTTCTTTTTCACATCGACCTCATCTCTCATCTGCATCAAATACCGTGACGGTTGTGATGGTGCCAGACTCGGGTACCAGTTCTTTTTATTTGGGGTAAATAACAGAGCTACGTGCTCGTTTGATTGAATTTTTATTTATGTTTTATTTTTTTGGTTGGGTATCATAAACTTTTATTTGGATCGATTATTCAATCCATGTCGATGTCGAAGGTGATCATATTCATTTTGATTTGATGGGTTATATTTTACACTTGTTTGGTTGTAGCTTATAAGCATGAGTGGAATTTGGAGACTTTAAAATACAATTGGTGATTCAGTTGGGTTTTAAAAGTTATGCAAGTGAACCCTATGCATTTTAGTGAAAATTATCCACTTTAAACTCAACGTTAAGTATTTTAAACTAAACGGTATGCACTTTAGTTGACTTTATGCCCTTTAAACTCAACGTTGTGCATTTTAGTAGACTTTATGCACTTTATTATACATTTTACTAGATTTTATGCATTTTATTATACACTTTAATGGATTTTATGCACTTTAGTGAACTTTAGTATATTTTATGCAATTTAGTGGACTTTATACAATTTATTATGTACTTTTTATGCACTTTAGTAAATTTATGCAAATTATTATGCAATTTAGTGAACTTTATTTACTTTAGTGAACTTTTTATGCATTTTAGTAAATTTATGCACTTTAATGAACTTTATGCACTTTATTAAACTTTATGCATTTTATTATGCATTTTAGTGAACTTTATGCACTTTATTATACACTTTTGAGATTATATTTATTTTTGATTTTTTTTTTCGAATTTTTAAGTTTTTATATTATTATTTTATATTTTTTCAATTTTTTTAATATTTGTTTGAATTTTTTATATTTTTTTCTGAATTTTATATTGCTTTGACTCGTATGCACTTGTTATGTACTTTTTATGCATTTTTTATTTACACTTTTTATTGACTCGTATGCACTTGTTATGCATTTTTTATTGATTCGTATATTATTTTTTATGTAATTTTTTGCACCCGTATGCACTTTTATGTATTTTTTATGCACTATTTATGCATCCGTATGCACTTTTTATTGACCCGTATGCACTTTTCATGCAACTTTTACTGATCCGTATGCACTGTTTATACCCTTTTTTAAATTTTCTTTTTATTACTTTTTCTGATTTTTTTGTTAATTATTTTGAATTTTTAATATATTTTCCATGTTTTTTTTTAATTTCTAGAGAGAAAAAGAAAGTGTTTTATATTGAATAATGACTTTTTTTTTAAATTGAGTGAATATTAACGAGGAGTGATCTTATGGGAAACTAGTCTTTTAAAAAATGTTATTGTCTCCAATAATTTTTTTTATTGGAGGCTCCAATAAAATGTTGTGAACCGTTGGATCTAAATCCAATGATTCATATCTAACCCCAACACCACTAAAAATCCAACACATTAATAAATTCAAAAATAACTAAACTAAATTAATGTTTGTAGACAGATAGATCTACCTCCAACGATCCACATCATTGATCCACATCATTAAAAAGGCTCTTTTTTCATGTATTTAGTAGTAATATTAAGGAAAACGTTACTGACTGAGTCACTGAGAAGAAACAAGTACATGAACAATCATGTCTTCATTAGTATAACTGTAGTTACCGTACCGAAATTACTAAACATAGATAATTTAAGAAATACTATCCAATTAAATTTACTTTGTGCACTATAGTGACATAATCTGTGACCATTGCTGTTAAGTCCACATGGCACACAATATGCCAAATCAGTCAATCACACACTAAAAATAGATTCTCTCATCTATCCATGGTTCCTGTTCGGTTGGGTTTTAGCAAAACCGAAATCGAACGTATTTTTTTTTTGTTTTTTTTCGCTTTCGGTTTTTTTATTTTTTGGACCGAACCGGACCGGGTTTTTTCGGTCCAGTTTCGGTTATTTTCTCTTTTTCGGTCTTTTTCGGTTTTATTGAAACCGAAACCGACTCGAAATTTTTTCGGTTTTTCGATTCGGTTATTGGTCCGGTTCGGTTTTTCCGGTTTTTCGTCAATGCCTGTTCTCATCATTTCTTCATCCCATATTGACCCCTTGATGTCTGGTTAATTCTCAAAAGCTCACCATATGTTTATGCTTCAATCAAATACTACTACATTTTGCTGACAAAAACATAAAAATTCATATACATTTGTCAGGTCTCAACTACATCACTCAGATTAGTAAAAATGCGTTTTCAACCTTCATTGTGCATTTTATTTCCTACAAAACTGTAATTTAAAATAGGAAAAAGCTGCAGTGGGTCCAATGCACTTCATATGTAAGTTGTAAATTATAGCCTCCAATGTGATTTGAGTATTTAGTTATGTACCAACTGATGTTAGAAACATGTTAAAGTAAATATTGGTGGATAAGCTTTTGAAAACATTTATGACTTAATATGTTTTAACATCATAAGTTTTTAGTGTCCCTGAAGTTTCGTTTAAGAATTAGATATATTTTTGAAAATCAAATCATATGTAATAACTGTGATAATGTGATAAATAAATGAAAGTGAGATTATGAATGAGACTTAGAAAAAAGCCTTGGCAAGTACTCAATTCGGTATTAAAATATTGCTATCAACACTTCACCCCCCAATTTATATTGGAAGTATCCCACTTTGACGTCATTTGATGTTGGAACGGAACATTTAGTTTGGACTCAGAAAAGTTACTCGGAAGAAAAACAAAGTGAGAAGCGAATTAAAAACAAAAGCATTAAAACACGAGTCAGTTTTAAAATTTACACGAAATAATAAGAATCGGGAAACGAGAAACGTAGTTTTTAAAAGGACATACGGCCCGGTTACTCCAGACTCCGGAGTTAAACTGCATTGCTAATATTTTTTTATGGGTTCCACTGAACTTATAAACCATCTCAAGTTACAAATGATATAACCGAACGAGTTCAGAGTGTCTTGACTAATGACTAAGCTAAAGAGTCGAGACAAGTGTGTTTTGCTTGAGTTTTGAACACAGTTGCTATGGAACGAAACGAGAAATGAAGCAGGAATGAAAACGTGAAACTTAGAAAGAGTAAAAACACTACTCCGTCCGTTCCAAAATAAGTGTCCATTACGAAATTACGTGCAACTTTGACTTCCATAAATATCATATCTAAGTTGCTGAAATCGAAAATTTTAAAATATAATTACACAGTTTAAATGTTAAACTATATTATTAATTTTTGAAAATTTCAATTTCGGCAACTTAGATATGAAATTTTTGTAAGTCGGTTATACACAATTTCATAACAATTATTTTGAAAATCCAAAAATCCAAAAGCACAAAAAAAATTCAAAAAATTCGGTAACCCGAAAAAACCCAAAACATGGTAAAAAATTAAAAAAAAAACAAGAAAAATCCAAAAAATCCTAAATCACGAAAAAATGAAAAAAAGTCGAAAAAAGCCGAAAAGTCCAAAAAATGTTAAAAACTTCAAAATAACTTTCATACTGTTTTTAAAATGACTTAAAACGACTCGGACTGTTTTTAAAATAACGTAAAATGACTCGGACTATGTTTAAAATGACGTAAAACGACTCAAATTGTTATTAAAATGACTTAAAAAGAATTAGACTGTTTTTAAAATGATTTAAAACGACTCAGACTGTTTTTAAAATGACTTAAAACGATTCAGACTGTTTTTAAAATGACTTAAAACGACTCAGACAGTTTTTAAAATGACTTAAAGCGACTTAGACTATTTTTAAAATAACTCAGATTGTTTTTAAAATGACTTAAAACGACCCAGTCTTTTTTAAAATAACTTAAAATGACTCAGATTATTTTTAAAATGACTTAAAACTACTCATATTGTTTTTAAAGTTACTAAGACTGTTTTTAAAATGACTTAAAACGATTCAGACTGTTTTTAAAATGACAAAAAACCACTCAGACTGTTTTTAAAATGAATTAGACTGTTTTAAAAATGATTCAGACTGTTTTTAAAATTATTTAAAACGACTCAGAGCGTTTTTATTTTATTTTGCATTTTTGGAATTTTGTTTATTTTATATTTTTTTTGGAATTTTAAAATTTTATTCGTATTTTTTCTGAATTTTGCCTCTTTTTAAGTTTGTTTGGTTTTTTTTTTTTCCAGATTTTTTAGATTTTTTTGATTTATTTTTTATAATTTTTATTGATTAATTAGAAGAAATTGATGATACTTAAATATTTTAAAAAATAATGATTAATAATTAATTAGTTTATATAAAATGTACCAATCCAAAATTTATCTTTTTTTTTTTATTATTTTGAAATTAATTTCTAAGTGGACCGAATAACAATAATAATAATAATAAAAAAAAAAGCATCATCATCTTCATCATAAAAAAAACAATAATACTAACAAACAATAAGTAGAATAATGCTTCTTAACAAAGTCTATCACCGTCTCTCTCACTTCTCCATACCCCTTTTTCTCTCTCTAAAACCCACCGTCCGATCATCTCCGCTAAATTCTCGCTCCATCTCCACCGTACGATCGAATAGACCTTCTAGAACACGGAGTCTTAACGCCGTTATGGCCTCTGAGAACCGCGCCGTTAGTACTCCGTTAAATTCCACTCTTACTGATTATGGAGCTGAAAATGAAGGTTTTATTCAATTAGTTTTTTTTTTTTTTTTTGTAAAAAAAAGTAAGTAGTAGTAGTAGTGCAGTTTTAGATTGCAAGTGAGGTAAATAAAGTTAATTACAAAATAAACTGTTTTATTTAGTAGTAATTACAAACATATCTTTAATAAAAAATGAAGGTTTTTGTGGATTATTATTATTATTATATTTTTAACTGGTGGATTCTGAATTAGCTTGTTAAGTAGTAGTGTAATTTTTTTATTGTATGTGAGATAAGTAAATGTATCTAAGTAAAATTAATGAACTGTTTTTTGTTTGGGGTAGTAATTTGTTGGTTCTGAATTAATATTCCTTAATAGATATTGTTGACTGTTAAGTGGAAAAAAATATTAAGTTTTAAATTGGATGCTGAATTAACTTGTTAAGTAGTAGTAGTACAGTTTTTTTTTTTTTTTTTATTGCAAGTGAGATTAAATAAAGTTAATTACAAACGCAATGTAAAAATAAATTGTTTTTTTGTGTGTAGTATTTGAGTGGTTCTGAATTAATATTCCTTTACGGATATTGTTATTGTTAAGTAGGGAAAAAATATACTGCTGAATTGTTGCTGAATTAGTAAAAATAAGCTCTTGGATGCTGATTTAACTGGTTACTTAGTAGTACAGTTTTTCTTATTGCAAGTGAGATAAATAAAGTTAATTACAAAGGTATCTTTAGTCAAAAGTAAAGTACAAAGAAACTTTTTTTTTTTTTTTTGTAGTAATTGAGTGGTTCTGAATTAATATTCCTTTATGGATATTGTTAAACTATTAAGTAGTGAAAAGAAATTATTGTAAAAGAGATGAATAAAGTTAATTATAAACATATTTTTAGTCAATAGTAAAGGAAAAATTAACTGTTTTTTTTTGGGTAGTAATTGAGTTGTTCTGAATTAATATTCCTTTATGGATATGGTTAACTGTTAAGTATTAAAAAAGATTATTGCAAATGAGGTGAATAAAGTTAATTACAAGATTATCTATGCTAAAAAATAATGTATTGAAGGTAACTGGTGAATGATTTTTTTTATAGTAATTTACTGAAGGATGCTGGAAATAACTTGTTATTCTTTTTTGGGTAGTGTTGATTAGTGCAACCATTGATTCCAGTGAGATAAATAAAGTCAATAAATTTTTTATCTTTACTGAAAATATATAAAATGAAATTAAGTTTGATGTCAACAGTGGAGTACCCACCAATGAGGCTGAAGTTGAATGCCTGTGACTCGTGTGTTTTTTAGTAAAAAATGTATTTTCTCAGCTTAAAAAAGCAATCTTTTTGGTGAGGAAATGCAATATGTATTGTTTTTTCTTTTAGTTTGAATCAGGATAGTCTTATCTTCTTGCAACCTGGAAGCTTAACATTTTGCACTTGTTAAGCTGCAGTCGAATTTGGATGCTCGACTTTTAAGTAGAATTTTTCTTCTGTTCTAGATTCTATGGTTGTTTAGTTCTACCGTTTAAGTTCCACAAGTTGCACGTTTACTTAAAAGTTGCAGTATATTTGGTTGGTAAACTTAAAAGCTGTTTCTTTTTGTAGTCTGGCCAGAAAGAACCTAAAAGGTTTTAAGTGTATTAAATTCAACTTTTCAAAACCTTTTAAGCTTACTTATTTGCATAAGGGCTACAGCCAAACAAGCCTCAATTTTTATTTTTATTCTGTCTGTGTGTGTTAAGCTAGATGTACCCAGATTTGTGATGAATTGATGATTTTGGGTTCTTCAGTTAAATTATAATTTCGATGTAAAATCAGGGTTAAATGGAGGATATCATCTTCCTCCATCGGAGATCAGGGACATTGTCGATGCTCCACCACTTCCCGCATTATCATTCTCTCCCCAGAGAGATAAAATATTATTTCTTAAGCGGAGGTCTTTACCTCCATTATCAGACTTAGCAAGACCAGAGGAAAAACTTGCCGGTATAAGAATTGATGGAAAATGTAATACCAGAAGTCGAATGTGAGTAATGAATAAACTTCGTAGAGATTGTTTGGCCGTGACTTAATATCCATCTTTGTTTTTTTGAGCAGTTATAGGTTCCATATTAAGGCTATCACTTTATGGCCTTGTTTAGTTGAGTTAAAGGCTGACATTTTCTGTTTTTTTGCGTAAAATCTGGACAACACTTGGTTTTGACCAGCTTATTATCTGAGTTTTTTCTTGTTCTTTTTTGGAATGAATAAGCTTAGAAGTTTAAGCAAAAATTTCCGAGTTATGTGCTTAAAAGCTTATTAATTGTTTGCTTGTATATTTTTAAGCAAAGAAGCTGGATTCATAAATAAGTTAAATTCATCCTGTTGATAGTTAAAAACATGAAAAGCTCAGCTTTTAAGCCAGTCAACCAATGCTCTCCGCTTTAAAGCCAAAAAACAAAATTTCTGAAGCCAGAAGAACATTTATTTTAGAGGTTGCAATGTACCATAATGATGCCGTGGAATTTGGGTTGGTTGGAGTGAGGCTCTAGTTGCAATTTGAACAAATTTTTAAGTTCAACTCTCACTGGTTTATGGTTCTATGGATATTTTCCTTTGCAAGGGTATGTTGGTTTTAAAATGAGAGTCTCGGCATTGACTGAGGTCATATATGGCGTAGATAGTTTTATTATATACTTGTTTCCGGCAACATTAGTTCTAACTTAGAGTCAATTATCATGGTTGTTCTTCTCAAAACGTCCTATCTTCTTACAGGTCATTTTATACGGGGATTGGGATTCATCAGTTAATGCCCAATGGCACATTAGGCCCAGAGGTAGAGATTAACGGCCTTCCTGATGGAGCTAAACTCAACTTTGTCACCTGGTAAAATACCCAATCTCTCTCTCTGTACAAATACATGTTAACAATCTTGAACCAATTTGGTTGAACAAAAACTTCTTTAAATATTGAAAAATGGATCAAGCTTCGAGCTTCTGCTGGAGTATTACATAGAAGCTACAATATATAAGAAGTGGTTAAAGAAATTACTGGAGCATATCTGTGGGAATTGCAGCTTCATATTCATACCTGTATAGATTTGTTTTTATATCTGTTATGTATTTAACCATCCTTGATTTTGAATAATTAATGAACAAAGTTTCATGCTCCACCATGTACTTTTTGGTAGCAATTCTGCTGATTAACATACTTGCATACTATATTATCAGTTTTAACAAATATTCATTTCCTGTTTTTACTAGGTCAAACAATGGGAAGCATATGGCCTTCAGTGTTCGAGTTGGCGAGGTAGTTTTACTAAACTTAACTGTTTGCTCTTTGACATTGTTCTCTTTTCCTTGCTTCACAGAGTTTATTCAAGCCTTGTTTGGTACTTTGGTGCCACTTTTTAAGCACATCTCTTTTGTTTTTCTCTTAAAACATGGACTTATTTGGTTGACCAGCTTAAAAGCTTTGACTTTAGCCTGAATCAGCTGGAAGTTATAAGCTGGATGAAGTTAGTTTTTTCCTGAACCTCAAAAATCCAGCTTACTTGCTTAATATCTACAACTAAGCCCATAAGTACTTGCAATGTTATGAACACTTGGTCGATTCTTGCATACCACGTCATTCTATCTCTAAATTCTAGTTAATCTTTTTGTACTTCTAATGTATAGGAGGAGGATGCTAAGCTTAGAGTTTGGATCGCTGATGTCGAAACAGGAAAAGCCAGACCTTTATTCCAGTCTCCAGATATCTATGTTAATGCAGTTTTTGACAAGTGAGTTCATCAATATCATATGAATATCGTATTCATGGGCACATCTCTTTCCCTCTCTTTATATTTAATGCAGCTCTCCTCTTTACAGTTTTGTCTGGATAGACAACTCAACTCTCTTAGTGAGCACAATCCCGTTATCTCGTGGAGACCCTCCTCAAAAGCCCTTAGTCCCCTCTGGTCCTAAAATTCAATCAAATGAACAAAAAAGCGTTATTCAAGCCAGAACCTTCCAAGACCTGCTAAAAGATGAATACGATGAATATCTTTTTGAATATTACGCCACGTCACAGCTAGTTTTGGTTTCATTGGATGGGACAATGAAGCCCTTTGGCCCACCCAATATGTATACATCAATGGACCCATCACCTGATGAAAAATATATATTAATTTCTACAATTCATCGGCCGTATTCTTTTATTGTGCCGTGTGGGAGATTTCCCAAGAAAGTTGATGTTTGGACAACAGACGGGAGATTTATTAGAGAATTATGTGATTTGCCCCTTGCTGAAGATATTCCTATAGCTTTCAATAGTGTTAGAAAAGGAATGCGTTCAATAAACTGGAGAGCTGACAAGCCGTCAACCCTCTATTGGTAATCCTCTCTCTGCTTGTTTGTTTATTTTTTAATTTTCTCGTTGTTGAAAATTTCCATTTTTAAATGTCTTTTCTAGTTAAAAATAAATGAGAAACTTTGCTTGTTCGGCTGTTTAATAGCTCAAACAATGCTCTACTAAAAGTTTGGTGTATTCTCAATTTGTTGACATAGGATTGAAGTGCTTTTTTTATAGTGAAAAAATATGATAACAAATTTACAACACAAGGTTGTGTAATAAACTAGATGGATCATTGGTAGATGGAATGGGCAATTGCCAAACTGGAGATTGGATATTTCTAATTTCTATAAGATACAGGAACAAAGTGACTTGATTTTTAGCTACATGCACACGTGAATGAAACAAAAATTTAAGTTGTATTTTTTTTTAAACTATGGAATTCATAGGAAAATGCTTAACTTTTTTGGATGAAATTTTCTTAGGGTGGAGACACAAGATGGCGGTGATGCAAAACTAGAAGTTTCACCACGCGATATAGTTTATACACAGCCTGCTGAGCCTCTGGAAGGTGAACAACCCACTATCTTGCAGAAGCTCGACCTTCGTTATGGGTATGAAATTGGAGAATAATTAATATTATATTGTCTTTATCCAAGTTCAGTTCCTTAGTATAAGGAAAGATTGGAAAAGGGAATCTGTTCTATGTACTGCGAGAAATTTCTTTATTTGTATTTACTGCTGCATATTCAAGGGTCTTGTTTGGTTGCAGCTGAGCTCCTTTTTTTTTCTGCTTTAGAGCTGGACTACTTTTGGCTGAGCAGCTTCAAAGCCGACTCTTTCTGTTTTTTTGTGGTCTAAGTAAGCAAGAAACTTTAAGCTGGACAAATGTAGCTTTTTCTGAAGCGCAAAAAAATCAGATTATTTGCTTGAAAACAGCAATCAAAGTATCAAACAAGCCCTTACATTTCGTGACAAGTTATTTGAGGCCTTTCTTTGGTTAAGTCTTCTGAGCCCTGCTATGATGCCTTTTTGTTTATTAGCTCATTTTTTCGCTCTTTTTTTGAAAAATCATCTGCATTTGGTTAACCTATCTTAAAAGCTGAGGTTTTCTCTTTTTAGCCTGAATTAACTTCTGTGGAAGCTTTACACTAAATGAACTGTTTTTTTTTTAACTTCGAAATCCAGCTATTAAAATTTGCAATCAAACAATTTCCACTTGTGTTAATCTATGTTTTGTATCTTAGGACATAGTCCCTACCGTGTCCCTTTCACTGACGATCTTTGTTATATCCCCAGTGCCCGACACTAGCTAAATAGAGTTGTTGAAGCTTTTTGAGTAAATATGCTCGATTTTTTAGGTTGAGAGACAAGATGGGTTCACTGATCTTACTGTTTAAGCTTACCAATTAAATGTAGTCCGTCATTAAAGGAAGGAACCAAAAATGTCCAGCTCAGAACCTACAACTAAATAAGGCCATTATGAAAAAAGACAAAGTTAGAAATACTAATGTATGGCTTTTGGTTGGTTTAAGTGCATTCTTGTTTCTTAACCGATTTGATATTGAGATAGATAACATAACAACGGGTATATGTATTTACAGAGGCATTTCTTGGTGTGATGATTCACTTGCATTAGTTTATGAATCATGGTACAAAACACGGAAGATAAGAACATGGGTAATCTCTCCTGGGACCGAAAATACCAATCCTAAAATATTATTTGATCGGTCATCAGAAGATGTGTATTCTGACCCTGGCTCTCCTATGCTACGAAGAACTCCCAATGGAAGTTACATTATAGCTAAGGTGAAAAAGCAAAACAATGATGGGACATACGTATTACTCAACGGAAGTGGTGCCACACCAAATGGGAACGTTCCATTCCTTGATTTATTCAACATGTTAGTCTCTAACATACCACTCTTCCTTTTGGGAGAAATAGCAATTTTTTACACTAACTATGTGCTGTTGCTGCATGGTTTTGCACAAAAATAGCAATTATGAACACATGTTTCTCGGTAATTGTAGTATATTACATAAGAAAAATACCATAGATCAGGGACTAAAAAAGAAAAAGAAACATAGATTGGGGACTAAACTACGAAAACATGATGGGATAGTGTACAAAATATAAACAAATAAAGTTTGCTTCTGAAACTATTTGGTAATCCGACCTATGATTATTTTCCAATTTGGTATACTTAGTGTGCTGGAATCATCGAGAAATGTGATGTTAGACTACAACTTGCTAATTTTTTATTAGTTGGTTACAAAACTGAAATCTGGTGATACGTTGGTGTACAATCCTCTTCTTAACCCCTTCCATTTCCTCTCTCCTTTTAATACAGGGCATGCGTTTTGTTTCTCTTTTTGTTCTAAATACTGGAAAATATTTCAGAACTACTGGGAATAAGGAGCGGATATGGGAGAGCGAAAAGGAAAAATATTATGAGACGGTGGTTGCTTTAATGTCTGACGATAACGAGGGCGATTTAGACATTAACCGACTGAAAGTACTAACATCAAAAGAGTCTAAAACTGAAAACACCCAGTATTTCATACAGAGCTGGCCTGATAAAAAGTCTTGCCAAATTACAAATTTTCCACATCCGTACCCTCAGCTGGCATCTTTACAGAAAGAGATGATTAGATACGAGAGAAAAGATGGCGTACAATTAACAGCTACACTATATCTCCCACCTGGTTATGATCCTATAAAAGATGGCCCTTTACCTTGTCTTGTTTGGTCTTATCCTGGTGAGTTTAAGAGCAAAGATGCTGCTAGTCAAGTTCGTGGGTCGCCGAACGAGTTTGCTGGCATTGGTCCAACTTCTCCCCTTCTTTGGCTGGCTAGGGGGTATGAATTTTCTCTCTCCCTATCTAATTAAAATAAAATAAAGCAGTACGACTTATGGGAATTCGTATCTGTGGATGTATTGAGATCACGGTTTTAAAAAGCTCGCAACGTTGCGCAACGTTGTGCGATATAGTGGTTTTTGAAAGACAAACGCAACGCTAAAACGCTATTTGGATGGGAAAACGCTAAATTCGCGCTATAGGAATGCTATTTACGCTATAGCGGGTGCAGTCCAAAAAAAAAAAATTTGTTTTTTTTATTTTTGGTCAAAATTTTAATGAAATTATTGGAGCTTAAAGAGAATCAAACCCCAAAACTCTTGCAAACAAAGTAAATACTCTGGCATCTCAAGTATAATCATTTTGTGATTATTAGTTACAATTTTTTATATATATTTAGTTAATTTTATTAGATGTTTTGAATTTAATGCTATATTTATATGTATTTAGGCACAAAAAAAAAATACACCGCAATGCGCTATGTAGCAACGCTATTTGCGCTTTTAGCGCTTCTCTCAAAAAAACGCTATGGTAGCGATAACGCTATTTAAAACACTGATTGAGATGTATATTGCCTGCTCCTAGGTGAATGTAATTGGTGTAAATTTTGCAGGTTTGCCATTTTATCTGGTCCAACAATTCCCATTATTGGAGAAGGTGATGCAGAGGCGAATGACAGGTACTCAGATGTCCGAAACTGTTAGTTTTGTGTATCAACAACAATATCAATTGACCCATAGAGTTAGACGTCCTAAAAATTGTTCATATTACTGAACATGAGATAATCAAATGTTCGCAGAAAATGGGATTGTGAAATAGTCACCTTTTTTTTCTCTTTTAAAGTCTCGTAGGAAATTTCGTCCAAGCTGTAACTGAAACAGTTCAGAGGGTAAGAAATTCAACATTATCAATAAATAGATCGACCCATAGGATAAAGGGGATGGAAGAGAGAGAGGAATTTCATCTTGGATTCCACTCATTTCTTAGTAAGAGATGGTCTTGAATATGTACCGGAAGGGTGGCTTTATCGTATACTTTTAAGCACAAATGAATGAAATAAGTTGGAAATGCTTCTTAAAGATATCCTGCTTTTCTTTTTTGTGATCATTAAGATCGACAGATGAATCTTACACTCATTCTTGTTCATTGAGATCTTTCCTAAGACTTGTAGCATTTTCTCTTAAATGTACAATGCTGTTTTCTTCAGTTATGTGGAACAACTGGTTACAAGTGCTGAGGCTGCGGTGGAAGAAGTGGTCCGACGCAAAGTTAGCTCCACCTTCCTTTTTATTTTTATTGTCTTTGTATATTTGTTATGTGTCATGTACTAACCTATTATTTGTCTGTGCTTTTTATAGGTGGCTCACCCAAATAAAATTGCAATTGGTGGTCATTCTTATGGGGCATTCATGACTGCAAACCTCTTGGCACACGCTCCTCATCTTTTCTCTTGTGGAATCGCTAGGTCTGGAGCTTATAATAGGACACTTACCCCATTTGGGTTTCAGGTAATTAACTACTACGGAGTCTGACTATTATATTACGATTGGGCGTTGGGTAATTAATTAGATTTTTTGCAGAATGAAGAGAGAACACTATGGGAGGCCACCAATACATATGTTGAAATGAGCCCCTTCATGTCGGCAAATAAAATTAAGAAACCTATATTGCTTATTCATGGAGAAGAAGATAACAACGCAGGGACGTTAACGATGCAGGTAAAAAATGCAATTGCCCCTTTCTTATATCTTGTTTAATACGGGCTAATTTGGATGGGTATAAAGAAGCGGGCAGCACAAAAAAATTTTTATATGCACATATATGTGATCAGTACGAAATTGGTAACTGAGAATTAGTTTCCAACACTAAGTACTAGATTATTTTTTACTGTTTTGTATAATACCTGCCAAGAAATTTTGATTTTATACTCAGAAGTATCGTTTTATACGTTTGAAACACTAATCTTGCGTTGATAGGTCAATCGCAAAAACCTCACCTTTTTATAATTATTTTTGTAAACTAACATTTTGGTAAGTATCCCTTTTGGACACTAATATATTGGTCAGTGTCACTTTTGTACACGAACCTATGTGCTAATACCAAGCTAAGTGTACTAAATTGAGTAATAGAAGTTGGGTTAGTGTACTAATTACATCAGCAAGATTGTAGCTTGGTGTACAAAATCTGTTCTAGGTTCCTATTTACTTGTGCTTCTGTAAGCGACTTTATATATTTCATGTTTTTTTTATAATTATTATATGCAGTCGGATCGATTCTTCAATGCTCTAAAAGGTCATGGTGCGCTATGTCGGCTGGTGATTCTTCCTTTCGAAAGCCATGGGTATGCATCACGTGAGAGCATTATGCATGTCCTATGGGAAACTGACAGGTGGTTGCAAAAATATTGTGTGCCAAACACAAATTCAGAAATCGATGCAAGCAAAGATGGTGTAAGCAAAGTGAACACTGATTCTGAAATTAAAGCTGTTGCTGCTACTGGAGGAGGAGTCGCTGAGATGGAATCTCTTGAGCTTGATAGTTTTCATTCCTTGCATAGATCCTCATTATGGTAATTATTGCCAATCTTCATTTAGAATTGAAAAACCGAGTGTGAATATTCCTTTAATTGTGTTTTACTTGGTATGGTGCAAGAAGTCCAAATTCTTTTTCTTCATTCTGTGATACACTGGTGCTCTGCAAGAAGAAAGTTAAGACCATGTTGATCTAAGAAAAAAACAATGACTATGGAAACTATACTGCTTTACTTTGTGGGTGAATACTTTTAAGTGGACCTGGCATACCCTTCAAAATAGTACTCATCCAATTAATTTCTTTTGTTATAATTTTTTAAAATTGAGGGTGAAACCGCAAGGATTCCTCATCTTTCTCTAAGGAAGGTTCGAAGTGGCTTGCCTCGCTAAAATTTAGCAGGTCTGGTCTGCCTAAAAGTTATTCGTAGGTGGGTTTTCTCATGAAATAAATAGGAGATTTATCCTTCACACGTATAATAATGAAGTTTCATTCATTTTTCTCATGTTTTCTAAAGGGCAATACTAAATATGAACCTATGATGGTCGTTTTCAACTGGGATTTAGTCTTAACCAAATTAGTTCTTATGTGGTGCACCTCTATCGAAATTCAGTTACATAGTTTTTTATTTTATTTTATTTTATGTTTTTTCGACCTTTTAAAATATTGCTCAGACTTTTGTGAATGTCACTGCAGAGGTTGGCGATTGCTACCAAGCTGCTACTCAGGATTTTAAGTTGGAGTTTCATGTAGAATATCAACATGTAAAGGCACAACATACTTTCTCCTTCTCTGAGAGTAGTCCTCGAGGTTTAAAGGTCGGAGCAAATTGACTCATGCAGAGGTGGCGGGCGTAACAATAAATATACTCATCCCATAATGTTATTTTTCATTTTTATCGACTCTTACCAAATGTAGTTGACTTCCTTTGTGGCTGGACCCTGGGAATAAATCTGGTGGTGTTGTATTCTACATTTTTCTGTAGCGGTTGAGTTGGAATCTATGTGCCCTCTATTCAAGCTCATACTCATTTGTATCAACTTTGTAAATTATTTACAGTAAAAGCAGCAAATTGCAGATTACATGCATGTGTACAATATTGTAGGAGCATGAATGCAATTAACAAGTTAAAACTTGAGTCCGGCCATTTCAGAAAAGGTAACAAAGTCGAAAAGGACCATTTTCTTCATTGTGTAAGAGTAGGATAAATTTCAGATGAATAGGAAAAACAAAAATCTATTATATTTCCAAAAAACACAAAATTTAGTCTCAATTTGAAAAATTAACTCGTTATCATAGCGGTTGAGGGTAGTAACTATACATCTGGCAACTTCTTGTGAACGTCAGCAATCAACAATAGTGGAATAGAAATAACATACCTAAAAGACGTTTTACTCGAGTAAAATTTCAACTTTATTGCAATTTTGCACACAAGATAATAGAGATGTCATTCCAAATCTGCTGACAATAAAAAATAAACAGTCTAAAATGTTTCACTTAGACCAACTAAAATTCGCTTGAATAATATTTTTTAAGAGACGCGGTATGGTATAAAACATAGTTATACTCAGACGATCAAAAATACGTCTATTCAAGAGACAATAATGAAACCTGAATGTTAAATCAATTTGATAAGATTCCCTTATCAAGCAATCCAAAATGTTAAATATCCCAAAAGCTATAGGTTATACAAAGTAACAACAAGGCCTGGAATAAAATTCATTATTCAGAATCCAAAATAAGAATGCCCATTACAAATTCAAATAATCCTTGACATGAACACGATACCACGTCCCCCAACAGCTTGAAATATAAATTTGCAGAAAATGGTGGCAAGTTTACTCTTCTGCAATAACAGTGATTTCACCTTTCTCGAGCAGATCATAGAAAGCTCTAGTCTTCCTCTGCTCATTCCAGTGGTGCATTTTCCAAAGTCCACCTGCAGCTAAGCCAAGTATACTCCCAATAATTAACTCCTTCACCACACTTGGTCCGGTTAAAGTAGCGTGGGCCACCTTATGTCCAGCCATATCACCTCTTCACTGGTTAAACCTGTAAGTACAAGATATATGTATACAGTGACATCAGATTGTAACAATAAAAAGTCGGTAATAATATAGCAAAACTGAAGGGCTTTTTATAAAGTAATGCATAAAAGAGTAGCATTCTGGGCTACAAGTGAGAATATTTGTAACAGAGGTGACCTAATCTCAACAGGAAAGTCTCTTAGGTTCATATTTTAGGAGAACATAACGATTCAATTGTTTCTTGCCAAGATAATTTCTTTCGCAGTTCTCTGTCTATATAATAATGTATAGATATCTCTCTTGATGCAATGCGTGCACTCACAGATGTTATCTATGAGTGAAAGACTTACCTTGGCATCAATACAGTAGGCTACAAATAAAATGCTGTCTCCATATACCGAAGTTAAATTAAAAAAAAAAAAATCATTTTTACATATGAGATATCCTTACAAATTTTAGAGATAAACCTAAAAAGCTCCAACCTTTGACAGAGAGCATTCCATAGCAATCCGGGGGCATATCTCATTAACAATGGTAGTATAATAGAAATGAAGAATGAGCCTGACATCTTCGCTTCTAAAAAAAAAGATTTAACAAATCTAGGAGCCTAATAATCTCCGAGTAATGACCAAAACTATTACACTAATGTCCTCACAAACTCTTAAAGCATGGGAACCCATGTGGGATTAGTAAGCATGAACTTTGAGGCCAGATTACAGTAATAAGCCAATAAAATGGTTACAGGTATTGGAATGAGGACGTCTGGAGACCTTAGAATTACAGGGGTCGATATATGCAGCTCTAGTTTTTTGAAAGATGTAAGTACCTCCATCCTAGTAAAAAGGATATTCTTGGATATCCAACCAAGTCTCCACAACTTTATAGTAGTCAAATACTAGCATATGCAGATAAGGATATCAGTGCTTTCGTAGATCATTGCTAAATTCTAACTATAGAGGATTGATTTAGCATCGGAGTCAACATAATGTCCCACACAAACAAACCCAAATTACTATCGGGTCGTCTACAAATGAACAGCCCCTAACAAAAGTGTCATTGATTCACAGTTCATAACTCAAAATAGTTTCATCGAATCACACTTCATAACTCAAAACTACTTTCTCACCTTCCCAATTGGGATATCATTGAGAATAAACTTAACAATTTTCTAATTTCCTCATGGTCTTCTAACAAACTAGTTAGTCACACATCTCTCTCATACGCACACATTATACTTTGCATTTTTACTTATATCACTGGAATATCCATCCAAACTTAAATTCCTAATTTCATGTACTTTATTTGGCTAATATCAGAGGCCAAATT
This sequence comes from Primula veris, assembly GCA_963682055.1. Lineage (NCBI taxonomy): Eukaryota > Viridiplantae > Streptophyta > Magnoliopsida > Ericales > Primulaceae > Primula > Primula veris. The sequence goes on along the minus strand of OY821748.1, from coordinate 20,275,847 downwards.
GGAGTTTATCTTTCACTAACTATATGCATGAAGTCTCTTATAAACCAACCCCTAATTACTTTTAAGTCATCTGAAATGAAACAATTAATACAAGATTAACTTAACAAACAGCAAATACGACGTGAAAACAAACTGCTGCTTGTCAATCCCTTCGTAAAGTTTCAAAATTAATAGGGAGAAAAGGAAAACAGAAGCTCCCCTACGTCAATAACCCACGATTTTTTTTACATATTATGTCATTTATCAATTATGGAAAAGAGAGGAAAAGGCCGAGACCTTTTCATGACCAAGAAATCAAAATCCTCAGTGTTATAACATCTGATCCTTTTTAGGTAAATGGTAATTTCTAATTCTAATTTTGGAACATACCTATAAAAGTATCATAATTAATTATGGAAAGGAAAACGCAAATATATGTCATTTATCAATTATGGAAAAGAGAAAGGAAAAAGGCGAGCCTTTCCATGACCAATAAATTAAAAGCCTCAGTGTGATAACTTTTTAAATCCTTTTTAGGTGAATGGTAACTTCAAATCCTAATTTTGGAATATACCCATAAAAGTATACACTTATTATACACAGGGAGGAACTAGTAGTTGGCTAACAAGGACTCCAGCACCCCCATATTAAGAAAAATCCAATATTTTACCATGTATTTTGATTATATATATATATTATTATATATTATAGCCTTTCACTACCCCCATATTATATACAAGTGTAACTTAACAAACAGCAAACATGACGGGTTAGCAAACTACTATTTCATAAAGTTCGAAAAATAATACGGAGAAAAGGATAACAGAAGCTCCTCCGTAATACAAAAAGTCGATATCCCATGCAAAAGAAAAATGCAAATATATGTCATTTATCAATTATGGAAAAGAGAGAGGAAAAGGCCGAGACCTTTCCATGAGCAAGAAATCATAACCCTCGGTATAATTACTTTTTTAATCCTTTTTAGGTGAATGGTAACTTCTAATCCTAATTTTGAAATATACCCAAAAAAGTATACTTATATATATATTAGTAGTATTATACACAGCTGTAGTCAATCTATATAACTCCTAAAATAAAACCCACAAAGGAATAATCAAGTACTGTATAAACAAGTATAATTATATAAAGTTTTATACAGAACATCGAAGAAACCACAGGGTTCTCTGATTGAGAATTAAATTGAGAGAAAATACTAAATGTGTATATTGAGATTTAGATCTAAGTTAGAGCAAAACATAGAAAACAATCATGAAATTGAGAAAATTAGATGAGGGCTTTACCTGGTCAAGACGATGAGAGAGAGAGAGAGAGAAATGAGTGATTATTATTTTTAAGAGGAGGAGGCTATATTTTTATTTAATTTTACAGTTTTACTAACTATATCTTATATATTGTTTTTGGTGTACTGTATTATTTTTGCATTTGTCCCATACTTTTACATTATGTTTTATCTGTTTACGAATTTTTTTAAAATAATTTAAAATATTTTGAGCAAATTAATTTGACAAATGTGACCAAATTTTAAATTATGAAATTTTAGGCAGTACTTGTGGGGTAGCTGATTTTCTGAAAATAGTGGATAACAATGTATCACATAATTTCACCAACTACTTACTTAAAAGAGTACTCAGTAACAATGATTATGGACCCGTCGTTCCAAATCGAAATTTAAATATGAGGTCTTATACTCTTATATATCCTGTCGTATTTTGTTGAGTAATAAAATATTCGAGAAAACCAGTGTTATCTGGTAATAGCTTATGAAATAATTAAAATTTATTTACATAGTCTCCATTCAATACGACCAAAAACGCATTTTGGAGGAGTTGAAATGTCTTTCAAGTGGTTGCTACCATATTTTTTAAAAGCATTTCAAATTACATTATCATTTCGCCTGTCGTCGATTAATAAAAAAATTTAGATGCTAATACATGATTGTCTGTACTATCATTCGCCTGTCGTCGATTGATAAGATCATTTTGATATTGTGGCATTGACCGGATGAGATATTCCCGGGTCAAAAGACGATGCTTGGTTTATAATCGCATCGCATTTGGATTCTCTCTGAGAATATATTTCGTGATTAATCCGAAATTCATGCCACTAATGCTCACTTTGAAAGACTAGTATGGGTAAAGATCACGAAATGGATTCGTAGAATTTTTGTAAAGAATTGAAGGAGTTATTGTGGACTTATCCAACCATAAGACGCACCATAAATATAAATGGTTATGGTTGATGCATCGACAATATGGTCACATTTTACTTTTGTCCACATAAATGCAGCACTTTCCAAACTCTTAGTCTTATGATTAAGTTGATGGCTCATGATCCGCATTATCCTGAAAAGTCTAGTCGACTTGATAATGCCGAAGAGTAAGAATCGAAATTTCGATTTGTATTACTTGACTTTGGGAATTAAAATTGAACATAATGTTGATTATGTTCCGACCCAAAATGGACTCACAGAAATTTTAAGCGGTTGCAAATGATTGCACGCATTATTTGGTGATGCGTACCTATATATTTCTGCGTGTGGTCACAATGCATTACATATTGCTGCATTGGTCCGTCTAAGGCTCATAGTCACTCAAAACACTAAATGCGTACCAGATGGTTATCAGTTATGAGCCAGACGCCTCATATGAACGCGTGTTTGAGTGCTTAATATTTTGATTGAGCCGCTATAGCATTCAAAATATGGACATCTGAAGGGGACATAAGTCGATTATGAATCCCCTGCCTATCATTTGATAGAGTAACATTGACAAGCGATCTCTTTATCGAATGATATGAGAAAGTGACATCGCTAAAACTGTTCCCCCGTCGTTAGGGGGAGATTTGCACATTGTCGTTGATAAGGAACGACGTGAAATAACGTGGGATAACCCACTCAGTCTTAGCTTGATCCCCAAAAGTGCACTTATTGATTAGTAAGTGCATAGACTCCCTAAGTCTAACTAAATGGCAAACATATTTAATGACTTTATGAGATGTCACGAGATCATTTATACCTACTGCAAAATGTTTGTAAGGATTGACGTCCCTGTCGGACGTCGTGTTTTAGTCGTAACCCGTTGTTTCGACCGAACCTGCCAAACAAAGGACCCTGCCGTTGGCCATCAGTCTGTCGTCCTTCCCAAGATACGAGGAAGTTGACCGGTTCTTAATTCGTTCAGCCCCAGAGGTGTTGAACTGAAACTCGTTTGTCGCACGAGATTATAAAGGATCAAAGAGATGTGTGATTTCCTCCTCATCCTAAGAATCTCGAAATATTTATGGATCATGATATCTTAGACGATATTGAAGCGAAACGAGACTGTCATTGATTACTTGTTCATATATTCGGTGACGACTGATAATATGATCAAATTATGACAGGAAACCATGTACCGTTGCCTGAAGTCAACGTAGAATATACTGGCCTAATGGAAACTTGCAATCCAAGTAGACTTATTAGCGAAAGTGTGTTCGGACCTGTAGCTCCAACACCACCAATGTTAAACGAGTTCGTTTATTTGGTTATTCGTAAGAAAAAGTGATGAGAATAATGAGATTGTAGAATGCTCACCTAGTAGCGCAAGACTTCTCTCACACATTGGAATTGATTACGAGATGGTTGATTTCCTCGTAATGGACATTATAACAGTCCCCTACATTACCAGTTTAGTAGTTTCTGAAAAACTGAGTATGCAACCATGAATGTGGTCACGATTTTATCTCTATGGGGATTTAGACAAAGAGATATAGATGAAGGTCCCTGTGTGACTTCATAATGCTTGAATCAAATAGTTCATGACCACGGAACACGATCTCAATTAAATGAGACATTAACTATATGGATTAATATAATCCGAGCGGATGTGCTATACCCGCCTAAGTGAGTACTTGATTAGCTTGGGATACTTGAACAAGTATTATGCCCTTGCGTGTTTTATTACGTGATCCATTTTTGGATTTGCCTTCGAGATGAAGGATCTTGGAAAGACACGGTAGTGACTCAGCCTGATGATCGAGTCCCGTAAAGATTGAATCTAAGTCCATGATTCAGGCTACACCCAGAAGGTGTTATGGCGTTTCAGTCATTATGACGCTAAGTCATCAGATTCTCCCATGATCGTTCGATCACTAGACATTGATATAGACCCGGTCCGTCCCAGATGAGACGACGAAGAGATATTGAACCATGATGTTCATATCTAAGTACAATAAGCACATCATTGTACTTGGTCTAATGTACTAGGACAAATATCTCGTCTGCTGTGAATGGTATAGCTCGACACAACATCTCGCTAACACGCTGCCATCGAAAAGGCATAAAAGACATTTTCCCATTACCTTAAGGTAACTGTGGATAATGGCTTGTCTTATCCCATTTGCGTCATCGAGTGTACCTATCTCATTCGGTACTCGAATTAATGCAACCCTTTTTCGATTATACCGATGCTGGTTACTTATCAGACCTGCATAAGCGATATTCCTAATATGGTCTGTCTTTACTATTAGGAATAAGGAGATATCTTGAAGGTCTTGAAATGACTTCAAACGAATCACTCTGATCTACTCGCGCTCTATGAGACGACTAGAGAATGTATACGACTTCGAGCTAGTATTAGCCATATTTGAATTACATATGTTCTGTCTCATGATCCAGAAAAAACACTTGTCATATTTGAGGACAACTTGTTGTTATCGATCAATAGAGACATGACTATATTATGCTATTTAGCATTTCTCGCCGAAATAAATCTTCACATATGAAGTTTAAGAGCATCCAGTTGAATACTCGTTCTATTCCACGTTAGATTTTCTTGCATCCAATTGTGTGCAAATAAGTGAAGGATACAGACGAATGTTCGTAATATTTCTTGGAATATGAAATGCTTGCACCCAGTCGTGTGCAAGTGAGGGGAGCATCCAGATGAATGCTTATATTGCACTAATTACTACTTAGTCGAAATCCTCGCACCCTGTCGTATGCAAGTGAGGGGGCATCCAGTCGCATGCTCGTCTACTCTTTTTGTCCTTAGACAAAGGTTTTTTCCCACTGGGTTTTCCTTGTAAAGATTTTTAGCGAGACACGTTTCCATCATATCTCACTTAAGATTGACGAAATTATAGGGAGTATCCTGTTGTATACTTCTTACAACTGTGTATTCTTTTGTGCTTTGACTAGAGGTTTTTCCCACTGGGTTCACTCTATTAAGGTTTTGATGAGGCACCTATTTTGTGGTTGATCCCCTACTACTACCACTGTTGCACTCTTTTTCCTTTGATCAGAGATTTTCCCATTGAGTTTGCTCTGACAAGGTTTTGATGAGCCACACTGTTTTGTGGTTAGTTACTTACATGTAATTTCGGTTTATATCATTCGGCTACACAGTTTCTCCTAGGTAACTATTTTGTCCCACACTGAGTTTTTCGGCCCTAAGGTTTTTATGTGTTTAACAATGCGAATGAACTCGACTCAGATCGACAGCATGAACACGAATAAATCAAGACGTCCAAAGGGGGAGTGTTGTAGTATATTATTGACCATTTTGGGTTTTACTCGGCATATGTAACCCTACCCTCTATTATATAAAGAGGGTCAGAAGTCTCTTGATGTATATCTCTCTACAATTATCAATGAATAAAAGACGACTCTTTTATCTCTCTATACTTGTATCTCCATATATGTATATCTAGTTAATATGTCACACAACAGTTTTCACTAGTATTATTAAATTTTTAAAGTTTTTTTTAAACCCAATGATTTCATCATTTTATTAATACTTACTATTAAAAAAAAATTGATTTTCATGTTTTTACGACCTTTTGACAATTTAATTGTTTATTTCACATTATTTAACATTTTAAATAGATACTACTTCCGTTCCTAAATAAGTGTCCACTGTTACATATTTTGTTATTGAGGTGTCCGGTTTACTAATTTATCAATGAAAAAAATGATAAAAGTACTGTAATATTCTCAATAATTGCAATGAATACATTTCAAAAAGTGACAATAGTAATTATTTAATTTAAATTAGGGATATATTTGTAACTTTCAAATGCAATTAATGTTAGATTTTAATATTTACCAAAATACAATGATGATACTTAAAAAGAGACGGATGGAGTATAATTCTAAAAAAAATATAAATGCTTATTTTTTTATCAATTTTTTTTTGGTTTCAAGTTATAAATAAATATAATTAGGTATTATTAAAAAAATAGAGAAAAATACAATCATTTATTAAAGAAAATAAGATAATGTTAACCTAGCTATAAAAAAAAATATAGTTCTGAACACATTGTCTTTATTTTTTACATGTCTATAGTCCACTGCAATTTCGTAACATATTAATTACTTACATTTCTAGTTGCGAAATTGACTTCTTTTTTGAAGTTGATATTTTTTACTTAAAAAAAAAAAGAATTATAAAACTTGGTTTAAAGGTAAAGGAAGTAGTTTCAAAATTGCAAAGGCAGTTTTTTTAAAATGTCTTTCGAGTTCTTTTCGGTTTTTTTTAGAAATAAAAAAAAATTATAAAAGAAATTGTAAAACTATGAAACTTGGGTATAAAAGTTAGGAACAAAACACCGGTACCTTTTTTAATGCAAAAGCATAAATAAATGAAGAAAAAAGTCAGTTACCAAACAAACACTCCTCCTTAAAAACGATTTATTATTTTAAAAAATCATGCATCTTTAACAAGAAGGTTTGTTAATAAAGTGTTTGTTTGGTTGGAAAAAAAAAGAAAAAAGGTTTGTTATATTTTAGACTTTTAGTATCATTAATTAACTATATAGTACATTTTAGTGTTTGGTACCATGATTTATTGATTTTCAATTTTAGTACCATCAACACTCAACACTGTGATAACATTTCATAAAAAAACGTAAGTAAAAGTATAATACTCTCAACTATACCCCTTTTTAGTAACACCACATATCTAGTATACACCATTTTACTACTGTTAGCTATCAATTCAGTTACGTTTTGTATCAAATGTTAACTGAATATATAAAAATAGTATTAAAAGTTAAATATGACAATTCATGATGATAAAGGGTAAAACGTACCTAATTAATGCTACTAAACCTTTTAAAAAGTCAAAAAAATGCTACTATACTAATAAATGCTTTATTAAAAAAAAAGTAAAATATTTTAGGCTTCAACGTTGTCAACTTGAAAAACGAAAACGGAAAGCGATACTGGAAACGTAAACTAAAATTTTAAGGGATACGGAAAACGCCGGTATAGTTAAAATGTTAAGATAAAATATATATGATACTTTTAATAAACTTATATGAATTTATAAGTTCCATAACAATAATCCAAAAAAAATATAAATTTATTATATTTCATAAGATATAATAGCTAAAATTCGAGTAACTAAACAAATAATTTATTTATATACATATATATTCTATCTTAGTAACTTGATTTCATAATGTTTTAATGCATTTTTTCATGTTTTATTAAAAGAAATTGTAAAATCTAATTTTCATATTATTAGAGTTATGAAAAAGTTTTATTTAAATTTTTTAAAATGTTTCACTTAAATTTCCAAAACGTTTCCTCCAAAATCTGTAATGAGTACCGTTTCCGTTTCCAAAACGGTTTATGGAAAACGGATTTTCTAGCTAAATAGAGTTTCGCCATAACTATGGTCAATAACAATGTTCTAAAAGGCGTAAGGCGGAATTTAGACGGAAGTTGGCCGTCTACCTCTTAATAACGCCTAATTCAGCTTAATCACTGCCTAATTTTATCTAATTCCGTTTAATCACCGTCTAATTTTGTCTAATTCCATCTAATCACCGTCTAATTTTGTCTAATTCTGCCTAATCTGTAAGGCTTTAGGCGTCACCTAATTTCGGGAGGACATTTGGTAATGTTTGTAAAATCATGTTATCGCTTTTTACATATGTATTAGTAATTTTTTACAGTACTATTGGATTGGAGGAAAACTTGACGTTAACTACATTATTTAGTCCGAAATTTTTTGTTGACCCTCGCGGCCGATTGTCCGCCTTTAGGATGCTGTAGCTAGCTTTGTTATCTGTGTTTTCTTTTTATGTTTTGCTTTCTTTTATTTTGGCATTGGCCTCCATTACCACAAAAAAATAAAAAAAAATATTATTTAGTCCGAATAGTTTCTATAAAAATCATAGTTAAAAGTGTATAGAAACTATTCGGACTAAATAATGTTACAGTAACACTTGGAAATTTAGTTAAAAGTATTAATTTTGTCTATAGTTTTATAGTTTGGAACAATGTTCTAAAACGCGCAAGGCGAACTTTATACGGAAATTGACCGTCTATTGCTTAATCACTGCCTAATTATCATAATCACCGTCTAATTCGCTTAATCCCGCCTAATATCTTAGACTTTGAGGCTCCGCCTATCGCCTAGGCACCGCCTAATTGACACCTAGACGCGCCTTTTAAAACACTAGTTTAAAACATAGTTGCCGGAATCGGGAAACGGAAACATGAAACGTTTAAAAAATAAATAAGTAAATTTTACACATAAAATTATAGAAAAGGGGAAACGAAAAAAAAAAAAACAGAATTTTTAAAAAGGTAAGGAGGTTTTCGGTAACAATGAAAGATGCACATTATAGAAAATCAGTAACACTAAAAATAAAATAATCAAAATATTGTGATAGTATTCCATGTATTATTATTAGTCTAGTAAAGGACTTACGTTGCTACCAAAAGAAAACCACTTACTTCCTAAAAAAACAGCCCAAACCTATAATCTTGTTAAAAAAACCAGGACAAATCTCTCGCCTTATCACAACAGACACAAACACGGTCACTCGCCATCAACAGTCAAGGGCCGAATATGTATCTATTTAATTTGCACGTATACAAACGTCGTATCTTTATAGAATACAGTAGGTTATAATTTTCTGTATCTTTTTAATTTGCATATACAATCAGTATTCTAAGTAACGATCATCTTTTTCAATATGTAGACAGTGATTTATCATTCATTAAAAATAATAGGGACCATCATTGTAGTTCTAACCTCTCCTCTCCTTTTGCCGCACGTATTGGGATGCGCGAAAAACCGAAAAAACCAAGCCGGACCGATAATCGAACCGAAAAAGACCGAAACCTAAAAAATTTCGCGTCTGTTTCAGTTTTCAATAAAACCGAACCCAAAAAAGACCGAAACCGAAAAAGACCAAAAAATCAAAACTGAACCAAAAAAACCAATCCGATTAGATTTAAAAAATAAAAAAAACCGAAACCGAACCCAAACCGAGAGTATCGAACCCAACCCTACCCACATATACACTCACACACAAAGAAACACAGATAGATACATACACATACATACATACATATCCGATGCTCCTCCACCGCACCAAACTTCTCCCCTCTATCTCTCTCCTCTTTCGGTCTCTCTCCTCCAACCCAATTTCAATACCAAAACGATCCGAAACACCGATCCAAACCCAGTTCGAAACATGGACGACCCATTTAACTCCCCCCTTAACCCCAACCTCGGTCTCCTTAGCCTTATCCTCCGTCACCGATCCCGATTTAGCTTTCGACCTTTTCCGATGGTCTGCTTCGCAACGCAACTTCCGTCACAATAACCTAACCTATTTAACCGCACTTAAAATCTCCCTCTCTCATCGCCGGTTCGCACAAGCGCAAAAATTAATCACGGAGATCCTCTCCGGGGCCTGCCCTGACCCCTCACTCTCTCTCTACAACACGGTCGTTAAATTTACTACCAATCATAAAGGGTTGTTTAATCTGTCGTTCGATGTGTATAAGAAGATGCTAAAATCGGAGGACTCGAAGCCGGATTTGGAAACGTATAAGATGTTATACGCAGCGCTACTTAAAAGGTTTGTTACATTTTGTTATGTTTAGCTCTAGAAGTCTTTTTTTTATTGAAGTTTTTCAGCTTATTTAATAAAATTATTAAGTTCACAACCAGTCATAAACCCTTGTTTAACCTGTCTTTCGACGTATATAAGAAGATGTTAAAATTCGATAATTCAAAGCCAGACTTGGAAATATACAAGTTACTATACGCCTTTTTGTTTTGTTTAGTCAGGTTAAAATCTATGGTTTTGAATTATTTTAATCATAATTTTAGTTTAGGGTAGTATCAATTAGGGTTATACTTTTTATTTGGGTTTTTATTGCGTTGTAAAGTTTGTTTTTTATTTATATAATAAAAATAGACCCTGACCTAGACTTAGACCTCTTCCGCTGGTCCGCTTCCCAACGAAACTTCAGTCACAATTCCCTAACTTACTTAACCGCGTTGAAAATCTCCCTCTCTCATCGCCGCTACACACAGTCGCAAACTTTGGTTACAGAGATCCTGTCAGGAGCTTGCCATGACCTCTCGCTCTCTCTCTACAACACCATCGTCCGCTTTACTTTCAATTATAAACCTTTGTTTAATTTGTCCTTCGACGTATATAAGAAGATGCTCAAGTCGGATAATGCCAAACCGGACTTGGAAACTTATAAGATGTTATACGTTGCGTTGTTGAGAAGGTTTAATAAGTTACATGTTTGTTATGTGCAGTGAAACCAGGATTTACAAATGGGAGGGGCCGAAATCCGATATAATTTTTTTTTCATTATATGAGTATTTTTTTCGTAATATAGGGGGGATGCTAATTTTTGTAGATTTTTATCAAATTGCACATTGAATTTTTTACTTGTTCGGTAATTTTTTATTGATAACTCATTTTTTCTTATTTTAACTTGTAACTTATAAACTCATCTGCGCTGCTTTGTTACGCAGGTTTAACAAGTTACATGTTTGTTACGTGTATATACATTCGGTTAGGTCGTTGACTAAGCAAATGAAGGCTTCCGGGGTTATCCCCGATTTATTTATTTTGAATATGATAATTAAGGCGTTTTCGAAGTGTCTTGAGGTGGATGAGGCGATTAGGGTGTTTCGCGAGATGGGTTTGTATGAATGTGAGCCGAATGCGTATACGTACGGGTATATAATGCGGGGGTTGTGTGAGAAGGGAAGGGTTAGTCAAGGGCTGGATTTTTACAAGGAGGGTAAAGAGAAGGGTTTGGTGGTTAAGAGTAGCGCGTTTTTGGTTTTGATTTGCAGTCTTTCGATGAATAGGAGGGTTGACGAGGCTATTGAGGTTGTTTTCGATATGTTGGGGAGTGGGATGTCGCCGGATTTGTTGTCGTATAAGACTTTGTTCGAAGGGATGTGTCGTGAAAGGAGAGGCGACGGTGCTCTCGAGCTTCTAGAAGAGTTGAGGAAGAAGGACACTGTGATGAATGGGAAGGTTTACAGTACTTTGTTGAATGGGCTGCGTTTTTATAACCGGGATTAGAGTTTATTCGGTTCGGTGATTGTTTAGGGCATTTGGCTGCAGCTGTTACGATTAGGAAGACTGCTTTTTGGCTCACGATATGCAGGCAAAGAGTTGAACTGATTATTTAAAGCTGAATCTTTTTTGGTTCTTCGGGATGAAGAATTTTGTGTTCTTGGTGAACTTAAATAAGCTCTTAAACTGGTCTGAAGCATACTGTTGGAGCACAAAGAGTTAAACGGGGTATCTTTCATACTATAATTTGGATTATTTTGATAGCTGGTTATTTTTGTGATGATATTGTTATCCAGCAGCAACCAAGTCATCAACTTCTTCTCAGAATAGAAAAAATTACATCCTGTGCAAAGAATTTAATTATGAGTGTATCTGTGGGGAATTTCGCTGTACTACACGTGGTACACATGGGCTTTCGGTACGGCATTTTTAATCTACACTGAACAGATGAGTTGATAATGAGATGGCTTCAATAACTGTGGTGTTGTCAATTGGGTCGAGGTGTTGGGATGAAAATATAAATTTTCAGCGGACAGATATTGTAGCGCAGAATTTGCATTTAAAGAAAAAATAAATCTTGTTCCTTTCCAAATTGGAGGCTTGAAGAGAGGAGCTTATGAGTACACTGCGATGTGGACAAGAATGTCCATTTATATTAAGCCGTGACAGATTACAATATTTTTATAAATAGGAGAGGCGGTTGATATTGTAGTAGCGGAGGAGCTGAAACATTGCAAGACGCTAAGACAGTACTGAACATGTGGAAGTGAAAGCACCATCGAATCTTGTGCTTTGTAGTCTCAAAACAGGATTGGACTGAAGCAAGAGGAACCCCCTGGGCAAGAGGTGACTTACTCTCTCGAAATTGGCCATAGTTGTTTTGTGGATATCATAATGCTGTTGTTTTGTTGCTTTGAATTCGATTGCTACTCTGTAAATGCAGGTTCTTAGTCCTTTACTTCTGTTAGACCAATTTTTATTGTATTAAAATACTAAATTAACCACTCTTTTGTGGCAGTTGTTTTTTGTGAATGGTGTTCTTTTATCATGTCGAATAGGGGTGGGCACAGGGCAGATTGGGGCGGATTGACCTCAGTCGTAACTCAATTCACAAAATAAATGGCGGGGCGGATTGGGGCGGGTTGATAAAATTTAAATGTCAACCCAACCCAACCCGTTACAATTAAAACCCCAACCCAATCCAACCCAACCCGCAAAATAAATTGTGGGTTGGGACGGGTTGGGTTGAGATTGATTCTTAAATTTTCATTTTGGTCCTTTATTTTTCATAGTTTGCATAATTAACCTAAAATTTAAAATAAATTGAATTTTTCAAAGAGAAATATAAATTAAAACCAATCAAAATATGTTTAGAACATTCGTGAACAAATAACAAAACTAAAATATAACAAGAATGGAATGTTGGTTTCTTGAAATACACACAATGTATATATAAATATACATATTTATAATTATATATATATTACGGGTTGAAACGGGTTGGGACGGATTAACCCGCGGTTTGGAAACCTCAACCCTAACCCAACCCGCAAAATATATAGCAGATTTGGGCAGGGCGGATTGATTTTTTTGGACACTCAACCCGCCCCAATCCGCACGGATTGGGTTACGGGTTGGGTTTGCGGATTTTTTGCCCACCCCTAATGTCAAATGTTATTTGCTCTTCTGTATATGGCATAGCTGCTTAGTAGTTGGCTTTATTTTCACCTTGTTCTATGTGCTTGTATTCCACCAAACAGTTGATAAATCAAAAGTGGCAGACATAGGTTAGAGGAGCAAGGTGATGATATCTAGCATTCTTAAGTGAGCTGATATAGACACACACAAGTGACTATTTACAACAATAGAGTAGGCAGTAGCATGTTGGTAATTTATTTTTCGTGCAAATTTAAATATTTTTGGGAGATGTTACTTGTTAGAACTGCTTATGGAAGCAGCCGTTATTGAATGTTCTGAAGAGATAATGCTGCCCTACTTTGTTGATTTTGTCTGAATATATCTGGGCTAGCATCGATGTATCGAGCTATCGACCCCATGTTTCATATTCAAAATTATGACTAACTTGCCCATTTAAAGCTGTAAGCCTGTAAGCCTATGTATGGTTCGGTTTTTGTTTTCAAGTCTTTCAAGTCTGTAAGCCTATGCCTGAATCACTTCTTCTCTTTGTGGCTTATTCTTTCAAGTCTTTCTTAATGTTTATCTTCCTTCGTCCTCTCTTACCATTTCCTTTTACGACCTTGTATTATTACGTCTACTTCATCTTGGCTATTTTACTATTTTTCTTCACCACCTCTTATATTTGTTTTGTTCATCTTATATTCATTACCATTCTCCTATTGCCTCACCTGCCTTTTCAGCATCTCCTCTGCTTCCGCAAGTCTTCTATTATGTCATTGTGATCATTAACTCATTATACTCTTGGATTTATCTTTTCAATTATCATCACTACCGCATTCTTCTTCTCTATCTATTGAATTTGAGGAAGATTCTTTTGTTACTTAGAAAGACGATGTTTCTTTTATTGTTCAAATAGGAGTGTCATTCTGCAGTGAATAGAGAATTATGCTGGTGTGAACGAAATCATTATAATGGATTTATTGCGTGTTGCATAGGTTAAGAGATGTGATGTTTGGTTGGTCTCGACTCTCGCCCTAAGAAGCTGAGTATGATGGTGTAGGTTTTGGACAGTAAGTACTCCTATTAGAACCTCGTATTTGAGTAAATAGTTAGATTTGGGTTTCAGTCACGTTGAATGTTGATATGAAAGAGGAAAGCACCACTAAAGTTTTGATGTGCATGACGACTTTTAGTAGAGGATTTTTGTTGATATATCTCTATTCTCTATTTTTAATGTTCTTGCAAACCCATTATGCAAAAGGTACTTTGATCTTGATAAGTATAGAATAATGGAAAAATGAAATATATTGTCATCAGAGTTCAAATGCATGGTGAAAGTTGTGTTTGTTGCCTTATGCCATACCATATAGTAGTATTAACTATTAAGGACACATTATACTGGAAGTTTTTCATGTTTGCTATGCTGACATTGCAATTGTAGAATGACATGTTTCAATACTTGTTTGGACAATTCTATTGTGAATTACTACTCAATTTGTGTTTGCTATGTTTGCTATTCTGTTGTCTCTGGTTCTTCAAAAAGGTAAAAGGCTGCAGATTGTATATTAGTAATTTTTAACGGTAAGAAAGGTACTTGGTTATTCTGTTTTTGGATCAAGAAAAATGGGTTGACAACTTTGAAACTCTATATTATACCTCAGTATTTTACGGCAGGTAGTTGATTGCAAACTTTAGGAGATAGTAGGAGAGGAAATGTATGTTATTTAAAGTATCTGTCATGTGGATGCAGATTTTAAGATTATGTCACGAAGTTTCAGAGTTCTGAACCTTTTAGGCCGTCGGACTACATGATTCGGGCTTTCCTTAAGTGATTAGTTTGATTTTAAATTTATACTTCTTAGTAAACTAATTAGGTGAAATTGATAAAAGGTTTCCTTTTCAAAACTTATTTAAGCTTTGGTCCCGGTGAGGACTAATTTCTGTTGCACGCTTGAGCAGACTAGTTAATTATAAGTAATGACTGAACTTTCCCGTTTGATGAGAACGTTACATTCCCACTCTCTCATCTCTGTTTTTCACTTTCTCTCCCGGAGGGGGTGATTTATTTCCCTTCTATGACATAGCCTTTCGTTAGTCAATCTGTCTGCCCCCCTCGCCTCAAAACATTATGAAAATGGCAGTTTATCACCTTTTAAAATTTTGGGATCAGACCCCGTTGCCTTTTCAAGTTTGAAAATTATTAGCGTGCTCGTGTTTCAGTTGAAAATGAGAAGCACTCAGAATTTATAAGGTTCAACTAGAATGCGGTTTTACGCTAATTTTATACCCTATTCCTACCATGTATTTAAATTAGTATGACTGAGGTATGCTATCAGATGGAACGGAACGTATTACTTCTTCAAAGCTTTTCCTCGTATCTGCTTCCATATCAAAATTTGCAGATCTAAATGCAACATAGCAAACATGAAGCAAATATGGGAATATGGGATCGGTCCGTCACCTATTAGATAAAACGAAATACATGTCGGTAAACATAAAACAATGAAGTGATTACAGTCTTGAGTGATGAATAGTAATATAGTATTGAAATGTGGCTTCCCGTATCGTTCCTGTTTTCTAGTTTCTACAATAGAGATTCACCGATTTTGAAACTTCAGACCACACTCCCATGTCACTATGTCACCATCCCATGGGGAAAGGGATTACCTTTCCAACTTTGCTGACATATAATATGGGAGTGTGGTATGCAATTTAAAAGTCGGGAATCTAACAGAACTCCGCATTCTAGCTCCACTAATCATTACATAGGTACCTATATATATATATATATATATATATATATATATATCTTGTTGCCGTCTATTGTATCTTTCTAGTCATTTTCTAGTATTTTTGTGAAATGTAGCGTTCAGCATTTGGCATTTTTTTTTTTTTAATTCTGTAGTGTTATATCTGTATTGTAATTAAGTTGATGTATGATTACCGAGTTACAACCAGGTTGCATTACCACCAAAGAGCTGGGAACAGTGAGGAGGTCGTTGGGACAAAACCCTACAGAAGCCGAGCTCCAAGACATGATCAACGAGGTGGATGCTGATGGGAACGTCACTATAGACTTCCCTGGCAAGAATATTGTGGTGCTTTTTGGATTTATAACAAATTATAAATGAACCTTAAAGGAATTGATGGTCAGTTTTTTCTTTTACAGTTGATTTTTGTAGATTGAACCTTTAAAAGGATGCAACGGTTTGTTATATACGCTTGTGTTTGGGAAATTATGTTTGTGTTTTAATTTATGGATCATGACTTGTATTGACATTTTGGCGTTTTCAAGTATTTAGTTTTTGGTATCTCAATTTGTGTTCCGTGAACATAACTGCTTATCTGCTGCGTTTTCATGCCCACGTACAAGCGACCATTTATAAGCGTATGAGATGAGGCATAGAATGGCCGAGGATGATGACATGAACCTGCAAAGTCAAGTTATATATCATTACTTTTAGCTTGTTTCTATATGAAGTAATTACGATATCTATCTTTTCTCATGCGATAAAGATTGGGAATGTTTTCAGGAATTAACTTCTGTACTTAGTTTCTTTATCAATATGAAATAAGTTTTAAGTTTATTTGCAATACTCGGAGTGAGCATGATACTAGTTTAATTATAATACTCGAGTGAGCATGATACCGATGGTAAACGAAGCTGAATTGAGTTCAACTTTTTTTAGCACCTTATAACGCCTGTCCCAAAGTGGCTTTTTTATAAAGTAAAGTAATATTTGTAGACATTTTAATTTGACTACCATGGTAGCATAGTTCAGTTTGAAAAAAACATACAAGGACGAACAAAATTCAAAATTGATCCTTCTATTTAATTAAATTTCTAAAGACCGAATTGTGGTCTGTCCTGTATCAAATTAAACTAAGAGGACAATGTAAAGTTTATCTCCAAATATTTGTGTAATATTTTATTGGCCTCTATGTAGGTGAAGTAAAGATTTACGGGTAAACAAATGCAGATAAATAATTAAGTTCACAGTCATTGGATACCTCGAAAGTTTACATAGTTGTTGCTTATTAGAACCCTCTTTGTATCTATCTATTGGTGCCTCCAAGGAAAGTCATATATCCTTTAAACAACGTAATGTCATACAAAAGATACGTAACAATAGGAGCACGACGGAATATAGAATAGTTTTTCATTTTGGTGGTTTAGCCAATTCGAGTATCTATAAAATGCGCAATTTGTTTCTGTTGCCATTCACACCGGGCAGTCTCTCTCTCTTTTGCTCATACGTACGCACACCTAGTCACACGCATATACCTACACACACCAGAAATGGCTAGTAAAAGTTTGATAATTTGGGTTGCCTTTGCTTCAGTCATTTTCGCGGTGATGTTTGCGACAACAAATGCGACGACAAATGTGAATGAGAGGTGTCACGCCTATTGGCGAGGGGTATGCGAATTGCCATCCCATACTAAGAATATGAATTTACACGACTGCCTTGCTAAATACGACAAATGCGGTTGACCTTCTTTCACGTGAAGTGCATACTCCGTTCCTCTCTATGTTTGTTTTAAATGAAACACTAATAAGTCGGGGAATTGCTAGATTGGCAAAAGTACTATAAAAAGGCTATGTAGAATCAACGTGATATGGGTCTAAAAACACCATCCACAACTGAGATCCATTATTACTATTTCTATTTAGTTTTTCATGCACAACTTTTGGAAATAAACATTTCCCTAGCATGATGTTTTTGCAAGGGTCTTTTTGTTCGTTGGTCTTTTTTCTTCTTCTTTTTAATGATGAGTTTGTGATCTGTTGGAAATAAAGTTTTTTTTTCCTGAGTACTTTTTGTTTAAAAATTGTGCAATGAATGATCTTATAAGTATGTCTTTTTATTTTAGTGTTTCGATGTATACAAATTTTATTCCAATGATATTGTGATTGGTCAATGGTTGTGTTCAAATCAATTCCATAAATTGTAGTTACCTAGCTAGTCATCAAAATGTTCATAATCTTTTTGTTGATTTATCATTAATTGCGCTTATTTGACTATGAGATATCAAATTTATTAATTTAAGTTGTCCGAATTAATGATTGGAAAAGATAATTTCTAAATATTCAAGAGATGCACTTGGACATTGTGGATGGTATATATATAAAAGATAGAAGGAGAAAGATATAAGTGGGGAGGAAACCTTATGCTTTTTTCATTTTCAAAAAAAGTTATCAAGTAAATTAATAAAAAGGCTTTGCCTGTGAGCTCATAACACTACTATAGCCGGATGAGAGTACGTTGTAAATAATACATAATAATTTCTACGAAAAAAAAATGGACAAATAAACAGAAAATTGTTTTCTCAAATATATAAATATCAATTATAACCTTCAAAATTAAGAGTGTAAATTTTGAAGGTTGTAATTGATATTTATATATTTGAGAAAACAATTTTCTGTTTATTTATATAAGAGTATGTAAATGATACCGAAATGGACTAAAGTCCGAGACGAGATAACTGCAAGCAGTTTTTCTTAAACGATATTTGTCCCGCCATATCTGTTTCTGGCTAAATAGGGCACTTCGTTCCCAAGGTACAACGTTTATCACATGTGACTTGGCGGAAACGGCACCGAGCCACGGTCGGACCGTTGTTGGTGCGGTACTCTCTCTATATGTATACATATGTGTTTGTGTGTGAATGTGTGTATGCCATGTATGAAACCTTGTCTTGAAAATTATGTTAAAAATGTAGCAAGACCATTCCTTTTTTAATATTGTCTTCGTAACTCTTTTTACAAATAAAAAGACCCACATAAATGGGGGAATAAATGTTTTTTATAACCACAAAGTTAATAACATTCATTCAAAGAAAACCACAAGTTTTCCAACAATCCCCCACATGAATGCGATCTAAAACATGCAACGTGCAACTAAATGCAATCGAGAGAACCACGAGAATTCACTGCATAAGGACAGGTAGCGCGCGCCTTGAACCTGCCATAGCGAAATACCTTTCGGATATACTTGTCTTAGGTAGCATAATACTTTGAACCCTCAACGTTTTGTGTATAACAAAATGATACCCGCACAGTGCCTTCTCTACACCACTTACTAGGCCCTTTAGTTGTTGTCCATATTTGGCTCTGGACTGTCTTGACAAATTCAATCGAGTGCTCTAGTGATTTAGCCCTAGATCATGACATAGTATCGGCCATACACACTCGTTATAGGTGATTTCAAGTCATAGGTGTCCTGACTCACCACACTCGATCTTCGAGATACTTGATTCATTAAGAGCCTCATGCTCACCCTTAAAATGGTACAGGTCTATCACTCTTTCATCATAGAAATGGGCTGAGAACTTATGTTCTCGAGTGTTTTGTTCGGTAACACGCACATTTCAGTTTTCCCATTGAACCTGAGACTGAAATTTTCATTACAGGTTGGGTAGATTATGTGAAGGTTTCCAATTTATTGGGCTTCAACCCCATTTCCCTCGATGATGCTCCAACTCATCGACGAGTCAAACATTTTGTATATAGATCCGCATTATTATCCTTAGACCTTGCAAAGTCTAAAGATACCACACTGTTTGCTAGCAATTCCTTTTGCGGACTTGTGTCTCCGATGACTATGTCATGACTTTGTCGGGACTTTTCATTATACAATTACTCTGACCCCGTTCAATAACTGACTGACTCTATTAGTGCACGCTTATTGAGGGAACAAATTTTGGCCACTTGGGAATACCTCCTAAAACTTCTTAGCCAATCTGTATTTTTTCAGCGTCTACAACATTATGAATTCTGATTTCATAGTTGATCCACGTATGCATGCCTATTTTACAGACCTCCATGAGACTACAACCTCTTTAAGTACAAACATATCCACTCGTGAACCTTGTACTGTTAAAGTTTGAGATACTTGGTATCAAAATACCCTCCAAATAATTTGGACATCTTGTATAATGCAGTTCATAATTGGCAGTATACATCATGTATCTAAGAAGCCTCATTGGCAAACCTACTTGGTATGCTCACTGAGTTGGCTATATCTGGTCTAGTGCAGTTCTTGACGCACAAGATACTACATATGATAAGTTAGGTGTTTGTTTTAGTCCATATAGTGACTTAACAAGTTTTTGCACATTGACTTACTTTACAGGGAACCACGACCCAATGAGTTGTTCCTAATTCTCTAGATCTCCATTTATAAAACACATGTTCTCATTAATTAATGATGCGTCTTTTCATAAAGATTAGAGTATAGACATTAAAATTATCAAAATCGTCAGTTTACTTAAAGTAATTGACTTTATTTCTCACGTGCCTATCAACCTCATTGTTGATGGCATCTTCCCATATACACAATATATGAATAACATTGATTATTTCAATATCGTCGATTCACCTTCACTCATGAAGGTCAAGGGACAAAGGAAGTTTCATTACTTAACCTTTTACCATGTCGAGACACTTCATCTTCACTTTCCCCATTTTTTTAGCACTGTTTGAGTGTTCACTTGTCTTGGGTAGCATAATGATTTGAACCCTCAACGTATTGATCACACTCGCCAGGTGTTAAGAGTTTTTTGCGAAAAAACTTCTCTTTTAGAAAATATGCTTCTCGGGCATAGAACAATGTTCTATATGCATTTTAAAGTCATATGCCTTATGCACTAAAAACCGTTCAACACTATATTTTGTGCTTATCCGATGAACACACAATCTACCGTTTTCGATCCTATCCAAGTCCTTCAAGGAACAATATTGAGACATTTCTTAGGTAGCACCATACTTTCACTAACTTATAGTCAGGCACCATTCCTTTTATAATTCTGAATGTTTGGTCCAACTTTCTAAGCGGTAGTTTGTTCAACAAATAGCTTGCGGAAAGCTCACTTCCCGCACAAATTCAGAGTTTAACCCTGAACTTATCAACATGACATTCCAACCACACAATTGTGTGAACGCTGTCTCATATTCACCGTTTCATTTACACTGACCATGTATTCATATTCATGTGAATATACCGTTTCGGAACTAGTTAGACAATATCTAACACGTCTAAGAATAGTCTATCATTTAATGATTAATACTTAATCATTGGATTAAAATTGATAGATTAACACAACAGAACACCCATGATTAAACATGTTTTCTGACAAGCCTTAATCCTCAACAATAGAATTCAAGTATTCATTCTTACTTGAATGAATATCTCGACTGATTTGTCTTTAATTCTCATCAAGTAAACATATCAGTGTTTAGTACAACCATCAATAAATTGAGAAAATACCTTTTAAACCCTTATTGGTTTGCAAGCATCTCAAATGCATCAAACCATTAGGTTATGTACTCCGTTCGAAACTTCGAACTGAAAACTTAGCAATACATTGCTTCAAACACAAACTCATATTTGTGTTTCAATTTAAATAATGGATTTAGAAAAAGTAAAACATGTATGATTTTATATTTTCATGACCTACTATATCATATAAAATCAGTGACTTAGTTGAATAACTCAACATGTCATTATTGACCACAAGAGTATCGACTAAAATTCTCATTTTGAACAAATAGCTGCTCATGTATTGCCACAAACAAGCAAACTTATCACAATTTGATCCTAATGTTTTGGTTACCGAAAGGCTACTGTCCTTTAGGTTTCAAAAACCACTAGTCATGATTCAAATTTGCATACTTGCACTTGTTAGTGGATTTTCAAATGTTTAAAATGTTTCCACACATTAACTCCCCCACAGTTCATGCATTCCCTTTATCTTCACTCAGAACATGCACATTTTAATTGAGACACTTAACCGGTTTCAAGGTGCTAAATGAATTGTATCATTTATTTTAGACGTTTAAGGTCTATACCACTAAACCGTTAGGTATTTTTCCACTCGTCCGCAGACGCGTTGGGCTATGACTAGATTCTCGATCTGCAGTATCGATGGATTTCCCCCACATTTGGGGACACTTGAGGTTCTCCCCCAATAATAGTAATATAATATTACTAAATTACTATTCTCAATAATAGCAAGTTAAACATATTCACAATATGTTTTACCAACAAATTAATAATATGTTATTTCAACAAATTATTAAATGTTTTTTCCCACAAATTAATAAGATGTTAATTTCAACAAATTATTAAATGTTCTTTCAGGAAATCAATAAGATGTTATTTCAACAAATAATAAAATAGCCGATACTTGTTTATTCTTAAAATAAATCTCAACAGCCATTTATAATTTGTCCAATTATCAAATTATTTGCTCTTGGATGAACAAAATTTATTATTAAATAACCTTTCATCCAAATATGTAACCGACTCGTCAATGCAATTCGTAGGTAGCTAATAAAACTTTTCATAAATACCAACAATTACTGTCGTTACAATACTTTATAATTATCCATATTAAATTGCAATTAATCACAATTAATAAGAAGTTATAAACACTCATCATTAATCTCATTAATGATTATCGTTACAAATTTTGTAACCCTCCAAATTAAATTGTAATAAATTACAATTAATACGGATACCACCCATTATATCACCACATTAGTGGTTTTAATAATGGTGATTTTGAATTTGTAACCCCCGTCATTAATATGCACTCATGCAAAATTAATAAGAGTTACACCGGCACCCACAATGTTCTGGTCAGTTCCAGCACCAACTGTGTTCCGGACATTTCCTGTAGGAAACTGTTTGTTATCTCAAATAACAAACACGCACAATCTAATTTCGAAAAATGAAACTAAAACTCATCCTTCGCAAACACCAAATTTCTATAACCACGCATGGTTTCAAGAAACTGATTTTACAAGAGTATTCTAGTTCATTCCCGAAAAAGATTATCAAATTCTGAAAGATTTATTCAGCCTTAAATACCAGATAAATCTGATTTTACACAGAACAATCTCAGAATTCAACCAGTTCTGTCGTAAGCCCCAAATTCTGAAAAATTAGAAAATGGTTTTACAAGAAATATTTCGAAACCATTTCCGTCGTAATCCCCAATTTTAATGGCTTTTACTAGAACTGTTTCGAATAATCACCGATTTTCCAATTCCATTGTAAAGATACATGTCTACACAAATACTCATCGGAAATTGTTAGCCATTATTAACATGAAAATAATAATCATGTATAAAACACTAACAATATAAATCTAAGTCTCTAATTACATTGTTCATGAATTAAAACAGCCAATAATCCCAATTAATTATAAAAACGTAATTAATTAGTTCACCCAACTCATGACCACTCATCCAAACATTAATTACAGTAACCAGGTAGATAAAACGGAAAAATATGATTATTTAATAACAAGCAGGTATTAACATTTTAATCATATAATATATCAAGAACCGTACTATCTTGGACACACCTTAACATAAGAAAATGAATTCCAATATATGAAATAAATTAGATCCAATCATGCAGTGCATCAACAATATATTCTCAAAATATATAAAATATTTTAGCTCACTGAACCAATTACGTATTTGGGGATTATAATTAAAATATTCTAGCAGTGCATCAACTTGGGGATTATAAATTGGATCTAATTTATAATCCAATTACCTCACTGAAATAAATTAGCCACTCAAGACATGAGGAAAAATTATTCTAACTCCACCGTGCTAAAAACAACATCCATGATTAACTATTTATACCAGCTAGATCATCACCAAACAAAATATATATTTTCTCAAAGTCCAAACGATGATAAAGCATATTATCAAAACGCAATCAATATGCTCGTATGCGAACAATAATATATATCACAAACATACATACGATACGGTTAAAAACCGAAAAATTGGAATTTCACAAAAATCCCAAACAAGGTAAAGCAAACACAAAAAACTTTTGACAATTCAACCGGAAACACCAATTTCTTAAAACCAATGTTTGTTAGAAAAATATTTTCTAAAGAACTGTCTTAGCCACGAAAATAATTTTCTATTTATCCAAACACCAAAATTATTGTATTAACGTACGAAACATAAAAAAATATTGTTTAAAATTGTTGGGTACGTTGTAAATAATACACAATAATTTCTACGGAAAAGAAATGGATAAATAAACAGAAAATTGTTTCATCAAATATATAAATATCAATTACAACCTTTAAAATTAAGAGTATGTAAATGATACCGAAATGAACTAAAGTCCGAGGCGAGATAACTGCAAGCAGTTTCCCTTAAACGATATTTGCCCCGCCACCTCTGCTTCTGGTTAAATGGGGCACTTCGTTGCCAAGGTACAACATCTATCACATGTGACTTGGCGGAAACGGCACCGAGCCACGGTCGGACCGTTGGTGGTGCGATACTCTCTCTGTATATATGCATATGTGTTTGTGTGTCAATGTGTGTATGCCATGTATGAAACCTTGTCTTGAAAAGTATGTTAAAAATGTAACAAGACCATTCCTTTTTTAATATTGTCTTTGTAACTCTTTTTACAAATAAAAAGACCCACATAAATGGAGAAATAAATGTTTTTTTATAACAACAAAGTTAACAACATTCATTTAAAAAAAACCACAAGTTTTCCAACCATAGTCTCTTTGATAAATTTCTGAAGATGGAGGACTAATTATTTGCTTTTTATATATTAAAATTTGCTAGATAGCCAAGTTTCAATTTTAGTGTTCGAGTCTTCTAATAGTTTGAGGTTTCTGGCTAATTTTATTTCTAGACCTGATTCTGCTATTGTAATTGCTCTTTTGAGTTTTTTCTTTGAGTTAGCAACCTATTCTTATCCACAGATTTGGTTCACTGCTTCTCATTTATGGTATTTCTTACTTGCCCAAAAAAAATAAGTAAATGAAAAGGAAAGTAATAAAACAAACCGCCTTATGATTCCAAACAAATATGACAATATTAAACCTCGACTGTAGCTCGGATTTCGATATCAACATCTCTTCACAGCTTTCATTGATCACATCATCGCCATTGGCATAGGCTACACAAGCATTTGTCGCTAGAGTTTAGAATATCATTCATATAAGATACCGCTTAGTCCTACTGTGTATGTATTATTTGCATGATCCGGTTGAAGCCTCTAGGGTTATTGACGCAATTCGAAGCAATCCGAACATAAGATTTTAAAGGGGTCTAGCTCCCAAAGACGTACAGGCCGCTAGTATTAAGTTCTCATCTCTACCATCATCGGTTTTACATCATTTTACACTTGCAACCCTATCATCCCGACTTCCTTATGTTGACAAAATGTCGTGTCATAGTAAGAATACACACCAATATATTCACCATACTCTCTGAATAATTTATCAAGGCAAAGCTTCATTTGATTAACGTTACCTCTTTAATTTGCATTACCCAAATAATAGTGCGCCTATATATGTATCAAACGCTCTGTCATAATAAAATTTTACTTTACATATGACTCTTTCCTAATTTTACATTACATTTAGATAACAGGTATGCGACAAAAATTACAACTTTTAATGATTACTGAAGCTAAATTGTTAATTGCATATGAAGTTTTAAATTTGAATAGCCAATATGACTTTAGTGTTGATGACTAGCTAGTGCATACATACATATAAGCTGATGAATGCGACCTTTTGGAATGTTTTGGGATATCTCGTTATATCTAGAATCAAGCTGGAATTTATTGAGTAAAATGTCGGCGGTCTAAGGATTTTATTTCACCAGAAATAACAAGACTATTACTAAAATATATATAAAAAGAATCAGAATTACTGACCAACACATTTATTTAAAAATGATGATGTCATACGTCTAAAACTGATGTAATACCCTTATTTCGACACAATAATGAAATAGAAACAAGATATTTACTCTTTGTTTTTTTAGGTAAAACCTTTTACAGATTAGCCGATTCGCCGTCCACGTACATCTATATAAATGCTTATTCTGCCATTTAAGCCAATCTATTTCTTTTACACACACACCTGCAGGGACGTATAGAGAGATGTCTTCTAAAAATTCGATGTTTTTGGCCGTCTTTGTTTCGATCATCGTGGCAATGATGTTCATAAACACACATGCACAAGCCGAGTGTCACACCTACTGGAAGAGGATATGTCGAACGTCACATAAAAAAATGAACTTCCACAACTGCCTTAAAAAGTACGATAACTGCCATTAAGCCTGATCAATGGGAAGTTCATGTCCATCCTCTCTCAACGTTTTGTTTTTCAATGTAAGAATAATAAGTTAGGGAATTGCTAGACTTGCAAAAGTACCCTAGAACTCTATATCTTACCAACGTGATATGAATCTATTGATTTGTGGAGGTGAGGAAAACACCCATGCATAACTAAGATCCATATCATCACGTTTTTTTATAGCGTTTCTTGCAAAACTTTAGTACGTTTACATTTTCCAATATAACATTTTTCAAGTATGTGGGGATTTGGATTTCTATTTTCATTGTAATCCACTCTGTTGAAATATGTCTAAGCTTCATTTGTGTTTTGTTTTGTATAAGAAAATAAGTGTCGTGTACTTCTCCTCGTTTCCATTTGAAATATACGAAAATAATGAATTTATGTTTTTTTTCTTCTTGATGTTTACCAAATTTTCCTTCTGTAGTATGCAATGCTAATTGTATTCGCCTAATTAAATTGTAGACTTTGTAGTCATCATGTTAAAGTTCCCAAAAGTGACAACCCCAGGAACGACTTTGGTTTACAGTCAAATGAGCCAATGAGCGTGCATGTTAGGCTCAAATGTCTGTTTTATGTCGAGTTCTTTGTGTTTAAAGTTTTATCTCAGCCTTAATTTTTTGTCCTAAGTATATTTGTAGGATCTGATATGTTTTTGCATATTTATCCCTTTTACTGTATTGTAGTACTTGATCGGATTATGACCGGATATGATAGCATGAAAACATGGCTCACGCACAAAATAATCCGTTTCCTTTATCAATAAAATACAGGTCCGTTGTTGAAAATAAAATAAAAAATGAGCCAATGAGCTCAGGTTCCGGCGGATTAGAGATGCCTATCGAAGATTTTTATTTTTAACATACACACATATAACGTTTTTCTTGTAATGTATAAAACTCCGTGCACCAAACGTATAGACGTTAACAACACAGCAGAGTGGAATGAATACTTTCTATCGAACGACCCAAGCTGGTCCTGAAGTCAAATGCTTCAATTTTTCATTTTTTTTCCTTTTGAAGGTAGAATACTAAAACATCAATTTGTGAGATTCGAATCCACAACCTAAGGGTTGAAAACATCATCCACTAAATGCACTTATTTATTATATAAATTAAGCAGTATCGACTATATTTTTTTGAAAGTTAAATTCTAAAAAGGCTCATTTAATTATTTTATCTCAATTTTGAGTTTATGTGCCATTATGCATAAAGATTTATACTCATTCTGTCCCAAAATATTGAGATTCTATGTATCTAAAATACACTTACATTGTTGAAATATAAATTTTTAAAATTTGTTCATATAATTTAACATTTGAACTATATGATTAATTTTTAAAAAATTCAATTTTAACAACTTAAATGTGTGTTATTTGTCCGTCAAAATTACACGTAGTTTCATATATATAGCCCAACAATTTGGGACGGATGAAGTATATCGCAAGAAACACAAGCACGGGTGCATACACACACTTATATATTTTATTTTATTAAAAATAAAAAATTTAGTCTAATCAGCTGGCACCATTCAGATCAGATTTTAAGAAAAAAACAGCTTTTTTAATAGTAAATTTAGAGACGTAAGACTTGACACAATGCTCTAGTGAGAATGATCACTGAAAAAAAATATTTCATTTAGTTTACTTTTTGAAAAATATTGCTAAAGTCAGTGTCACTAAATTTTAGTAACAAAATAGCAATTAATTCTGTTGCTAAACCGTTGCTAAAATTTAGCGACACTCATTTTACTAACATTTTTCAAAAAGTAAACTGTCGGTAAATGAATTTTTTCTTATAATGGATTTGAGTTTAAATATAAAAATGCATGACCAAGGATAATAACTTTATGTTTATGGCAAGATTTAATAAGTTAAACGGAATTAGTAAAATCAAATCCTTTATATATGAAAAAAGCAAAGTGATGATGGTTCATACCTCATAGCGTGTCTTTGTTTGGAGATGTAAGACGAATCTAGTAACTTTAAAATTTTGGGTTCAAGCGCTACTTTTAGTAGATAGGAGTGGACGAAAACGCTAATTTCTATAGATTTTAATAAAAACATATGAACTAGTTTTCTTTTCATCATTTTTATATCAAGATAGGGCCTCACATATCCCTACTATGTCTACATAGTTCATTCCCTTGATTCAACAATATCATCACCACAAAAATATGTTTACAAACTGAGATTCAAAAGTATGGAAACAGTGACATCATCAGAAGAGTAGGTTTTTTCAATATGATTCCTTTTCCAGATTAAGATCTCTATAAATTCCTTCATCTAATCTATTGGTATCCACACCAAGTTATAAATCCCTCTCTTTGGCTCTAATTTCTCACACATACAAAGAGATGGCCAACAAAAGTTCAGTCTTCTTGTTAGTCTTTGTTTTGCTCATTGTGGCGATAATGTTCGCAACGATAGATGCTCATGACTGGTGCCATGCCTACGCAAAGGGGATGTGTACACTACCATCGCATCAGAATGAACCAAACTGCATTGATGACTATGTAAAACGTAACTGCCCTTAGTGGAAAGTTCGTCTTGCTCGTCTTTAATTCGGTGTTTTCATTTCGAAATAATATTTATGTGCTGGGGAATTGCTTTTCCGGCAAAAGCACCGACGTCGGAACCTATATCTGAATCATGTGGCATAAATTATGATACGTATTACATTTTAATGAATAGGTTTTATCGTCAAGCTTTTGTATTATAACGTTTCTGATAAAGCCATAACTTTGGTCGGTCGCGTTAGGCTTTTCAACAATGATATAATGGTAAATCAACCGTGAATAAAGGATACTTCCTGATCTTTATTATTGCTCGGATTATTGTCCTTGTTCGGACTATTACATTTGCTCGGATTATTATTTCGGTTTTACAATTGTGCTCGATATGACTATTTAATCTCTCGTCTTGATCTTTCTTCCCTTTTATTCGGTGCTCGGCTGTCTTTTCTCGGTTTATTTCTCGAAGTGATATGCTTTGATTAGTTTCTCTCTTTTCTTAACTTCTCTCTATATTTTTTGGATAGATTTTCTGGTCTTTTTCTAGGAGGGGTAGTTGGCTATTTATAGGCAACTGCGCCTTCTAGGATATTGACAAATGTCTTCATCCCAGGGATTTTTCAGACATGGGTCCCCATTTGATTGAGCTTGGGCTTGGGCTTTTGGTAGTAACACCTCAATTCCTATAAAAAGTATGAGATGACCCATGTAAGTGTTGGATACCCATTTATAAAGTGGGTTGATTATTACCCGAATAAAATATTCGGGTCTAATTTTTATGTTATATCAAGTGCTCCCTGACTTCCTCGGCGTGGTTTCCATGTCGGGGGAGTCATGTTTGGTTTGTCGATAACGTTACTTCGGTCTTGTCCTTCCCAATGCTTCATCGAGAAACGCAATAGACTTATGACGGTTCCCGGAGGGCACATTTAATGTTTCCTACCCTAATATCTTTCTTCGAGGAAAAATCCTATAAAGGGGTGTGCTCCCCCCATACTTAGACATTTTACTTACTAATTTGCTCGTGACATAATGGCTTCTTCAGGTTCTACTGGTGAGAGCTCTTTTAATTATATTTCATATTTAGAAACGGAAATCAAGAAATCTCGTACCGCGAATAAGAAACTCGTGGCCAAGGTTTCAGATTACAAGAAAAGGTTGTCTAACATGGATTCTGATCATCATGTGACGATGACCGATCGGGATTGGGCCTACGAGCATATAAAGAAGCTCGAGGCTAATCTGGCCAAGCAGAAGGCAGCAAAAAGGCCCTATAAGCTTGCATTCAAGGAGTTGCATGCTCGGTCTAAACCGAGTTCGGATGATGATGAAGAAGGCTCTTCCTCGAAATAATTAGTCTTTTGTAATTTCTGTCGTAATTTCTCTTGAATGGGGATTCTTCTCCTCAGTTGTAATCGAAGTTTTTGAAATTAATAATATATTTTCCTTTCCTTGTTCTTGTCTGTTTATCTTCTTGATGTCTTTTTGGACGACGTTCACCAAACATTATAGAACATGCATGACCTTAAGCTCCTGTAAAAAAAGGATTCAAGACGTTGGACCGTTCATTTCTTTCAAAATGATTTTTATGAGAACGTATTAGGGTTAAAATTGTGACAATATATTACATCCCATCTGCGATTAGTTTTCAGTATCTCTGTTTGTTTCGTTAGCTAGGTAAAACACATGTAATATTATAATTTTCTCTAGTAGGAACATAGTTTATCTCTTATGGTTATTTTATTAAACTCTGTACGTAAGAAATTGTTTATACAATCCTCATGAATGCGGGGCTGAGAATATATGGAGTGACGGAATTGTATAAGTGAAACATGGCACAATATGTAGGAGTGCCTCCAAGCATTTTCTGTCAAATATATGATAAGATAGAACACGACAGAGTAATTATTCAATGAAATGATTACACTGATATGAAAGGCAAGCGAATAACAAATTGCGCTGCTACCCATTTTTGAATTACAAAACTAATCATTTTAAACACTATATCTTTATTGTTTATTAAAAAATGTAAAGCAATATACACGCGTTATTAATTAAGGAGCATAAAGATCCAAATTTATCAAACAAAGTACACCCGGACAAGCCATAGGTTGAACTTATGTTTGCTTATTTTTTAGGGCATAACCAGCAACAACTTTTGAAATATTGATTAAGAATTTTAGCCCAGGAAGTGCGAAATTTTGATCAACTCCTTCATCAACTTCATACTCTATGATGGACCGAATCACACATGAATTTTCGGAATTCTCTGTGACCTCCACTCGATATAGAAAGAGCTTGAATCCCATATCGAGGTATCCACCTTCAACTACCTCAGCTTCGAACATTCTGTTCTCCATGTCAACCTTGGTATACTTCTCTATATGTGAATCAAATTCATAGTTTCCTAGTTCATTATTAAACGACGACTTTAGTGTTGATATAGGAGATATAGCTCAAACATAAGATTGGAAGGTAGACTGTAACTTGTAGAGCTTCACATTGATCATCACAGCTACACACTTATTGAAAGATTCTTTGGCTATAAGTAAATATTTTGAGTCGTTAAATTGAAATAAGAAGTATGTGTAAATTCACTTCAAAAACGTTTGTCAAGCTTAATTTTGAAACAGTTTTTTTGGAAGTATATGATAGAAATGGGAAACAAATATTAATACGTGATCGATTGAGCGGATACCTGGTGAGAAGATCAACTTGAGGATAGTTCCAACTCTACCATCGCCTTCTATAACTTCAGCCTTGCGGACAATATGAGTGAGGTATTGGGTATAGAAATGCTCCATTTTCAGCATACCGAAAACTGGCCAAACTTCACTTGCTGGCGCATTAACTTTCAGATCTTGCGACGCTGTGCAATACATTTTTGCTTTCTTTTGTTTTTGTTTTTCGAATAGTTGTGGTGATGGTTGCTGCTCACTGATGAATGACTATAAATAGAGGGAGAGGATGATAACTCATGTGTTTGGTTGCCTAATTTTCCATATCCCTATTGAATGAATAATGTGATCCTCCAGAAAAACTACCAATTCTCTGTATATATTTGTCGCAATAATAGTCAATTATTCTTAAGTTAGGGAAACATAAAACTTACAACTCACACAATTCCGAGCACACTACTCACTTACATCGATGTTAGTGAGTCAAACATATTCAGTTTTCAGGAGTCTGTTTTAATCTTTATTTCAACCATGTTAATGCGGCCAAAGTGTCATTGTTGTGATAGCATCATTATTTTGATATTGATAAGTTTAAAGCATTGGTCAATGGGGTGGTGTAAGGCTAATACCTTGTTTATAATGTGTTGCAATAGGTCAGATGGCAGAGTGGTTTGATATTTAACATATGAGATCATGAATTCAAAACTCTTAATTTACAATTTAATTTTGTTTTTATTTTGATTTGCGTTTATCGAGCAAAAAAAAAATTGAGCGTTAGACATTCCGAGGGTCGGCACCGAGTATAAAGCATTTCTGTATATATATATATTTGCTACTAATATATTTTTCTCTTGCACCAGGGTTTCTGGTTGTTAATTTTTTTTAATTTAATTGTTTATTAAAAAATACTTCTTTTTTATAATTTAAAAGGAAAATCTGAAAGGCCTCTTTTATCATCGAGTTTGTTTCCATACAAAAATTTCTCATATGATCGTTTAAACTTTAATTCCAACAATTTATTATCGTTTATATAAATCAATTTAAGAAATCGCCTTCTCTTATTACTGTAACTCTTTTCTGCTATTATTCCTATTTGTTCATCAATTTGCCAAAATACATATATGGTTAAAACCTGAGTTTACCTTGCTCAGTGCTCATGGTCACGTAGGTTTCGATATCTGGTACCTCCAAATTAAATACCTCTAAAGTGAAGATACTTAATCATAATTAATGAAAAACATATCATAAAAATGGAAACCATATAGTATATAGGTTCCGATATTAAAAACAAAACACTGAAAAAGGTAAATTTATAAGCCCATATACTTGATGCTAAAGAAAAATAAAGGTTTGAACTTTATCTTAATACTTGATTTATATTTCTCATTTATTATTTTAATAAAGAAAAAAACTCTTTCTCACATATATGGCAAATTATATTTCGTTTGGTTAACTAGAAAAATGTGACATATAAATAAATAAATAAAAACTACAATCATACAATTGATGAAGTGTCGCATCCTAAACGATTCATGTCCTATTTTTAAAACTCTTCCGTATTTATGTGTCCGTGTCATGTTAATCGTATCGGACACCCGTACACTCGTGCATCATAGCTCCTTCATTAATACTAAAACACATGCTAAGTCACCTTAGGCAAGCGTGCATGCATGGCCAGTCCTAGCCTCTTGGAAAGTTCTAGTGATTATTTTATGTATCAATGGTCCATCGATCTTTGGTTTTCATTGCAACCATTATTTAATCAGTCAGAGAAAAACAGTTCGGATTTGTTACACAACATATGGAACTTATTACACGAAAACTTATCAATATTGTTTTTAACTCCGCAACATTTCTTATAAGAGTATGTTGGTTAATTTTCTCACTAAATGTATAATTCACTACTATTCAAAAACATGTAGAGATATCTTCCAGAAATATTGCAACTATTAGGTCATGACAATAAGTTTGGTACGTAGGAAAAAGTTTAGAACGAAACGGAGGGTGTCAGACTCAAGGACGACGTGCGCCAAAAACAGAGGGTATACACCATATTGCACCGCACCAGGCTGTAGCCATATCCACGGGGTGCGGTCAGCTGGCGACGCGTGTGGAACAAAAAAGACGAGACTGATAGAAAATTTGTCAAAGTGTAATCCCAACGTGCGTTAAAACATTTGTATCCCAAAGGAATCAACCTTTAATAAAGCAAAATGGAACTAGACGAACTATATTTCCGGTTCTTAATCTATGCGAGGGGTGACTATCTCAGTCCTGAACTTATCCATTTATAGTTTAATCTCATTTTCGTGTTCAATATCTTTCACACCGTTTTATCTCATTTTTTAAACTCTATTTCCTTTTTTTTGCTTATAAGTAAGACAATAATAACTTGACCAGCTTAAAAGTGATATTTTCACTTCGATGAAGATCATAAAATTTTGAAGTTAGATGAACCTACGTACCTTCTCCCAAAAGTCAAAAAGTTAAGCTTACTTGCTTTAAGTTTGTTGACCAAACAAATTAATATTTTATATTTTCCTATAAGTTAAATTATATATACTTGACTCAGCAGCTTAAAAGATTATATATATTTGACGTCGTCTGCTAATCAATTTCCCGTTCTGTTATTCCAGATAGGTTTTAAAATAAGGATACTCATAAACTATACGTCACTAAAAAGTGTATTGTGAAATGGAGAAAATTGTTAAAGTTTATATTTTATTGGCCATCGCTACAAGTCCATTTCTTCTAGCCACACAGCCTTTACATCGGAAGCAAGTTATTAAAAACCCTCTGGCCATAAGTATAAACAAATACTCATTTACATGCATCAAAATAAATTTATAATGTGTTTATTCAACGTTTTCCAAGGCACGTCAACACAATTTTATGACTGTTCATTTTCTGGGCAAGTATATTTATTCCTTCATCTATCAGATTTTTATCTGCAGAAGCAAAAATTTATCGTCTTTCAATTTGTTAACCTGGTGATTTACTGTAATGATAACATAAGTAGTTTCCTAATCATTACTAGAGTACTCAGATGAATATCGCCTAATTTTCCTTATTGGCCCGTACACGGGCTAAATTTATTCATAAAATGGTGATAAACTTAGACAGTGGTGGATGCAGAGGGGGGCATGGGGCTCGTGCCCCCAAATTTCTGACATATGAAATTACAATTTTACTCATATGGGTTTAAAAATCTACAATAATGTTATATAGTGCCATAGCCAGTTTTTTTTTCTTCTAATCCATTAGTTAGATGTTTTTGTCTTATTCATTAACAGATACCCAATGTGATATTGACAACCCTTGTCACTTAGCTAAATAATTCATTGATTTTATTTTATTATCACTTATCTAGTTTCTATTTTATTTGTGTGTATCACGATACTAGAATTGTGTTGTCAAATTTTTTTCTCAAACGTATTTTAATGGGAATAAATGATGTGTTAATTATTTATGTTTTATCAATACTATTTGCTATAATACTTGAGATATCTATTTGAATGAGTTGTACTAAATTTTTTTAGTAAACAGAATAAAATGATGATCTAAAATTGCTATAATACTTGATTGACATTGCTTGTATATAATTATAATTGATTGTAATATTTTCATTTAATTGTGTTGAGATTATATGTCTTATTTATCAAACTATTGCTGAAAAAACACTTATATTTTCACACAAGCATGTTACATTGTCTTTTTCTTATTTTTGAAAAATAAAAATCATATCACCTAAAGTAAAAATGTTAGATCCGCCCCTGAACCTAGACTATGCGCAAGTTCATTATTCGAGATAAATTTTTACCTACTAATAACTTCTAACGCATTTAACTAAGTTAATTATCCCTCTACATATACATCTCAAATATATAGGACCCACCAACGTCAATAGTACAAGAACAATCCTGTTATAGTCAAAATAACGAAACACAGTGACAACAACCCTAACCTAGTGATTTCCATACCTAACAAATAGTTACTAGGCAGCTGCTAACTAGAAACATTATGGCGTATAGACTCTACAAAGGAAAAACCGGAGATTCGGACTTACTAAAATACCATAAATTAATATCGATCCTAAAATTAATATCCGCTGTTGTAGTTGAAGTTATTCAGTTAGATTTCAAATACAGTTGCAACTGAATTTGGAACCTAAGTATAATGATGAACATAACTGTAATTATTAAATGTATTTGAATTAAATCACATGCACATTTAAAAAGTATATTGTGAAAATGAGAAAATTATTAAAGTTTATATTTTATCTGCCATTGGTACAAGTCCATTTCATGTACCCAGACAAGACTTTACATCTGAAGCAAGTTATTATAAAAACTCTCTGGCCGTAAGTATAAACAAATACTCATTTACATGCATCAAAATAAATTTACAATGTGTTTATTCAACGTTTTCCAAAGCACGTCAACACAATTTTATGACTGTTCATTTTATGGGCAAGTATATTTATTCATTCATTTATCAGATTTTTATCTGCAGAAGCAAAAATTTATCGTCTTTCAATTTTGTTAACCTGGTGATTATTTACTGTAATGAAAACATAAGTAGTCTTCTTATTACTAGAGTATTCAGATGAATAACGCCTAATTTGCCTTATTAGCCCGTACAAAGGGCTAAATTTATTCATAAAATATATATATTATTATTTGTTGCTTTTGTTAGGTATGGAGATTACTAGGTTAGGGTAGTTGTCACTGTGTTTTTGGTTATTTTGACTATAACATTGGTGCACGGGTCCTATTTTAGGTCTATATATTATGTAGAGGGATATTCTTAATTGACAAATAAACAATAAAATTCAAAAAAAAAAAAAAATTCATTTTTATTTTTAGTTATTATTAACAAAATGACGAAATCATTTGTATATTTTTAGCCTAACTAAGAAAATTAATAGATAGGCTCTCCCTCTCTTGCAAGATTTCATTCGTATATTTTTTAAACTCTATTTCCTTTTTTTTGCTTATAAGTAAGACAATAATAACTTGACCAGCTTAAAAGTGATATTTTCACTGCGATGAAGATCTTAAAATTTTGAAGTTAGATGAACCTACGTACCTTCTCCCAAAAGTCAAAAAGTTAAGCTTACTTGCTTTAAGTTTGTAGACCAAACAAATTAATATTTTATATTTTCCTATAAGTTAAACTATATATACTTGACTCAGCAGCTTAAAAGATTATAAATTCATGATTTTTCGCATGAAAAACATTGAAGTTATAAGCCGGATGAAGCTACCATTTCTCTGGAATCCAAAATGCCAAACTTTGTCACGCCCCGAATCTGAAAAACGGACATCAATGCATAATCTTTTGAACAAAAGGAAAAATAACTTGTTGGTACAAAATTTAATTTTTAAAGAAAAACAGCTTGCGAGCTAAAAAAACAACTATACGAATGAAATATAAATGTTTGCCAAACGCGGCTAAAAAACAAGATAGTTTTAACAGATTCATAAAAAAAAGATACCAAACGAATATAATTTGTCTGTAGGCTATAACCTAAAAAATGGTCTAAGTATTAAGAAAGCGACTGAAAAAATCCCCGAACTCATACGATACATCGCTAATGTTCTTATACAAATGTCTCAACCTAAGTTGTACCTGAGAGATAAAACTGTAACGGTGAGTCCCATGCACATACATAGACGGGACGGTACCACACATGATACCGTCACTCTATCCAATAAATGCAAGAACTCACAAACAACAACTACAATAACAACGTATCAAAAGAGATGTAATAGCATCATACAACGAAATAAATTAAGTAAATCCAACACACATCTATAACACACATGGACCTCTCATGCCACCTATCACAGTCCACAAGGTAGGTTATTCCCTATACCCCTCGGCTCGTCTTATGCTCCCGGTATAGGGAGAGACATAGACCCTTGCCAACATATAAATATTTAAAGTGCGCACTTGGACCTCTCACGTCACTCGTCCCAGTCCGTAAGACGAGTCATTCCTTATACCACTCGGCCCGCCTCATGCCCCCGGTATAGGGAGAGACATGGACCATTGCCAATAAATAAATCACAAGGTTTCGGCCAATAATATTATACTATTCAATTATCACAAATCCCAATAAAATGACATTTCCAAAATACTAGCATTCCTAGATGTCAAATTATCGCAATTCAACAAAACACATAAGCATATGTACTATAAGCACAACTAGCCAAACAAATCCAACAATATAAAATCTCATTCAGACATTTTAACAAACAATTTGTATGCATAAACTACAACTCATCTTTATTCAACATAAATTTACTCAATTTCATCAGTAAATATAATAACACATAACAACTCATAAAAACACACAAACCCATCTATATTAATTCGAAATTCATATGTCTAAATTCTCAATTCTCAAATTCAAATAAGTGAACCAAAAGAGTAACACATAAAACCCAATTAACAATTTAATAGAATATAATTGAGATAAAAGAAAAACCCCCAAATTTTAAAAACGCAAGATCTAACCCTAACATACACCCCCATGCAGTCGCAATGTATAACCCACGTTATCTTAGTTCATAGAGGAGATGCTTCCGATAAAAACTCGCTAATGGTGGTTTCTTGTTCTTCTTTTTAAGCTTTGCAACCTCTCTTTTCTCTCTTTGTTTCATTTTGTTTTTGGTGGTTTTTGGTTTCCTGTTTTTAAAAGTGTAATGAAAATGTTTCACGTGAAACTGTTTTGAGAGAGTTTGGGAAAGCGAACTATTTGGTCCCCAAAGTTCTAAAAGTTAACTCATAATCAAAACTATTATTTTACTGCTAAAAAATAACAAATCTTTAGAAACAAAACTATTGGGTCCTTTATATTTATAAAATTAGTAACAAGTTTTAAAATAAAGTATGTCGAAAGTGTTGTGTGACATATTAGCTCGTTATAGATATATATAGAGATATGTATAGATATAGAGAGAGGGAACAGTAGGTCTTTATTAATCAGAATGTATATGAATGAATGTGAAATACAAGACCCCTAACCCTCTTTATATAGATAGAGGGGTAGGGTTACAAGCCCACTTGGGCCCATAAAGTACAAGCTCAAGAGTCCAATAATATCCTACAACACTCCCCCTTTGGACGTCTTGAATTCTTCGTCTTCATGCAGTCGATCTGAGTCGAGTTCATTCGCAGTGCTAAACACATAAAAACCTTAGGGACGGAAAACCCAGTGTGGGACAAAACCGGTACCTAGGAGAAACTGTGTAGCCGAATGATATAGGCCGAAATATCATGTAAGTAACTAACCACAAAACAGTGTGCCTCATCAAAACCTTTCCAGAGCAAACCCAATGGGAAAATCTCTGATCGAAGGAAAAAAAGTGCAACAATGGTAGTAGTAGGGATCAACCACAAAATAGGTGCCTCATCAAAACCTTACTAGAGTAAACCCAGTGGGAAAAAGCTCTAGTCGAAGGACAAAAGAGTACACAGTGGTAAGAAGTATACAACAGGATACTCCCCCTAATTTCGGCAATCTTAAGTGAGGTATGATGGGAACGTGTCTCGCTAAAAACCTTGCCAAGGAAAACCCAGTGGAAAAAAAACCTTGGTCTAAGGACAAAAAGAGTACACGAGCATGCGACTGGATGCTCCCCCTCACTTGCACATGACGGGGTGTAAGGATTTCATATTTCAAGAAAGAGTACGAGCATTCGACTGGATGCTTCATTTACTTGCACACGACTGGATGCAAGAAAATCTAACGTGGAATAGAACGAGCATTCAACTGGATGCTCTTAAACTTCATATGTGAAGATTCACTTCGGCAGGAAATGCTAAATAGCATAATCTAGTCATGTCTCTCTTGATCGATAACAACAAGTTGTCCTCAAATAAGACAAGTGTTTTATCTGGATCGTGAGACAGAGCATATGTAATTCAAATATGGCTAATACGAGCTCGAAGCCATATACACTCTCTAGTCGTCTCATAGAGCACGAGTAGATCAGAGTGATTCGTTTGGAGTCATTCCAAGACCTCCAAGATATTGCCTTATTCCTAATGGTAAAGACAGGCCATGTTAGGAATATCCTTTATGCGGGTCTGATAAGTACCCGGCATCGGTATAACCGAAAAAGGGTTGCGTTAATTCGAGTACCGAAGGGGGTAGGTACACTCGATGACGCAAATGGGATAAGACAAGCCCTATCCACAGTTACCTTAAGGTAATGGGAAAATGTCTTTTATGCCATTTCGATGGCAGCGTGTTAGCACGATGCTGTGTCGAGCTATACCATTCACAGCAGACAAGATGTTCGTCCTAGCACATTAGACCAAGTACAATGATGCGCATATTGTACTTAGATATGAACATCATGGTTCAATATCTCTTCATCGTCTCATCAGGGACGGACTGGGTCTATATCAATGTCTAGTGATCGAACGATCATGGGAGAATCTGACGACTTAGCGTCATGATGACTAAAAACGTCATAACACCTTCTGGGTGTAGTCTGAATCATGGACTTAGATTCAATCTTTACGGGACTCGATCATCAGGCCAAGTCACTACCGTTTCTTCCCAAAATCCTTCATCTCGAAGGCAAATCCAAAAGTGGATCGCATAATAAAACACGCAAGGGCATAATACTTGTTCAAGTATCCCAAGCTGATCAAGTACTCACTTAGGCGAGTATACCACATCCGCTCGGATTATATTAATCCATATAGTGAACGTCTCAGTCAATTGAGATCGTGTTCCGTGGTCAGGAACTACTTGATTCAAGCATTATGAAGTCACACAGGGACCTTCATCTATATCTCTTTGTCTAAATCCCCATAGAGATAAAACCGTAACCACATTCATGGCTGCATACTCAGTTTTTCGGAAACTACTAAACTGGTAAAGTAGGGGACCGTTATAACGTCCATTACGAGGAAATAAATCATATCGCAATCAATTCCAAGGTGTGAGAGAAGCCTTGCGCTACTAGGCGAGCATTCTACAATCTCATTATTCTCATCACTCTTCCTTACGAATAACCAAATA
This sequence comes from Primula veris, assembly GCA_963682055.1. Classification (NCBI taxonomy): domain Eukaryota; kingdom Viridiplantae; phylum Streptophyta; class Magnoliopsida; order Ericales; family Primulaceae; genus Primula; species Primula veris. The sequence goes on along the minus strand of OY821748.1, from coordinate 20,235,494 downwards.
AACGAACTCATTTAACATTGGTGGTGTTGGAGCTACAGGTCCGAACACACTTTCGCTAAGGAGTCTACTTGGATTGCAAGTTTCCATTAGTACAGTCTATTCTACGTTGACTTCAGGCAACAGTACATGGTTCCCTGTCATAATTTGCTCATATTATCAGTCGTCACCGAATATATGAACAAGTAATCAATGACAGTTTCGTTTCGCTTCAATATCGTCTAAGATATCATGATCGACAGATATTTCGAGATTCTTAGGATGAGGAGGAAATCACACATCTCCTTGATCCTTTATAATCTCGTGCGACAAACGAGTTTCAGTTCACCACCTCTGGGGCTGAACGAATTTGGAACCGGTCAACTTCCTCGTATCTTGGGAAGGACGAAAGACTGACGGCCGACGGCAGCGTCCTTTGCTTGGCGGGTTCGGCCAAAGCAACGTGTTACGAATGGAATTCGGCGTCCGACAGGGACGTCTATCCTTGCAAGCATTTTGCAGCAGGTATAAATGATCTCGTGACATCTCATAAAGTCATTAAATGCATCTGGCATTTAGTTAGACTTGAGGGAGTCTATGCACTTACTTATCACTAAGTGCAGTTTTGGGGATCAAGCTAAGACTGAGTGGGTTATGCCACGTTATTTCACGTCGTTCCTTATCAACGGTAACGTGCAAATCTCCCCCTAACGACGGGGAGAACAGTCTTAGCGATGTCACTTTCGCATATCATGCGGTAAAGAGATCGCTTGCCAAGGTTACTCTATCAAATGATAGCCAGGAGATTCATAATCGACTTATGTCCCCTTCAGAGGTCCATATTTTGAACGCTAGAGCGGCTCAATCAAAATATTAATTAATCACTCTAAACACGCGTTAATATGAGACTTCTGGCTCATAACCAGTAACCACCTGGTACGCATATGGTGTTTGAGTGTCTATGGGCCTCATAACGGACCAATGCAGCAAAATAGCATAACCCCACACGGAAATATAAATCTTGGTGCGCAAGACCAAGAAATGCGTGCAATTATTTGCAGTCGCATCATCAAACTTTCCGTGAGTCCATTTGGGTCTGAACATAATCGACAGGATGTTCAATTTCAATTTCCAAACTCAAGTAATTCAAATCGAAATTTCGATTATTACTCTTCGGAATTATCAAGTCGACTAGACTTTTCAGGATAATCCGGATCATGAGCCATCAACTTAATGATAGGGCTAAAAGTTTGGAAAGTGCTGCATTTATGTGGACAACATTAAAATATGACCATATTGTCGATGCATCAACCATAACCATTTATATTTATGGTCCGTCTTATGGTTGGATAAGTCCACAATAACTCTTTCAATTCTTTACAAGAATTCTACGAGTTCATTTCGTGATCTTTACACATACTAGTCTTTCATAGTGAGCATTAATGGCATGAATTTCGGATTAATCGCGAAATATATTCTCAAAGAGAATCCAAATACGATGCGATTATAAATCAAGCATCGTCTTTTGATCTGGGAATATCTCATCTGGTCAATGCCACAATATCAAAATGCTCTTATCAATCGACGATAGGCGAATGATAGTACAGACAATCATGTCTTAGCATCTAAATTCTTTATCATTCGACGACAGGCGAAATGATAAGGTAACTTTAAATGCTTTAAAGAATGTGGTAGCAACCACTTGAAAGACATTCCAACTCCTCTAAAATACGCTTTTGGTCGTATTGAATGGAGACTATGTAAATAAATTTCAATTCTTTCATGAGCTATTACCAGGTAACACGGGTTTTCTCGAATATTTTATAACTCAACAAGGTACGGCAGGACCTACATGAGTATAAGGCCTCATATTTGACAAATCAATTTGGTTTTACCAAATATTTTGATTTTTGGAACGACAGGTCCAGAATCATTGTCACTGAGTACTCTTTTAGGCAAATAGTTGGTGAAATTATGTGGTACACTGTTACCCACTATTTCCAAAAAAAAATCAACTATCCCACAAGTATTGCCTAAAATTTCATAATTTAAAGTTTGGTCACATTTGTCAAAGGAATTTGCTCAAAACACTTTAAATTATTTCGAGAAATTTCGTAAACAGGCAAACCATAATACAAAAGTATGGTCCAAATGGAAAATTAATAATCCAAATGGAAAACATAATCCAGATGAGCGAAAAAAATGGCTCAATGATTTATCAAAATCAATAAAGAAATGTATCAAACTCATTTGAGCCACAAAATCGGGGGTCTCAATAGTTTCCTTTCAATTAACTTTAACCACATTAGCATCGGTTTTTCCACCTTTATAATAGTTGTGAACTATTTAAGGAGTAACCGTGCATGACCTTTGTCTTTATAGCATAGAGTTAGCTCCTTGAGCATTATCTCTTGCTTTGTGACAACGTGCCATATTGTTCCTTTCAAGTACTGTCTTGGAGCCACAGGTTTTCGATTTTGACGATTGTCTAAAATCTCGCTTGGCTAGGCGATTCATCGGGATCGCGACAGTTCGAGACAAATAACACTTGTCTCGGTTCTCGATTCATGGAAAAAATATACACGAAGAGCATTAATATCAGGCAAACAATTCGCCATTGACCCAATAGGATTAAAACTACTCACCGGGGTAATTTTCTTATCCAATAACAGATGGGTGATAAAGGAACATGGTGAATATAAATTCACGATACTGCTTATGGAATACAATTTCCAAGTTAGTATTTTGGTAAATGATAGCTTCAATATGTCAATTTCAGACATTTGTTCACCATAGACGTCATCACGTCTCAAATGTGGCGGCGGAATAAAATCAACGCCTTAGCATTCATCCTGATGGTAACAACAAACTCGTGTTTTACTCATCAAGGATGGCATCCAAAAAATTTTTGGGCATCACATTTTCACACATCAGGGTGAGTAACATGTGGTGAGGGATTAAAATCAACGTTTAAACGGTCATTTCGCAAGTATGTTTTTACGATTTTTCTCATCATAGATGGCATCCAACATGTGTTGGGAGTTCTGGATTATTTTTCATATAAAACGACTGGTTTATATGTTTATGGTTTGCACAAGCACAAACTTTTTTTTTTCTTTTCGAAACGACAGGTTCGAAAACATTAGTTTTGCTTCTCATGTGAATCGGTTCTCATTGATCGAACGACGGGTCGATACTGAAATACCAATTCGGCGAAACATACATCACTATATAAACACACTCGGGGAAATTATTATTTAGTCAACCCCTTTCGGTAGCTCTACTTGAAAAACGACCAGGAAAGACGGTGAGGGTGGAGGGCACGAATGCCACTTAAAACCCGACCTCATTAGGATATCGACTTCCGCCTATATCTTTCCTAGACATCGTATCCAAATAGGTGAGCCTAGTTGGGGAAGGTTCATAATTTTTCCAACTTAAATGTGAAAATATATGATTTCGCAAATTACCATATCATAAACATGGCAGTGATTACATATATAGATGTTGCTACTTTTGATATTTACTAATTATCATCAATCAGCACATAATATATCACAATTTATACTAGCAAGATCTAATTATTATTATTAACTGCCATATGTGAAGATTTTATTCATGGTAATTACAACATGCAAGCAAGTAATATATTCTTAATTACCAATTAATTCTATATGGTAATTTTAACATGCAAAGTGGTTAAATATACATGGAAACATATCAATTTATTCAATTAACATGCAATTTTTTATTCACTTGCCTTTTAATAAATTAACATGCATGTGGGTGGGTGTATATAGACCGAATATTGATATTTATCAACAAACAAACTCATAGGCATACAAGTTATGTACTAGGGGATCACTACTGTAATATTAATAAAACTATATTCAATTTTAGTGATATTACTGGGCCAGCCATAATATTTAGGCACGTTCAGTTTAGTCCCTACTGTTTTGAACTAGCAGATTTGGTTATACGGGTTTATACTGTCAACAACCGTAAACATTAGAGTTAACTAGCAAAACATATACAAGGTTTGTTTTATATACATAACATGTGATGTGAGTAATATATAGATACTATAGTTTAATTAACATCAGTGTATTTGTAAATCTAGTCAAGACATATTATGTAAATCTACGTAATATATGTGGTTGCATAAACACATCAACATATTAATTTAGGATACAGGTTATTACCGTAACATGTAATAGTTTTATATAATGGATTATTTACACATATATAGCATAAGATCACATGTAATAGTTTTATATAATGGATTATTTACACATATATAGCATAAGATCGTCAAACACCTATGATGATAAATTTATGGTCATATGATCATGAGTTGAATATGGCATGATGTTAGTATATATGTACTAATTCGACTTACAGAACACACGTAAGAATTAGTAATAACCAGCTTGTATTTAACATGCAGGGTTACGGAAAATAAATTTTGTATTTTGAAAAAAATATACCTTACATACGGTATGTTGGTGAAGGTCGATATAGCAAAACCCTAAAAAATCCGGATAAACCTCAAGGTTTATAGATACCCAATATTCGTGCGTTTACCCAAAATCTCCAATATCCGCGAGCGTATATCCTATTCTCCTGCGAGCAAAGTGCCGATAACGTGTTGTGTGACATATTAGCTCGTTATAGATATATATATAGATATGTATAGATATAGAGAGAGGGAACAGTAGGTCTTTATTAATCAGAATGTATATGAATGAATATGAAATACAAGACCCCTAACCCTCTTTATATAGATAGAGGGGTAGGGTTACAAGCCCACTTGGGCCCATAAAGTACAAGCTCAAGAGTCCAATAATATCCTACAACAGAAAGAATTTTGTTTTTGGCTAAAAATTAGTAGAGTGGCCGGTTTTTTTGGTAAAAGTTGTATAAAACGTTTTTATATAAATTTAATCGTAAATAAAACCATTTATAAAAATCCGGGATGTTACAAACTTACTTTCTTAAAATTGCAGCCAAACAACCTCTCAATATATGATCCAAATATGAATGTAGTAGTAAGTGAATTGAAGAAAGTATGTACAGTATTTGGTTGGGGTTTGTTTGTAACGCTCCCTTTTCACATTTCGTGGGTTGGGTTTATTGATTTATTCCTGGGTTTAACTAATAGAAATAAAATAGCTGAATGGTTTCTTGGTAATTTTAAGAGAAGGCTTGAGTATAATACTTGGTGCGATTAATATTGAATGACTGGCATTAGCAATGTGATCGACTGATATTTTGATAGCATTTCAAATTGGTAACAAGTCTAGTAGAAATTTATACAATCTAGATTAAAAAATGGTGAAGTATTTCATACTATATGAATACATCTGATACAAGCATCCCGAAAAGTTGTGCAGATTAATAATGCACCGTCTCGACTCTCGAGTGAATACCTTCTGCATCAGTATTTTTCCCTTGAAAAAACCAATGGAAAAACATCATTGACGCCAATTATTTCTCTACCGAAGGTGTTCATGACTTGATTTCTCTCTTGAAGATATATTATTTGATTGATAACAAAAAACTGACCAGAATTTCTATACTTCGCGTTGAATTTTTTTTACCTGTAAATTCATTGCATTTTTAAACATTACATGGTAAATCATTGAGCACTGAATTTCCAAATGGCAACTGGTGATTTGATATTTAATGGGGAAAATCTGTTGGATTGACTTGCAAATCGACACTATATCTGGATTAATTGAATTTTCAAGAGGAAACATTGAATACTTATACGAGTTCCCTAGAGAGTTGTCTTCGTAACTCAATTTTGATATTTTCACAAGCATTTGTTCAATAGCTTTCTGTTTTCCTTCACACTGAGGTCCCTCTTTTCTCTCTTTCTAAAGGATTACAACCACGCACTGGTATGAAATGGATCTCTATACAAGGTCGAATGTCAATGGTAATCTATCACTTAGATGACCTTGCTATGTTGTTGAACATGAGCATGCTTGCAACTTCTTATTTAGAAAATGGATGTTAGTGAATAAGTTACCATTTTTGACGAGGCATATGATTATATAATAACTACTTGGAAAAGTTATATGTTACCTTCTCTACTCGTAATGAATATATACATAACCTATTATGTTAGAGTTCTCCACAAAAGAGAAGCCACGGAGATATAAACATAAAGCGTCTTTATATGATTTTTATAAAAGTTAAATCTATATGCAAGGGGAAGTAAATTACCTTTGAAAGTTTGTCGATACAAAAAGATCCAAAGAGAAAAAAGAAGCAGGATATCATGTATGAAGACAAACTAGAAGGGAATATCAGCGGAAATTTTAAGTGACAGATGAGCTAGACAGGAAATAGTCTATAATGACAGTGCTTCGACAAAGTCAGTATTGCTGGTACCTTGAAGGGTTGGTCTTGTTGATGATTCACATGTTCAAGTATTATGTTACGCCTTTTGAGAAAAATAACAAAAGGGGGATTAAGTTGTATAAGCACAATTTGTAAGCCGTTGCTTGGTGTAAGCTAATTTGAGGAATTCAGAAACTCAAAATATTTTGAAGTTTGGCTTTGACGACTCGCCGGTACAAACACTCTTAAAACTATAGTCAAGCTACTCTTTTCCAAGAGAAAATTATTGGAAATTCACTTCTAAACATAGTAAGAATTTGAACTTGCACAAGTTCAAATTACCAATTGGCTCATATGCACTCTATTGTCAAATTCGTATATCTACGGAGTGTTATTACAGAAGTGACGTAATCTTTAGTATCAAGCAAGCTTTATTTACATTATTAGATAGTATATTTCATTTTAATATCATGGATATTTGATAAAGTTATCATATCTGTATTTTTTTCTGAATAATGTGAAACTGTGGCCGTTTAGATGATTCCAGTTCTGACCTAATTTTTTGATTTAATTTCATTAAATACTGTACACCAAGCTTGGACAATAGACTACCAGATTTTGGTTGGCTCATTACAGTTCTTACAGACAGTTCATGAGTCTCATGACCCATCTCTAAATTGTTATATTTGCAGATATTGATTATTTTGTGGACGTACTGGCAATGGGGAATATGTACTCGTATTTTCAATTTCTTCAATAAATCTTCTTTTGAACTTTATAACGACAAACCGCTAAGATAAAAAGGGTTACCAACACAAACCTTTTTGAAGGATAGTAATTTTTATGTCGGTCTTCATCTTTTTCAGATTATTGACATCATCAGGGGATTGTGAAAGCCGTAAATGAATCTAGGTAAAAATAATATTTACTACATTATACGCTTTCTTATTCAGATTATTTTTATTTTGCTTATTTTAGACGCAAAGAAATATATAATAATTGCAACATGAGCATATAGGTAACTAGCCTAGACTTTTCTCTTTGTTTCAGCCTCAAGTTATTATTTTTTGATATTATTGTTTGGTTAAGACAGTTCGGCAAAATATGCTTCAAGATAAAGCTTTCCAGATAAAACAAATTGATTACTTTTGAAGGTGAAATCTACTGTTAATTGGTCTTTAACCATACGATAATGTAGCACTTTATTATAAAAAGAAGACAGTTGTTGTACGTAAGTGATATTTGTCATAATTTCTTCGGAAGGTCACAAGCTGAAAATGATTTATAGTATTTTTTAAAAAGGAATCTGATATGAGCAAATCTTATGAAATCTTCAACCAATTCCAATATAGTTGATTAACTAAACAAGTAAGACAAACAGAACTTTTGAAAGGAATATTTGTTAGGACCAGATTTATGGTCTATAAACTATTTGTTATCTATTGGTTTGAATTAAATAATCCTAATTGATTGTTAATAATTGAGACAGCTTTATGTTTACAAGTGAGGTTGCAACCACAGTTCCAACCTGCTTGCAACCACAGTTCCAACCTGCTGTTCTGCAGGATTCTGTCCAGTTCTGTAATTCTGCATTACTATTCTTTAATAATGTTTATTTGTTTTAAAATATGCAGGATATATTCTCATATATTTTTAAAGATTTAGTTTGTTTATATTGAGAATATTAAAGTGATAAGAAAAGATGATGCCTAAAGGATATAAGGAGATTAATTTATAAAGATTTGTCTCCTTTAAATTAGGCAATCTAGATCTCTATTGTCATGCAAGTCTTTATCACTTAATTCAATCTATATTTTTTTATCAAAATCAGTATGATCTATTTTAGATTGAATAATATATGGAGTTAATGTTTCAAAATATATTCAGAAAGATTTTATCTATAAAAGATACTATTTTATATGTTTTTTGTTTTAGGAAAAGACTAACTCATATTTCCAAGCTAGTTATTAACAGGTATTAACTTATGAAGATTGAGATCAATCCTACGTTGAAGTATCTCGTGCAATATGGAAAGATTGAAGTCAATCAAAAGAGTCAAAAGCAATCATCAAGATCTTGAAGAAAGAAGATTGTTTTTACTCCTATAAATAGTTGATAACTTTGCTTGTAAAAAATGTGTTCTAAATTATAAAGAATTCATTTTTGAGAGAATACACCGTGAGCTTTTAAATGAAAACAATGGTGGGATGTCATTGATATTTTGAGTGATAGTTATAAGGTAGGAGCAATATAGAGATAGGCAGAAAAAGATAGATGGAGTCTGAGAGTTTTTTATTAAGACTTAAATCCTATATTGTAAGCTTTTATAATATCATAATCTGGATGAGTGCCCCAGAGACATAGTCCAATTGGGTGAACTCCGTTATTAAATGTGCGTGTGATTTAATTCAAGTACATTTAACTTTACTGTTCTGTCCATCATTATACTTAGGTTCCAACTGTGGTTGCAACTACACTTGGAACCTAACATAACAGCAACTAGAACAGCGGATAGGAATTTCAATTGGTATTAGAGCTTCACACTAGATCTTACTTAGTGTGGATCCTGTGTTCTGATAAAGATGGACTTAATGAGGGAAGGAAACGCGTTCAACAAACCTCCACTGCTTGAAGGAGGAGTTAACTATGAAGTATGGAAAATAAGGATGAGATCATTTATCAAACAGCAAAATGAACAAGCACGGAAGTCTGTACTCTATGGATGGGAAGTTCCAACTGTTACTGATGGTGATGGTGAACTAGTCTATGTGCCTGAAGATAGGTGGTCTGCTGATGAGGACAAAAAATCAAGTGCAAACTCAACTGCAATAAACTTGATCTTTGCTGGTGTAACTCTAAGCGTATTCAGGTATATCTCTCATTGTGAAACTGCCAAAGAGGCATAGGATATCTTACAAGTAACATTTGAGGGAATTGTTAAAGTAAAAGCCTATAAACTCCAACAGTTAACTACCTAGTTTGAAAATCTAAGAATGAAGGAAGATGAAACAATTGAACAATTTAATGGTATAATTTGTCACATTACTCATCAAGCTGGAACCTTAGGTGAAAAATATAGTGATGATAAACTTGTAAAGAAGACACTTAGGTCTCTTCCAGAAAGATTTGAAATTAAAGTAACTGCCATTGAGGAATCAACTGATCTAGAAAACTTAAAACTTGAAGAACTTATGGGAAATCTAAGCACTCATGAACTAAAATTCTTCAAATCTAAGAGAAAAGAAAAAGGAATAGCCTTCCAAGATAAGAAAACTGAACCTAGAATCTGTGATAATATGCATGATGAAGAACAGTTAACTTTCTTTGCTAAAAAGGTCTACAAAAAGTTCTACAAGAAAAGACAGGATGATCCTGATATGTCAAAAAACTTTCAGAAAAGAGAAACTCAAGATAAATTTAATAATAATCCTAAAAGAAAGTGGAATCCAAAAGAAAAGGATGATAGAGACTATCAGTCCAGAGAAATTCAATGCAGAGAGTGTAGAGGATTTGGTCATATTCAAGCTGAGTGTGCTAATACTTTGAAAAGAAGTAAAAGTGCTTATATAACCACTCACAGTGACAATGAATCTGAGAGAAACAGTGATTAAGAGAATGAATCTAACTTTGTTAATTTTATGTGAAGAATCACTGAAAAAGAACCTGTGTATGAAAGTGATTGTGAGTCAGTTTCAACCCTAGTTAGAACTGCACTTAAAACCTATAGAAGTGATGAAGAAGAGCCCTCTGATGAAAATATTACTCAGCAGTATCTTGTCCTTTATGAAAAATATCAATGTCTGAGTAAACAATCCTTGATCATAAACAAACTTAATGCTAATCTAAAGGATGAGGTAAAGAATCTCACTGAGCAACTCAACACACAACTGGTTGAGTTAACTGAGACCAGGAAGAAAATTAAACTGTTGAATGTGTCTGCATCAGATAAGTTAGATGACATGTTGTTCTATTCTAGATGCTCTAAAGATAACAGTGGCTTGGGTTACTATGGTTATGGAAGCACTGGAAAAATTACTTTTGTTAAAGCTCTTGTTAAAACTGAAACTCATGTTTTTGACAATAAGGTTAGAAGTACAGTTGCAACCAAGAAAAAATTGATTAATTTTAAGGGTAAATCTACTTTTGATTTAAAACTGTGTAACTTTTGCAAAAGATCTGGACATCTAGAAATCAGGTTCTATTTATAAATGCACAAGAAGTATATTTCTCAGAAAAATAGATTGATTCCAGCTTGGAATAAAAAGATGAATTGGATTTGGAAAGTTAAAATTAACAATAATCTAGTTGCCAACAATAAAGCTGTTATTAGTTCTTTAAATGCAGTTACTACTAATGATTGATACTTTGACAGTGGTTGTTCTAAGCATATGACAGGTAATGCAAGTACTCTAAAAAATGTCATTAATCTTACAGAAAACACTGTTGTGTTTGGAGGTGGAGATACATGTAAAATTATTGAAAAATGAATCTTAAACAAACCTGGAATGCCTGAAATTAATGATGTGTTTCTTGTAGATGGTTTGAAGGCCAATCTTATCAGCATTAGTCAACTGTGTGACAACAAGATGGTTGTTAAGTTTAACAAAGATAAGTGTCTTATTACTGATCTAAATGATGAGTTGGTCATGACAGGTGTAAGATCAGCAAATAGCGGCTATATTTTTGAAAAACCTGAAAAAGAATTACTTCAGAATAGGTGCAATCAAGCTATTACTAACAATGTTGATATTTGGCATAAAAAGCTTGGTCATGTAAACTATAAAACCTTGGATAAACTTGTTAAAGAAGAATTGATAAGAGTTATTCCCAAACTCAGTTCTAAAACTCAAGGTGTGTGTGGTGATTGTGCAATAGGTAAACAAACAAAGAGTATTCACAAGAGTACTAGTTAAATCTACACTAAGAGAGTCTTAGAACTTCTTCATATTGACTTAATGGGTCCTATGCAAACTGAAAGTATTGGTGGTAAGAATTATATTTTGGTAGTTGTAGATGATTTCTCCAGATACTCTTGGGTGATGTTTTTAAGGGATAAATCTGAAACCTTTGAACTCTTTAAAACCTTTTGCTTGAAACTGCAACTTGAAAAAGGTTCCACCATTAGTAAAATTGTTAGGGTCAGAAGTGATCATGAAACTGAATTTGAAAACAGCAAGTTTAGCAACTTTTACAACTCTCTAGGTATAAGTCATGAGTTTTCTGCACCAAAACCCCCACAACAAACTGGTATAGTGGAAAGAAAGAATAGAACTATTCAGAAAATGGCTAGAGTCATGCTTAATTCTAAGAAATTTGCCAAAAGATTTTGGGCTGAAGCTATTAACATTGCATGTCATATTGTTAATAGGGTTTATATTACAAAAGGTATTACCATGACTGATTATGAAATTTGGAAAGGTAGAAAACCTAATGTCAAGTATTTTCAAGTATTTGGATGTGTTTGTTACATTCTTAAAGATAGAGAACATCTTAGAAAATTTGATTCTAAGAGTAACAAAGGGGTATTCCTTGGATATGATCAAAATAGTAGAGCTTTTAGAGTCTTTAATCTGAGAACAAATTGTGTCATGAAATCATATAATGTGATATTTGATGATTTAAAAGATGTTGATGAGACTACAGGTGATGATGAAGAGTCAGGAACTACAGGAAAAGAAACATGAGAAATTCAGCAAAAAGGCAGCCCAGTGGTGGTTGGAAGCCCAGTTGCAACTGAGGTTGAAACCGAGGTTGAAACCCAGGATACAACAGATTCTGAAGAAGAAGAAGAAAGATCTCCAAATCAAACTACAAGCAAGTCTCGCTATGTAAGGACTCAGAAAAATCACTCTCTTGATAATGTCATAGGAGAAGTCAATTCAGGTATGAAAACCAGAGGTAAAAGGAGTTATGTTGTTCACTTTGCTTGCTATACTTCACAGTTAGAACCTAAGAATATAAAAGAAGCATTGAAAGATAGTGAGTGGATTTTGGCTATGCAAGATGAACTGTCCCAATTTGAGAGGAATGATGTTTGGACATTAGTACCTAGACCTTTGAATAAAGCTATTATAGGTACAAAATGGATCTTTAGGAATAAAAGTAATGAAGATGGAATCATTTTTAGGAATAAAGCTAGACTTGTAGCTCAAGGATACACTCAAGAAGGAATAGACTTTGATGAAACTTTTGCTCCTGTAGCAAGAATAGAATCTATTAGAATGCTCCTCTCACTTTCTTGCTTATATGACTTTAAGCTGTTTTAACTTGATATTAAAAGTGTCTTCTTAAATGGTAACATTCAAGAAGAAGTTTATGTTAGTAAACCCAAAGGATTTGAAGATCCAAAATTTCCTGAACATGTTTATTTACTGAAAAAGGCTTTGTATGGTTTAAAGCAAGCTTCTAGAGCTTGGTATGACAGGTTAACTAAGTTCTTGATTGAAAAAGGTTTTAACAGAGGGGGAGTTGATAAAACTCTATTCACTAAGAAAACTAATAAAGATATCATCATTGCTCAAATTTATGTTGATGACATAGTGTTTGGCTCCACATCTGATAATAGAATTGTTGAATTTATCTCTGATATGAAGCATGAATTTGAAATGAGTGGTGGAGGAGAATTAACTTACTTCCTAGGATTGCAAGTTAAACAAAATAAAAAGGGCATTTTTCTATGCCAAAGTAAGTATACTGATAATCTTGTCAAGAAATTTGGTTTAAGTGATAGTAAAGAGAGAAGAACTCCTATGAGTACTACTTTAAAATTGTCTAAGAATGATAAAGGTAAGAGTGTTTGTCCTAGTCTTTACAGATCTATGATTGGAAGTCTTCTCTATTTAACTGCTAGTATACCAGATTTTTGCTTAAATGTAGGAGTATGTGCCAGATATCAGGCAAACCCTTTAGAATCTCACCTTCTGGCTGTCAAAAGGATTTTAAGATATATAAAAGGCACTATTCACCTTGGTCTATGGTATTGTAAAGATACAAACCACTTTCTTGTTGGTTACTGTGATGCAGATTGGACTGGTAATATAGATGACAGAAAAAGTACTTCTGGTGGTTGTTTTTATTTTGGTAATAATCTTGTTTCATGGTTTAGTAAAAAACAAAACTGCATTTCTTTATCAACTGGTAAGGCAGAATACATTGCAGCTGGAAGTGGATGCACTCAACTCATATGGATGAAACAAATGTTAAATGATTATAATATTAAACAAGAAGTATTAACTATGTTTTGTGATAACAAAAGTGCTATAGATTTGGCAAAGAATCCAGCACAACATTCCAGAACTAAACATATTGATCTAAGACACCATTTTATCAGAGAACTAGTTGAAAAAAAGAGTTTAATTTTAGAACATGTTTCAACTGAAAGACAATTAGCAGATATCTTCACAAAACCTCTTTATACAAACAAGTTTGAATCTTTAAGAAGTGATATAGGGGTATGTCACTATAGATCTAATTGAATACTCTTGCTATGTATGTCTGTTTTGAGTACCTTTAATACATTTTATGTCTAAGGTAAGTCTTGATTGAGCTATGACGTTTTTGTCTTGAAAAAGCCGCTAATTAGTGTCTCAAAAACAGATGTGGGATAACTTGTCTTAAAACCTCTCTGGTAATAGAGTTGCAAGCACAAAGTGCAAATTTTACAAGTAGGTTGCAAGCTCAGTTGCAACCCTAGTTGAAACCTCATTCAAATACAAAAAAGACCAGTGATTGTCTAAAGATTATCATGATGCATATGATAATAATCATAGTGAACAAAACAAATGAAAAGGTCAAGACAAAGTCTTGATATTTTTGACATCACTTATACTCTTTCCTTGCTGAGGTCATCAATCTAGTTTTTGTGTAGAGTAAAAATATATTTGCTCAAATTAAGCTCATAGACTTAATTTTTATTATGGATATTCTATGATAAATATATCTTATTGAGTAAATGGCTAGAATCTTATTTTTCAAAATTCTATATCTATATGTTATTGCTATCTTTTTCTTGAAACTAGTCAAAATTATTTTCAAAACTTCAACTCCTTAAAATTCGAAATATTGGATAAATCTATTTACTTTTGGAATGTATATCTAAATTGTTTGCTGAATTTATCTTAATAAAGACAGTATTCTTCTTGATTAATTTGAATTTCAAATTTTCCATATCTGTTGCAAGGTAAGTTTCTATTTTTCAGGAAATTTGTTTCAAAAAGAGATTTGGGTGTATCTTTTCTATTTTTAAAATGATTTGGGCTTAATTGCTATTAATACTAACTCATTTACTATCCCAAAATAATAAACAAATCAGAATTACTTTCTCTCTCTTTTTATATTAAAAACCCTACTTTCTCTGTAAAACCCATCTTCGTTGTTCCAAGTCCAGCTGCAAGCTAAGTTCCAACCATGTCTTCTTCTTCTTCTAATCAATCAAATCTCAACTATGAAGATGACAGCACTCTTTGAGACTTCATGGATCAATCCAAAACCAGTACAGGTTCTAAGGCCAAGGTAAGTGAGACTTTTTCTACCCAACCTAAGAAACGTAGGGTTAAGAAACGTCCTCGTAGAAACCTACAGAGAAACCCTATTTCTGTTAAATATGTTTATGACACTCTCTATAATGAGGTTGATCCTAGGTTTTAGAATGGGATTATGTCTGACAGGTTCAGTGCACTAAGTAATAGGGAGATTCATGCTGAAAGACAGTTGAATTTGGCTAGCTATAAGCACATTCAGGTGCATGTTGAAAAATTATTAAAGGATGTTGGTTTAGAAAGGACTATCAGCTACTCTGATTCTTACTTTCCTGAATTGGTAAAGGAATTCTATGCTAACTTAAATGCTGGTGTGTTTGATGAGGGTGATACAGCCTATGGGAGAGTGTATGTGAGGGGTCTAACTCTAGATTTCAACCCTCATTTGATAAATAAGTTTCTAGGTTCTCCTAGTTCTTCTGAGGGTGGTGGTGATTATGACATTCATGTTGTAGCTCTTGCAATTACAGGCAAGGAAAATCAGTTTGATGGGAATTCTATTAAAACCTCTTCTCTCACCCTTAGTGATGTTGTGCTGCATAAGATTTCTAAGTTTAATTGGACTCCAACCAAACAACCTTCTAAACTTAACAAGGATATGGCAGTCTTTATCTATAGGATCATGTCTAAAATACCAATTAACTTTGGTAATCATGTGTTTCACCTCATCAAAGATTTTTGTGATGTCAAAGCTCCTTCCATACTGCCACCCTTTCCTTGCTTGATCACTAAACTTATTCTGTCTCAAGTTGTACCCACATCTTCCATACATCCTGTCCTAAACTCCTTTGAAAAGCTTACCAATTGTCCTTCTGCTTTATACATCTCTGCAAAGCTTCTAAAGGAATGTCATGTTAATGACATCACTGGTGAGAAAGGAAAAGAAAAGGTGTCAACAAGTGCTGCTCCTAAAAAGAAAGGAGTTAGAAGGTATCTAGAACAGCAGTTTGCCATCAATCAAGAGAAGAGAGTTGAGCTGGACAATCATGATTATGAGATTAAAAAGCTGCTAGAAAATCTTAAAGAAAATGACAATGACAGCAGCAGTGACAGTGGCTACTCTCTGAGCAGTGAAGAAGATGAAGACATCATCAGAGATGAACCTATCTCAGAGAGAGCTCCTTACTCCAGAAGGCCCCTTTAAATCCTAGTGTGTCTTGATTCTGACAAATAGGGGGAGAATGAAGTTTATGAGTTCATGTTTATGCTTTCAATTTCTGTTTCTGCAATTTCTGTGTTAAGTCTATTTTGTGCCAGTATTTTTGGCCTTATGTTTGTTCTGCAATTTATTTCTGAATTATGTTTCTTTTTGAAATTTGAATATGTTTTGAAACTCTGGTGAATGAATAGTTGTCTGTGTTTAAATGATGCCTGCAATTCTAACTTGCAGAGGGAGGTTAAATGGTTAACTCAAAAGCACTAAAAAAAATATACAATAAAAGACTGTGTTTGCTAACAAATTTGCAGGTGAAGTGTTTTTCACAAACTTAGATTATTTGTCAAAACCAATGACAAAGGGTGATATTGTTAGGACCAGATTTCTGGCCTATAAACTATTTGTTGTCTATTGGTTTGAACTAAATAATCTTAGTTGATTGTTAAGAATTGAGACAGATTTATGTTTACAAGTGAGGTTGCAACCTCAGTTGCAACCATAGTTCTAACCTGCTATTCTGCAGGATTCTGTCCAGTTCTGTAATTCTGCATTACTATTCTTTAATGATGTTTATTTGTTTTAAAGTATGCAGTATATATCCTCATATGTTCTTAAAGATTTAGTTTGTGTATATTGAGAATATTAAAGTGATAAGGAAAGATGTTGTCTAAAGTATATAAGGAGATTAGTTTATAAAGATTTGTTTCCTTTAAATTAGGAAATCTAGATCTCTATTGTCATGCAAGTCTTTATCACTTTATTCAATCTATGTTTCCTATCAAAATCAGTATGATCTATTTTAGATTGAATAATATATGGAGTTATTGTTTCAAAATATATTCAGAAAGATTTTATCTCTAAAAGATACTATCTTATATGTTCCTTGTTTTAGGAAAAGACTAACTCATATTTCAAAGCTAATTATTAACAGGTATTAACTTATGAAGATTGAGGTCAATCCTACGCTGAAGTATCTCGTGCAATATGGAAAGATTGAAGTCAGTCAAAAGAGTCAGAAGCAATCATCAAGATCTTGAAGAAAAAAAATTGTTTTTACTCCTATAAATAGTTGATAACTTTACTTGTAAAAAGTGTGATCTAAATTATAAAGAATTCATTATTAAGAGAATACACTGTGAGCTTTTAAATGAAAACAATGGTGGGATGCCATTGATATTTTGAGTGATAGTTATAAGGTAGGAGCAATATAGAGATAGGCAGAAAAACCTAGAGAGAGTCTGAGAGTTTTTCATTAAAACTTAAATCCTATATTGTAAGCTTTTATAATATTATAATCTGGGTGAGTGCCCCGGAGACGTAGCCCGATTGGGTGAACTCCGTTGTTAAATGTGCGTATGATTTAATTAAAGTACATTTAACTTTACTGTTATGTGCATCATTATATTTAGGTTACAACTGTGGTTGCAACTACATTTGGAAGCTGACTGTATAACAGCAAATAGAACATCGGATAGGAATTTCAATATCTTTAGTTGGGAACCAAGTGATTTCAGGAAAGTGTGAAAAATAAAAAGTAATGATATATGGCTATGTATTTTGCCATTTTAAGTTACTTAACAAATAATAGCAGGATTAGAGAATCTACACTGAACAAGAAGAAGATCAAATATTATTTTTTTCTTTACATATCAATATTTTGTTAATCTGCAATTTTACATTCATTGCAGTTGCAGAGTCGGCTTAAGGCACAAGCTTCTTTATGTGTTGTATTTGAGTATTGTAGGTTGTAGCCTATGTTTTAAGAACATAATAACAAAAATACAAATATCGAAATTGTATGGGAATATTCTTGCGTGCCTTAATCTTTTAGCAGAACCTCCAAACAGAAACGGTTTGAATTGGAGTTTTTTTCCATCCCACGGTTAAACAGTTACCCTTTTTTTCTATATTGCAAGAACTTTTGCAAGCAAATTGGTCCATCAGTAGATTAGCTCGATATTGAGAGGACTCACTGATTTCCACTGGCACCATATTAAATTTCTGAAAAAAGATTCCCCATACATTCATCTTCACACTTCTAGTAAACCTTTGTTCTCCTTCTGCTGCCACTATATTATTTATTCCGTCACCAAAAAATATTTTCTCAAGTATGGTTCTATAGTGGTTGTCACGGTCTGAGCAGTCCTCTAAACAGTCAAAATAAGCACTGTAGAAGAATAACGTCTCAATAAACCGATTGAAAAACGAAGGTGAATTTAGGTTAGCTTCTACTTCAGTGACTACCATCATACCCGGGTTGAGATTCTTTATCACTCTCATTACGTGCTGCAAACAGTAAGGTCTTGATATCATTGTGCGCAATATTATGGGACAGTAAACTATTACTGCTTCTCTGGATTTAATTTGAAAATGCTCTTTTCGAAGGTCTTGCATATCTGATATAATTATCACACTATACGAAAAGGGCACGTTTAAGGACTTTGCAAATGCTTCTAGGTGTTTGCCTGTTTCCTTCACTTTTTGACTGTCCGATAGGGCAATAGCAGTTATTTTTAAACGTTGAACTTGGTTTGAACTTCTCTCTGCTAGAGTTTGTATAAAGGATGTCCATTGTACTCCGCTCCTAATTTGGAAATCAACTAAATGGATATTTTTTTCTTTTTCCACTCTTTCGAGAATCGCTTGTATTCCTGTGAATACTGTCACTTGATTGAACGGAATCTCCTGGTGAAATTTCAAGAAAACTAGGTTAGTACTTGTTCCCATAAGAGGCAAACCATATTTTTCTTTTTCTTCGATTTTTTTCACTATGATTTTTCCTGTTTCCCTCCCGATTCTCTCTCTCAGCGCTTGTGCAAAATAGTATATCACCCTCTGGATAGGATTACCAGTATCTGTAGCTAAACGTTCGCAATGAGCAAGAAATGTGCTTGCTCCTTCGTATTGTTGATAACCTACCTTTTCAGCTGCTGCTAAAAGGAAGTGACCAAGGTCAATATCTCGTATTTCTTCTATAGAAAGGTCTGAGAAAGATGAACCATAAGGGTGCATGTACATGAGATTATGATCAACACCTTGTATAGTGCATTCTATAAACCTTTCCCCACCCATCCTTATGATTTTCTCGGTCGAAAATTTATCATTGTCTTCTTTTTGTTCTTTTTCTCCTTTTGACTTGGTAAACCCCCTCGTGTAGTTCCTCAAGAGATCAAGAGAATCTAAATCAGAAGAGCGGTGTTGTTTTAATATTTCGTAGAAAATGGGAGCTTCAAGGTGTAGAGTATCTTGAGCTTCTATTACTTGGTTTGGCACAGTCGGAAAGTTTCCATTACCAAATGTGCAATGATCCTTCGTATTTTGTGATGGTGGAGGTTGATCATTTTCGATACAAGAGGAATAGATATCTTTCCAACTTACCAACTCTATTAAATCTAAATTTTCTTTTCTTTCGATGGACTTTTCAAACTTGTACTCTCGAAGTGGATTGAAGTCATTTTGAATTTCATAGGTAGGGTATGAAGCGTTAGAGATAGGCCCTTGTTGCATCATTTTGCGAAGAAAACTGATTGCTTGCTCTTTAATTGAGACCTGTATGTGAAGTTTAAGTTTAAGATTTTCTTCAATCCTTTTTTATAGACAACTGACCTGGTTCATTTTTTTTAATCCTGATTTGTAGTTTCATTAATTTATTGACGTACGCCAAAATATCGTTTATTGTAATTTAATGGTTTCAGTAAATCGACAAAATGGTGACCATAGTTCCGGTTCACTTTTTTCATTGTGGTTTATGGTTTCATTCAATTATCAAGCACAAAGAATGATTTTTAATTGGGAATTATATTGTTTCATTAATTTAACATACACCATAAAGTTGTTTTGTGGATTTACTTGCAGTGTCCTACATAGGGTTTACTGTATATACTCTTCGTTGATATTTTATTATATAAAAAACGAATGATGTTTTTCTTGCCCATTGCACAAAGACAAATTATGATTTATGAATACACAGACCAAATCAGCATGATTTTTTTAGTGTCGTAAAAACACGTATGTCGAATAAAAAATAAAATAAATATGTCGAATATAAAATAAAATAAATAAGTTCTAATATAAAAACAAAGATTTTTTTTATGTTTAACATAGTATAAAATAAATATGAAATTAAAACAAATGGTATTGAGAAATAAAATATTTTTTTAATAATATTGTTTGTTTGGGAAAATACAATGTTCATTTACGAAATTTAATAATTTCAAGATAAAAAACATAAAATTTTAAAAAAGAAGAAACTATCATGATTTGAACTCTTAACATTTTATTACATTAAAATCAATTTTACCACTACACTAACAACTTTTATGTTTAATTAGGTGAACTATATATATATTAAAAAAATTTAAGTTATACATATAAAAAAAAATTAAAAATCACCGCTGGGATGGTCACGGCCATCCCCTGGTCCGCACCTGTGAATACATATACAATGACCATTTTAATTAAGATCATAAAGTGGTGTTTTGTCGAGTTTGCTCAGTCAGGATGTGAGGGTGAAATAGCAGTCAAGGTCGAGACATCATCATTCATCATCACATGAATATAGTTGAGATACAAATGACAAGAAATTCAATCATCATCATATGAATATATAGTAGTCACTGCACTAACATTCACATATTACTAATCAAATTCTATTTTTTATATAATTAATAAGTTTTATCTCAAAAAATCTCTTACATCAAACTCACAAACAATTCTCTATTCTTATTATTATGACTCTTTACAAATAGAGAATAAATAGTTCTACTCATCAATTAAAAATTAATATACACCACTTTAATCATATGTATGTTATTCCCTCAAATATGAATTTTATATTAAAATGTAATGTTAAAATAGTTAATTATTGATAAAAATGATGTTTTAACGAGGCTATAATAGCAAAAAGTTGAATTTTCGCTTCTTATTTGATTTTTTTTTTTATATGGATGATGTAACATAATTGTTTGGGTACAAAAGATTAGAAAAGAACGTCGTCATCACATGAATTTAGTGGTCAGCACATGAATATAGTTAAGATACAAAATACTAGAATAAGTGACATCAGAACATGAATAAGGTTAAGATACAAAAGACGGTAGAATATTTAGCAGTGTAACAATACTTGATCTGGAAAGGAGAAAAGGGATAATGTAAGTGTATACAACACAGTGCTCTATGCCTTTTGTACTAAAGCCCCCGATTATGTCCATTGTAACAAAAAATTATGAAAGTTTTGAGTTCCCGATAACTTGTTTACTTCACATAAATTTCATAGAAAAACATTTGTCTTAATAAAGAGAAAATGATGGATTGGTATAGAGTACTTATTTATAGAAAACCCGACTCTAAAAACATATTTAAATATTGATACATATTAATTTATGAGAACGATTTCGCTACCTCTTTGGTAGCAGCCCAAGGCTGCCTACTTAGACCGTAGACCAATAGCATTAGTCCACCTAGGAAAGAGAAATTCCAACAAAAAAATTGATAAAAAACATTCCTAATTGGCTAATTATGTTCTTGTTTAAAGAAGAAAACATGTACATATCTTTTATCTAAAGTTTTAGATATACACAAACATATCTAGTACTTAAAATGAAGAAACTTAATTTTTTTTTTCAATCTTTAAGATTTGGAGGTTTGAGAGATTTATCCTAAAAATATATAATTATTGTATGATATTATTGGACTATTAAGCTTTACTCATAGTGGGCATAAGTTGGTTTTTCTAACTTGTATAACCCTAAGCTCTTCTATATAAAGAAGGTTAGGGTCTCTTGTATATATACATTCTGATTAATAAATACATTGTTGTTTTCTCTCTCATACTTCTCTCTATATCTATACATATCTCTATATATCTCTATAACGAGCTAATATGTCACACAACACGTTATCAGCACTTTGCTCGCGGAGACTAGGGTATACGTTCAAAAATTGGGATATAAAAAAAAAACGGCTAGATTTTGCTCTTCCGATTACACCGCCAGTAAAATAAATCATGCAACAATTACGGGTAAGCAATCTTGCTTCGTTTTTTTTTTTAGTACCAGTAACGTATAATATATGGATTATGTTACTATTGCATGAAAATCAAACCATGTACTACTATGCACATAATTGGCATGGCTTGTCTCTATATATATTAATATTTTAGGTTGATAGAATCAAATCTGTAAACTACCATCAAAAGGATATTGTTATTTATAATCCTCTCCATGTTTAACCGTATTAAAACTGATATATGCAGACAGTTTAAACATGTGTAAAATAAAAAAAACATGTAATTGTAAACATGTAGTAATCTGTCGGACTGAATATGTTATATACTGAAAACAGTATGACTGTTTTGTAATTCACTGAAACTATTGAACGTTTATGTTAATTACTAAAGGATTAAACTAAAACTTCTCTGAAATTATGGACTGAAGTTGTAATAACGCTGTAAATAGATATATAGTTTGCTGAAATTACACGGATAGTCCCTGTAGTATATTACATGTATAAAAAAAAGTATATATGTGTTATAAAAGTCAATATTCGGCCTATAAAAATTCACCCACATGCATATATATATATATATATTAATTAAAAGGAAAGTAAATAAAAATTATATGTTAATTGAACAAATTGATGTGTTTCCATATAAATTTGATTCCTTGCATGATTGTAGTGTATCTTGTATGTTACCATGATTAAAACTTACACATCTAGCAATAGAATAAATAAATATTGACTAAACCTTGCTAGTGTAAATTGGTAATTACTAATAAATTCTAGATTGATGATAATATTGATTAATTTGATTTTCTTATTAGGAAATATATATTGCAATATATATGCTAATCATGCAAATAGGTACAATCTAAAATATTAGTTAATAATATACTAATTTATTTATTGCCATGTACACATATGTATAATATGGTAATTTGCGAAATCATATATTTTCACATTTAAGTTGGAAAAATTATGAACATTCCCCAAATAGGCTCACCTATTTGGATACGATATCTAGGAAAGATATAGGCGGAAGTCGATATCTTAATGAGGTCGGGTTTTAAGTGGCATTCGTGCCCTCCACCCTCACCGTCTTTCCTGGTCGTGTTCAATTAGAGCTACCGAAAGGGGTTGACTAAATAATAATTTTCCCGAGTGTGTTTATATAGTGATGTATGTTTCGCCGAATTGGTGTTTCAGTATCGACCCGTCGTTCGATCAATGAGAACCAATTCACATGAGAAGCAAAACTAATGTTTTTGAAAAAACGTTTGTGCCTGTGCAAATCATAAACATATAAAGCAGTCGTTTTATATGATAAATAATCCAGAACTCCCAACACATGTTGGATGCCATCTATGATGAGAAAAATCGTAAAACATACTTGCGAAATGACTGTTTAAACGTTGATTTTAATCCGTCACCACATTTTACTCACCCTGATGTGTGAAAATGTGATGCCCAAATTTTTTTTTGGATGCCATCTTTGATGAGTAAAACACGAGTTTGTTGTTACCATCAGAATGAATGCTAAGGCGTTGATTTTATTCCGTCGCCACATTTGAGACGTGATGACGTCTATGGTGAACAAATGTCTGAAATTGATATAATGGAGCAATCCTTCACCAAAATACTAGCTTAGAAATGGTATTCCATAAGCAGTATCGTGAATTTATATTCACCATGTTCCTTTATCACCCATATGTTATTGGATAAGAAAATTGCCCCGGTGAGTAGTTTTAATCGTATTGGGTCAATGACGAATTGTTTGCTAGATATTAATGCTCTTCGTGTATATTTTTTTCCACGAATCGAGAATCGAGACAAGTGTTATTTGTCTCGAACTGTCGTGATCCCGATGAATCGCCTAGCCAAGCGAGATTTTAGACAATCGTCAAAATCGAAAACCTGTGGCTTCAAGACAGTAATTGAAAGGAACAATATGGCCCGTTGTCACAAAGCAAGAGATAATGCTCAAGGAAGCAACTCTATGCTATAAAGACAAAAATCATGCACAGTTACTCCTTAAATAGTTCAAAACTATTAGAAATGTGAAAAAACCGATGCTAATGTGGTTAAAGATAACTGAAAGAAAACTCTTGAGACCCCCGGTTTTGTGGCTCAAATAAGTTTGGTACCTTTCTGTATTGATTTTGATAAATTATTGAGCCATTTTTTCGCTCATCTGGATTATATTTTTCCATTTGGATTATGATTTTTCCATTTGGACATACTTTTGTATTATGGTTTGCCTGTTTACGAAATTTCTCGAAATAATTTAAAGTGTTTTGAGCAAATTCCTTTGACAAATGTGACCAAACTTTAAATTATGAAATTTTAGGCAATACTTGTGGGGTAGTTGATTTTTTTTTTGGAAATAGTGGGTAACCGTGTACCACATAATTTTACCAACTACTTGCCTAAAAGAGTCCTTTGTGACAATGATTCTGGACCTGTCGTTCCAAATCAAAATCTTTGGTAAAAACCAAATTGATTTGTCAAATATGAGGTCTTATACTCATGTAGGTCCTGCCGTACCTTGTTGAGTTATAAAATATTCGAGAAAACCAGTGTTATCTGGTAATAGCTCATGAAAGAATTTAATTTTTTTTACGTAGCCTCCATTTAATACGACCAAAAGTGTATTTTAGAGGAGTTGAAATGTCTTTTAAGTGGTTGCTAACACATTCTTTAAAGCATTTACAGTTATCTTATCATTTCGCCTGTCGTCGAAATGATAAATAATTTAGATGCTAAGACATGATTGTCTGTACTATCATTCGCCTGTCATCGATTGATAAGAGCATTTTGATATTGTGGCATTGACCGGATGAGATATTCCCGGGTCAAAAGACGATGGTTGATTTATAATCGCATCGCATTTGGATTCTCTTTGAGGATATATTTCGTGATTAATCCGAAATTAATGTCACTAATGCTCATTTTGAAAGACTATTATGTGTAAAGATCACGAAATAAACTCGTAAAATTCTTGTAAAGAATTGAAGGAGTTATTGTGGACTTATCCAACCATAAGACGGACCATAAATATAAATGGTTATGGTTGATGCATCGACAATAAGTCACATGATTATTGTTGTCCACAGAAATGCAGCATTTTTCAAACTTTTAGCCCTATCATTAAGTTGATGGCTCATGATCCGGATTATCCTGAAAAGTCTAGTCGACTTGATAATTCCGAAGAGTAAGAATCGAAATTTCGATTTAAATTACTTGAGTTTGGAAATTGAAATTGAACATCCAGTCGATTATGTTCAGACCCAAATGGACTCACGAAAAGTTTGATGATGCGACTGCAAATGGTTACACGCACTTCTTGGTCTTGCACACCAAGATTTTATTTTCATTCGGGGTCATGCTATTTTGCTGCATTGGTCCGTCATGAGGCCCATAGACACTCAAACACCATATACATACCAGTTGGTTACTGGTTATGAGCCAGAAGTATCATATTAATGCGTGTTTAGAGTGGTTAATTAATATTTTCATTGAGCCGCTATAGCGTTCAAAATATGGACCTCTGAAGGGGACATAAGTCGATTATGAATCTCATGCATATCATTTGATAGAGTAACATTGGCAAGCGATCTCTTTACCGTATGATATGCGAAAGTGACATCGCTAAGACTGTTCTCCCCATCGTTAGGGGGAGATTTGCACGTTACCATTGATAAGGAACGACATGAAGTAACGTGGCATAACCCACACAGTCTTATCTTGATCCCCAAAATTGCACTTAGTGATAAGTAAGTGCATAGACTCCCTCAAGTCTAACTAAATGCCAAACGCATTTAATGACTTTATGAGATGTCACGAGATTATTTATACCTGCTAGAAAATGCTTGCAAGGATAGACGTTCCTGTCAGACGCCGTGTTCCTGTCGTAACACGTTGCTTTGGCCAAACCTGCCAAGTAAAGGACGCTGCCGTCGGCCATTAGTTTGTCGTCCTTCCCAAGATATGAGAAAGTTGACCGGTTCTTAATTCGTTCAGCCCAGAGGTGGTGAACTGAAACTCGTTTGTCGCACGAGATTATAAAGGAGCAAGGAGATGTGTGATTTCCTCCTCATCATAAGAATCTCAAAATATCTGTCGATCATGATATCTTAGACGATATTGAAGCGAAACGAGACTGTCATTGATTACTTGTTCATATATTCGGTGACGACTGATAATATGAACAAATTATGACAGGGAACCATGTACCGTTGCCTTAAGTCAACGTAGAATAGACTGGACTAATGGAAACTTGCAATCCAAGTAGACTCATTAGCGAAAGTGTGTTCGGACCTGTAGCTCCAACACCACCAATGTTAAACGAGTTCGTTTATTTGGTTATTCGTAAGGAAAAAAGATGAGAATAATAAGATTGTAGAATGTTCGCCTAGTAGCTCAAGGCTTCTCTCACACCTTAGAATTGATTACGAGATGGTTGATTTCCTCGTAATGGACGTTATAATGGTCCCCTACTTTATCAGTTTAGTAGTTTCCGGAACTCTGATTATGCAGCATGTGATTGTGGTCATGATTTTATATCTATGGGGATTTAGACTAGAGATGTGGATGAAGGTCCCTGTGTGACTTCATGTGCTTAAATCAAGTAGTTCCTGACCACGGAACACGATCTCAATTGACTGAGACGTTCACTATATGGAATAATATAATCCGAGCGGATGTGGTATACCCGCCTAAGTGAGTACTTGATTAGCTTGGGATACTTGAACAAGTATTATGCCCTTGGGTGTTTTATTACGCGATCCATTTTTGGATTTGCCTTCGAGATGAAGGATCTTGGGAAGACACGGTAGTGACTCAGCCTGATGATCGAATCCCGTAAAGATTGAATCTAAGTCCATGATTCAGACTACACCCAGAAAGTGTTATGACATTTTAGTCATCATGACGCTAAGTCGTCAGATTCTCCCATGATCGTTCGATCACTAGACATTGATATAGACCCAGTCCGTCCCTGATGCGACGATGAAGAGATATTGAACCATCATGTTCATATCTAAGTACAATAAGCGCATCATTGTACTTGATCTAATGTGCTAGGACGAACATCTCGTATGCTGTGAATGGTATAGCTCGACACAGCATCGCGCTAACATGCTGCCATCGAAATGGCACTAAAGACACATTCCCTTACCTTAGGGTAATTTTGTAAGTGGGCTAGTTTATCCCATTTGTGTCATCGAGTGTACCTACCCCCTTCGGTACTCGAATTAACGCAACCCTTTTTCGGTTATACCGATGCCGGTTACTTATCAGATCCGCATAAGAGATATTCCTAACATGGCCTGTCTTTACCATTAGGAATAAGGCGATATCTTGGAGGTATTGGAATGACTCCAAGCGAATCACTCTGATCTATTCGTGCTCTATGAAACGACTAGAGAGTGTATATGGCTTCGAGCTAGTATTAGCCATATTTGAATTACATATGCCCTGTCTCACGATCCAGATAAAACAATTGTCATAGAAGACAACTTGTTGTTATCGATCAAGAGATACATGACTACATTATGCTATTTAGCATTTATCGTCAAAATAAATCTTCACATATGAAGTTTAAGAGGATCTTGTCGAATGCTCGTTTTATTCCACGTTATATTTTATTGCATACAGTCGTGTGCAAGTAAATGAGGCATCCAGTCGAATGCTCGTACTCTTTATTCGAATATGAAATCATTGCACCCAGTCATGTGCAAGTGAGGGGAAGCATCTAACTGAATGTTTATTGCACTAATTACTAATTAGTCTAAATCCTCGCACTTTGTCGTGTGCAAGTGAGGGGGAGCATCCAGTCGCATGCTCGTGTACTCTTTTTGTCCTTAGACCAAGGTTTTTTCCCACTGGGTTTTTCTTAGCAAGGTTTTTAGCGAGACACGTTCCCATCATATCTCACTTAAGATTGCCAAAATTAGGGAGAGTATCCTGTTGTATACTTCTTACCACTGTGTACTCTTTTGTCCTTCGACTAGAGGTTTTTCCCACTGGGTTTACTCTAGCAAGGTTTTGATGAAACACCTGTTTTGTGGTTGATTCCATACTACTACCACTGTTGCACTTTTTTTCCTTCGATCAGAGATTTTCCCATTGGGTTTGCTCCGGTAAGGTTTTGATGAGACACATTGTTTTGTGGTTAGTTAATTACATAGAATTTCGACCTATATCATTCGGCTACACAGTTTCTCCTATGTACCGGTTTTGTCCCACACTGGGTTTTCCGTCCCTAAGGTTTTTATGTGTTTAGCACTGCGAATAAACTCGACTCACATCGACAGCATGAATACGAAGAAATCAAGACGTCCAAAGGGGGAGTGTTGTAGGATATTATTGTATTATTGGGCCTTACTCATATTGGGCTTAAGTTGGGCTTTTTACCTTGTATAACCCTAACATCTTCTATATAAAGAATGTTATGGTCCACTTGTATATATATACATTCTGATTAATAAACACCATGTTATTGTCTCTCTCATACTTCTCTCTATATTTATACATATCTCTATATATCTCTATAACGAGCTAATATGTCACACAACAATAATAATAATAATAATAATAAACTCCTTTCCTTTTAAGTTCTATTATGAAAATTTAAGTTTAAGCTCAAAGAAACTAAAGATGGACGTGCACCTTAATTAAAATCATAAACAAATAAAAATAAACAAATAAAAGACGGAGTATGCTTCTTTAGATCTTTCATAATTTCTGTGTAGTACCTTTTCTTATCGGTAATAAGGTAATTTTTTATTTGTCAATCATTTAAACCAAATATAAATATCAATATTAATACATTTTATGCTACAATTGAAGAGTCAACCCATATCACACATATTTTTAAGAAAAAATGTTGTCACAAATTTAAAATATCACGTAACATCATTTGGTATTATGAAAACGAAGTATTACGTAACATTATATAGTTTGATGCATGCTACAAGAATCTTTTAATTTATTTTATTTTTATTTTTTGTTTAATTCTTAAAAAAAATTATTTTTATTTTTATTGTTTCAATAATCATGTTGCATCAGAAAAATGAAATTGGTAGTATCACACGTAAACGTGAAGCATCACGTAACATCATTTGGTGTTATCAAAACGAAGTATCACTTAGCATTATCTAGTAATTTGAAGCTACAAGAAGCTTCCAATTTTGTTTTGTTTCATTTTTTGTTTCATTCTTTTTAAAACAATTACGTTATTTTTATTGTTTCAAGAATATGTAACATCAAAAAAATGAAATTGATAACATAACATGTAAACGTGAAGCATCACGTAACATCATTTGATATTTTAAAAACGAAGAATCATGTAGCATTATCTAGTTCGATGCTACAATTAGAGCTTCCAATTTTGTTTAATTTTGTTTTTTGTTTCATTCTCTTTAGAAAAAAATAATTTTATACATAAAAACATCACGTAATATCATTTTGGTATTAATTATAATCTAATTTGGCAAGGAAATGAAAGTTATGATGTGTCTAGCCAAGAAATGGTATTTATGCCCGAATAATTGTCACATATAGGGGGTGGGTAAAAAATTTAGAAAGCCAACCCGTGCAGATTGGGACTGTTTGAGTGTAAAAAAAAAATTAATCCGTCCCGTCCTAATCCGGTATATATTTTGTGGGTTAGGTTAGGGTTGGCATTTACAAACCGCGGGTTAATCCGTCCCAATCTGTTTCAACCCGCAATATAATATATAAATATCAATATATATATATATATATATATATATATATATATATATATATATATATATATATATTGTGTATATTTCAATATACTAACCTCCCACTTTTATTCTATTTTAGTTTTGTTACTTGTTTGTGAATGTTATAAATGTATTTTGATTGGTTTTATTTTGTATTTCTGTTTGAAAATTTTAATTTATTTTAAATTTTAGGTTGATTATGCAAACTATGAAAAATAAATGACCAAAATAAAAATTTAAGAATCAAACCAAATCTAACCCGTAATTTATTTTGTGGTTTGGGTTGAGTTCTGTTGGGTTGAGTTGAGATTTTTATTGTAACGGGTTGGATTGGGTTGAATTTAAATTTTACCAATCCGTCTTGTGATTTTTTTTACGGGTTTGGTTATGATTGAGGTCAATCCCCTCCGTGCCCACCCCTAGTCATATATACCAATCATTAGGCTATGTTTGTTTGGACGGAAAATATTTTTCAGTAAAATTATTTTCCTGTAAATTGCTTTTCAGGAAAATTATATTTCTGTAAATTGTTTTTTCTCTAATCGTTTATTGAGTGTTTTGTGATACTTGAATTTTCTATGGAAATTTCTTTACGGACGCGTTTGACATCGACTTTTACAATCATAAAACTTCTTTTACTATGAGAAAAAAAACTTGCTAAAAATAATGAGAAAATTAAAATAAGTCACTTATAGTTTTTATTACTTATAACCGACTTATAACTTAATTTTCTTAATAAGTCATTTTCACTGATTGATCATTTGGAAATGTACAAAATAATTTCATTGGAAAATTTTAATGTTTGGTGATTTTTAAGTAAAAGCTCAAAAGTCCCCGAATTCCTAAATTCTATGATTTTGAGGTTTTTTACGAAATTTAACTTTTGAAAAGTTAAAAAAATCTTATGTATCAAACATTCACAACTTTTTTTAATTAAAAAATAAAATAAGCTGCTTTTAAAAATAATGACAAGAAAACTTATTCAAAATAAGTCAAATCGATGTAATATCGATCAAGTTTGTGTTTTATAAATGAGTTATCATGTTTACCATTACGAGACATTTTAATGGTAAATTACATGAGGTTTAGGAAAGAGGTTGGAAAATTATTATTCACTCCGTTCCTATTTAATTGTCCATTACGAAATTACGTGCAATTTTGACCGGCTTATAACTTATATCAAAATTATCAAAATGAATTTTTGTAAAATTTAATCATAAAATTTAACATTTGAACTATATGATCAACTTTTAAAAAAATTTATTCCGACAATTTTGATACAAGTTATTAGTCGGTCAAAATTGTATTTTCATAATGAATAATTAAATGGAAACGGAGGGAATACATGATAATATTTCTGTGAGAAAATGACAAAATCCTAGGAGGGGGTTAGCATTTATACTCCAATTAATAAAATATCAAACAGTTACTTCGGTTTAGTGATGTCAATTTTAGACAATCCGGTCCGATCCGATCCGATTCAACAGTTTTTTGTTATTTGAGTAACGATTTTACCGGTTCTCTCATCATCTACGGGTCGGGCCTGATCAGGTCTATATAACTTTTTTTTACGTATTTTACCCGACCCATACCCGTATTTGTAATGGATATAACGGTTCTCGGTGCGATTATTCACCCAAAATACCCAAAATTCGTAAAATTTATTCTAATTTTCTAGATATTATTTTCTAAATGGTATTTTTACGTATTGATAATGTATATATTTTTCCAAGTTATTTCTTAAATTACTTGTTAAAAATAAACAAAATAACGAAGTACTATCAATTTTTTTTGCTTCATATTGGTCAACAATGTGTTTGATTGATTACTGAATCACGTAAGCATTACACGGTCACTTAAACATTACAAATTAATGGTTCCATTTCTAATTTTCTTAATTATACATTTTATTGTTAATGATTTACCTAAATTATTAAGAAAGATAGACTGGATTAAAAATAAATTGTAATCATAACAAAAATTAACAACTATTTTTTTATTAAATGGTGGAAAAAACTCATATTTTTATATTATTAATGATAAAGATATAAAAATATGGAGAAAAAACTCCATAAGACATAAAAGAAAAATAAAATAAAAGAACGTCAACTAATAAAAAATAAAACAAGTATAAAAACATCATAAAAACTAATTGTTCAATGTTAAATCTTCAACTGTGTCTTCGCACATATTAAAAAACGTTTCGTCTTTCTTCACTAGCCGTTCTATGAGTTTTTCTTGTGTTATTTCTCGTGCATTTATCCAATTTTCGTTGCACATACATAATATGTATATATATTTTTAAAATATGGTTATATATTACGGTTCTATAATTCGGGTATGCGGGTCGGTTTCGCAGGTCGGGTCTACGAGTCGGGTCCATGATATAGAGTTGAGAACCATACACGCCCCACGATATAGAGTTGAGAACCATATACGTCCCAAGAACCAACGAGATCGAGTTGAGTAGACCCAAAAACGGTTTTCTGACAGGTCGGTTTTTACGATTTTTGTTTATTTACGGTACGGATTCCCTTTTCTTACATGTCACAGAACCTTTCTAACTAATAGCTAAGCCGTTTCTTTTCATTCAAATCTATTCATAAGAGATACTAATTATTGCACCGTATAAAGCTTTTTACGTTTACAGTTCATACGAAACTTGTCAGTGATTACAAAGAAAGAAGTTTTATCTCATTATTTATTTAAAGATCTTAATAGCAATGTCTATAAATAGAAATATAATTATATCCTTAACTAGCATTTCATTACTAATGTAAGTTACGTAACCAAGTCTTTCAAGATCCCAAGCCACCTCATTATCTATACTATTAGTTTTTTTTTATAGACATGAGCTCTTTAAACAAATAATTAATTTTTTTTTCTTCTAATTACACAAATTACAAATAAGTCAAATACTAATAAACGGTTATAAAACTACATAAATAACTAAATAATATTCACGTTCATAGCTTCTATCAGCAGCCGGTTAGCATCTCTCTCCTCTATCTCTCTGTTTTCCTTTCAAATGAGAGAGAAAATATTTCATCAAATCAATTTAATTCAACATATTAAATTATCTGTGTCTTTTGTGACACTGTTGCAAAGAGATAATTAGCACTCAAACCTAATATTAATTTTCTTAAATTTTAATATTTATATTTTTATAATTTTTATATTCTCCGTTACTATAATTTTATTACTGTTACACTGCTTACACGCGTCACGCATGGCTGGCGGATACACTAGTTACAATTTATACAAACAGTACTATCTTTCCAATCCTTAAACCGACAAATTCTTTTTACGCCATGTCTTATAACTCATACTCATTGTCCTCTATAATTTAACACCAATATTAGTTTTACGTACCTAACTGAATCTTTAAATTCCAATATTTAACTTCTAATACCATGCATAGATAACTCCCTATAGTGAATGTGACTCTTTTAATACATTTAAAGCTAAATGGGTAAACACATGTAACGTGTATTCATATACAATTGTGGATTTAATACAATCCAATTTAACATGGGACCTTCTTATCATTAGCTAAAAAAATAAAATAAACATCAACTTGTAAAAGTCATAGTAATAATCTTAAGGGAAATAATGAAATATTTCTTAATCAAATAATAATACGATTGTGGTAACCACGACCGTTTGTTGCATGGCGTCCACGACAACTGTTTTCGTTACACCATCACTGTGTATTGGTTTTACACTTCTATTGTTAGTCAAGACTCTGATTTGTTATTTTTGTATTCACTAATCCAAAATAGGATGCAACCATGCCAAAATTTGGACTGAAACTATTTACTCAATTTTAGTCGTTTGTTAAGGACTTTCAAGTTCCATCTTGTTTTTTTAGTGGACTGTAAGTAGTTCACCAAGGAAATTTTGAAGATCCCAATTTTTTTTAAATATTTTTAGGAACAACTTCCGGGTCTCAAAGGGTATTAGATCATTTTAAAGAGAAGGAAAATTGTTCCATGTTGTATTTATCATTGTCATAACGTGATTTCAAGCACCTTAAGGCCCTCCTAACTATGATTGTGAAGGTGGAAATTTTGGAAAGCTGAATTATGGTTCATTTAAACGGCGATGGTGAAAGATACTAGGCTTAATTGATTTTCTTGGGTAAAATTGTTACGCACTATTGC
This sequence comes from Primula veris, assembly GCA_963682055.1. Lineage (NCBI taxonomy): Eukaryota > Viridiplantae > Streptophyta > Magnoliopsida > Ericales > Primulaceae > Primula > Primula veris. The sequence goes on along the minus strand of OY821748.1, from coordinate 20,201,566 downwards.
AGACTCACGAAAATCATTCAATCAATTAATATCAAGTTAAATGAATGCATGGCCATTACTGAGTCTCACTGATAGTTTGTGTTAAAGTCTCTACCTATTATCATCATTGTCTTTTATGGTAATACCGACTCTCCTTTCATATATTACCGACCACTGATATATCTATATTCTCACTTCGTATCTCTTGTATCACTTGACGAATACTTGTTTGGGTATGTTTCAACGCTCAAATCACTTGGTTGTTTTTATGGCAAGTGATCATTTGTTTGAGTACAGGTTTAGATGAAGATTAGATACTTCGTAAATTATTAAGAAAAATGGAGCATCACATAGCAATACGTAAGTAATCTGAGGTCAAACAAGCGAGAAATTAAGATATTTTAGAGGGAGAGATTTAAAATGAGGGAATTTTAGTAAAGGGAATCTATAAATATTAAGGTTTTCAAATTCGAACTACCTACTATTATTATTATTTTCAAGATCAAAAGACAATAATATTTAAAAAATAGAAAATAAAAAACATATAAAAAAGATAACGACTTATGAGAAAAAATATAGAGCAAAATTTAAGATTTACAAAGAAAACATATTGAAAAAATCTATAGCATTATAAAAAATCAAACAAACAAATAAAAAATCAAAAACATAATATTATATCATTCTAGAGCAACATATAAAATAAGACGAGTAAAACTCAATAATTTTTACCGACAAATTAAATGAAAAACCCAACATCCAATACACTAAAAATTACAATAAAAATAGAAACCTTACGAATAAACACGAAGCAATACAAATCATCAATGGGAGAGAATATATAGTATCATGGAGAATCAACCATTAGAAACGAGAAATAATATAGATAATGGCAGATAATCAACTATAATAAAAAATTAAAAACCAAATTTCAAATAGTATCACTATATTATCATATAGCATCGTTCATAATCAAACAAACAAATAAAAATTCAAGATCATCGATAACAAAAATATAAACTAAAGTATCATTGTATAGTATCAATCAAAAAAAAAAGTATCATATAACATCCATTAAACAAAATAGTGTAAAACTCGATAATTATCATCAATAAAATAAATAAATAAAGTCATACACCCTAAAAACTAAAACAACAACCTAATTAAAGAGTATAAGCATGAAGAAACACGGAGCAACACATAGCGTAAAGGAGAGAGAACAATAGCATCACGGAGCATCTAACAATACTAACACGAAATAAAAGAGAAATTCGTGAACGATAAACTATATAAAAAAACAATACTTAACTCCAAAATAACAATTGAAATGACAAAAACCTAACCCAAAAAAAATTGTTTGTCAAATTTTTTAAAGATAACTTGTATATAAGAAGAATTATTTCTCTCCATCCCTTTGTATATACGCCTGTATATAAACAAATTGATTTCTTTATATGTTTATCACTGAGAGTTTGTAGAGATAAACATTGGAAATATATTCCCAAGAAATTAGGAAGCAGTTAAGCTAAGCTAGTGGGTGAGATATGATTAAGGGTATACTTGGCAATTTTAGCCGTATATGTACTAGAGATTAAATAAGTTTTTCTTCCTGTTTTTTTTTAATACTTAAGCTCCTGGATATGTACTAAGTGATAGTTTTCCCTTTTTAGTAAATAAAAAGTTTATGTGCACTGAATGTTAAATTAGACTCGATTTTTTTTTGTGTTTTCCTATATAAAGGTGGTAGTAACGTGCTAAACCAACTTTTTCTCTTTTTTAAATGCAAAACTTAAGCTTTACGTATGACATTACACTTTATTTAAGCTCACGCAAAAAGGTTATAAGTTTACGCTTTCACGTTTTAAAAGTTGCATCGATCGACAATTATGCCACACTGTATAATATTGGAGACATAAATTTGTTAGAGGCAAACAAATTTGAAAAAGCAAGATATGCATGTTTTATCATATGTTGATGGAAGATCATGTATATATAAGTCTTAAGTCCTAACTCCCAATTTATTGCATACAATATCATTACTGTTTGAAGCTAAACTTATTTTGATATCTGGAGATAGATACTAGATAACAACAAAATGTGTGATAAAATAAAACTTGCACGGAAATGAAATAAGTGAGCTATTTCTAGAACTAGTTTATTTCTTTTCTCCTTAAAGGAACTTCCAAGTGGAAACAGATTGAATTGGAGTTCCTTTCCAGCCTACCCATAGGCTCTCCCCATTTTTTTCTAGAGTGCAAAAACTTGCACAAGAGAATCGTTTAAGATGTAAACTAGCTAAATATAGAGAAGACTCACTTAGCTTCATTTGCTCTATTCCAAATCTCTTGAAAAAATCACCCCAAACATTCATTTTCACGCTACGTATAAATCTTTCCTCTCCCTCGGCCGCAACAATATTATAAATACCATCACCGAAAAAAACTCGCTCCAGTATGTTTCTATATTCATTGTCTCGATCGGTGCATTCTTCTAGACAGTCGAAATACGCACTGTAGAAGAATAACGTATCGATAAACCGATTAAAAAACGAAGGCGAATTAAGATTGGCTTCTACTTCATTGACTACCATCATAGATGGATTTAGCTTATTGAACACCCTAATTAAGTGTTCCAAACACTCAGGCCTCGATAACATTGTTCGCAAGATCAGTGGACAGTAAATAACCGGTCTTTTGTCCCAGTTCATTTGAAAATGTTCTTGTCGAAGGTCTTTAATGTCTGATAAAAAAATAATGTTATATGAGAAACACAAATTTAAACTATTTGCCAAGTTTTCTAATCGCTTCCCTGTTTCTTCCATTTTTTGCCTATCCATTGTCCCAATAGCAGTAATTTTTAAATATGTAACTGGGAACGAAGTTCTCTCCGCCAGCGTTTGCATAAATGCTGTCCATTGTACTCCGCTTCTAATTTGCAAATCAATCAAATGGATTTCATTTTCTTTTTTGACATTTTCCAAAATCGCTTGTATTCCTGTGGAAACCATTATCTGATTAAATGGAATCTCTTGATTAAATTTCAAGAAAACGAGATTAGTACTCATCCCCAAAGTATCATCGGTTTTCCTCCTTGAGAAGCTTCCTGTTTCCTTCCCGATTCTCTCCCTAAGCGCTTGAGCAAAATAGTATACAACCCTCTGTACAGGATTACCTGAATCAGTTGCTTTAAACTCGCACCGATTAAGTAACTTGCTTGCTCGGTCGAATTGTTTTCGACCTACCATGTCTGCTGAAGCTAGAAGAAGATAGGCAAGGTCCACATCTCGTAATTCCTTGATAGACACGTCTGAGAAAGACGAACCATAAGGGTGCATAGCCATAAGTGAGTGATCGATATCTTGAGTGGTGAAATAAATGAACCTTTCCCCAGCTATTCTCATGATTTCCTCGGCCGATAATTTTACATTTCCATCATTTAATGTGTTGTTGTGTCCCTTTGACTTAGTAAAACCGCTAGCGTAGTTTTTCAAGAGGTCTAGAGAATCTACAGGAGAGGAAAATTGCTGTTGTTTTATAAATCTTTTTTGGGAATTCTCATATATGTAACTGGGAATTTTGGAAGAAGAAGAATATATATCTTCCCAACTTGTGAGTTGTAATAAATCTTCTTCTTTCTTCATTTCTTCCTCTTCACAATCTATGTCGGGATAATAACCGCCTTGAATTACATCTGAAGAAAATGAAGCAAATTGTATTGAGGATTGCATCTTAAGAGAAGAAAGTTTGATAACTTGGTACTTTAGATGCAGTATCTTATTTGAGATGAAAATGAACTTAATGTGTGCACGTTTAATACGAAAAAATCATGAACCCAAGATGTTAAAAATTAAAATCAACGAGGATTGTCCTACTAGTTTTATAAGGAATAATTATTGTTTAATACACCAACATAATCGTTGGTTAAAAATTTGCATACTCAATTTATAAAATTAACAATTTACATACTCAGTTACAAGAGATTTATCCGTCAATCCGCTTTAATTGATTTCTGTTAACTTTGTAACCAATTTTTGGTCATGTGTGATGTTTATTTACCCTTAAATTATAACTGTAAGTGATCAGGTGATCACACGTGACCAAATTTCTCTTAAAAATTTAATATAAATCGACTAAACTATGTTGATTGATAAATATTTTATAAGTGAGTATGTAAATTATTAATCTTGTAAGATATCTATGAAAATTCGTAACCACCAATTAAACAATATTTTTTTTTTCTTTTTATAAGAAGTATTGTCAAATGGAGTTATTAAGTCAGCATATACGTAACAAGAGTTCATCAAATTATAACACTTGGAACATCTAAAATTAACACTTTTGGCTGAAACATTTTTAATATATTTTGACTTAGTGATGTTTTCGACATTTACTCAAAGACAAGTGCTCGATACGAGAAATAGTTTTATCAACAGACATGAAGTGTTACTTTGTCTCCTCAAGAGTATTATAATATTAGGTCAATAGTCATTAGTCAAGGCACTTTGATCAAATTAAAAAAATGGTAGGTTATATTTAATAAACATGATAAAGCATATATTTTGCTCGATTAAGTAGTGTTTTTCAATAATAATTATTTAGATGATCGATAGTAATAGATTGAACGAAATGTTATCTTTCTTTATTTATTGAGTAAATTACAATTTGCTTTTATTACAATAATCTCAATATGTTCGGTATAAATCTTCGGTCTTCGACTTGACTTTTGGGTGGCGTGTACTTTCTAGTGAGATAAACTCTGAAAAGTCTCTGTACTGATATATCTTTTCTGCTAAGAAGTCAGATAATCTCATTATATTGCTGTTTGACTCTATTTATAAGGGTACGTGAACCACATGATATTGACAAATGACGTTTTCATCTGTCAGATCATGGACTTTTCACGTAATGGGTTTTGCTAATTAGAGTTAGTCCAATTGACAATTATCTTTCCTATCTTATAAGGAAAAAGACCATCATGTCGTTATACTCATTATACTTCTCATATTTGATGCGATGGATACCCATTAGAAACATGTGAGTCGGGTCATTGCTGAATATCACTTATCGGATATTATTTTCATGTCGTATCAAAAGAAGTTAGACCATGGTTGGAGTAGAACAAAAGGAAAATTTAAGAAAATTTAGATGTGTAGCATAGGAATTTATCATTGGTTTCATAGGAGTATACTTTAGTTTGATTTAACTTCAAATTTATGCTTATGATCATATTAATGTGGTGGTTGGCTATTGAAATTTAGTTTCTGCTAGCCCTAAACTGGTTTTAACTTTGGGTTTTTTTACAGATATCTTCGAGCTTTACTCGTAGTGCGCGGGCTTGCAATTTGTAAACTTTTTCTCGAAGTCAAAACTTAGGCATGTTCCAAAATATAACCGATAAGTGATATCCTCCAGGCATGTTCCAAAAGAAACTAGCTAGTCACTTTTTGTAAACTTCGCTCAGGGTCTGTAGAGCTGTGAGAAATTTATATCAGAAACGGAATTGTTGAATTACTGTGTAGACATGTAGTAGATTATCCTAAATTACTGTATCTAGGCGCAATCTGTTGAAATGATAATCTCTAATGCGTGGAAGTCGGAACACAAACCAAAAGGATAGATATAGAATGTTACATAAATAAGGTAGTTGAAGTTGACGCGATGCCGTCTTGGATCTTAAACCGTTTGACACAATCTAGAAACCATAACAATTTACACTAAAGCAATATTGACCCGCTACTTCAGTTGGCTCTTTCTCTTTCAATTTTCTCAAAGGATTTTTGACCATTTCATAGCGGTTCATATTTTCCGTTATTGAATTTTTTTTTATGTGAAACTAATAAGTAATTTGTATTCCTAGTATTGACATTGCTGGCAGACATAAGAAAATAAAATACAATGTCAATTCAGCAGGCTAGAGTATCTGATGTTGAATATGCTGGTATTACTACTAAGTGACAAGATTTAATTTTTGTATCTTTATGTTTAAACATCGTATCATGCTTTGAATGAAAAAAAATCGAGATTAACATAGTGAGCTACTATGAGAAAACAATATTAATTACACAACTGACAAAATGTTTGCGATGCCTTCAAGGCTCTACAAAGCTTTGTGTTCTTCATGGTGCAATAAACTTACCGAAAAAAACACTTTTTATAGTTTTATGTGCTAGAAATCTTTTTCATATATGCATAGTTTTACTTATACCGTTTTGAGACAATTACGAGAAAGATTTACCTCACACATATTTTCACCGATAAACCAACCCGTTGACATGTAAAACTTATTCATTATATGGCATACTCATGTGCCATATCTAGTTATCATGTAAAACTTATTCATTATATAATCATTAATTAGTATTTATGACTAAACCTAATACATACATGATTAAGAACATTTTAAATAAAAAGTGGGGTTTTCCACCGTTAATATAAAAAAATGATTAAGAAGATTTAATTGCTCATGTGTATTAATAACTTGGAAAGTACAAGTTCTAACAAATAAGGGAGGAAAATATACTTAGTATTATTAAAAAATAACAAGGTTACAAATAACTACAAAAAAATCTGCAAACCCAACCCGTAACCTAATCCGTGCTAGTTGAAAGTCCAAAAAAAAATTAATCCGTCACGTTTCAATCCGATATATATTTTGCGGATTGGGTTAGAGTTGAGGTTGTCAAACCGTAAATTAATCCACACCAACACGTTTCAACCCGCTATATATATATATATACCTGAATACCAAGTATGGCTCGTAATAATCTATCTTCCGGAACACAGGACGATTCTTTCACCATCTAGGGGTTAATTTACCTATTAATATATCACCAATTTCCACCCAAGATCCGAGCATCACAATTCCGTTTTTGTCTAAATTGCGTAACAAATGGGCTTCTAAATCCGGTATTTTATTAGTGACCCTTTCGGGACCATGGCTTGTCACATGAGTCTGAATTTCATAATTCAGTATGTTAAAAGAAGTATAAATATATAAATATATATATATATATATATATATATATATATATATATATTGAGTGTATTTCAAGATATCAACATTTTATTCATGTTATATTTTAATTTTGTTATTTGTTCGCGAATGTTGTAAACGTATTTTGATTGATTTTAATTTATATTTATGTTTAAAAGACTCAATTTATTTTAAAATTTAGATTAATTATGCAAACTATGAAAAATAAATGACCCAAACCCAACCCACCCAAACCCGTAATTTATTTTGCGGGTTGAGTTGGGTTTTAATTGTAATGGTTTGGGTTGAGATTTAAATTTTATCAACCCGTCCTCATCCGTCCTGCAATTTATTTTGCGGGTTGGGTTAGAATTGAGTTCAATCTGCCTCAATCTGTCACGTGTCCACCCCTGCAAATAACTGTAAATATATTGACTAATTTATTTTTATTTAATTTTGTTAATTCACGAACAAAAACAACAAATTATGAAGAAAAAATTTCGTTTTTAGGATTGAAGCTACAAAAATTGTACAAAAATATAAGAGTGGTAAGTAATTTTTTGTTTAGTACGATTATTCCTTGTTACTTTGTAGTTATTTTTTTGTAGTGATTTTTTCATTGTTCACTGTCTTAAATATTCAGCATTTTACATGAGCCAATTCTACTAAGTCAGTGTCAAAAATAATTAATTCTCCGGTAGACAAGAGATATCAAAGGAGCATTTAAAGAAAAACTATGACATTAATTACTATTGAAAATAGGAACTACTTTTCGTTTTCCATTCAAATTAATAGCATCCTCCTGGGACATGAAATGATGAAACATACTAACACGCATGAGTATCTAATCTCGAAAAAAAAAATACGTTTAGTGCATTGTACTACATGTTATTAACGATTTATTTATTGAATTATCAAAGTTAACAATTAACGTACTGAACTATCATAATATTCACAATTCATATACCGCCGTTAATTTAGTTGGATGAAAATTAGTTTCAATTTTTATTTTGTTTTCATTCTTTATAACTTGTATAAATTTAACACTTAATTTTCTGAAATGTCTCATTTTAGTATAAATTCCAAAAAATAAATATATATATATATATATATATGTTATATTAGTGTATGTATAAATATATATATATATATATATATATATATATATATATATATATATAATGCATGTATACATATTATTACAAATAATATAAATTCTAACTAATGTTTGTGTATAAAAAAAATTACAAATACTTTACAAATATATTCTATTTACAAAAAATAAATACTTTTTTGAAAAAAATAAAAAAAATTCTTTCCGCTTTTTCATGAAAATATTCAAATAGTGATGTGGTCTTAAATAATTTTTACTCGAATGCCATAAATCTAAAACTTTAGTTTGATTTCATGAATACTTTTTTCTATTACAAATATGCTTTTTTTTTTATCAATATTTTAGTTTCGTTTTAAAGAAAGTTTAAATAAAAAAATTATATATTTTTTTTTATTTTAGAAAAAAAAATCAAAGAAAATCTAGTCAAATAATATGTTTTTTAAACTGCGATATTTATTATGTATGTATATGCATGTGTTTTAGTAGAAAGATTGTAAATTGTAATGTTTTGAAAAGACATTATTAAATTTATAAAAGTTACAAAAAATATGGCCAAAATAAAAAGTTATACTAAATTTCATTTAACTAAATTAACGGCAGTATCTGAATTGTGAATATTATGATAGTTCAGTACGTCAATTGTTAAATTTGATAATCTTATACCTAAATCATTAAAAACAGATAGTACAGTGCATTAAATCTATTTTTTACTTCCTTCTCAGCATGTAAATGTTTTAGGTAGGATTTTCGATTGGAATGACAATTATATATTCTTGGATAAATTAACAAAATATACCATTTTTTAAACTAAATTAACAAAAATATACCCAAAAATTTAAAATTACCAAACACATATCCAAAAGTTCATACACTAATTTGTATATTTCATACCGTTATTCCAAAAGTTTATACCCTTATTTCAAAAGTTCATACCTTAATTTATATATTTTCATACATTTATTGCAAAAGTTTATACCCTTATTTTAAAAATTAATATACTAATTCGTAGAGTTCACCATTATTTTCAAAGTTCATATACCAATTTACAGAATTTATATGCTTACTTGCATAATTCATATTCATAATTTTCAATCTATACCCTTAATTCACGTAATTCATACACTTATTTTTCAAGTTTACACACTAGTTAACAAATCCAGCTATTGCACGTCCTCCGATCTCAAACTAACACATCGTCGTCGTGGGCTTCCCCTTCGACGATCGCATCTCCGTCGACATCAACCTCAAGTTTTCGAGCTCACTCTACACTCTCGCCGCCCACTTCGACGGATGTTTCTGTCTCAATTTTTACCGAAGAAAGAGATCGGAGAAAGAGATTGAGGAGGAGAAAAAGATCGAAAAGATATAGCGAGTAGGAGAGAGAGATCGGAAATTGAGAGAAATTATGAGAGATCGGAGAGAGAGAAAAATGATGAGAGATCGGAGAAAGAGAACCAGAAGAAGAGAGATCGGAGAGAGAGAAGCACGAAAGACAGATTAAAGAAAGAGAGGAGCAGAAAGTGAGAGGAGTAGAGAGATTGAGATGGATGCATGATGTTTTTTATTTTTTATTTTTTATTTTTTATTTTTTATTTTTTATTAATTAAATTTATATTTTTAATAATTTAAATTTTAAATATATATTTTTATTAATATAATAGTTATAAACCATGTTTATATTAATTCCACATGCATTCTTTCCGGCCACTTTTTGGGTCAATTGAGTCTTTGACTACTAGTCTACTGTGAACAAACAAATTAAGAATCTAAACGCCCACATACCCTAGATCTCATTCTTATTCTAATTTGCTAGCCTTCCTCTCTTTTTGACGTTTGATTATTTTTGCCCCCTTTAATTTGAAAATTTGAAGTAGTCTTTTCCTACACGCAAATTATCTGCACAGGCACAACCTTTGATTGCCAGCAAAGCCTACTTATATTAAGGAATAGAACAATTAGAACCAAGCTGCTATAACTTATGTTCATGATTGATAGATGAAGTTTATGGACAATATATTCCTTGTTTGGGTCTGTTATCGCTGACCGGTTGTTAGGTTTTATATGTTTGAGAAAGGGGTAATGATACGTTCAAAACTAGGACACTTCCGACCACACTATTGTAGAGACCAATACAATATGATTCAGCACATTTTGCATAGGGAGAAGGGTAACCGAAATTACGTTAAACTCCACAGAATAAGAGATGCTCGTGTGAATTTTAACCAAACCTACATGTCACATGGCCATTGAAGCCAAAAACTACATTATTTCTTCCGTTGATATGCCTTCCTTGGTCAATTGGAACGAATTGAGTTCTGTTAACATCTTAGTGACTGAAGCTTTTTAATTGTCGGTGAAAAAATCCTCGAGTATAGAAGATTTTAGTAGTCAGTACAAAAATTAAGTAAAACATCATCCCTCCAAAAACATATTTTTGATTTTTAACTGCCGCTTCGTAACTAAGAAAGTTGTCTCCTTTCTGAAAAGGAAATAAATGAGTCTTTTTGGCTAAACGTAAATTCCTAGACCAGGTGAAGAGAAATATAAAACTCAGCTTCTAATCTGAACATCCAAATGCACTGCATAATTCAAAAAACCGTTTGTAATCTGCAGCATAAAAGAAGAAAAATAAATAAATTTTAAGCTTAGATGTACTGGTCTACCCATTTTTATTTTAATTCATAAATATAATTAATAATGAAGCATAATTGAACCCGAAGTATATTACATAAATATACTGTTTCAAACAAATAAAGGTAATACTCAATTCCATGAATACGTACAAAATTAAAATCATGCGGTGAAAAGGAGTCTCATGATTATATTGATAAATTGACTAGGTGAGACTAGGCGAAGGTGGTGCAGAAGCAAGATATGCGTATCTCGGGACTTGATTGATTATGCCTTTGCATCTGCAGAAAGGACATAAATTCTTCTTGGGCAACCACGCCGTTATGCAGCTCACGTGGTACTCGTGACCACAACTAAGTCTCCCAGTTCTATCAAAATTATTATATGCAGCCAAACATACAGCACACACGTTGTCTTCTGCAGCTGAGCTCGGAATTGATGCAATATATCTTCGTATCTTTAGCCGTAGTCGATATTGGTACTCAGTTGTAATGTTTAATTCTCTAGATATATATGATCTTCACTAGCTCAAATCCACCATCTATTTGTTGAACACAGTAGTAGTCTACATCAAACGGACTTCCGTAAGCACGAATTAGGATGTTGGTCATCTTCTATTGGACAAACTTCTAGAATCATAATAATATTCTTTAAACGTGATCAGGATATATCCCCATGTGTTGGAAGTTGGAACTCTATTGAAATGGAAGGCCAGGTTCATATAGTTTAAATAGTATGTGAAAGTACTAATCTCTTGATCATGAATACTTTCACCAAAATAATAAAATTCTTCAGAAGGTCTGTAATTGTTATCAAACGTCCTCAATAAAAAACCCACCATTTTGTTCATGAACACGATATAAGTATTTATCCCATGGATAAATAAAAGAGTGCCCTCCAGAGGTTTGAGCAGGTAAAGTGTCTAATACCAACACATTATTATTGTGTTGAGAACAAAAAATGTTACCATCTCTTGGAACTTTGGTAAAGTGAAGTACAAAGTCCTTCTCAGGTAAATAGCATGTGGCAGTTTTGTTTTCCTCATGAAAAACAAAAGTTTCATCACCCATCCTCCGTAGACCGACTCTATTATTATTTTTTTAACACGATATAGTCCCATAATCCTGGGATATGGAGAACAATTCAAAATATGATACTCTGGAGTATTTTCCGGTGCAACACTGTATAGAGTTATCACATTATCTTTTTGTTGAGAATAGCTAGAAATTAAATGTCACCATCATTTGGATATGTAGTAAAGTCAAGTGCAATATCGTACCGATGAAAATAGCTTGTAAAGGTAATATTCTTTACACGAAAAGCCCAAACATCATTACCTGTCTTCAATAGCAAAACGCCAGACTTCGTTCCATGAACACGATATAAGCCCTTTTCAACTGAATATCTTGAAGAATGCAAACCCTGATTCTTCCAAGAAGCTTTTCTTAAAACATTATCTAGAAATAACTCATTATGGACTCGTTTAGAACAAAATAGATCACCATCTCTTGGAATTCTAGGAAAATGGATAACCATGCGCTTATGAGGTGCATAGTACATGATCTGGCCTGATGATTGAACTTAAGGAAGAGCATTTAGTGGCAACCAAATCGATGACAAGATTGCTTCAGGGGTCTTCTTTCATGGGTAAGTTTGCTTCGGTCTTTTGTGCATTAGGAAAACTAGTCAGACGGCGATGATTGTTGATGCAACTTTGTAGCCTTGTAGGGTTCATTAGACAGAAATTTATATCCTTGAAAGAAGAAAACACTGTTTGGATCAGGTTCTATCAAACTGTAATGTATAAATTGAGAATAGTTTTGCGAACCATGAGTTTTTTCACTCATTTGCCCCTTAGTTGCCATAAGCGATACCTGGAAAACGCAGTCCTGCGCTTTCATCAGCTGATTCGCTCGAAGGAAGAAACGTGATTCCTCTGCAGATCGAAAAGTCATGACAATCAAAGAAAAAGAGGACAAAAAACTCTAGTTGTAGGAGGGAGGGCACAGAAGCAACGCACTAGTAAAAGAGATGCATATTGGATTGAGATAATTGTCATATGTACAAAAAAACTCAACTTATTTAAGTTCAAGTGTGGGGCAAAACTTATTTAATTTCTAGTCTGGCTTAATAAATAAACCCACCATATAAATAAATTCAAAAGTTTTAAAAAAAAATCAAAAAAGTCAATAAAAGTCTAAAAAGTCTATAAATATATATATATATATATATATATAAATATTTAAATATTTAAAAATTTAAAAATTCAAAAATTATATATATAAAAAATGTAATTTTTATTAATAAAATCCAAAAAAAATAAAAAAAAAATCGAAATACAATTCAAAAAATATTGTGTATACACTTTTTTGATTTTGTTTATGCAATTTTTCTGAATGTATATGCATTTTTTAGATTTGTATGCAAAATTCTCGATATTTATGCACTTATTTAGAATTATTTATGCAGTTTGCTCAATTTTATATGCAATTTATGGATTGTATATGCACTTTCTTGATTTTGTGTATTCATTTTTCTAGATGTGTATGCACTTTTCTAAATGTTTAGCATTTTTTTTAGATGTGTATGCAAAATTATTGATGTGTATGCACTTTGCTCGATTTATATGCACTTTGCTCGAATTATATACACTTTACTCGATTGTGTATGCACTTTTCTTGATTGTGTATGCAAATTTCGGCATTGTGTATGTATTTTTCTGTATTATGTATGTATTTTTCCGTATTGTGTATGCACTTTTCTCGATTATACACTTTTTTTCGATTGTGTATGCAATTTTCCGTTTGTGTATACATTTTTCTGAATTATTTTTTAGAAGTTTTGAAATTTTAGTATATTTTACTATATTACGAAGAATTTCAATATGGTTTATAAAGAACATTAGTCTCATCACAGTATAATTTTAAAGCATATACTATCTGTCCGTTTCGTGCTTGGAAAAGTCTCATGCAAACTAATTCCATAACTACATTACTAGAAAACAGGATAAATAAGGCGGTTTTTTTACCGCATTAAGAGGAACCGCCTTAAATAATTAGCAATTAAGACGGATAGTTTAGAGGCGGAAAATAAAAAGAGCAATAAAGGCGGTTCAGATACTGTCTTTAAAGACTCTATAACCGTCTTTTTTGGTAAATTATGACATTTAAGAGTAAAACAAATTTTATAAAAATAATGTACTTTTTATTTTATTTAAATGATCATTTGTTATATTCTGAATTTTAAATACTCAAAATAAGAGTAGTTGAAATTATAATAATATATGTTGGACAGTGTTTGAATGATATGTATGTTTTGATGTTTTTATAATAATAATTTAAAACAAGCTTGTAATAATATTCTTACCTATTCATCCGATTAAATAAACCGGATATATATATTAGTCACATTCTAGTACTGCAAAATTTATAAAATATTTTTTTTCATCATAAAAACTCAATTTTATGTTTATTTTTCTTAAAAACATGAAATAAATTAGTCAAACGTACATGAGATCATTACCCATGAGATCATTACCCATGACATACCAAATTTGTCAAAAAAAAACAAAAATAAACGTTATATATACCTTACTTGTCGTCTTGGATACTTTAAATTCCGTACCCCGTGCACACCTAACAATTTGTTACGTGGATACTTAGGGAGATAACAGTACTCGGCGTTCTAAGCGACAAAATTAAAACTCCCATTGGTGCATTTTATTTTATAAATTTTCTTAATAATTTTTAGTAGGATGGGCATGAGACGGATTGTTACAGATTGAGCTTAACCCTAACCCAACCCGTAAATTCAATTGTGGGGCGGATTAGAACAAGTTTGTAAAATTTAAATTTTAACCTAATAACCCAACTCAACTCGTTGTATTTAAAACTTCAACTCAACCCAACCCAACCCACAAAATAAATTACGGGTTGGGACGGGTTGGGTTTGAATTTATTCTTAAATTTTTATTTTAGTCATTTACTTTTCACAGTTTGTCTAATTAACCTAAATTTTAAAATAAATTGAATTTTTTCAAAGATAAATATAAATTAAAATCAATCAAACTACGTTTAAAACATTCGCAAACAAGTAATAAAACTAAAATATACCAAGAATGTAAGATCGGTATCTTAAAATACACATAATGTGTGTGTATATATATATATATATATATATATGGGGATGATCTATACACACATAAAAAAAACACATTATCTTTACACATAAATCACAACCCTCCATTTACTAAATTTTAATGGTCAACATTAGTTCATCTAATAACAAGAATAAACACATAATCTTGACCATTAAAATTTAGTAAATGAAGGGTTGTGATTTATGTGTAAAGATAATGTGTTTTTTTATATGTGTATGGATCCTTCCCCATTATATATATATATTTATAATGGGAAGGGATCCATACACACATAATACATATTATGTTTACACATCAATCACAACCCTCCATTTACTTATTTTTAATGGTCATGATTATGTGTTTATTCTTTTTATTAGATGAATCAATCTTGACCATTAATAAATAGAGGGTTGTGATTGATGTGTAAATATAATGTGTATTTTTATGTGTGTATGGATCTCTTCCCATATATATATATATATATATATATATATATATATATATATATATATATATATTACGGGTTTAAACGGGTTGGGACGGATTAAACCGCGATTTGACAATATCAACTCTAACCCAACCTGCGAAATATATAGCAGATTGGGACGGGACGGATTGATTTTTATTGATACTCAACTCGACCCATATGGGTTGAGTTCACGTATTTTTTACCCACCTGTGGTGTATATATAATGAAAAAATAGATGTGCGCGAATTGTAAAAGATTTCCCCAATCAAATTGCATTCACCGCCAACTAAAACAAGTCATAACATACCACGTCTCTCTCCATACAACAGTTACTTTTTCTCCACCTCCTTGCTCGATTATCACTGTATCTACAATTATCTCTATCTATCTCCTTAATTTACAATTTATAATTCACAATTCAGGTATGTTTTTTCATCACTTTTTGCATACTCAGATTTATGCTTGTTGATGTATTATTTCGGGTTTGTTGAACTACATATCAATTGCAAGAGATTAATTGATTTGTTTTTCGATTACAAAAAAAAATAAAAATTGATTTTCTCTAATTAATTGAACTATCCTAAACTGTTATGGCTGATCAGTCATATTCTTTTTATTTTCATTGGTTCCATTATGTTAGGGTTAAAATTTTATAATGATTTTCATGTATATGTGTTATGTTCACACCATTGTTGTTATGTATTTGTTTAATCTTGGTTTATATGGGTTTAGTAGCTTAGTTTTGTGTCAAGTGATTTATGGTCAGGAAACGAGATTTTGATGATGTCTACATGTTTGTTTACATGTTATATTATTTTGTACCAAAAGAAAAGTTATATTATTACAAGACTTTAAACTCTAATATACTTGTGTAGTCATATTATTTTCTACTGAAAGTATTTTTTGAGCGAATGACAGTGTTCTTTCTACTACTTTTTTAAAGTGTCTTTTATTTCCCTATTCGAATTTACCTGTCTTGTGCTGCTTGTTTATGCAAAACCCCTTGTCGACGGAAAAGCTTTAGTATTGCCACATTTTTGTAAACCGAATGATGAGCTCAAATTATTTGTCAAAGATTTATAAACATCATGAAAAACTGTTTATGATTAACAATGATTTGTTATTTTAGTACATATTTTGTTTTCTTTTGTTTTTGTGCTTTTTTGGTTCAATTTTAGAAAAATAAACTGACATGCCCACCCTTTTTTAACAAGTTTGATTATATATGTATATACTTTGAGGATTAATGATATTTATAGTTTGTTTTACATTCAGGTAAATTTAGTTGGGGAGAATTAAAATGGATAAAAGTTGGATTAACATAAATGATAGGCTAAATCCTGCATATATTAAAGGTGTAATAGAATTTATCGAGTTTGCATATACTAATAAAAATAAAGAATCAAAGATATATTGTCCCTGCGGCGGGTGCAAAAATCTTAGACTAGAAGTAAAAGATGTTGTGGCGGCACATCTTTTTTAAAATGGATTTTTTATGGGGAATCTTCTTCTATTTTGGTTACTACTGAAGATACTACTTCTGTAGATGATATGGTAGACTTGGTTCGTGATGTATTCGGAACACATGGGTTAGATCAAAGTTCTTCTACCTCAAAGACAAGAAACTACGAATTACGGACTTGATATAGACACTGAGAATTTTGTAAAACTTTTAGAAGATGCAGAGCGGGAATTGTATCCAGGTTGTGGTTCATTTACCACATTGTCATTTGTAGTTAAACTAATGCAAATAAAAATATTAAATGGATGGAGTGACAAATCATTTGACATGTTGGTTTGGCTTGTTGAAAAAAACATATAATTTCATATAAAACTCGTATTGTGGAATGGATGGAGTATTTATCAATTCTCGGACATATACTACATCAACCAAAGATTCGTAACTCCCAAGTCCCAACATATGAAGCACTTTTGAGCTTACAAAAAGTGAGAGGTTTGTCTTTATTTGGACCTTTGATAGCATTCCATCTAATTGCTCAAAACATATTTTTTTTTTTAAATTTGATGATTATTGTATAAAAATTGACATGCATCAGAAATCCTATAAATTGGCTAAATTTAAGAAAACACAAAATTCACTAATGCATATGATTTCCTAGATTAATACTCTCTTCGTCCCTAAACAAACGTCCCCTGCAAAATTAGATACAATTTTGACCGATAATTTTTTCATATTTAGATTGCCGACAAAAATTGTTTCAAAAGTTAATCACGTAGTTTATGGTTAGAAATATATGATGAAATTTTGAATTTTTTCATTTCGGTAATTTTGATGGTCAAAGTTACATGTATTTTCGTAAGGGATATTTGTTTAGGGACGGGAGAGTATAATAGTAATAAATTATCATGGGGTCCACATTTATTTTTGTGGTTGTAATATTGTTATGATTATTAAAATATAATAAAAAAATAAAAAAATAATGTAAGGTTATTATAAGAAAATTAATAAAAAATCTGAAATTTTATACAATGTAAACGGTTTCTTAAAAAAATTATAAAATGTGTTATTTTTAATAAAATGTTTGAACTAGCTCTTGCGAATGCTCTAAGAGCATCCAACCACAACATTAATATGGGTGCAAATTTTATACCATTTGTGGTGTCAATTTTACGCTATCTACTCTAACATGTTTACCAATATCAAATATTACACATTTACACTAAAAACGCATCTCGTTAAAGTGCACCTCTCTAATGAAGGTTAAGGCCTTGTTTGGTTAATGTACAATTATGGTGGAAGTGAATCTAATCTTAAAACCCACATATCTTTTGTTTTGGCATATTTGGTATTAGGCTAGTCGTGCTATGGATATCAAATACACCAAAATGATTGTACTTGTACATATAATACGGGATGGAGGTGATATTGAAATATATAGTTCATACCGCATTTGTACAATTAGTTATGATATTTCAAGTTTTTTGTCACCAACGCCAGTTTTATTTCTTATACAATATATATATTTCTTAAGAGAAGAATGACAAAAGAATACATCGGTGATTGATTAAGCATCCGTGCAATCTAACACGTAATTGTTTTTTATATATAAATTGGTGGATAAACTCACTATTTCATTAATAATAAATGGTCGTAACGAGATTATTATAACTTAAATCAACAATGAAAACTTTGATTAAATAAATGTTTATATTGCTAAGAAAATAATAAAAAATCAGACTTTCATCTTTTTTTCTACGGACTTTAAAAACTTATTATAACTTTTACACATCTTATGCAACAATTGTGAATCTTTTTGTGATTTGAAACTTTTGTTTCAATGTTAGGAAAAGATTAGGGGATGAGTTAGGGGGCGACAGAGGCTACATCTCCAAATTTTTGAAAATTAATTATTTACAGTATAGTTTTTTTTTAACGAAAATAGCTATTTAGCCCTTCTCATATTGATTTTTTAAATTTCAACCCCCACTGTATACTTATGCTGTCTCCACTATCGAAAAATATTGTTTTTGATAATTTTGTGACCGTGAAGAACACTTTTTTTGTAAGGATCTAACACATAATTGTACACATGAGTATGAAAATGGATAAAAACGCTACAATATAAATAATTCAAGAAAACAATTACCGAAAAAAAAAAAAAAACTAATTAATCATTTGGATTCATTATATAAGTTAACCTGCTTTTTTTTTTTACTATAAATCTCCCAATCAAACGGACCCTAAGTGGGTAACTATTACTAATGCTTTATCACTCATACTTTAAAATAGAGTATGTGACATCGAGAGCATGAATCATGATAAGGTGAAGTTGGAAAAACTTATCTCCTAGAGAGTTGTTGAAATCCAATGGCCAAAAATGTCAAATCTAATCAAGAAACTTAATTTTATTTATTTTGCACATTTACATGGTAAACCATTAGTATTTACTCTATTTAATCAAACGGCAGAGCAAAACTTTCGTAGGAGGTGAACTTTCTTTTTAATTTGAGCTACCTTCTCACAACTCCCACTACCCACCAAACCCAATATTGCAACTTGCACTGTAGAATATTTATATTTATCTTTCAATTATTGCATAGTGGGACCACCTTTTTAGCCAGCCAATTAAGACGTGCAATAACGTTGGCGTATGCATACAATAATCAATAATGGCACACACCATTTAATTTCACTAATTAGTACTAGTACATGTTAGTGTGACATAATAGTCATTATAGAAAAAGCAATGCACTAATCCAGCATATTTTGTACAGCCTTTTAAGAATAAACAAATTATGGTATTTATTTAAAGTAGCTGGATTTTTCGACTGCAAAAAATATGTTTTCACACATAAATCGTAAATTCAAATTACAAACAGTAATTCTAATTTACGGTTGACAATTCAGAATTACAGTTTTAACATAAAAAGATTCGCCTGTTAAAAATCTCTTTTCACAGATAAACCTAAATTCAAATTAGAAACCGTAATTCTAATTTACGGTATACAATTCAGAATTACAGTTTTAACCTACAAAAAAAATCCATTGTAGTATAAAAATGAGTATATTATTTAAATAGGTATAGCCGTACAAGGGCTGCTGAAATAAACAGGCATTATATTCAATGAATGACAAAGAAAGAGAGATAAAACTTGTGGCTTTTGTCTTCTCTTTGCTATCATTTTAACTCTTTCTATCTCTAAGATATTTCTTTATTGCTATTTCTGCAACTCCAAGATCATTGCTTATAAAACTTCACCTGCTAGCTTTTCTAGATATTGATAGATAAGATATAGATATTGGAAAAAGAAAGAAGAGTCAAGAGAAGATCATCTGCTATGGACAGTCCTATTTCTGAACCAGAAACTCAGGAATCAAAGAAAAGGCATCTAGTTTTATTTTACTTGTCTAGTTTCCTTTTCTTTGTTTCATTTGGTTAATAATTTTGTTATTTTTTATTTTTTATATTGTAGGAAGGTGATGGAGAAGACTATTGTAACTGTGAAGATTGAAGCAAGTGAAAGTAAAAAGAAAAGTGAAGGTCCTCCCCCTTCTGATGACTGGTCTTGGAGAAAATATGGCCAAAAACCTATCAAAGGTTCTCCTTATCCAAGGTATTTTATCTCAATCTATATATATAATCCTATATGTATGTTATGTTTTAAAAGATATTGCATTTATATAGATCACATATTCACCTATCAAAGTCTTCTGGTATTTATCCTGTTCTTTTTCCCCTATAGACAACATTTTAGGATAATAATGTTCTTACAAAAGATGTTAACTTGGTGAGCACAAACGAGGAATTTTTTTTTGTGTTCTTACCTTTAATTTAATCTGAATTTGTGTGGTGCATCTTGTATTAGAGTACTGATTTTGTGTTGGGAATTTAAAGAATTACTATTTCACTAAATTGATTCTTAATAGTTTTCTCGGAAAGAAATATGAATATTTCAAATCAATACTATGAATAAAAAGTCTAAGATTAGCTTACTTACAAACAAAAGTAAAATTACTGTACTTTTGTAGACTAATTGTAGTTATGCGTTGTAACTTTGTATAGCCAAATGATCCCGGCCACCAGACACTCTAAAGAATAAAAATGTTTATTTGTTTTATAAATATGTTAAGTATGTCCTTTTTATGTATGTTGGGTACTTTTTCTTAAATCTCCAGTTATATATATGTGTGTGTGTGTGCGTGTGTGTGATGCAGGGGTTACTATAGATGCAGCACATCAAAGGGTTGTTCAGCCAAAAAACAAGTAGAGAGGTGCAAAAATGATGCATCAATTCTAATAATTACGTACACCTCTACTCATAATCATCCAGGGCCTGATATACCCGCAACCAAACACTTGAAAGATGCTAAATCTAGCCCAAATGAAAACCATACCACTACTCCCAAACAAGAAGAAGAAGAAGATGAGCTACAACAAACCGAAAACGGAAGTGAAAATGAAAATCATTTCCACTACTGCCAATCACCGTTCAATTCCTCTCACGATGATATGATTGACCATGGCGAAAACCCCTTTCAAGAGACTATTGAAAGCACATATGGATCACTAGGTGTTGTGTTTGATGTAGAGCCACTTAGTTGTCCTCTTCCTCTAATAAATTTCTCGAAAATGAAGTCGGAAGAGTATGATTTTTATGATGAGCTAGAAGAGCTACCCACATCTTCAATCTTTATGAGGAAGGATATGTTTGATGAGAGGATCCTAGTTCACCCTTCTTGATATTTTGTTTAGGTGAGAAAAGTAACCTATGTTATGTATAAAGAGATTTTTTTTCTTGGGCTCTTCTTTTGGTTCCCTATTTAATGTAAATGGTAGAGCTTAGCTTGGCTCTCTTGAAAACTTATGCAATTGTAGTTTCCCTTTACATGTTTAATCGATCCAAATCCTGATAAAACATTGATACAGAACTGGAAGTTTTTCATTGTGTGTGAGACAAATGACATCTAATGGAAAATGTTCAATTCTATTCCAAGAATGATAATGTTTTGGATCAGGGTCTCTGATCTAGATGTCACTTTCACCCATATGATAATTATCCTAGATGCTGCTTAGTTTACTAGTTTTTACTAATCAAAGTTTGTAAAGTATAGGTCCATTAAAATTTGATGATTGAAATTTTATCCCATCATATTTTGCAGGCAAATATGTGCATGAAGTTGTTCTATTGGAAAACAAACTAACATTCCGTTTTCTATTCTTTCTTTTTCATCCTTATTTTAGGAATGTGATTATGGATGGTTCAATCTAGCTATTTCATTTTCTCCTAGTAGTAACTAGAAAGGATGGGATAAAATCATAAAAGAATGTGTTCTGCAACTACTTTTATAGCAATGTATTTATATTTTATTCAATCACAGTGATCTGAATAATAATGATCAGTTGTTCATATATCTACTCCATTTATTACAGAAAATTTGCCCCACAAACACACTGAATGAGACAGAGGTGGGGCAATCACTAATTAACACGAGAGACACGATGATAATGCCAAAAGTAGTTTGTGGGACGTTAAAAGTTTTTTACTTTTCCTCTTTTTTGTACTAGAATTGTTTTGTTGCACGATTAAACTGGAAGCAAACATGCACATGGTTTTTTTTGTTCTTTGTGGCAGTTTTTCTTCAGCTTTTGTTTTCAGGGTTTTTAAAGTTCTCTTTTTCATGACCAAGAGTCATGTTTGGCTATTTAAGCAAATAATATAGATTCCCAGTCCAAAAATGCCAAGTTCTTTTCCACTTATTCCATTTTCCAAACAAGATGTAGAGTCTCTCTCCTATACATCCTTTTTGTGCACGTGAGATGCGCTTGTTTCAAGCATTGGTTCCTGAGCAAACAAACATTTTATTTATTATTTCAAGAAAAAAATAAGAGAACAATTTAGCTGCATCTGAGGTTACAGCCAAACGCTCCATCAAAACATATTTTTAAAATCATATTTTGTCTAAAATATGTTACCAAAACATAGGCTTATTATTAACCACATTTTTCCTTAGTATGTATAAAACCATAGCACCATAGTAACCTTTTCTGCCTCATAATATTCCCTCATCCCCCTTTATTTTAATGAGGTAAAAACTCAAATTCCTCCATTGCTACTTCGTCATTATGCACATAGCACACAAGTGAAAATTGAAACAACTTTCGATTGCATACTACTATATAATTTGACTTTGAGGTAGTCAATCGGCTTACTCGACAATAAAAAATAACTACTTCGAAGTATTTAATTTTTTAATTTTTTTAGAAATAATTGATTTTTATTTAAATTGGACATACATATGTATATATATATTCCAGTTATGGTGGTGTTCTTGAAAAAGGAGATTTTGAAAAAGACATAGGAGTATATACTTTAGCAGTTAAGGAAAAATAAATATAGGGTATTTTAGTTACATTTGAAAAATAAAAAATGTAACAAATAAGATTATGCCACGTCATGTGAAGCAGCCTTTGGCTGCAACCCTGCATGCAGCTAAACTGTTCTAAAAAAAAAAGTAAGAAGAAAAAACGTTATCGATATTGGGTCTAAAAGAAAATCAAGTACTAATACATAAAACCTACTTATAAAAAAAGAAGTAATACATATTAGAACCTACAAATACGGAGGACAAACCAGTCAAGAATTCAATTCTAAATGTCACAAAAAGATGGGTCAAGAAATTTATGAAACATATGGCAATCAGCCAATCAGTGTAAGAAAATTAGGATTTACAGATAAATTAGCTAAATACAGTTTTTTTAAAAAAAATTTCATGAATATTATTTTTAATTTTTTTTTTCGAGAAAATGATATTAATCCATTGAAAACCTAGACATCAAGGGGATCGGCACTACAAGAAAAATGGGTTTTCGCAGCTTGGCTTTAGCAGCACAAAGGGAAAGCAAGCTGCAAATTCAATTATTAGCAGCGTGCTTAAAATTAACGCGCTGCAAAATATATTAGTACAAAGTAACAGCAGCGTATGGTGGTTGCGCGCTGCGATTAATACCTTTTGCAGCGTATGTATGCACGCTGCGAGTAATAATTTTTAGCAGCGTGCGAAGTGCGCTGTCTATGTTATTTCTTAATAACAGCAAACTAAAAATAAAACACTGAGAAATAAAAAGAGCTCCTCCATTTTTTTTCCCTAAACCCCAAATTGCTACAGCTTACTCTCTCTCCATCTCACAATTCCATTTTTTTTTGCCCTAAACCCGAAATTGTATACACCCAGCTTACTCTCTCTCTCCATCTCACAATTCAATTTCAGACAAGAAATCTTATACCCACCCTATTAGAAACTTTTTAAGCTTGTAATGTGAAATAGAATTTCTGGGAGACGTAGAGAAATAAGGGTGGAGAGATCCGATTTTCCAATCATTTGCCAGTCTTGTCTCGGTGATAATCACTATGTTCGTATGGTAATTATTACACTTTTTTTTTTCAATTACTGTAGTCGTTTTGGATTTATACGGGTTGATTTCGCTGATAGGGCCAGGGTTTGATTTGGAACCCTAACTTTGTGATTTGGTTCATTAATTGTCAATAAGTGCCTGTTTGGCAGCAGTTTTTTTCCTCAGCTTTGTTAGCTTAATTAAAAAAGAGCTATGAGTGTGGTATGTTCATTCTTTAGCTTTTCAAAAGCTAGCTTTTGGATTAAATAAAAGCTTAGAGCAGAAAAGCTAGGAAACAAATTGGGGATTT
This sequence comes from Primula veris, assembly GCA_963682055.1. Lineage (NCBI taxonomy): Eukaryota > Viridiplantae > Streptophyta > Magnoliopsida > Ericales > Primulaceae > Primula > Primula veris. Next base: position 20,177,098 of record OY821748.1, on the reverse strand, counting down.
TTTTAGTTTTTACACATAAAAATTACCAACAATATAATTTTTCCAATCAAAATCATTTTATTTATAAGTCAGTTATAAGTTCAAATAAGTAAAAAATGACTTATTAACAAAAAAAAGTTAATATGTCACTTATTAGTGAAAGCTAAGATGGTGCCAAACAGCAATTTCCTTGAGTGCAATTGCTACCAATGGTGCCATGAAGGTGTATATCTGAATCTTTTTTATCTTCTCCCTTTTTTGGCAATACATTCTAGTTCTCTATGCAAGAGTTGGGTTCTTCTTTCTTGTAACACAATTAGTAACTTAAGTTCTGAGCTGTGAAGGTACTAGACAGGCTGACAGGGGTTGGCTATGTTCTTTACCTCGTAATTTCATTTAATGTATTGTTTTGGTTTTGATTACCAACCAGTATGTTAGGAAATCGGAAAAGGTCTCCCGCCCTTACCAGCCACTTGAAAACTCCAGTTAACTTTGCATGCCCTAAAGAAATTTATGGCTTAACGATTGTTGGGTCATGAGATTTTCACTTGGATCTATCTTGCTCTCTCTCTCATACACACACATAAATGCATACACACGCACTACCTCATAAGAGGAATAGCAAATGTTAGTATCTTCCTTTTCTGGGTGATTTCAAATACTCTACAAAGATTGCAGCAGCACCCCGTTTTTTCAAATTGCAGCTTTCAAAAATAATTTAGATACAAAAAGTATTAAGGAGTAGTAATTAATATCCAGGGTTCTAATCATGTAGTCTAGTGTAACTGAAGTTTGTTAATAGTTTACTTCATTTATAACATGTACAGGGTGGGGGACCTTATTATCTCATAGGTCGAGCATTGGGTCCAGAAGTTGGAGTCAGCATTGGATTATGTTTTTTCTTAGGGAATGCGGTTGCTGGTGCTATGTGAGTATATCTGTGACTATATTTTCTTTTTTTCTTAAGTACTGAAACGAATATGAGCTCTGACTTGAATTTTTCTTCTTTGTACTTCGTTATGGCCAAGGTATGTATTGGGAGCTGTAGAGACTTTTTTGAAAGCTGTTCCAAGTGCTGGAATTTTTAGAGGTAATGTCTTAAGATGTGGATTTTAGAAAATCATCGGCGAATATGCTAGTTACTGCAGCCGTTTCTTTATTTGTTTTTTTCTCTAAAATTTATATTGATGCATCTGTTGCTGCAGAAACGGTGACAAAGATCAACGGGACAGAAGTTGAACCTATCACGAGTACGAGTTTGCATGATCTGCAAATTTATGGGATAATTGTGACAATCCTTTTGTGTTTTATTGTGTTTGGTGGGGTGAAAATGATCAATCGTGTTGCACCTGCGTTTCTTATACCCGTTCTGCTATCAATTTTTTGTATTTTCGTTGGGATTGTTGCTGCAAGAAATGATCATCCAGCAAGTGAGTATGTTTTAAAAGGCCCAGTTTGCTCATGTCCTCATTCTAGAGTGAGATTTGCTAACTTATGTTATCTTATTCCATGTAGCTGGAGTTACTGGTTTGAGTTTGAAAACATTCAGTGATAACTGGGGTCCAAAATATCAAAATACAAACAATGCTGGAATACCAGATCCTAACATTGTAGTGCACTCTATATATTAAGATCCAATGAAAACGTCTTAAGTTCCAGATTTTTCGTTTCCCCTCTCCATTGTCACCCAGCACAACTGGAAAGGAATGTGATGAGTACATTGTCTCTCTCTTATTTGCTAGTCTCGATCTTCCAGACCTATTATCACCACACAAGCGACAGATTCAATGACTTTTACACACTACCATAACACTGTATCTCTTACTTTTAGTTTATACATTTGCCCTTTAGAGAGTTTGATTCTTCTATAGTTCTATATGTGAAGTGTAGCGAACTGAATCAAGTTATCAACTTCATTTAATGATTAATGTGTAAAGTTTTTCAGCATTGGTATTCTCTGATAGTGTTTCAATTTATTATTTGAAAATTCCACTTTAAATTGTTTGGTTGCTAATCTGGCTACTGACGTCTTTTCTCTTATCATTGCAGTGCCTTGGTTGATCTTTTTTTCCCTGCGGTGACAGGAATTATGGCAGGTTCTAATAGATCTGCTTCTCTGAAAGACACCCAGCGTTGTATACCGATCGGAACACTTGCAGCAACTCTCACTACAACTGTCTTATATCTTGTATCTGTGTTGTTATTCGGTGCTCTTGCTACTAGAGAGAAGCTCTTGACAGATAGGTATATTACATTTCTCTATTGGTTATTAGATAAATGGTTTTTTGTACCGCACGAATTAAGCATTTTGAATATTGTGTGAGTAAACTTCCTTCTTTTCTCGTAGACTTGTACAGCTAGGGCATTGACTATACGAAATATGTTTCAGTATCACAATATGATATTTTAAGATTTGACATAGAAATATATATAAGTAGGCATGCTGTTTCTTTGATGGAGAGTAGAAGAATGTTAATCGAAACTAACAACTTTGCAAATGAGTCATCCTTGGGCATTTTTCGTGGGATTAAATTGGAATATTGGTACATTTTTACGTAAACTTACTGTTCTTGATACATATAACTTGAACTGTCTCCCACTCTTGCACATTAAACGATGGGACTTTGTTTTTCTTCTAAAGAAGTCCATTACCAAAAAATTCTGTGTTTTTTAAAGTGATTACTGGATTCACTTATGCAGGCTTTTAACGGCTACTATTGCTTGGCCACTCCCAGCAGTTATCTATATTGGAATTGTCCTTTCAACATTAGGAGCAGCACTCCAAAGCATGACCGGAGCACCGCGTCTACTTGCAGCTATCGCAAATGACGATATTCTCCCTGCTCTTAACTACTTTAAAGTCGCAGATGGGCAAGAACCGTATATCGCTACGCTTTTTACCGCTTTTCTGTGTATGGCGTGTGTTGTGATAGGGAATTTGGATCTCATCACTCCTACCATAACCATGTTTTTCCTTTTATGCTATTCGGGTGTGAACTTGTCGTGTTTTTAGCATATCTGAACCGGGAACGTAAATGCAATTTGCAGATGCTGTTTTGAAAGACATACAATTCCACACACCGGGTCTATAGTTTACTATTAAAGAGAGGTGTAACGGTTATTAAGACAAAACATTTTGTAACTTTTTGGTGTAGTGTCGCACATGTAAATTATTTGTTTTGGATGAAATAATTATTGATTTTTATTGTTATGGTAATGATAGTAAATTTAGTATATGGTATATTTTTTATATACAGTAAATATATATATATATATATATATATATATATATATATTTTAAATTTTTTTTTTAAAAAGGAGCTTCAACAGCGTGCAATGAGCGCTGTTAATAATCTTTTATTCGCAGCATACATTGTGAGCTGTTAAAACCATGCATTGGCAGCTTACAAAGTGTGCTGCTAATAGTTTTCTTTCGCAGCTTGCAAAGCGTGCTGCTAATAGTTTCTTTCGCAGCGTGCAAAGCGCGCTGCTAATAGTTTTCTTTCGCAGCGTGCAAAGCGCGCTGCTAATAGTTTTCTTTCGCAGCGTGCAACGTGAGCTGCCGATGGTATCCATCTATGGCAGCACTTAACTTTTCAGCGCAACGTTTTGCGCTGCGAATAGCCTTTTTACACGCTGCAAAAGGCTATTTTTGTTGTAGTGGGACACCCTCTTATTGGTCCAGAGTGACAAGGACTTAATACAGAAATTTAATCCCAATCAAAGAATATCTGTAATTAGCTAAATACAATTAAAATTAAGTTAATTAAGAATTGGTACATAAAAATAAAATTATTTAATGATTGATCACGCTATAAATTTTAATTAAGCATTGATCAATTATTTATAAAACTAGTTAAATATTGTTTCATTAATCATTAACTATAAAAACACTCGCAATTCTATTTCCCTCTTTTGTCTCTCTCTCTAAAAAATGACCTATCTTCTCCACCATCATAGGTACACCGACGCCGCCTTCCACCACCGACGACGTCTCCAACAACGAAGAGAGTTATCCGCCGCCGATTGTGCCATCCCACCGCCCTGCGACGTGGCTGATCTCCCTCTATATCTATATGTATATATCTATATATGTATCTATATATGTACATCAGTATATATATATACAGGGGGAAGCTAAGTGGGGACGATCGGGTGCCACGGCACCCCCCATAATTTTAGAAATCCCAAGTGACGCAATTTTTTTTAGTACAATTTCTTTTTAGGTGTAGATTTGGCACACCCATAAAAATATGTTACTTGTACATATATTTTGGCACCCCCCATTTACACATCCTGGCTTCGCCCCTATATATATATATATATATATATATATATATATATATCTTTCCTATATCTCTCTCTCTCTAAGATACGTCTCTGCCTCTTCGGGGCTGGGGTCTATCGTCGTTGGTGGTGGCGGTTGTGACGGAGCCATGTGATGGGGGCGGCGATTTGTGTATATATATGTAACGTAACCATAGCTGCTACAAATTGGGGATATGGACCTTATATGTAAATTAGATTGGGTCAGGGACTTGTTTTGTAAGTTAGACAAAGTTTGATTTGTTTCATTCCGGTAATTAGACTTTTAAATGAATTGTAATTTAACATATATTGGTAAAAACAACGAGATTTTATCAAAATTTATTAATATAACTATAGTTTTTATTAAAGTCTTAAACTGTTTTCAAAAAAGTATTCAAACTGTTTTTTAAAGAGCTCAGCATGTTTTTAAATAGCTCAGACTGTGTTTAAAAATGACTTAAAACGATTTACTCTGTTTCTGTAATGACTCGAACTGTTTTTAAAATTACTCATACTCTTTTTAAAATGACTTAAAATGACTCAGACTATTTTTAAAATTACTCAGACTGTTTTTAAAATGACTTAAACGACTCATGGTGCTTTTAAAATGGCTTAAAACGACTCAGACTATTTTTAAATTACTTAAAATAAGTTATAATGTTTTTAAATGACTTAAAATGAGTCAGTCTGTTTTTAAAATGACTTAAATTGAGTCAGACTGTTTTTAAAATGACTTCAAATGAATCAGATTATTTTTAAAATGACTTAAAATGAGTCACGCTACTTTTAAAATGAATTTAAATGAGCTTGACTATTTATAAAATAACTTTAAATGAGTCAGACTACTTTTAAAATGACTTTAAATGAGTCAGACTATTTTTAAATTGACTTTAAATGAGTGAGACTGCTTTTTAAATGAGTCATTAAATGACTTTAAATGAGACAGACTATTTTTAAAATTACTCAAAATGAGACAGACTGTTTTTAGATTTTTTGGGGTTTTTTTAGGATTTTTTTGTGTTTTTTCGGGTTTTGCCTTTTTTTAAGCTTCCTTGTATTTGGATTTTTTTTTTTGGATTTTTTTTTTTTTAATTTCTGATTTTTTCCTACTTTTTCTCATTTTTATTTTATTTTTTGGGATTTAATGTATCAAAATTGTGAATTATATAGCCTTTTATAACTTGATTTGAACTAGAGGGACTGAACTGTTAATATTTGAAATTACAAGGGCAGTGTTGTAAATCCACGAATCAGTGGGGGTGCGATCTAGTGCTTCGCGCACAGCGCGTAGTCGACACGTGTCGCTCTCTGAATGGACGTCGTTGAAATGTATCAATGCTTAATTAGTTTCGTTTCATGCATGAATACTTAATTAAGTTGTACATAAAGTATGAATGGCTATGAACCACAGTGCGAATTCGGATGAATTCGGTCTTATACATACGTGAGGAAGTTCTATTTGTCAAATATGTTTCGAAAGTATTCTGAAAGGTTAAAAAGTATTGTTATAGTCATCCAAAATCTTATTGTTGTCGCGGCAGAGGGTATGTGTGTTTTTGTTCGATTCGACTTTTTAGTGAAATACAAACCCACTTAATTTAAATTTAAAAATAATCGGTTTGCTTCAGTTCATTAAGAACCATAATTGTCATATTCAGTTATGGTAAGGGTGTAATTGTTAGTGTTTGATATGAATGGTATATAGATAACGAACTATTTTTTTTTTAACATCTCCTCCCTAGTGAAAAATGGTGATTAAAACAATTAAAGAGATTTGTGAAGAGATCTGAAAGATCACATGACACTTTAGGATTAATTATCTTGATAATGACATATAATTACGAGATTAAGGTTTCGCTTGAAGATAAAACTACATGGTGAACACACCGGTATTTTTTTTTATCTTTTAACGATGACATCACTTAGATACCATGCATGTTTTAAAGAATCAACTCAAAGACGTCACCACGACAATTCAAAATTTAACAATGTAACTTATAAAAGAAGTTAATCGTGTTTTAACTAAGCTTCCCCTGACATATTTTGGCTCAAAGCAGTGTAATAACAATGCTTTTAGATGGCTATACCACTTGCCCTCACTATTATCTTATCTGGGGGTATGAAGATGATATGTATAACCGTGAGGATGATATATACACTGGTAGTGGCGGTAATGAATTGTTTCGAAATAAGCGCCTAATATCATATCAACTGATGGAAGATTTATACTTATAACGGTTTATATAAGGTTTGTGCCAAAATTTTGCTTAAAAACGCGTTGATGGGCAACCTCAATTGAATACTAATCAGGTATTAGAGAATCAACCCAAAGACGTCGCCACAACTATACAAAATTCAATAACGGATATTTCTGATGTCGCTTTGATGTTCAGATCGACGAGATATCGTCTGGTAACTTTACTTAACTTTCTCATTTGTTTATGATTAATTTTCAGTATGCTTTTACCATTTTCTAAATAGTAGTTAATTTTCAGTATGCTCTAGGTCCACATATATCTTCCGGTTTTTAACTTTTAAGCTAGAACACCAGTTGCAGTGCTTAGTATAGTTTTGCCTTTCACATTTTCAAATGGTGAGAATGGTTTGGAAAGCTGCGATTATTTACAGATATGGTATTATTAGAAAAAAAATGCTTTTTAAAGTTTTACTTTTTTAATTGTGCTTTCTATTATTAGGCATCATTAATTATTATTAATAAGACCGATATAATATTTGTTGTTTTGCACCCTTTATATATAGAGCAAGATGTTGGAAAAACCATGTTAAAACATGGGTTTTTCCGAATGGTTACACGCCCATCTTTGAGTTAATATTTCAAGCGACAACCGTTGTCTTTTAACACCATACTCAAGATGTTTGAGTATATGGTATGACAAGATTAATAACGGTATGTCGCATGACCTATTCGGAGAATGAGAGTGAATGAAAATTGACATCAAATATTGGGGTTGAGAAAGAGAAAAACTATTAATGGTGGAAAATGGGTTAAATGAGGATAACTCGTTGAGATTTGCCCCCACATTGAAAAATAAAGAGTTATTTTTACAATATATATACAAAGTCATCCTATGTGGATATTAAGTTCTGTATCCACATACACATGTGCGTATTAAGTGTGTACCACACGCGCGCTCGCTCGGGTCTGGTATCCAATACCAAGATTGAAAAAAGAGTTTTGTATAAATAACAGGAGTGGTCCTGAAAGTTTCCAGCAAGTTGTAATTGATGCAATAAATGAGGATTATTACACAGTTAATATTGCAGTTATTACATTTTAGTCAGAGAGATCCACCCGTCAAGGTCGCCAGTTTTCGACGAGTCATCCGACACGTTATACCTTGGGATCGAAGCGCCAATACAACCAGAAACCAAATGTGGTTGAGCGAATATCGGTTAAGGGCAGACTGTTTAACAGTCGCCTCGTCTTTTTTCTTTTCTGTCTTTTTTATTTCATTTTATTTCTGTAACATTTCAATTCTGTTTTACCTTTCTGTAATTTATTTAAAGTACTGTTTCAATTCTGTAATTAGAATAGTTTCATTTCAGTTCTGTAATTTATTTACAGAAACAGTCCAGCAGTTTAATAATATACTATTCCGTCTGACAGTTTATTTTAATTAATCAACAGTCTAGCAGTTTAGTTTTATACTATTATGACTGACAGTTTCGTTTAATTACAAAACATTCCAGCAGTTTAATAACTTATATAATTCTGTCTGGAATTTTATTTAATTGCATTTACATTATACAAGTGTCGGAATATTGTAATAGAGTCACATTCCGTTTAATAGAAATAAAATTGTTTATTTATTTTTAGTTCTTTCACTTTTAATTATTGTTGTTACGTACATTCAAACAAAACCAACACAAGATAGGGTTGATTCATTATGTAAGTTTAACTTTTTTGAAATTGTATATACATAATGCATGAAAAGGGAGAAGGAAGGAGATGGAGAACAACGAAAGAATCGTGGGAGAGTAAATAAAGGTGTAAATAAAAAATTTATTTTTATAATAATGCATTTGTATGCCTTAGGTATGAATTATAATTTAAACTCTCTTTTTGTATTTATACGAGAACAAATAAGGTTTATCTACTGTAATAATTTTGTTTATTTTCAAAAAGTTAGATTTAATAACAGAATATCACATCGTAAAGAAACCAAAATCAAGCCCATTAACAACTCTTGAAAACTACTATGGCAACTTTGTTAAATTGTATGAACATTTTTTAATAAAATTAATGTGACTTCTATAGTTCTATGTCTAGACTAATAAAGTATAATCATATTTGTTTTTTATTTGTGAAGTAATTATTTTTATTCACTATGAGATAAAATTACACGATAACATGTTATGGATATAGAGGCCCAAATCGGATGTTTGCCATATTGGATCTGGAGTCTCTCCAGTATTCGTGTGCAAAATGAAGTAAGTACATCGTTATTACAACTTTGTTTTGTTATTTATTTATACGATTACTTTATTGTGTAGAAGAGTGACCAAATTTTTTCAAGGTTGATGAATAGTTATTTAGGCAACTAAATTATTATTAATCAATACTATTATCATTGACAATACACTAATTGTTTACGATTAGATAATTCGGACTTTATATTTACGTCATTCTTTCTAAATTGGGAACTCTACCACAAAATACACCCTACCATTTAACTAACCTGGTTTTATTGCATTTTTTAGCACAGATTTTAAGCTAATATTTGAGGTGCTTTTAATGTAGTTTTAGAACATGTTGTAAACTGTTTTTGAGCTTCTTTTAAGTTGGTTTTACTACAATAAAGTTGTTTTTTAGCTGCTTGTAAGTTCATTTTACTAGAGTTTTAAGACAACTTTTAAGTTGTTATTGTGATGTGTTTAATCAATAAATTTGATTTGTCATTTTGTTAGGTTAACATGTTGTGGGTAACATCAACGACAAGTCAGACTCGAAATGGGAGGAATTTGTCCTTAAAGCAAAAAAAGATCCAAACCCCTTCAAAAAAAGAAAAGGAGAAGAAAACTTTTTGGCTATAAGAGGGTATTTGATTTTCCGAAACTCTTTGTTGCTCTCTCTGTCTGTATTGCCTTTTATCTCGCTACTAATGCCGAAAATGATTCAAACATCGTTTTGTCTTGTTTGATAACCGAAGAACTACCGGGGGTGTGCTGGTATCGGATCGGGTAACACGTTTATTTAAAGCTTAGTAACAATGAGGAAAACTAAGAATGAGAAGAAAAAAAAAACGAAACTTATTTAAGGTTAAGAGTATTTACTAAACATAACTTAGAGAGATCATTTCTTCCAAACTTATAAAAGTTTAATAAAAAAATGATTATTATTACTTCGACAATTTTCATACGAGTAATAAACAATTCAAAACTGTAAATAATTTCATAAGCTGATCGGTGTTTTAAAAGACGGTCTAAACATGAAATAGGCGTACTTAGGGTTGTGGGAAGGCTAGCATGAAACATACGAGTTAGACGGCCAATTAAGGGTAAAACAGATCCTTTCCGTCTAAATCACACATAACACCTTTTAAAGAAAATATTCATTTGTAATTGTTTGAACGTCTAATTTGTTACTTTTATGTAACATTACGTTTGTGAGTCATAATGAGAATTTATTTATCAAATATGAATAATTTTTATGAGAAATTAACATAAACATACTCTACACATTATATTAACAAAAACATACTCTCAAAACTTAAATTATCAAAAACATAAATTCATTCATCACTTTCAATCTATTTCCTCTCTCTCTCCTCGTTCTCCCTCCGATCTCTCTCTCATCTTTCTCATTCTCACTGTCTTCGATCTCTCATATTTTCTCTCTCTTTTCGATCTCTCTTTCCTCCTCTCTCTATCTTTCTGATCTTTTTCTCCTTCTCACTCTCTCCGATCTCTCTCTTCAGTGGCAATTGAGACGGAGACATCCGTCGGAGTGGGAGACGGGAGTGTAGAGTGAGATCGAAAACTCGAGTTTGATGTCGACGGAGATGCGATCGTCGAAGAAGAGGCCCACGACGGCGACATGGTAGTTTGAGATCGGAGGACGGACAATACTTGAATTTGTTAACCAGTGTATAAGCTTGAAAAATAAGTATATGAATTGCATGAATTAAGCAGTTGAAAATTATGGATATGAATTATGTAAGTAACGATATGATTACATAATGATATAAATTCTGTAAATTGAGTTATGAATTTTGAAAATAAGTGTGAATTTTACAAATTAGTATATGAACTTTTAAAGTAAGAGTATGAACTTTTGGATAAATGTATAAAAATATACAAATTATGATATGAACTTTTGAAATAATACTATACACTTTTAAAATAACGGTATGAAATATATTAAATTAGACTATGAAATTTGATGTATGTTTTTGCTAATTAAAAAGTTTTAATTATATTTTTATTAATTTAGTTGGAAAAAAAAGCTATATATTCATACAAAAGTTACCATACCCGATACAATGGCAACCCGTTACATATTTAAGTATGTGCCTGAGTTCTCCCCACTCTCCATCCATTTATATAAAAAAAACAAAAACCCAAATAAAACCATCAAATTAGGTTTCTCTTTCAATATATCACAATTTTCACTATTAAAACATGTCCAACAATAATAATAAAAGGAAATTTGGGTTTGAAGGATTCGGAATAACAAGACAATCGACCTACAACTTCGAACGGACCGAACAACCTCCGCAGCGTCTCTATGTCCCTCCTCGTTCCTCGTCCTCGTCTCGTCGAGGCGGTCACGATAATTACGAAGATACCGACCTAGACAACATCGATTACCATGATGAAGATGTTGTTGTTGTTAGTAAGGGAGATGATGACGTGGATAATGATGGCGTAGCGGATGATGATGAGGTGGACCCGTTGGACGCGTTTATGGCGGGGATTCAGGAGGAGGTTAAGGCCGAGCCGAAGGCCAAGACGAAGCCCGATAGGTAGGTACCGTGATTCTTTTATTGTTTTTGTTTGTTTATTATTATTGTTTATTGTTTATAGAGTAGAAAGAGTGGATTTTTGTCAGCTTTATTAAAAGTTAGAGCTGTTAATAGGGTGAATTTCTGTTTCGAAGACCAAGATGAAACCCGATAGGTAGGTATTTTGATTCATTTATTGTTTTTGTTTTAAGTTTTATTATTATTTATGGTTTATATTTGGTGGAAGATGGGAGAAACTAGTAGTAGGCTAAAAGGGACTCCAACACTCCATATTGAGAAAAAAAATTGATCTTTTATCATGTATAGTGTTCTTTTTTATAATTGATTTCTGTCTTTTAGGACCCCCATAATTACGAGAAAATAAGTTATAGGTTTTGCTACTGATGGAAGAATCGTTTATAGAGTAGAAAGAATCGTTTTTTTGTGAACTGGGTTATGGATTCTATTAAGAGGTGCAGTTGTTACTAGGGTGAATTTCTGATGATACTAGAGTTAGGGCGCGTTTGGCACTGGCTTTTCTGGTAAAAAAACTGCTTAGAAAACGTTGAGAAAAAAAAGCTTGCTTCAGTGTAGTAGAGGAATAATTTATGGAGTAAAACAGAATGGATTTTTGTAGACTTTATTGAAAGTTGGAGCTGTTTACTAGGGTGAATTTCTTATCATGCTACAGTTAGGGCGCGTTTGGCATTGGCTTTTCGGGTAAAAAAAGATGCGTGCAAAAATCATTGAGAAAAAAAAGCTTACTTCAAGTTCAAAGAACCTGCAGTGTAGGGTTTGGTACCGCCTTAGCTTTTTTACTTCTAAGTTATAACTGCTTATAGCTTCACTACTTCCACAAATAGGTACCCGCGTTTTATTTTATTTTTTTATCGTTTATATACGGTGAAGAATCATATACTATAAAGTAGTAGTAAAAGAATGTATTTTTGTCAACTGGGTTACTGATTCTATTGAAAGTTGGAGCTGTTTACTAGGGTGAAGTTTTGATCATACTAGAGTTAGGGCGAGTTTGTCACTGGCTTTTGGGATAAAAAAGCTGCTTAAAAAAGATTGAAAAAAAAAGCTTGCTTCAGTGTAGCGTCTGGTACCGCCTTAGCTCTTTTTACTTATAAGTGCTTATAGCTTCACTACTTAGAAGTCATCCTTCTGTTTCATAATTTTTCCACGGAAAAGCTAAAAGCATAAAATTTCTAGCTTTTCTGCCTTTGAATTTTTCCAAGTTTTTTTGTAACACCAAAACTAGTTTTTTGAGAAAAAGGCCGAGCCAAGGACAAAGCCAGAACCCGATAGATACTGTAATTTATTAAAAAAATTCATGTAATTTTCAGTGAACGTTAAAAAATCATTTATAAATTAAAAAGTTGAAGCTGTTATTAGTACGAATATCTGATCATACTAGACTAAAACTTAGGGCGTGTTTGGCATTGGATTTTCAGGTTAAAAAGATGCTTAAAAAAAGCATTGAGAAAAAAAGCTTGCTTCAAAGAACCTGCAATGTAGTGTTTGATACGGCCTTAGATTTTTTTACTTATAAGTGCTTATAGCTTCGCTACTTACAATTCATCTTTCTGTTGTCGTAAATTTTTCCACGAAAAAGCTAAAAGCGTCAAGAGGCTGATTGTTCATTATCATTTAGTTAAGTATACTATAAAAGTTGATATAGTACGAAATTTAAGCTCTCTGTCGATACTCCCAGGTGCGAATGGGGCTATCCCTCCTGCTCCTCCGTATTGTATTCAGTCGATGTGAAATATATTGGCAAGTTGCTAAATTAGTCTTTCCGATTGTATCTAATAGAAATTATTCACAGCCTCACAGGCTGACTTGACTTAGTTTTATACCTAACCAAATTAGGGGAAACTTTAGTTATTAACAAATGATTAGATTTGTTAAGCAAAGCCAGGCTAATTTTTCTCTCTGTATAGTCACATATACCAATACAACTAAAAAGTTGTGGGAGTTTTCAAAAGCCGCTCTCCGGTGGCGTTGTGTCTTTCTCTTTGCTCTGGAATGTTGAGAACTGTCAATTAAACAACACATTGTCAATTTATTACTAGATGTGTTGTAAGTCAGTCTTTTAAATATGTACATTCTGCTAATTTTCTTTTATAATAACAGGTATGATGACGTGGAGGAGGAGGACCACATGGAGAGCTTCTTGAGGGCAAAGAAGGATGTGGGTTTGGCGTTGGCGTCGGATGCGTTGAGGGCGGGATACGATTCAGACGAGGAAGTATACGCGGCGGCTAAGGCTGTGGATGCAGGGATGGTTGAGTATGATTCCGATGATAATCCAATTGTGGTCGATAGGAAGAGGATTGAGCCTATTCCGCCTCTCGATCATGGGTCGGTTGATTACGAGGCGTTTAATAAGGACTTTTATCAGGAAAATCCTTCTATTTCAGGTGAGATTGCTAGAAATTTGCCTTGTTGTTTTTGTTCTAAATTAGTTTGTATTTACGGGCTTGGTTGGCCTGTAGTCTCGAAGAAATAAGCTTGATTAATTATGAGGAAAATTATGGATTGTTCAGCAGAATTTTCTAGCTTATTAGGCAAAAACTAAGCTAGTCGAGTAAGTGTATTACAACTTATAAGCATTAAGAGATGAGCTTGATTCCCTTAATCTAAGTCTTGTGAATACGATGGATTTTTTCGTTTTATATGCGTTTGGTCTAATATAGCTTTGACTAGCATAACAAACAAGAGTACATTTGAGAAATGGTGAATAAGTAGACCATACCCATATTTCTTCTGAATACTGAATGCTTTCCGACGAATTTGCAAAATTGTGTTACACCATTTTTAGGCGGTTATACTTGACATTTAAGAAGTAGTTAATTCGGATTAGGATTGGTCTTAGTGAAGAAAAGGACAATTTTCTGTAATTGAGCTTTTGCCTATATGATTGTCCTTTACGAGTACATATAAGTTTGATTTATGACAATGCTGAGAAGGATAGAACCTATAATGGACCTAAAAGTTTAGAATGTTTTCTGTCCTGGTTGGCATCCTCTGGTAGTTGCTTATGTGTTTCTTCTTTGCTAATTTTTATTCTTTCTTTGATTTTGTCTTGAAAATAATTGGGAAATAAAACAGATTCCGCCTTTAATTTTGCTCTTGTAATTTTTTCTTATTCCCAGTAGGCTATCTTGTAACTTTAATATGTTGGAATTTTGGATTAATGACGTCAATTAGAACGGGAGTGAGGATGAATATAGTAGATTATTGTTATTTTTATAACATCATATTCCAGAAATCGATCTTCATTGCCAAATTAATGCTTAATTCTATATTAAAAACATTTTGCTGGGGCAGTTGAGAAAGTTTCACTACCAAGTCGGAAAACCGGTGTTTTTCTTTTATCAAAGCTTTGTCAACTTGCAAATTGCATGTGTCTGTTTTCTCTTTTTAAAATTTCTGAACTTAGATTCTTCAATTTCTTGAGAGCCGTGGGTTGTGTTATACTTCCACCAGCTGGTTAGAAGTTTAAAAAAATTGATGACCCTGTTTAGTTGATATAGTCTATAACTATGATCTCTGAGCATCAGTTTCCATCATTTTTTCTCACCTTTTTGTTCATATTTTCGGAAAGCTTTTGCTGATTCCCTTTCTCTGGTCAATCTTTGGATCTTTTCCTTTGAGTTTTAATCTACTTATTTTAGTCCCTTGCTAAATAAGCAACCTACCCTATATAGGTATGAGTGAAGAGGATGTTGCTGATTACATGAAGAGCCTAGCAATCCGTGTATCTGGTTTTGATGTTCCAAGACCAATCAAAACTTTCGAAGACGCTGGGTTTTCTGTTGAAATAGAAAAAGCTATCTCAAAACAAGCATATGAAAAACCCACGGCAATACAATGCCAAGCTTTACCTATTGTGCTATCTGGGAGAGACATTATCGGGATAGCAAAAACTGGTTCAGGGAAAACCGCTGCTTTTGTGCTACCTATGATTGTACATATAATGGACCAACCCGAATTAAATAAAGAAGAAGGTCCCATCGGGGTAATATGTGCTCCCACTAGAGAATTGGCCCATCAAATAACTTTAGAAGCTAGAAAATTCTCAAAATCATATGGATTACGTGTCTCAGAAATTTGTGGTGGAATGTCGAAATTAGAGCAGTTCAAAGAGCTTAAGGCTGGTTGTGAAATTGTTGTTGCAACACCTGGAAGATTAATAGATTTATTAAAAATGAAAGCGTTAACAATGTCTAGAGCAACATATTTAGTCCTTGATGAGGCTGATAGAATGTTTGATCTCGGGTTTGAGCCTCAAATAAGGTCGATTGTCGGTCAAATTCGACCTGATCGACAAACTTTATTATTTTCTGCTACAATGCCACGTAAAGTCGAGAAATTAGCAAGGGAAATTTTAACTGATCCTATAAGGGTAACTGTTGGGGAAGTGGGAATGGCTAACGAGGATATCACCCAAGTTGTTCATGTTATTCCATCAGATGCTGAGAAGATGCCATGGCTAGTTGAGATATTACCTAAACTTATCGACGATGGTGATGTGTTAGTTTTCGCTTCAAAAAAAGCTTCAGTAGATGAATTAGAATCTCAACTAGTACTAAAGGGTTTTAAAGTGGCGGCTCTTCATGGGGATAAACACCAGTCTACTAGAATGGAGATTTTGCAGAAATTCAAAAATGGAATTTACCATGTTCTTATCGCGACAGATGTTGCTGCTCGTGGTCTTGATATAAAGTCGCTTAAATCAGTGGTTAATTTTGATATAGCAAGAGAAATGGATATGCATGTTCATAGAATTGGAAGAACAGGCCGAGCTGGTGATAAAGATGGAACTGCGTATACACTTATTACACATAAAGAGGCGAGATTTGCTGGGGAATTGGTTAATAGTTTGATTGCTGCGGGTCAGAATGTCCCCATGGAATTGATGGATCTTGCTATGAAGGTAATTTTAAGTTCATTTTGACGTTTTCCCTGAGAATATTTTCTTTGTAATGCAGTCACCTGTTTACCGTAGTGGTATTAATTATCAATCATGGTCATTGCACTATCAATTGACTTTTTTGGAACCTTGTGAAAGAACTATCCTAGGTTCCTGCCATATGCCTGAATTGGCTTGAGATTCGTGTTTATAAATAAATGATATAGATGATCAAGTAGGACAAAGTTTACTAGTTTTTTTCGACGAAACAAAGAGGAATGCCACTACTCTTTCATGGTTACATTTATTCTAATTTCTAAGAACTGTAATTTATATTTTAATTTTGTAATACCCATAAGTCTGTATGCCAGTTGAATCCTTTAGGAGTATTGGCATGCTGTTGTGAATGTGAGTTACTTTAAGGTGCTTCCTTTGCTTATTGTTGAAGATGATTTCTTACTTCTTCTCAACTGAGCCTTGACAACAAAGCTTATAGGCCATCTTTATTTTGTTTTCATCAGGCCTTTTGACTGGAGAGTTCGGATTTTTTTTTTCCAGTGACGTATTCAGAAATAATTTTGAAAGGGAAATTCTTTTAAAAAAATTAAAGTGCTAAACTGCTAATCATTTCCTTTCTCATGATATATTAGTTTTGCTCAAGCACTACTTCTTCCACTTTTTTATAACTGATGTCTGTGATCATACTACATGGCCACACGGTGCTAGGTTGAAATAGTTCTGTTTTTGTATTTTGCTTTTTACCATTAGGTATTTAATTTTTAATCAGTTTGCAGTTTTTCTTTTTTATTAGCATTTTTGTGTAACTGGTATACAATGCACTAAATGACATTTACCTTGTAAATTGATAGGATGGAAGGTTCAGATCCAAGCGTGATGCAAGAAAAGGAGGTACGAGTTTTTCTGGTTGCCACTTGGTACTTATGACTGAGCCTTGCTTGTTCTGTTTTTTTTTAAAGGTATATATTGACCAGACAAGAAACCCATATAAGAAACGAAAACAATCAAAGAAATATATTTGCTTGTAAAATTTGACATGCACCTCTTTGGTGCATTTACTTCTTTTCAGTGGTTTGCTACATATCGTTTTGCTAATACGTGGATTTATACAAATTAGGGTATGAATGTGTATGTTTGTATCTAATGTACCCGCACAACATTAAACGGCGGATTTATTGTTTGTACAGGTGGCAAAAGAGCAAAAGGAAGAGGCGGTGGTAGTGGCGGAGGTGGAGGAAATCGAGGTGTACGTGGTGTGGATTTTGGGTTGGGTCTCGGATATAGCGTAGATTCAAAGAAATCTCCCTCTAACTCTATTCCTAGTCGTTCTGCTGCTGTCAGCTCTCTAAAAACTGGGATGATGTCGCAATTTAAAAATAAATTTGTGGCTGCTTCATCTGACTCTCAGACTATTGGCACTACGAATAACAACAAAAGAACGGCAATACCTGGTTTTGTATCTGGTGGGTCAATAAGTGGTGAACCATATGTTTCCAGATCAACCAATTTCTCTGCTCCGCCACCTCCCTCAGCTGGAAACAATGCCAATCAGAGTTCTGGGACGAATTCAAATCAGAAGAACTCTGAAAGGTTGGTTTGCGTTCAGTGGTTTTACTAAACACATTTTATGTGTTTAAAAAAGAATGCAGAAATCATCATTAGAATGATACAGTACCTTTAGAAATTTGTACACCGACGGTATGGTCAGATTTCTATTGTACAGCAACCTATAAAAGTTAGCAATGATTACCTTAACCTAAAAACAATCCCGCTTTTGCTGACTAAATGGAACATTTCATGAATTAAAAACTTCTCCTAAACTAGAAAATATCCTGTCAACGATAGGGTAGTGTACAAGAGCAGAAAACGTATAAAATGGTGTACAAAATATACGATTTCACAATTTATTAGTATCCAACCTATAAATGTTTACTATAATATGCTACATCAAGTGTACTTCTTTTCTAGATTAAAAAACCTAGTGTACTTAATCCTCCAGAAATTGCAATGTTGGTTTACTAACCACCGCTATTTATACACACTAGTGATAGGTCCATGCACAAAACTATGATTAAACCTATGTTTGAGGCGCTCACTTATGGCTATTCCTAAAGTAGTTACCAAGAATAGTATTGTTTCATTCCTTTGCTAATTCTGTTTTTTCGTCATCTTTTGCAGTTCTAGAGAGCGATCTAGAGAGAGGCGCAGGCCTTCTGGTTGGGACCGGTAACTTATAAAGGACACGAGAAAGGATCCTGCTTGTAGGTTGTGTTAAAACTTAAAAAATAATTTCTAATCAGAGTTCACTTCTGTTAGTATTGTACCATGTTCAGTAAGTTGTTTACCAGAACTTCTCAAAAAGAGAGAAAAATAGATTTTGATTTTGATTTGGATACTGGTTTGCCTCCTGTTTTCCCCAGTTCGCTGTATTGGATTTTAGTCAAGAAGTTTTTTGTGAATCTACATGAAGTAGGTTCTCATTTGTGTTTATAGATCATATACGAAATTTGTGGTAAAACTTTCAGGCATTTATGGATAAATCTTTACTTGCTTGAATGTAGTTGTACTTCTGTTTTAATGAATGTTTTTCTGATTTTGGGTTTCCATGGACCATACACTTTTTGCTTGATGACGTATGTCTCATGCGGTATGCGGACTAAGATCTCTTGTTACAAAACGAAACATATAAAAATGAAACCCATGGTCCTCGCCATTTGCTAGTTGCAGCCAATCTGACTTCTATATGACAGATACAAATAGTTGAAATTATCAGAGAACAGAGGAGGATACGAATGTCTGTGCAGTGTTTAAATATCATTCTCTTTATTTTGGGATCCTTTTTATTATTCAGGATAAATAATTCTTTCAAGTTAATAGCAGAAGAAAATTGGGGCAGCATCGTTGCTGCTATTTTTACGATACATGCGATTGATGAACAAGTTATTTTCCTTTCAGTGTTCCTCAATAGACTCCAAAATCCCTTCAAGAATTGTAAAACCAAGTACTCATTTCAGCGAGTTTCTTGTGCCAGCAGGAGCAGTAAAACCATGTATGAGGCCATCAATAATAACCTTAGTGAATTCGATTTGGGTGACTACATATAACATGTTCATATTATTGTCTAGTTGGATGTACATCAAGATCCATGGTAAAATCTATGCCTTGGGACAGGTCAATTGATCAGCTTTTTTGTTGTTTATTTTCCTTCGAGTAGCGGTTGGGCATATCTCCAAGCATGGCTCCTTTAGGGCACTATCTTGTTCAGGCAGAAGAGCTGCCACTCCAAATTTGAACTGTTAAAATTAGAACCCCAATCAAATCGAATGGCAGTCTATTTTACTATATCCTTTCATCACATTAATGTTTGTTCTTTCAACGGGCTCGTTTCATCACAATAAGGATGTTAGTGTTGTTTAGTAATCACTGTAAACGAAGTACCCCTTATAAAAGAAAATGTTGTTTGGTATAATATTTATATTCTAGTTTGTTGTCTGTTGAGAAAAAAAATCATAGCAAAATCATAGTATAAAATACAATATAGGTTTCTTTGAAAGACCGTTAAAAAAAATCATAATTAAGAATCTGAAGAGGATAATAATTTGATTGGCCGCAAATTACTTATTAGGTTAGTAAACAAACATCAATAATATAAATACTTCAGGTTCATAAAATGAATGCAACTAAATGACATGATAGTTTTACGCCTTTTTGATTTACTGTAATATTTGCAGACTTACTTGCTATGTCAAAACATACAATGGGTTTCAATAGCTAGGAATTTAACCGTCTTGAAAAGTAACAAAACCTGACTTATTGAAAGGTAAGCTTTTACCCTTTTACTTGTTCGGTAAGCTTACTTTTTCTTTCCCTCCCAAAAAATTATTTTACTTAAAAGTAAAAACTAACACAAGTGTCACTTATGTTGGTCTACCAGACAAGCTCAATATAGTCCATTTGAGAAGCAGTTCTTCAGCTATCTTTGTTTCGAGGAAACGTAACTATAACTCGACTGGGAGCCCGACAAAATCGAATACAGTACAACTCTATTTATGTTAAACTTCTCAATGCTCCAGCTAAAATGAGCATGAAATATGAAAAAGACCATGGAAAATTTATCACGGTTTTAATTAAGAGACCATCTATTAAACAAAAGTACAGGTAAAAGATTGAAGCTCAAGGTATGATTAATTAAGCTCTGGTATTGGTTAACAAGTTAATAGCATTACCTGACAGCTATAATCATTGAAATTTGGTTCCATAAGCAGAGGAACACCCATGTAGTCTTCAAAAAAAGCCTGATACGAGATTCATCTCCACATTGAAATAGAGAACTAAAATAACATTATATGGATATGCATTATGCAGTTAATAGTAAGAACAAACCTGTGTTGGAAGTTTACATGTGTTGATACAAATCCCTACACACTTGCTTTCCTCTAAATACTTGCATTTTTCCACAAACACCTGCAAGAAAAACCCATATCATGATGAAAAGTTGCATTCTTGTTACTATATAAATCAAACATCATCTCCCAAAAACTTGTACAGTATGTATTACCCCGCTGTTCAACGAGGATCCATCGGGAAGCTCTACAGAATTAACAGTACAGGAGCCCATAAGCCACTGGCAAGATAGTGCAGTAACCTTCGCTAAAGAACAAAGAAGATTGCATCAGAACACAAAGTAGAAAATAAACAAATGTTAATCCAAACAAATAAATAATTTGATGTTTACAAATGCTTGAGTTAAAAAACCTACCAACCATAATTGCAGCCACTTTTCCTCCTTGAATAGGTGATATGAGCTTTTTATAAAGCGTAAGCAATAATGGAGGGAACAACGACTGCAGTATACGCACCTGTCATATGGCAAAACAATTTTTTCCAACAAGAAGCAATCGCCAGATAAGCATTATAAAACCTTAAATTGAAACACGTCGAATCGAAGCTGATGAAAAGAGTGTAAGTCGATATATGATGTTCATGAAGTGAGATACCGCAGCTTCTTTGGTTTCGGAATTGCTTCTTTTGGCCATGAGATTGTTTGCAACTTCTATTAGTCCATCGTATCCAGGCTTAGTTGAATCCCAACCAACCTCCTGTTAACATCTCCTTGAAGCAAAAACAAGGGCTTTATTGACACAAATAGAAACTATCGACGGAAAAGTTCAAGCCATCTTAAAACCAATTGCAGAAAAAGATAAATATGTCTGCATATTCCACCAGTATGCATCTAACTATTTGACACAATAACACGTCCTATGACGAAAAACCATTTTGATCAAGCAATAATTTCTGTTTTTGTTTTCTATAAAAGTAGTTCCACTTAAAATATAAGCTTGCGGAATCAATTAAACTTCCATTTAAGCAGACTTAAAAAGCTAAAGTAATAAGAAAATAACTGTTCTCACCATTTACAACTGTACTAGGATGAATAATTAAATGACTAAAAACTACAACTTAACAAGGTAACAAGTATAAACCGGTGATCACCTCATAGAGTTGTTAGCATCATCATCTTGACACTTAAAAGTGGCATGTCAAAGTGAAGCCCACTGTGAGCACAGGCTAGCTCTACCTTTATACTACCATATTTCCGATTTTTACTTCAGTTTTTTTGTAAATAGCTTAGTACATGTTGAACACATATACTCATGATGTGATACAAAATCGAAGGGAATTGCTGTCGGTCCCAATGATCAAGAATTTATAGTGATTAAATATACTATATAGTAATTAAAATATTTTATGTTAATAAATAAAATTTAATTATCATTTCTTTAACATAAATAAAAGAACATAAAAGCCTTGTCATTATGTCATTCGTCAACGTTCAAGTGCATCGATCAGAGGTGCAACTCGCAATTGTAATACACTAGGCTACAAATTTCATATGGTATTCGTTGTATACAATCTAGTTAACAAATGGTCATCATTCTTTTATAAAATTATGTTTGGTAACAACTTTTTTTTTCGCTTTTTGATTAAAAAATCCATGGTGCTTGGTATGTTAGTTTGGGATTCAAAAAAGCTTAAAATGCTCAAAAGCAGAGAAGTTAGAAATCTACGGATTCTTTTAGCTTTTTCAAATTTAAATTTCCAAAAATAAAAACTTTTCTAATATAATGTTGAAATAGGTGATCAATGAGTTATCAATAAAAACAATTTATAAGTCACTTAAGTAAAAAAAATTACTGCAACTTTTTTTAAGCATATTTTTCTCATTGCTTTTTTAAATACAGCTTTTTGACCAAGTTTGAACAAAATAAAAGCCACTTACAAACTGATAAATAATAGCAAAACTGGTATATACAGGGATAATTAGAGCAGCTCACTCACCTGTACCATCTTGTTTCGGAACAAGTTGAGGAAAACGTCATCCAAGACTCCGGCTCTATATTCGGTCCTCAAACCAGCCTCTTTTGTCTCCGTGGTCTGGTAGAAAATTAAAAAGCAGATTCTTATCAGTGAAACTTGAAAGATAAACAATTTAAAGGGGAAACAAGCAAACAACTGATATCATGAAATAAGTAGTACAGTAAATTACTAATAAATCCAATATATTTACCTTTTTTGATGGATTAAGAGCATGTAATATTGGAAATGTATGTCTTGGGTGATGAGAGGGTAATGGAGGAAAGAGAGGACAAATTATTGTTGACTTCATATCTACTGGTTTTACACATTCTCACACCCACTCACTCAACCTGTTTTTAACTGCTTTTTAACCGTTTGGTACATCTTATTACTAAATGATTATTATTTTTTATTTTATTTTTACACGTAATAACACGTCTCGTTTTGTAGACTCCTCTATCATTTTTTTTTTCTTCCTTCTAGTTACAATATTTATATTTTTTTTATAATTCAGGTGTGAAACACTTAACAGAATTGACAACGCGTGCTGTCACATGACTTATTTCCGTTAACGCGTTAACAATGGGTATAAATCAGGGTCGGTCCGATGTTTTTACACCTAATGTGTACTTTTTTTTTTTTTGCCCTTTTTTAACTTTATCCAATAATTTTTTTAACTTTGTCCCTGAATTGATAATATTTAACCTGCCGTTAACAGAAATGAGTCACCTGCACCACGTGTTGTCAATTCTGTTAAGTATTTAACAACTGGTTTTCAAAAAAAATATATTATAAGTAGATGGAAGAGGAAGAAAAAAATGGCAAAATGAGACTTAAAAACTAAATGGATGTGTTAATACATGTTAAAAAAAAAACCTCATTACTAACAAAGTTTGAAGTTATTGTGATTTACTATTAAAAAAGTACACTGCAACTGAGTTCTAATATTGGTAAATTTGTTTTTTCATTTTTATCAAAGAGGGACGGTATCCCGGCTCAACAATATTTTAGCTAGACTCGTTTAATATGTGAAAAAAGCTAGGGTAAATTTTGGATTGAACCATAAAAACAAAAGTATTTAATGATTGGTCCATGAAACTGAAACTAATTAAGTATTGGTCCATTTCCCCTAACTAACCAATAAAAATCAGAAAAAAATGAAAAAATTCCAGAAAATAAAAATGCAAAAATGCAAAAAAAAAAAAATATGAAAAAATCCAAAAAAAAAAATAAAAGAGGCAAAACCCCGAAAAAACACGACTCTTTTTTTTAAAATCCCAAAAAATCAAAAAAAAAACCCAAAAAATCAACAAAAATCCAAAAACGTAAAAAAAAAAAAAATAGTCTGAAAACGTAAAAAAACAGTATGAAAACAGTCTGTTAAAACAATCTGAAAAATAAATAAAACAGTCTGAATCATTTTAAGTCATTTTAAAAACAGTCTGAACAATTTTAAGTCATTTATAAAACAGTCTGAACTAAAAAAGTCTGAACCAAAAACAGTCTGAACCAAAACAGTCTGAACCAAAAACAGTCTGAACCAAAAACAGTCTGAACCAAAAAAACAGTCTGAACCAAAAGTATACTTCTGATACTGGCCAAGAAATAAAGTTCTCTTTTGTGCCAAGACAGATAGATGGAACTTAACAAATAAATGCAATGTCACTGGTAGCTGCTAAGAGACACATTTGCTGAAACAACGTTCAGAAGACATCTATAACTACATTTTCATTAAAGCATGTATACAAGATGAGAAACATATCCCAGATTAAAAAGACTAATCATAGATAAATTTGATCACTTCTGTTCTTATCTGCTAACTCCTAATTATAGCATTTTAGACGACACAACCATAAAATCAAATAATATTGGCAGAAGTATATATATACATGTATCTGTACTATTATAATAAGTCAACCCAAGATTTTTTGAGGCTGTCAAATTTTACCACTTTTTTCCAAAAATACCCTTACACTTTTTTATTAATTACCACAATACCATATTATCATAAAAAATAGAGAAAAAGTAATAACTAATAACACTTTTTATCCCTATTTAAGCTCTCAAAATTCTTTTTAGTCTTCTCAACTTATACTCTTATCTTTTTTTATTTTCCAAATATTTGTATCGTAACTACACTTATTTTCTAAATTTTATCGTATTACGCGTATCACACGCAAAGCGTGGGGCACGATTAATAGTGTATATATAGAGAGAGACATTTGGGTGTGGAAAGGAGATCGTCGAGGAGATCGAAGTTATCGGCCATCGGGAATTATATATGTATGTATGTGTGTATGTAGAGAGAGATTTGGGGGAGAAACAGTGTGTGTGCTGTATGTATGTATATATATAGAGAGAGAGAGAGTGGGACCAATCCTATTAAAACAGAATATATATTATATATATTGGACCAATTCTTAATTAGTTTCAGAAATAATAGACCAATTCTTAATTAAATTTTATAGCCAGACCAATCATTAAATATTTTTGCTTTGATGGACCAATCCTTAATTTTCTCAAAAAACTATGGATAAATTTGAAAAGTACATCCTTAGGTGTTAAATTAATATACGTAATTATTATGTTCACATTTGGATTTATCTAATGCACTATAAATTGGAAGGGAGGTAGTATGCTTTCTTTAGTTGAGATGGTTGTTTCTATGGCTACAAATGAGTAGTACTTTGGCTATGTTGAGCCTCGTTTGAGCCATAAAATCTTATCAAGGCTCAAAACCTTGTTCAGACTCGGCTTGTTTAATAACGAGCTCTAAAACCTTGTTTAGACTCGACTTCTTTACGAAATGAGTCATAAATTCTTGTTTACACTCGACTCTTTACTAAACGAGTGCTAAAATCTTATTCACACTCGACTCGTTTACTAAACTAGCTAGTCCTAAAATCGTGTGTTTAGACTCCACTCGTTTATAAACGAGCCCATACGAAGACAAATTTTCGAACATATGTAGCATCGTTTCGCTTAAAAAACATTCTTTATTTCTTTACTTGCCTAAAATTCATGCTAACATGATAAATAATGCACAAAAATATTATCTCTTTTAATATATGAAAAAATATTTTATAATTATAAAGTTAAGAGTATTTATCGGTCATCACCATTATATTTCATAATTTTTACATATATAATCATGAATAAATCTATGAAAAACATTCAAACGAGGCCGAGCTGAATACATGCTTTATAATCTTGTTCATGCTAGGTTCACCGGTAAATGTACGAACATACACGAGTTTTTAACAAACCGAACTTGAGTCTGTTTATGAACGGATCGGTTAACAAACATACACGAGTTTTTAACAAGCCGAACTTGAGTCTGTTTATGAACGAATCGGTTCATACGCAACCCTAATTATTCCATACATTAGTAAATTAAATAAAAAGTTAAACATAGTTACTTTGGGGGGTAAAATTGCGAACTTTTGGTTTACTCCAAAAAAAAAAAAAAAATGTTGTTACATTTAAAAAAGTAAACCAAAACAGTACTAGTACTAATATTATCTTCTCCGTATCAATTTATATGTGCTGTATGAAACCACATATAACTTTGATCCGTTTTGAATATGTAACTAAATTATCGAAACTGAAACTTTTTTTGCATAGTTTAAATGTTAAACCATATGATCGAATTTTTTTAAAAATTATTTCAAAAATTTAGTTAAATATTCAAAGTGATCGTGCTTTAGTATATAAGAGCAACCGCACAAGTTTTCTTATATTTTTACTCATATTTAACGTAATTAACATCATTCTCTACAAAAAAAATACTCAAATATCGACGGGATTAGTGACGGTATTTTTTGTTACGAGCTTATTAGCGACGGTTTTTGTGACGGCATTGTGACAGTTTAGTCAATTTGTGACAAATATTTGTGACCGTTTTTTTATTAGTAACAGACTTGTGACAGATTTTGACTTTCACTAAATTAATCATTATTTTGTAGTGATTTTTATATTTTTAGGTTAACAGCTTAACTTTATATATTTTTCAGCTTTCCTATCAAATTTATTATCATAACTAAATATTACTATATTTTAATATACTTCTATCAATTTTTTTTAACCCAAATTAATTTATTAGAGCAACCGCATTAAATAAGTCCGACGTTTTCTCATATTTAAAATAAAAAATACACTTTATTAATTTATATGTGAAAAATACAAAAAAACGAGAGAATCAAAATATATATATATATTATTATAATTATAATAAAACGCAGATTTATACTTATACTCTTGTATATTTATAAACCAACAAACAAATCTTAAAAAAAAAAAACATTTACAACAACACAATCAAATAAATACTAATGAAGATGGTCCACAGAGGCAGAGCAGTCCTCGTCAGAACCCTCTCCACCACCACCACGCCGTCGCCGTCGCTCCACCTCCGACTGTCGGAGCTGCCGGCGACGGGTGGTACGGTGGCGGGAACGGTAAATTCGTATATAAGAGAAGGAAAAGTAATAGAAAAATACGAACTCGAACGTTGTGTTAGGAGCTTACGTAACCATCGTAGGTTTCTTCATGCCCTTCAGGTCTCTTTCTTTTTATTCCTCTTTTTATTTATTTATTATTACTATATTTTATACTCCCTCCGTTCCGTTTTACAAGTGCTATGCGAAACCAGTTGCAACTTTAACCGGATTTGAACAAGTAACTAAATTGCCGAAACGAAAATTTTAATTTTTTTTTATATCTAGTTCAAATGTTAAACGATATGATAGAATTTTTTTTTTAAAAATCGACAATTTTGATACGAATTATTTGCCGGTCAAAGTTATGCGTGGTTTCGTATATTATAAAGTGGGACGGAGGGAGTAAGAACGTGTTTGATATCGGCTTTTTTTGTTAAAAAAGAAGAAGATATAACTTAGCTTATTTACTTATTGTGCTATAAAAAACATCAAATTCTTAAGTTTACGGCATGCCCTTCACTTCCTACCTATTTATTACTGTTTTTACTTATTGTATTTGTTACTTAGGACGTGTTTGGTATTGGCTTTTTTTGGTAAAGAAATAAGATATTTCTTAGCTTAATAACTTATACAGTCAGGGAACTAGGTAAGGACGGTCGGGGGCTGCAGCCCCCCTTAAAATAAAATGATGAAAAAATAGATTTTTTCTATGTATTTTGATCAAAACCTTTAAATTTTAGTGTTTCAAACCCTCGTTCCGTAAAATAACTTCATGTATAATTTTTTATTTATAGAAAATCAGCCCCCCACCCCATTTCACAATCCTAGGTACGTCACTGTATACAGTACATGCTAAAAAAATCATCAAATTTTTAAGTTTACTACATGCCCGGTTGGTTTTTTTCTCTGTTCCTTGTTTTATTTACGTATTAGGAGTATTATACTTAGGACGTGTTTGGTGTCACCTTTTTTGGTAGAAATCACTGTTTTAAATACCGCGCTTCGTAATAAAAAAGCTTAAAAAGCTCGCCTTTCTTCCTTTTAGGCCGCTAAAAGCTTACGCTTTTTACGCTTTTAGGGTAGCTATTACAAAAACGCTTTAGCTAAGATTTCTGCGTGCCCTTCATGTCTTTCGTTCTCTCTATTCCTCATTTTATTTATTACTATATTTGATGCTTAGAACGTGTTTGGTATCGACTTTTTTGGTTAAAATAGGCACCATGTTAGCTTTATTACTTATGAGTAACTTGTAAGTATTCCAACATTATTGATTCGAAAATTTCATTTTTTGGTGTTTTTTTTGGAAAAAGCTAAAAAATAATCAATTTCTAAGTTTTCTACATGCCCTTGAGGTCTTTCTCTCTATTCTGCATTTTATATGTTGTAATTGATACTTAGGAGTTAGGACGTTCGGTATAAGACTTTTTGGGGTATGAAAAAGATATTTTAAGAAAACAGTGGGAAAAAACCCTGCTTTAAAGGAGGTTAAGTACTTGCCTATATGTCATTAGCTTTTTTGACTTATAACTCATTTTTTTGGCACCGCATTAGCTTTTTTGACTTGTAAGTCATTTTTTTTTACTTACTTGATTACTTCAATTTGCAAGTAACTTGTATTCAAATATAATTGATTAGAAAACTTCTGCTTTTAGAAGTTTTTTTTTTCTGTAACAAGCTAAAGAAGCATTAAATTCTAAGTTTTCTACATGCCTTCCAGGACTCTCTCTCTTTCTTCTTCTTTTATTTACTAGTATTATATTTGCTACTTAGGACATGTTTGGTATCGTTTTTTTTTTTTTGTAAAAAATATCTTTTTAAAAAACAGTGGGAAAAAAAAGCTTGCTTTAACGGAGCTTTAGTGCACTGTTTGACACCACCTTAGCTTTTTTACTTAAAGGTAGATTTATAAGTTGTTTTTTACTTATTTCAACTTATTAATAACTTGCAAGTATTCGAACATTGTAGATTAAAAAACTTCTTTTTTGGGTAATTTTGTTTCTGTGACAAGCTAAAAAAGCATCATATTCCCTTGTTTACTCCATGCTAGGCCTTTCTCTACTCCTTATGTTATTTATTATATTTGATACTTAGGACGTGTTTGGTATCAGCTTATTTGGTTATAAAAAATATATCTTAAGAAAACAGTGGGAAAAAAGCTTTCTTCAAAGGAAAGCTAAAGTATAGTATTTGGCACCACTTTAACTTTTTGACATTTAGGTCATTTTTTTTTATACTTATTTCAATTTTTAAGTAATTTGTAAGTATTCAAACATTATTGATTAGAAAGCTTCTTTTTTGGGTTATTTTTTTTCTGTATCTAGCTAAAAAAGCATCAAAATTCCCTGGATTTCTCCATTCCCTTGAGGTCTTTCTCTTTCCCTCCTATTCCTCATTCTATATTAATTTTGGAGTTACGGCGTGCTTGGTACTAAAAAAAACAGTGGGAAAGAAGCTAAAGTATAGTGTTAGGCACCACCTTAGTTTTTTTGACTTATAAGTCGTTTTTTACTTATTTCGACTTAGTTGTTATAAGGTATGTGAGATATTTGTATACACAGTTTGAATCATGGGGCTAACACCTCCTCCTTAAGGTGAATTAGACACGTAGATAGGGATAAATTAGTGCCAACAGACAATTGAGTTTTGCTCTATTTGAAGCTGAGAAAAGAA
Source organism: Primula veris (assembly GCA_963682055.1). Classification (NCBI taxonomy): domain Eukaryota; kingdom Viridiplantae; phylum Streptophyta; class Magnoliopsida; order Ericales; family Primulaceae; genus Primula; species Primula veris. Next base: position 20,147,441 of record OY821748.1, on the reverse strand, counting down.
AAATTAGGTTTCGTCCCGCTAAAAATCTTTTCTCATACCAGAAATATAAAAAACTTGAACTTTTAAGCTTCTCTGTTAAATTTCTTTTATGGGTTTTAAAGTGCAAAATAAAATTATTACATCGTCTTCCCGCAAGCAAACAAACCCCAAAGGAGACGTAAGTGCAAACAGACCGAATCGATTTTCTCTAGACCCTAGCTCGACCCGTATAAAGCAAAACAATTGGGGGGCAAATATCCTTGCTATTTTTTACTTTTCTTGTTGTAACTAAGAACAAAGGGTCACTTTTTTTTTTTTGCAATGGGTTTTAGAATCGATAGGTTGCCACTTACCACTATGTATATAATAGATTCATATATCAAAGTCTAATTTGTCGTTATTCTTGTTCGCTTCTCATTTTTCAATGAAAAGCAGCATTCTCAGGTCTAGACTTCTAGTTTAGGCGTTGTTGCTCTTTTCGAAGTTAATTTGTTACAGAACATCGAACTAAAATCTGAGAATGTGATTCTTATTCTCTTTTGGGTTATTCTTACATTCCATTTTCTTTTTAACCTCGTATCAAACAGCATGCTGCATTTTTTAACTGCTATTCGCACTGCTTCTTTTAACCCGTAGTACTTTGTGCTTGTTGCACTTACTGGAATAGGGACTTTAATTAATATCTTCTATTTCCTTGTTAAAGGTAATGGAGTGGATGGAGGTAAGAAATGTCAACTTCTCCTATAAAGATCTCGCAATACGCTTAGACCTGATAGCAAAAGTTCGGGGGATAGATGCTGCTGAAAATTGCTTCAATGCCCTTGCGCCACTGGAAAAGAATAAATTCACATATGGATCTCTTTTAAACTGCTATTGCCAAGAAAAAATGGAAGAAAAGGCCTTGTCTCTCTTTCAGCAAATGGACGATATTGGCGTGACCTCTACTTTGGCCTTTAACAATCTCATATCCCTCTATATGAAATTAGGGCACCCTGAAAAAGTGCCTAAGCTGGTGAATGAGATGAGAGTGAGAAACATCCCTTTGCAAACGTTTACATATAATGTGCTGATGCATAGTTACGCGTGTGTGGGTGATATCGAAGGAATGGAAAGAGTTTACGAGGAAATGATGAGAGAAAATAATAATAGCTGCGATTGGACAACTTATAGTAATTTGGCTCTTCAATATATTAAGGCTGGATATCCTGATAGAGCCAGTTTTGCCCTTAAATTGTTAGAAGAAAAGATGGGACCTCGTGACAGACCAGCTCACCATTTTCTTATTAGCTTACATGCCAGTATTTCTAATCTCGAAGAGGTTCATCGTATATGGAATTTGCTAAAATCTGGTTTTCCAAAGCTGATCAATGCTGATTACATAGTTACTCTTCAAGCATTAGAAAAGCTTAGCGACGTTGATGGCATGAAGAGATTGTATTCAGAATGGAAATTGAGCGGCACTGTTTTTGATGTGAGGATAACGAACATAGCTGTAAAATTTTATTTAAAAATGGATATGATTATAGAAGCTGAAACTATTCTCCATGAGGCTATGAAAAGGTCAAAAGGTCCTTTTTTTAAGTCTTTGGAGCTATTTGTTGAATTCTATTTGAGAGAACGAAATATAGTCGGTGCCGTAAAGTGTTTGGAAGAGGCTGCATATAGGGTTAAGGACGGCGAGTGGAAACCAAAGCCCGAGTACTCTGATAAGTTGTTGGAGTATTTTGAAGAAGAAAGGGATGTTAGTTGTGTCGAGAAGTTGTGCAAGATTCTAGAGAGGATCAAGTGTTCTGATTCGAGGGTTTACCTATCATTATTTCATACTTATAAAGTTTCTGGTGATCACATAGATGATGTACGTAAGCGAATGGAGGATGGCGGCATTAAAATGAATGTTGAGCTCGACAACTTGCTTCAAAGTGTATACCAAAAGTGAGTATTGTTTGGTTTGAGGGAATGGAATGAGAATGAAATGATATTGGGAATATTTCGACAAAAAAGATAAATACGATTGGTTTTTACTCTAGTAGAGCTCTTTAAGATTCGCATTAACAAACCTGGGTAAAGGACTGGAGTGAATTTATCAGCTCTATGTACACTGTCTAGTAAAGGGTTAACATAATCTGAAGTGTCTCCGATTATGAAGCTACTGCATGCCATTTTGCTTATCGAACAAGCGACCTACAAAAGGGGCTGTTAGAATTAAATACAGTTATATGTTACAAATTTCCGACTCTCTGTCCCGAAATAGCATTTGGGGTATGAGCAGCATGATTTTTTACGACAAGGGTTGTGATTTTGTAATGCAGGCAATGTTAGCAAGCGAAGAACTTAACCCAACCTACTGCAGAATCAATATCTTTACAAGAAAGAGCAAAGAGTGAAAGAACTACAGCATCAGAGAGCATAGATGGACCATACTAGAGAGATGATGTCATGACAAGTTTATATCAGGACTCAACGAAAATAAAATATGTTGACTGAAATTACTCCAAAAAGTATATTTATAACAGATTTTACCAATTGGTATACGGGTATAATCTCGTACTTGCTGACAAACTAGAGGTATAAAGGTGTTATTTTTTGAACAAATTTCGGAGTTCCTGTAACATGAGTTAATTAGTTGTAATACAGTTTCGTGTATGTACCTGCTCATTTGGCTAAATCAAAGTGACTATTTTCTCTACGTCTCAATTTAGTGAGAAATTATTTTAATAAATATTTTTAAAATATTGTTGAGTTAATATTGTGTATATTTAGCTGTAATTGATATAGTTTACACTTGCATTTAAATATTTATGTAGAAGCTTTTGAGAACAAATTGCATCCCAATTGTAAAAATGATGCCAAAAATAATTTTTATAAATAAAAAACTTCCAAGTTAAAGAACTGTCATTTGACGTGGCTATTCAGTAGACTATGGTGTTTGTTTTACAAGTCGAAGTTGACTTATATAACAATAGTTTGTAACTTTGTATTAGGAACGATGGCACAATTTATTCTCAACAAAACCGTATATTAACCACTTCGCAGAAAATGGTTAGAATCCCTTAATAAATCAAATAACTGTGGCTTTTCATTGACTATGATTATCAATTAGTTTATACATGAAATCATAGACGGGAAACATGAAAAAAGATTTATTTTTATTTTTATTTTAAATTTATACATGAAATCATAGAAACCGAGAAACGAAAAACGCTATTTTTACATTTTCTTAAAGAAGAATTTCCCGATAACTATAGTTAAAACATGAAAAAACATTGGAATTACATTTTGGTTCCGGTGGCCGGTGATCTACTCTTATGAACCTTGATTACTTTTTACTCCATTCAAATTTAATTGCATCATGTGAATTTTCACCGCATACATAATTTTCGGAAATCAAAATTTCAAAGGTTAATCAATTGCTTTATTCAAATATTAAACTATTATAAAATTAACTTTAAAAAAAATTCATCTCTACAATTTCTATACCAGTCAAAATTACAAAATTAAAATTAAATATGAAAGGATGGATTAGTTTTCACAGTGGAGAATGTTATTGTAAGTGAGTCTTAAACTAACAATCTCAAAAAAAATAAAAGGGAAAAATATGTTTAATTTACTAATCTATCAATTTTTACCTAATCAATAACCTAACAACATAAATTGACGAAATTACGGTTATTGTATCTCACGTTTCAGACCTATTTTCTTAGGTACGTTGACAGAAATACACTCTGATAATTGAAAAAACATAAGTACAATTTGGTCATTTTGTTTATACTTATGTTTTCAATTAAAAGTTATAAAGAAGCAGAATGAGCAGTGGGTATCTAAATTGTTAATCTACATTGAGAAAATAAAAAATGAAGGTATAGATATAAAGTGAATAAAGAGAGACTAAACCCTGGAAAAATCTTCAACACAAAACCAAAAAGAAGAAAACAGAGAAAGAAATGATGATAAAGAAAGTCCAAAGTGCCTTCGCCAGAACCCTCTGCACGGCGGCAGAACCCTTACCCATTAAAAGGCGCCTCTCGAAGCTTCCGGTGACAGGTGGCACTGTGATCGATACGCTCAATGAGTACGTAAGCGAAGGCAACCGCATTTGCAAGTTCATCCTCGGGAGCTGTGTGCGTGGCTTACGCTTCCATCGCCGCTACCTCCATGCCCTTCAGGTCTTAATTTAAGACACATTTTGTAATTATTTTCGATATTTTGAAGTATTTATATTTTGAAAGGAAGGTTAATGTTTAGTACATTCTTTCGGATTTTATTATAAAAACCCGTATTTTTTTTGATATTTTAAGTACGTAAAATTGTAGGCAAGGAAGGAACTAGGTAGAGAGAGTCGGGATCGTGGCCCACTATTCTGATAAAAAGTAAAAAAAAAAATCTATGTATTTTGATCAAAGTCTTTGAAATTTAGCGTTCGGTCACCCCATGTTACGCCACCCTTTGTGTTTAATTTTGATATTTTTTAAGTACGTAAAATTTAGGAAAGGTTAATGTTTAGTACAGGCTGTCGGATTTTACTATAGATGTAGCTATGCCAGAAGGGTTCAAGACACCCAAGTTCAGTTTATGCCTTGGAATGAAAGAAAATTACGCGTTGTCTGCAAACAAGAAAGCTTTGTCTTTTTTTTTTTTTTTTTGTCTAAGGTTAGCCCGGTTAGGTATGTATGGGGAGGACGTAGTAATAGGCTAAAAATGACTCCAGCACCCCCGTATTTAGAAAAAACTGATCTTTTACTATGTATCTTAAAAAAAACAATATCGATTTTAGCCTTTGAGCACCTCCCATAATTACAAAAAAGGGGGTTCTAGTTCCGCCTCTGGGTATGTATCGTTGTAGCATCAAAGATCATCGTTGATCACCAAACAACAATTACAAAGGGAAAGGATAAGTAGGCATCATTTCAGAGTAGTTCAACATTCTTACCTAATGTTAAAAGGATTTTAGTCCCGGTTTTTTTCTTAATAAAGAACTTTTTGTACTAAATTTCAAATACTGAAATTGCACGTATTCCCACAATTTCTCTTTAATTAGGACGGAGGGAGACTGGAGTACATGACTTAATTTCTTAGTGTTTGTTTGGGTGCATCGGGAGAGATCAGTTTTTTACGCCAACCTACTAGCTTTTTTGTTTTATAGACTGATTTCCGAAAAGGAAACAGTACAATGGCATTTCAGTTTGAAGTCAAAAACACAAGTTTTTTTATACCGGGATGTTCGAGTATGTTACTGCAGAAACCACCATTATTCAAAAAGTAAAATTACATCCTAAAATTGCACATATTTTGAAAATGCTCTTAAAATTAGGACACATGGTATACATTTCTCTTTGACTAAATTTCTTAGTGTTTGTTTGAATGCATTGGGAGAAATCATTTTTCTACAGCAACCTATAAAACCTATACATAGTTGTAAGACTACACCATCGACACACTTAGTTGCAAAGTAACAAATTTGATAGTTTGGTGCACAAGGTGATATCTTCTTCTATTTTATTCTCACCTTGTTTGTTTGTTTGTTTGTTGTTCTTTAAAGCTCAGCTGTATTGATCTGGTTAAACATCTTACTAGCTAAGTTTCTCTGGGTTTTGATAAGAAATAGTTCAGAGTTTTTAGCGAAAACCTACCTTATTAGCTTCGAATAAGGTTTCTTGTTTTCTTAAATCCTGCAGCCAAACATGCCCTTTGTTAAACATTGTTTGGGAGAATATTATGGGGGCAACCTTGAGGTGAATTAGTCACATTTTAAAGGCTCAAATAGTACAGAAGGAATACTAACTTGCGGTATTTGACGTTTAGAAACTTTTTGCTTGATCTAGCTTAAAATTCTTACTTATTGATTCGGGAAATGTAAAGAACTTGTTTAATCTGGTCAATCAAATGTAGCTGATGTTGTGGATACAAAGTGTTTGTGCAAAAAAGCTTAAACTACCTACAAAGGACCAAATAACGACTTGGAATTTGAGTACAATAACCAGGAAGTTGAGCTTTTGGATGTTAATTGATTTTGTTACTTCGAACTCAACTGTTGAAAGTTGATTTTATTATTTCCCTTAAAAGATTTACTCTAATCCATTTGCTGTTTTTTTATCTTCATGCCAAATGCCCTACTGCATCTTTAGGCGACTGCTTTTCTTTATCAGCTTTTTCCAACAAAAAAACTGTTGGGAAAGTGTATGGTATTATCAATTGTGTTGGGCTTGTTGCAGAAATGATATCTCATCCATAAAGTTTTCTTATATCATATTTGGAATAGGGAGTCTAGTTAATATCTTTTTCTGCGAAGAAACTCCTTATTCAATTAATCCTTTAATTATTTTGTCAAAGGTAATGGAATGGATGGAGTTAAGAAATGAGAACTTCTCCTATAGAGATCACGCAGTGCGTTTGGACCTTGTAGCAAAAGTCCATGGAGTAGACGATGCTGAAAAGTACTTCAATGCCCTTGCGCCACTTGAAAAGAATAAATTCACATATGGAGCTCTCTTGAACTGTTATTGCCAGGAAAAACAGGAGGAAAAGGCTTTGTCTCTATTTCAGAAAATGGAAGCAATTGATGTGATCTCTACCTTGGCCTTTAACAATCTAATATCCTTATATATGAAAATAGGGCAGCCTGAAAAAGTGCCTGGTTTGGTGAAGGAGATGAGAGAAAAAGATATCCCTTTACAAACATTTACGTACAACGTACTTATACATAGCCACGGGTGTGTGGGTGATATTGAAGGCATGGAAAGAGTTTACGAGGAAATGCTAACAGAAAATGAAAATAATAGTGATTGGACAACGTATAGTAACTTGGCTGTTCAATATATCCAAGCTGGGCTTTTTGAAAAAGCGAGATCGGCCCTTAAAAGGTTAGAAGAAGAGATGAGACCTCATGACAGATCAGCTCACCATTTTCTCATTTCCTTATATGCTAATATCTCTGATCTCGGTGAGGTTTATCGTATATGGAGTTTGCTGAAATCTGATCTTAAAATGCTCAATTCTGATTACTTGGTTATTCTGCATGCATTACAAAGGCTTAACGACGTTGATGGCATGAAAAGCTTGTACTCGGAATGGGAATTGAGTTGGACTATCTTTGATGTGAGGATACCGAATATAGCCATAAAATTTTATTTAGACAGAGATATGATTACAGAAGCTGAAACTGTCCTCCATGAGGCTATCAAAAAGTCAAAAGGTCGCTTCTTTAAATCGTGGGAGCTATTTGTTGAATTCTTTTTGAGGAAACGAAATATGAGTAGTGCCCTAAAGTGTTTGGAAGCGGCTATATCTAGGGTAAAGGACCATGAATGGAAGCCTCGCTCTGAATGTATCGGAAAGTTTTTGGATTATTTTGAGGAAGAGAGGGATGTTAGTGGTGTAGAAGAATTATGCAAAATGCTGGAGAAAATTAACTGTCTAGATTCGACGGTTTATTTATCGTTATTTCGTACATATATCGCTGCTGGTAAAACCGTAGACGATATACGCAAGAGAATTGATGATTATGACATTGAAATCAATGATGAGCTTCAGAACTTGCTTCAAAATGTGTGCCCAAACCAAAGTGTGTAATGTCTGTTGTGATGTATAATGAGAATGCAATGTTATTGAGAATGTATCTCATATTAAGACTTGTTGAACTGGATGGGATTAATGATTGGTTTATAATCTTGGTCTAGATCTTTCAAATTCACAATAAAGAAACTTGGTTTATGCAATGGAGTGAAATGATCGTCTCTTCTATCTACTGTCTTGTATAAGGTAAACATCTTTCGGAATGTGTCCAATTTTGAGGAAAAAAATACATTTTAGTGTAGTGTATTATATGTTTTTTAACGATTTAGGTAGCAGACTACCAAAGTTAACAATTGACGTACTGAACTATCATAATATTCACAATTCAGGTACTGACGTTAATTTAGTTAAATGAAACTTGGTTTCACTTTTCATTTTGGTCATATTCTTTGTAATTTGTATAAATTTAATCATGTCTTTTCGAAACATTACAATTTATAATGTTTCTACTAAAACATATACATACATAATAAGTATGTCAGTTTTAAAAACATATTATTTGATTAGATTTTCTTTGAGTTTTTTTCTAAAATAAAAAACTTAATTTTTTTTTTACACTTTATCTAAAAAGAAAATAAAGTAAGTTTTAGATTTATGACATTCGAGCAAAAATTATTTGAGAACACATCATTATTTAAATACTTTCATGAAAAAACAGCAAGAAAATTGTTATTTTTTTAAAAAAAGTATTATTTTTTGTAAATAGAATATATTTGTTAAGTATTTATAATTTTTTTATACACAAACATCATCTAGAATTTACATTATTTGCAATAATATGTATACATGCATTATATTATATACATTTTTTATACATACATTAATATAACATATATATATATATATATATATGTGTGTGTGTTTGTGTTTGTGTATTTTATATATATATATATATTTTTTTTTTTTTTTGAATTGTAAATATTATGATAGTTCAGTACGTCAATTGTTAATTTTGATAGTATGGTACCTAAATCGTTAAAAACAGATAGTACAGTACACTAAATGTATTTTTCCGAACTATAGAGCATATCAATTATAAAGAATTTTATCAAAGATCAATTATACAGACTACATTAAGAATTTTAATGCAGCAGGCCTTTTTCGACAATATCATCTTTGTTTTGCTGAGAGGAAAAAAAAAAGAAAAAAACAAAAAACAAAAAAGAACAACTTAACTGAAACCATTGCAGAATTGGATTTCTAAACTAGTTCACTTTATTATCCAGTAGAGCATAAGTACTTGCAACATTTGCACTACAACAAGTAGCAAGAAGAGCTGTATGGTATAAGTATTACCCGTGGGCACACTAACCATTTCTAATGTTTATGATTTTGGAGAAATATTGGCTTGACTAAAGGATGAAATATTAACAAGGAAATCATCTTACAGCATCTGCAACGGTGTTATTAACTCAATTGTTACATAAATTTGTTAGATAAAGTTGTTAGCTAATATACATGTTTTTCTTTCATAATAGTGTTGTTTATTAACTCATCAAATTTAATGTTGTTAACATTGTTGTTATATTTAACAACAAAGTTAACATAGTTAAGTGATTACATGTCAATTTGGTTGACTAACTCGTATATTAAATCCTACAATAAAACAAAAATAACACATTCTTCATTTCTTATTTATTTACTATAATATTTTTCTATATCCGAAATTAATTATTTAGTATAAATCAATAGATAACGTTGTTAAAAAAATACACTAATGTGACACATGTATGATTGTTAAGATTAACATTTAAGATACACATTTGCCATTATTTAACAATTAAAATTTAAGATAACCATTATAGATGTTGTTATATCATCTGCAAAAAGCATAAAGTCTTTGCATCTTAAAAATCTTCCTAATCTTCAGTTTCACAGCTATATGGGCAATTTCTATTGAAATTTTTTGGGTCGATAATGTTCATCATTGTCCACCTCTTCAATTTACTGTAAAACTAACAACAAAATTGTTTTTGCCAAACATATGAGAAAAACAGTCCTGATGGAAAGCTCGATTTCATTTTTATAATGCTTATATTGAGACGTGCCAAGCAGAAAATGGCGAGCCTGATTTTTTTTCCCAAGCTCGGCTTAATCAATTCGCGTCGGCTCCAATCTTCCGAGGTATCCGGACTGGGCCAGGTTGGCTACGGTGACGAGGGGATCTTCGTGCCTGCGCAGGAAACAAACAGGGGCCCGGGGTTGGTATCAGGTTTTTCCTCTCCAACGATCAAGTCAGTATCGGTGTTAACTGAAAGTAGGAATATAATTAAGGGTAAGGGACCGGGCCGGTTACAGGTCGTTGTATCGAGTGGTACAGATAGTGTTCTGGGGGTCCGGGTTGTTTAAGCTTTATCTCTCCTCTCTGTATTTGTGCGTCCCCTCTAAGTGGTATTAGTGGGGGTATTTATAGTGTAATCAGATGTGTATTAGCCCTTGGATCACTGTACTGTTTGGTGCTGATCCGACGGCTTCAGGTCATTTATGACTCTGATAAGGGTACTGTCCTTCGTCGGGGCCCACAAGGGCTGGTCTGTGATTGGGCCACGTCGACGAAACACATAAGGGGTCCCCCAATGGGGGCAGCTGCATTAATGGGGGAAGCGTACTTAACAAGCTTATTTAGGCCGGCCTAGGCACGACCCGGTCTCTCCAGGACCGGGGTGATGAGTTACCCATGGTAGATAGGCCCGGATAGCCTGTTGCTGCGGTGATATCGGCCCGGACGAGAGAATGTCGACATTCCCTCGCCAACAGCTCCCTGTCCGGAGTCGCTGTTTAAGGACGAGGTTGACAAGGACCTTCCAGTCGCTACGGGGGCTCCGGTCATTATGTTCCCATGTTTGGTGGTGCGGAGAAGCCTATGCAGGGCCGGTCGTGTGACATGTGTCTCTGGTATTTATGAATTCTTCACACGTGGAGCACGCATGGTGTGCATTTATGGGGCGCCGCCCCCGTCTCTTCGACTCTATCAATGCCATTAATGCTAAAACGGCTGACGTGTGACACTTGGCAATCGACCTCTATTTGCTGTACACGTGTAATGCGTCGATTGAGTGGCGGCGGTTATTAGTGGGAGTTCGTGTAATGAACCGTCGCTGTCTTTTCACCTTCTGGTAAATGTATTTTCATCTTCTGGTGGGGGGTCTATAAATACCCTCAGTGAAAATTTATTTTCACTTTCTCCTTCTTCTCTCTAGATTTTCACAGCGAATAGATTTCCTTTCTTCTCATACTTACCTAACACCCAGCCAAAATGGTTATTAAACACGGAGCTGGCAAGGGCCCGATGGTTGCCCCTAGACCACAACGCCTAGCCGTGATGGCCAACTCACTTCCTTTCCGGGCCATGGTCCTAGACCCGACCCTGAGCGTCGACCTCAACGACAACAGCATCATGGTGAGGCTCCATGGGCCCAATCTCGAAGAGTTCCGCCAGCTCTGCGGGATCGGCGAAGGGTTCCGCCTTCGCAAGTGCCTGACCTCTGACGAGGTGAACGGGATCGTAGCGGATCCCAATAGTATGGTAACACTCTCCCTTTCTACTCTTCTTTATGGGGGTACCCACCTCCCCATTCCGGGGCTACTGGCGGAGCTCTGCGCTTGGACGCAGACTCTTCCGTGCCAGTGGCCACTGCAGGCACACCGGATCTGTGCCGGAATGGAAGCCCTCAACGAACTCCTGGGCTCGTCCCTGCCAGAGCCGTTGGGGCTTAGGGAACTCTTGGCTTGCTATGAGTTCCTTCAGAGCGAGCCGAGCTCCCAGGCCAAAAGCAGGCAACCCTACCTGCGGTGCCGGGCTTACAACCAATTGATCACGGGTAACTCCGATTCGAATCGGGGTTATACCCAAGACGTGATCGTGGTGGAGGGCGACTGGCTCCGCCGAGATGACCTGGTTCTACCCACCAGGCCGGGAAGGGTCCTTAGCAACAAGGATTTCAAGGCCACGGTCGCCATGAAGCTGCGGGGCCTTGGCGAAGCCAACGTCCAGTCGCTCGAAAGGGCCCTAAACTGGTGGGGCCCGGACGGAAATGACGTCGGCGCGCGTGACGCGGAGCGGTTGTTGGTATGTGGTTCCCCTACCAGCTGCAAGGGGAACGAATTCAAATGGCCCCACAGGACCTTCTGTCCTGTGGGATACTCCCGGGACAGATGGGAGAAAGAGCAGGGGCTAGAGTCCACCCTACCCCCTAAGACTCTCAAGGAAGCTGAGGCAGTCGAGGGGTTTGCTGAAAGAACCTTGAAGAAGGTGGTGAAATCGAGGCCAAAGCCGAGTGCCAGGGCGAAGGCCGTCAAGGCGAGATCTTTCGCTCCTTCGACGGCCGGGGTTCTCTTTGAGACCCGGTCTGATGGTACCGTCCTTCACTACCGAGTGGGGGCGGACGGTACCCGTACCTATATTGATGTGCATGGGAAGCCTCTGACAGAGGTTCTCCCCTTGAGCTCTAGGGAGCCCGCTGTGGGGAGCCCCTACGATTAGAAGATAGCCCATCTGAGGCAGAACCCTCCGGGCCAGCCTTGGGCACCTCAAGGACCAGGGTAAGTCGCTTCTTATTTTTCTCAAATCTTCGTTTTTACACTTAGCTAGATTTAGTTAATTTCTCTAACTGCTTTCTTGTCTGGTCTGTGTAGGTGGTCCGTTCCGACGAGGAGGAGGAAGCGGATGAAGAGGCCGAGGAGGAGGCGGGGTTGGATGGCGAGGAGGCGGAGATTATTGAGCCCGAGGCTGGTGAGGGAGGGGTCATCGGGGCAAGGGACAAGGAGGTGGAAGAGGTGGAGGCTTTGGAGCCCGAGGCTGAGGAGGAGGAGGGGGTCGTCGGGACAAGGGACGACGAGGTGGTTGAAGTGGCTCCCACAGATGCTAAGGTAAAGACTTTGGAGAGGTTGGGAGGCCTGGCGGGGCAGTTGAGGCGTGAACGAGCCGCTCGTAAAGCCGAAGCAGCCGAAGCTGCCAAGAGGAAGAGGGAGGAGGCGAAGGCCCCTCGGGATGCGAAGAAAGCCCGTGCCGGGGATTCTGAGCCGAGGGAGGATGCCAGGGAGCATGTGGTCGTTGCTGAAGAGCGAGCGGTGTCATCCATTCAGGCAAAGGGTCCAATGCCTAGCGCTTCGGGCTCAAGCTCAGGCTCTGGCTCCCCGTTCCCAAGGATGCCTATTCAGACTCCGGAGGAGGTCAAGGCGACGACCGGGGTTCGGAGCATTATGGAGGGCCATCCCTCTGCTGGCCTGCTTGCTCTGGCCGCGCTTCAGCAGCAAACTGTCGAGGCCGACCAACGTGGTCGCGACCTTGCTTCCGCCATGACGTCGGCCATGGCCATGATCCCGCAGGTAAAACGTTGTTTTCGTTGTGCCATTCCTGAGTGTCTTTCGTTTATTTCTTAAATTCTTGCTAAGTGTTTCTCTTCTTTTGTAGGCCTACTTGACGATGAACCAATACGTCTACCAGCAAGGGCAACTGGTGAGGTCGTGGGCTTCGAAGGCTGAGGCCAATGCTAAACAGGCCGAAGACGCTCTGAAGAAGGCGGAGGGGGCCCAGAAAAGGGCGGAGAGGGCCGAGGGCCTCGTCGAATCCTTGGAAGCTCGGAGAGCTGAGGCCGCGAAGGCCGGTGCTGAGGCCGAGGAGCGTGCCCAAGCTGCGGTAACGGCTCTAAAGGAGGTTGAAGCGAGCGTGGCCGATAAGGTGAAAGCTGCGGTCGAAGCCGCTGAGGCAGGGGTGGCCGAAAAAGTAAAGGCTGCGGTTCAAGCCGCCGAGGCAGAGATGAGCGCCGCCTTGGAGCTATCGACACAGAAGGACTTTAATTCCTTCTATGTCGATGGCTGGTCTGAGGCAGCAGCTTTTATGAGGGCGGGACCGGATCATCCGGTGTGGAACATGGAAAACATTTTTGTTCCGGTCCCCTCTGCTCCCGTTCCCGAGGTGGTCCCCTTAACCCCTCGAGCCCTTTCGGACGCCGATGCAGATGATGATGAGGGGGCATCTTAGGGCTTTTTGTGGTTTTTAGATTTTATTCTCGATGTAATTTCCTTTTTTGTACTTAGCATGTAATAGCTTTCCATTGAATGAAATGAAAAAACAATTTTGGACTTGTCTTTTATTCTTCTGTGTTTTATTTCTTTACTTCCATTGTGTTTTATACATTGTATACACGCTCCCAAATGAGTGGGCCTTAGTGCTTCGGCGTTGGGGCGCTCGTTTGATACAACTCATAACTTGCAAACCGAAGTAACACATAGAAAATTTAAATGAACTGAAAAATTCAAGTAAATAGAACCGGGGTGCCGTATAGGCTCGTGTTCTGAAACACTTAGAGAAAATTTAAATGAACTTAAAAATTCAAGTAAATAGAACCGGGGTGCCGTATAGGCTCGTGTTCTGAAACACTTAGAGAAAATTTAAATGAACTGAAAAATTCAAGTAAATAGAACCGGGGTGCCGTATAGGCTCGTGTTCTGAAACACTTAGAGAAAATTTAAATGAACTGAAAAATTCAAGTAAATAGAACCGGGGTGCCGTATAGGCTCGTGTTCTGAAACACTTGTAAAATTTAAATGAAATGTACGCCGGGGAGCTATTGAAATAACAACAGTTTTCATTTATAAAGCCCACAGGCATAAATTTACATCACATTCTTATTTACACAAAGACATAAAGGCCGAGCCCTACTGGTAGTACTTCCTTAGGTTGTTGACGTTCCAAGGTCGGTCCACCGGGACGTCGTTGGGAAGACGGCCCAACAGGTAGGCCCCGTTCCCAACTGCACCGAGGATTCGATAGGGGCCTTCCCAATTGGGGCCTAGCTTGCCGTCGGACTGGACCCTGGTGTTATTGTTTACTTTTCGTAGCACGAGGTCTTCGTCTTGGAAACGTCTGGCGTTCACTCTTTTGTTATAGGAACGCCCCAACTCATTTTTATATTCGGCGTTACGGATGGCTGCAACCTCCCTTCTTTCTTCGGCATAGTCTAGCTCGAGCCCCATCATCTTTTCGTTCAGCCCGTTTTCCACCATGTCCGTCCTCAGAGAAGGAAGCCCGATTTCTAACGGGATGATGGCTTCCATTCCGTAAGTGAGGCTATAGGGTGTCTGTTGAGTGCCCCGTCTTCTCGTCATTCGGTAGGCCCAAAGGACGTGATGCAGCTCTGCAGCCCATCGTCCTTTGGACTCGTCTAGCCTCTTCTTGATTCCGTCGAGCACGGTCTTGTTTGATACCTCGGCCTGTCCGTTGCATTGGGGGTACGACGGGGTCGAATAGTAATTCTTAATGTGATACTTTGTATACATCGCCTTTAATTTGACCCCGGTGAACTGTCCTCCATTGTCCGCGACGATTGAGTAGGGGATTCCAAATCTGGTGATCACGTCTCTCCAGAGGAAACGTATCACCTCGGCCTCTGTGATTTTCGCTAAGGCCACGGCCTCTACCCACTTTGAGAAGTAATCGGTGACCATGAGGAGGAACTTTTTCCCCCCCGGGGCCACGGGAAATGGCCCGACGATATCCATGCCCCACTGTGCAAAGGGCCACGGCGAGGTCACGCTGCTTATTTTCTGCGCCGGGGCGTGGGGTATGGGAGCGTACTTCTGACACTTCTCACACCTGAGTACAAAGGCCTTCGCGTCCTTCTGCATGAGGGGCCACCAATATCCGTGGGTCAGGGCTCGGTTCGCCAGCGACCTGCCCCCGGTATGGCTCCCACACGTCCCTTCGTGAATTTCCTCCATGACCCTTATTACTATGTCGGGATGGACGCAGAGTAAGTAGGGGCCAGAGAACGACCTTTTATAGAGCTGGTCGTTGGGAGCTACCCAGAATCCCAGTGCCGTTCTTCTTATTTTCTCGGCCTCTTTCTTGTCATTGGGAAGATCACCGGAGCGGTGGTATTTGATTATGGGGTCCATCCAGCTCGGCTCCGGCGAGAGGTCAGTCACCATGTTAATGGTTGCCTTGGCCTCGATGCTAGGCGAAGGGACGTATTCTATGGTGACGACTCTCTCTTTTTTATCACTCATGGCCGAGGCTAGGGTCGCTAGTGCATCGGCGTGGGTGTTCTCGTTTCTGTTGATGTTGACGATTTCTTGACATTCAAAGCTTTGCAGTATTCCGGATGCGATGGCCACGTAGCTTGCCATTCTTTTGTCCTTTGTCTGAAACTCACCACTAATCTGGCTGCTGACCAATTGAGAGTCCGTGTGCACCAGTATCTTTTTGATTCCGAGGCTTCGGGCCATTTTTAAGCCGGCGATAACGGCTTCATATTCGGCCTCGTTATTGGTGGCTCGGAAGCCAAGCTGGATTGACTTTTCGATCACGTCCCCTTGTGGAGATCGGAGTACGACGCCAAGGCCGGACCCTTTCTTATTGGCGGCTCCATCCGCGTGCAAGGTCCAGGTCTCGGGGGCACAAGAGATGTCGGGACATTGGGTCGTCCCCGTGAATTCTGCCACGAAATCGGCCAGGGCCTGTCCCTTGACGGACGTTCGCGGCGCGTAGCGGATGTCATAGGCGTTCAAGTGGCAGGCCCACTTCATCATTCGTCGAGAGAGATCCCCCTTTTGGAGTATTTCTCGTACAGGCTGATCAGTATAGACCACAATGCTGTGTGCAGAGAAATAGTGAGCAAGTTTTCGTGAGGCCACGACGAGGGCTAGGACGAGTTTTTCCAAAGGCGTATACCTAGCCTCGACATCGAGGAGAGTTTTGCTCACGTAATAGATAGGCCTTTGCTCCCTGTCCAGTTCCTTGATGAGGACGGCGCTGACGGCTATCTCGGACACGGCGAGGTATAGGGTAAGGACATCGCCTGGGTCCGGCTTGGTTAGAAGGGGCGGACTTCCGAGGTAGTCAGCCAGCTCGGTGAACGCACGCCGGCATTCATCGGTCCATTCGAATTTCTTCTGAGCTTTCAAGGCCGTAAAGAACGGCTTGCATCGGTCCCCGAACCGGGCAATAAATCGGTTGAGGGCGGCAGCCATCCCGGCTAGCTTTTGTATGTCCCTTCTCTTCTCAGGTGTTTTCAAATTTTTCAAGGCAGAGATCTGGGACGGGTTCGCTTCGATGCCGCGGTGGGTCACCATGAACCCCAGAAATTTGCCGGCACCTACCCCGAAGGCACATTTAGAGGCGTTCAGCTTCAGGTCATGCCTTCGTATGGTTTCGAACACCTCTCTCAGGTCGGATAGGTGGTCCCCCTCCTGGGTGCTTTTTACCACCATGTCGTCAATATAAACCTCCATGGTTCGGCCTATGTTCTTAGAGAATATCTTGGTGACCATTCTCTGATAGGTCGCCCCGGCGTTCTTGAGTCCGAAGGGCATCACTTTGTAGCAGTAATTTTCCCTTGGGGTGATGAAGGCAGTTTTTTCTTGGTCGGCCTCTGACATAGGTATTTGATGGTAGCCGGAGCAGGCATCCAGGAAGCTCATTCTGGCATACCCCGGCCGTAGAGTCCACTATTTGATCGATTTTGGGCAAGGGGAAAGGATCCTTTGGACAGGCCTTGTTGAGGCTCGTGTAATCGATGCACACCCGCAGCTTTCCGTTCTTTTTGGGGACCACTACGGGGTTGGCTAGCCATCTAGGGTAATAAATCTCCCTGATGGCTCCGGCCGTTAGAAGCTTCTCTACCTCCTCGTTTATGGCATCGGCATGCTCAGGACTAACGCGACGCCCTTTTTGCATTACGGGCTTGGCGTCCGGGTTGATGTTTAATTGGTGGCAGGCAAGGTCGGAACTGATGCCTGGCATCTCGCTTGGACCCCATGCAAAATTATCGAGGTATTGGAGCAAAAGCTCGACGAGGTCGGTGACCTCGGGCTTGGTCAGCTTTGCCCCCACCATAAAGAAGTGATCCTCATCATACCCCGGGATTTGGATTTTCAGCAGTCCTTCCTCCACCTTGTCTTCGGCCTCTGGCCCCATCTTTTTGTTTAGTTCCCTCAGCAGCTTAGGGTCTTCTGCCTCAATGTTCATGGCACTCTGGCTCGGCACCTTCTCTTTGCCGGAATGCACGGCCATGGCACAGCTGCGTGAGACTTTCTGATTTCCCGAGATGGTTTCCACACCAGAATCAGTTGGGTACTTAACCTTTTGGTGTAGGGTGGAGGAGACTCCATCCATTCCATGGAGCCACGTGCGCCCCAATATCACGTTGTAAACAGAGGGGACATTCACAACCGTGAACTCCACGCCCATAACTTTCGTACCAGTTTTCACGGGCAAGGTTATGTTTCCTTTGGGCTGGACCGCCTCCGAGTTGAATCCGTACAGGGGAGGGACGTCGGTTTCCAACTGTTCCTCTTTGAGTCCCATCTTTCGAAAGAGGTCTTCAAAGAGTATATTGACCGACGCTCCTTGATCAACGAGGATCCGTCCTACCGCTCAAAGGCCTATCTGTGCCGAGATAACGAGGGCATCAGTGTGGGGCACGTCCACCCCCACCAGGTCGAAGTCAGTGAAGCTTACATCCGGCTTGGCATTGCGCTTATACTTTTTCCGGGGGCTTGAGCTTTCTGCGAGGCAGACGTGCTGCTTCATCACTGCTTCCCGTGCTGAGGTTCTTTCTGCCCCATTCTGGATTGACCTTTTGGGCCCAGAGTGAATGACATGACAGATCATCACTGGTGGGGGGAGGTCCCGCTGCCTCTCGTCAACCCCTTCTCCATCTCGATCGGATTCCCTTCGTGATTTGACATATTTATCCATCAGGCCATCCCGGACCCATCCCTCGAGCCTGGCCTTCAGACCATGGCACTCGTTGGTGTGATGGCCGCGACCCTTGTGGTATTCACAGATTTTGTCGTTAGGCCCTTGGGCCGGCTCATTCCGTAGAGGGAGAGGCCAAGAGAAGAAAGGCTCATTCTCAATCTTGCTAAGAAGGTCGACGAGAGGTAGGCGAAAGGTAGTGGAATAGACAGCGCCCGACCCCGAGGCGACAGGTGTTTGATGCCCCGGTCGGGGGTCCTCTTTTCTTCTTTTAGGGGCCGGTTGCGGATTTCTTCCCGTTCGCGGCCGCTCCATCCTTTCCGCTATGGGCCGGTTTCTTCGAGGGCTCGTCGTGACGAACCGATCCCTTGGCTGGTCGATAAGGGCTACAGAACGTGTTGCCCCAGCAGACCTCATGTCCTTCTCTATGTCGATATGCTGTTTTATGAGGGACCTGAGTTGAGGGACAGAGTTAGGGGGGGTCGCGATCATCTCGTTTCGGATCCTGCTCCCAACTACCATGTTTTGCCTGAAGGCAGCTATGGCGGTGGAGTCGGGGCAGTCCGCGCATTCGGCATGCTTCAACCAAAACCGACTATCATAATTCTCGAGGGTCTCTTTAGATTGGACCCTCACTTGATAGAGTTGCTCCGGTTGGGCAGTTCTCTCTTTCAAGTTTATGAACCGGTGTGCGAAGTCATATGCTAGGTCGTCCCAACAGTGGATAAAATTGACGGGCAGGGACTGGAACCACTTACTAGCGAGCCTTCCCAGGCTGGCGGGAAAGCACCTGCACATTAATTGGTCAAGGTGTGACCAATGGTTCATCTGGTATCGGTAGTGTCGGAGATGAGCCTCTGGATCAGAGTCCGCGTTGAAGGTTTGGAGGATAGGGGCGATAAAGTTCCGGGGGGGGGGGGGGGTACTGTATTCAATTTCGTCCGAGAACGGGGTGCTGCGGGTCGAGGCCACAATTTTCAACGCTGCCTCACCAGCTGCATCGTGCCGTCCACGGCGGCCACGTCTCCGTGTCCGAGGTGGCTTATCGGTTCGGGCATGACTAGATTCCGGCCGTGAGTCCTGACTATCATCCTGCCAACGGAGCCGAGAATGTATACTCCGCTCGTTATCGCGGCGAGAATTTCCTTCTTGGGAATGCTCCGACTCCGCACCCCTAGCCGGCTCCCTGGGAGTCTCTAGGGGGGGTCGTCGGAGGGGTCCCAACCTGGACATCACGCTTTTAACGGGGACTGGAACCGATTTGTCTTGGCTCAGAACTTGAGCGGGCTCGAGTTCCGGCTCCATCAGCGAGGCTATTAAGGCTTTCTGGGCCGCAAGAGCGACGAGCTCTTTTTGGTGGATATCGATCATCATCTCTGTTAGCTCGGCCCTCGATCGGGGTGCGGGAGCTGTTGCGATCAAGGGAGCGGGCTCCCTGGTAGATGCGGTCCTAGGGGTCTCATCAAAAGAAAGCGTTCTCGGCATCCCAAGAACGGGGGGAGGTCGAGACGATGGGGTGTCAAATCGGTTATTGCCAGACATGTTTCCTTTAAGGACGGGGAGTCGAAGCTAACGCGTTCAGTTTCCCACAGACGGCGCCAATTGGCGAGCCTGATTTTTTTTCCCAAGCTCGGCTTAATCAATTCGCGTCGGCTCCAATCTTCCGAGGTATCCGGACTGGGCCAGGTTGGCTACGGTGACGAGGGGATCTTCGTGCCTGCGCAGGAAACAAACAGGGGCCCGGGGTTGGTACCAGGTTTTTCCTCTCCAACGATCAAGTCAGTATCGGTGTTAACTGAAAGTAGGAATATAATTGAGGGTAAGGGACCGGGCCGGTTACAGGTCGTTGTATCGAGTGGTACAGATAGTGTTCTGGGGGTCCGGGTTGTTTAAGCTTTATCTCTCCTCTCTGTATTTGTGCGTCCCCTCTAAGTGGTATTAGTGGGGGTATTTATAGTGTAATCAGAGGTGTATTAGCCCTTGGATCACTGTACTGTTTGGTGCTGATCCGACGGCTTCAGGTCATTTATGACTCTGACAAGGGTACTGTCCTTCGTCGGGGCCCACAAGGGCTGGTCTGTGATTGGGCCACGTCGACGAAACACATAAGGGGTCCCCCAATGGGGGCAGCTGCATTAATGGGGGAAGCGTACTTAACAAGCTTCTTTAGGCCGGCCTAGGCACGACCCGGTCTCTCCAGGACCGGGGTGATGAGTCACCCATGGTAGATAGGCCCGGATAGCCTGTTGCTGCGGTGATATCGGCCCGGACGAGAGAATGTCGATATTCCCTCGCCAGAAAAGCCTCGTGCTTCAAGGTGTTTATAAACAACACTAGACTACTAGTCTCACTAAATAGCGGGGATAAGGGGGAAAAAAACGAATCGGATTTTTTTAGGTAAAGCTAAATCCAATATAGTGAAACCTTGTATCTGCAGGGACCATATGCTTTCCATTCAAAATCCAATCATCTGTTTGAATGATAATTTTCTTCTTCTCTAAACTATGATGAAATTCTTTATAACAAGGTGAAAAGGCATTCTTTTGAAATGTTAGTCCCGGCTTGAAAAGGAAATATGCATGACAAACACGTAGGGATGACATTGATTCGATATCAAATTTTTTGATTACATGCCGATATCATAACAAACTAGTTTGCTTTGAAAATTTTTATACCATTAGCGAACCAAAAAAACCGGTATACCGAACTTTCGGTATAACAAACTATTTGGTTCGGTTTCGTTTTTTTAACAAACTTTAGAGTTTAGGAATGATGATAGAAAAATAGTGTCTATTGGAAAAAACATAGTATAAAGTTTTAAAAGTAGTAGATTAAAAATATATATTTATTTATATTATTGTTACATTTTTTATTTCTTTGCATAGAAGAGTAAACACTATTAGACATTTCTAGTAAAATCTATAAATAAAAGAAAATGTTATAACTATTCTCTAGAAAAATTAATATAACTATATTATAACAATGTTAATAATTACTTTAAGTGTATATAATTATTTTAGTTTATTTGTCTATATAGTATATTTTAATATTTCGATTTAAATCGGTATCATACCGAACTCACCAAACGAATACCGAAACCGAATCGATTTTTAAAGATTGGTTTGGTTGTATCGTACTGTAATATCGATATACTATTGATACCGACTTGATTGATTCGGTTAAAAAAAATAGTTAAATATGATAAGTAGTTACAAAAATACCACCCCAAACACAACAAAGGAACACTGAATTTTGATATTAATTACTAGTCAAATTTCC
The DNA here is from genome assembly GCA_963682055.1 of Primula veris. NCBI lineage: Eukaryota > Viridiplantae > Streptophyta > Magnoliopsida > Ericales > Primulaceae > Primula > Primula veris. The sequence continues at coordinate 20,125,912 of OY821748.1, read as the reverse complement.
CAGTAGTCAATAATTTTCATCTTGTCATACTGATCAAACATGAGATCTGACATCAACAGTGATGTGTGACTATCATTTTGGATACATTTCTAAACTTTTCAAAATCATCGAAACTGTACCTAAAGTTATCCTTTGCTACGGTATTAATTAATAATAATGAAATTAAAAATACTTTGGTATATCAAATAAATATGATATTAATAGTATATAAATATATGTTCGTTTGATTTTTATTAAGATTAAAATATTTTATAAATTTATATTTATATTTATAAAAAATAAATTTACAAAATACATATGATTTTAATATATATATATATATATATATATCACACCACTCTTTAGTCAAAATACCATATTTTTCAATACCACACTCCTCTATTATTTAAAATATTCTCATTTATTATCTTTCTTAATCACATGTTACTAATAGTACCGCCTCTATTTTTCGTATCAAACACGATATTTGTGGACGATAATATTTTAAATACATAGTAACATAATCACACTCTAATCTCATCGTACCAAACGAGGCCCAAAAGTATCCGATCAACATAGCAAACCCAGGAATTATATATCATAATACATGGAAATTGGGATGCTTCAATGATGATTTGCATAATTATTTATTTACAAATAACTTAAATATCAACAATCAATTACTTATCAGCAAAAGATCTCAAATCCAGATCCTTATGGAACGAACGAAACAATAAAAATTTACTTAGTCAGTCATACAGTTGCCTTAAAATGACGGTACATTATTTAATACTATAGTCGAGTCTATAACGTAAAGCCTGTCCAAAATAACTTTTTACAGTTTCAGATTTTAGAACATGGTATATGCGTATATATAGCTGCTTGGGTTAAGTGTCAAAATAACTTACCCAATGGTACAACTTTTCATGTCTATTTAAAGAGGTGTGGCTTTAAATTTACTGTAAATGTCCCAACTACACTTGTTACATTGGTATTCTAATTATTTATTTTACTACTTCCGGGAAGAGGTTCATATCTTAGTACGTTCATTTGATTTAGTCAACCAAAACTTCGTATCCAATGCTATGCATTAATACTTCCAACTTTTTAACATCATCGAGTAAAGTGTGTTCCTTTTTTTGGTACAAAAAGTTAAAAGTGTGTTTCGAATATTAATAAAAATTGCACGTGAAAAACAAAATATTACATGTACCTAGCATAACCATCACAACACATCTTATGTCATGATATTGACCTTTTATAGAGTTTAGTCTATTTTATAGTATATGAAAATAATGAAATTATCTGAGAAATAACATTTCTTAGTAACAATGAATATTCATCTGCTATTCTAATCTGACTAAATACTATTTTCTCATCTAATTATTGAAGACCCCTGTCGTAACCCTGGGGCTAAATTAATATGGGGTCAAATCGTAATTTTTTTTTATTTTTAAAAAAATTAACGAAAAATAGTTGTTTAACCCTCATATTTGAAAATTTAAAATACATCATGTCCATTTACTAAACCTGTCTTCACCATCGGGGGAGGATACAGAATTTTAGATTCGATAGGCACAGTTTTATAAGTTCATGTGAAAATAGAATCATGTGTTATAATATTTGAATAAGTAAATTCGGATAGACTATTTAAAATCAATGTATATATATATATATATATGTGTGTGCATATAATATTTGTATATAAATTAGAAGAATTGTTTTGATTTGATTTAAATTGAAACAAAACTAATGTAATTAGTTTACATAGCTGGTTTTTTCAAAAAACAAACCAATTAATAATTCATTCGACGTTTCTTGTTCGCTTTGTCCAGTTTGGTCGATTTGCTTACAAACAAAATAAGCATAACGAACATTGAATGTTATAAGAGTATAATAAAAACCGTCACGATATAATAGAAAGTAAAAAAAACAAAACAAACTATAAAATATTATTAAACGCTAGAATAAACAAATTAATTTGTTTAAAAAAAAATTCAAGGCCTTCAAGTCATCTTACCAAATGAATAAGCGTTAATTATAAACAGTTCACGATTCAAGTACATCTAACTTATATCTCACTTATAAGTATGTTCTGAGTACATAATCACATTCAATTTCAATAAACAAATTAATTTGTTCCGGAAAAACCTTCAATCCTTTTGAGACTAGATGAATTTATTGCCTTATTTTTTGTTTATGATACTAGTATTGCTATAAACTTGTAGAAAAATTCTTATTTAAAATACGAGTATTATTGTAACATTTTAGAAAAGAAAGGCATCTTACTAAATGTATAAAAGTTAATTATAAGTATAATATATGTACCAAAAGAAAGATATTATGTATTAATGTAAATTTCAAAGGTATTTTCGTAATTACATTTGGTAAAAATTTTGGGGTTGCCCCTGCTTGCATCCGCCCATCTTCACCACGGTATATACTAAAGTAATTCCCGATATATTACTTCAGTGTATATATTAATATCACCGCTCATTACAGAAATAAATTGTAAAATTTATAATATAGACATCATAAAATGAAAAAGAAAATGTAATAAATTTACACGTAGTTTTTGTAAATTTGGGACATAGGTCATAATGGTAATCTTTATAAATTCTACAAATATTTTCCATCAAGGCTAAAAAGTTACACATGTACGTACACACACGTGGTCTATATATGTAACATTTGTACCATAAAAAAAACACGGAAGAAGGGCCTCTAACTGATTTATTTACACAGTTATTATAAATGTTTTTTTTTCCAGCCCTTAGATATTAGAAGATTGATCTAATGGTTGAGATTAAATTACTCCATAAGTACTCTCTTACGATTCAGTATTTGTTAAAACTGTTTTTACAAACTCTCATTCTATATGTTTTTCCACTATCTTCTTGTTATCAATGACATAAAATTGTTAATAATCGTCCTTCATTCACGAGGAAAAGTGGTTGGTACAAGTGTTTAATACCCGAGTATATCATGCTCACCAGCAGGGGTTCGAACTCTGACGCCTACGAAGCATGTTTACTTTCAAAAAAGGTTTCTGATTATAAAAAAAAAATCGTCATTCATTCATCGATCTATCTTATTGGCTTGAAAATTATAAATCTATTAAAGAGAAATAGAATTCATCAAACTTGGAAGAAAAAGAATAAGATAAGTTTATAAACAATTTGATACCTAATTCAATACGTTATTCTGAATTTGATTTTCGTAGAATTTGTAATTGCATCAATTTGTTAAAGGCTTTTTAAGGTTGATTATTGCAAAAAAAAAAAAAAAAACTAAAAAAAGTATATTTTGGAAGTTACAAATTTGGGGTTCTTTGAAATTCTTATTAGTTTTGGTGAATTGATTTTATTATCATTTTATTATAATAAGTCAACACAAGTCAAATGATTCTGTCCAATTTATCTATTTTTTTTTCAAAAATACCCGTACACATTTATATTAATTACAATAATACCATACATTCATAAAAATATAAAATGTAAAAACTAATAAAAGTATTTATCCCTACTTAACAACCAAACATTATTTTAAATAGTGGCAATTAACAAAAACATACCATACCCCTATTATATTAACAAAAACATATCCTCAAAAGTTAAATTACCAAAAACATACATATATATACTTATTATTTTTCTAATTCTAATCAAACCATAATCTAACATATATCTCTAACCGCAACTCTCTCTCTCTCTAATCGCACCTCTTTCTCTAACACACGATAATCGCACATCTTTCTAACACGTGCTAATCACCCATCTCTATCTAAAAATGATTAAAAACTCACAAAATATGCATATGCTAATTATAAAACGTCATACCCTAATTTTAAATTTTCATACCTTAATTTTAAAACTTAATACCCTAATTTCAAAAATTTCATATCCTAATTTCAAAACTTCATACGCTAATTTTAAAACTTCATATCCTAATTTTAAAACTTCATAACCTAATTTTAAAACTTCATACCCTAATTTCAAAACTTCATACCCTAATTTCAAAACTTCATACCCTACACATGAATTTCTCTCAATATTATACATATGGATTATTCTCTTTCAACTTGAAACGCACAATGTTTACAATTGTTTCAAAACTCAATAAATAGAAAACAATCTCACCAATTACATATATTTTTCATATATTACGGGATATCAAATAGTGTAATATTTGTGTATTACGTATATATATATATATGTATTTATATGTATATGAATATCTATATAATTTAGATGGTATTCGGTAGTTAGTGACGAGTTTTCGTGGTGGAGGAAGAGAGAGAGATAGAGTGCTATATTAAAGGAAGATACATAGAAAAAAGATCAGAGAGAGATAAAGAGAAAAATTGGTGAGAGAGAAGAATGAAATACATAGAAAAATTGGTGAGAAATAAGAATGAAGGAGAGAGAGTAAAAAGGGAGAGATAAAGAAAAAAATAAACAAAATTAAATTTAAATTTGTTTGGTATGTTTTTGATAGTTAAAGTTGTAAGGGTATATTTTTGGTAATTTAGTTTCAAAAGTAGTATGTTTTTGTTAATTTATCCTTTTAAATATCAAACTATGTTTTTTTTTATTATACACATATTTATAACATAAATATAATTATTTTCTATATTTTTATTGCATTACGACACACAAAACGCGTGTAACACGATTATTATTATTACTAAATAAAGATAGGATCAACAAAAAAAAAAAGACAGTAATGATAACTGTGTAAAAAAAAAGACAAGTTAAGAGACTCATCTTTAAAAACACCAAACACTTAATCTCAACTCAACTACTCTAAAGCCTTAAAAAGTGAAGTTAGCTCAAACACCACAACTAAACGACGAAACCAAGATTACCGATTTGTGTTGTACACATTCTCCCAAAAAACTCAATAACACAAGTCTTCAAAAACATTAAAAACTTTATATCCCCTTAAACCCTAAATCTCTTTATCTCTCTATATTTATATATCTATCTCCATTAACACCCCATCCCATCCTTCCCTTCAACCAAACCCTAATATATATATATATATATATATAATTTTTTTTAAATTTTATTTATATAAAAGTACAACAGAAATAGTGACAGTTTTTTTCACGAAAATCTGTTGAATAAGGCGAAAAAGGCAACGGATTCGGTTTTACTTTTTATTTTTCATTTCACAATAGTTGAAACTTTTGTTTTTCATATATATATATATATAAATAAATAAATATATTTTTTATCCCTCCATGGCATCCTCAACTAGGCCACCACACTACTCCATCCCAACATCTAAACCGAACCCTCACCGGCGCCATGCGCCCCATGTCGCAATCCCCCGACCACCTACCGTCTCTGCCACGTCATCGTTCGTGCCGTTTTTATCTTCAGACTTTTCAGGGAGGCGTTCGACGAGGTTCGTATCGAAAATGCACTACGGAAGGCCGAGGGCGGCGCCCGGGGGAGGACGGCATTCAATGGCGGCAGAGGAGTTCTTGCATCAGGCCGTGAGGTATTCGGGTGACGAGAGGCGTCTTGATGGGTTCTTGATTAGCTTTGAAGGAAAGTTGTGTGGTAATGTTTATCAAGTTTTTATTATTATTTTTTTTGTTTAATTTTTCTGTCATTTTGTGTTTTGTTTGCTTATAAAAGTCAGCAATTTGATGGAATATTGATCAGCTTTGAAGGAAAGTTTTCTGGGATTTTTTTTTTTTTTTTGCTGATAAAAGTCAGCATTTTTTGATGGGTTGTTGATCAGCTTTGATGGGTTGTTGGCTTTTTTAATTTTTCTATAATTTTGTGTTTTTTTTTAGTTGCACAGTTTTATCAGGATATTGCTTTTGTAGTTTCATTTATTCATTTCTTACATGTTATTGATTTGTTTCTGTTGTTGTTATTGCTATTGGTAGATTGTTTCTGTGGATAATTAGAAGCAGGGTTTGTTTGGTTGCAACTTTTAAGCAAGAAACTTAAAAGCTAGCTTTAGAGTTAAAAGTTAGTGTAGGTAGGAGCAAGCTAGAGGCTTTTTTGTTTTAAGATTAAGTGGCTTTTATTGTGAAAAAGTTATATGGTAGATGTATATTCAGCCTTTTTAATCATTTTAATTTTATGTGAGCAAAAAAATCAACACAGTTTTTATTTTTATGGTAGATTGTTTCTGTGGAGAATTGGAACCAGAGTTTGTTAGGGTGCAGCTTTTAAGCAAGAAAGCTAGCTTTAGATTATAAATCTAGCAAGAGCAAGCTAGACGCTTTTTTGTTTTAAAATTAAGTAGCTTTTATTGAGGAAAAGTTATCTGGTAAATATGAATATTCAGCCTTTTTTATTTTTTTGTAAGCAAAAAAAGTCAACACAGTTTTTAGCAGGTCAGTTCACGTGTGTTTTCTGTTTCTGGTATCTTGTTTTGTTTTATTGTTTTTGGTATCTATGGAGAATCGGAATCAGGGGTCGGCCCCTTGGTTTCAGCTTTAAAGCTAGAAGCTATTTTTAAGCTAAAAGGCTAGCTTTTATGCAAATAAGCTGTCTGGTTGTCTTTTCAACCATTTTATTCAATTTTTTTAAAGATTAAAGTCAGCTTAGTTTTTAACAGGACAGTGCATGTGTGGTTTAATTTCTTTCAGTCTGTCGTTTTGTTTTATTGTTGTTGGTGATTTGTATCTGTGGAGAATCGGAATTAGGAGTTGTGTGTATCTAGATTTAAATAAAAAGTTGTTTTTAAGCAAAAAAAGCTAGCTTAAACTGGTAATGTTTTTCTAGCTTTTCATGTGTGGTTTCCTTTCTTCAGTTATTGTTATTGGTAGATTGTTTCTGTAGAGAATAGTAATCAGGATTTGTTTGGTGGCTGATTTTAAGGGGAAAAAAGTTAGCTGTAGAGTGAATAAAAGCCAGCTTAGGAGTAAAAAGCTAGTTTTGGAATGAAAAGCTAGGCTCGAGTCATTTTGGTAATGTCATTCAGTTTTTTATCATTCTTTTTAAAGATGAAATTCAACACAGTTTTAGCAGGACAGTTCACGTGTGGTTTCATTTCTTCTGGTCTCTTTTCTTTTTCATCGGTATTGGTAAATTGATTCTTCTTCTGGCCACTTTTTAAACATTTTGTTTTTACTATTGTTTTTTAAAGAAAGCAAGTAGTTTCCACAAAGCTAGCTAAAAGCTGGTAATGTTTACTTAGCTTTTTACTCATTTTGTGTTTTTAAGCAGAAAAGTCAACACAATTTTAGCAGGAAAATGCATGTGTAGTTTTATGTCTTCGTTTCTTCCGTTCTCTTGATTTTATTATTGTCATTGTTATTGTTAGGTTTTCTGCTGAGATTCAGACGAAGGATTTTGTTTGGTTGCAGATTTTAAGTAAAAAAGCTAGCTTTGGAATAAAAAGCTAGAAGTGATAAGCTAGGAGAAAAAAGCTAGCTAGGGGAAAACAACTAGCTTTTTTTGTTTAAAATTGAGTAGCTTTTATGAAAAAAAAACTGTAGCTTTTATTGAGGGTTAGTTATCCGATAATTTATTTCAATCATTTTGAGTTTTTTTAAAGATAAAAAGCCAATACATGTTTTAGCAGGACAGTTCACCTGTGGTTCCATTTCTTCTGGCCTGTTGTTTGTTTTGTTATTGTTGGTAGATTGTACTATCTGTGGAGAATTGGAACCAGCGTTTGTTCGGTTTTAGCTTTTATGCGGAAAGCCAGTTTCAAAATAAAGGGGTAGCTTTTAAGCCGTAAAGCTAGCTTTCAAACTGAGTAGAGAGCTTTTAAGCTGAAAAGAGAACATCAGTTTCATTTCTTCTGTTCTCTTGTTTTTGTGACTGTTATTGGTATAGATTGTATCTGGTGAAGAATTGAAATAAGATTTGTGTGATCGCGGCTTTAAATCTAGTTTATGAGTAAAAAAGGGCAGGCTTTTAAGAAAAAACAACTAGCTTTTATTGTCAGCCTCTCAAAAAAGCTAGTTTTTTTTTTAATTGCTGTTAAACTCTATTGATGCATTTGGTTGCACATGCATGTGTGAGTGTATGTAATTAACTGAATGCATTATTTAACATAGAGGGTGTTTTTTTTCATGTTCTGTGAAAAAGCAGCCGTGTTTTAGAATAAGAAGCTTGTGTTTTATGGAAGCGCCCTTTTTTGGGTGCTTTTAAAAACTTATTCTTGTTTTTCGTTAAAAAATAGGGCCTGATTTTCAGATTCTTAAGAAAATATGTTTGTTTTAAGTTCTGAAGTAATCAAACTAAAAAATTTACATGCTTTTAACCTCAAAATGCTGGAAAAGCTTGTCTTGAAACTTCTAATATTCTTGGCCAGCAAAGTTAATAAGCTAAGATTATAAGTATACAATGCAAATTACTTTCTAGACAACTCAGTAAGCCAAGCCTTTAAGCATTAACCAGAGAACATCCAAGTTGCCAATTTACTATAAGCTCATAGCTTTCTAATGATTTATATTTTTCTTCAATAGGCACCGATGATTTCAAGTTCCTCCTCTGCGAGCTCGGCAACAGAGGAGAACACTCTGCTGCTATTCGCTGCTTTGAATTCGCCGTTTCTCGTGAGAAACGCAGAACCGAGCAAGGCAAACTCGCCAGCTCGATGATTAGCATATTGGGAAGATTAGGCAAAGTCGAATTATTCAGAAAAGTATTTAACACAGCTGTATCAGAAGGGTATGGCAACACGGTTTACGCATATTCTGCCCTTATCAGTGCCTATGCCAAAAGCGGCTTATTTGACGAAGCGGTTAAGGTGTTCGACGCAATGAAAAACTCAGGTTTAGTCCCTAATTTGGTCACTTACAATGCTTTAATCGATGCTTGTGGGAAAGGAGGTGGGGATTATGATACAGGGTTAGAGATATTTTACGAAATGTCGAGGCACGGGGTTATGCCAGATAGAATTACGTTTAATTCACTTTTAGCGGTTTGTAGTGGTGCAGGGTTGTGGGAAAAGGCCGAGGCTTTGTTCGAGGAAATGGGGAGGAGAGGGATAGAGAAAGACATATATACATATAATACGTATTTAGGTGCGGCTTGTAATGGCGGGAGGGTAGACAAAGGGATTGAGTTTATGTATGAGATGGATAGGAAAAATGTGAGACCTAATGAGGTGACTTATAGTACTTTAATAAGCGGATGTGCTAAGGCAGGGAGGTTAGAGAAAGCGGTCCATTTGTTTGAGGAAATGAAGAAGAAAGGTGTTCGTCCTGATAGAGTTTCGTTTAATACCCAGATTGGGATTTATGCTAATTTAGGCAAATTTGAGCAGGCTCTAGAAGTTGGTCGTGATATGCAAAAGAGCGGGTTTAAGTGGGAGGTTATTACTTATAATGCTCTCTTAGACGGGTTGGGGAAACATGGTATGTATAATGAAGTTAAAGCGTTTTTTAGAGAGATGAAAGCGGCAAATCTCTCGCCTAATTTATTAACTTATTCGACTTTGATTAGTGCGTACTCAAAAGGTGGTTTGTATAGAGATGCAATGGAGGTTTATAAGGAGTTTAAGAATAAAGGTTTGAAGGCTGATGTTGTGTTTTATAGCGATCTTATAGATTCGTTATGCAAAAAGGGGTTAGTTGAATCTTCTGCGTTATTGCTTGAGGAAATGACTGAGAAGGGCATTAGGCCTAATGTGGTAACTTATAATTCTATAATTAATGCGTTTGGTCAATCTGTTATGAGGGAACGGATGATTGGTAGTGGTGATGGGGAATCAAGTGATGACACATCATCGTCTGTTGTTGTTCGAGATGGCAACGGGAAAAGATTCGAATGTTTAGAGAACGACAAAATTATAAAGATTTTCAAGGAGTTGGATAATCAAAGTTCAGGCCTTGGAAAGGAAGATAACAAGGGCAAAAATGAGGTTTTCTGTGTTTTGGGGGTTTTCCAAAAGATGCATGACCTGAAAATAAAACCAAATGTGGTCACCTTTTCAGCAATTCTAAATGCTTGCAGGTATACATTTTAGTTGAATTTAACCATATCCGGTATTGGATTGCGTATATTAACATATCTTATGAGAGCTTTTAGAATCTGTTTACCATCTTTTGTTAAGAGTCCTGCTGTATTTGCCTTATCAATTGCTGTGGTACATATTAAGATGATATTGTCCAGGCGAGGTCATACAGTTTTAAGATGTATTGATCGACTTCAATCATTTCATGCTTTATTTTGAATTTCGAAATGCCTAATTTATCACTTATGTCATCATGTGTGTTATACTAGTAAATATGTACATTACTAAATGATTTTCTATGTCGTTAATGTGAAATTATATGAGGCTTTTGTATTTGGGTAAGCTAAGGTGACCTTTGTAGATGAATTCCACTTTCTTTGATATCTCAATGCAACCAGGATGCCATTTTTCTCTTCAATCAATTAATAAAAGGCCTTTAGTAGGCAGGCTAGGTGCTAGAGGGGTTTTATCTGTTTGAGTTGTATTCATTACTTAGACCCGACTAGTGTCATCAGTCAACAATTGAGTGATATTTCACATCTTTTATTTGTTTCTTTGTTTTTTGCTAAAAAGTTATGGTCTTTAACTTATTATTGTATCTTTTCTCCAACTTGCAGCCGTTGTAGTTCATTTGAAGAAGCTTCATTGTTGTTAGAGGAACTACGTTTATTCGATAATCAGGTATACGGTGTGGCCCATGGGCTTCTCATGGGTTATGGGAATAATGTTTGGAAACACGCTATACCCCTCTTTGATCAGGTGAAACAAATGGACTCTTCTACAGCATCCGCTTTCTACAATGCTTTGACTGATGTGCTCTGGCACTTCGGGCAGGTATATATTTTTTGTTTGTTGATATTACTTATGCCGTCGTGTTGTGTTGTTTTTTAAAAATCTCATTAGAGCACACCATGAGTCATTGGATTAACGATGGAATTTTTACAATATCATGTGTTTTAAAGATATTCACTTCATAGGGACTTAAAAGCTCGCTTTTGTTCAAAGAGGTATAAAATATATTACGCTTTATTGAAAAGCTTAAAAAGCTCGAAGCTTATGCTTGAGGCGTGCTTTTTTGCATTAGAACATAGTAAATGTAAGATTTGATGATTCTTTGAAAAGCATAAGCACCCAAGAGTACATTTATATAGACGATGACGAAAAAGGGCAAGTCTTGCTGTAATCGTAAAGTTGTTGCCATGTAACCTGGAAGTCACAGGTTTAAATCGTGGGAGCAAGCTCTTAAAAAAATTACAAGGTATGGCTGTCTACAATAAGCCAATAGTGGCGCGGTCCCTCTCGGGCCCTGCACATAGCAGGAGCTTCGTGCTAAGAGTCTACCTTGCTTTATAGATGATGATGAAACAACTTTTTTTTTATCATTGGCAATGTGTTTCTTGTCTAAATCTCGATTCTCAACCTTAAATTCATTTTGTATTTGCATAAATTTGTCGAGTTATTTGTTCTGTTGCATTTAAGTTATGAACTTAGTTATATACAGGAAGGGCTTCGCCTATCCCTCTCCAAAAAGGAGTGTCTCGACCAAAGAAAACTATGCATTGTCAATTTAGCTCGACAGTTTCTTTTATGCATATAAAAGTAATGTCATGCCGAAATTGAGCTTTACATGTCGTTGCTTTTTAGCTGTGGTTTACCATTTTAAACATTTCATTAGGCTTATAATACTTACAGAAATTGGGACATTGGTGATCGAAGCACATTAAACACATTGTTGAAACGGTTACTGATTTGTGTTGTTTAGCAGGTCTAATGCGTAATATGTAGTTTTTTTTTTTGGTTGTGGCGTAGAACATTTGTAAAAAGTAGAATTTGTGAAGTTTGCTGTTAACGTTGGGTAATCACGTGTTTAAGTTTTAAAAAAAAATCTTTGTAGAGAAAAGGAGCCCAGCAGGTAGTGGTAGAAGGGCACCGTCGTCAAGCCTGGGAAAATGTATGGTCAGATTCTAGCTTAGATCTGCACTTAATGTCTTCAGGTGCAGCTCATGCTATGGTTCATGAATGGCTTCTTAAAATACGAAGTGTCGTGTTTAACGGTCATAAATTGCCAGAGTTGCTAAGGTACCGCCAATTTCCTCTATCAACAATATGAAAAAACAACATGTTTTAACTTGGATGAGGTGTATATAACACATGCTGTTCAAAAGTATGATACACCTGTACCTTATATCGCCTTTCTTGAGAGTCATGACAGATTACTACTACATTCAAATTAAATATCCTTTTTTTACGGATGTTTTGTGAACATTGTTCTTAATCAATACGATAAACACAAATAATTTGTCTATTGGTTGATAGTTAATACCATCACACAACCTAGAGATTAGGGCTGTCTTAGGCGTGTAACATTGGAAGTCATATAGGTGGTTGATATAGTTTACATCTGAAATTACTAGCATAGAACAAGTCACTGTGATGGTAATTAATCCAACACTAATACGAATACTAGTACTAGTACTTCTGGAATGAACAGCATGAAACCGTTTTCTAAAATTCTTTTCTTATGAAAGCTTAAATCCTCAGATGGAATATGTTATTTTTATCATAACAAGAAAATAAAAGAAAGTAAGCCGTTACCATAGAGGGAAAACAACATTGTGTAATTTTGTGCAGCATATTAACCGGATGGGGAAAACACAGCAAAGTAGTAGGGGATGGGACACTAAAGCGAGTCATAGAAGCCCTTCTAAACAGGATGGGTTCACCATTTGAGGTCACGGGAAGCAACATTGGTAGGTTCAGAGCAACGGGCGCTTTAGTCTCTGCTTGGTTGAAACAAACCACCACCTATGAAAACCTCATTCTTCGTGATGATAGAACTCAAATGGCCTTAGCCTTGTCATAATAATCGGCACCTCTTTTGCTTGTATTTCTCTTAGTTCTGGGCTTCTTTAGAGGGAACCTCTTTTTTGGGTATGTCGATTCTCGATATCCTTCTTGCTCCTTGTATATTATTGTATCGGGAATATTTTCTCTCTTGTATGTTGTTCCTTCACAAGCTATGATGAGACTTCATTGAATTGAGGTTTTTGTAGCCGTTGTAACATTTCAATGGAATGAAGAAAATTATCTTTTAAGTTAGTGTTGCTATGCTTTGGTTTAATTATGATACTATTACTATTAGTTATTTGACAATTTGTTACCTTTATATTGATCCAATACAATTAAGGTAATTAATTTATTCAAAATCAGCTGGAAACTTTTTGCATAGGATTTGGCAAGAATAGTTGAAATTTAGATTTAGATTTTGTAGCCATTTTGCATAGCATTTGGTAATTATCTTTTTGCATAGCATTCAAAATCACCAATTTCATTTTGATTGTTATGTCAGTTATTAACTTCTGTGAAATTTTGAAAAGTGTTTGCTTTTAGGTAAAACGTTTATGTCAATTGATTTTACAATGCTACACTGTAAATTGAACATCCAAATTAATTTAGCTCAATTGGTGTTGCTTACTCGTAGACATCTGCCCAGTTGCTTAAAAAATACTAAATAAGATAGTTTAATCTGTACAATTTTTTTGTCATGATTTGTCCCTGAATATGGACTGAATCATAACTCATAAGCATCATATAATATTGTCTTATTAATTATCTTTTATCAAATAGTTTAAAATCTATAAATATGACCAACATTGAAAATTTCTGCATACTCTTGAGGAGTGTAAATTATAAAGGCACTGACGTCTCTTTGAAAAAATTATAGTCATTTAGATTTTATTTTAGTTTCCAAAACACTGGGAGGTCCATCGCTACCCGAATGAAGGGATCCATTTTTGCTGTCCTAATGTTTTTAGGACATGCATTTTTTAGTATTATTGGATCAAAATCAATCAAATCTAATGGTTAAAAAAACTATGAATTTTTTTTTTAATTTTGGTTTTAATGTTTTGGAATGAACACATATATTAATAAAACTAAAAATATCTATCATAAAATTAAAACAAAAAAATACTTTTGGTTGACACATTCTAAATAATAATATACCGGATTCATATAATTGTTTTTTTTTTTTTTTATGGTAATACAATATCTAAATTTTTCTAAACTTTTTTCCGTTGACAATGAAATTATAAGTTTTAGAAAAAACACGGCAGTGTGCCTACAAATAAATAAAAAATAAGGCAGTCAAAACCAATAAGTTGCTATTGACAATAAAGGATTCACGTGTGTCTGTATCATGAAAGTAAATAAATGCATGTCGATTTATGGCAAATACCAATCTAACTTTCCCTATTACTCAAAATAAAAATAAAAATTCTAACTTCCCATAGAACTTATATAGCAGTAGTAGTTTACATGCAATTGCATCAACCTAAGGTATTGGGAAACTTGTTTCCCTTCTCAAAATTCTATTTTCCGCTCTTGTAAATTTTTAAATTATTCCAGTTTTTTTCCTGTTTCGTTCTCCCATCTGTTTACAACGGTCCTTTGTAATTCAATTTTATAAGGAGATTCAGTGGGTCTGATTTTAATTAACAACTTTGTTAGTACAAAATTAGTTTTAAAAATGATGTGTGTGTCGCGCAAATTGTGATGGTCGTGAATTATCTTATTAGATGACTTTTTTTTGTCATGCCTGTTTGTTTTCTCTAAAATGGAGTTTTGAGTCTTTTATATTTAAAATTTCAATTTTACATTAAAATGTAGTATCTGATAAATTAACGAACTTCTAATTACTAGTTTTAGTATATTATAAGTATCTTTTTGAATGCAATTTTAAAGAAACTATGCTACAACCCATCTTTTCAGCAACATTTTTTGTTTTCATATTTTGTAGTAGTATTCTTCTTAAACGCAAAGTTTAAGTTTGTTGTCTGTTTTTTCTAATTAAAACGTTCACCCACAATCTACATACATACATACCAAATACAAATACAAATACTATTATGAGCTTTACTAATAGTTTGATAATTACATACCACTACTTGTTCAACACATCAAATAAAAAATAGTCTTAAGTCATTGATTTTTTCCTAATTGTTAATTTAAAATCTTCCACCAATTCAACTTTTAACCTTAATGAAAAACTCTTATTATTGTTTCCGATTGTTAAAAGCTCAAACATATCTAAATTTAAAAATTCAAAATTCCACAAATACATTTCTTTTGTTTTCCAGTAGGTGAATGGCAATGGATTACCAGGGAACATATTTTATTACTCGTTTAACCATGATTTGATTCATCACTCGTTAACTTTTATTCCTACCAAATCGGCCGTACATGTGTTATCAAAGAGTTTGGAAGTACTTAGAGAACTTGCATCAAAACAATAAAATTGACAGAGCTCGCTCAAAAAACCCGGGCGTTTCCAAAATTTATTCGTAGAATTTGTCGAACGGCTTATGAATTTCCACGATCACACTAATATAAAAATATTGGATTTTCACTTTTTTTTATGATGGATGTGTCTATTCTTAATTCATGGATTTTACACAATGGAAATCTATACATTAAGAATACACACATCCGTAATCAAAAGAAAATGAAGACCCAATATTTTTATACTAGAGCGATCGTGGTAATTCATAAGCCGTTCCAAAATTCCACAAATAAATTTTGGAAACACACGCACAAGTTTTCTAAGCTCTGCAAAATGTTATTGTTTTAATGTAAGTCCTCAAGTACTACCTCTTTGACAACTCAACACCAATTTGGTAAAGAGTATAAGGTAGTATGTTATGAATCAAATCATCGGGCCAACGACTGATAATTTTTATTCCCTAGTATTACATTGCCATTCACCTAAATGAAAATTATATATGTCCACACTTGAATTTATGTATATTTTCACAAATTTTTTAATGAATTACATACATACTCAACAAAACCCAATAGTCATTCATTTTCATCCACTTGCTACTATTCTCATTTCTCTTTAAATGATAGTATTATTTTAATTAGTTAGTATCAAAATATAGTTAGACTGTTGTGTAAGTTTGACAATTTAGCTACGTCTGCCTTTTATATTTCTTAAGACAATGAATTTTGAACAGAATTTTTATAACAACTTATGTGAATGCTCTTAGTAAAATCATCATCAAACTATTAATAAAACTAGTAATGGTATTGATATTCTATGCAGAACTTAAGAGGACTCTCAACGGTTCTTATATAAACCTCTATTGTCCTATTTAGTATAGAATTTGACTAAAAAAGATACCCAACATTTTGTTTTAA
Organism: Primula veris; assembly: GCA_963682055.1. NCBI lineage: Eukaryota > Viridiplantae > Streptophyta > Magnoliopsida > Ericales > Primulaceae > Primula > Primula veris. The sequence goes on along the minus strand of OY821748.1, from coordinate 20,109,796 downwards.
CGCTTCTCCAAGATGGACCAACATGTATACCCATTTGGACATGTACACAATTTATGTCCACATATGTAAGAGGTGCTCTCAATACACTACATTTTTTCTTTAAAAACGCTGAAACCGTAGATTAAATCTACGGTTTACAGTGATTCACTGTAAACCGTAGATTTAATCTACGGTCTGTGTAATTTCTGCAGAAATTACACAGTCAGTCCCTGCTTTTCAGAATTACACAGTCAGTCCCTGTGCCAAAATTACACAGCAGGTCCCTGAAAAACAGAAACTTACGTTTTTTTAAAAAAAAAAACATTTTTTATACTACATTCTCTCTCTTTCTCTCAAAAACCCCCAATTTTCAACCCAAAAAATCACCCAAATCAATCAACCACATTAACTATCAACTTTATTAACAAAAAACCCCAAATCATCAATCAAACTTATCCATAATTCAAGGGTATATCTTTTATTCTCTAATTTATTATGTATTTTGTGTAATTTAAATTTGTAAAATAGGAAAAAATATATAAAATATGCAAATCCATAATTCACTTAGCTATATATCATTGTTTGTTGTTTGTTTATATTAATTATAGAAATTTTAATTATTGTTGATATTTGTCCCATTTTTGCATGTTTTTTTATTTTTTGTAATTTTAATTTGTAAAATAGGAAAAAATATATAAAATATGCAAAACCATAATTCACTTAGCTATATATAATTGTTTGTTGTTTGTTTATATTAATTATAGAAATTTTAATAATTGTTGATATTTGTCCCATTTTTGCATGTTTTTTTATTTTGTTTGGTTAATTTGAATTGTTGATAATGTGTTTGGTTATGATTAAAAAATTGAGTTATTATTGTTTGGTTTATGATTAAATGTGTTTGGTTATGATTAAATGTGTTTGGTTATGATTAAAAAAATTGAATTATTATTGTTTGGTTTATGAAAAAATGTGTGTTTGGTTATGATTAAAAAATTGAATTATTATTGTTTGGTTTATGAAAAAATGTGTGTTTGGTTATGATTAAAAAATTGAATTATTATTGTTTGGTTTATGAAAAAATGTGTGTTTGGTTATGATTAAAAAATTGAATTATTATTGTTTGGTTTATGAAAAAATGTGTGTTTGGTTATGATTAAAAAATTTAATTATTATTGTTTGGTTTATGAAAAAATGTGTGTTTGGTTATGATTAAAAAAATTTAATTATTATTGTTTGGTTTATGAAAAAATGTGTGTTTGGTTATGATTAAAAAATTGAATTATTATTGTTTGGTTTATGAAAAAATGTGTGTTTGGTTATGATTAAAAAATTTAATTATTATTGTTTGGTTTATGAAAAAATGTGTGTTTGGTTATGATTAAAAAAATTTAATTATTATTGTTTGGTTTATGAAAAAATGTGTGTTTGGTTATGATTAAAAAATTGAATTATTATTGTTTGGTTTATGAAAAAATGTGTGTTTGGTTATGATTAAAAAATTTAATTATTATTGTTTGGTTTATGAAAAAATGTGTGTTTGGTTATGATTAAAAAAATTTAATTATTATTGTTTGGTTTATGAAAAAATGTGTGTTTGGTTATGATTAAAAAATTGAATTATTATTGTTTGGTTTATGAAAAAATGTGTGTTTGGTTATGATTAAAAAATTTAATTATTATTGTTTGGTTTATGAAAAAATGTGTGTTTGGTTATGATTAAAAAAATTTAATTATTATTGTTTGGTTTATGAAAAAATGTGTGTTTGGTTATGATTAAAAAATTGAATTATTATTGTTTGGTTTATGAAAAAATGTGTGTTTGGTTATGATTAAAAAATTTAATTATTATTGTTTGGTTTATGAAAAAATGTGTGTTTGGTTATGATTAAAAAAATTTAATTATTATTGTTTGGTTTATGAAAAAATGTGTGTTTGGTTATGATTAAAAAATTGAATTATTATTGTTTGGTTTATGAAAAAATGTGTGTTTGGTTATGATTAAAAAATTTAATTATTATTGTTTGGTTTATGAAAAAATGTGTGTTTGGTTATCATTAATTGGTTATAATTGAGTTATCATTGTTTGGTTATCATTGAGTTATCATTGTTTGGTTATCATTAATTGGTTATGTTATCATTTTTTTGGTTATCATTAATTGAGTTATATTTGGTTATCATAGTTAGGATGACAGACCCAGGTCCACAGATTAAAGGGAGGTTGGGTATTTTACGACAGACCGGTCACATTTCTAATCAGACTTGGGATGCTGGCAGAGAAGCGGGTAGAGGAGATGCCAATAAGATTAGGGTTTATAATTATAGTTGGCAGATACCGACGCCTGAAAGGGTAGTTCATAATATCATTAGGGCTGGTTTTTACGGTATTTACAGTATAGGTAATTATACCGTAGACCGAGGGTTGATTACAGCCTTAGTTGATAGGTGGCGTGATGAGTCGCACACGTTCCATTTTGTCGGGGGAGAGTTGGGGATATCTTTACAGGATGTAGAGATTATGCTCGGTCTGAGGGTGGATGGTCTTGCTGTGACCCGGTCGGAGCGGAATGACACGAAGGCGAGCAGGTTGGCTATGATGGAGAGTTTGTTGGGTGTTAGGCCGGCTGACAATCAAGTCGATCAAAACTGTCTGACAGTTAGACTTGATTGGATGTTACAGACCTTCGGTGAATTACCCCCCAACCCTAGTGAGGAGCGTTTACTATATCAGTCTAGGGCTGACATGCTATTATTACTGGCTGCACATGTGTTTTCGGATAAGAGCAGTGATCAGATTCCACTCTGGCCTCTGCCATTTCTGGAGGATTTTGACACATGTGCTGAGTATAGTTGGGGATCAGCTCTTCTGGCCTGGTTAGAGGCTAATCTATGCAGGGTGGTACGTTGTAAGACAACCGGAGTAAGCGGGGCGGTGATGTTTCTGGATATGTGGGCGATTACCAGACTACTGCCGGTTAGACCGTGTGAAGAGCTGCCGGAAGATGTCGAGCCACCGGAGGGCTTGCCTAGGTTCCCCCTCGGTTACAGGTATGATATTTATTTAGTTTTTGAATTGGATTTGCTTTTTTATATTATTGTGTCATCTATCATTTACTTAGCTGCCGGTTATATTTATTGTTTATCGGTTTTTGTTTGTATATTACAGATGGAAGATGTGGCGGCAAACTAACCTTACGCCATATGTCTACGGACATAATGTGGTCCACATACGTGACCAGTTTGACAATATGTCGCCTGAACAGGTAAATTATAATTTTCGTATTATATGTAACTTACGTATTATATGTTGTATATGTTTGCATTGGTCTTATCTTCGCAGAATTTATTACTCGTCTATTTTTAAACCATTGTTTATATATTCTAATTTGATGATTACAGATAGTGTGGCAACCTTACGGGGATCTTAATCAGTATCCGGAATACTGTACGCGGGGCCGGTATATGTGGCATTGTTCTGTGCCTCTCATTTGTAATGAGAAGATTGAGTACCACCCCGCGGACAGGTTCATGAGGCAGTTCGGTTTTGTGCAGCGGGTCCCTACGTATATTTGGAAACCAAGACAGGGTCACGGCAAGGATAGAAGATATGGGGTTGGGCAAAAACACGACTGGCCTTTACTAACCGGAGAATTTAAAGCCGTGTGGAATGACCGCCACACCCGTCTTATTAACGGCGAATATGGCACGGGGACGTCACCGGGTTACATGAAATGGTATAGAGAGCGGACCCGCATCTTCATAAACCCACCTGAACTTGCCCCGCCCCCTCACGGTTTCCGGGAGAATACGGGTGTCTTCAATAAAATGGTAACTACTAAATCGTTTTTTACTAATAAATCGTTACTTCTTTTTATGTATATTTCAATACTAATAAATCGTTTTTTATTGTTTTTTTTTTTACAGAAAGCGATGTTGCGCCGCAGTTTCAAATCGTTCAAACGGGCGAAAATGAAAACGGACGTGGACTTACTACGTAAGGAGTTCGCTGAAATGGGTATGAATCCGTATGGGTCAGCTGATGAACAGTCGGAGGGGGATGACGACGACGACGACGACGACTACAACGACGATGGTGATGACGACCTACGTTACGACCCACGAACTTACACTAGGGCTTCAAGTTGTCGGCGTCCCGACGAAAGAGGCGAATCTAGTAGCGGGGGTAGAAGATCGACTGGAGGTCGACACCCGACCACAGATCAGGGTCCGGGTCCAAGTTCAAGCAGTCATCGTCGTCGTTCTTCTTTTGCTGGGTCGGACTACGTTCAGACCGATGTTCCGTTCGATCATCATAGACAATCATTTGGTTCGTACGAGCATCATCCTAGTCATCAGTCCACCGACAGTTGGAGTCGGGGGTTGACAATTACATCCCACGAGCGTGCGCCGCATCCAGAATCGCAACAGCGACAAAGACGGCGTACGGAGCTAAACGAAATCGAAGAGTCTGCTGAGCCGTCATCGGATAGATTAACATCGGCGGGAAAGATGCTCCCTATGTCCAACTTTAAAACATTTAGTCGTTACAAAAAAAAAAAAATGCACTGTTTTTGTATTTGATTTCTATGTTTGATTTGTCAGTTTTATTATTAGCTAGGGTTGGAATATTATAAATTCGTAGGTTTAATTTGATTTCTATGTTTGATTTGTACGTTATAAATTCGTAAGTTTAATTTGATTCGTATGTTTGATTTGTATGTTTTAGGGTAAAAAATATTCTGTATTTTAATTGATAGGACCAATATTGAGTTTTTACAAACCCTAAACCCTAAACCCTAAACCCTAAACCCTAAACCCTAAATTACAAGCCCTAACCCCTAAACCCTAAATTACAAACCCTAAATTCTAAACCCTAAAACCTAAACCCTAAATTACAACCCTAACCCTAAACCCTAAACCCTAAATTACAAACCACTTACCCTAAACCCTAAACCCTAAACCCTAAACCCTAATTTACAAACCCTAACTCCTAACCCCTAAACCATAAACCCTAATTTACAAACCCTAACCCCTAAACCCTAAACCCTAAACCCTAAATTACAAACCATAAACCCTAAACCCTAAATTACAAACCCTAAACCCTAAACCCTATATTAAAAACCCTAAACCCTAAACCCTAAATTACAAACCCTAAACCCTAAACCCTAAACCCTAAAAAACCCTAAATATTCTGAAATACATACAAACCGTACATTTAATGTACGGTTTGTACAGATTTCATACAAACCGTACATTAAATGTACGGTTTGCATGTATTTTGAGCAGCGACGTTTTACGAATGTACTTTTTGCACTGAATCACTGTAAACAACGTAAAAAAAAAAAAACTACAAACCGTAAAAGTAATATACGGTTTGTAGTGTAAATTACATTGGATACCATATCTATCAAAATAATTCCGACAACACATTATCACTTTTGAATTATTATGACTTGACAACCCTATCCGAAAATGACTACTCAATGCATTATTAAAGTTTCGAAATGACTACTCCAAAAAAAAACACTACAAACCGTAAAAGTAATCTACGGTTTGTAGTGTAAACTACATTGGATACCATATCTATCAAAATAATTCCGACAACACCTTATCACTTTTGAATTATTATGATTTGACAACCCTATCCGAAAATGACTACTCAATGCATTATTAAAGTTTCGAAATGACTACACCAAAAATTCACTACAAACCGTAAAAGTAATCTACGGTTTGTAGTGTAAACTTACCCTATAAATATGACTCAATTTTGCCAATTCTAACAAACCATAAAATCAAACACAAACACATTTCGGAAATCTCTAAAAAAATCCTCATTTCTCCCCAATAAAATATACAAACAAACACTTTTTCGAAAATGAATTACAACTATGGTTATGACAACAACCAATGGAATAACAACAACAATGCGAATTCATCCAGTGGCTCAAACGATGAGCTAACTGATTATTCGGAGCACTTTGAAGTTGATGAATTGACTTGGGAAACAAGGGATGAAATGCTTGCTGATCTTGCTGATGTGGCTGGAAATTGGGGTTTCATCCTTACGATTCGTAGGTCTGGAGGGGGTGATGGGAGCAGAACACCGTATGTTGATATTGTGTGTGATAAATCGGGGGTTTACGAAAAAAAGAAACCATCTTCCGTAAAATCAGGTACAAAGAAAAAAGATTTCCCATTTTTCATTAAAGGTTACGTAGTTAATGGTGAATGGATGTGTCACGTAGAAAATGGACAACATAACCACCCACCTCCAACTTACCTCCAAGGGCAAGCACGACGTGCTCGTTTAACCCAAGATGAAAAAGAAATTGTTAAAACTTTAAGGCAAAGTAGTTTTAAAGTTGGTGCAATATTAGAGGCCATTAAAAATAGAAATCCTGACAATGTATCAAACACTAAAACGATACATAATTTTTTGGCCGGACTGAAATTTAAAGAACGAGATGGTAGAAACCCGATACAGGAACTGTTTAATTTGTTGGATAGCCATCGCTACACGTTCTACTATAATATGAACCCATCAACCCATTCCCTTGAGAACTTGTTTTTTGCACACCCCGATTCTATAAGGATGTTCAAAGCTTTTCCTGATGTCTTGTTAATGGATTGTACATATAGGACAAACCGTTTTAATATGTCATTTCTAGAAGTCGTAGGAATGACATCAACGAACCAAACATATTGTTTAGGTTTTGTTTTCATGAGTGACGAGACACAAGAAAGTTATATATGGGCATTGGAAAAATTTAAAGTTACATTGGAGGGGTGTATACTACCTAGGGTGTTTGTAACCGACAGGGAAATGGCCTTATCAAATGCTTTATCCGTTGTTTTTCCCGATTCTCATCATATTTTGTGCACTTTTCATATTGCAAAAAATGTTTTGAAAAACTGCCGTAAAAAGATCCCTGACGAGGAGTGGCAAACGTTTTTAGATGATTGGGGTTTATTGGTTGATTCTGAGTCGATAGAGGAGTACAATTATAACCGAACTAATTTCAATACCTCTTACAAATCGTACCCTGCTGTGATTAAGTATGTAGACAAGCTTTTAAATGATTATGCTGAAAAGTTTGTTGCATGCTATACCAACCACACAACACATCTAGGTAACAGAACTAGCAATCGAGCCGAACAACAACATGCTAAGCTGAAAAGATCCCTTTCCACTAATACTGGCACGCTTGAAACTGTTTGGGTAGAGGTGAATAGAATTCTAGAAAAACAGTTTGAGGATATTAAGACGAAGTTGGATAAATGCAAGTCTTATTTTCCACATTCTGAAAAAACGCCTCTATTTATAAATCTTAGGTCGTATATCACACACTATGCCTTTGATTTATTATTCCAAGAACACAGAAAATGTAGTGGCCAGGCTGATGAGAATTGTTCTTGCGGTTTTAAATTGTCTCACGGTTTACCTTGTCATCATATTATGAGTGAACATATTTTATTCGGGAAGCCTCTTCCTCTAGAATATATTCATCCATTCTGGAAAAAATTAGACGTAATTGATGATAATGGGAACACCGATGATTATGGGGTAGAGGGTGATCTAGAAGAGTTTAAAAGTGTTTATGCTAGCAAAACGAATGTTGAAAAACGGCGTATGAAAACACAACTCCGAGAGATAACCGTACCAGCCAGAACATCCGTCAGTGACCCCGAAGTGAGAGCAAATAGGGGGAGACCTAGAAAAGGCGACAAATCTAGTAAGAGGGATAAGTCGGGATGGGAGTATGTGGAGGAACAGAGTGCTGGTGCTAGTAGGGACAAGGGTAAAGGCAAGGCGGATGAAACACCGGAGGTAAGGGTAAACCCAACTAGGAGGCCGCGAAACCAGAACCCTAAACCCACCCCCAATAGGCCAACCTTCCTGTACAGTGACCAAATATGGTTCATGTTACATAGTTACATCGAAACGGTTTATGATGTGCGTGGGGATGGTAACTGTGGGTTCCGGGTAGTTGCAAATGCGACGGGTAAACAGCATGGGGAAGATGATTGGTACGCGGTAAGATGTGAATTGTTTCAAGAGCTGCAGCAAATGAAAGGTGTTTATTATGAGCTGTTTGAGAATCTTGACTTTGAAGCTTACCGGTATGATTACATTTTATCAAGTTTAAATTTTTATCATGCTACAAATCCCGCACCTTCTGAGAAATGGATGAGATTTCCGTCGTATGGTTTTTTAATTGCTTCTCATTACAATATGCCAATTGTATTGTTGTCCTTATGGGAAAATCAAAATGGAGAGGTAAACGTGTGGAACTCTACTTTTTTACCTCTTTATACTGGTCCGCCTCAGGGAACGACATATTGGATCCCGACTGTAATGGTGTTCGTCAACAGTTGTCACTATGCTCAGGTTATTCCTAAAGAAGGGATCTTCCCAATGCCAGGAATTATAGCACGGTGGGAACAAACACGCACTGAGGCAGCTGCGCCATGGAAGGAACTTTTTCGACCAAATTTCAAATTATATATGGCGCTGGAAAAGCAATCGGGGAAGAAAAAAGCAAATGAAGAACCTATAGACCTAAGTCCATAATCGGTTTTTTATTTTTAATTTTATGTAAATTACTATTTTTTCCAATTTGTTGTAAATTTATATGATGTAAACAAATGTTTAATAAATTTGTTTTATGAAATTTAGTTCTATGAAATTTTGTTGTAAATTTTGTTTAATTTTGTTGTAAATTTTGTTTAATAAATTTGTTTTATGAAATTTATAAGTTTATATTCATGTTTGCATATTGCGTTATACAAGTGTTAAATACAAACCAAAAAAACTTCACAAAAATTGACGATTTAGTTAATGATTCAATAAATATCAACTTATACACTTGACAAAAATATAACATGAACCAAAAACATAAAATTTATCAAATCAACTTTTTTTGTGTAAATTTGTATAAATTTTGTGTTTATTTTTACAGATTGTTAGAATATTCGTAATTTATTTTATGTAAAATTTAAAAAATAAGTCATTTTGTTTTTAAATTTGAAAAAAACAAAATGTCTTATTTGAAAAAAATATCAACTTATACACTTGAAAAAAATCAACTTATACACTTGAAAAAAATATCAAATTATACACTTGAAAAAAATATCAAATTTTAAATATAAGGCATTTTTATGTAAAAAAAAAATCATGTTTAATTTGAAAAAAATATTAAGTATTTTAATTTTAATTATTAGAATTTTAATTTTAATTTTTATTTTCAAAAAATCTGTGAAATTACACAGACCGTAGATTAAATCTACGGTTTACAGTGATCCACTGTAAACCGTAGATTTAATCTACGGTTTGCATTAAATCAATACAAACCGTAGATTAAATCTACGGTTTACAGTGGATCACTGTAAACCGTAGATTTAATCTACGGTTCACGCGTTTTTTCAGAAATTATGTAGTGTAATAAGTGCACCTCCATATGTAAAGCTTGTCCACTAATATTTTAATGCAAATACTACTCAAACAAAACCTCACTTACTTTTAAGAGAATAGTATTAGAGTGATGGACAACTCAAACGAATATTGTTACTAGGTATGTAAACCGAATCAAACCGATCAGATCATAAACCGAATCAAACCGATCAGTAATTGATTTGGTTTGAAATTTGATAAAACGATTTAATCGATTCGGTTTGCGGTTTTAGTAGTTTTTAAACCGAAACAAACCGATTATTTTTATTCATATATACAATAATATAATTATTTTATATATATACATCAATAAGTTGAGATATGGTGTTTTATTTGCTATTTATACTTATTAATAATATATTTTGTTAAATCATTTGTAAATTTACTTGTTATTCGACTTTTGTTTTAAAGTTGCAAATGAAATATAAGCAAAAATTTTACGAAATTAGTGTAATTTTAAATATTGTGTTTTTTATTTGTTAAAGTTCAAACCGAAACAAACCAAACCGATTATGATAGGTTCGGTTTGATTCGGTTCCGGAAATTTTTTTGGTCAAAACCGAACCGAACCGATTGTTTTTTATTGGTTTTGTTCGCATTTTACTCAAAAACCGAACCGAAAATTGCTACCAAAATTTTATAAGTTGGCTACAAATTTGAATTTGGACAGGAGTGGTGTATTAAATGTTGATAGTGCTCTTAGGTGAAAGTTTTATTTAGAAAAAAAACGCACAACAAACTCAATCTTAAACTTGGCGTTTAGAAAGAACACTACGAAGAAAATTGTTATGAAAAAGTGGGGTTAGAAAAAAAACGCACAACAAACTCAATCTTAAAACTTTGCGTTTAGAAAGAACACTACGAAGAAAATTGTTATGAAAAAGTGGGGTTAGAAAAAAAACGCACAACAAACTCAATCTTAAAACTTTGCGTTTAGAAAGAACACTACGAAGAAAATTGTTATGAAAAAGTGGGGTTAGAAAAAAAACGCACAACAAACTCAATCTTAAAACTTTGCGTTTAGAAAGAACACTACGAAGAAAATTGTTATGAAAAAGTGGGGTTAGAAAAAAAACGCACAACAAACTCAATCTTAAAACTTTGCGTTTAGAAAGAACACTACGAAGAAAATTGTTATGAAAAAGTGGGGTTACAATCGTAGCAAAGTTTGCTTAAAATTGTTTTTAACAAATATAATGATGTACTAAAACTAGTAAAGCCTACTATAGTAAACAGTTTATATTCAAAACATTATGTGAATCACAAAATAAAAACCTATATAGACTATTTCGCTGACCATCTTCAAATCACCTCTTATCCTATGACTTGTTCGAGTTTTACCCAAAATTAAAGTTAAACAAGACTAATGATCGGTTACACCATATTGTCTAACAAAATTCAAAGGTCCGTACAAAAAGATATACTGTCAAAAAATTGCAGGTTCACCATACTTAACATGTAGAGTAATATAACAAAGGTCATAAACCAAACAAATAAATTTAGATAAACCTGAGCTAGCAAATAGAATGCTACATTAGGTTATTCTCAATTGTAAGAAGGGACAGAAACGATGAAACACACATATAAATGGCAAAAATACAGTAGTTTCAATAAGAAAATCAACAGTAAACAGTGATTATTGAATATTTGTTGGTCTGAAAAATTACCCGTCCGAAAGAATCAGTCCAAAGCAATATAAACTTTTGGGATGTTATGATATAACTCCTCTCATCCAATTAAACAATTATGACTAGGATACTTACAGTTCAGACGTACTTAACATGTAAATTAATACGACGCAAATAACAATCCAAACAGATATATCAAGATAGCTACTACACTAGAATGCTGAAAGAATGATTCTTGATCTCAACAAGGGACGGAAACAATGGAAATACACATACTAACTAGCAAACAGTACAACATTTTCCATATAAATCAATAGTATACAAATATGTTTACTATAATCACACTCTCCCTGAGCTAATGGGAAACTACATTGATTCATGTTTGGATCATAATTTGTCATCAGATGACGAAAGAGCCCACTCAGACAGCGGTTTTAATGAAGAGGATTGGATGCACAAAGGAAATCGACATGCAATGAAAACAAGAGGACACAAAGTTCAAACAAGATAGTGAAGCAGTGTTTTGTTTTGATTCTTGTACCGTTTCTCAGTTTATTTGCTTACTGGTTTTCAAAACAGAATAGTCACTATGGAGACTTGTTCCATAGGCCATACATTTGTTTCTTTAAGTAATTTAATTTCATGTTTAATTAAAAAAAAAAAAACTACAAATATCTGTGAGTCCACAAAATTAAAAGGCTGTTACAGAAAGAAACAATTCCCACTGTCTAAGTAAGCAACGATTTAATTGTTTGGATCGTGGGAATTGTTTCTTTATGATGTTACAGTGAGATATAGCTATTGCTAGAATAATCGCAGTTTGGATGTATTTAACATGTAAAATAATAGGATGACAAATCACAAACAAAAAACTTAAGTCTAGATAACATGAACACCAAGGCATGAACCTGAGAGAGCAAATAGAATGCTACAATAAATTATTCTTCACTGTAACAAGGAAAACAATGAATTACACATACACTGGCAAAGAAATCAATAGCAGCACAATTACGGGTAATTTCTGAGAAATCAACAGTGATCCATTAAAACATGTAGTCATATCTGCTTAGCATAACTCATAAAGTAATATCCTCAATTATATCCTAGTTCAGTTAGCCAATTCTTACCTTCAACAATGACAACAATCTAAGGAAAAATGCACAGGTTGTCTATATCATGTACTCGATCCAAATAACACCATGGTACCAAAGAGAAGTATAAAGGGGCATTTGCAGCAACAAAAGATTGACCAAACAACGTGAACAGACGAGTTTTTTTGGCTTTGAAAACGGAGCAAGATAATACAATACTGTTTTATTATGACGATAAAATGGCAATACTGTTTAAAAACATGATGAGACCCATTTAATTCGTTTGGAAAGGAAAAGAAATTTGAAAAACATGCTATATGAAGAACAAACAGAAGTCTACAGATGGGTGTATCTTATTAACGAATCTTTGCAGGTATGAGAAAGAAAAACAGATTTAACAAATATCTTTCATCAGAAAAAGGCCCAAATGCAGAGATCATAAACAAGTTTCTGATAGTTTGTACGCAGATTAAACCAATCAACTTTGAGAAAACCATTACAACATGCTACTAAACTTGTCCGATTTGCCAATCCTTCATGAATAGCGGTCTATGAATCTGACTAACACATGACCCACAACAACAACTAACAGTCCAACAGGAGAGATACTCAAAAGGGTCCTTTGAACCCAGTCTTAGCATCGATAAAACCGGAAAATTTCACGGTTCGACGTTTACAGAGTAAGCATTATATATCAAAGCAACAATGAACCCAATCCTTGACCGAAACAAGGCACGATTTTCCGAAAGTTAAACAATGTATAAAATCAAAGTTATTTACCAATTAAGAATGCCTAATCAACTGTCCTCCTAATATCAACTCTATTCATAGAGTCAGCTCTTCCTCCTAATTTGGTTTGATACAACAAATTAATTTTTTTTAAAAACACCTCTTAAGAGGAAAATACTTTCCACAGAATATTATAAAATGAAACATCAAAACTCTGTTTCTGCATAGCTAAAACTAGAAAGTATCCAAACAAGGCCAAATTCTTTGGAACCATTCAATTATCAAGATCCAGATTTAGAACTATGAATCTTAAATACTTTTTTAAATTCCACATAACGCAATGGGTAACTAGAAGTCTAGAATAACCAAAAAGGGAATCGAACACCAAAAGAATCATTAAACACAAATAATATACACTAAAACAAGGATTAAGCTTGATCTCAAACTTAAATTGTTCCTCAGTTTATAGAATCATCAATAACCGATATAAGTCACGCTAATAATATGTCCCAAGTTAATAAATTGTCTCACTTGATTACACACAATATGTACATAAATGATATTTTAAAAGGCGAAATCATAACTAAAACGTTTCTGCAATAGCTAAGCGTAAACTTTTAGCGGCCTAAAAAGCGGAAAAACAAGCCTTTTAAGCGTTGTATCAAGCTTTTATCGAGTTTTAAATCGATCTTTACTAAGAATCGAGATTTTAAAACAGAGAACATATATATATAATAGACTTATAAATAACAAAAAAAAGGATAACTTACAAATAGAGAAACAGATCTGAAGATGGAAAAGACAAATAACAGAGTTTGTGCGTGAATCTAACACCAATCAAATTTACACTTTTTAGAGTTATTTGATTTTTATTAAATTCACGCATAACTCTGTAATTTGTCTCCTCTGTTGCTTTTAAAAAAAACCCATAAAGCCAAACCCTACAATATATCATATATAGAGAGATAGAGATAGACAGATAGAGGGAGGTGGAGAGAGAAAGAGAAGTACGAAACCTAGATACTGTTTTTGGAGTTAAGGTAATACGGTTAATATAGTTTCCAACTGATTTACTTCTATTTTAAATTTTTATTTACCAAAAATAATGATTTCACCAAAACTAATTCCCAAAATAATACTACTCATTTAAAACTATTTACTATTTCTAGACTCTTTAATTTAATACACAGTCATCTGATTTTCAATTTATTCTAAATATGTCACTGAAAACAGAATCATAAAACTTAAAAGTAATTTAAAGTTGTGTGAATTTAAGAAAAAACTAATGATATGATTATTTAATAAAGACAATTACAAAATTACTCACTTTCCTTATTAATAAAGTAGCAATTATTATCGGATAAGTTTTTCGTATTTAGACTTTGCGGGGTGTAGTTATTTTAATTAAAACGATGAAAATAGCAGTCAAGGCGTAAAATCCTGAAACTTAACTCGTTTTCACAATTTATGACATATAAATGTTAACATTTATTTCTATTCAATACGATGAATTTGTTTCTTATATGGATAGTTATTTAATTTAATTAAATAGCGGTGTTAGACTGGTAGGCGTGCAATAATAAAGTATTTAAAACTGTAATTTTTAAGTCTTGGATAATCATTAATCGTTTTTTAATAGTCCATAAGAGCTTTTAAAAATATGTAAAGGAGAATAAGAATGATAACGAAGAAGAGAATGAATAGTTATTATTAACTAGGATGATTGATAATCTATATGTAAATATAAATTAAACAAGAAAAGAAATCGCATAAAAAAAAGTAAAATATATTCGATCCAAATATTGATATATATGTTAAATAATAACTTACGGATGTGATTCAAATCTTATTAATGACCGTGATAATGGTATAAATTAAAATTCTAGTGATTGTTATGGAATCATTAGAAAAATATTGTAGTTACCTTGTAATTTATAACTTATATATTGAGAAATAGTTTGAAAGTAGAGTTATTTTCGTAATTAGTTTGGTGGACATCATTGCTTTGGAAATAAACTCCTGTTTTTACTGCGTTCTTGTATGTCAAAGACAGAACTACTGTACTTTGTTCAATAGGGCACAATTTTTTTTTATTAGCAAACAACAAATTTGTTATTTAATCAATGCTCTATGTAATTTCTAAACACATACTAAGACAGTAACCTGTTTTGAAAATTTATAAACTAAAGATAAGTTGTTATGAACGGTCAATTGAAAGTTTTTCTATTACCTAGAACTAGGCTCCAAATAGGCAAAGACAATTCATGAAAATCTCGTGTTTAAAGTTTGAACAGTTAATGACTCGCACTACAAGAAAAGTGGCCAACAGTGACAGAAATTTTCGTCGCTAAATGCACCAAACCGTCGTTAAATCACATTTAACAACGGATATTTCCGTCGCTCCAAGGCGAATCTAAACAGCTTGTAGCAAATGGATTGCCGCGGACGTAAAATTTCCGTCTCAAAGTTGCGACGGAACAGTGCCATTAAACCGTCGCAGACTGAAACCAAGGAAACGG
The DNA here is from genome assembly GCA_963682055.1 of Primula veris. Taxonomy (NCBI): domain Eukaryota; kingdom Viridiplantae; phylum Streptophyta; class Magnoliopsida; order Ericales; family Primulaceae; genus Primula; species Primula veris. The sequence continues at coordinate 20,094,399 of OY821748.1, read as the reverse complement.
AGTTCAACTTCTGTTAGGTTTTCTGTTTCCGAATTACTACAGAAATTTCGTCGCAAGATAGAAGCAAAAGCTCCGTCAGACGTTACGAACGTAAGGTTCTGGCGTTAAGTTTTGTGAATCATTTGAGACTAGATATTCGTCGTTATTCCGTGTTAAATAAAATTAATAAAAAATTAATGAAGGATTAAACTTTTTTTTTAAAGAATTAAAACAAGTTAGTAATTCGCAAATCCGCTTTTAGCATTGTTAAATAGTGTTTTGTTAATATAATGTTTTTATTTTACCAATTAAATTGAAATGCCTTAGCTACTACTTTTCGTCGCTAACTAGTGGTGAATATATGTTTTATTATTATTTTTCTTCGAATTAGCTTTAAAAATTTTGGTCACTGAACAGTCGTGAATGATTTTGCAACTATATCCGACAATACTTTAACAATATTATTACTTGTGATTAGAAATTAATATAACCCATCAAAACCATCTCAGATTACTTCATTTTTTGAAAAAATAAATTTATATTAAAAAATTGCATTTTTAGAAAATGCAATATTTTAATATAATTTTATTTTATTACAATTAAATTAAATTAAATTAAAAAATAACAGGAAATGGAAACAAATATAAATCACACAAGCAAGAAACATGAAAACTAATTACGTCGATTTGTCCAACATAAACACGAGCCCACATCGACATAAGAATTGAAACGAAGTTCAAGTTCAGTTCATATCCAAACAAAATAAAACAGCCTAAAGTTCACAACCACGGATCGAAACACCAAAAGGCAGATCATACAACTGCTGATCACAGCCATGAAAACACCACTAAAACACAAAACATTATAACAGATTGTTCATAAACACCAAAAGCTTGACAAAAAACTGTTGAAAAGCAGCCTCCATTAACCATAATATTATCATCAATCACAATATCATTTGGGTCGACTCTGTAGCAATCTTCCATTCCTAAATCAGCACCATTTCCTCCATTTTCACTTTCGCTCGACTGTGTGCCATGGGAGCCAATATGCTTGCCCAACGTCTGGACAATAACGGGCAGATTCGTCATTAACACATGATGGAGATTCTACTGGACGATGGTGGGCATGGTCGACACAATGGTTTGCTGAAGATTCTGTTGAAATCCATCTCCCCCAAGGGTCTCTTTGATAACGTTTCGCATGAGTTCAGCTGTCTCATCCTGCGTCATTGGTGGCGGCATTGTAGACTTCGCAGTGCTTGAGCAGGATCCATCTGTGTTCAATGAGGAAACTCTGTTACCAAGACCGTACACTCTCCCCTTTTCGATGCATCCAAATTCTGCCAACACTCAAGAAACAACTTGTTCTCGTCAATCTGGTCAACCGGTAAACCTTCCTCCTCTGCTTGGGCTTTTAGCTGAGCCAACCTCTCTTCGATCTTATCTTACACATCACACAAAATACAACATGTAAATGAAGAAAAAAAATAACATTTGTATCACAAAAGATGCTTACAAAACAATTGAACCTAAATCCTGCTTATTTGTTAAGCAAGCTACCATTCATTTCCACTTATATCCCATAATAACAATTCTAAAGGGACCAAGTCAAGCTTAATAACCTTCCACAAAACACAATAAAGCTTCTTTAGTTATCCATCATACAATTCAGGTAACTAAGTAGATGTAAGCAAAAAGTGATCGATATTTTAAACTAAACTATAAAAAGTAACAAACTCAGAACATTCCTATAAAATGAATTTTAAGTTAATTTTGACATAAAACAACCACATAATGTTCATAATAAACCCAACTAACATATCCAAACAACATAATTGAGTTGTCGAGTAACAGCCATAATACTAAACATAAAAGTAGTTATTATTTAGCAGTATACAATCATAATAAAATTTGCCAAACATATAATTTACATGGCAAGACAAACTAACACCATTTACATAATAACAACCCAACTAACATGTGGGTACTATAATATAAATAATAAACTACCAAACTAATTAAAACTGAAATCAAACTTTCTTATATGTAAACCAATGATTCAATAAAACATGAAACATACATTGATTTCCTTTGATTTAGCATCGCAAAATGGGCCATCTATTCCCTTCTGATGCATTAAGCGAAACTGCCTCAAGAGGTTCGGCATCACGCCTTCCTTCTCGAAAAGATCCAGTGAATGCTCCAAATGAGACTTAGAGCCATCGGTGTGATTAGAAGATGAATTGTTTTTTCCACGTCTATTTTTAGACTTGATAAGAGACTTGGCCACCACTACTACATCAGCCCAATGCACCTTCCATGCTGCCCCCGCTATCGGACAGCAGCAGTCGGGGCATTTCTCAACCCTCTTTAGCTTGCTAAACCAATCCGAGTAGCGCTTTAACGCTATACGTTCCCATGCTTCTTTCACAACACCTTTCATGTCACGATCTCATGTACAAAGCTTCTGCAAATGTATGACACATAAAACAAACAAACAATCAATGTTCAAACATTTGCTAACAATATTTACTTATAAAGAAATTGGTGCTGAAATTTTGAAGTCAATACACTCAATTAGATACCGAACCTTGAATAGTTTCCAGTAATGAGCTTTCATCTCCCGAGGCATATTCTTCCATGCTGTGCCGGCTACATGCTGCTTATTCCGAAATGCCTTTGTTATGTTCTTTGAGGCAGAATGGAGAAAGCTGTCAATCCAAACAAAAGGAAAGTAAAAAAATGTGTTATAAATATGCACATAATTTTAGATGTGTATATATTTGTGACATACAAATAAGTATTTATATGTGTGTCTGTGTAAATTAGAATTCAATATGATATGTCTGTGTGTGTATCAAATTACATACTATAAACATGCATCGCCTATTTGTGTGTGCATTAAAATATATCTAATCTCATATTTACATGTGTGAAGTCTACTAGAATATGTGTGTGTGTGTGAACTCTGTGAGTATATGTGTGTGAGAACCAGTGTTTTAAATAGCGTTATCGCTATCGTAGCCTTTTTTCGAGAGAAACGCTAAAAGCGCTAATAGCGTTGCTATATAGCGCTTTGCGGTGTATTTTTTTTTGCCTAAATATGCACTAAACTTTAGAATATATAACAAAAAAAAAAAAAAAAAAATATAGTTATATTAGATAGTAACAAAAAAAAATTGTTGTTGGTGAGTTTCGAACCCAGGTCTGCTGAAAATTACAACACAGTCTTAACCATCTGGACTGTAGACACTTTTATGAAAATTGCACAATATATATTTATTATTTAGATCCGCTGTTTTTTTTTTAACTCGCTATTTACGCTTTTGGTCCAGAATTTCGCGATTTTTGCGCTTTTGGTCCCCTATAGCGCGATTTTAGCGCAATTCCACCCAAAATCGTGATTTTTCGTTGCGTTTTTTACCAAAAAAGCGCTATTTCGCGCTACATAGCGCGAATTTTAAAACAGAGGTGAGAACTGTACAAGTATATGTGTGTGTTCATTTAAAAAGCTATATGTGTGTATTGAAAAAATTGAACTACTTACGCTGGAAACCTTCCATGAGCCTGCACCACCCTTATGTAATGCTTGCCAATGGGGAGATTGACACGAGGTTGAGGTTGTGGTTGTGCATTTGTTCCTTCGCAAGTAGGAGCATTGCGCGACATGTGCGATGATCCACTTGACCTTTCCAAACCATTGCGATGATTACTATTAGGCTCCTCAAGAGAGAGAGACTCAGTCTCAGAAACACTATTTTCCTCCTCAGTTGGGAAAGAAAAGTACCGACGTGAGCTTGATCCAGTTACTCTTCGGTGCTCATCTGCATTGGAACTTCCACTTCTTACCGGCATCTGAACCATCGGCATCAATCAATTTAATAATTAACATATCAACAAATAAAATGTAACATAACCTGGACATGAATACATACTTATGGTATAAACGAGCCAAACATGAACAAAGCTTATGTTCAGCTCATTAAGACTCAGTCGCCAAAACACTAATGTTTATGCATATATATTACGCTAGTAGCGTCTAATATGTTTTTGTTCACATGAGTGACTTATTAAGGATTTAGTTAATCGTAGTTTAGATCGAAGTACCTCTAAACTTTCTTGTTATTTTTCCATGTGCGTAGGTTTTGATTGATTGACAATCTTACACTTCCAATGTGTGATTTAGATAGAAATCTCATTCGACTTCGAAATAGTAATTTTTCTGTTGCATTCATACCTTTTTAGGCAACTTGAAAAGTCTTTATGTTTATATATTTTTAAGTTTTATGCTGATTTCTTGTTTTTCTTGATTATTGGTGCTTGTTTAAACTTTTCAAATTTACAAACTAGCGATTATATAATTCGCTAAAATGACGGAAACATGACGTGGACAATGAAATACATTAATTAATGGACTAAATAAAAAACTATAGGAATTAAAACACTCAAAACAGAAGTAAAATGAAGAACTAAGGAGTGAAATACACAAAAATGAAGAATGAAAGACTAAAAAGAACAAGATCCAAACTTGGAAAAACAAATCTGCAAAGATCTATCGAGCCCATCACCTGAGACTTTATTGAGAGATCATATCTGTATTTTATTCTATCTTGTATAAACAACGACCTTGAGATCTCAATCAAAACTAATCCAAGCACTTAGATCAGTCCTCGTGTTTCACCCTGGTGATTGCCGGGTTTTATATACTAAACCCTCGTGCTCCTGTCAGCCATTTACGCATAGTGAAAATAGATTAAGAGGAAAGTTATAATAATTATACTCTTTAATCTTTTGGAAACAATGCTAATATTTGAATAAACTTGTCATTTTACTGAATCCCCCCCCCCCCCCCCCCCCCCTCTCTCTCTCTCTCTCTCTCTTAATAAAATGAGCTTTTCGTAGCCAAGAGCTTGTTCAATTCATCAAGCAATCAATTCATGTTCTTTCTTCTTAAATGACTATATATAGACCAAACATGGTCAAGACTCACCCCCTCGAAACAAACTTGAACATGTCTTTTACTCCGTTTGTTATCTTCGTTTATAGCCCTAACCAAAATCAAGTGTTTCATATGTGCAGACTACACAAAAAGTTCTCATATCATCTACATGCATCTACACCAGACCTATTAGCCTAAGCCAAGTTATCTATGGTTTTCTCAAAAATCATCACTTTGAGATTGGAAAAATTAATGACAAAACTGACTTCTTCTCAGCAAAGTGGCTTTGTAGAAGGGAGGCTAGTTAGTGACTGTGTTTTGTTGGGTCAAGAGTTGCTAAGGCATCTAAAAGATAGCGTCAGATGTGGGAATGTGGTCTTTAAAATTGATATGGCAAAGGCTTTTGATAGAGTTGCTTGGGATTAATTGTACGATGTATTGACATCATATGGCTTCTGCTCTGAATGGATTGATTTAGTAATGGAATGTGTTAAGAATGTTATGTACTCTATTAGTATAAATGGAGCTAATTTGGTTACTTCTCATTAACAAGAGGCCTAAAACAGGGTGACCCTTTGTCACCATTGCTATTTATATTGTCTGAAGAGGTATTGAGTAGAGGTTTAACCAAAATTATGGCAAATGGTGTTTTGGTTCACTATAAAGTGCCTGCAAGCTGTGTTCATGTGTCACACATTCTTTTTGCTGATAACATTTTGATCTTTACTAATGGATCAAAGAATAACTTGGAAAAAATTATGAAGTTTCTGAAGTATTATGAAAAGGTCTCTGGACAGAAAATTAATCATGATAAAAGTGTCTACTTAACTCATAAGTAGAGCAGTATAAAAAAGAGTATTATTCAAAGGGCTACAAATTTCTCTAAGGAGAGTTTTCCTAGCTTGTATTTGGGAGTCGCGTTGCATTATAAGAATTTGACAACTCCTATGTATGTTATGAAGAAAATTGCTAATAAAGTAAATAGGTGGAATAACACTATGTTAAATACTGGCGGAAGGTTAACTTTGATTAAACCTGTGTTAACATCTATGTCTATTTATCTGTTGGCGGTTTTAAACCCACCAGATTTGGTAATAAACAAAATTGAAATGATATTTTCTAACTTTTTTTTGGGGGTTGAAAGAAGGAAAGAGCATGCACCATTGGGAGAGCTGGAACAGGATTGCAAGACCTGTAAAAGAATGGGGTTTAGGAGTTAGAGGACTCAAATATGTGGTGAACAGTTTACACTCAAAAATGACATGGAGATTATTGATTGTTGATTCTCCATGGATGGTTTTTATGATTCAAAAGTATTTCTTGAAGAATCCAAATTGGGGGAACGTGAATTTAAAAATAAAAGCTCTAGTGTATGGAAAGACTTTGAATTCTACTTTAAATGCCTTATAGAGAGTAGTGGATGGGTTTTGAAGGAAGGATCACTGAGCTTTTAGTATAAAGATTGGTCTGGGAAAGGAATTTTGAATGGGAGATTTCCAGTACTATACCCAAATATTCTACTTAATCAAGTTTTAAAGGAGAGTAAACTGGAATGTAGACATGTTACATGAAATGGGAGATAATGTTTTTTTATGGAATGTGTGACAAATTGCAATATAAGATTAAGAAGAGTGGAGGATTTTAGAATGTGGAAGCCTAGCCAAGATGGAGTTTTAAAATCCAAAGGTACGTATAATCACTATAGAGAAAAAAGTCATGTTTGGTTGTTGGCCAAGAAAGTATGGAACAAGATGATTCCAACAAAAAATTCTGTTTTTTGTTGAAAATTATGGCACACTTCAATTAAATTGGAAGAAGATGCGAATATAATTGGGATAGTTTTGGCAACAAAATGTTCTTGTTGTCAACAATACAAATGTGTTAGTATCAATCATTTGCTAGAAAAATGAGATATTACACCGAGAGTTTGGAAATTTTTCAGTGATGTCTTTGTCTTTTAACTATGTTGAACTATGTTCTTCTAATCGATTATTTTAATGATAACAAAATTTGTAAAACATGATAAAAGCTCGTTTTGCATACTAATCATTTATCTAGCTTGTTAAAGGTTCAAAATGATAGAATGCGTAAATACGAAGTCAACGGTTCAATCGGAACCTCAATCGGACTTAAATCAAACAAGTTACGAGCTTTCGAACTATGTCGAGAAAACCGAGAATTTGCTAAAGGCAGATACGACCGATCGTAAGGCAGAAACGACCGATCGTTTCAGAACATATTTCTTCCAGTGAGTATAGAATAAAAACGACCGATCGTAAGGATTAAACGACCGATCGTAAGGATTAAACGACCGATCGTTTTAGGTATAAATTCTTCCAGAGAGTTCACAAGAAAAACGACCGATCGTTTTTCAGAAACGACTGATCGTTTCTGTAGAATTTCAAAAAAATAGCTTTGTAGCTTATCCTGAAAATTGGGCGAACTGCTGCAAACCATTGGATAAAATTACTCAACAACTACCAAGGGTCATCCATTGACCAATGGACCTTTTTAGCTCTTCAAATAGCCCCAAATCCATTGATGAAGATTACCAAGCATTCACAAAAATTCAAGCAATCATACACAAGCTTATACTACAAATTCTCTCACTTTTATTCATAAATATTCTTGAGTGTATTATTGTTGTAATCTTATAAACACCAAGATATTATTTGTAGTGAGTGATTCATTTCAAATTCAAACTTGTAAGAGTAAAATTATAAACTCATTTTTGTGAACGAGTGATCGGGTAGAGGCTTTATAAGCAAGTGTAGCTTAAAAGCTCTAGGTCTTTTCATTCGGGATACTCATAGAGTGAGGGGGAGCTTAATCGGTCGATTAGCTCGTTAGGTTGTAACCTTGGAACGAGATTCTAGTGAAACACTCGGTAGTGTGAATACCGAGGAGAGGACGTAGGCGCGTTTTGCCGAACCTTTATAAATCTTGTGTTATTCCTTTCCCTTAAACTTTTACTTTCCGCACTTATTTATTGCTTATTTTATTTGCTTGAATAGCTTTAAATAGCATTATTAGTTAACACAAGTGTTTAAGTTAGAAAAATCTACTAATTAGCTTAGTTAATAACTCATAGTTTTTATTCCGCGAAAATCGTACGCAAACCTTATTCACCCCCCCTCTAAGGTTTAGAAACTTACGGACTAACAATTGGTATCAGAGTCTAGCTCTTCTATTTACAAAATCTAACGATTTTTTAGTTTAAAGATTCGTTATGTCTTCGTACGCCGACTCTAAATCCATAACTAGACCCCCGTTGTTTGACGGTACAAACTATCCCTATTGGAGAGATCTCATGAAAAATTTCCTTTGCGGTTTCGAAATAGACCAATGGATTAGCATTAGTAAAGGCTATAAAACGCCTAGGAGAAATGGCTTAGATAAACTTGTAGAGGAACTAGACACCGATGAACGCCTTGCTTTTTCCTTAAATTGTAGGGCTATGACCTCTATAACTTGTGCGCTCTCGCCTAGTGAGTATGATAAGATTTCCGGTTGTGATACCGCTAAGCAAATGTGGGATAAGCTAGCTATTATGTACGAAGGAACTAGTCAAGTTAAGAACTCTAAAATTAGCATGCTTATTCATGATTATGAACTTTTTAAAGTCAATGATGACGAGTCTATTGCTTCTATGTACACTCGTTTTACTAAAATTACTAACGATCTTAAAAGATTGGAAAAAGTGTATTCTAGCAAGGAGATGGTGACGAAGATCCTAAGAAGTCTCCCGAGAAAATGGGAATCAAAAGTAACGACTATACAAGAAGCCAAGGACATGAACACTCTCTCTCTCGACAACCTCATTGGATCCTTAAGCACTCATGAACTCGACATGACGACTCAAAAACATGAGGATGACTCGAAAAAGAAGAAAGACATCGCCTTCAAAAGCACAACAAATAATGATAGCGACAATGATTCCTCTAGTGAGGATGATGAAATGGCACTTTTCGCCAAACGCTACAACAAGTTCCTAAGTTGGAAAAAGAAGGGTGGACAACGATTTCGGAAAAAGGAGTATAAGGGAGAGCCTTCCGACAAATCGAACAAGAAGGACGAAATCATTTGCTATAAATGTCACAAACCCGGCCATATGTAAAACGAATGTCCCTTGAAAAAAAAGGACAAGTTCGAAAAGAAAAGGGAATACAAGAAGGCATTAATGGCCGCATAGGGGAGCGATGATGATAGCTCCGATAGCGAGAATGAAGAAGTCGCAAACCTATGTCTCATGGCTAGAAACGACGATACCGAGGATGTAAGTTTTCACTCCTCTAACTCCTCTCTTTCTAGTGATGATTGTCTTGATATAAATGATGTGTTAGCTTCTTTAGAAAAAGCTAGAGGTAAAAACAAATCGTTTAGAAAAATGCTAATTACTCTACAAGACGAACTCGAGAACTTAGCTATAAAAAATGACTCACTCACGTCTAAAAATGCCGAACTTACCTTGGAAAATGATAAGTTAGTTAAAGACCTTAGTTCATGTAAACTTAAGGCGGATAGCGCCGAACTTACTCTCGCTAAATTCACTAAGGGAAGTAAAATGTTAAGTACTATATTAGCTTCTCAACAAGGCGCGTATGATAAAACCGGTGTAGGGTACAACCCACTTCTAACGGCTAAGCATAAAAATCTATTCACCAAACAAATGGCGAAAAATGAAAATAGACAACCAAGTTACTCTCGTAAGAACAACTCATATAAAAATGACTTAGTTTATAATCGTTTTGTTAAACCAAACATGCATGTTAAATGTATTACTTGCAACCGTAGTGATCACTATGAGGATTATATATATTGCCCTTATAGATATAAAGTAAATAGAAGTGACTTGGTTTGGATTTCAAAGGGTAGAGACACTAACCCTCAAGGACCCAAAAGTGGATTAGGGTACCAATGATCGTTTTGTCTTGTAGGTATGCTTGAGGTCAAAAATTAACGAGGACAAGTGGTTCTTGGATAGTGGATGCTCAAGACATATGACGGGAGACAAAACAAAATTCACTACTCTTGCACCTAAAGACGGAGGCTTTGTGACCTTCGGGGATAATAGCAAGGGCAAAATCATCGGTATTGGTAGTATCTCTAAACCGTCAAATGTTGTTATTGATAATGTATTGCTTGTTGATGGTCTTAAACATAACTTGCTTAGTATAAGTCAACTTTGCGACTTGGGTCACAAAGTCATTTTTGAAAAATCGCATTGCATCATTCATTGTATTTCGGAAAATAAAACTATTCTCATGGGTCAAAGACAAAATAATGTCTATATGATTGATTTGAATAGTTCGGTGGATAATGAGGTTAAGTGTCTTGTTACTATCAACGACAATGGTTGGTTGTGGCATAGACGACTTGGTCATGCAAGTCTTGATTTACTTGCTAAACTCTCTAGAAAAGATTTGGTAATAGGTTTACCAAAAGCTCCTTATATAAAGTACAAACTTTGTCACGCTTGCCAAATAGGCAAACAAACGAAGATTTCTTTTAAGTCTAAAAATATTATTTCTACTACTCGTTGTTTGGAGCTCATTCATATGGACTTAGTTGGCCCCTCCCGGACACTTAGTCTTGGAGGGCATGCATATGCATTCGTCATGGTTGACGATTTTAGTCGTTTTACTTGGGTTTTGTTTTTAACTCATAAGCATGAAGCATTTAGAGAATTCTCTATTATTTGCAAAAAGCTCTAAACACGAAAGGGTTATATGATCAAAAGTATCCGAACCGATCATGGTAAGGAATTTGAAAATACTCCATTTCAATCTTATTGTTATGAAAATGGTATTGATCATAATTTTTCGGCCCCTCGTACGCCCCAACAAAATGGGGTAGTAGAGAGGAAGAATAGAACCCTAGAGGAAATGGCACGGACAATGCTTTGTGAAAATAATTTGCCAAAGTATTTTTGGGCCGAAGCCGTAAATTCCGCTTGTTATATATTAAATAGAGCCTTAATTAGGCCCATATTGAAAAAGACACCTTACGAATTATGGAATGAGCGAAAGCCCAATATTTCTCATTTACGTGCATTTGGTTGTAAATGCTATGTTCATAATAATGGTAAGGATAATCTAGGAAAATTCGATGCTAAGTCCGATGAAGGAATTTTCATCGGATATGCTATATCGAGTAAAGTTTATAGAATTTTTAATAAAAGAACTTTATTGGTGGAAGAATCGGTTCATGTTTCTTTTGATGAGATTTTACCGATGATTGATAAGCCATTAATTGTTCATAATATTGATAATGACATTTTTCATAATGCATCTTCTTCTAATCATGTTTCATCTAGCTTAGAGTCTACGCCTAGTATAGAGGTTGAACCCGTTGTTGAAGAAGTCACTTTAGAGAAACTTCAAACGGACCTAGAATCTAGTGTACACATTCATGAGGACTTGCCTCAAAATTGGAGGTTTGCCAATCACCATCCGCAAGATTTAATTTTGGGTAACCCGGGAGAAAGAATGCATACACGTTCTTCATTAAGAAATCTTGTTAATCATTTTGCATTCTTGTCTCAACTAGAGCCTAAGAACATTCATGAAGCGGAACTCGATGAGAGTTGGGTATTAGCTATGCATGACGAATTAAATCAATTCGAGCGTAGTAACGTATGGACTTAGTACCTAGACCGCGTGAGAAAACCATTATAGGTACGAAATGGATATTTCGTAATAAGATGGATGAATCCGGGGTAGTCATTAGAAATAAGGCTAGACTAGTAGCTCAAGGGTATAACCAAGAAGAAGGCATCGATTTCGATGAAACTTACGCACCCGTAGCTAGACTAGAAGCCATTAGAATGTTGCTTGCCTATGCTTCTTTTAAACGTTTTAAATTGTTTCAAATGGATGTTAAAAGTGCATTTTTAAACGGTTTTATAAATGAGGAAGTTTATGTTAAACAACCACCCGGTTTTGAAAATCACGAGTTTCCCGATCATGTTTACAAACTTCGAAAAACACTTTATGGTTTAAAACAAACACTCCAGGCTTGGTATGAAAGACTTAGTAAATTTTTGATTGAAAAAGGTTTTTCTCGTGGTACTCTAGATACTACTCTTTTTATTAAAAAGGATGGAAAAGACATGCTTTTAATTCAAATTTATGTTGATGATATTATTTTCGGTGGTACTAATGCTCGCATGTGCGAGGAGTTTTCTAAGTGTATGCAAGGTGAATTCGAGATGAACATGATGGGTGAACTTACCTACTTCCTTGGATTGCAAATCAAACAAACAAAGGACGGAATTTTCGTCAATCAAGCCAAATACACAAGAGACTTGCTCAAACGATTCAACATGAGCGATGCAAAGCCGCTAGGAACTCCAATGAGTCCGGCAACAAAGCTAGACAAGGATGAATCGGGTAAAAGCGTGGACCAAAAGCTATATAGAGGTATGATTGGATCTCTCTTATATTTAACCGCAAGTAGGCCCGATATCATGTTTAGTGTTTGCTTGTGTGCTAGGTATCAATCTTGCCCTAAGGAATCGCATGTTATAGCCGTTAAGCGCATATTTAGATATCTTGTAGGTACATGTAATTTAGGATTGTTTTATCCTCATGATACTTCTTTTGAATTGCTTGGCTATTCCGACGCCGACTTTGCCGGTTGTCGATTAGATAGAAAAAGTACTAGTGGCACTTGCCATTTTTTAGGAAACGCCTTAGTTTCTTGGCATAGCAAGAAACAAAACTCGGTTGCGCTTTCTACGGCGGAGGCAGAATACGTCGCCGCAGGTAGTTGTTGCGCACAAATCCTTTGGATGCGTCAACAACTAAACGACTTTGAATTATCATTTGATAGTGTGCCTATTTTATGTGATAATACTATTGCTATAAATCTTTCAAAAAATCCGATCCAACACTCTCGTACTAAACATATTAATTTACGACATCATTTTCTACGGGATCATGTTCAAAAAGGGGATATTATACTTGAATATATAAGTACCGATAGGCAATTAGCCGATATTTTTACAAAACCCATTAACGAGGAACAATTTTGTTTTATTCGACGAGAATTAGGCATGTTTGATGTGTGAAATGTGCATATATATATATTTATTGATTTTATATATATTTTATTGCTTTTATATTTTTTTTTTTGTCAAATCAGTATCGAAAAGTGCAAAAAATTCTTGTTCTGTAAAATGTTTACAGTCGACCGATCGTCTGTAAAAACGACCGATCGTTTTTACACAGACGACCGATCGTTCTGAAAAAACGACCGATCATTTTTTCAATGTGCTCACTGGAACATTTTTTCCAAAAACGACCGATCGTAATTCCAAAACGACCGATCGTTTTTCTATTTTTCAGTTTTTAAACTACTTTCAAACCCTAATTTTTTCATTCTCACAAAAATTCTCACAGCCTCTCTCTCTCAAAATTCGCCCCTCTTTCTCAAACTCACTCAAAAATCCCAAATATACCCAAATATACCCAAATATATAACCCAATTCCTATTTTTATTAGTATAATCGATTGTCGATTAACCCTAATTTCTTAAAACCCCCAATCTTTCCTAATTTTTAATCCAAATATGGTTCGATCAAAGAAAGCCCAACCACACCTCGTCAACGAACATGAGGACGAGTTCGTACCTCCTTCCCCTCGGCCAATGCGTGTTCCTCGCGGACGGCTAACCGGCTCCTCCACCGCTCCACCATCGGGCCCCGGTGCCTCTTCCGGCTCTCTTCCTCCTCTCTATCCACCTACCATTGCTAAGAGAGGTATATTGTCTAACTTTACAATAGACATGCCTCTATTCCTTGAAAGTTTTCCCTCTCTCATGCAAAATCTAAGCTTTCAAAAACTCGACACCATTTTAACCTTAAAAGAGCCATTCTACATTGAAAATATATATGAATTTTACCATAACCTAGTTCTAGATAGGGATCATGATGACGCACTCCGTTTGCGTTCATCATTCAATGGACAACCCTTCGTTTACGGTATAGACCGTTTACGAAATATTCTACACCTCGATGCTGATGGGGTGTACGAGCAAAGTGACGAACTTTGCAAAACGCTCGAGATCGATAATTTTAACGATCTCAAAGACGAGCTATTTCATCCCCTCCATCAAAATCGCTCAAACAAGGCTCATGGCCTTCTTTTTAAAAATAAACTAGCCTACCATATTCTCTCTCATATTGTCCTCCCTCATACCTCAAACTTCACGGATGTTACCAATGAGTACATCTTCCTTCTAGGGTGCATCCATCGCCAAGTCAGAATTGACTTCGCGACACTCATCTTCTTTAAGATGGATTCACTTAAGACGAAATCTAAGAATGGGTTACCTTACTGTGCCTTGATTTCGGCCATCTTAAAAGACATCAACCTTGTTCCCGGAGGAACCCTATTCAAGAACAAGGACAAACACATTTGGGATACCGCATATCTCTCCCAAATGTCCATAAAATTCAACACTACCGCCAAGACCATAACTTGGTCCGGTAAACGGGTGTCCGGCCCCGACTATACCCCTCTTACCCCCGAAGAGGAAGAGTATGTCGGTCCCAAGGCCACACCGCAAGCTGCTCGTGAGGATGTGCCTATTTCCTCCGAGTCCCTTCCCCCATCTCACATCCCTTCCTCTTCCCGTCCCTCTCGAGGTCGAGGAAAAGCCAAGGTCGGATCTTCGAACCTTCCTCCGTGCACCGAACAATTCTACAACGATCTATATATCGACCAATATCACAATGCGAAACTCCACCGACGCATGTTTCGCTCCATGAACCCGAGTTAAGAAGATTTGGACGAGATTGATAGGTTGAGCGCCGAGCAAAGGGCGAAGTTCCATGGGTATTTTCCCGACTTTGCCGGTCCCAACGACGAAGAAGACGAAGAGGACGACGCGACCTCACACCGCGACTAGGCGGTTCTTTTTTTTATGTTTTTTGATGATGTCAAAGGGGGAGAAATACCCTCTTTTGTTTTGCGTTGTAGTATTTCCATTATTTCCTTTTTCGTTGAACAACGTTGTTTTTGATGTAATAAGTAGCAAACGTTTTGCATTTATGTTATGAATCGTTTTAATGTTGCTATTTATCTTCGCGTGTTAAATTCTATGACGTTATGAGATTGCGTATTTATTATTGAGAAATGCGTTTTTGATATTATTGAAACTTGTGCGCATATATATCTAGTTGATTGGATCATTTGTGGTGTTTTTCATTTGTGGCGATTGAACGTTTTTAGGCAAAACTATGGCCAATTTTTCGCTTGCATTTGATCGTTCTTTATCCTTAATCGTTTAGCTTTATTGTAACTTCGTTTTATCGAATGTTGCGACATTTACTTGTTTTTTACTAAAACTTTTTACTCGAGTAAAACGTCACCTACACATCTCGATTATACTTTTGTTTAAGCAAAAAGAGCTTATAGTATGTTTAAAGTCAATATTTTGTCATCATCAAAAAGGGAGAGATTGTTGAACTATGTTCTTCTAATCGATTATTTTAATGATAACAAAATTTGTAAAACATGATAAAAGCTCGTTTTGCGTACTAATCATTTATCTAGCTTGTTAAATGTTCAAAATGATAGAATGCGTAAATACGAAGTCAACGGTTCAAACCGAACCTCAATCGGACTTAAATCAAACAAGTTACGAGCTTTCGAACTATGTCGAGAAAACCGAGAATTTGCTAGAGGCAGATTCGACCGATCGTAAGGCAGAAACGACCGATCATTTCAGAACATATTTCTTCCAGTGAGTACAGAATAAAAACGACCGATCGTAAGGATTAAATGACCGATCGTTTTAGGTATAAATTCTTCCAGAGAGTTCACAAGAAAAACGACCGATCGTTTCTGTAGAATTTCAAAAAAATAGCTTTGTAGCTTATCCTGAAAATTGGGCGAACCTGCAAACCATTGGATAAAATTACTCAACAACTACCAACGGTCATCCATTGACCAATGGACCTTTTTAGCTCTTCAAATAGCCCCAAATCCATTGATGAAGATTACCAAGCATTCACAAAAATTCAAGCAATCATACACAAGCTTATACTACAAATTCTCTCACTTTTATTCATAAATATTCTTGAGTGTATTATTGTTGTAATCTTATAAACACCAAGATATTATTTGTAGTGAGTGAGTCATTTCAAATTCAAACTTGTAAGAGTAAAATTATAAACTCATTTTTGTGAGCGAGTGATCGGGTAGAGGCTTTATAAGCAAGTGTAGCTTAAAAGCTCTAGGTCTTTTCATTCGGGATACTCATAGAGTGAGGGGGATCTTAATCGGTCGATTAGCTCGTTAGGTTGTAACCTTGGAACGAGATTCTAGTGAAACACTCGGTAGTGTGAACACCGAGGAGAGGACGTAGGCGCGTTTTGCCGAACCTTTATAAATCTTGTGTTATTCCTTTCCCTTAAACTTTTACTTTCCGCACTTATTTATTGCTTATTTTATTTGCTTGAATAGCTTTAAATAGCATTATTAGTTAACACAAGTGTTTAAGTTAGAAAAATCTACTAATTAGCTTAGTTAATAACTCATAGTTTTTATTCCGCGAAAATCGTACGCAAACCTTATTCACCCCCCCTCCCCCCTCTCTCTCTCTAAGGTTTAGACTCTTACGGACCAACAAACTATAAGGAAGGGAGAAGTTAGAGTGATACATTGGTTAAATGGGAGGATAATTGTAAAGAAAATGATTAATGTAGTATAATAGCATCTACTGTGCCCCTCTTTATTTTGTGGGAATTATGGCTTGGAAAGCTAGTTTTTAAACATGAAAAAGAAAATATGTCAGCAGATAGAATTATAGCAAAAGTAATGAGATGGATTGCTTATATGAATACTATAGTAATACATTTGAAAAAGGGTAGTGAAGCTAATGAATGAGTGTTAAAGAGTTTAAATTTTAAAATACTGAAGGTAAAATCTAAGAGACTTGTTTCTCTTAGATGGTTAGCGCAACCTAAAGGGAGACTCAAGTTAAATATTGATGGATCAATGAGTAATAATTGAAACTTGGTGGGCTGTGGTGGTGTATTGAGGACTGAAGATAGCAATATAATATTCTGTTACTTTTATAAATTGAAGAATATTTCTGCGATTGAAGCTGAAGTAAAAGTCATTCTAACTGGTCTACAAATTTGTTATCAATTAAATATGACAAATGTGAAAGTGGAAACTGATTCATTGATGATAGGAAATTGATGTAATAAAAACATAAAGGTAAACAATAAAAGTTTAAATGACTGGGAAATATAAATGAAATGATGGATAATTTTGTCATTTCTGTAAAGTGTGCTTATAGAGAATGCAATAGTATTGCAGATTTATTGACAAAAGTGGGGGCTAGTGGTGTAAATAAAATGGGTCTGAAAAGCGATGATTGACCAAGAAAGGTGGTAGTTATGGCAGTTTTTGATAAAGAAGTACTATATAATATTAGATTTCAAAAGATGAGAAAGTTTTGTAAATTGAAGACCACGCATGATTTTATAGAAGATATGAAGAGTTCCAATTATGAAAAGTGTTAGAAAACGCTGTCTGCAGATGGGATTGGAAGGCCAGTGAATATAGAAGAAAATGTAGGTCTTATGGAAGATTTGGTGAAAAAAGCAAGACAGCTGAAGAATGATGCTAAGAAGATATGAGCTAATTTTTATTTTGTAATTTCTATATGGTCTATTTTGTGTGAAGACTGTGAGCTCACTTTATTTCATATCTTGCAGTTTAACATTCTATGCAAGTACTAAGTGAAAGGAACTATTGCTTAAGTTTCAAGATGCAGTTACACTTTCAGTTATAACTCATAACTCAAATTGTAACTTAACAGAACTCAATACCAAAAACTGAATAAACAAAACTGAACACACGACTTTAATTACGAATTTTGATCTAGTGCTAAATCTACGCCTCCGATGCACGCACCCATTGGCTTATAGATATGTCAAAGACATTAATAGGTTTTGAGACTTACAATACTCTGAAACACTCAAATATTTGTCCTAACCTAACAACTTACAATTTAAACACTATCAATCTCTTTAGAGCTAAGTTTATGATTGTTTTTCTGAATATCACTCGTGTGTTTTTTCTTTCTCTGTATAATAATATGTCTGATCTTTTTTATGAGGGGTAAGTAAAAACTATAACTCTACTCCGTTTATATAATACGGTTACAACACTAAATAAAATATCAATCAAATCTTCTTTATTCAATGTTTAATCTTTTAATTGATTTAATCTTTCGTTCGTTGATCTTGTTATCAATCAAGTACTAGTATTGATCTTCTTTATTTCGAAATTCATCAGTATATTTTCTTTACATGTCTTCAAGATCTTTCTTTTGTATTCAAAAATATCTTCTTATTTATTTTCATCAATCTTTCATTTTTTCTCTTTGCTCTTTTATTCTAAATTGATTTGATTTTCATATTTTGGAGAATATCTTCTGATTTAATTTAATTACTTCTACAAATCCGTGAACAAATCTTTAATCATCAGAATTCGACAATCTATGTTGAAAGAATCTTCACAACTAAATTCGACATTAACTCAGTTATATGTGAGTTATAACTGAAAGTGTAATATGTGTTCACCAGCTGAGTTAAAAGTCTAGTTGTAACTGAAATATCTTAGTAACATATAAACTCACATAAACTCAAACAATTAAACGCACTGATTTATATCAGATTAAAGTCAATAAAACAACCATATTAACGACAAATAAGTTAGCCAATTTCTGGACCTAACAGTTGTTTCTAGATTGTAATAACTAGGTTAGGTTACCATCTGTTAATAAAATCTAATCAGTTTGATTGATTTTTTATTTGTTTTTTGAGAAATGACACGTATTTAAGGGGGTGGATCAAAACGACTAGAACCACAATTGGTCAAAGTTCAATATAGCGGTCCGCTATACAACAAAAAACATTTATGGATGATTCACCCTATAAGCCCACTCTTAAAATTAATTAAATTCTCTCGTATCTTTCAATTTATATATCTTTTGGTATTCAATGACAAACTATAATAAATACTTCCGCTAAGGGTACTTATAATACAGTTGATTAGGATTGGGGAAAAATTCCGAAATACCGACCCGATCTGTGTCCCGACTCGAAATTTTTCGACCCAAAAAGGTCGGCTTTTGTCCCGACCCGACCCGATTTTTTAATTAATTTATATTTTATATTATATAACATGATTTTTTTTTTCAACACTAAAATGTATATTAATTTATATCAAATGCAAGTGATGAGAATTGAATTTTGTAACTTTAGCATCTAATGTAAGCACTCTACCATATGAGATACAATCATTTTTGTTTTATATATTGAAAAGATACTCCCATATGGAATGTGAATAAAATGGGTAATTTCAGTTTAAATTCAGCTTGGGAACTTCTAAGAGACAAACAATCAATAAATTGGATTAGCAAATTGTGCTGGGATAAGATGATACCTGGTAAGATTTCTTGTTTTATTTGGAAGTTCTTTAACAAAGCTCTTCCACTGGATCCTGCAATTCAAAGATTGGGTATTATGTTATCTTTAAAATGTGAGTGCTGTGGATGTAATGTGGAAGATTCAGAACATTTATTCAGTAATGGGCCTATAGCTACAGAGGTGTGGAATTTCTTCAATAACTTATTGGATGTTATAAACACAGCAAATCTAGTAAGGGGCAAATTCATTTCTTGGTGGTCTCAGTCAGGTATTGTTTTATCTAAATTACAATGGAAAGTCTGCAAAATTATTCCTGTGTTTATAGTTTAGGAAATTTGGAAAGCAAGATGTAGTAGTAAATACAATAATAAACAAATGAAGGGAAAAATGATATGTGAGAATGTTATCAATTTAGTTAAAACATATTCCAGCAAGGATAAAAGTTTTCCCTCAAACTTTGATATCAAAACTGGTATGAACATGATGGTGACTACTAAAAAGAAGCTGAAGGTGGTAAAATGGCTATGTCCTCCTAAAGGTTATAATAAAGTTAATATTGATGAAAGTTTTAGAAGGAATGCTAATAAAAGTGGTGTTGGGGGTCTTATGCGGAATGATCAAGGAAAGTTTATTTTAGGGTTTGCTACTTCTATTAATAGCAAATCTGGACTGGAATCAGAGATGAAAGCCTTATTATTGGGGATACAAATTATTAAGGAGGCAAATATAGTATTTGAGACAGATTGTTTACAAATGGTGAATATTTTACAAGGAAAGAGCAAGTGTCCTTGGGAATTAATTTGTCTAATGGATCTTATAAAGCAGCAATTCAAAATTCGTGATTTAACAATTATTCATATAGAACGAGAAGGAAATAAAGGGGCAGATTACCTGGCAAATTTTTGGGAGCGAAGAGGATCCAATTATATCTAATTGCTTAGAAGACTTCTCATATTATTTCAAAGGAATAATCATCACCGAAGCCATGGGACTTGCTTATCTTCGTATCAATTGAATTTGAGTTTTGGAGAAGAAAAAGAAGAGGGACAGTCTCTCTCGCTAAAGAGGAAAGTGATTTTGCTACAGTAGAAGAAGAGTTATACAGCGTTAATAATGGGACGCGTGTTTATAATTTCATGTTATTCTTTTTAGTCCTTAAGTTTTTGTTGGTTTGCAGATTACTGCATTAGATTGTAATTATGACGATTTACCACTTTATTCTTTAATAAAAGTGTGGGAATTCCCACTGTTTATTTAAAAAATAAAATAAAATAATATATATATATATATATATATATATATATATAAGTATAATATAGATTTGTAGTTTTGAATATATGAAACTATGAAAATAAAAAATATACTTAAATTGAAAAGTTATATTGTTATTTTGAAAAAGATAAATGATCATTATTTTCCGATTATAAAAATTATAATGATGATATATTTTATTTAGTATGATAATTGTTCATTGTGTGAATAAAACTAAATACTAAAAAAATCTGATAAAAAGCGTATCAATTTTTTATCTATTTAATTATTTGTAGTTTCACACTATTTTTTCTACTACATGTTACTTTATTTTTTCATTTATTAGAAATGTTAATTTTAAATTAAAATTATGTTTCGTATTAATAACATGTTTAAACTTCTCAAATGAAAATTGTTAATAAAAAATGGCGTTGTCATAAAATAAAAAAGATATGTCGGGAGATTCGGGATAAAACTATCCCGACCTTACGTGATCCCGAAAATTCGGATCCCGACTTTTGTTCGGTCGGGATCGTGAGTTTTTTTTCACTGCAAAAAGTAATCGGGTCGGTTTACGGGTCGAATGTTTACGAGTCGGGTCCCGATTCTAACACATCCCTAGTATTGATGTATAGCAAATGTAGTCTTTATTTAAAGAACTATACCTAATTCGAGCTGTGTAGGGACTTAAAACGGTGGATAATTGAGATGCCAAATTTGATCATGGTCACGACTAATACGATTATCTGTATTATCTAGACATAAGATACATATAGTGGGAAGAAAAATTCGTTTGCAATGGACAGCTTTGTGGCTCAATGTGCTCCACATGGTGGTGGTCCATTTTTGGTAGGTCATATAATTAGGTGGCTCCATTTACATATTCAATCTTCTCTAATTGGGCCGACCGTGTGTAATACGTAGATATACGTCAAAATCAGGACAATTCTGACCTGTTGCATGCACATTTGGTTGTTTTTAAGTTCAATTATATTATCATTTTTTATATATATTTATAAATTTTTTTTTCTTAAATCAACATTTTATTTTATTTATAAAATGTTTGTTAAAAAAATTTGTAAAAGTTGACTTTTTATAGATTTTTTAGATATTTATTATTATTACTACCTTATAATTTGTCAAAACAAATAATAAATACAAAAAAAATATATAAATATAAAAAAATTTCAAAATATACAGATTTTTTTGAACAACACTTTAAAAATAAAATAAAATGTTAATTTAAGAAAAAAAATCGATTTTTTTACAAATGCATATGAAAAAAGCGATAACATGATCAAAACATGAACTTACAAACATGACAAAATGTCATTTTTTTTGGTCGAAAATAAAATTTTAAAAATGTTTTAAAAATCACTGAAAATCTAAATTTTAAAATCTGGATTTTTTAAGACATTTCAGCCTAAAAATTATATTGTTCAAACACACAAATTTTTAAAATCCAAAAATCAACAAAAATAAAATAAAATCTGTTGCCAGACTAAAGTTAAGACAATTATGAACGGTGTGTATACCTAGATAACACATAAGTGGTCTATTTGTTTCTCAAGCCTCGTAACCTTTTATATATGTAAAGTTGTAAACATACTAATCTGCAATCTAGTTTTCCGGAGAAAAAAGAAAACAAATTAACATCTAGATGGAGTATCAACTCGTCCCACTTTCATACACCCAGACCACACCAGAGATTATGTGTCTTTGCACGCTTGAAGTTGGGAAAAAAAGGTGTTTAGTATCCTTTATTTGTTTATACTAAATTCCCTAGTAAAAGTAATATAGAGTTTCACATTTTTGGTTTGTATCAATTTGAGTCCCGACCTACCAAAATTTATCCAACTAATTAAAATCTCGACAACAATAATTGACAAAATTGTAATCATTTTATCTCATATTTAGAAATCTATTTTTTGACGGATGTTGACCGAATTGCACCCATTATTGATATATGAGAGAACGTGACTGCAATTTCGTCATTTTGTTTAACACAAATCCCCCTTATTAAATGAAAATAGATATATGAAGATTTAAATCAGATAAAATGAAGATAGGATACCGAAATAGTAGCAGAGTTTACACAAATGCTCTCGATTGTAGATATATTCGCATTTTGAGATATTTACGAAGTCTTTAACATCAACTCAAGATGTGTGATCATGTCACGATCCAATAGTACTTCGCTTATACATGTGTGCTATATGAATTGCGAAATAAATGAGAGAAGACATTTTTCCTTAATTTATAGAATTATTTCCCAATTGATGACTATCTTCACAACAACGTAATGTCTTGCATGTGATAATTTCTAAAAATTAAAATTTAACGAACACTGATTTTCTTTGAAGTGGCTTGTATGAATCTCGTCACAAATGCACAATCTATTTCTTTTTGTGAATATACAATCTGTACTGTAACTGGTGTTGAATGAGATTATTAATTAATCAAATCCGGTCTAGCAAGTAGCAAGTATGAAACAAACCAGAAAAAACATGATTTTGTGAAGTGCGACTTAAGTTTTCGCCTACTTTTGTTCAATTTAAATCTCTCTTGTTCTCTAGCATAAGATAGTTTACAATTAAACAGATAATATATTTCGATTCGTGAGGTCTTTATGCAAAGTCTGCTAAAAAATAATTAAAAACTTCTTTGATCTCTATTTTGAAACTGCACATGTATACTGTATACATGACCTGATCATGCAAGAACAGTTTTATCACTAAATCGGTTTATAATTCTATGAACAAGGACGCTAACACATGTTTGTCTGAACCAAATCTTTGCAGTATGAGTTAAATACTTATATGTGATCTTCATACATATAAAAATAATCTGATCGCTATATATAGAGTTAAGGAAAATTCAGTTCATGAATGTCAGAAAATCTTCTTCCTTATTTCCCAACGTAAAGATTTAAAAGTTCTCCACATCTGTTGACAAAATCATTGACATTGTGTGAAATTATATTAGAATTTGATTAAATAAAAATTTATCCAATAGGTTTCCTTTCTAGAAACATGGAGCTAAGAACTAGCCGCCCATGAACCCCTACATAAAAATAGTTTTTTAGATACATGTGTGCATTAATGCCATGTTCATTGAGCTGGAATGTTTGATGAAAACGGCTAAATAGAAGCCCTAGCTAAAAATATAAATGACACTTATGTATGTATTCATTGAATTTTGGTAGTGAGAAGGAATAATCCAGGGTGTTTAGATGAGATGGAGTTGAGAAAAGAGAGTGGGTTTATTAAGAAGATGGGATGGTGATTGGTATCATGTGGTTGCATGTGTAGAGAAGTTGCTAACATGATCAAATAACCAATTAAAACCCATCTTTATGACACGTGTCTATCTGTCATTTGATATATTCTAGGTCTCTTCACCTTTTTTTTGTAGGTGCCTTGGGATGGAAACTTCCTATTCTTTTGCTAAACCATTCAATATTCAAAAGTTTGTGAACTTGGTGATATTTTTTAGAAAACTCGAAGTGAAAAAGCTTGCTTCAAAACATGATTCTACAAAGCTTTAGAAAAGTTTACTTTCCGCGATATAACTGGATTTTGACGCTTTTAGCGTGGTTATTGCAAGAACGCCGAGTTAGCTTTGTAAGCTTTATAAGATAAAAAAAAAATTAGAATATCGGGTCCTCCCATTTACAATTTCTGATTCGGTCACCGATTAGAAACTATTTTTCTCATAAATTAGCATGCCTCTGATTGACCAGGTTTATAGGTTTATAACTGTATCATTGCTTAAAAGAAATGACATTTTAAGAGGGGGAACCCAACATTTTTTAAATTTTTTTCGTGTTAGCCTTTTTTTACACAATCATAACTGTTGATTTGACAAAGGTATAATCACCGATCATTTATTTCATGTTTTCTCTTTGTGCAGTCGCTAATGTGTGATTTATATATTTGCATAACGTCAATAACAAAGATATTTCATTAAAAAATTTAGGTGCATATTCTTTAAAGAAATGCTATTGTGATTTATAGACCTTTTAATAAATTTATCTTTTCCATGAAGCAATTGCAACTTGCAGTTGATCATCACACAACTCCGATATACTTATGAATAGACTCTGGTTTTGCTAAAATGAATATACTATCGACTGCTTTCACATCTCAACGTCTCTCGCAATTTGCCACTCTTACACATAATTATAATCGTAGTCCCACAATGGCTAAACAATTATACCATTATTTTTGGATTACAGTCCAATATAAGTATCAAACTAAGGACATAATTGCTTGGCTGTATGATACTAGATGGCATGGAAATAAACATTAAAAAAGCTGCAACATTTGAGTCATCGTGACTTTGTGACAGGCTCACTACTTGTTGCTTCGAGAGTGAAATATTCTAGACAAGATGATCATCATTTTCATACTTTAGCAATATATAGTCTACCCTATCCTCAAGGCTATGCACCCACTACCCAATCATTCTCCACACAAAAAAACATATATATAAACCCCTCCTAGTTACCTCAATAGCACAAGACCAGTCTGAGTTCATTCTTTCACAACAAAGTCTTCTTATTCAGAGAAGCTATATTCATATATAGAGAAAAGAAAGTAATATCCTATAATGGATGCTTCATCAAACCCTATAATTGTTTCTCTTGATCTGCAAGAAAAAGAGGAAACGCTTAATTTTTGTGGGCAAAGAAGATATAGAAACGGTACATGCATGGTTAAAAGGTCTAGGAGAATCTCTTCAAGTAGGAATCTTCTAGACCGTTCTAGAAGGTCTAGAAATGTTGTCGGGAAACGGGTTAAGACCCTGAGAAAGCTTGTGCCTAGCACCGAACCTGTGGGCCTTGATGGACTTTTCAGAGATACAGCTGACTATATCATGGCTTTACAACTGCGGGTTAAACTCATGCAGGACATGGTAGATTTGTTGGCAGGTTCAGATGAATGATATGTTATTCTTTTGTAAAAAAAGAAGATAAATAAACAAGATTCTTTAATTCAGATCATTTGACGATGGTATGCATTTATCCATAATTTTCAAACCAACTTTGTTCTGAGAAGCTTTAGTATTATGTTGTCTTAGATTTATTAAAGACAGCAATAATATCATGTTGTCTCCCATAGTCGCGCTTCTACTTCTTCTTTTTTCGTTGTTAAGAATTAATTGGCTTCCACATCTGTACTTTTCATTTTTTTGTTGGGTATTTCTGTATAATTACATTTTTTATTCATTTATTTGATTCGTAACTTGGAAAACATGGAGTTGGAATTGTATTAGATAAAGTTATAAACGGAGTTTCTTGAGCCCTTCAGCTTGTTTATGCTACGCTGGGGCAGGCCTTGAAGAAGCCCTTTCATGTTCATAACTCTTTATAGAGTAGAGGTAGATGTTTTCTTAGAACCTTGTTTGATAGACAATCATGGTCCGATTATGTAATATCAGGTTGTTAGGTTTTTTATTTTATTTTATTGAAGGAAGGGTGTTTATCTTTGATGTAATCTGGGTTAGGTCCCAAGTTTTATCAATGAAGTGGTGTGTTTAATTAAAACAAGAAGAAGATGTTTACTTGGAAACTCTATTTTGAATCTCTCAAAAAGTTCAATAAACTTGATTCTTCTCGTATACGCAAAAAGAAAATGCTTTGCGAAAAAAGCTCAGAACTTGTGTTTTTCACTTTGAAAAAAGCTTAAGTTGTAGTTCTAGTGAAGCTCTTGCAAAAAAACGCTTTATCTATGCTTTCGCGTTTTAAAGAACTGCTTGGAAATTCATATCAAATATCCTATCACATTTTGATATCAGTGCGGGATACAGAAGAGCTTCATTTCCAAAAATATTTTGCAGAACTAGTTGGGGCCTGTATAATTGTTATATTTTTAATTAATTCCTGTGAGCTATTCATCAAACGAACGCTAGTTAGGTGTTTGAATGTCTTGAAATTGTATTTCTTTTTCTTACTAATTGTGAAAGAGGAAGCTCTTTTTGTCTTCGTGTTTAAGCTATACAACAAAAGTGAAATGAGTAAAATTTACACATTGTTCCCTCGCAAAGAAACTTTTCTTGAACACGACATATATTGTAAGTTCTTATCTTGTCATTATTTATCAACCTCAAATAGACGGTCTTTCTTGTGCATAATTTAAAACATCTTCTACTTTCTAGCAACAATGTGATGCATCTGATTGGCACAGGACAATTCACGATAAACTTCGTCAATATCATTCTGCATAAAACCAAATCGACTTGTTTTGTTCAAATTTAAGCAATGTGAGATCATGAGGATTAACTAGTGCCAAGAATTGAATAAACTTACCTCATAATGTTTGAGTAGCTTATCCCTTTTCTTCTTTATAGTTGGGGTAATCAAATCTCTTTCCAAATCAAACGATTCAGGTTCCAAGACAACGCCTTTGATGTATTCGAAACCTCGCAGCTATCATAATACAGTGTACTAAGAAACTATTGTAAAAAAACTAATTTCTGACCTTTTTTGTATTACCAAACAACTATTGTCCCATCATTCAGAATAGAATTGACATTACCTTGTTTCTTTCGGCTGTAAATTTGAGCTCAACGAGGATATAGCCATGTAAAGACTTCAGAGTGACTAAATCTGAGTAGGCAGCTCCATGCCCATTTTTCTGGGCCCACTTTCTCGTATGCTCTTCATCCGGTAATACCACAGCAACCAACATCGACTTGAAGCTATTCCCGTACACCCAAATCTACCATAACAAACAAATATTTAACTACACAAATCAATCATTCAATACTAAACCATTCTTCAGAAAGTAAAAAAAATTAAACTAGATATGATTCTTACATCTTCAACTATCGGGGTGATACCATATACTTTCTCTAAATATTCAACTGCGACATACTCTCCTTGTGACAGCTTAACAAGATTCTTCTTGCGGTCAATTATTTTAACAGCTCCATTTGACGATCTCTCTCCTATGTCACCTGAAAACACAAGTATTTGTTTCATAAAAAGTCTCAACTAGCATACAAGATATATCAGCTTTCGGAGAGAAAAATCTTTTAACTAAAACCTGTGTGAAACCATCCGTCTACAAGGGTTTTTCTAGTCAAGTCCGGATTCTTGTGGTACCCAAGAAAATTAGACTTTCCCCTCACACAAATTTCACCACGTGGTGTGATAACCCATCTCTGGAACCTCTTCTAGGCGAAGCTCGGTGTATACAGAGGGCGGACCAACTGTTCCGAGCATGGACATTTCATCTGGTAAGGTAAGAGTTGTCAACCCACAAGTCTATGTCAATCCTGATTGCCAGTTGCTACAGTGAGAAATTCGCAAAATCCTTTCCGGAAAAAACAACTTCTTTCAAAATAAAAAGAAAAACAGTTTTTTAAGGGTGTAAAAATTCAAAGACTTTTTACTATTTTCTGCAGTAAAAAGCTCATAAACTTGGCTATGATTCTTGATATGTCATACCAATGTCCCGGTCGGGGTAGGACTTTAACAGACGCTCATCTAGAAAAAGACATTGTTTCTTAGATTTTTTTTTTTAGTATTATCACTATATCCATTATCCAATCACTGAAGAGGAAATGGTTGAAACTTGTACAAACAACCAGCCTGAGAAAAATAGTGATCATTCTAATTTGTATTTGTTCTTTGTAAAGCAGAAACTAAAATGCAACAATCGATTACCATATCCTTGCACTACAAAAGAACTTGAAGTAACACGCAAGAACTGTTCCACCTCTCTACTTAACGGTGCACCTCCGGATACAATTAGCGAAATCTGACTGCCTAACCTTTGTTTTACCTGAAATATAAGACAAAATATTTGAAATTAACAGATTATTGAAACACGAGCAACAATGTAATCAAAAAGGTTTATTAATACATAAGAGCTAGAAGACAGAATATTTTGATGTGTGAAATTGAATACCTTCCTGAAGGCAAGTATGCCCGCCAACCTTGAAGCATTTTTCTGTTTGTAACCAAAATCTTGCCACTTAAGTTTGCTGTAAAATAAGAGATAGCACAATTGAATAATACTTATACACAAACTTAATTCATGTTGAAGTGCAGAAACATATAGAAACTGATCATACTAATCATAGAGGATGTTAAAAATAGTCCTCTTCACAGGGCTGAGCTCCTCCACTGTTTTTAACACACCTATGAAAACACAATCAATTAGTCTACAAGTACTTGCGATATATCCCGAGAAATAGAAGCTAGAATAGAATGATAGTAATTGAATTCTTTCTTGCCTTCCTGTATTTTTTCTAGTACTCGTGGAACTCCGGGAAGACAAGTTGGTTTCAACTCCATCATATCATCCCTCAATGCATTTATATCCTAGAGAAAAATAATGACATTTTACAATCCACTAAACCTGCCATAATAACGAATAAAAGTTGACAAAAATAGCTTCATCATCACCAGCTTACCCCATGATAGTAGCCAACAGAAGCACCATTGCGGAAAAAGTACTCTTCAATCATCCGATCAAGAATATGAGCAAGTGGAAGCAAAGATAGAAATGCACCATGTTCTGTAAGCTGTAGAAAAATTCCCCAATTATGCAAGGATATAACAAAGAAATAGATAGCGTGTATCTTTTTATGTGACAAAAATTTATATTCGGTAGACACAGGTTCTGGCCAATTGATCTAACGTGAAAAAACGTTGCACAAGGACTTGTATACCTTTTCTTGAAGGTTTGCCATAAAAAGATCAAGACCGTGTATGTTACTTACGAGGTTTTCATGAGTTAGAATAACTCCTTTTGGATCCCCACTTGTACCGCTAGTGTACATGATTGTACATATATTATATGGTTGAGGTGGTGAAAGGTCAGATTGGTGCTCTTCTCCCTGCCAATAAAATTCAAAATAATGTACTTTATATACAGATAAAAATGACCCCATGAAACTACTTTGCAAGAAAACTTATTTACATTCGCATAAAAAAGTTATATAAATTTGTATTACAAAAGTAGCAATAGCTTGGAAAACCTACAAAGAGAACAAAATAATTCCAGGAATATGGTTTTATGCCAGTAGAGATTGCTTTATCTTTTGCTTCCTCTGTCATTAGACTAAAGCAAACAATCACTGCAGCAATAATAGACACTTTCTTACGATTTGAAAAACTTACCGATTAAAGATTAATAATCTAATGTCATACCAGTGGAAAAAAACTAAAATGTATACTCACATTGTAGCCTTTTCGCATGTGTACATTCAGGATTTAGCAGCTGAAAGACACCTACAATAAGAAGTGAATTCAGAACTGAAGGATGCCAATTGAAAAATGATGTGCTACACGAAAAGCAAATTTCTAATACACACAAATTCTTTATTTTCTTACCTCTTTCGCTTTTTTATCTTGGACGAAAACAAAATCAAACTCAGCATGATCTATGATGTAGTTGACGGCACCTGGCCTTATTCCAATTTACAAAAGATTCAAACAACTTCAAATAAGTGTTGAGTATATTTTGAGATGATATATGGTTAGAGCAATGTGAAAAAAACATAGGTAGAGGCTTGGTTGAAACTTGAAACCAATATTATAGTATATTTGCAAAATTTTGGGCAAGTGCTAAAGAATTTACCTAGTGTATCATAGAGAGGCACACAAATTAAACTGTGGGCATTGCAGACCTGCAAACAAACAAAAATGATCACCAAATATTACGAAGAGGCATAAAATCACATGACAAAGAGCTTGCTCAAGGAGTGAGATGTTAGCAGTGTTTTAAATAGCGTTATCGCTATCGTAGCGTTTTTTCGAGAGAAACGCTAAAAGCGCTAATAGCGTTGCTATGTAGCGCTTTGCGGTGTATTTTTTTTGGCCTAAATATGCACTAAACTTTAGAATATATAACAAAAAAAAATAAAAAAATGTATAGTTATATTAGATAGTAATAAAAAAAAAAAAAAAAAATTGTTGTTGGTGAGTTTTGAACCTGGGTTACACAGCACTGTCTCAACCATTTTGACTGCAGACACTTTTATGAAAATTATACAATATATATTAATTATTTAGATCCGCTGTTTTTTTTTTACTCGCTATTTACGCTTTTGGTCCAGAATTTCGCGCTTTTTGCGCTTTTGGTCCCCCATAGCGCGATTTTAGCGCAATTCCACCCAAAATCGTGATTTTTCGTTGCGTTTTTTACCAAAAAAACGCTATTTCGCGCTACGTAGCGCTAATTTTAAAACAGAGGATGTTAGTAACCTCCATTGCCACAATCCATTGAGGGCAGTTTGACCCGTAAATTCCAACCCGAGATCCCTATGGCAAGAGGATAGTTAATATTGGAGGGAAAAAAGTTAAAACAAAAACAAGTGAAAGAAGTATGATATATTCCTTAAACTGTGATTTAATTGGTAATGTAATTTGGCTGTGCTTACTGGTTCGGCACCAGATGCTCGTAATGCGGAACCAATATGAACTACTTCCTCGTAAGCCTCCTTGTATGTTTTCCAAATGTAAGGTCCAAGCTGAAAATAATTTAAACCATGATTTTTGTAAATTTTTTGTAATTTCCAGATAATGGTAAAAGTTATTTATAGAAAATGAGTAACACCTTCCCATTTGTAAATTCTCGCCATCCAAGCATTCTGTTACCCGGCTGATTCTCTACAGTTAACCTGAATATCAATAGTTTCAACATTACACACTTCTGTCTTAGGACACACAACGACTCACCAGGGAATTAGATCCAGTTGCGATTTGAATACAAGAAAAGTGGTCCTCTTTGTATTATATAAAATGCTTAACTTAATTAATTTCCAAATGCAGTTAACATCGAAGTAGTGAGCAAATTCCTTTTAGCATCGTACACAATGTGTCTTCAGTGTCATCAGTTCGTAATAGCAAACAACAGCAATCATTACATAATACAGAAAAAAATATGTTACTTCTATGCGAACTACAATATACATAATTTTTGTGGCATTCACATTTTAATCAGCTAATTTAAGATAAACTCATGCAACTAAATGGACTCCTTCAGAATACTTGAATTTATCCCAAGCAGTAGAATAGCAGAATCTGGGTGAGGAAATTCATTCTTTGCCAATATATTTCGATATACAGTCCTACGGAAGGCCTGTTGTCACTGCCTTCTTTTCCATTCTCAACCATAACTGAAAACATCGACTTTCCCACAATGTTTATTACCGGCACTTGTTGCGATTTATAAAGTAAATTGTGTAAGGGACTCGATTACAAACCATATAACTTTGTTGTCATTCATGAAATTCGGGAATTAAGGGACCAATTTAAAGAATACTGATATCATGTATTATACGCCTCCGTTTAACAAGCAAGATTTTTGGCAACTGATGTAACTGATTAGCCAGCTAAAATAAAATGTGGTTTTCCAAAATTTAAAACTGACAGTTGATATCCAACAAGAAGAATAATTGAGGAATATGTAGATACAAAAGAGTTACCTTTGTTTTGAGCCTTATATACAACATATGGGTCATTACCACTTCTGTTTTTGGAATTCCTAAATTGCTGGAATAAATTATTTAATGAAGAAACACAGAATTCTAAATTTACACCAACCTCCGTTGTCGAATCACATTCCAGATTGTTATGCTTAAACATCAAAAGCAAATAACTGATTTACTCGTAATATATAAAACCGCCATTATTTCTTGATATTAGAACCAACATTTTCATCTTATGCATTCATTACACTCCCTCCAACACCTTTGTCACACTCCCGAACTAAAACTAGATAAATAAATAAATGGGACAACCATCTCCTACATCAATCATCTAATTCATTTTAGTGTGTTCGGCTGAAAATTCACAAATATGTCTAAAACGGGAGAAAGATTCGGTAAAGTCTGATGTGTATCTATCTTCGATGTTATTGGAACTGCTTATTACACCAAACTCGAGTAACTATGTAATCTATCCTGAGTCTCCTGACCAACAGTAAATCACTACCAAACACTTTTTCAATTCCTGATCTGGGAAGTTCTAGTTCTCCTAATTCTCATTAGATTGTACGGTTGGCATACGAAAACGTAGACATCAGATAATCCCATTTGAGCACTAATTCTGTGACGACCCAGATTTTCAGGAAGGAATTTCTGTGTTGCGGTGTTGTGCGTCAGTCCCACATCGCCCAGATATGAGAGTACTCGTGTGGTATATGAGCTTAAAGATCCATTTTCTATCAACAAGGCCTTTTAAAGCCGTGCGGCACAATAGCGAGAACGGAACTCCACAGTTAAGCGTGCTTAACTTGGAGTAGCTTAACTTGGAGTAGTATCAGGATGGGTGACCCCCCTGGAAAGTTGTGTCAAAACGGACAATATTGTTGATACGGGCGTGACGGCTCGGTCCGTGGGGCCGGGGTCGTTACAGGTGGTATCAGAGCCTCTATCTGGCCGGAAATGTGGGGACTAGCACGTGTGTGTGGACCCCTGAAGGACGACGTGCCCGACGAGGACGACGTGCCTAAAGGGGGTGATTGTGACGACCCAGATTTCCAGGAAGGAATTTATGTGGTGCGGTGTTGTGCGTCAGTCCCACATCGCCCAAATATGAGAGTACTCGTGTGGTATATGAACTTAAAGATCCATTTTCCCCGTGTAACTTATAAAGTAAAACGCAACAAAAGATTTAAAGCTGCAATTCGTCCAGCATTAATTTATGCAAAAGCTCTTGAGTGAATTCGTCTCTAGTCTCCGAGAGTTGGTTGTACAGCTGGACAATGAAACAAAGAGCTACTTCTCATTTTCGACTGAACCAAAACAACTGTAAAGTAGGATTTTATTCACAACCCGTGCATATTTATAAAAAAAAAAAATACTCTCATAAAAAAAGCATATATAAACAACTATACCGACGGTACGCAAACAACAGCAAAAAGATAATAGCCAATTTGTTCCCAGACAGTGACCTAATGGAAATTAACAAAGGCTCTCACGCTATTTTGTTTGATCCATTAATTCTTGTCTCTGTCGGAAATTCCATTACGCTATGGAGGTTGCCATGTTTATATAGTGAAGTTCACATCAATGTGATGTGTAAAGTCTCTCTTATACTATTTTAGAGAGGTTGTTTCTAGCGACTATTTAGTCT
This sequence comes from Primula veris, assembly GCA_963682055.1. Taxonomy (NCBI): domain Eukaryota; kingdom Viridiplantae; phylum Streptophyta; class Magnoliopsida; order Ericales; family Primulaceae; genus Primula; species Primula veris. The sequence continues at coordinate 20,060,683 of OY821748.1, read as the reverse complement.
ACATGTTTTTTAGCTAATAAAGATGGAATAATTTGGTTACTTCTTGCTGATACACTCAACGCTTGTTTAGCTAAAACTTTTAAGCCAATTAACTGGCTTATTTGAGTCTGTGGAAAGAGTTAGGTTAATCCAGCTTAACGTATCCCAGCCTCTTCAAGAAACGAAATAAGTTCCGGCGTAATGCAAGCTTCTGCGAAGAAAAACAAAATAACTTAGCCTTAGAGTTGCAGTCAAACCAATGTTCTATGAAACACAATCATAGCTAAACCAGTTCTGCAAGATCTTCACTACAAAGTAAAAGGCGCAAGTTTTATCAAAAGGGTAGGATTTTCCACCCTAAGTAACGTGAAATCGAGCTTTCTTCTACATTTTTATTTAGCTATATTTCCAGCTTTGGATCGAGACTTTCGTTCCAGAGTGAGTTTTTCAAAACAGTGAGTCAAACACAAACCTCTTTTTGGTGCCAAAAGACTGTCAACTTTGGTTAAAAAATGTTAGAAAAAATTTCAAGATGCTTTTTGGTTAATTAAAGGCTTAAAGCACAACGAGGAGTAAAGTAAAGGCTCAACGAATTTGGAAATTTGAACAAATCCAAGAAAGAACGACCAATTTGTTTAGTTCAAACTATATTAGTGTGAAAAAGACTTACATAGCCAGCTAAAATGCAAAGAGCTTTCTAGATAAAGTTTACAGTATTTCTATAATTCTAGTGGCTGTCAAAGTTTAGTTATTTTCATTTTATTTGTGGTTTTTTGTCCGTGTAGTCTACGAACAAAGTTGCATGACTAGTAAGAATTTGTTCTTTTCATGTAATTAAATGCAAGTGCCTGCAATTAGTTTGACCAAAATTTGTTTGGCTCTCTTATTAACAGCTTTTATGAGAAGTGACCAAATGCAATTATAACTAGGGACCATATGTGGGGATGTGCAAATTTCGTAGATATTATTATTATTGTTAACCCATGTACTGATGAACTATAATATTCTTTCAAATTAAGTCGTTGAAACAATTTTTTCTGTCGGCTATATATGTTTTTATGAAACTTTGGAGTTTAGATGACTGTTTTGTGCAAATTGTTGGTCAGAACCAATTCTGGAAATTATAAATTCACGGAGCGTCTTTTCAGAAACTGGTAACCCGTTGTTAGAGGTTGTTTGACAAAAAAATGGCTTTAGGTTCTTATTTTTGATATTTGGTGTTTATAGAAACCTTTTTTCTTTCTATTTCGCGAGGTTAGAGACAGACACTAATTATTTTTAGTAATCGAGCGTTGTAATTATCACTCCATGATCAGATATTATACTAATTATTCCCCTTCATTCAATAGTAAATCCGCAGACTAAGTAAATCTTTTAAAATTTCTCCTGATTCGGGTATACTTTTCTTAAGTTTGTTTCATGGTTCATGGCCGTGTTGATTTCTGCATAACGATTTGGTATCATGGTATAGTTATAATATCGATTAAGACAACCTTCAAAATCCAATATCTGGAAGAGAAAATGCTTAGGGTTAATAGCATACTATATTTTTATGTCAATGATCACACCCTTTCTATGATGAATGATTGTGTGCTTTTTAGAAAAAGACAATGAACACAATATATAGGTAATATAATTCCAAAAGCTTCTGGCATATTCAAATAAACATTTGTAGAAAAATATATTTTAATATCTTATATTTGGTTTAGTTTAGAGAAACAAAGTTTTCATCGTCAAGGGCGGAGTACGCAGTGAGATTGTGCGCTTCATTCGACTACATTGTGAGAAAATGTCTTATACGATGAGTACTATTCTCGCAGATCATCAAAGCATGCGGGGAAACAAAATGTTCATAAAAAGATGTGACAAAACCACAATCTTGATTGTCTTTTTGGATTTTCCATGTTCGGTACAATCTGTATAACCTTATTGCCAAAAAATGTCTGCCTTCCTTATATGATAAGCAAATTTCCAATTACTTGATATAAATTACATGAGGTTAGAACCATAACTTTCTACTTTGCAGGGTGAGTTTTGGCATTAGGATGATACACCTGTTAAGAGATTGTCTTATCGATTAACAGGGGCGCTCCACCATTACAATAACGGGATTGCAAAATACAAAATGTTATTTTGTGGGGTTGCAAACACATTATTTCTAACATATATTTAAATTTTCCTTAAGAAAAAATAGCATTTTTATAAATTGTGGGGTTGCAACCCTCTTGTCATATGATAGCCCCTCTCGATTAATTTATTATAAATCGTGAACCGGAATTTCGACCTATTCTCAATCGTTCCTATAACCTGCATGCTCTTATATATGGATTCAATTATCATAGACATACATGTCACACAACTTTATCAAACTTAGTCAACTAACAAATGCATAGTTAAAGATATCCATGCATAAAAATATTGTTGGTTAATTAAAAATATCTCTTAGCATAACATGAACTTAATTAATACTCCATTCGTCCCAAATTATTAGTAATATATGAAACTAAATGCAATTTTAACCGACAAATAACTCATATAACTTGTCAGAATCGAATTTTTCAAAAATCAATCACATAGTTCAAATGTTAAATTATTTGAACAAATTTAAAAATTTAGATTTGAACACGAGATATTTGTCGGTCAAAGTTGCACGTAGATACATAGTGCCCTAATATTTTGGAAGATGATGTAGCATTGCAGCAGTTGTCGTTCGAATTGTTTGGCGTGTTTTCCGTATTATATTTTGTTCTATCAATAGCTTAATCTGATCCATATGAAGCCTTTTATTTGCCCGGATTAAGGTAATGCGAATTCAGTCCACAAAAGGAATAGATTCAATCCCTCTTACTCTTGTTTTTCATTTTTAAAATCTTAAAACTCAGCACTGTTTAATAGTGATTTACTCGCAGGCTTTCCAAAATATGAAAAATAAGAGAAACAAAATGAATATTTAGGTGATTCGCCTATATCAACTAAAAAATTACCAAAATTCTAATGGATATATTAGAGCAAGCAGGTATCTCAACATAATTTAATGTATAATAATATAAGCAAAGTCTTTTTGTTACACTTTTATGGGAAATATTATGTCACATTAATATGAAGATCAAAATAAGAAAACTGATGAATGACGTTTTTTTTGTTGTTGTTAAAATTGAATATATAGTTCCTTATACAATATGGATTTAAAAGACCAAATGCAGCTCCACTAGCTGCTCTATAGAGATGTACATAATTAGATAAGCTTAGAATAATTTTATATTAGGACACTAGATATAATATGATGTCCATTGAAGTTGATGTAGCAAAAAGAGAGGCATGGACCCAAGTCATGTAAAAGTTCGTCACGTGGCAATCGTGAGAATGTTTGGATCCCACATTTACTTATATTTGACAACATTAACCACTTTTTATCATGTGAGAGATCATTAAAAAAAGTCCATTAAACTGCCTTATTATCACATAAAAGTGAGACCGTTAGCCGGCCTAATTGTCTTTTGGTTCTTTTGGGATAAACAAAAGCTACATTCATGTCTCTTTTTAAATTTTGTGGGTTCGAGGTTAGGTTCTTCTTTTAGTTTTTGTCTACCACCACCATATTAACAGATTAAATATTCCGCCGTATTCATACAAAATTTAATTTTTATTCGGTTTTATAGGGGAAAAATTATGTTTAATTTATTTTACTATATCAATGTTTAACGATTTACCTACTGCAATACCAATTTTACCAATTGAACTATCAAAATACGAAATTTCGTCAAATTAACGGACTACCAACATAAATTGACAAAATCGTAATTAGTATATCTCACATTTTGAGATCTATTATTAACATATGTTGATAGAAATGCACTCATCATGATAACTAAGAAAATATGAGTGCAATTTTATCTTTTTTTTTTAACGACAATTCCTTAATTCTGGAAAATTTTGTAGTTTGATACGTCAATTATTAAAATTGTTAGTTCAGTACCTAAATCATTAAACACTGATAATACAGTACACCAAACATATATTTTTCCTTATTTATAGATATTTATATTTGAAAATGGTCCCATTTAGTAGTGTAATAAATTAAATAACAACAATAACCACAAAAAGAGGATTTATGTACTAAAATAAGAAAATAAATAATTGTTAATAACTTATCAAAAATGAATAGTAATCAATTATATAGAAATTGAGTGAACATTATATTGAACCGGTACTGCTCCGTAATAATTACCTCATTTCTTAATGGTTCATTATTCATTTTTAGAAAGTTTCCAAATTATTGTTCACTTTTCATAATTTGTAAATCTAATATTTTGTAATTACACATATATCCATGATTCAAGTATATTTTATAATTAAATGTTTATTTTACAAGAGTAAACATTGAAAGAAACATTAAAAAGTTGTATCATTATTTTGTCTTCTTAATATGAGTGATTTGCAAAATAAGACAATAATTTGAGAACGGATGGAGTAATTTTGGAAAGATGGTTGAGTAATTTTATAAGTGACAACCCAATCGGTGGGTGACAACTATTTGACTTTATTTTTTCTTCCATTCTCTTGTCTAGTTTTTTGGTTTTCTTTTGCCGCTGAACTTTTGGAAGTTTTAATGTTAATTAGTCGAATTGGGTATTGGAACAATTTTTTTTTTGGTAGAGCATGTGCAGATCAGTGGAGAACTTAACAAGTTTGGTATTGTCTTTTCCTTGAACTGCTGTCACTGAAGAATCTTTGTTCTGTTGGATTGTTTTTATTTTATTTTTTATTCTCACTTTTGTATGGAAAAAAGTCATGAAACTAAAGGGGATTTGCCTAATCTTGGTTAGTTTCTACTTTAAACTTGAGAACTTAATAAGATCATCTAAATCAAACTTCAAACTTTGGATTGAACAATGCAATCTAGGTTAGAACTCAAATCGCCCATATTAACCATTGCCTATAACAAAACCATCAGAACAAGCCAAATTCTATTCCCAAACTTAGCTAGATTGAAGTTTCAAAGCAAAGAAAACCCCCAAATAAAAAGAAAAAAAAAACCAATTTTACATATAGAATCAAACTAATTAAGTTGTAAAGGCATGCCATTACAGAAAAACTCACACACCCAATAGACTAAAACCGAAGCCAATATCTCGAAGGGGAGTATATAAAGCTAAAGCGAAGGCAATACGTAATATTGAATATATGTTTATATTTTGGATTAATAAGTGACATTGCAGAAGTTGCAGGACTTATATGAAAGAAGCAGCAAACTAGCAGATTCAGTATTAATTAGTATATTAAATATATGTTACTTTCTGTAATTAAATGATCAATTGTGTAAAGTCAGAAAGTTATAATCTGCACTATATAAAGACTGTAAATACCTATTTGTAATTAAACAAAAATCATTTTTCAATACAGAGTTTTTTCATATCTCTCTCTCTATATATATATGTATATCGATTTAGGTTAATTTGATAGTCTTCACCACCAGAACGTGGAATTTCTACACGTAACCTTGCATAGGCAACTTAAGCCACCGTATACAGCGGAGTCTCGATCCGAATTCTTATATATTTTCAGCAACAATTATTACTCAATTCTCAAACAAAATCAGGACATGACGAATTCCATAACCAAATCGGTAGGTATCGTAAACAAAGTAAAATGAAGAAGAGACATGTGAGGGGGGGAGAGCACGCGAGCACAGTCGAGGCAAGGCCCCTCTCTCATCCCGATGTCAAATCTAGGGTTGGTGTGCATTTATTTAGGGTTGCGGTTTGTGTGCAAATATTTGATACACATAAATCATAATGTAGTTTTCTAATTAAATGTGTGCATCCACAAGCCATAATCAAAAGAAATTCATCGGTATCATGAATAAATCTCAAGCTATCAGTTTCCAATTTACTCTATAAATACGTCAATTCCTTGTTTGCATGAGTCATTTCGACTTTTCACCGTTCCACGTACGTAACATTGTTATTTCCTATCAGAAATGATTGACATTATTATGCACAAAGCTCCTATAGTTGTAGTATATCGATTATCACTTGAAATATGTGTACATGCGCATGACTATATCTCTTAATATTGTGTTTTGAATGTGGTACCACTTCAAGTCTTCAACCCAAGCTAGCTATTGTTTACGAAAACTCCTCTAAACCACTGTGACTCCAACCAAATAAAGATATTAGTTCATTTCAATTACTTAAGTATTAGTAATAGTAATTATCGAGGAAATATTAACACTAACTAGAAAAAATAATAGTATGCAGTCTAGGCTGAATACGCTCCAATTGCAAGTAGCAGCAACTACTTTTTTCAATCTCCATGCCGATGGGTCCACATGGCAATATTTTCTTAAGAGTTGCTGTAGTAATTCCTCTCTCCATATATAAACAATCAATAAATTTATTGTCATAGGTAGGAGAGACTTTAAATTTTATCATTTTCGAATTGTCACGTCTTCGTATTTTTAATTTTTTCATATGTATTCGTAAAAAAAAAAAGTTTGATTTTCTTACTTTATATTTTATTTCTTAGGTGTTTGCTCAAAAAAAATCTGTAAAATTTAACTTTTATATATATTTTTTATGTTTAATTGTTTGTTTAACAATTTATAAGATAGTAATGTTAATAAATACAAAAAAAAAAAAAATATAAAGTCAAATTTTACAATTATTTTTGAACAAACAATTTAGAAATAAAATAATAAGTTGATTTACAAAATAGATAAATTACGAATACATATAAAAAAATAAAAAATCTGATAAAAACGTAACAATTCGATCCTAATAAAATTTGAACCCCTCAAGAAAGGTGGATAAATTTTCTCTTTCTTTGTAAATATACATAATATATACCAATGTTTTAAATATCTAAAATCTTACCTAAAACATATTTGCAAGAGCTATACCAAAAGCGTAAGCTTTTAATGGCCCAGAAAGCAAAAAAAAAAAAGAACTTTTAAAGGTTTTTTAAGATTTGAATCGAACTTTTATCAAGATTTGAATCGAGTTTGTTCGACTACGAACCGGGCTTTTTTAAATCAGCGATATACTAATATATACACATATAAATATATTTTTGTCCCTCTATATATATAACCAGACTTCCAAACCATAACTCATCCCCATAAATCTCCCTACACAAATCTTCACCTCCTCAAGCAAATACATCATACAAAATATACATAGTATGGTAGTACCTTCTCCAACTCCATTACTAAGAACCAAAACGGCAAAAGCCATAGGAGTACCCACAATTGATCTCTCTATAGAGAGGTCAACTTTATCACATGAAATTGTGAAAGCATGTGAAGATTATGGTTTTTTCCAAGTGATTAACCATAAAGTCCCCAACAAAAAGGTTCAAAAAATGGAAAACGAAGGGACCGAGTTTTTCAATAAACCGATTACTGAGAAACAAAAGGCCGGACCACCAAACCCTTTTGGTTACGGGTGTAAAAACATAGGTTTTAATGGAGATGTGGGTGAGCTCGAGTATCTTCTTCTACACACTAACCCTAATGATGTTGATGAGCGATCAAAATCTATCTCTGATGACCCAACTAAGTTTAGGTACGCCTTCAATTTTTTATCTTGCTTATTTATTTTAATATGAATAGGATTTGATATCTGAAAAGAGATTTAGAACATGATGTGAGTCATATTTGTCACGAGCTGAGTTGTGATGAGAATAAAAAGTTTCTTTACCACATTGCTTTTATGAAAGTACATTTTTTTAGAATCTGTTTCTAACTGGACTTGCAGTTTTCTGGATTATATATATACCAAAATAAAATTTGTAGCCAATCTATATAAGCTTATACGTACCCTAAAAGAATTAAAGAGCAATATTTATCGAGTGCTACAAAATTTATGCATACATATTTGTAGTTGATGGTATAGATGAATGAAAAGGAATAGAAACTAAATCAATTAATTTAAAGGAGAATTAAATATGGCAAATCCCTTAAGGGTTTAAAGTCTCACATTATGACATCTTTTTATATGTATATTTAAAGAATCAAATCTTTATTGATATGGCTATTGCAAAAATATTTTCAAACAACTCAAGTTAAAATGGCATATCATCTTATGGGAAAAAAGAATATTACTTAAATGGGTTTTAATTTTTCATTGAAATCATGATAATGTTTACATTCCAGATATATTAAACATATTTAACTGTAGGCACTTGACTTTGATAACATGAAGATAATTCTAAAAATTGTAGCTAGGTACTTTGTTATCATTTCAAGGAATTGTAATGAATGCCAAATAAGTAACTCGTCATTATTAACTACCTATTCTATATTCCGAAAAAGGTTAAATGGGTATAAATGTTTTAAAAATGCAATGATCCTAAAAACAACGAGTTATGGGCTCTAGACCTTGATACCATCGAATGGAAATTTTCTATTTCCGGAATAGATGGTAGTAGGTAGCTCTCAAAATTTGCATAGTTATCTTGATAGAGACAGTATATTCTCCTTAAGTATTGTCACCGAAAGAGATGTATTACCCCTAATGATATGACTTTTTTTATGATTCAATTTAAAAGTCACAAGAAATTTATGACAATGACAATTATTTAACATATCCTTTTGTCAAAGCATATGGGGGGACTTGTCATTGTTTACCATAAACCTTGTAAAACTCTAAATTCATTACCTTTCTTTTCTCCTAAGTTTTTATTTTATGAACGATCAATACCTTGATATCTAAAACATCTGGATAGCTTGGATACCAACAAAATAAGTGCATCAAAAGTTTCTCTAGTTGAAGTCAAAGTTGAAATGATTTATTAAAATATCATATTCTTTTTAACTTCTTACGCGGTAGCTTTTGTTTTGTTACTGTCTTACTAGGTGTATTAGATGTTAAAGAAGTCTAAGAAATTGTTGAGGTTTTGTCAATTATTATGATACATATCGAATTTTTCACAAGAAAGTTATTACTAATAGTTATTGGAATATTTCAAACTCATTATCATAACTCATAAGCATTAATCGTAGATGTGACTGCCTTTTGGGCTCCGCAGCATTATTAGGACCTGAAGACCATTATTTAGTTGACTAAATGGTTAAAATTGACACTTAATGCATTTTCCAAGATAACAACTCTATTACCCCAGAGTTGAATGTAATAATTTAATGGCAAATGCTATTGTGTGTTATCGGAAAGTGTTCAAATTTTTTATCCCATTTCTCTATTTTATTTCGTGTTCCTGTTTTATTTTATTTAAAATTTTTTTTAAAAAACTTGAAAAAAAGTGTACAATTTCTATAATACATGTATCAATACATTCCAATAATTATTTTTAAAAGAAAATCCACACAAAATTTATTTTGGAATAAATGTATAAGTTAGTGTAAATTAAACATTGAATATTAAAAAAATTGTCTAAAACAATATTATGTTCATGTTTTAAAATTTGAATACAATATAATATAAAAAGTTTATAAATTTGCTGTATAAGTTGTGAAAATTTAAAATTTGAGTGAAAATAAGCAAGGAGGCACGGAAAGAGATAGAGAATAAAGGATAGAATATTTGGACTCTCCGGCCATATGTTAAATATTCCATTTTATAATGCAAATTCATTATGTATTTATGACATTTAATGCAAATTCTAATGGAAGTTACTCAAATTAATTATTGGCTCATTAAAGATTAAAATTACATTTAAGATGAAGATTGACTCTATTTATTATGTCTACAACTACTAACATACCATTAACAATTTAGTAATTCTCCGTGGAAGAACCATAAAGGTTTGTTCATTAAAAAAATCAATAAATATTTCAAAAGTATTAGCCTTTTTATCTATTTCTTTTTAATTTTTTTATGTCTATACTTTTAAAAAAATTTAGTAACTTTATTTGTACGAAAATTAATGAAAATAATTGGAGTGAATGTTACAGCAAATTAAAATTATTATAGGTTTTTTTTACCATTAATTTTGATGTTTTGAATTTTTTTATGAACACATAAGCATTATTGTGTATATCGTAATCTTAAGAAAAAAATCCGATCATTCCCGTTTATATATATATACTACAGTAGAACCTCTATAAATTAATATTTACTAAATTAATAAACTCTTTAAAATAATATTTTTCTCCGGTACCGACTTGGAACAATGTAAAAAATCACCAATTTTGATGAATTAATAAGATAATAATTTTTTTGAAAATCCTTATATATATATTGGTCCCGTCAAAATCATAAATTAATAATTGTTAAAATACCAAACATTACAATCAATGCAGAAACACCATGTAATAAAATTAAAATACCAAACATTACTTAGACGACTTAGTGATCAAATATAACTCTATAGTCGTTTGCTTCTTTTCAAAATTTAAGTCTACTTGTATCTCATCACTAATTTTTTTAATTGCATCAAAAAGGTCTTTTGTACTCTTTTCGAACTTCACCAAAAAACTTTGAAAGTTTTAGACGCGATAATTGTTTCCTTTCCCGTGACTAGTTCCAAATATAGTGTATCATTTGCAAATTCATTATCTTTACTGTTTTCTACTGTTTTCAAAGACGCTGGTATCCACAACTTATTCTAAGGTCTAGGTCTATAAACATATATCATTTTTAGTTGTGTAATCCAACAAGTCATTCACATTCATTTTATTGCGATAAATGAGACCACCAATCGTTTTTCAAGTTCATGAATTTCTTCCTCAATAGTGATTTTATCTAAATTAATTGAAAATTTATCGACCGAATGAATTTTGCAGTGTCAAAAACAAATTGTTATTGTCGCTTGTTGAACATTAATCATTCAATCAATAAAAAGATCTTTAAAATAATAATTATTAATTTATCGATTAATTAATATCTCTTTAAATTAATAATTTTCTAGGATTCAGACATTATTAATTTATAAGGTTTTACTTGTAGAAAGAAATTAATTCTTCAAGGAAGTAAATTACTAACATTTATGGTTGGCATTATTAATGTCATTATTATTGTGATTAGTCTTCCACATATTTAATTTAAGATTTTACCTTACGTAAAATATCCAACCATAGGAAAGAGGAACGTGAAAAAGTAGACGGTACCGAATGGTTACAATTTCAACTTTCCAACATTAAAACAAGAGTTTTTTTTTTTAAACACTAGAACAAGAGCTCTTAAACTAAAAGTGGCTAGCAATATATAGGTTTATTGTCTTAACAAAAGTTATTATTACTAATGTCAAACTAGAATAACTTTGATCGGAGCTAGGTCTGAATATGACAGTCATATGCCATAGTTTCAAATATTACGCTAAAAGGACATATATGTTTACAATAAGATTTTATCTAATGTTGAGAGAAGCTATAGCCCTGCCCATTTATTAATTATTAGTGTCAATGTCACGATAATTGAATTTTGCTTGACGTGGAGTGCTTGATTATAGCTATGGGTACATATATTTGTCGTATAAAAATTGAACATGGAAATCATCAAATATATGTAACTGTTCCAAACTTAAATTAATATTTTTTACAGTTGTGGACTATTGTAAATTAGTATTTGTTTTGTGGAACATCGTAACAGTACATATATAGCGTAAATCAACACTCGCCAGTTAATTAATCTTGCAATCAAAACTGATCCCATAACGTTCAAGCAACAGACTTGATCATTTCATTATATATAATTATAAATACATGTAAAGAATATGGTTCTGATTAATTATTGTTTCTACATTATTTGAAAGGGAGTTCTCCACCTTCTTCCTTTTTTAATTATCTGAGATTCCTATCCTATATATATTTTCAGCAATCAACCCAAATATTATATGTTAAAAGCACCAAATGAAAAGAATGTCCCCTTATTATTTTCAATATATACTATATGTCTTCACATCAGTTTCAAACCTAATTCGCGTAAGTAACTTTACAATGAAGAAGGAAAGTCTAACTATATATATATATTTTTTTATAGTTTTTCTAACTATATATTTTTTTCACTAATAAATGATATCAAATTTGTGATTTTTTTTGTAAAGTCAACGATTTCATCATTTTGTTAATAGTTACTTTAAAAAAATTGATTTTCATGTTTTTATAACCCTTTGACAATTTATTTGTTTATTTGCCATTATTTGACATTTTAAAGAAATATTATTAAAAAATATATACATAAATGCTTACTTTTTTTCAAATTTTTTTTTTGGATTCAAGTTATAAATACATATAACTAGGGATTATTAAAAAAATTGCAAAAAAATACAATTGTTTATTAAAAAGATAAGGTAGTGTTAACTTAACTATACAAAAAATATAGTTTGACACACCTTGTCCCTTTAAAATGCATTAAAATATTAGGTCCAACATTACCAAATCAAACTTGATGGTTGAAACTTGACCTATGAAAAATTTGCAAAAATGCAATGAATTCGCTTTCTTTGTAGTTTATGCCTAATTCATCATTTTTAAAGAGTTTTAAACTAATACTATCACAATTTATACGCCTTTATAACTTTATAGTCCAAATGAATAATAAAAAAGAAGTTTTATATGTGATATTATACGACTAAGGATCCTTTGTAGTCTATGTTTTGACTCGTCGTTATCGTCCACGTTTCTGTTAAGTAGAATATTACACTAGTACACTGATAACAGATCAGTTCGAACTTCTGATCATTGATCCCTTTATTAACCAACTAAAATTCATCCCATTACATTTTAGTTCAGTTTTGAGTTGGAACCCTTTAAACCTACATTTATTTTTATATGCAAGCATAGGATCACGACCCTCGACACGTGTAAAACTTTATATAAACACACATATGTATGTAAGTAATGCTGGATTGTGAGTATGGCTGCTAATGAACCGGTCCGTTTATGAACAAGCTCGTGTTCGGCTCGTTAAACGTTCGGCTCGTGCTCGTTTATTTACTAACGAGCCGAGTCTAATAAAAATAAAAGCTCGTGAGCAGGCTCGGACTCGTTTAAAAGGTCTTATAACTATTTTAATATTTGTTTTCATATATATTTCAGTTTATATACGTATAATATGGAACGACTATAAATACTCTTCAACTTATGTGATAAATTCATTTTCTAAAATTAAAAGTCATAATAAATAAATGCATTATTGTTATTTTTAACGTTGATTTTAGTTCATTAAAAAATATATTTTTTACCGAAACGACAATAAATTTGTCCGAAAACGTATTAATGCATGACTCATGAACAAGCTAGACTCAAGCTCGTTTATAAACGAGCTGAGTCTGAACATGGTCGTTTAGTAAACGATTCAAGTTCGAGTTCAGAGCTAAACTCGGCTCATTTACGTCCCTACCTGTGGAGACTTATGTGCTAGCAAGCAGGGGAACACTGAAATTTATCGTGGCAAATACGAAAATTCTCGAAACACAAAAGTACAAATCCCTTTAGCCAGAACAAGTAACATTTCAAACCAAGTTATGATGGTGTTTTTGTACTTGACCTCTGTTAAAGTCGAAACCGAAATGAATACTTTATGGGTGGGGTACCGAAATTTACATCAATTACTAAATTAAGTTAAATAAAAAAATAAGTGGTGCCGAATCATCGTTTTTAACGTATTTTAGTGAAAATACATAGTAAAAAAATAAAAATATAATTTTCAGAATTATAGAGGTTTCGTATCCCCGATGGTCTGCAGTTATCTTACCCCGTATTCTTTTCAAAACTAATGTGTAAATAAATTGGTCAAAACGCAGTTGTACAGTGAATGATTACATACAAGCAGTAAAAGAGTTGGCATGTGAGATTCTGGATCTAGTGGCTGATGGGCTGTGGATCAAGGACAGAAATGTTATTAGTGGTTTAATCTCAGCCGTCGAAAGTGACTCATTTTTTAGGCTTAATCACTACCCTACATTAAAAGGGTGGGACCTTACTAGGACTGGTTTTGGGGAGCATACTGACCCTCAGATCTTGACTATACTGAGATCTAACGGTGTTGGTGGGCTTCAAATTTGTACTCGTGATGGGATTTGGGTTTCGGTCCCACCTAATCCTAATGGATTCTGTGTATTTGTTGGTGATGCGTTACAGGTTAGTACTGTTTTTATTTAATTTTTATTTTTTGAAAATAGGTTATAAGTTATAAAGTGCAATATATACCACTTCTTTTTATCTGTTACATGTACCAAAAGGAATATTTATTCCCCAAATGCACGAAGAGCAGAGGCATGTTATTTGTCAGAAATAAATCTCTCTTTTTTGCTTGTAATGAAAAGCTACCATTCGCTTGTATACTAGCTAGTACCTATAACTAGTGATTATCCGAAAACATTGTTGTGTTATATTGTATACTAGCTAGTACCTATAACTAGTGATTATCCGAAAACATGTTGTGTGTACATATGATTTTTTTTTTAAAGAAAAGCAAACGTTATAGTATATATATTAGTATGAGTTTTTGAAGGAAAAAGAAGGATTGGCATTTTCATAAGTAGATGAAAATAATACTCACTCTAAGGATCATGTACTGACTGCTGTCTTGCACTTTACATGTAAAAAAACTAAAAAAATGAAGATTGATAGATATATACACACACACACACACACACTAGGCAAAGAACATGTTTAATCATGAACTTTTATGAGCACTAATTAAATTAATAGACAAATAATATGTTATTTCATGAACTTTTACAAAATGAGTTAGCAACATATATATAACAGTACTGGATACCTAAGATGCTAGGTTTCTTGGACTATTTTGGTTATTTATTCAATATAATTGCAAATTTGCAATGCTTTTAGTTTAATGTGAGGATTCATATGAAAAACAAGTTTCTCTATCATTGCCATAATGGATTATTGGATTACGAGGGTCGACCATATAGTGTGTTTGTTTATCCATTTTCCAAAATAGAATCTTCACAATTTTGTACCCATATGATATTATGATATGATATCACTTCAAATAATCTTTGATAAGTTATGAACCCAGAGAGGGGATCTTAAAACGGCAATAAGACATAAAAACAAGACATAAGTCTACATAAAATCCAAGAAAGTCAGCTGGCAGGTGAACCACATTGTTCCTAAACAAAAATAAATAAATTAGTAGACATAAAAATATATCAAGATTAGAAAATTTTATAATCTTGCATTGATGTGTGTCCTTTATTAATTATTCTTGTTCGTGTCAAATGACTAGTCGCACGTACCCATAGAAGAGATTACTTCATAATAAACCTAATGTAAGATAGATTTTGTTCAAACTTGTTTATCCCTCAGTATATGCTTACATGATTTTAACAAAAACGATAATGCAGGCAATGACAAATGGAAGGCTTGTGAGCGCTCGACATAGAGTTTTAGTCACAAATTCTACCGAATCAAGATTGTCAATGATGTACTTTGCAGCCCCACCTCTCAACGCTTGTATCTCACCAATCTCAGAACTAGTTTCGTCAGCTAAACCGAGCCTTTATAAATCCTTTACGTGGGGAGAATTTAAAAAAGCTGCCTATACTCTTCGTTTGGGTGATTGCCGTCTCAACCTCTTCAAGACTCATACTAATACGAGTACGCCACATCAATAGTTTTTCTTGTTCTTTTTTTATTAAGTTGGGTAAGTAATTAAGAAATATCGTAAGACTAATTGAGTTAGTCATAGGAATTAGAGAAAAAAATTATAATTTGGGGATGTATATATAAGTCCGTATCATCATTTATTAGAGTTCAATTCAAGGATGTTTTGTAGTTCTAGCATAACGGGAAATTTTGGCTCCTTCGGGCTTTGATCCCCTGTGTGAATGTATCAAGTTGTTACTATTTTGATATGGGTGAGAGATGGATCGCAATTTTATTAGTGAGCATGTATGTACAACTAGTGTGAGCTTCATAAATAGTGAACCAAAAGCTTTTTTCGGAACATAATCGTGTTTATTAGGTTCATACCATGTAAACTATTATTGATAATGACTTTCAAAATGAAAATAAAAGGTACAAGGCATTTAGAGACCAGGGGACGTAGGTATAGTTTCTCTAATGCGGAAATTTTATAAAGTTTGTATGGGGGAATATTACTCACCCATCCCATTTTATAAGTAGTATAAATATTATGTAAAATCACGTCTAACTTTAATGGGTTGGTTTTAAATATGTAACTAAATTACTGAAACGAAAGTTTTTAAATTTTTTATATATTTTTCAAATGTTAAATTATATGATAGAATTTAAAAAAATATTATTTCGACAATTTATATATGAGTTATTACCGGTTTAAATTACGCGTGATTTCGTGTAGAACTTATAATGCGTAAGAAGGAGGAAGTATTATATTAGATTTATGTTCCTGTATATTAGAATCCATATTAATTTACCATTAAAAGGTCTCGTAATGGTAAGAATGAATATCTCTTTATAAATCACATGCTCGATTTTATCTAGACAGTGTGGGATAATTACTCTAACACTCTCACTCGCTCGTGACCCAACATTTTAAGGGTTCTACGAGCGGACATGTTAAATGGGTGGAGTTGAGCCCAATATCGCTATGCCCGCTCTGATACCATATTAGAATCCATATTTATTTACCATTAAAAGGCCTCGTAAGAGCGTCTCTCGGCTTATTTAACTGTTTATGGTATAGTCATGTTAACCACCGTTACATTAGAAAATGGATGGTTAGATGATATTTTTCAATAACTAATTTATTATTTCTATTTTCAACAAATTAGCATTTGATAAATTAAAACAAATTGTATAACACACTAAAACCCAAATAAAAATATAGAATCAGTCATATACGCTGACTGTTCCCTAAACTTAATTATTAATCAAATTTTTTTTTTTTTTTTATCCATTTGATAATTTTTTATGCGAACGGGTTGTGAACCAGTCATATACGCTGACTGTTCCCTAGTAATTCCCGCCTCGTAATGGTAAAGATGAATATATCTTTATAAACCACATGATCGATTTTATTTAGACGATGTGAGATAATTAATCTCACATGCGATACTTGTTTTTGCCTATCGGTAATGGTCAGGATTAACTTAGAGAGAATCATTCTTATATGTTCTAATCCCTTATTTGTAGACTTGTTATCCCTCCATTTTAGCGCTCCCTCTTAAAACAAAATATAACCTGAGAAACCCAGAAAAACAATTCCAATTTATAAAAAAAAAACCGTCTGGAGAATCATTTCTTTTAGTAGTTTTTTGTCACTGATGAACTTTCAGAGATATGAAAACAGGCCTAAATTTAAAATTTAATATCCATATAATCAAAATATTGTTTAGTAACCATCTTTAACTTTTTCCTTTTTGTTAGCCACATTGATTTTCAAGCAAACTCAATTGCCTTTTTATTTGATTTAGTACTGTACCTCCTTTCCACTTTTTCCTTACAGCCATTTAATTTGGGGCACAATTCTCATATCCCTTTAATGTTAATAGGAGTATTATTCTGCAAAACGACATGCATACATAAGTATACGTGTCATGTGTGTACGTACATTTTAATGGTAGCTAGAGTGATCATGTACATTTTGGTAGCTAGAGTGATTATGCACATTTTGGTAACAGTATATCTGAAGATCAATCAAAATTGTGGTTTGCTACTATCAAGTTTGCAAAGCTATGAACAAAGTAAATTATGTAACAGTAAGATATTCACCCCATAAATAATCAATTTATACCTTGACACAAGACATGAAATATTTAGCAATCCAGTTCTGCCTCTGCTACAGATTTTCAATTGCGTCGAATTCTTCAGCATTGCAATAAGTAGACAAAAAATTAGATATCATTTTTTATAATTGAATAATTGTAGTTTCGAATAAGGAATAAACTACGCGACAGTCGAGGGGCCTTCCCCCATTTTGATAAAAAAAATTATGAAAACCTAAAAAATTCCATATATTTTGATCAAAATCTTAAAAAAATCATATTCGATCCCCTTACTCAACGGGAAAAAACTCACATAGGGTTTGAATAAAAAAACATATAGAATATGAACCCCTTGCATTTATAATTCCTGGTTCCGTCCCTGGTTTCAAAGTGTTAGCTTGATCGAGGTTCTTGTCATCAACTTCATGTCTTTCGATATCCAAAGAAAAAGAGACCAATCAATCAACAAAAAGACTTTTTTCGTCAAATGGTAGACTAGCTATTCTATTGAATATTGGTCTTTTATGTCTATAAATGAGATCAATTTAACCATCGCATCTAAGGTATGCCGGGTTTAATGTGAAGCAAAAAATCTCTTTAGCATAACTAATGCTTTGCGGTAGCCCCAATATTAATTGAATACTGATTTTTACTGTGTTTTTTAGTAAACATTTTCAGAGGGACTTGCATGTTTGGAATATCTTCTTCGGTTTTTCGTTTGTAAACTGTAATATTATGTTGGGAACAAAATCAATATTAACATTGATTTTATTTTATTTTTGCTTATAAGGGAGATTCTATAATTATGTATAAGTTAATAACAGATATAGTAGCCAAATCCTAATGCTCTTTTTTGAGAATAAATAAATATAGAAAAAAAATTATACTAGCTGTTAATCTTTCATTGTAAAATCATCATGTTTAGTGTTTAACAGATTACTTGCAACTAATAGAACTACTGCAAATAAAGTCTCAAGTCTTTTTTGCAATAACAAGTTTTGAGTTCAATATAGCACCCGTCATTATATCAATTCTGCGGTTGTTTGATTGTAGGCAATTATGAGCTCAATCGTTATCATATTTCGTTTATAAGTCTAGCTAGTGTTAGATTTCAAGATATTTTACATTTATCCGACTACTAGGTTTTTCTAAGATATGCCACCATTTGATATGCATTTTAAAGTGCATAAATTTGACCTTTAAAGTGGTATATAAGATAAAATAAAGCTGACTTATTACTTAATGTTGAAATATAATCCCACATGGATGGTTTCTTGATCCAATCATTTTTTATTTATTTTTTTGAAAGGCCTACTATTTATTCATAAAAGTAAAATTGTCATTGCATGAGTCATGCTCTCATGCTAGCAAGTTTGATATCTAAATACATAACATCCAAATTAGAGCACGAATTACAAAACTTAAAAGCCTACCATTATGATCAGCGGACAAAAACAACACTGATAATTTACTTAGAAGTACATTGAGCTCGACATAAACACACCATCGTGCATATCATTCTCTTCTCTTTTTATACCACCCCCTGAAAACCCTATCACTCATGATCAGAATGATCAAAGTGAGACTTGATAGCAACAACAACACATTCATGGAACTCCTACTTGCAATAAACTAACAGTACTTAAAAACCTCTGATCATAAGTTACAAAAATACTAGCCACAACTTAGAATTTCAAAATACTATACAACCAATATGATACTTCAATATGTAGCAAACTTTGAGATCAAAATTCTCTTTAATAAATTGAACTATAGTACTGTAAAGTCCTGGTCACAACTTATTCAAAATTTTAAACCATTTGAGCTTAAATCTCCAGGCATTAACACCTAACAGTAATCTTCTAACTAGCTCATTTCACCTTAAAATTATTCTTGAATAACTGAAATTAGTTAGTTAGTGAAAAAAACCACTTTCAGATCTAAATCATAACAAGGCTTTTGACAAACTTCCTTGCTCAAAAAGAGCTATTTCCTACAGTAAAACATGCTTCAGAATAAATTCATCATTTGCCCCTTAGAAAATAACAATAATTATAAATTAGACACAAAATGATTTTGTTGGAAAAAGTTGGAAAACATGTAGTTTGAACATGGTTGTTCCAAGTGGTCAGGGACCATCTTTGAGTCAATATTTAATGCGACTTCTCAGTTTTTCTGAGGACATACTATATGCGTTTGAGTAGCTCGTGCGACGAGCTTCGCAACGGTATATCGTATGACCTATTCGGAGGAAGGGTGTGAATGATAATTGGACTCGAAGGTTGGTACTCGAAAGAGGAAAAAAACCGAAATCTGGAAAATGGAGTAGAGAGTGGGAATAAAACATGAGGGTTATCACACATTGGAAAATCAAGGTTGATTTTTACTCTATATATAGAAGTCCATCCCATGTAGTTGGTAAACTAATTAAGTCCACATACCCATGAGTGGGTTAGTGTGTACCACACACGCGCTCGCTCGGGTCTCGGGCTTGGGGCCTCGGAACACGGGACGCGGGACGCAGGATTTGGGGAATGGGGAATGTCTCGGGTCTTGGGTCTTGTACTAATCTGAAAAGGGACTTTTGCATATTTGCAAGAGCAGTCCCTAGAATTTCAGAAAGTTTGAAACTCCAGCAGTAATGGAGGCGGATTATGGGGATGTAACTCCCAGAATTAAATGACCACATTAAATTCTGCGGTTTCAGAATCCTCTATAAAGAGGCAGCCATCCCTCACATTCTAACACACATGAAATCAGTATCTTCTCTCTAACAAAACAGCATATATTTTTTCCTTCATAGCATATTAGAACCAGAGAGAACCACCCACTAAAAGCTCGTATTTGACTCGTCGCCAGTTTCCGGCGAGTTATCCGAGAGACGTTGTACCTTGGGATCGAAGCGCCAACGCAACCAGAAACCTTAAGGTGGTTGGGCGAATATCGGTTAAGGGCATACTGTTAACAGTAGCCTCGTCTAAATTCATTTACATTATGTCCAATTTTATTTTCGCATTTAAATTCAGTTATTTACATTCTGTCCTTTCAATTCTGTATTTTATTTCAGTAATTTAATTTCATGTACTTAGCTGTAGCATTTTAATTCTGTTTGTACTATTCTGTAATTAGTTTAAAGTTCTGTTTTTGCTGTAATTTAATTATGTATTTAGAATAGTTTCAATTCAGTCCTGTTATTTCAGTTTAAATCAGAACAGTCCGGCTGTTAAGTTTATACTTTCCAGTCCGGCAGTTTCTATTAATTGCAAATCAGTACATCAGATTATTAATTAATAATAATCTGATAACGTTTGCTTTATTTTCGTTTCAGTACCTACATGTTGTAATCATTAATTTCTGTATCAGTTTCGAAATTAATAAAGATTACACTGGTTTTGTTTATTACTGTTTAGTCCTTTATTTATTGTTAATTGTTATTTCGTACACGGAAATCAACAATCTTAACCGATAGCCTGTTGTTTCTTTCGTGCATTAATACAATTATTATTTTAAATAGGAATAATGCTTTTTTGTTTTCAATTCTAAATTATATTAGAAATTGACTTACAAAGAAAAATTTCAAACAGTTTTAATTTTGTTTTTTGAATCTTGTTGATACCAACCGTATTGGTATTCAATAAGAATCATTCAATCCTTTTAATATCAACCGTATTGATATTTAAAAGGATAAAAAGTTTAGTTTTATTATTTGTTTGTTAATTCTTTTACAAACCCAAATATCAGTTTTGGTGTTTGTTTATAGAATTTATTGTACACGTATCTCATACGTTTTGTGTTGTCATTTCAGATGACAAACACATCGCCTATTCAGTTGCCTATCGGAAGTGAGCATGACCCAGTGGTTGGTGGAGATGTCCATAACACTGGGGGCGATGCGATTGTGGGGGCTACCGCCGATGACGTAGCTGCAGCGGCTGAGGCCGCCGCGGCTGCGGCCATGGAGGATGCTATGGCCAAAGCTGAGGCTGCGGCCGAAGCAGCGGCCACGGCCAAGGCCGCAGCTAAGGCTGCGGCAAGAGCCAAGGCTGCGGCCAAGGGCAAGAAACCGATGTATTCGGCTGTGCCTACTTTGCCGACTTCTTATCTGGAGAAACCGGAAAAATTCAGGGGAGACAACTTTAAACGTTGGCAGCAAAAGATGCTGTTTTATCTCACGACCCTGAATCTGACCAGGTTTCTTAAGGAGACTGCTCCCGTCCTAAGCGAGGACGATCTGGACGAGCAGTCATTCTCTGCGGTTGAGGCATGGAGACATGCCGACTACCTATGCAAGAACTATATCCTGTGTGCTCTAGATGACACGCTGTTCAGTATTTTCGAGCCCAAAGCTACTGCAAAGGAGGTGTGGGAGACTCTAAAAAATAAGTACAAAGTGAATAACGCTGGCACAAAGAGATTTGTTGTCACGGACTTTTACGAGTACCGTATGACTGACAGCAGGGGTGTGATGGAGCAAGTTGAGGAGCTCCAACTGATTTATCACCTCCTTGAGGCTGAGGGGCTAGTTATTAATGAGCCTTTTCAGGTGGCACTCATGATTGAGAAACTGCCGCCGACATGGAAAGACTTTCAAAATTACCTGAAGCACAAGCGGAAGGAAATGAGGTTGGAGGGGCTCATTGAGAAGCTCAACATCGAGGTGAGCAACCGTCGCTCCGTGAGGAGAGTCGGTGGTGCTGTCATCCCGATGGCAAAGGCCAATGTTGTCGAAAGCTCCAACGTCAAACGGAAACGTTTTGACACCGGAGGCAGTGCTGTTGTCGCAAAGAAATTTACGGGAACCTGTTTTGTGTGTAACAGGACCGGCCATCATGCCGCAGACTGTTATGACAATAAAGGCACTGCTAAGCCTAATCCCCCCCGAGGAACTTCAAGGGCAAGGGAAAGAGGAAAGCTCCAGCTCAGGCACATCTAGCCGAGGGAAGACGAGATGATGACCACTTTACTGCTGTGGTCTCTGAGGTCAATCTCGTGGGGAGCAACCCTAAAGAGTGGTGGCTGGATACCGGTGCCACAAGCCACATCTGCTCAACAAGGTGGATGTTTAAGACCTACGAAGCGGTAGAGGGAGAAAGCTGCTTCATGGGAAATTCTGCTACTTCCAAGGTGGAAGGAAAAGGAATGGTGGTGATGAAGATGACCTCTGGAAAAGAGCTGAGGTTGACAAATATGCTTCATGTTCCGGATATCCGCAAGAATCTGGTATCAGGATCGGTGATGGTGAAGAACGGGTTCAAACTAGTTT
Organism: Primula veris; assembly: GCA_963682055.1. NCBI lineage: Eukaryota > Viridiplantae > Streptophyta > Magnoliopsida > Ericales > Primulaceae > Primula > Primula veris. Next base: position 20,037,825 of record OY821748.1, on the reverse strand, counting down.
TAGAATCCGATAAAATTGTAATCACCAAAAATGGTGTCTATGTAGGCCGTGGCTATATGACCAACGGCATGTTTAAGTTAAACGTAGGGACACCTGCTCCCAATAAAGGTGCTAAAGCTGAGGCTAGCACTAGTAATGTAATAACTGTTGCCCAAGAGGCCAATAAAAATTCTGAGTTTAATTATTTATTTGAGTCATTTCATTTGTGGCATGGTAGATTAGATCACGTGAATTATAATTCTTTAAAGAAACTAATATCACTAAAACTAATACCAAATTTCGTTTTTGATAAGCAACACAAATGTGAGATTTGTGTAGAGGAAAAATTAACGAAATCATCGTTTCAACATGTTGAACGAGAAAGTGAACCTCTCGGTCTAATACACACGGATGTATGCGACTTAAAGTTTATACAAACGCGAGGAGGGAAAAAGTACTTTATCATATTTATAGATGATTGTACTAGATACTGTTATGTTTACTTAATGAGAAGTAAAGACGAAGCAGTAGAGAAATTAGCTCTTTATAAGACCGAAGTTGAAAATCAACTCAATAGAAAAATTAAAACATTGAGAAGTGATAGAGGCGGTGAATATGAATCACTGTTTGAACAGATATGCAGTGAAAGCGGCATTATACATCAAACCACAGCCCTATACACTCCCGAGCAAAATGGGGTTGCTGAGCGTAAAAATAGAACGCTAAAGGAAATGATGAATGTTATGCTAATCAGTTCTGGGTTACCCCAGAACATGTGGGTGGAAGCGATACTTTCCGCTAACTATGCTTTAAACAAGTTACCACATAAGAAGCGAGAAAAGACTCCATATGAATTATGGAAAGGTCATCAACCCAGTTATAAGAACTTGCGGGTTTGGGGTTGTCTCGCAAAGGTCCTAGTTCCCACTCCTAAGAGGATGAGAATTGGTCCTAAGACGGTGGACTGTGTGTTCATCGGATATGCACAGAATAGTAGTGCATATCGGTTTCTCGTGCACAAGTCGGACAATCCCGATATGCACGTAGATACGTATATGGAAAGCCGAGAGGCCTATTTCTTTGAAGATATCTTTCCCCGGAAATTACCTACATCTGTACCAACTGAAGAGTTGAACAGTGAAGGAAATGTGGGGGCAAGTGAACCGACCGAGGAAGAGGAAGAGCCTCGGCGCAGCAAAAGGGCAAGGAAGAAAACTTCCTTTGGACCTGATTTCCTAACCTTCATGATAGAAGGTGAACCGGTGACATATAAACAAGCTATGTCAACACCGGATTCCCAATATTGGGAAGAAGCTATTTAAAATGAGATTGAATCAATTATGCAAAACCACACTTGGAAACTAGTGGATCTTCCGAAAGGTTGTAAGCCCCTAGGTCACAAGTGGATCTTCAAGAGGAAGTTAAGGGTTGACGGCACGATTGAGAAATACAAGGCGAGACTTGTAGTAAAAGGCTTCAGACAAACGGAAGGTGTCGATTATTTTGACACGTATGCCCCTGTTTCCAGGAAAACGTCTATCCGAATCGTCATTGCTCTCGCAGCGTTGTTTGATATGGAAATACATCAAATGGATGTAAAGACGGCGTTTCTAAATGGAGAACTGGAAGAAGAGATTTACATGGAACAACCGGAAGGGTTTGTAGTTCCTGGTAAAGAGCACCAAATGTGCAAACTTGTAAAGTCTCTATATGGACTCAAACAAGCGCCAAAGCAATGGCATGAGAAGTTTGATAGAATTATGCTATCAAACGGTTTTTACATTAATGAGTGTGATAAATGTGTCTACTCTAAAGGAAGTGGAAGTGACTGTGTTGTAGTCTGTCTCTATGTGGATGACATGATCATAATTGGGAGTAATGATAGAATCAGCTCCACAAAGAAAATGTTATCACAACACTTCGATATGAAGGACCTGGGTATAGCTGATGTAATACTTGGTATGAAGATTACCAAAACATTAGAAGGATATGCCTTGTCCCAAGGTCACTATGTTAAACAAGTATTAGACAAGTTTGACAAGGGCAGTAAGGCAATGTCTAGAACCCCAATTGAGTTCAACTGTAACCTGAAAAAGAATTCCGGTAAGAGTGTGAATCAATTGGAGTTCTCTCGAGTCATAGACAGTCTAATGTATATAATGAATTGCACTAGACCAGACATAGCAAACTCAGTGAGTAGACTGAGCAGGTACACCAATAATCCCAATGAGGAACACTGGAAGGCCATAATGAAACTTCTCAGATATATGAGGTTTTCAGCCGATTACGGGCTGTACTATACCAGATATCCAGCGGTATTGGAAGGGTATTCAGATGCCAACTGGATATCAGACTCCAATAGCACAAGGTCCACGAGTGGATATGTGTTTATAATGGGAGGAGCTGCTGTGTCTTGGAGATCCTCCAAACAGACATGTATTGCAAGGTCAACTATGGAATCTGAATTCATAGCGTTGGACTTAGCAACCGAAGAGGCAGACTGGCTGAGAAGTCTATTGGAAGGAATTCCAATGTGGCCAAAACCTATTCCCGCAATAAGCATGCATTGCGATAGTCAATCAGCTATTACGCGGGCTCAGGATCATATGTATAATGGAAAGTCTCGACATATACGTCGGAGACATAAATCCGTAAGGGAATTGTTATCCAACGGTGTGGTATCCTTAGATTTTGTGAGATCAAAGGAAAACATAGCGGATCCATTAACTAAAGGCTTGACTCAAGTGGGAGTCGAGACGTCATCGAACGGAATGGGATTAAAGCCCATTAAATTGGTGGCCCACCCATAGGCAACCCAACCTAAATGGAATCTTTCCTGATAGGTTCAAAGGGAAACTGAACTGTGGGGGCAACCGAACAAAGCACTCGGGAACCTGGAGTTCCCAGCCCATTTCCGTAATGACAGAGTGATAGACCTGTACCATTGTAAGGGTGAGCTTGAGGCTCTTAATGATCCAAGTAACTCGACGGTCGAGTAAAGTGAGTCAAGACACTTTCGATTTGGAACACCTATAACGAGTGTGTAAGGCCGGTACCATGTGATGAGCTTGGGCTAATTCACTAGAGCACTCAGTTGAAGTTGCCAAGGCAGTCCAGGCCAAATATGGACAACAACTAAAGGGCCTAGTACGTGGGTAGAGAGGTCACTGTGCGGGTGCCATTCTGGGATACACAAAGCTTGATGGTTCAAAGCTTTACAGCTACCTAATAGCAGTATTCTGGGTGGTACTCCACTACGGCAGGTTCAAGGCGCGCGCTACCTGACCATAGGCAGTGAACTTTTGCGGTTCTCTTGATTTGCATTTAGGACATGGGCTTTCGAGCCAATTGCATTCATGCGGGGGATTGTTGGAAAAATTGGAAAACATGTAGTTTAAACATGGTTGTTCTAAGTGGTCAGGGACCATCTTTGAATCAATTTTTAATGCGACTCCTCAGTTTTTCTGAGTCCATACTATATGCGTTTGAGTAGCTCATGCGACGAGCTTCGCAACGGTATATCGCACGACCTATTCGGAGGAAGGGTGTGAATGATAATTGGACTCGAAGGTTGGTACTCGAAAGAGAAAAAAACCGAAATCTGGAAAATGGAGTAGAGAGTGGGAATAAACCATGAGGGTTATCCCACATTGGAAAATCAAGGTTGATTTTTACTCTATATATACAAGTCCATCCCATGTAGTTGGTAAACTAATTAAGTCCACATACCCATGAGTGGGTTAGTGTGTACCACACACGCGCGCGCTCGCTCGGGTCTCGGGACTCGGGCCGTGGGCCATGGGCCGCGGGATGCGGGATTTGGGATTTGGGATTTGTGATTTGGGGAATGTCTTGGGTCTTGGGTCTTGGGTCTTGGGTCTTGTACTAATCTGAAAAGGGACTTTTGCATATTTGCAAGAGCAGTGCCTAGAGTTCCAGAAAGTTTGAAACTCCAGCAGTAATGGAGGCGGATTCTGGGGATGTAACTCCCAGAATTAAATGACCACATTAAATTCTGCGGTTTCAGAATCCTCTATAAAGAGGCAGCCATCCCTCACATTCTAACACACATGAAATCAGTATCTTCTCTCTAACAAAACAACATATATTTTTTCCTTCATAGCATATTAGAACCAAAGAGAACCACCCACTAAAAGCTCGTATTTGACTCGTCGCCAGTTTCTGACGAGTCATCCGAGAGACGTTGTACCTTGGGATCGAAGCTCCAACGCAACCAGAAACCTTAAGGTGGTTGGGCGAATATCGGTTAAGGGCATACTGTTAACAGTAGGCTCGTCTAAATTCATTTACATTATGTCCAATTTTATTTTCGTATTTAAATTCAGTTATTTACATTCTGTCCTTTCAATTCTGTATTTTATTTCAGTAATTTAATTTCCTGTACTTAGCTGTAGCATTTTAATTCTGTTTGTACTATTCTGTAATTAGTTTAAAGTTCTGTTTTTGCTGTAATTACTATTCTGTAATTTAATTATGTATTTAGAATAGTTTCAATTCAGTCCTGTTATTTCAGTTTAAATCAGAACAGTCCGGCTGTTAAGTTTATACTTTCCAGTCCGGCAGTTTCTATTAATTGCAAATCAGTACATCAGATTATTAATTAATAATAATCTGATAACGTTTGCTTTATTTACGTTTCAGTACCTACATGTTGTAATAATTAATTTCTGTATCAGTTTCGAAATTAATAAAGATTACACTGGTTTTGTTTATTACTGTTTAGTCATTTATTTATTGTTAATTATTATTTCGTACACGGAAACCAACAGATTTACCCCTAACGCGGGGAGTTTCTTTATGGTCCAACATATATATGGCTTCGCAAAAATTAGGCAATATATAAGGATCAAGAGTAGTGAAATTTGCACCCTTAGCCCCATTTTTAGCCAGCCAATCACCAACTTGATTTTGTTCTCTAAAGACATGATTAAAACTGCTGCAAACCCAAGACATAAGATAGCAAATATCATTTCACATCTTGGCAAATTTTGCTCCAGGACAAACACCAATTTTCCACCAGTTAACTAGCAATTCTGAATCAGATTCAATCATAAAATCAACATAATCCAATGAATAACAAATGATCAAACCATTAAGAAGAGCCATAATTTCTGAATAAGTGATTGAATTTTTTACCAAGGTTTAGAGAAAAACCCATGATAAACTTGCCATTATTATCTGTTAGAACTCCACCACTACCAGCACCATTAGTGGTTGAACCATCAATATTAAGTTTGAGCCTATCGCTTGGTGGGCATTTCCATGATACTAAAATAGGCTTTTTCACCAAATGAGCAATTTCTTAAATACCAAACTTAGCCAAAGTAATTTTATTAAACACTTTACTGGTTGAATTAGTTTTAATCATAATATTAATTTCTCTAAGCTAGTTAATCGCTTTAGAAATAATGAGATCCCTATTCATATCAACATTATCATATTTACACCTATTTTTACTAATCCATAACTCCCACCAGATTAAAAAAGGGTAATACCAAATAGAGATTTATCACATTGTGAGCACCAATAAGAAGCATAAGATTTCCAGTTAGAACCTTCAAAATTATTAAAACCAAAAGAGTTACTGAAAAAATTCCAAACTTGTTTACTCAACTCGCTCTGTCCAAACAAATGATCAGTAAAGTCTTCTTTATGTGTCAAGCAACAGGAACATTTAGAAACTAAAGCAATGCCAAATCTTTTAATATCATGATATAATTTAACTGCAGAATGCCATAATTTTCATACAAAAAAAGAAATTTTAGTGGGTAGAATGGAATTCCATACAAATTTAGCCATGCACAATTGATCACTTTTATCTCTCAAAAAATTATAAGCATTTTTAACAGTAAAGCTACCATTGGGTGCGAGGGGCCAATACCGATGTCAGTTCCCTCCTTCAAGATTATAGGAAATTGTGAAACTCTTTTAATCAGCTTCTTACATCCCATTAGATTAAGAAGAGACGCACATCCCAACAGCAACCTTTAACCACTTGATTAAGTAAAACATTGGGAAAAATGACATTGAAAAAATTAAAAAGTAATCCTTCACATGACCAATTCTCATACCAAACGCTAAATGATCCCTCACTAACACTCCATTAACTGTTATTAACTAAAAGGGAATGATTTTTACCAAAACATTTCCAAACAAATGCGTGATTGATTACTTTTAAAAATAGGGTATGACTGTTGGAAAAACATGTGAAAAACATGGGTGTTTCCGAATGGTCACTGGACCAACTTCGAGTCATTATTTCATGTGACAGAGCTGAGTTGTTTGTACCGTACTCAACGTGTTTGAGTAGCCCGTGTGACGAGCTTCGTAACGGTATATCACATGACCTATTCAGAGAATGGGTGTGAATACAAAGTGCCTTCAAAGTTGGTGTCTTGAAAGCTCAAATCTGGAAAAACCGAAATGGTAATAGAAAACCATTTAGTATAATCCCATATTGGAAGATTAAGAGTTAATTTTACAATATATATACCATACCAACCCATGTAGTTATTAAACTAACATGTCCACATACACCTAAGAGTATTAGTGTGTACCACATACGCGCGCTCGCTCGTGTCTCGGGTCTCGGGTCACGGGCTTGGGCTTTAGAGAATGTCTTGGGTCTTGGGTCCAAATCCGAATAGTGAGTTTTGTATAAAATACAAAAACAGTCCCTAGAGTTTCCGGCAACAGAAACGCCAGCAATGAATGTAAGTAAATGCTGCGGTTTCAGAATTTGATTTAGCGGATTCTGGGGGTGTAACTACCAGAATTAATGACCAATATTTATGACTGCGGTTTCATTAGAGGCTATTAACGGCAGCCCTCCCCCTCTCATTTCAACACACCAGAATACACACAACCTCACAGCATTAGCATACATATTAGAGAGAGAGAACCGCACCACCAACAGCTCGACCTGTGGTTCGGTGCCGGTTTCCATACGAGGCACTACGTGACAAGAGTTGTACATTGGGAACAAAATCCCGAAAACAGATACCTCTAAAGGTGGTTCGGAAAATATTGTTTAAGGGAAACTGCCCAGCAGTTGCCTCTTTTTTTTATTTCTGTTCTTTCATTTCAGTACCTTTAAAGAGTTTTGTATAAAATACAAAAGCAGTCCCTAGAGTTTTCAGCAATAGAAACGCCAGCAATGAATGTAAGTAAATGTTGCGGTTTCAGAATTTGATTGAGCGGATTCTGGGGGTGTAACTCTCAGAATTAATGACCAACATTTATGACTGCGGTTTCATTAGAGGCTATAAACGGCAGCCCTCCCCCTCTCATTTCAACACACCAGAATACACACAACCTCACAGCATTAGCATACATATTAGAGAGAGAGAACCGCACCACCAACAGCTCGACCTGTGGTTCGGTGCCGGTTTCCATACGAGCCACTACGTGACAAGAGTTGTACATTGGGAACAAAATCCCGAAACCAGAAACCTCTAAAGGTGGTTCAGGAAATATTGTTTAAGGGAAACTGCCCAGCAGTTGCCTCTCTTTTTTATTTCTGTTCTTTCATTTCAGTACCTTTAAATTCTGTATTTACATTTCAGTCTTTTACATTCTGTAATTTACCTTTCTGTACTGTTTCTTTTATATATTTACATTTCAGTACTGTTTACTTTCATTAGAGGCTATAAAAGGCAGCCCTCCTCCTCTCATTTTAACACACCAGAATGCACACAACCTCACAGCATTAGCATACATTTAGAGAGAGAGAACCGCACCACCAACAGCTCGACCTGTGGTTCGGTGCCGGTTTCCATACGAGCCACTACGTGACAAGAGTTGTACCTTGGGAACAAAGTGTTGGAAAACCGAAACGGTTTTTGTAAGTGAATGCAATTTATTTGTGTAACTTACAATGTTAATTGCCCCCCATTTATGACATTATTGACATGTAACTCTTCATATGTTTTTTGGTAAAAAACATGCATATATCTATCTTTTTACAAGACAAGAAAAATAGAAAAAGAAATGACATGGCATATACACACATTGACACACATACACATAGGCATACATATAGAGAGAGAGTACCGCACCACCAACGGCCCGACCGTGGCTCGGTGCCGTTCTGCCGAGTCACATGTGATAGACGTTGTACCTTAGGAACGAAGTGTCCCATTTAGCCAGAAGCAGAGGTGGCGGGGCAAATATCGTTTAAGGAAAACTGCTTGCAGTTACCTCGTCTCGGACTTTAGTCCATTTCGGTATCATTTACTTTATTTTATGTTAAATCTTGTAATTGATATTTATATATTTGAGGAAAGCATTTTCTGTTTATTTGTCCATTTATTTTCCGTAGAAATTATTGTGTTTATTTACAACGTACCCAACAATCTTAAACGATATCTTTTATGTTTTGTACGTTAATACAATAATTTTGGTGTTTGGATAAACAGAAAATTATTTCCGTTTCGAAAACAATTCATTGGAAAATCATTTTAACAAACCTTGGTTTTAAGAAATTGATTTTTCCATTTGAATTGTTAAAAGCGTTTTTCGTTTGGTTTTACCTTTTTTGGGTTTTGTGAAAATCCTTATTTTCGGTTTTAAATTGTCTCGTTTGAGTTTTGTGTAATATGTGTGCATGCTTCTTATGTATTTTGTGTATATTTATGTACAAGTATGCTTAGATATATTTTATGTTAAATATATGTCTTTTGCATGTTTTTCGGTGATTGGATATGAGGCCCAGGGATGTTCCTTGCATAAATTGTTACTATATATTGATTTGCTATTTCCAGAAACATTTATACAGTAGCTCTCGTAATGCTTTTATCTTGTGACTTTTTGTTCAATTTGAGAATTTGTTTAATTATCAAATTGGTTTTGAGAAAACTGTAATTTGTTTGGTGATGATTTAGGTGGTTTAAATGGTTAATCATAGATGTTGTTTTTGAATCTTCAATTCAGTTTGTTAAACAATCTTAGTTGTACTGGTTTTATAAGCTTATTTGTCATGAAATTAGATGCTTAGATGTTGTTTATTGAATCTTCAATTCAGTTTGTTAAACAATCTTGATAATAAAACATTGATGGTGATGGTCACAAGTATTGAGTCCTCTATGCTCAAAACTTCAAAGTTAAGTTAGTTCACAGGCTCGTAATCTTGTTTTGCATATGGAAGTTGGCTAAGTAATAATAATATTACTGGTGTGATGTTTAGTCTCCTTTTAATTTGGTTAGACAGAAACATGGTTTGTCAAGACAGTAAAGTATAGTTGGTTTCAACTTTCAAGTCTTCCCATCATTTCATTGTGAAATGGTTAATTGACAATGGAAATTGAAAAGTATTATTGCTGCTTTTAATGGGTGTTTTAATTTCACATGTAACTGTTTAAATTATGTACAGGTTATTTAAGGGTTTGTAGGATTTAAAACCATCCATGTTTGCCAAACGTTATGTTTGCATTATTATTTATTTATTTATTTGAATATGATGAGTTGTAAAGGGTTACAACACAATTACATGGATTAAATTGTTTTCGGTTTGTTATTCCGGAGGATATAATACACAGATTGTGTAACCGTTTTAAAGTCAGGAAATAATAGAGTTTAATTTTGGAATTAAATGGTGATTAATTTTTTGTAGTAATGGGTATTGAGACACATTACGAAACCGTTTCTTTTTGGACTATTACTATAATAAGTCATGTGAATAATTTAGTAATGAATGAATTTATTATCATTTCATATTATGAGTAATCTCATTACATTATATTGTTAGTGAATTTTATACATGTTTATTGTTTTCATGTTAATAAAGTACTGACAATTTCCAATGAGTATTTGTGTAGACAAGGATCTCTACCATGGAATTGGAGGATTGATGATTATTCAAAACAGTTCTAGTAAAAGCCATTAAATTGGGGATTACGACAGAACTGGTTTCGAAATAGTTCTTGTAAAACCATTTTCTGATTTTCAGAATTTGGGGCTTACGACCGAACTGGTTGAATTTTGAGATTGTTCTGTGTAAAATCAGATTTATCTGGTGTTTACGGCTGAATAAATCTTTCAGAATTTGATCATCTTTTCCGGGAATGAACTAGAATACTCTTGCAAAATCAGTTTCTTGAAACCATGCGTGGTTATAGAAATTTGGAATTTGCGAAGGAGAAGTTTTAGTTTCATTTTTCGAAATTAGATTGTGCGTGTTTCTTATTTGAGATAACAAACAGTTTCTTGCGGGAAATATCCGGAACACAGTGGGTACTGGAACTGACCAGAACATTGTGGGTGCCGGTGTAACTCCTATTAATTTTGCATGAGTGCATATTAATGACGGGGGTTACAAATTCGAAATCACCATTATTTAAGACACTAATGTGCTGATATAATGGGTGGTATCCTTATTAATTGTGATGTACTGCAATTTAATTTGGAGGGTTACAAAATTTGTAATGGTAATCATTAATGAGATTAATGACGAGTATTTATAACTTCTTATTAATTGTGATTAATCGCAATTTAATTTTGAGAGTTATAAATTATTGTAACGACAGTTATTGTTGATATTTATGGAGAGTTTTATTAGCTACCTACGAATTGCAATGACGAGTCGGTTACTTATTTGGATGAAAGGTTATTTAATAACCAATTTTGTTCATCCAAGAGCAAATAATTTGATGATTAAACAAATTATAAATGGCCGTTGAGTTTTATTTTAATAATAAACAAATATCAGCTAATTTATTAATTTGTTGTAATAACATCTTATTATTTTATTGAAAGAACATTTAATAATTTGTTAAAATAACATTTTATTAGTTTGTTGAAAGAATATTTAATAATTTGTTGATATAACATCTTATTAACTTGTTGAAATAACATATTATTAATTTGTTAGTAAAACATATTGTGAATATGTTGAGTTTGCTATTATTGAGAATAGTAATTTAGTAATATTATATTACGTTATTGGGGGAGAACCCCGAGGGTCCCATAAATGTGGGGGTAACCCGTCGATCATGTAGATCGAGAATCTCAACATACCCCATAATGTCTGCAAGCGATTGGGAAAATATCTAACGGTTTATTGGTATGGATTTAAAATGTCTAAAATAAATGATATTGTTCATTTATCATCTTGAAACCGATTAAGTTTCTCTATAACAGTGTGCATGTTTTGAGTGAGGACAAAGGTAATGCACGAACTGTGGGGGCGTTAATGTGTGGAAACGTTTTAAACGTTTGGAAATTCACTGACAAGTGCAAGCATACAAATCTGAACCATGACTAGTGTTTTTGAAACCTAAAGGGCACTAGCCTTTCGGTAGGCAAAACACTAGGATAAAATTGTGATAAATTTGCTTGTTTGTGGCAATACATGAGCGACTATTTGTTCAAAATGAACATTTTAGTCGATACTCTTGTGGTCAATAATGACATGTTGAGTTATTCAACTAAGTCACTTATTTGACATGATATAGTAGGTCATGAAAATATAAAAATATAAAAACATAAAAACATAAATGTTTTATTTTTCTAAATCCATTATTTAAATTGAAACACAAATATGAGTTTGTGTTTGAAGCAATGTATTGCTAAGTCTTCAGTTTGAAGTTTCGAACGGAGTACATAACCAAATGGTTCGATGCATTTGAGATGAGTGCAAAACCAAGAAGGGTTTAAAAGATATTTCCACAATTTATTGATGAATGTATTAATCACTGATATGTCTACTTGATGAGAAGTAAAGATAAATCAGTCGAGATATTCATTCAAGCAAGAATGAATACGTGAATTCTATTGTTGAGGATTAAGGCTTGTCAGAAAACATGTTTAATCATGGGTGTTCTGTTGTGTTAATCTACCAACTTTAATTCAATGATTAAGTGTTAATCATTAAATGATAGACTATTTTTGGAAGTGTTAGATATTGTCTAACTAGTTTCGAAATGGTATATTCACATGGATATGAATACATGATTAGTGTGATTGAAACGGTGAATATGAGACACCGTTCACATAATTGTGTTGATGGAATGACACCAATCGTTAAAGAACGACTTATTATGCTCTTGAGCAAAAAAATGTAGTTCTTAAACGATAAATATCATGTTGATAAGTTCAGGATTAAACTCTGAATTTGTACGGGAAGTGAGCTTTCCGCAAGCTATGTGTTGAACAAACTATCGCTTAGGAAGTTGGACCAAACAGTTAGAATTATAGAAGGCATGGTGCCTGACTATAAGTTCGATGAAAGTTTGGTGCTATCTAAGAAAGGTCTCAATCTTGTTCCTTGAAGGATTTGGATAGGATCGAAAATGGTAGATTGTGTGTTCATCGGATAAGCACAAAATATAGTGCTGATCGGTTTCTAGTGCATATGGCATATGACTTTAAAGTGCATATAGAACATTGTTCTATGCCCGAGAAGCATATTTTCAAAAAGAGAAGTTTTCCGCAAAACTCTAACGCCTGGCGAGTGTGACCAATACGTTGAGGGTTCAAAGCATTACGCTACCCAAAACAAGTGAACACTCAAACGGTGCTGGAAAAATGTGGAAAGTGAATCTTTTAAGGAAGATGAAGTGCATCGGCATGGTAAAAGGGTAAGTAATGAAACTTTCTTTGTCCCTTGACCTTCATGAGTGAAGGTGAATCGACGACATTGAAATAATCAATGTTTTCCATATAATGTGTATATGGGAAGATGCCATCAACAATGAGGTTGATAGGCACGTGAGAAATAAAGTCAATTACTTTAAGTAAATTGTTGGCCCGTGTGGCTAAACCTTAGAGGGGGGTGAATAAGGTTTTTGGCGCTTTTTGCCTAATTAAAATATAAGTGCAACTAACAACCCAACTATTAGCAATTCTAAGCTTAAGCGTTACTTAATCGTTAAACAATCAAACGCAAGCAATAAACAAATAATAAGTTGCGGAAAGTAAAAGTTTAGGGAAAGAAAATGACACCAAGATTTATAGAGGTTCGGCAAACGGCCTACGTCCTCTCCTCGGTACTACCGAGTATTTCACTAAAAAAATCTTTTTTCGGATATTACAATCCTATCGAGCCAATCAACCGATTAAGCTCCCCCTCACTTTATGAGTGTCCCGAGTGAAAAGACCTGGAGCTTTTAAGCTTCACTTGCTTACAAAGCCTCTACCCGATCACTCGCTCACAAAAGAGTTTATAAAACACTCGTTACAAATAATGTAACTACACTCACTATTCTAATTGCTTCTAAATAAGCTAATTTGTGAGTTTTTGATGATGATTGAGCTTGTATGGCTTTTTCTTCAATTTCCCTCTTTCTCGAATATATTCACCAAAATGGTGATTTTTAGGGTTTTTATTAGAGAGGTTGAAGGATGATGTTGCGTGTATTGATTGGTGTTTATGGAAGAGAGATTGGGTTGGTTTATATAGACCAAAAGTCTGTTTTTCTGTATTCTGACCGTTAGAAGTGGTTGAGGCTGTTTTAAGCTATTTTCCAGAAAAAGCTGAAAAGCTGTTTTCGAATTCTGTAGAAAACGATCGGTCGTTTTCTACAGTCGATCGGTCGTTTTCCAGAAAACGATCGGTCGTTTCTGAAAAACGATCAGTCGTTTTTTCGATGTCCTCACTGGAAGAAATTGGGACAAAAACGATCGGTCGTTTTTGTCCAGTCGATCGGTCGTCTGTTCTTCTGGCAGTTTTTCGGTCTTCTTTGAAAGCCCATAACTCCTTCGTTTTAGCTCCGATTTTGGTTCCGCTTGAACCTGTGGCTTCGTTTTTCTGTGCTCTATCTTTCTGGCGTTCTGAAATTTACAATTTCTACTTTTGGAAAAGACAAGCATTATATCATCGAAATCGTAAAACCGTAAAATCATTAAAAACATAATCAACGTTATAATCAAAATCAATTATTGAACTCTAAGTTCAACAATCTCCCCCATTTTGATTATGACAAACTAATGATGATTTTACAAGAAAAATATCTCCTCCATTTAAATAAAACGCATTTACAACAAATATCATTTTTCTCCCCCTTTGTCATTATCAAAATGCAATAAAAAATATGGGGTTAATGTGGAGGGTTTTCAAAGAAAAACCAAAACATGAAAAATGTTATAAAGATGCATATTACCCAACTAATCACATATATGTAAATATTAAAGGTTAGAGTATACCGAATATGTGATGTTGAGTCCGCTCGCTAATGACATTTGCATTGAGCGTTGCCGATTCCAAATAGGTGATACCACTTGTTGGTATGCCTTCCACCTTTATCAATCAATGGCACTTCATCCTTAATGGTGGAGTCGATCTTCTTGACTTCCACGGCTTTTGTCGGTTTTGCCAACCATTTGTTGATTTTCTCCTTTTGGATGGAGATACCTACAACACAATTTTTGTCCTTTGGTACCCAATTTCTTTTGGGTCCGACATTGTTAGTGGCTCGGGTCTTTACTACCCATTTCAAATCGTTTCGACTAATATGAAAACGATAAGGGCATATAGAAGAAATATGCTCATTTCTACTACAATGCACACAATGCTTAGACTTTTTAGTATAACGAGAGTTATACGAAGTTTTGGAAGGGGTTTTTGGAGTATCCAATTTGGTTTTAAAACCTAAACCTTTCCTAGTATTAAAAGATTTTTGAAAAATCTTGGAAGTACTCCCTTTTGCAAAAACAACCTCTTGTTTAGGCGGAGTAGGAGTTGTAGAAATATTAGAGGTTTTAACGAAGCGGGTTTTATTTGAAGTAGAACCAATGCAATCAAAACCTAAACCGCTCTTATCATTGAAATCTTTTTGACAACTCAAAATGTTATGTAAAACGGTTTTACCTTTAGAAAACTTTGAAATTGTTAAGTCAAGTTTTTCAATAGAAATGACAAGCTCGTTGTTTTTGGTTTTCAAAGTTTCATTCTCGGTTTCTAAAACCTTGACCTTGTCATTTAAGTTAAAAGCATGAGAACTCAAAACCTTGTTTTTGCTTTTAACTTTATCGAAAGCATCCTTTAACTCTTCAAAATTTTCTAATAAATCACAATCTAAAGAAGATGGTTTTGAAAGAGTTTTAGTAAGTCTAGATACTTCATTTTTAAGAAAATTGATCTCGGTTTGTAAAGACTTATTATGAATGACGAGATCATTGTTTTTGTCTTTCAAGTCTTCCTTTTCGTCATCTATATCATGTAAAGAGAATGACGATGTTGGAATAGACTCATTTTCATTTTTATCTCTTTTCAAGGATCTTATTTCTTCATTGAGGGAAGAATTTATCCTTTTAAGAGATTCAAGCTTATCCGAAAGTTTAGGAAATTTTTTTGAATAAACATCGCACATATGAAGTAATTCATCATAAAAAAGATCATTTACCTCATCAGCTTCGCTTTCACTTTCGCTTGAAGATGATTGGTTAGGCTCATTGTTGTCTTCCAAGGCCACATAGCAACCAAGGTGAGCGACTTCATCTTGGTCGGAGCTATCGCTAGAGCATGAAGCGGATATCTTCTTCTTTCCTTTGCTCTTGCGATTCATGACGCAATCTCTCGCCATGTGTCCTTCATTACCACAAGTGTAGCAAACAAAATCGTTAGAATAAATTGAATTATTTGACGATTTACCTTTATGTTTGCGGTGGTCTTTTAGCTTGAGTATTTCCTTGACGATTCGAATGATTTGCATTGAATTTTCGTCGTCATTGGATAGCTCATTCCTTTCGTCACAAGTTGTTCCTTTGAAAGCTATCTCCCTCTTTTTCGAGATTGGCTTGTGACTATTGAGGGTGATTTCGTGAGTGAGGAGTGAACCCGTCAACGCATCAAGGGTGTAGGTTCATATCATGTGCCTCTTGAATTGCGGTGACCTTCGGTTCCCATTCCTTTGGCAAGCTCCGAATCACCTTTGAGACCATTTCCTTACAAGATAAATGCTTACCAAGAGATGTTAATCCGTTAGTAATAGTAGTAAATCTAGCAAGCATATCGGAAATAGTTTCACCCTCGCTCATTTTAAAAAGCTCGTAGTCATGAACTAATAGTTGGAGTTTGCAATCCTTAACTTGGTTAGTCTCTTCATGCATTACTACTAGCTTATCCCACATACCCTTAGCGGTTTTACAAGAGGAAATTTTGTTGTACTCGTTAGGAGAAACGGCACAAACAATAGCGTACATCGCTTTGGCGTTCGTAGAGTAGGCTTCTAGTTGAGCGCTATCTAAGTCCTCTACGGGGATTGGGTTCTCGCTATTCTCGGATGTAGGTGCGGAATATCCTACTTTTATGGTCATCCAAAGTCTAACATTATGACTTTGTAAAAACATGCTCATCCTATCCTTCCAATATGAAAAATTTATTCCATCAAAGTATGGTGGTGTATTGGGAGATGAAGCTATGCCGGATGCGAAATTAAGTATATTAGCCATCGGGATCTTAACTCTAGAATCGTTAGATTCCTATATGCAAGAGCCTCGGCTCTGATACCAATTGTTGGCCCGTGTGGCTAAACCTTAGAGGGGGGGGGGGGGGGGGTGAATAAGGTTTTTGGCGCTTTTTGCCTAATTAAAATCTAAGTGCAACTAACAACCCAACTATTAGCAATTCTAAGCTTAAGCGTTACTTAATCGTTAAACAATCAAACGCAAGCAATAAACAAATAATAAGTTGCGGAAAGTAAAAGTTTAGGGAAAGAAAATGACACCAAGATTTATAGAGGTTCGGCAAACGGCCTACGTCCTCTCCTCGGTACTACCGAGTATTTCACTAAAAAATCTTCTTTCGGATATTACAATCCTATCGAGCCAATCAACCGATTAAGCTCCCCCTCACTTTATGAGTGTCCCGAATGAAAAGACCTAGAGCTTTTAAGCTTCACTTGCTTACAAAGCCTCTACCCGATCACTCGCTCACGAAAGAGTTTATAAAACACTCGTTACAAATAATGTAACTACACTCACTATTCTAATTGCTTCTAAATAAGCTAATTTGTGAGTTTTTGATGATGATTGAGCTTGTATGGCTTTTTCTTCAATTTCCCTCTTTCTCGAATATATTCACCAAAATGGTGATTTTTAGGGTTTTTATTAGAGAGGTTGAAGGATGATGTTGTGTGTATTGATTGGTGTTTATGGAAGAGAGATTGGGTTGTTTTATATAGACCAAAAGTCTGTTTTTCTGTATTCTGACCGTTAGAAGTGGTTGAGGCTGTTTTAAGCTATTTTCCAGAAAAAGCTGAAAAGCTGTTTTCGAATTCTGTAGAAAACGATCGGTCGTTTTCTACAGTCGATCGGTCGTTTTCCAGAAAACGATCGGTCGTTTCTGAAAAACGATCGGTCGTTTTTTCGATGTCCTCACTGGAAGAAATTGGGACAAAAACGATCGGTCGTTTTTGTCCAGTCGATCGGTCTTCTGTTCTTCTGGCAGTTTTTCGGTCTTCTTCGAAAGCCCATAACTCCTTCGTTTTAGCTCTGATTTTGGTTCCGCTTGAATCTGTGCCTTCGTTTTTCTGTGCTCTATCTTTCTGGCGTTCTGAAATTTACAATTTCTACTTTTGGAAAAGACAAGCATTATATCATCTAAATCGTAAAACCGTAAAATCATTAAAAACATAATCAACGTTATAATCAAAATCAATTATTGAACTCTAAGTTCAACATAAACTGACGGTTTTGATAATTTTAATGTCTATACTCTAATCTCTATAAAAAAGGACGCAACATTAATTAATGAGAACTTGTGTTTCATAAATGGAGATCTAGAGAATTAGGAACAACCCATTGGGTCGTTGTTCCGTGTAAAGTAAGCTAAGGTGCGAAAACTTGTTAAGTCGTTATATGGAGTAAAACAAACACCTAACTTATCATAGGTAGTCTCTTGTGCGTCAAGAACTGCACTAGACCAGTTATAGCCAACTCAGTGAGCAGACTCAGTAGGTTTGCCAATGAGGCTTCTCAGATACATGAGGTATACTGCCAATCATGAACTGCATTATACGAGATGTCCAAAATGTTTGGAGGGTATTTAGATACCAAGTGTATCACGAACTTTAACAGTACAAGGTCCATTAGTGGATATGTTTGTACTTAAAAAGGTTGCAGTCTTACGGAGGTCTGTAAATAGACCTGCATAGTTGGAGAAACTGTAGCGTTAGAATTCATAACGTTGAATCAAGCTACAGAAGAGGCAGATTGGCTTAGAAGTCTTGAGAGGTATTCCAAGTGGCCAAAATCTATTCCCGCAATAAACGTGTACTGCTGCAGCCAGTCAGTTATTAAACGGGATCAGAATAATTTGTATAATGGAAAGTCCCGACAAAGTCATGACATATTCGTCGGAGACACAAATCCGTAAGAGGAATTGCTAGCAAAAATTGTGGTATCCCTAGACTTTGCAAGGTCTAAGGATAGTAATGCGGATCCATATACAAAATGCTTGACTCGTGGAGGAGTTGGAGCATCATCGAGGGAAATGGGGTTTGAAGCCCAATAAATTGGAAACCTTCGCATAGGTAACCCAACCTGAACTGAAAACTTCAGTCTCAGGTTCAATGGGAAACTAAATTGTGCGGGTAACCGAACAAAGCACTCGAGAACATAAGTTCTCAGCCCATTTCTATGATGAAAGAGTGATAGACCTGTACCATTTTAAGGGTGAGCATGAGGCTCTTAATGAATCAAGTATCTCGAAGGTCGAGTGGGGTGAGTCAGGACACCCTTGACTTGAAAATCACCTATAACGAGTGTGTATGGCCGATACTATGTGATGATCTAGGGCTAAATCAGTAGAGCACTCGGTTGAATTTGTCAAGGCAGTCCAGGACCAAATATGGACAACAACCAAAGGGCTTAGTAAGTGGTGTAGAGAGGACACTGTGTGAGTATTACCATGGTATGCACAAACGCTAAAGGGTTCAAGGCTTTAAGGCTATCCAATAGTAGCATATCAGATTTTACATCACTATGGCAGGTTCAAGTCGCGCGCTACCTGTCCTTATGCAGTGAATTCTCGTGGTTCTCTCGATTGCATTTAGGATGCACGTTGCATGTCAGTTGATTGCATTCATGTGGGGGATTGTTGGAAAACCGAAACGGTTTTTGTAAGTGAATGCAATTTATTTGTGTAATTTACAATGTTAATTGCCCCCCATTTATGACATTAGTGACATGTAACTCTTCATATGTTTTTTGGTAAAAAACATGCATATATCTATCTTTTCACAAGACAAGAAAAATAGAAAAAGAAATGACATGGCTTATACACACATTGACACACATACACATAGGCATACATATAGAGAGAGAGTACCGCACCACCAACGGCCCGACCGTGGCTCGGTGCCGTTTCCGCCGAGTCACATGTGATAGACGTTGTACCTTAGGAACGAAGTGCCCCATTTAGCCAGAAGCAGAGGTGGCGGGGCAAATATCGTTTAAGGGAAACTGCTTGCAGTTACCTCGTCTCGGACTTTAGTCCATTTCGGTATCATTTACTTTATTTTATGTTAAATCTTGTAATTGATATTTATATATTTGAGGAAAGTATTTTCTGTTTATTTGTCCATTTATTTTCCGTAGAAATTATTGTGTTTATTTACAACGTACCCAACACAATGTCCCGAAACCAGAAACCTCTAAAGGTGGTTCGGGAAATATTGTTTAAGGAAAACTGCCCAGCAGTTGCCTCTCTTTTTATTTCTGTTCTTTCATTTCAGTACCTTTAAATTCTGTATTTACATTTCAGTCTTTTACATTCTGTAATTTACCTTTCTGTGCTGTTTCTTTTCTGTATTTACATTTTAGTACTGCTTACTTTCAGTCTTTCCATTCTGTAATTTATTTTTCAGTTCTGTAATTTCCAGTATTACAGAAACAGTCCAGCAGTTTAGTAATTATACTATTCTGTCTGGCAGTTTCAAACAATTACAATTCAGTCCAGCAGTTTAATAATTTATATTAATCTGTCTGGAATTTAAATTAGTGTAATTTTAATTCTGTTGAGTCAGGAATTGTAATTTATATTCCAATTGTGAGAAATAAAATTGTTTATTTCCTTTGCAGTCCTTTGTTATTTATTTTATTGTTTTTCGATATAGTACCAAAACCAACAATGACCAATTTACATATTTAGAGAAATATTTCTGGTAAATAAAAATAGTCCAAGTAGTTTCACTTCCAAGTAATTTCCAGCTCATTTTAAAGTGTAAAGCATTCATAACATCAGAAAGATATCTAAGTCCTAAACCACCTTCAGCAATAAGTTTGGTAATTTTAGACCATTTAATCTAGTGGTGTTTATTCTTACCCTCAAAATTACCCCAAAATAAATTAGAGAAAGTCATTTGAATTTTATCCAAAATAATCTTAGATGGATGTAACACAACAAGGAGATGAATGGGAAAAGAAGATAACAGTACATGCTTAATCAGAATTATTTTAGCACCATGATTTAAAATATTACTCTTCTAGCTAGCTACGTTTTTACAAATTTTACCAAGTATAAGATTATACATATTAGCAGTAAGTTTAGCATAACAAAGAGCGATACCAAGATAATTAGTAGAAAAATTACCTTCATAGAAACATGTGACCTCAACAATAATACTTTTCCTAGTTTGTCTATATGTTAAGAACATACTTTTGGACCTGTTAAGTAATTGACTTGAGGCTTTCTCATACTCTTACCAATCATATTCATAAGATTAGTAAGATTTCTCTTACTGCCATTAGTAAAGATCAATACATCATCAGCAAATAAAATGTGAGAAAAAGGTTTAATATGAGGTGGAATTTTATAAGTAATAAGTAAACCTTTTACATTTATATATTTTAATCCTCTACTCAACACTTCTTCAGCAATAATAAAAAGTAAAGGAGATAAAGGGTCTCCCTGTTTAACACCCCTGCTGGAAGAGAAATATCCATGCAAAACATCATTCACACTGATAGAATATTTAGCATAAGCACATTTCATGACTAGGTTAATCCATTTTTTTACAAAAACTAAAATCATATAGAACAGATCTCAGAAATTTCCAATCAAGTTTATCAAAAGATTTGGCCATATCCAATTTAAAAACCACATTACCCCCTCTAGTTTGACTACCAATATGAATTAAAAGTTCTTCAGCAAGTAATATAGCATCAGAAATATTTCTACCTTACACAAAACCACTCTGGTTATTAGAGATAATTTTAGGTCAAATATTTACAAGTCATTTAGCCAAAATTTTAGTAAAAACTTTATAAAAAAACTTGACATAAACTAATAGGTCTAAATTGAGAGAAATCAGTGGGATTGTCAACCTTAGAAATCAAAATTATGAGAGGTGAAACAAAAGTTTGAGGAAATGCCTCACCATTGAAGAAGCCAATGACAGCCTCACACACATTCTCTGAGATAATATCCCAACATTTTAAAAAGAAAATGAAGGAATATCCCTCTGTACCAGGGAATATCAATAGAAATTGATTTAACTGCATTTCTTATTTCCTCTTAAATTGGAGTGTCTGTCAATCTGTTGTTATCATTAGTATCCACCAAAAAATGAATGACATTTAAAAGAGAAGAATCCTCACTAACACCCGCATGTTTAAAATGATTTTCAAAAAAGTTTTTTGCCTCATCTTTAATTTCATTAAAATTATTTGTGCTAGTACCATTAGAGAGATTGATATGTTTTATACACTCTTTAGCCCTTTTATGTTTAATCATTTGATGAAAAAAAATACTATTTCTATCTTATTCCTCTAACCATTTAACTTGATCCAAGCATATGCTTATATATGAGTTCATCTCTTCCTATCACAAGCCTTTCCGTGGGAGAGGATGAACTCTAATACTTAATATATGGATTTTTTCTGTGCATATCAATTGATATTTTATGTGTGTCTACCAATAAGTATATATTTTTTTAGTGCATACTTAGAGAGGAGGTTTTAAAGCTCATTTCAATTAGTATAGACAACATGTGTATATATCAATGTTTTAAATAGCGTTATCGCTATCGTAGCGTTTTTTTCGAGAGAAACGCTAAAAGCGCTAATAGCGTTGCTACATAGCGCTTTGCGGTGTATTTTTTTTTTTTTTGCGTAAATATGCACTAAACTTTAGAATATATAACAATAAAAAAAGAAATGTATAGTTATATTATATAGTAATAAAAAAAATCGAAAAAAAAAATTGTTGTAGGTGAGTTTTGAACTTAGGTCTGCTGGAATTTACAACATTGTTTAAACCATCTGGACTCCACACACTTTTATGAAAATTACACAATATATATTAATTATTTAGATATGCTGTTTTTTTTCCTAACTCGCTATTTACGCTTTTGGTCTAGAATTTCGCGCTTTTTGCGCTTTTGGTCCACTATAACGCGATTTTAGCGCAATTCCAGCCAAATAATGGTTTTTCGTTGCGTTTTTTTTCCAAAAAACGCTATTTCACGCTATATAGCGCGATTTTTAAAACATTGGTATATATGCAGTGGTGGTAAGAAAGAAGTACATGACAAGTGGTATAACAGATGGTATGAATTGCATAACAACTGGTGTTCACTTTTGAAAGTGTATTGTGTATGCAGTTAAAAATTTAGATCATCTAGTTTAAAAATGGTATGTACTTTAATTAGAGTGAGTATGCAATTTGTGATTTGTATATTTGGATATGCTCCCCAAAGAAAATGGTATGCATTTATAAAAAAAAAATGATACATTTTTTGAAATGCATACTGAAAAATACGTTTGCCTAATATTGTGAATGTTGGTACACGTTTCAGTTATAACTAAGGTTTTATTTCAGTTATAACTGAAGAGTTCTGACAGAATAGTAAATAACACTATGCGTTTAATAACGAAGTTCGATGTGTTGACCACATCTACGTTTCCAAGCCACTCATCTAGTTTTTATTGATATTGTCAAGTTTACAATATTAAACTTAAATCTTACAATACTCAATAACTCATTCACTAGTATTTGCCTATCAAACTATTGCTCGTTCCTAACATCTCTCAATATCTAATGACATTACGTCACGAATTTCTCTCAAATAATAATTTTTTCTCTCAAATATATCGCGAGTCTCTTTCTATTTGCTGTATAATCTATAATGTAGAGAAACAAAATATTAGAGTATAATTGGTTTTATTTATAGCCTTACAAAAAATGCTAATCATAATCAAATATGAATTATTTCATTTTTCTCTCTTTCCTTCTTATACTAGAAGTGTTCTTTACTCGACTTTCAAGTCTTCTATTCTTATAAGAAAATATATTTAATATATTCATTCTAATCTTCTAAAATTTACTTCATATCTTCTAGATTCGCTCTTTACGTTTTTGTACTTTTTAGACTATATTTGACCGAATCTTGAACTACAAGTTTCTTTCAGCTATAACTGAAGTTGTAACTTCAACTTGAACTTTATCATAATTTAACAAACGTGTTACACATTAACTGTTAACATAATGAAAGTTCAATCTAAATTAACTCAATCTATTTTTGACAATATAGTGACAAATAAATACGGTACACTAGCCTTATATTTTGGACCTAACACATACTAATAGATATGCACATAAGCATTTTCGAGTTATCTCATAATTGCAGGTGCATTTTCAGATTTGTCAAACTTTCGGAAGGTTCTGTATCAAAGCTCAAGCCAACCTATCAGAGTCCCGAACAACCGCTTAAGCCTTAGTGGAGCTTGTCGGATCACCGAAGTTATAATAAGCTTTCCCCACTGGAGCTCCTGTGAGCTCACTAGAGCTCTGCCGGAGATCTTGAGGGGCAGACCCGGGATCGAAACTTTGCAAATGTATAGTTAGACCAAAATAAAGTTAATACTTTACTTTTTTTTGCTACTATAAATGTAAAAAGTAATGCTCAAAATAAATTAACTTAAATATTTACAATACACTTGTCAGTTTCAAACCATTGTATAAAAAATAAATTTTAGAGACTAAGTTTTAATCTAGTATGTAGAAGCTGCCAATTCATATTTTTTGGATAAATTTAGAATCAAATTAGGGTACTTTTATAAAATATATTACAAAATATGATAGAATAGTAAGATTGGTCTAATGGTTGACAACACAAATTGAATCCTCAAGAGCCAAGTTTGATTTGTAGCTCTGGTTGTATTTTAAACTTTGTTTTTACGCAAAACTCAACTTAAATGTGCCAGGTAACCTTTTTACAAAATTCCTATATATAGAAAACTTATTTCAAAAATTTATAGGTGACCGTGCTCCTCAAGATTCAAGCTGGGTCTGTCCTTGGTGGTGACTGAGGGTAGTAGTCGTCGGTGAGAGCGGGATGAGTTGGGCTGGGTTGTTGAGTGATTCATATAAGCAATGCGGTTTTGGGAAAGAAATTAATGTTTTGAGTTGTATCTTTCGGTATTACACTTTGACTCATTCTAATTAATTGGTCACTATTAAAATACGTAAGATCTCACTTTCTTCTTCTTCTTTCTTTCCAATAAGATAATTTGGTTATTTAAGCAGAAAAGGGAAAAACAAATGACAATTAATGGTAGATAAATATTTTCTGGTAGTTATAAACTGAAGAGTTAATCGGTAATCATGATATGAGAGAACACTCTCTATAAGCAGTTGATAGTTAAAGTTTTGGAAATGTGGAATGCTAAACTGAAATATTTCGTGCATGTTATCCATATATCTAAATTAAGTATTTAATTCATAATTGTATTGTTATTTCTATCGTTAACTAAAATAGTTACCTAACAATGCATTATTTTATCTCCATTAGTTGCGTTTAAATATGTGTTATCTTTATAAATGTTAAAAAAATTATTAAATTTAACAATATTTTTAATGTTTGTAACTGGTGACATGACAAACACAGCCCATAATTAACATTATTATCTCCTATTAATTCTCCACATAAGAATAGTGACCAGTAAAATAAAAGAGAAATTGTTAATTAAAAATTGATAATATTGTTAACATGAAACTAATGTGTTTATTAAATTTAAGATTGCATATGTGTCATTTAACATCTTCTTAAACGATAATATGTCACTATTTAATATTAAAAAGTTAACAAAAATATTATGCATGCTCACTAAATTGTCATTAAGTATTAGCTTGTTCCTTTTAAAAACGTTCTTATCTGGTCCAAAACATAATACTAAAAATTAGGAACGGCCACAGTAGTTTAGACAAGGAGTTCAAGAAGTTGGATTTTTATACTACACTTTTTCTGAAAAAACGTACAAACCGTAAAAAAAATCTACAGTTTACAGTGTTTTTATACAAACCGTAGATTAAATCTACGGTTTACAGTGATTGACTGTAAACCGTAGATTTAATCTACGGTTTATATTATTTTTTCATTAAAAAAATTTACATAAAATAAATTTGGTCAATTTTAACAATTAAAATTAAAATATTGAATATTCTTTTCAAATTAAACATGATTTTTTTTAATAAAAAAACTAAATGCCTTATTCTTAAAATTTTACATAAAATAAATTTGATCAATTCTAACAATCTCTCAAAATAAATAAAAAATTTAGACAAATTTACACACAAAAAAATTGACTTAATAAATTTTATGTTTTTGGTTCATGTTATATTTTTGTCAAGTGTATAAGTTGATATTTATTGAATCATTAACTAAATCGTCAATTTTTGTGAAGTTTTTTTGGTTTGTTTTTAATACTTGTATAACGCAATATGAAACATTAACTAAATCGTCAATTTGGTGTCAATCGTCAATTTTATTGAATGAAACAATCATAAATTATATAAATTTCATAAAAGAAATTAACTCAATATGCAAACATGAACTAAATTTCATAAAACATATTTATTAAACATTTGTTTACATCATATAAATTTACAACAACTTGGAAAAAAGAATTACATAAAATTAAAAATAAAAAACTGATTATGGACTTGAGAGGTCTATAGCTTCTTCTTCATTTGCAATTTGCTTCCCCGATTGCCTTTCCAGCGCCATATATAACTTGAAATTTGGTCGAAAAAGTTACTTCCATGGCGCAGCTGCCTCAGTACGTGTTTGTTTCCACCGTGCTATAATTTCTGGCATTGGAAAGATCCCTTCTTTAGAAATAACCTGAGCATAGTGACAACTGTTGACGAACACTATTACAGTCGGGATGTAATATGTCGTTTCCTGAGGCGGACCAGTATAAAGAGGTAAAAAAGTGGCGTTCCATACTTGTACCCCTCCATTTTTATTTTCCCATAAGTACAACAATACAATTGGCATATTGTAATGAGAAGCAATTAAAAAACCATAAGACAGAAATCTCATCCATTTGTCAGAAGGGGAGGGATTTGTAGGATGATAAAAATTTAAACTTGATAAAATATAATCATACCGGTAACCTTCAAAATCAAGACTCTCAAACAGCTCATAATAAACACCTTTCATTTGCTGCAGCTCTTGAAACAACTCACATCTTACCGCATACCAATCATCTTCCCCATGCTCTTTACCCGTCGCATTTGCAAGTACCCGGAATCCACAGTTACCATCCCCACGCACATCATAAACCGTTTCGATGTAACTATGTAACATGACCCATATTTGGTCACTGTACATGAAGGTTGGCCTATTGGGGGTGGGTTTAGGGTTCTGGTTTCGCGGCCTCCTAGTTGGGTTTACCCTTACCTCTGGTGTTTCATCCGCCTTACCTTTGCCCTTGTCTCTACTAGCACCAGCACTCTATTCCTCCACATACTCCCATCCTGACTTATCTCTCTTACTAGATTTGTCTCCTTTTCTAGGTCTCCTCCTATTTTGTCTCACTTCGGGGTCATTCATGGATGTTCTAGATGGTACGGTTATCTCTCGGAGTTGTGTTTTCATACGCCGTTTTTCAACATTAGTTTTGCTAGAATAAACACTTTTAAACTCTTCTAGATCACCCTCTACCCCATAATCATCGGTGTTCCCATTATCATCAATTACGTATAATTTTTTCCAGAATGGATGAACATATTCTAGAGGAAGAGGCTTCCCGAATAAAATATGTTCACTCATAATATGATGACAAGGTAACCCGTGAGACAATTTGAAACCGCAAGAACAATTCTCATCAGCCTGGCCACTACATTTTTTGTGTTCTTGAAATAATAAATCAAATGCATAGTGTGTGATATACGACCTAAGATTTATAAATAGAGGTGTTCGTTCAGAATGTGGAAAATAAGACTTGCATTTATCCAACTTCATCTTAATATCCTCAAACTGTTTTTCTAGTATTCTATTCACCTCTACCCAAACATTTTCAAGCGTGCCAGTATTTATGGAAAGAGATCTTTTTAGCTTAGCATGTTGTTGTTCGGCTCGATTGCTAGTTCTGTTACCTAGATGTGTTGTATGGTTGGTACAGCATGCAACAAACTTTTCAGCATAATCATTTAAAAGCTTGTCTACATACTTAATCACAGCAGGGTACGATTTGTAAGAGGAATTGAAAGAAGCTCGGTTATGATTGTACTCCTCTATCGACTCAGAATCAACCAATAAACCCCAATAATCTAGAAACGTTTGCCACTCCTCGTCAGTGATTTTTTTTTGGCAGTTTTTCAAAATATTTTTTGCAATATGAAAAGTGCACAAAATATGATGAGAATCGGGAAAAATATCGGATAAAGCATTTATCAAGGCCATTTCCCTATCGGTTACAAACACCTTAGGTAGTATACAACCCTCCAATGTATCTTGAATTTTTCCAATGCCCATATATAACTTTCCTTTGTCTCATCACTCATGAAAACAAAACCTAAACAATATGTTTGGTTCGTTGATGTCATTCCTACGACTTCTAGAAATGACATATTAAAATGGTTTGTCCTATATGTACAATCCATTAACAAGACATCAGGAAAAGCTTTGAACATCCTTATAGAATCGGGGTGTGCAAAAAACAAGTTCTCAAGGCAATGGGTTGTTGGGTTCATATTATAGTAGAATGTGTAGCGATGTCTATCCAACAAATTAAACAGTTCCTGTATCGGGTTTCTACCATCTCGTTTTTTAAATTTCAGTCCAGCCAAAAAATTATGTATCGTTTTAGTGTTTGATACATTGTCAGGATTTCGATTTTTTATGGCCTCTAATATTGCACCAACTTTAAAACTACTTTGCCTTAAAGTTTTAACAATTTCTTTTTCATCTTGGGTTAAACGAGCACGTCGTGCTTGCCCTTGGAGGTAAGTTGGAGGTGGGTGGTTATGTTGTCCATTTTCTACGTGACACATCCATTCACCATTAACTACGTAACCTTTAATGAAAAATGGACAATCTTTTTTCTTTGTACCTGAATTTACGGAAGATGGTTTCTTTTTTTCGTAAACCCCCGATTTATCACACACAATATCAACATACGGTGTTCTGCTCCCATCACCCCCTCCAGACCTACGAATCGTAAGAATGAAACCCCAATTTCCAGCCACATCAGCAAGCATTTCATCATTGTATCCCAAGTCAATTCATCAACTTCAAAGTGCTCTGAATAATCAGTTAGCTCATCGTTTGAGCCACTGGATGAATTCGCATTGTTGTTATTCCATTGGTTGTTGTCATAACCATAGTTGTAATTCATTTTTGAAAAGTGTTTGTTTATATTTGTTTTTGGGGAGAAATGAGTATTTTTTTAGAGATTTTTGAAAAGTGTTTGTGTTTGATTTTAGGGTTTGTTAGAATTGGCAAAAATGAGCCATATTTATAGTGTTAATTTCAGAAACCCCACAAGGTGGTGTCATTTCCAAACTTTAATAATGCATTGAGTAGTCATTTTCGGATAGGGTTATCAACTCATAATAATTCAAAAGTGATAAGGTGTTGTCGGATTTATTTTGATAGATATGGTATCCAATGTCATTTACACTACAAACCGTAGATTACTTTTACAGTTTGTAGTGTTTTTTTTGGTGTAGTCATTTCCAAACTTTAATAATGCATTGAGTAGTCATTTTCGATATGGTTGTCAACTCACAATAATTCAAAAGTAATAAAGTGTTGTCGGATGCATTTGATGGATATGGTATCCAATGTCATTTACACTACAAACCGTAGATTATTTTTACGGTTTGTAGTGTTTTTTTTTTTACGTTAATAACCGTGATTCAGTGCAAAAAGTACATTCGTAAAAAGACCACTGCTTAAATAAAGGGTACAAACCGTACATTTTTTTTACAGTTTGCATAAAATACATACAAACCGTACATTTAATGTACGGTTTGCACAAAATACATGCAAACCGTACATTTAATGATTGTCTATGATGATCGAACGGAACATCATCCTGAACGTACTCCGACCCCGCAAAAGAAGCACGACGACCATGACCGCTTGAACTCGGACCCGGACCCTGATCTGTAGTCGGGGGTCGACCTCCACTAGATCTTCTACCCCCGCTACGCCCGCCGCTACTAGATTCGCCTTTCCCTCTGTCTCTTTCGTCGGGACGCCGACAACTTGAAGCCCTAGTGTAAGTTCTTGGGTCGTAACGTAGGTCGTCATCACCATCGTCGTCGTCGTCGTCATCGTCATCCTCCTCATCCGACTGTTCATCAGCTGACCCATACGGATTCATTCCCATTTCAGCGAACTCCGCACGTAGTAAGTCCATGTCCGTTTTCATTTTCGCCCGTTTGAACGATTTGAAACTGCGGCGCAACATCGCTTTCTGAAAAAAAAAAATTACGATTTATTAGTATTGAAATATACAAAAAAATAAAACAACAAACAAATATTAATGAACTTTAACTAGTTGTTACCATTTTATTGAGCAGACCCGTATGCTCTCGGAAACCGTGAGATGGCCGGGCAAGTTCAAGTGGGTTTATAAAGATGCGGGTCCTCTCTCTATACCATCTCATGTAATCCGGTGACGTCCCCGTACCAAATTCGCCATTAACAAGCCGGTTGTGGCGGTCATTCCACACGGTTATAAACTCTGCAAAAAGTGCAGGCCAATCGTGTTTTTGTCCAATCCCATATCTTCTATCCTTGCCGTGACCCTGTCTGGGTTTCCAAATATATGTAGGGACCCGCTGAACAAAATCGAACTGTCTCATGAACCTGTCCGCGGGGTGGAACTCAATCTTCTCATTACAAATGAGAGGCACAGAAC
The DNA here is from genome assembly GCA_963682055.1 of Primula veris. Taxonomy (NCBI): domain Eukaryota; kingdom Viridiplantae; phylum Streptophyta; class Magnoliopsida; order Ericales; family Primulaceae; genus Primula; species Primula veris. Next base: position 20,007,732 of record OY821748.1, on the reverse strand, counting down.
AATGCCACATATAACGACCCCGCGTGCAGTATTCCGGATAGTCATCGAGATTCCCGTAAGGTTGCCACACTATCTGTAATCAACAAAATTATTATTAGAATATGTAAACAAGGGTTTAAAAATACTAGTAATAAATTCTGCGAACATAAGACCAATGCAAACATATACAACATATAATACGTAAGTTGCATGTAGAAAATAAGAAAGTTAAAATTTACCTGTTCATGCGACATATTGTCAAACTGGTCACGTATGTGGACCACATTATGTTCGTAGACATATGGCTTAAGGTTAGTTTGTCTCCAAATCTTCCATCTGTAATATACAAACAAAACCCGATAAACAATAAATATAAATAAGATAAGTAAATGATAGATGACACAATAAAAAAAACACAAATCCAATACAAAAACTAAATAATATCATACCTGTAACCGAGGGGGAACCTAGGCCAGCTCTCAGGTGGCTCGATATCTTCCGGCAGCTCTTCAGATGGTCTAACCGGCAGTAGTCTGGTCATCACCCACATATCGAGAAACATCACCACCCCGCTTACTCCGTTTGCCTTACCACGTACCAACTTGCATAGATTAGCCTCTAACCAGGCCAGAATAGTTGATCCCCAACTATACTCAGCACATGTGTCAAAATCTTTCAGAAATGGCAGAGGCCAGAGTGGAATATGATCACTGCTCTTATCTGAAAACACATGTGCCCCCAGTAATAATAACATGTCAGCCCTGGACTGATATAGTAAACGCTCCTCATTAGGGTTGGGTGGTAATTCACCAAAGGTGTGTAACATCCAATCAAGTCTAATTGTCAAACAGTTTGTATCCACTTGATTGTCAGCCGGTCTAACACCCAACAAACTCTCTATCATATCTAACCTGCTCGCCCTGTTATCATTCCGCTCCGATCGGGTAACAGCAAGACCATCCACCCTGAGACCAAGCATATTCTCTACATCCTGTAAAGATATCCCCAACTCTCCACCGACAAAATGGAACGAGTGCGTCTCATCACGCCACCTATCAACTAAGGCTGTAAGCAAGCCTCGGTCTACGCTATAATTACCTATAGTGTGAATACCATAAAAACCAGCCCTAATCATATTTTGAACTACTCTATCAGGCGTCGGTATCTGCCAACTATAATTATAAACCCTAATCTTATGGACATCTCCTCTACCCGCTTCTCTTCCAGCATCCCAAGTCTGATTAGAAATATGACCGGTCTGTCGTAAATGCCCAACTTGCCTTTAATCTGTGGACCTGGCTCTGCCATCCTAACTATTTTTATTTTTAACAATAAAAACAACATAAGAAACATACACATTTAATGATAACCAAACATTTATTTTAATTATCTAATTAAACAATGATAACCAATTAATGATAACCAAACAATGATAACCAATTAATGATAACCAAACAATGATAACTCAATGATAACCAATTAATGATAACTAAATAATGATAACTCAATGATAACCAATTAATAATAACCAAACAATGATAACTCAATTATAACCAAACAATGATAACTCAATTTTTTAATCATAACCAAACAATGATAACTCAATTTTTTTTATAAAACAGATAAAATATCAACAACCCCAATTTTTATTGGTGATTTGGGCAAACAAACTAATTAAAAAACATAATTTTATAAAAACTCCTAATTTTCAAAACGGGTAAATATTAATAAAGCGTAACAATTTTTATTTTTCTCAATCAAAACAAATAACCATTATAAACATGTAACATCATAACCAAACCATTAGTAATAAATATCTAAATAAACAAATTTGAATAAAAACCCTAATTTTTTTATTAAATGGGACAAATATCAACAATTATTATAATTTCTATAATTAATATAAACAAACAACAAACAATTATATATAGCTAAGTGAATTATCCATTTGCATATTTTATATATTTTTTCCTATTTTACAAATTGAAATTACACAAAAAAAATAAATAATGCAAAAATGGGACAAATATCAACAATTATTATAATTTCTATAATTAATATAAACAAACAACAAACAATTATATATAGCTAAGTGAATTATGGATTTGCATATTTTATATATTTTTTCCTATTTTACAAATTGAAATTACACAAAAAAAATAATAAATTAGAGAATAAAAGAAATACCTTGAATTATGGATAAATTTGATTGATGATTTGGGGTTTTTTGTTAAAAAAGTTGATAGGTATTGTAGTTGATTGATTTGGGTGGTTTTTTTGGATGAAAATTGGGGGGTTTTTGAGAGAAAGAGAGAGAGTATAGTATAAAAGTTTTTTTTTTTTTTAAAAACGTGAAATTCTGTTTTCAAGAGACTGTCTGTGTAATTTTTGCGCAGGGACTGACTGTGTAATTTCTGAAAAATGGAGACTGACTGTGTAATTTATGCAGAATTGCTGCAGACCGTAGATTAAATCTACGGTTTACAGTGATTGACTGTAAACAAGATATAAAAAACCCAGCATATATATTAATGTTACATTTATGTTCAATTTACACCCTTAACTTCTACAATTAATTCCAGAATGTAGATAGACCTGTTTCATAAAACTAGAAGAACATTAATCTCGGTTGTTTTTTGTTTTCATACATTTAATTTATTGATTTTGTTAATATTTAAGCACGTAAATTAGCTTTTAACGACAAAAGTTAGTTCGGAAATAGGGCAGAAACATAACCATAACGATTAACGAAGCTAGAGAGTTGTCTTTTTATTTACCAGAAGTGTTGCCCACGTTCGACTACTTGATAGGTGAAAACTCATGAAGTTTATCCAAGGCGTATAACCACCAGCCAAGTTGTATATACCTTTACAAAATTGGATATGGGCAGGCAATTGTAATATTCAAAAAATATATAGAGTTTATATGCACGTTACCAAAGCAATGGGATTTACTGCAAAAGCAAAACATTTGTAAGTTGTGACATGTCAAGATGACCTACATGCACTTTCACCTTTATTAATTGATGTTTTAGAAAAGTGAAAACTTGAAAACTTGAAACAAAAATAAAAAAAACTTGATATACTAAAAAAAGATCACTAAACAAATTAGGACTTCGATAGGAAAATATAGTACTGTCTTAATCGCCTACTATTAAAAGTTTCTCAGTTTCACACATACTAGTCACATGCATCTTTTATTTGCACAAAAAAGTTATTCACATTAGTATAAACGGTGATATTCTAGACAGAATTTTCATTAAAACTAAATGTCAAAATGAGAATAGTTCTCCGAGGATAGAGATTCTTCCTTCCGTTTCTATTTAATTGTTCATTATAAAACTACATGCAATTTTGATCGGTCAATAACTTGTATCAAAATTGTTGGAATGAAAATTTTCAAAAGTTGATTATATAGTTCAAATGTTAAATTTTATAATTAGATTTAAAAAAAAATCATTTCGACAATTTTAATATAATTTATAAGGCGATCAAAATTGCACGTAATTTCATTATGGACAATTAAATGGGAATGAAGGAGTAGATTTTCAAGTCATTATAAGTAACTCCTTTTTGGCAAGTACTATCGCAGCTAAATATCTGTATAATTTAGGGAAAATGATAATTTATTACATATTTAGAAAATTATTTACAAAAAGGCCGGTTGTTTTGAACTTGATAACTCTTTTATAAAAAAACATTTTTTTTATTTACAAATAGATGCATATGTCATTAAAAAATCGAAAAAAATATTTAAAAATTATAAAATTAAAAACAAAAATAAAAAAAACCAAAATTTTTAAAAATATATGTGATCATGTCTAATCATGTTCAATCCTGCATGTCTAATCATGTTTGATCTTGTCTAATATTGTCCAATATTGTATTTCTAATCCTGTTTAATCATATCTAATCATGTCCAATCTTGTTTGATACTATGTATAAATTTTTGGAAGAGTTACAAATATGTACATATCAATCAACTTAATTATAAAAAACACACATATGTGTATTTCTTTACAATAAGGTGCATTCACTTATTTATAATTAGGTATATATGTCATAAAAAATAACTAAATATACAAAAAACAAAAACAAACAAAAAAATTCAAAAAAATTCAAAAAAAATCAAAAAAATTGAAAAACTTAATTAAAAAATCAAAAAAACTCTACATAGTATCAAACAGTATTAGACATGATTGAACATAATTAGATATGATTAAACAAGATTAGACATAAAAGATTGGACATGATTAGACAGGCTCAAACAGGATTAGACATACAAGATTGAACAGAATTAGACAGGATCAGACATGTTTTTTGTATAAAAAATATTTTTTAAAAATTTTTGTTTCTTTAATTTTGGCTTTTAATTTTTAATTTTTTAAATATTGTTTTTCAAATTTTATGGATTTTTTAATGGCATATGTATCTATTTGTAAACAAGTTCACAAAATATGTATTTTTTTTTTATAAAAGAATCATTAAGTTCAAAACAATCGAATTTTTTTATAAATAAGTTTCTAAAGATCGACTAAATTGTCATTTCCCCCAGATTTTTTGATTTTATTTAAAAAAAAATTCAATTTTTTTGATTTTTGATTTTTTTTGATTTTTTTTTTGGTAGACTTACAAATAAGTACATATCAATCAACTTAATTACAAAAAACCCACTTATGTGTACTTCTTTACAATCAAGTACACCCCTATTTGTAAAGAAGTATACATATGTGGATTTTTTATAATTAAGTTGATTGGTATGTATGTATTTGTAAGTCTGCTTATAATTTACGTCACTACAAGAAATTACAAATTTTACAACAATAGATTATGTGGCCTAAAATCCATTTTTTGTTGCCAAAAGATATTGCAACAAGGTATAATTTGTTGCCAGGCTTGTTGCCAAACCTTTGTTGCTAAAATTTTCCGCAACAATTTAAAATATTGATGCTAAAATGAGATTTTCTACAACAAAGTAAATTGTTACAAATCAATAATTTTAATGTTGCAGATGCAAAAAATTATGTTGTTGTTTCTTGTTTTTTTGTTGTTAATAGAAGCAAATTTTGTTGCCATTCCAACAATATTCTATTGCCTTCCCAGATTTTTTTGTTGCAACTTGAAGAAATTTGTTGCTTATTAATAGACTATTTTCGTTGCAAGATGAAATTTTATTTTATTTTATTTTTTATAATGTTAGTATTGATGAATTTTTCTGGCCAAACGTTTCAAAGTTTGTATATATATGAAGCCCGTTAATATATTTACTCAAATACACATTCACTGGTAACAAGAAATAAAAAAACTATGATTAAACATGTCAAGATTATAAAACATGAAATGTACCATTCAACATATTCACAAAATAAAAACACTAATAAACACCTGTTCAAACATTCCAGTAGAATTTAAACAACAAAAGTGAAATCAGTAAACAACAGAAGTGAAATCAGTAAAACTACACTACTGTAACTACTAACTACGAAGATTCACGAAAAAAATTCAACATCGCAATCTTTGAAGATTTATACAACGACCGCTCTTACCCTAGCTACCATACATAATCAAATCCTGCAAAAAGAAAAAAAAAGATATGTGAATACAAAATTAAAAATAATAAGTTAAGACGATTATAATTGACTTATTAAGTATAGTTTATATAAAAGTAGCTTTTTAGTGAGGTTGATCAAATCAGTTAAGAAACCGTCTAATAATACCACACTAATAAATTTTGTATATCGATTTGCTTACTCTTCAAATTTTTTGTTCTGATCTGTAATCATATCTTTCAATGACTTAACTTCGGCTTCCTGGTTATCAAATTTTTGCTCATATTCTTGGCATACGTTCCTAAGAGTGTGAACCTGGGACTGAAACTCATCGTTGTGTTGTGCAATGAATTCACCGCTAAATTTTCTCTTAGATGATGCCTTCCGACCAGGTCCCAATCCTTTTAAATATTTTTGTTTGCCAAACTACATTTGACATAGTTCTTCTGGTGAAAGTACTTCTTCTCCATTAGCCATGTTATCATTTTACAGCTGTTGTAGTGCAATATGTAATTCAAAGAAAAAGTAAAAGGCTAAATTAAAAAGATACACTAACAGAAACAAACTCGAAGATATGAGTAGAATAGGTAATAGGACTTACAAAGTCTTCTTCACAACGTTTTGGTCAATCCATGCGCCACCTTTCTTCTTACTCCTTTTATGAGATCTTTCAAAAAACTGGAGAAATTTTGGTGGCCCTTGGTCTTCTTTTGCATTAGACAAGTAAAATAATAAAATTTAATCACAACACAAAACCATTATTACGATGCAACTAATAGTTACCAGTTAGTACATGTTTTATTTGGGTTTTACCGGTCAACGAATAAAAGTCATAACAACTTCTTAATTACTCAAGGTTTAGTTATATCAAAAATTAACTATATACCATCAGAATATACTCTAATCCCATTTTAAAACCTGAAGCAGCGACATATATATATATATATATATATATATATATAATTTCCAGAATTCGAATTCTAACTTGACAGTATAAACATGGGAATCTCGATATGACATAAACAACCCAGTTTATAAACTAACCTTGGTGGTTAAATCATAAATCCCCGAAGCAAAAGATTGAGATCCCATAGTATGTGGATAACTCACTTGGCTATGATTTTCCTTGTTGATTTTAGAACGTTTCTGCAAAAAATATAAATTTCTTTCTTAGGCAAAACTTCACCCAAGCAAAGATAATTGCAAAAAAATATAATAACTAATAACGATACTTTTTGAAACACACTTATCTAATTACGGTGCAAAAACAATCCAGCCACAGCTAAGCTACTAATCATCATCATCGATCAAAAACCAAAATAGTTAACCTATAAAATTGTAGGCTACGCATCTCAAATAGTAGCCAAAATTTAAAGAGACCTTGTTCACAAATTCCAACTACACTCAGATTGATACCCTTTATTTCTTTGGCCAACAAATTTGTTGGTCGGGAAACTACTTATTATCATTTTCATGCCAACAATCTCCTTTCCCTTTGAGGAACCGAATCTTGACAAACTGATTGAGTAAAACACACAACAAATAAAAGTTAGATTATCATACGCGTTTGGTAATCTCAACGCTTCATTTACAAGCTCTTCAGCGCACTGTCATGGATCATTATGCTTACGCACTCCACGGCGTACCAATTCCACTACATTAAATATATCATAATATATCGTTTAATAGTGATGAGCATACGGGTCTTTACCTTTGGCCAAGATTATGTCATAGTAAAATCTATACAAATTTTGGCACTTTGCATTAATAATTTCAGTAGTTGTATCTTTCGTACCAGAACCTTCTATATGAAACCAATCCTACAAGTAAGCAAAATGTACTAAATAATAGCTTTACAACAGTTTGTTCAAGTTTATATTAAATAAATTTTCGAAAAAAAAATACCACTACCCCTTGCACAATGGATCTTTTAATAATCGGATCAATATCCTTCCAATAGGAAACTCCTTATACGGGGGATTTTTTCCTAACTTGGAGTCCCAATGCAGTTGCTACTGTCTACGCGTTCTGTCCCACTAATGCGTTAAATTTTTCATTAACATGGACAATGATTTTATACCCTCCATATGTTTAAAGAGTCGTGCCATATATTTCTTTTTAGTTACGCCACGCACCCTTCGACTTTGAGAAGTTTCGGCCGACAATGATGATAATGCTATGATAAAGTTTTGAAAAAAAGTAAGACAAACATTACATTATAAAGTTTCCGCTCGTATTATCATAATAAGTATTGCGATAGAATCAATAGCTTTAACAAAAAAGAAAAACTGATTTGGATACTGTGTGTTAACTAGAACGATCAGAAAGAAGAATTCCGAATATAAACACATACCAACAACTTATTCAATCAAAACCCAGTAAAAGGAACAAATCAGAAACTCAACATTACTCAAAAAAAGTCTGCGTGATTTTAGCAACATGATTAGTCAAACCTGCAGCAAATATAACATTAAAAGGAAAAGGTTCGAAAGAAAGGGTGATCTACATATAAGAAGACCAAAACGGCATCGAATTCATCATGCATTATATTGCTTCACTGTCAATACATAGCTCCATTTATGATTCGTCATCGGAAACATGAGTAAAACAACTATCATGATCATCATTCACTCGTGCTCGTTTCCATGATCGCAAAATCACATCATCTGAAATCACCACATCCTCTACCTCACTGCTATTTACGTTAATATGCTCTTGATCGGATTCCTCAACTAGTATTGAGTCAGCATAAAATAGCATAAAAAAGTAATTTCCAAAATAAGGGTATGAGAAAGTTGAATTAAATCTGTTTGATTATATGCCAAAGTAATTTCCGTTCTACATTTAAAGACCGGTCAACTTTTAACATAAAATAGCAAGTAAAATTATTAATAAATTCAACATACTATTTTTTTATAAATAAAAACAGCGAGAAAACATCATATTACAACTTATGTGTATACTTACAATATTTATAAATAATTAAGAAAATGGTTTGGTTATGTTCGGTTTTAAACCACTAAAACCGCAAAACAAACCGATTAAATATGTTTATTAATTTTTAAATCGATTTAAACAAATAACTAATTGGCATAGTTCTGGTTTTTTAGTTTGGTTCTGTTCGGTCGCTATGATAGTTATGAACTTCTCTCACTTTATGCACCGTAATTTTTTTCTAACCCCTAGATAACCCCTAAATATCCCCCAACTCAAATAATGTGTAGAAAAGCATAGACCACGTTTTGGTGGTATTTGCTAAGATCAAAATATATATATATATAAACGTATTGTATATATATATATATATGTAGAGAGAGATAAAAGGAAAGAAACTGTATATATTGAATTAATTATTTTTCTGTGTACATTTTCCTATATATACATATATAATATTTACTATATAGTCCTGAGACTTACAAAAGTAACAGAACCAGTCCATTATACAGAAACTTCTATTTAGTACATTAAATATCAAAAGTAACAGAACCAGTCCATTATACAGAAACTTCTATGTAGTACATTACATATCAAAAGTAACAGAACCAGACCTGTATATTCAATATGCCCCCCTCAAGATGGAGAGTGGAGAGATAACACACCCATCTTGACCAGTAAATGCTGAAAACAAGATGCTCCAAGAGCTTTGGTGAATAAATCTGCAATATTGTTAGTAGTACTAACATATAAAGGATGAATAACATTCTGTATGATTAAATCCCTAATAAAGTGACAGTCCACTTCAACATGCTTAGTTCTTTCATGATTCACAGGATTATAAGCTAAAGCAAGTGCAGATTTACTATCTGTAAAAAAAGAAACTGGCTTTTCTGTTTTTATGCCTAAGTCTTTTAACAAACTAATTAGCCACAAAATTTCACAACTAGTAACTACTAATGCCCTATATTCAGCTTCAGCACTACTTCTTGACACAACTTTTTGCTTTTTGTTTTTCCATGATATAAGAGAATTGCCAAGAAAAATACTAAACCCTGTAACTGATCTCCTAGTATCTACACAAGCAGCCCAATCAGAGTCACTAAAAGCTTTTAAATCTAAGGAAGAGTTTGAAGAAAAGAAAATACCTTGAGCTGGATCTTTCTTTATGTATCTTAGAACCCTTAATGCTGCTGCATAATGTGACTGACTTGGTGCTGCTAAAAACTGACTTAACACATGAACAGAATAACAAATATCTGGTCTAGTAATGGTTAGATATAATAATTTACCAATCAATTTCCTATACAAAGTAATGTCCTCAAAAAAATTATCATCAGAATTAGTGAATTTTTGTTTTGTATCCATTGGAAAATTAGTAGGCTTAGAAGCTAATAAACCTGCATCTGCCAAAACCTTCAGTGCATATTTGACAAATATGGATACCTTTTTTGTTTCTTGCCACTTCTAGGCCTAAAAAATATCTTAAATTGCCTAAGTCTTTCAATTTGAACTTGTTATCCAAAAATATTTTAACTTCTCTAATTAGTTCTTGAGATGAACTACCTAGAACAATATCATCTACATATACTAGTAAAGCTAAAAAAAAACCATTTTTAGAAATAGTAAACAAAGAATAATCTGCTATTGACTGTTGAAAACCAAAAAAATAAAAGAGCACTACTTAGCTTGGAAAACCATTGTCTTGTTAACATCTATTTGAGCTAAAAACCAATTCTGAGAAGCTGCAGTAGCTAAAAAACACCTAACTATAGTCATTTTAGCAACTGGTGAAAAAGTGGCTTCATAGTATATTCCTTCAAGTTGGGTATAACCCTTAGCTACCAATCTAGCTTTATACCTTTCTATGGAACCATCTGCTTTATGTTTAATTTTAAAAACCCATTTGCAACCAATTGGTTGTTTGTTATTAGGTAATTCAGTAAGTAACCAAGTTTTATTGGTTTGTAAGGCCAAAATCTCATCTTTCATTGCTTGAATCCATAAAGGATCTGTACTAGCCTGTTTATAAGTTTTAGGTTCAATAACAGAAGAAACTGATAAACAAAATTTTTTATAGTCATTAGAAATGTTATCATATGTAATACAAGAACTTAAAGCATGAACATGATTTGATATAGAATGAACATTAGCAATATTGCTTAAAGCACAATGATAGTCTTGTAAATAGGCAGGGGGCCTTACCATTTCTTTTACTTCTTTTAACAGATGAAGTAACAGAATCACTGCTAGTCTTAGTATTATTCTGAGTTTGCTCACCATTAATTTCAGTATCCTTATCATTATTAGAAAAAGAAACAAGTTTTTCTTGTTTTAGAAAAGGAAAAAATCCTTCATAAAAAATAACATCCCTGGTAAGAAAAAAATCATTGGTATCTAAGTCTAACAATTTATAATCTTTTGTACTTGTACCATATCCTAGAAAAACACATTTCCTTCCTCTAGCATCAAACTTAGATCTATTTCTTCTTAAAGTACTAGCATAACACAAACACCCAAATACTTTTAAATGATTATAAGTAGGTTTATGACCATAAAGAATCTCATAAGGACTTTTATTGGCTAACAAAGGAGTAGGAGTCCTATTAATAATGTAGGCTGCAGTTAATACACATTCTCCCCAAAATCTCAATGGTAAATAAGACTGAAACCTTAAAGCCCTAGCAATATTTAACAAATGTTGATGTTTTCTTTCTACTATTCCATTTTGTTGTGGTGTTTCTACACAACTGGTTTGATGAATGATACCATTTTTAGAATAAAATCCCATTAGGTGAAATTCAGTCCCATTATCACTTCTTAAAATCTTAATTTTACTATTAAACTGTGTTTCAACCATTCTAAAAAACTGAGGTAGTATTATAGATGTTTCAGACTTGTGTTTTAACAGAAAAATCCAAGTACACCTAGTGTAATCATCTACTATAGTCAAAAAATAAACAAAACCATTGTAAGTAGGAATAGAATAATTACCCCAAATATCACAATGTATAAGCTCAAAAGCTTTATTAGCATGAGTACTACTTAATGGAAAACTCAATCTTTGATGTTTAGCAAGATGACAAACATCACAGGGAGTACAATTCTTAACAGTAAACTTTACTTTTACATCATCTGAAATCAAATTCAACACAGAAACAGAAGGATGTCCTAATCTGGAATGCCAAACATTAGGCTGATTATGTAAAACAGTACTATTACAGCTAGTATTTAAAGAACTATGAACACCCTCTTTCAAGAAAATATACAAACCATTCTTTGCTTCTGCCCTACCAATCATCTTCAAAAACACCTGGTCCTGAATATAACATGCATGTTTATAAAAAACTAATGAATAATGAGAGTCCCTAGCTAGCTTATTAACATAAACAAGATCATAGCCAAATGAAGGAACACACATAACATTATGTAACACTATACCATTTCTAAAGAACACACTCCCTATATGAGTTACTGCAGCAATTTGTGCACTAGGAAGATTAACATGAGAATTAACTACTTTAAAATGACTAAGATGACTTAAAGAAGCAACCATGTGCTCATTTGCACCACTATCAATAATCCACACATTGTAATTATATGCATCTTTATTTTTATCTAAAAGAACAGTAGAACAAGTTAAAGACATAACTGCCATGCCAGTATACACCATATTGGATTGTATATTAGGTGTTGTCACACCTTGTTGCTGCTGACCAGAATCTTGACACTTTTCTTGATCAGAAAACCCCTGTATATTCAAAGGAGTAGGAAGTCCTCCTAGCACCCCATTATCCCTATAACTATCACCCCCTTGATATGAAACTTGATGAACCATATTACCACCAGAAAAACCTTGACTAAACCCTCTTGGCCTTGGTGTCCAACCAGGTGGATACCCATGTAGCCTGTAACACCTATCTTTGGTATGCCTATTGGATCCACAATGTGAACATTTCATAGGATTACCCCTCCCCATATTAGGCCTAAAAGGTCTAAAATTATTGCTAGTAGAAGTAGGAGGCCTAAAGCTTTGATTAGAAGAACCCCTAGCCTGATTACCCTGATTAAACTGAGAAGCAAGAACCATATTATGCTGGTTTGCTACAACATGAACACCTATATTTGTTGTTTCTCCTCTTGTCCCATCAACTGATACATATCATTCACAATAGGCAGTGGTTTCATTAACAAAATCTGGCTTCTAACATGAGCAAATTTCTCATTTAATCCCATTAGAAAAATCATCTTAAACACCATATGTTCTCTTGCTATTATAGCAGCCATGAAATTACAACCACAACTACCAATATTGCCACAAGTACACCTAGGTATAGGACTTAGAACACTTAATTGATTCCACAAAGTTTCTAATTTGGTAAAATAAGAAGATACAGATAAATCTTCTTGAACCATTGTATGAATATCATGATGTAATTCATAAATCCTGGCTTCACTACCCTGAGCAAACCTCTCTGTTAATTTTTTCCACATTTTAGAGGCACTATCAACATATAAAATAGATTGACTTATTTCATTATTAACAGAATTTATGATCCAGGACATGACAATCAAATTACACTGCAACCAAGCCCCATACATAGGATCATTCTTAGATGGACAAGGTAAAGAACCAGTCACAAACCCTAATTTTGATTTAGCCCCTATTGAAATTTCCATGGCCCTTATCCAAGAATGAAAATTAAGACCATTCAAAACATGATTAACTAAGGATGTACTAGTATTTTCGTTAGAGCCAATGAAATATGGACTCATAGTGGTAACAGGATTATGAACCCTAGGTTGATCACCAATTTGATTTTCTCATAATTCTGACATAATCTTGAATTTAAGATTCTAAAATTTAAGAACAACAAATATACAGAAATCCAAAGAAACAATAAGAGTTTCAGCGAATACCAGGCGAAAAGATGATCCAATCGTAGAAAACCCCCAATTTTCAAAAACCCCCAATTATTGATCAAGAACCCTAAAAAAAACAATTGAATCCAAATTTGTGGATTAAGAACCAGCGGAAAGAGCCTATTATGGCTCTGATACCATGTAGAAAAGCATAGACCACGTTTTGGTGGTCTTTACTGAGATCAAAATATATATATAAACGTATTGTATATATATATATGTAGAGAGAGATAAAAGGAAAGAAACTGCATATATTGAATTAATTATTTCTCTGTGTACATTTTCCTATATATACATATATAATATTTACTATATAGTCCTGAGACTTACAAAAGTAACAGAACCAGTCCATTATACAGAAACTTCTATTTAGTACATTACATATCAAAAGTAACAGAACCAGTCCATTATACAGAAACTTCTATGTAGTACATTACATATCAAAAGTAACAGAACCAGACCTGTATATTCAATATAATGATTTGGGTTAAGTTCAATTAAATATGACAACAAAAAAAGAATTCAAAGGACAACAAAGTGTTTATTGTTATAGGAAATATATTATCAACAATATTTTGACATGTTGCACATACCAACTATTAGCAACATAGACTTTTTATTGTTGTAGATTGTTTATATTTTACAACAAATGATCTATTTTGTTGTTAAAATTAAATACATCAACAATGTAAAATGCCTTGTTGCTAGATGTTACCCATTTAACAACAAAACACAAATATGTTGCCATAAGTTAACTAATTAACAACGAAGTAATAATTTGTTGCTTAAGTTTCACTACAAGAAAAAGTTAGTTTGCCATCAGCAGAAAATATTGCTAATTTTTGAATTCTGTTGCTAATTAATATTTAGCAACGGTTTTGTAACTTTATGTAAACTGACGTCAATATGGCTGTCGCTATTATTGGTAACAGATTTTGTAACAGGTTGATAAATGAAGCAACAGATTTGCAACATAAATAAACTGTTGCTAAGTTCCTAGTTGCTAGATACAATTAAGCAACAATACTTGTAAAAGAAAATAATTGTTGGTGATATGATGCTACATTAACATTTGTTTAAATTTTATTTGTATGTTTTTATAGTAGTTGTGATGCTGCTATGTTGCTAGAAAAACATATATTTCAAAATTAATTTTTTTCCATTTATATTCTGTTGCTATCATGTTGCCATTTTGTTTTTCATCATGTTGTTGTAATGATGCAAACTTGATGCTACATTTACAATTATATTATACCTTTTATATAAAAGTATATATAAAAGATCATCACACAATAACTAAAATCCAATTTAAAATAAAATTGAATTGATAAACACAGTCAAGTAACTCCGAAAATAATAATACAGAATTAACATACCGATTGACCAATTTCTACCAATTTTATTGGGTAAGTACCACTGTCAATTGTTTACAAAATTCACCACACCCAATAAATCGACACCAAAATTACATAATACCTAAATGTTTACAAAATTATCCTAGGTTACTCATCCGTGCACCCACAAAATGAGATCAAAATATCAAATAACTTATGATCAACTTACTAATATCGGTGTCTTCACATCATATGATCACTTATCCGCAAACTAAGATAGAACCAAAATGGCATATGCCTACACAAATAATGGTCGTTCATCTATGCTTCATCGTCACCAATTTCTTAATCACTATTGCCATCATCTGTTGGCACAGTAGAACCACTGCTCGTTGCGAAAGCTCCGATTTTCTTCCATTAAATGCAACCTGTAATAATACCCAAAGGCATAACAAGAGCAAGATTAAACACAAAGCTAAAAACCAACACAAGCTAAATAGATAGCTAAACTGCACACATCAGAATAAATTATGGAGATAAAAATCAATATGCCTCAAACAGACTTAAACCCCCACCTTCATTTTCTCTTTTCAGGAAGCAAACATCAATTTCATAAAGAACAACAAAGACAAAAAATAAGGGTCGGGATGTTACACGTTGCACATAAGTAATTACGGCCCAATAATTATGATAAACAACTTAAAAATAAAGATGAACTAAGCGTGAGTTAGCCTTTCAAAAGAACTAAGTGTGCGTTACACCCTTTTAGATGAAATAATTAAGACTTTGTTACAACTATTTAGATGAAATAATTAAGAGTGAGTTAAGCCTTTTAGAGGAACAAATAGTGAGTAGCATACTTGTAATGTAAGAGAACTTTTAGAAGCACATTGCGGTCATGACGACTACTGCTAGGTGACTTGAAAAAGGGAAAATTATCAAAACATATAACTATTTTAAATTAATTACCAAAAAATTATACGCCAACACTTTATTTCCAAAACATACAACTAATTAAAATTATAAATAATAAATCATTTCTACTCTCTCTCTCTCTCTCAAAAACAAGAGAGATATTTTTTGGATGGTAAAAAACAAAATATGGTAAAAAAACTACAAAATATACCCAAAAATATGGTAAAAAACAAGAAAATTACAAAATTACAAAAAAAAAATGAAAAAAGTTCTAAAAAGTCGAAAATTCAAAAAAACTCAAAATATGCTGAAAAAACTTTTAAAAAAGTCGGTAACCGAAAAAACCCAAAAAATATCCAAAATCACAAAAAAATGAAAAAAATTCAAAAAAGTCGAGAACCCGAAAAAACCCAAAAAATGCTGGAAAAACCTTTTAACAAGTCGGGAACCCGAAAAAGCCCAAAAAATGGTTAAAAGATGTATTGTGTATGTTTGTATTGCGTATTTCCGTATTAAAAAACATGTATAAATTGTGTGTTGTGTATGCATGTATTAAATAACATGTATAAATAATGTATTGTGTATGCCCGTATTAAAAAATATGTATAAATTATGTATTGTGTATGCCTGTATAAATTATGTATTGTGTATGCTGAAAAAACTTTTAAAAAAGTCGGTAACCGAAAAAACCCAAAAAATTGGTAGAAAAACCCAAAAAATATCAAAAATCACAAAAAAAAATGAAAAAAGTTCAAAAAAGTCGGGAACTCGGAAAAGCCCAAAAAATGGTTAAAAAAGTAGTATTGTGTATGTCTGTATTGTGTATTTCCGTATTAAAAACATGTATAAATTGTGTGTTGTGTATGCCCGTATTAAAAAAACATGTATAAACTGTGTATTGTGTATGTTTGTATTAAATAGCATGTATAAATAATGTTTTGTGCATGCATGTATTAAAAAAAATATATAAACTGTGTATTGTGTATGTCTGTATTAAAGAGTATGTATAAAATATGTATTGTGTATGCATGTATTAAAGAGCATGTATAAATAGTGTTTTGTGTATGTCCGTATTAAAAAACATGTATAAACTGTGTATTGTGTATGTCTGTATTAAAAAGCATACATAAATAATGTATTGTGTATGCCCGTATTAAAAAAACATGTATAAAAATTGTGTATTGTTTATGCCTGTATTAAAGAGCATGTATAAAATATGTATTATGTATGACTGTATTAAAGAGCATGTATAAATAGTGTATTGTGTATGCATGTATTAAAAAACAAGTATAACAATGTATTGTGTATGCCTGTATTGCGTATTCCCGTATTAAAAAACATGTATAAATTATGTGTTGTGTATGCATGTATTAAATAAAATGTATAAATAATGTATTGTGTATGCCCGTATTAAAAAGCGTGTATAAACTATGTATTGTGTATGCCTGTATTAAAGAGCATGTATAAAAAGTGTATTGTGTATGCATAATAAGAAAAACATAAAAAATGGACAGTGTCAAAGGATACATAATGTATTGTGTATGACTGTATTAAAGAACGTGTATAAACAATGTATTGTGTATGCATATATTAAAAAGCATGTATAAAATATGTATTGTGTATGTCTGTATTAAAGAGCATGCATAAATAGTGTATTGTGTATGCCCGTATTAAAATACATGTATAAACCGTGTACTGTGTATGTCTGTATTAAAGAGCATGTATAAATAATGTATTTGTGTATGCCCGTATTAAAAAAAATATGTGTATAAATAATGATTTTTTTCTTTCTTTATTTTTCTTTAAAAATAGTTCAATCTTCTTTTCCGATCAGTTCACAAGTCTCTATCCGACTTCAATTTTCTTCTCCGATCAATTCACAGGTCTCGGTATTGTCTTCTCCGATCAGTTTATCCGTTAATTTTCGGTTATTTTGATCGTCATCTTCAACAATTCACTGGGCAATATGTGTCAATTTTCTCGTAAATAGTCATAAGTTCATCCGTCAATTTTCAAGGTATTTTTTTATTTTTTAAAAATTATTGTAATTAAATTTATATACTTAATAATAATTTGGCCGCATTTGGCTAAAAGTGATGTGTTGTTGACATATTCTATTCCTCGATATGAAATGTTTTTTTAATACGGTATACACAATACACTATTTATACATACTCTTTAATACAGGCATACACAATACATAATTTATACATGTTTTTTAATACGGACATACACAATACATTATTTATACATGTTATTTAATACATGCATACACAACACACAATTTATACATGTTTTTAATACGAAAATACGTAATACAGACATACACAATACTTTTTTTTAACCATTTTTTGGGCTTTTTCGGTTCCCGACTTTTTTGAACTTTTTTCATTTTTTTGTGATTTTGGATATTTTTTGGGTTTTTTCGGTTACCGACTTTTTTAAAAGTTTTTTCAGCATACACAATACATAATTTATACATGTTTTTTTAATTCGGGCATACACAATACATTATTTATACATGTTATTTAATACATGCATACACAACACACAATTTATACATATTTTTTAATACGAAAATACGCAATATAGACATACACAATACTTTTTTTAACCATTTTTTGGGCTTTTTCGGGTTCCCGACTTGTTAAAAGGTTTATCCAGCCTTTTCTGGGTTTTTTCGGGTTCTCGACTTTTTTGAACTTTTTTCATTTTTTTTGTGATTTTGGATATTTTTTGGGTTTTTTCGGTTACCGACTTTTTTAAAAGTTTTTTCAGCATATTTTGGGTTTTTTTGAATTTTCGACTTTTTAAAACTTTTTTCATTTTTTTTTTGTAATTTTGTAATTTTCTTGTTTTTTTTTGTTTTTTACCATATCTTTGGGCTTTTTTCGGGTTATCGACTTTTCTGAACTTTATTTTTATATATTTTTATGAATTTGGATTTTTCTTTGGTTTTTTTTTATTTTTTGCCACTTTTTTGGAGTTTTTTCGGGTTCCCGGCTTTTTAAAGGTTTTTTCAGCACTTTTTTGGTTTTTTCGGGTTCTCGATTTTTGTGAACTTTTTTCATTCTTTTTGTGATTTTGGATTTTTCTTTGTTTTTTTTACTTTTTTTAACCATTTTTTGGGCTTTTTCGGGTTCCCGACTTTTTAAAAGGTTTTTCCAGCCCTTTTTGAGTTTTTTCGGATTCTCGACTTTTTTGAACTTTTTTCATTTTTTTGTGAATTTGGATTTTTATTGGTTTTTTTATTTTTTAACATTTTTTTGGATTTTTTCGGGTTCCCGACTTTTTGAAAGGTTTTTCCAGCATTTTTTGGGTTTTTTCGGGTTTTCGACTTTTTTGAATTTTTTTATTTTTTGTTGTAATTTTATTTTTTTCGGTTTAGAAATCATTTTAACATTAAATGAGGTATTATTTTATGGGGAAAAAATGATATTTAGAAAGAGAGAGGAGAGAGAAGAGAAAGAGAAATTTTTTGGGAGGTGAGGAGAAATATATATATTTTTCTATTTTGGGTCAATGGTATGTTTTGGTAATAATTTATTTGAGTTGTATATTTTGATAATATTTCATAACACATTGTATATTTTGGGAATTGATCTCTTGAAAAATCAGCCTAACTAAAGTGAACTTCTAACCAGGTAATGAAAATTTTGGATCAACACATAATAAATATTCTAAAGATTGGATTAGAACTATGATGTAATGGCCAAAATGTTGCCACATGTTAAAACTTGGGCAGGAATTTCAAGTGAAACTTAGCAAATACCAACCAATACAAAAAAAAATAAAGGAAAGTTCATATAAGAAAAACGAACCCAGATACATAGCATTATCCAGCAGCTAATCAGTATGAATGAGAGGTAAAAGTGTTGTTCTTTCACTTTTCACTTTATTGAATGTAAAAAAAAGGAAGTAAAATAACTTGCTTACATTAATTCTGGCCGGCTTCTCGTCAGCAAAAACTTTTTTCTGATTTCCTTCTATGGGTAAGGTTGAACAATTCGTTGTAGGCAGGTTTCCTCTTAACCTTCTTTTTAACCTTGGGCATGCTCTGCAAAAGTGATTGAAACCCCGCATACGAGCTATTAAAAAAAGAGTTCAAATTAGTTAAAATTGGCAAAAAGCAAATGTTTTCATTTGAGATGTGCAAATTTGAAGGAAAACGGTTCTTATGAGTTCACGTTAAACTCATCCCAATAGAAATACTTCATGGCTTGAGTGACTTTAGTCAAATTTAATCTCTCCTTCCATAACTTTCATGGATAATAGGTTCTAACCTTTATTCAACGGATGGTTCAAACCTGTTGAAAAAGTTAGTAAGATAAGAAAACAAACGGTATAAAGAAAAGAACAATAGCTTATAGAAGGACAAAAAATACCTCTTTGTTCTCCATGTCACCTCCCTCCACGACCTGCGGCACACGGCCAACTTGAAAAGGCACTCTGCCACCCATCTATATAAAAAAAGTAATATGATTTTACAAGTCCTGGCCAAGAAAAATTAATCAAACACTAGATTTTTCAAGTATTTGAGGTTATAAAATGCAAATGAACACATGACTTGTTTGGTTGCAACTTTTAAGCAAAATAACTCAATCTTTAAGATGGTGAAGTATAGTCCAACTTAAACGCAAAGAAGAAGAAAATAAGCTCAGCATCTGGTACATTATTTCTCAAATTCAAAAAAGCTTGAAACTTTAAGATGGGTTTATAGGGGTTTTTATCACACTCAAAAAATCTACTAATACACCTAAAAGTTACAACCAAACAGGTTCATTGCTTACTAAGTGGCCTTAAAACAAAAGATGTAGTATAAACTTGTTAGACACTATGCAAAAGATACACCAATAACTTGTACCAATTTAACCATTTTATATCAATACAAAGGGAACTTAAACTTAACTATATCAGCAAGTCTATATCAGTAAGTACCAATTTAACCATTTTATATCAATACAAATAGGTATACTAAATCTAGGGGTTATGTATTAACAGTAAAAAAAAAAAAAGTGAAAACACAACTGGATCTATAAATATACAACCGAGTAATCTGTATTTATAAAAACACATTTTGGTACAAAAAATATTAGTAAAAAACATAAATGGATTCTATAGGTTTCATGTAAATAAAAATGTACACAGTTTGTCTGAATGCTTATTTTAAGCTAATAAGTCACTTGTTTCAGTTTTTTTATTATTTTTAAAAAGGATACATCTAGATCAAAACTTCAACCATTATTGGGCAAAAAGTATATTCCACAATCTTAATTTTACCCTAATCAAGCAAGATGAAGTTTAAACACAACAAAATAGCTGAATCGACAATCATAACTTAATTCTGGAATAAAAGAGGAGGGGGTGGTGGTCTGTCCTAGAGTTCGAGCATAAAAAAACAAGATTTAGAATATTCTACATAATAATCCTCAATTATAAACATAAAATATATAAACCGACACACTAGTTTAAGTGGGAAATTATGGTGGGGAATCAAAAACGGATCTCGCGCTTTCATTAGTTTCATGTATGTGACTTAAGTTTGAGTCCTCACGGTTGCTAACCCATTTTGTCTTTTTTCGGATCCACATCTTTTGATATTCTACTTTTTTTAGACAAAAATGATCATAATTTATTATTTTGGTTGTAAAGAGTTTACGTTGATATCAATAAAATTATACCGTTTGTAAAGATACGTCAACTTGTTGTCACTTAAACATGACGATTGTTTTTAAATGTAGTGTCGAGAATTCAAAGGACAACAAAGTGTTTATTGTTATAGGAAATATATTAGCAACAATATTTTGACATGTTGCAGATACCAACTATTAGCAACATAGACTTTTTATTATTGTAGATTGTTTATATTTTGCAACAAATGTGCTATTTTGTGGTTAAAATTAAATACATCAACAACGAAAAATGCATTGTTGCTAGCTAGATGTTACCCATTTAACAACAAAACACAAATATGTTGCCATACGTTAACTAATTAACAACGAAGTAATAATTTGTTGCTTAAATTTATTGTTAATTACTTAGACTAGAGACCAAATATGTCATAAATTAAAATATGGAAATCACATACAGTTTCATTTCAAATATAGGGTTGTTAACGTAACAAAAAATTTGAAAAGTCAATTTTCAATATATCACCCTCGATCATAATTACAATTTACATGAATCATGATAGCTTGCCACAGCCTTCTAGCCTTCTAGCCTGTTCCATGCAATTATAGTAGTAAAAAAATCCCATTTCGAGAACTTTCATCCAAAATGACATTTGTCAGTTCACAACCCAAGATCCCAAAGATTCTGGCGTTACGTTTTCACTCTATAAATAATAACACCAACCTCACATTTCTAGAATAACACAACAAGGAAAACAAAAAATTACAAATCAGTCAAATTTTTACATTTCATTTTTTTCAATGGCTAATATTACAACCAAGCTCTCTCCAATGATGAAGCCTTATGTAAAGTGGCAAAACCGAGCTTATGTAACATTTTTGGCGGGTAATGGGGACTATGTGAAAGGGGTAGTAGGTTTAGCAAAGGGTTTGAGGAAAGTAAAAAGTATTTACCCTCTTGTGGTTGCGGTTTTACCGGATGTGCCGCGGGAACACCGGCTTATCCTGGAGGTTCAGGGATGCGTGGTGAGGGAGATCGCACCGGTGCATCCGCCCGATAACGAGACCAAGTTCGCAATGGCGTATTATGTTATTAACTACTCTAAGCTACAAATTTGGGAGGTACTAATTGTATTTTTAATCATGTTTTTTTTAATTAAGTACATGTTATAGTGAGTACTAAGAGTTTAATTAGCTAATCTGTTTTTCTTTTATGGTTGATCAATCATTTTAATAAACTTACCTGTTTCAAATTATAAGTCCATTACAAAAAACAGTACTTATTGAGGAGACACAATAATGACATTTTATTTACATTTACATCCCAATTTTACTCATTGAAGCTATTTTACCAACCTACTTGGCTATCAAAAAGATACTTTTTGAATTAGCACAAATATGTGATATTATAAACAAAATTCTTTTCTATGTTGGGAGAGTACATAAAAAATGAAATAATTAATGAATATATAAATTCAAACGGAGTGAGTGTTAAAGAAAGTGAACATATAGTCATAGCGTGATTATATATTGATCATGACTTACTAATTGTTATGTTGATCTACTAAACTAAACTATATATGCATCGAGAGTATAAATTATTTTAACACATTTGAACATTTTGTGGTGGTGATTTGTCACTTCATCAGTTTATAGTTATGTTAGATGGTGTCTATTTTGTGGTAAATTAAACTTTATGTTAATTAGTGATTACCAAACCTCACAGTAAATCAATCTTTTACTAGGTAATAGATGTGTGCACGGTATAGTTTTATAGGAGTAGTTTTATACTAGTAGAATTCTAGGAATAATCCATGAGAACTAGTGAGCTACATGATTCACTTGTCAGTTGTTAATCTTACTAGAACTTGGGATGAAATCATTTCTCAGATTGTGGGATATTCAGTTATTCCAACAGGTTATTATTTATTTCTAATCCCACGCGATTTCTGTGTAAATTGTGTAAATCCCCTCTAGCAAAAGTTGTGCGTGGTTGGCTAAACGCAACTTGAAAGTGGATGGCCATTTCTAGAATCATAGTGAGATTGACATGCAGTTACCAGAAACTCACTTATAGTAGAACAAGAAACTCTTTAACAACAATAGTAGCTAGGCTTCTATAGAAAGAAATCAATAATTGAATAATATCTGCTCCATAGTGCCTTAGAAAGTTATTATTCTGATATTATAAACCTTATTTCCTACTTAAATTAGTACTGACTCAATCCCATGTGACCATGTCCTTCTCTTGTTCATGCTAATGATTTTAATATTATCCATCATTTTGACCTAGTTTTTCGTCTCTTTTGCAGTTTGTGGAGTACAGCAAGATGATATACTTGGACGGTGACATACAAGTCTTCGAAAACATTGACCATCTTTTCGACTTGCCAGATGGCAACTTCTACGCAGTAATGGATTGCTTCTGCGAGAAAACATGGTCCCACACGCCCCAATACAAGATCGGTTACTGCCAACAATGTCCCGATAAGGTGCCCTGGCCTACTAAAGAGATGGGCCAGGGACCGGCCCAGTACTTCAATGCAGGCATGCTTGTGTTCGAACCGAGCCTAACTACTTACGAGGACCTGTTGAAAACTCTCGTAATTACTCCTTCGACACCTTTTGCTGAGCAGGTGAGTGAATTCTCTTGTCTGGGTCAAAAGAAAACCTATATTTTTGCGACTTTGCAAACTAAAAGCATTATTTGCTTGGGGATGATTGTGCAGGACTTTTTGAATATGTATTTTAAGGATATTTACAAGCCTATCCCATGTGTTTACAACCTTGTTCTTGCAATGTTGTGGCGTCATCCGGAGAATGTCGAGCTCGATAAGGTCAAAGTTGTGCACTATTGCGCTGCGGTAAGAGAACTCTACATGTATTTTAGTTTGCTAAGTTTGTATTTGGATGAAGCTCAACCAGTAGCACAATCATTCTGGTTCCATATTCTTTTAACAGGAATAAAGTTGAAAACAATTTGTTGATGATTTCACTACCTGAATGTGGTATCCTCACTATAAAGATAATACATGTTCAGACCTTTTAAAAAAATTGCAAAAGTCTTATCTACTGATACGCAATGTGGAATGATAGAAAAAGTAACAACGTTATGTTTCTGCAATCATTTCCAAATCTTCCATCTTTTATAATCATTTCTTCCCATAAGTTTATCTCCCCATTATTGATTGGGTAAATATTTGATTCGAGACAGGGTTCGAAGCCATGGAGGTACACTGGCAAGGAAGTGAACATGGAGAGGGAGGATATCAAGATGCTAGTTAAGAAATGGTGGGACATTTATAATGATCCGTCGCTCGATTATGTGGCACCTAGTGGAGACAAAGACTCTGGCGAGGCTTTGAACTCATTGAAGCCACTGATAGCAGCGGCACTATCGGAGGCTGGTACTGTCAACTATGTGGCTGCCCCATCCGCTGCTTAAGCTTCTGTATTATGCTTGCGAGCAGTTTTTTTTTTTTTTTTGAGATTGGTCGGGATCGATAATGTTAATGTATTGTTTATTGATTGAAATAAATTTCATTTCCAGTTAGTTCGCTTACAAAATATTAATCTGGAAAATGATTGAATGACTATGGGTTCAACAATCTATCTGTTGATTATTTTTGAAGATTTAGCAACTCTTTCTTCCACATGAATTGCAATTCTTCGGTACATTCTTGCACTCTCCTAATAGAGTTGAGAATTTAAAGACATCAGACAACAGTTTTACACCTCTTTCCGATATTGTTTCTCTGCTAGTTACACCAATAAATAAACTAAAGTGATGTGTAAAAGGATTTGGATATTTGAACAGTGAATTTTTCGGACTTGAACATAAGTAATTTAACATGTATTTATCTGGTGATACAATACCATCTATCCACATGTAATATTCTTGTAAAGAGAACGTAACAAACGAGTTCGACCTGAATTCAAAAAAGAAAAGGTAATAAATTCACTATGCCCGCAGAACTTGGGCACTACAGAAACTCCAAACTGCCTATGTTGCCTGCAAATGCAATCGCACAATGCAACTCAAGGGCGCCATTCAACTTTTATGCCTGCAGATGCAACCAGATAATGTAACTATGTTAGCCCCACGTGACTACACGCGTGCGTGCGCACACAGACATATGTACAGTTCATGAGCTTCTTTGTTTACTACTTTTAACTGGTCAAATTAGATTATTTGATATTTAAGAAAAGAGAAACTAGGTTAATCCAGCTTCAAGTGCATATATACAGAACCCCATGAGCTTGTTTGTTTATTTCATTTAACCAATTAAAGATAGATTATTGAGTTTCAGGAAAAGAGAAACCGGTTAGTTCTGCTTGAAGCTTCTAGCAAATCCAGGCCAAAAAAAGAGGTTGATGTGTAAAGATATAAAAAAAAAACTTGTAAGCTGCAACCAGAAAAGCTCATAATAATCTAATGTGCAAACCTTATTGGCAATATTGTTTGAGAGCCAGTCCAACCCTTCATACAGTCCTTCCCCAGATGTGGCACAAGTGCTTTGTATGTACCTACACCGGTTGTACATAGAAAAACTTAGATTTATTCACATATTTTTCTCTCATGCAGAGAGAAAAGAGTGAGATAAAGAGAGGAGATAGTTTACCAGTGGCGCTGGCGAAGGGAGTGAAGGCCAAGCTTATCAGTTATCTCAGCAGCATTCATTGCATTTGGAAGATCTTGTTTGTTGGCAAACACTAAAAGCACAGCATCCCTTAGCTCATCCTGCAAAGGGAGAGTTTCAGCAATTAACAAAGACAATCAACACATACTCGCATAAAGAGAGACAGAGAGAAACAATCGCAATTTACCTCATTCAACATTCTGTGAAGCTCGTCCCTTGCTTCCACCACACGATCTCGATCATTGCTATCAACCACAAAGATAAGTCCCTGTGTGTTCTGGAAGTAATGTCTCCACAACGGGCGAATCTGGATATCAACAAAACAAAAACAAAAAAGATTATCCATGAGAAAAGAGAAATAGTAAGCTTTTACTATGGAAAAACAAGCTACAAAATATTAGTTCTTGCTTCATCAAACAGAATAACAAGTTCTTCAAAAAAGAGAAGTAACAAGAGAAAAGCTTTAAAATAAACACAATATGGAAAGGAAAATTGTCCTACTGTTATAAAACAAGTCTCTCCACAATCCGAAATTAATGTAAAGATCTTTTAAACATCATATAATCAAATTGCATCTAGATTTAGAATTTAGATATCGTAACAGAGTGACTCAATGGCCAATAATATAGCAGGAGACATTTCAGAATGTCAAAAGGCTCTAAAATTTGATTTTGCCTTCGACATCTATGGGAGGAGAAATACCAGCTTTAGTACAGATGAAGATAGTTAAGGAGTTAGCTTAGCTTTAACAACGACGATAACCCAGGACTGGTTCTAATCAAGATGCAGCAGAACTCATTCTCTAGGCAACTGTTTTCCATGTCTTTTTGGCATTTTAAATTCTTCAAGACTTCAACCATATTTACGAAATATTGATTTAGTTATAACCCTAGTTACAATCAAGTTTCACTGAATTCCATAGAAGAGAAGTTAATCACTCAAATCCTAAAGGAAAATTTGTGAAGAAAATACAGAATTTGAGTTTGTCCTTATATTTGAAGTCTAATTTCACTTCTATCTGTATTTGTTTATGTACGAAACATACTTTTTGTTTTTAAATCCATCAGCCCTCAAATTTCGCACCCAAAAGTCTTAAAAGCCACAGTGTAGTCCAATTTAAAGATACCGAATCAAATATTAGACAAAGCATTTTCATGTAAGAATTGCCAAGGCACTATAATTTCTCTGCAGTTAAACACACCAAAGTTGCTAAGACAAACAATTGAACACAATTTGTTTTTCCAAAACCCCTTTTAAAAATATGGTGTAATATCACCACTATGCATACCGGGAGTTTATATGTTACCAAGTTTCAATTTCAAATTCCAGTACCTTGTCCTGACCCCCGACATCCCAAACAGTGAAACTGATGTTTTTGTACTCCACGGTCTCCACATTGAACCCTGATAAAACAAAGGATTGAAATATCAGTTCATTTCAAGAACAAACTTAGGGCAAAATGCAAATAACCCCCCCAAAGCTATACTTCGTTTTTCTTTTTGCAATTGACCCCATCTACTCAATAAATGTAGCAATCAAACCCGACGTCCGGTTTAAGAATTTGCATAACTTTGTCTCATATGGTCCGTCTTGGATAATTAGTTTCTAGTATAAGAATATTTTAGCTTCTATAAACCAAAAAACCGTGTATGTGAACTGCAACTTCTTCTTTTTGTGTTAAAGTGGTTTCTGTTCCAATGTGACTTGGGTGAAGTTGCTCTAATCAACTTTGATTCAGTTAACGACTATATTGTATAAATAGATACAGACACGATACATGTGTCAAAGAACATTTATCCATAACAGAATCTTAAACACAAAAGTTATACCCTTTTAAAATTAGGTTTGGGCTATGGGGGATAATTAAGTAGTAGTACATAGGGGTTAATTTTTTTATTTTTTTGAAACATACATAGGGGTTAATTAAAACAAACGGAAAGAAGGGGTTATTTGCAAAACACAAAGTGCATGCTGGTGATTTGCATTTTATGTTAAACTTAGTACTTCAAGTACTGAGAACCCCGAAAGCCAATAACTACCATAGAAAGCAAGTTATTCGTGAGTTAAATGGAAGCACCAATGTTATAGTCTCATTGAGTGTCTGTTTGGCTCTCTTCTTTCTGCAAATAAACTACCTTTTTTCAGATTCAAAAAAGCACTTATTCATCCGAGATTAACCTTCTAGATTTTCAGGTTAAACAGGATATCGAACTTTGAATTTGACAACCATATACATAGCAGCTATATAAGCAGAAAACAAAATAAATTGAGCTGAAAAGCAGATACCAATAATTCCTGATTGGTTGGTGATTGGTGGTTAGGAGGAAAAACGTTACCGGTGTAATACAATACTTTTCGCTATGCATAGTGTTTCACTAGCTATTTGAAATTCCGACTTTGCTGTTCTGGTTGCTGTTACGCTGTTCAGTTATAACTGTAGTTATAACTGCAGTTGCAACCACGGTTCTAACCGAACTTTAAAGATGGATATAACTCAGAATAAAAACGTACTTGAAAGTAAATTCACACGCACGTTTTTAAACAGAGTTCACCCAGAACTTTGGGCTACGTCTCTGAGGCACTCACCCAGATTTATGATACTATTTCAAGTTTACAATGGCCTCGTTTGGTCGCGTCTTTTATATTCAAAAGTATACTTTTTGTAAGTGGGTTGAAAAGTATACTTTTTCTGTTTATTTTTTGGTAAATAAATGATGTTTGGTGAACACCCGTAAAAGTATACTCTTTCTTAAAAATGTTGTTTGATAAAATATGTTTACTTTTACTTTTTGAGTGAAAATGAATTGTAAAGCAAAATAATTAACTAGCAAAAAAAACATTTCATTATTTAAAGATTAAAAAATACAAAATTAGGAAAATATAATGATTATACGAACATAAAAAGTTACAAAGTTACAAAATTAGAAAAATATAATGATTTTTACTTTGATAAGTAAGATGAAAGTTACTTTTAATAACTAGCAAAAATACTGATTGGTGATTTCATGTACTTTTACTTCTTCTTTTTTTTAAAAAAAAAAAGACCATAAATATAGCTTTCATGTTAATCATTTTACAACTTAAATAAATTACAACACGTAAGGTTAATAAAATAGACTTGAAATTGACAAAACTACATAATTAACGGTTTGTTCTTTGGTTTTTATAAAAGTATACTTTTATAGAAAATTTTGTTTGGCAAAATTTGGTACTCTTACTTTTTTTAGTTTAAAAATATATTATCTGAATTTTTTTTAAAATTTATTCCATTTGGAAAAATACCGTCTCGCTAAAGATACTTTTTAAAAGAATAGCAAAAAAATATTAAAATAACTTACTTTTTCTCTTGTAAAAGTATGATATAACTTACTTTTGAAAAACTTACTTATACAACTTTACTTTTTGAAAAAGCATTACTTATTTAATGACAACCAAACACCATTTACTTATTATAAGTAAAATGATCCAAAACTATGCTTTTGGTGGACAACCAAACAACCCCAATATAAGACTCGAGACTTATGAACACCCAGATTTATGATACTATTTCAACCTTACAATATAAGACTCGAGACTTATGAAAACTCACAGACCCGCTCTTGATTTTCTACCTATCACTATATTGCTATTACTAAATAGCTATCACTTATAAACAATAACATTCCGTCATTGTTACTCTCATATGTTTTTAGCCCACGTGTATTCTTTCTAAGATAAGTTTTTTATAAGTTTAGAACACGTGATGTTTTACAAGCAAGTATGAGACTATTTATAATAATAAAAGTTTTTCAAATCTTCGCATTCCTTTTCTTTAATCTTCAAAAATCTTGCTACCCATTGAAGATTTGATCGTCATCTTTGTAAGATCTTTGGAGATTAATCTTGTTAGGAACACATGCCTATTTTAGCTCCAAATCTTCTTAGGAAATTCGGCTACTTTGCTTGTAACAAGGAGATTTAGTTGGCTCATTTTTAGGAGATAAACTCCTTTCAATCTTCAAGATATCTTATCTATAATTCACATAATTTCAGCACAAACAAATCTTATCAAATCTGTTAGTACAAGGTAATATATATGTTGAAGTAGGAGATAATATATGTATTCAAAGAGATTCATACGAGACAATCTTTTTGATAGATTTATATATGGAACAACATATCTTCTAATATAATTCAAGCTTATACTCAGCAAATCAATAACTAATCATTCGTATGAGATAGAATAAGAAAAGATTTTATTTAGCAAACTTTAAGGACTAGAACAAACCTTTTAATAAGATAATATCTTCTTAAAAGTAAATCACTCATAGTTTGGAAATATAATTAACTTTATTTAACACATAAGTATTTTGGTATAATCCAATACGACAACAAATTAAGTAAATTTAACAAATCAATTTAAATTCTAACAATCTCTCCCTTTGTCATTGGATTTGACAGATACTTGGAGTTTAATAGTTTACTGCCCATGCACATTAGTATTGCAAAATTCATATATGAAATATAAGAATTAAAATAGTAAATATAAACTCGCATAAAATCTTCTCTCCCTATTTGTCACACCGATGGCAAAGAGTAATTCCTGCCGTTTTAGTACTTTTGGTGCATCACTTGGGCGACTGGTATATACGAGGTTCAAAAAATTGGTAATAAGATTTTAACAAAAAGATTTTTACCAAATCAAAATATAACCACTTTTAAGATATAGATATACCCAATTTTTGCAATATCTTTTTTAAAAAAACATGACCATTTTTAAAACAGAATTTTTAGCAAGATATGAATCTTTGAAAATTTTATCAATCATATTAACAGACATAGAATTATAACAAATAAACCAATGAAACATTTCAATTTTAAACAATGCTGATCGAGATTTTTGGTTTTCATAAAGCTGAAGAAATATAGCAGATTTAAACACGTGTCAATTAAAAGTAGCAGATATATATATATATATATATATATATAGATTGCCAAAACACATAAAATAATAATTTATTTTTACAAATATGCTTATTGTGAGGATACACAGAGTAATTTTATGCACCGAAACACTTAACATTGAGAAAAAAACTTACCTTTACTCTACACAAATACTTTTTAATAACCCAAAAAGGTAAGATCAATAAGTTTTAAAAGAGCAGAGTGACAAATTGTCAATCCATAACAAAATTACTCAAGGACTATAATCAACAGCGTGTGTTATGGACTCCCGTTAAAAATAGTTGGGTATACTAAGAATATCACAATGATACCTGGTCCATAAAAGGTCTATCCCAAAATATTGGCTAGGACATTGAGTGAACACCACTTACGCACTTAGACCAGGTCTAATAAAAAGACTTAGGTTACAACTGTAGCTGCAACCACACTTATAACCATTTTACTTTTTGTGTAGTAGCACTTTGTGCATTCGAAAGAGTTTTAGATTCAATTATTCTTTTGCACTTAGTTCACATCTTTTATGGTCATTAACCAGCGGCTTTTTCAAGATAAAAATACGTTTAAGCTCAATAAGAATTACTCTTGATCGCATAAACACTACTCATGTTCCTCACAAATATGCATAAAATGCAAATATAATCAATTAAATTCATAAGGACATACCCCAATATCACTTCTCAAAGTTTCAAATTTATTAGTATCAAGGGGTTTTGTAAAAATATATACTAATTGTCTTTCAGTAGAGACATGTTTTAGAATCAAACTCTTTTCTCCAACTAATTCTCTAATAAAATGATGTCTTAGATCAATGTGCTTAGTTCTGGAATGTTGAACAGGATTATAAGCTAAATCTATAGCGCTCTTATTATCACAAAAAAGAGTTAGAATTTCTTGTTTTATATTATAATCGCAAAGCATTTGTCTCATCCATAAAAGTTGGGTACATCCACTTCCTACAACGATATATTCTGCTTCAGCAGTTGATAAAGAAATACAGTTTTGTTTTTTACTAAACCAAGAAACCAGATTATTATCAAAGTAAAAACACCCTCCGGATGTACTTTTTCTATCATCAATATTTTCAGCCCAATCAGCGTCACAATATCCCACTAGAAACTTATTGGTGTCTTTAGTATACCACAAACCCAAATTAATTGTCCCTTTGACATATTTAATAATTCTTTTAACGGCTAACAAGTGAGTTTCAAGAGGATTAGTCTGATATCTAGCACAAATTCCAACGCTTAAGCATATATCAGGCCTACTAGAAGTCAAATAAAGTAAGCTACCAATCATAGATCTATATAATATGGGGCACACAGATTTGCTTTTATCATTTTTGCTTAATTTCAAAGTAGTACTCATTGGCGTTCTCTTTTCCTTAGCATCAAACAAACCAAACTTCTTAACCAGATTCTCAGCATACTTACTTTGACAAACAAAAATACCATTTTCATTCTGTTTAACTTGAAGTCCTAAAAAGTAAGTTAATTCTCCTCCACCACTCATTTCAAACTCATTTTTCATATCAGTTATAAACTCAGTAATTTTAAGTTCAGAGGTAGATCCAAACACAATATCATCGACATAAATCTGAACTATAATTATATCTTTTAGAGTTTTCTTAGTAAATAAAGTTTTGTCAACTCCCCCTCTATTAAATCCTTTCTTAATAAGGAATTTAGTTAATCTTTCATACCAAGCTCTAGGAGCTTGTTTCAATCCATACAAGGCCTTTTTCAAAAAATAAACATGTTCAGGAAAATTTGGATCTTCAAATCCCTTAGGTTGACAAACATAAACTTCTTCATTAATCACATCATTCAGAAAAGCACTCTTAATGTCAAGTTGAAACAATTTAAATTCATACAGACATGCAAGAGAGAGTAGCATTCTAACAGATTCAATTCTAGTTACAGGAGCAATGGTTTCATCAAAGTCAATTCCCTCAATTTGTGTATAACCCTGAGCTACAAACCTAGCTTTATTTCTCACAATTATTCCATCTTTATTGCTTTTGTTTTTAAAAACCCACTTTGTTCCTATAATTTTTTTATTAGTAGGCCTAGGCACCAAAGTCCAAACATCATTTCGTTCAAATTGTGAAAGTTCTTCTTGCATAGCTAAGATCCATTCACTGTTATTTAAAGCTTCTTTAATGTTTTTGGGTTAAATTTGAGAGATGTAACAAGCAAAATTAACCACATCAGAATTTTTGTGTCTAGTTTTCATAGCTTCATTGACATTACCTATGACATCATTCAGGGAGTGATTTATTTGTGTTCTTACCTACCGAGATCTCCTTTCAGGTTGAACTGCAACGTTTTGATCAGTTTCTGCTGCCTCTTCACTCTCGGTTACAACTATGGTTGTAACTGGACTTGTAACCACGTCTGGAATCTTATCCTTGCTTTTCTCCCCTGTTTGTTTCATGTTCCAACGCTCATCTTCATCACCTGTGATCTCAGAAATATTCTTAGATTCATCAAACACAACATTATATGACTCCATAACAGTGTTTGTTCTTAAATTAAAAACTCGAAAAGCTCTACTATTTTGAGCATAACCAAAAAATATTCCTTCATCACTTTTAGCATAAAATTTCCCAAGTTGTTCTCTATCTTTTAAAATATAGCAAACACAACCAAACACATGAAAATATTTAACACTAGGTTTTCTACCTTTCCAGATTTCATAGGAAGTCTTATTGGTTCCTTTTGTTAGATAGACCCTATTCACAATATAGCATGCAATACTAATGGCGTCAGCCCATAATCTTTTAGCTAATTTCTTAGAATTTAACATGACTCTAGCCATCTCTTGAATAATTCTATTCTTTCTTTCTACTACACCGTTTTGTTGGGGAGTTTTAGGAGCAGAAAATTCATGTCTTATACCAAGAGTATCATAGAAATCTTTAAACTTACTATTTTCAAATTCAATTCCATAGTCACTTTTTATCCTCATAATTTTACCAATTGTAGAGTCTTTCTCTTTTTGAAGTTTTTTACACAATTCTCGAAAAGCTTTAAAAGCATCTGATTTTTCCCTTAAAAAAGCAACCCATGTAAATCTAGAAAAATCATCAACAACAACAAGAATATATCTTTTACCGCCTATGCTTTCAGTTTGTATTGGGCCTATAAGATCAATATGAAGCAATTCAAGTACTTGTTTGGTATAAATTTGATTAGTACATTTGTGAAAACTCTTAGTCTGTTTTCCTTTAGCACAATCACCACAAGTAACATTATTTTTAAAGCTCAGCTTAGGAAGATCTCTAACAAGATCCATATTGACTAATTTATTTAGAGTTTTGTAATTCACATGCCCTAATTTCTTGTGCCAAATCTCAGTATTATCAGTAACAACTTGATTGCAAGTATTTTTTGTAGATTCAATGTTCGATTCATCGTAAATATAACAACTATCAGCAGATCTAACACCTGTCATAATCAAGTTACCATTTTTATTAGTAATAAGGCATTTTTCTATATTAAAATTAACATGCAGATTATTATCACACAGTTGACTTATACTGAGTAAATTAGCATTTAACCCATCAACAAGAAATACATCATTAAGTTCGGGCATTCCAGGTTTGTTCAAGATTCCTTTACCAATTATTTTACTTGTATCTCCACTACCAAAAGTAACAGTTTTACCTGGAGCTTTACAAATATCTTTGAGAAATTCTGCATTACCTGTCATGTGTCTAGAACAACCACTATCAAAATACCAGACATTAGATGATGAAACTTTTAAAGCAGTAATAGATGCAGAGATACACCGAGTCTTGTCAGTTTTTCTTTTAGGTACCCAAATCCATTTGAATTTTTGATTAAGATTCAATTTAGCAGTGATATCATGGGCAATAGAATTTTTGTGTAATTTCAAATAACATTCTCTTTCAAAGTGATCTGAATTATTGCAAAAATTACAATTTTGGAAAACAGACTTGTTATTAGTAAAGCTACTTTTACAGCTCCTGTTCTGACTGGTTACAACCGTGGTTGTAACTTTACTTTTAACCATATTCAGTTTGGGTATTTTTGAAGATTTAACAAAAACAGTTTTCTCTTTTTCTTCGAAACCAGTATAACCTAATCCACTGTTATCTTTTGAGGCCCTAGAGTAGGATAGCATTTCATCAAGTTTTTCAATGGCAGAGGCATTTAACAGTTTTATCTTTCTTTTGGTCTCATTTAACTCAAGTTGTTTCCTAGAAAGTTTTTCATTAAGATCTTTTCCTTGATTAGTTAAATCCTCATTCAGTTTATTCATAGAGAGAGACTTTTTACTGAGAGCCTTGTAATTTTCATATAAACAGATATATTGTTTTTCAATTTGTTCTTTAGAAACTTCTTCTTCATCACTTTCAGAGTCGGTTTCAAGTTCAGTTCTAACTATGGTTGTAACTAACTAATTATCACTATCGATTTTAACCATAAAAGCGTTTTCTGTAGAAAAGTAACAATGACTATCCTCATCATCAGAATTAGTGTTATCATTGTGAGCAGCCGTTAGAGCAGATTTGTTCTTTTTCAAAGTATTAGCGCATTCAGCTTGTATATGACCAAATCCTCTACATTCTCTACATTGGATATTACTAATTTTGTTTTTAAACTCTTTCTGCTTACATCCCCATTTTTCATACATTTTATTCACATAATTATCAGACTGGGTTTCCTTTTTGACATACGATTTAGAGTTTCCAGTTTCAAAAGCTTTCTTATTTTTAAATTTCTTGTATATTTTCTTAGCAAAGAAGGCTAATTGTTCTTCATCGTTACTGCCATCAAAAATAAGAGTTTTAGTTTTCTTGGCTTGAAAAGCTACACCTTGTTCAATTTTCTTAGATTTTTGAAATTTTTGTTCATGAGACATAAGGTTTACCATTAATTACTCAAGTTTTAAGCTTTCAAGATCAGTTGATTCTTCAATAGCAGTTACTTTCATTTCAAACCTATCAGAAAGAGATCTAAGAGCCTTTTTAACCAGTTTTGTTTCACTATATCTTTTTCCTAAGACTAAAGCATCATGAGCCACTTCACAAATTCTACCATTAAACTTTTCAATAGTTTCATCTTCTTTCATCTTAAGATTCTCAAATTTAGTTTGTAATTGTTGAAGTTTATAGGCCTTAACTTTAGCGGTTCCTTCAAAAGTGACTCTTAAAATATCTCAAGTTTCTCTAGCTATTTCACAGTGAGAGATATACCTAAAGACGCTTAATGTGACTCCAGCAAAGATTAGATCGATGCCTATGGAATTTGCTCTTGCAAGTCGGTTTTCATCTTCACTCCAACTTTCTTCAGGTACTAGTACCAATTCTCCATCACCATCAGATACCATAGGGACCTCCCATCCATTCAGAATCGATTTCCAAGCCAGCTCATCTTGTCGTTTGATGTGTGATTTCATCCGAATTTTCCATACCCCATAGTTTCCACCTCCTTCAAACAGTGGTGGTCTGTTGCTAGCGTTTCCTTCCCTCATCATGTCCATCTTGACCAGAACGCAGGATCCACACTAAGTAGGGTCTGGTGTGAAGCTCTGATACCAATTGAAATTCCGACTTCGCTGTTCTGGTTGCTGTTACGCTGTTCAGTTAGAACTGTGGTTATAACTGCAGTTGCAACCACGGTTCTAACCGAACTATAAAGATGGATATAACTCAGAATAAAAATGTACTTGAAAGTAAATTCACACGCACATTTTTAAACAGAGTTCATCCAGAACTTTGGGCTACGTCTCTGAGGCACTCACCCAGATTTATGATACTATTTGAAGCTTACAATATAGGACTCGAGACTTATGAAAACTCACAGACTCACTCTTGATTTTCTGCCTATCCCTATATTG
Organism: Primula veris; assembly: GCA_963682055.1. Classification (NCBI taxonomy): domain Eukaryota; kingdom Viridiplantae; phylum Streptophyta; class Magnoliopsida; order Ericales; family Primulaceae; genus Primula; species Primula veris. The sequence goes on along the minus strand of OY821748.1, from coordinate 19,971,020 downwards.
CTATTACTAAATAGCTATTACTTATAAACAATAACATCCCGTCATTGTTACTCTCGTATTTTTTAGCCCACATGTATTCTTTCTAAGATAAGTTATTTATAAGTTTAGAATACATGATATTTTACAAGCAAGTATGAGACTATTTATAATAATAAAAGTCTTTCAAATCTTCGCATTCGTTTTCTTTAATCTTCAAGAATCTCACTGCCCATTGAAGATTTGATCGTCATCTTTGTAAGATCTTTAGAGATTAATCTTGTTAGGAACACATGCCTATTTTAGCTCCAAATATTCTTAGGAAATTCGGCTACTTTGCTTGTAACAATGAGATTTAGTTGGCTCCTTTTTAGGAGATAAACTCCTTCCAATCTTTAAGATATCTTGTCTATAATTCACATAATTTCAGCACAAAGTAATCTTATCAAATCTGTTAGTACAAGATAATATATATCTTGACGTAGGAGATAATATATGTATTCAAAAAGATTTACACGAGACAATCTTTTTGATAGATTTATATATGGAACAACATATCTCCTAACATGATTCAAACTTATACTCAGCAAATCAATAACTAATCATTCGTATAAGATAGAATAAGAAAAGATTTTATTTAACAAACTTTAAGTAATAGAACAAATCTTTTCATAAGATAATATCTTCTTAAAAGTAAATCACTCATAATTTGGAAAGATAATTACCTTTCTTTAACATCCAAGTATTTTGGTATAATTCAATACGACAACAAATTAAGTAACTTTAACAAATCAATTTAAGTTCTAACAGGTATCGAATTCATCATGCATTATATTGCTTCACTGTCAATACATAGCTCCATTTATGATTCGTCATCGGAAACATGAGTAAAACAACTATCATGATCATCATTCACTCGTGCTCGTTTCCGTGATCGCAAAATCACATCATATGAAATCACCACATCCTCTACCTCACTGCTATTTACGTTAATATGCTCTTGATCGGATTCCTTAACTAGTATTGAGTCAGCATAAAAAAGTAATTTCCAAAGTAAGGGTATGAGAAAGTTGAATTAAATCTGTTTGGTTATATGCCAAAGTAATTTCCGTTCTACATTTAAAAACCGATCAACTTTTAACATAAAATAGCAAGTAAAATTATTAATAAATTCAACATACAATTTTTTTTATAAATAAAAGCAGCGAGAAAACATCATATTACAACTTATGTGTATACTTACAATATTTATAAATAATTAAGAAAATGGTTTGGTTATGTTCGGTTTTAAACCACTAAAACCGCAAAACAAACCGATTAAATATGTTTATTAATTTTTAAATCGATTTAAACAAATAACTAATTGGCATAGTTCTGGTTTTTTAGTTTGGTTCTGTTCGGTCGCTATGATAGTTATGAACATCTCTCACTTTATGCACCGTAATTTTTTTCTAACCCCTAAATATCCCCTAACTCAAATAATGATTTGGGTTAAGTTCAATTAAATATGACAACAAAAAAAGAATTCAAAGGACAACAAAGTGTTTATTGTTATAGGAAATATATTAGCAACAATATTTTGACATGTTGCAGATACCAACTATTAGCAACATAGACTTTTTATTATTGTAGATTGTTTATATTTTGCAACAAATGTGCTATTTTGTGGTTAAAATTAAATACATCAACAACGAAAAATGCATTGTTGCTAGCTAGATGTTACCCATTTAACAACAAAACACAAATATGTTGCCATACGTTAACTAATTAACAACGAAGTAATAATTTGTTGCTTAAATTTATTGTTAATTACTTAGACTAGAGACCAAATATGTCATAAATTAAAATATGGAAATCACATACAGTTTCATTTCAAATATAGGGTTGTTAACGTAACAAAAAATTTGAAAAGTCAATTTTCAATATATCACCCTCGATCATAATTACAATTTACATGAATCATGATAGCTTGCCACAGCCTTCTAGCCTTCTAGCCTGTTCCATGCAATTATAGTAGTAAAAAAATCCCATTTCGAGAACTTTCATCCAAAATGACATTTGTCAGTTCACAACCCAAGATCCCAAAGATTCTGGCGTTACGTTTTCACTCTATAAATAATAACACCAACCTCACATTTCTAGAATAACACAACAAGGAAAACAAAAAATTACAAATCAGTCAAATTTTTACATTTCATTTTTTTCAATGGCTAATATTACAACCAAGCTCTCTCCAATGATGAAGCCTTATGTAAAGTGGCAAAACCGAGCTTATGTAACATTTTTGGCGGGTAATGGGGACTATGTGAAAGGGGTAGTAGGTTTAGCAAAGGGTTTGAGGAAAGTAAAAAGTATTTACCCTCTTGTGGTTGCGGTTTTACCGGATGTGCCGCGGGAACACCGGCTTATCCTGGAGGTTCAGGGATGCGTGGTGAGGGAGATCGCACCGGTGCATCCGCCCGATAACGAGACCAAGTTCGCAATGGCGTATTATGTTATTAACTACTCTAAGCTACAAATTTGGGAGGTACTAATTGTATTTTTAATCATGTTTTTTTTAATTAAGTACATGTTATAGTGAGTACTAAGAGTTTAATTAGCTAATCTGTTTTTCTTTTATGGTTGATCAATCATTTTAATAAACTTACCTGTTTCAAATTATAAGTCCATTACAAAAAACAGTACTTATTGAGGAGACACAATAATGACATTTTATTTACATTTACATCCCAATTTTACTCATTGAAGCTATTTTACCAACCTACTTGGCTATCAAAAAGATACTTTTTGAATTAGCACAAATATGTGATATTATAAACAAAATTCTTTTCTATGTTGGGAGAGTACATAAAAAATGAAATAATTAATGAATATATAAATTCAAACGGAGTGAGTGTTAAAGAAAGTGAACATATAGTCATAGCGTGATTATATATTGATCATGACTTACTAATTGTTATGTTGATCTACTAAACTAAACTATATATGCATCGAGAGTATAAATTATTTTAACACATTTGAACATTTTGTGGTGGTGATTTGTCACTTCATCAGTTTATAGTTATGTTAGATGGTGTCTATTTTGTGGTAAATTAAACTTTATGTTAATTAGTGATTACCAAACCTCACAGTAAATCAATCTTTTACTAGGTAATAGATGTGTGCACGGTATAGTTTTATAGGAGTAGTTTTATACTAGTAGAATTCTAGGAATAATCCATGAGAACTAGTGAGCTACATGATTCACTTGTCAGTTGTTAATCTTACTAGAACTTGGGATGAAATCATTTCTCAGATTGTGGGATATTCAGTTATTCCAACAGGTTATTATTTATTTCTAATCCCACGCGATTTCTGTGTAAATTGTGTAAATCCCCTCTAGCAAAAGTTGTGCGTGGTTGGCTAAACGCAACTTGAAAGTGGATGGCCATTTCTAGAATCATAGTGAGATTGACATGCAGTTACCAGAAACTCACTTATAGTAGAACAAGAAACTCTTTAACAACAATAGTAGCTAGGCTTCTATAGAAAGAAATCAATAATTGAATAATATCTGCTCCATAGTGCCTTAGAAAGTTATTATTCTGATATTATAAACCTTATTTCCTACTTAAATTAGTACTGACTCAATCCCATGTGACCATGTCCTTCTCTTGTTCATGCTAATGATTTTAATATTATCCATCATTTTGACCTAGTTTTTCGTCTCTTTTGCAGTTTGTGGAGTACAGCAAGATGATATACTTGGACGGTGACATACAAGTCTTCGAAAACATTGACCATCTTTTCGACTTGCCAGATGGCAACTTCTACGCAGTAATGGATTGCTTCTGCGAGAAAACATGGTCCCACACGCCCCAATACAAGATCGGTTACTGCCAACAATGTCCCGATAAGGTGCCCTGGCCTACTAAAGAGATGGGCCAGGGACCGGCCCAGTACTTCAATGCAGGCATGCTTGTGTTCGAACCGAGCCTAACTACTTACGAGGACCTGTTGAAAACTCTCGTAATTACTCCTTCGACACCTTTTGCTGAGCAGGTGAGTGAATTCTCTTGTCTGGGTCAAAAGAAAACCTATATTTTTGCGACTTTGCAAACTAAAAGCATTATTTGCTTGGGGATGATTGTGCAGGACTTTTTGAATATGTATTTTAAGGATATTTACAAGCCTATCCCATGTGTTTACAACCTTGTTCTTGCAATGTTGTGGCGTCATCCGGAGAATGTCGAGCTCGATAAGGTCAAAGTTGTGCACTATTGCGCTGCGGTAAGAGAACTCTACATGTATTTTAGTTTGCTAAGTTTGTATTTGGATGAAGCTCAACCAGTAGCACAATCATTCTGGTTCCATATTCTTTTAACAGGAATAAAGTTGAAAACAATTTGTTGATGATTTCACTACCTGAATGTGGTATCCTCACTATAAAGATAATACATGTTCAGACCTTTTAAAAAAATTGCAAAAGTCTTATCTACTGATACGCAATGTGGAATGATAGAAAAAGTAACAACGTTATGTTTCTGCAATCATTTCCAAATCTTCCATCTTTTATAATCATTTCTTCCCATAAGTTTATCTCCCCATTATTGATTGGGTAAATATTTGATTCGAAACAGGGTTCGAAGCCATGGAGGTACACTGGCAAGGAAGTGAACATGGAGAGGGAGGATATCAAGATGCTAGTTAAGAAATGGTGGGACATTTATAATGATCCGTCGCTCGATTATGTGGCACCTAGTGGAGACAAAGACTCTGGCGAGGCTTTGAACTCATTGAAGCCACTGATAGCAGCGGCACTATCGGAGGCTGGTACTGTCAACTATGTGGCTGCCCCATCCGCTGCTTAAGCTTCTGTATTATGCTTGCGAGCAGTTTTTTTTTTTTTTTTTGAGATTGGTCGGGATCGATAATGTTAATGTATTGTTTATTGATTGAAATAAATTTCATTTCCAGTTAGTTCGCTTACAAAATATTAATCTGGAAAATGATTGAATGACTATGGGTTCAACAATCTATCTGTTGATTATTTTTGAAGATTTAGCAACTCTTTCTTCCACATGAATTGCAATTCTTCGGTACATTCTTGCACTCTCCTAATAGAGTTGAGAATTTAAAGACATCAGACAACAGTTTTACACCTCTTTCCGATATTGTTTCTCTGCTAGTTACACCAATAAATAAACTAAAGTGATGTGTAAAAGGATTTGGATATTTGAACAGTGAATTTTTCGGACTTGAACATAAGTAATTTAACATGTATTTATCTGGTGATACAATACCATCTATCCACATGTAATATTCTTGTAAAGAGAACGTAACAAACGAGTTCGACCTGAATTCAAAAAAGAAAAGGTAATAAATTCACTATGCCCGCAGAACTTGGGCACTACAGAAACTCCAAACTGCCTATGTTGCCTGCAAATGCAATCGCACAATGCAACTCAAGGGCGCCATTCAACTTTTATGCCTGCAGATGCAACCAGATAATGTAACTATGTTAGCCCCACGTGACTACAAGCGTGCGTGCGCACACAGACATATGTACAGTTCATGAGCTTCTTTGTTTACTACTTTTAACTGGTCAAATTAGATTATTTGATATTTAAGAAAAGAGAAACTAGGTTAATCCAGCTTCAAGTGCATATATACAGAACCCCATGAGCTTGTTTGTTTATTTCATTTAACCAATTAAAGATAGATTATTGAGTTTCAGGAAAAGAGAAACCGGTTAGTTCTGCTTGAAGCTTCTAGCAAATCCAGGCCAAAAAAAGAGGTTGATGTGTAAAGATATAAAAAAAAAAAACTTGTAAGCTGCAACCAGAAAAGCTCATAATAATCTAATGTGCAAACCTTATTGGCAATATTGTTTGAGAGCCAGTCCAACCCTTCATACAGTCCTTCCCCAGATGTGGCACAAGTGCTTTGTATGTACCTACACCGGTTGTACATAGAAAAACTTAGATTTATTCACATATTTTTCTCTCATGCAGAGAGAAAAGAGTGAGATAAAGAGAGGAGATAGTTTACCAGTGGCGCTGGCGAAGGGAGTGAAGGCCAAGCTTATCAGTTATCTCAGCAGCATTCATTGCATTTGGAAGATCTTGTTTGTTGGCAAACACTAAAAGCACAGCATCCCTTAGCTCATCCTGCAAAGGGAGAGTTTCAGCAATTAACAAAGACAATCAACACATACTCGCATAAAGAGAGACAGAGAGAAACAATCGCAATTTACCTCATTCAACATTCTGTGAAGCTCGTCCCTTGCTTCCACCACACGATCTCGATCATTGCTATCAACCACAAAGATAAGTCCCTGTGTGTTCTGGAAGTAATGTCTCCACAACGGGCGAATCTGGATATCAACAAAACAAAAACAAAAAAGATTATCCATGAGAAAAGAGAAATAGTAAGCTTTTACTATGGAAAAACAAGCTACAAAATATTAGTTCTTGCTTCATCAAACAGAATAACAAGTTCTTCAAAAAAGAGAAGTAACAAGAGAAAAGCTTTAAAATAAACACAATATGGAAAGGAAAATTGTCCTACTGATATAAAACAAGTCTCTCCACAATCCGAAATTAATGTAAAGATCTTTTAAACATCATATAATCAAATTGCATCTAGATTTAGAATTTAGATATCGTAACAGAGTGACTCAATGGCCAATAATATAGCAGGAGACATTTCAGAATGTCAAAAGGCTCTAAAATTTGATTTTGCCTTCGACATCTATGGGAGGAGAAATACCAGCTTTAGTACAGATGAAGATAGTTAAGAAGTTAGCTTAGCTTTAACAACGACGATAACCCAGGACTGGTTCTAATCAAGATGCAGCAGAACTCATTCTCTAGGCAACTGTTTTCCATGTCTTTTTGGCATTTTAAATTCTTCAAGACTTCAACCATATTTACGAAATATTGATTTAGTTATAACCCTAGTTACAATCAAGTTTCACTGAATTCCATAGAAGAGAAGTTAATCACTCAAATCCTAAAGGAAAATTTGTGAAGAAAATACAGAATTTGAGTTTGTCCTTATATTTGAAGTCTAATTTCACTTCTATCTGTATTTGTTTATGTACGAAACATACTTTTTGTTTTTAAATCCATCAGCCCTCAAATTTCGCACCCAAAAGTCTTAAAAGCCACAGTGTAGTCCAATTTAAAGATACCGAATCAAATATTAGACAAAGCATTTTCATGTAAGAATTGCCAAGGCACTATAATTTCTCTGCAGTTAAACACACCAAAGTTGCTAAGACAAACAATTGAACACAATTTGTTTTTCCAAAACCCCTTTTAAAAATATGGTGTAATATCACCACTATGCATACCGGGAGTTTATATGTTACCAAGTTTCAATTTCAAATTCCAGTACCTTGTCCTGACCCCCGACATCCCAAACAGTGAAACTGATGTTTTTGTACTCCACGGTCTCCACATTGAACCCTGATAAAACAAAGGATTGAAATATCAGTTCATTTCAAGAACAAACTTAGGGCAAAATGCAAATAACCCCCCCAAAGCTATACTTCGTTTTTCTTTTTGCAATTGACCCCATCTACTCAATAAATGTAGCAATCAAACCCGACGTCCGGTTTAAAAATTTGCATAACTTTGTCTCATATGGTCCGTCTTGGATAATTAGTTTCTAGTATAAGAATATTTTAGCTTCTATAAACCAAAAAACCGTGTATGTGAACTGCAACTTCTTCTTTTTGTGTTAAAGTGGTTTCTGTTCCAATGTGACTTGGGTGAAGTTGCTCTAATCAACTTTGATTCAGTTAACGACTATATTGTATAAATAGATACAGACACGATACATGTGTCAAAGAACATTTATCCATAACAGAATCTTAAACACAAAAGTTATACCCTTTTAAAATTAGGTTTGGGCTATGGGGGATAATTAAGTAGTAGTACATAGGGGTTAATTTTTTTATTTTTTTGAAACATACATAGGGGTTAATTAAAACAAACGGAAAGAAGGGGTTATTTGCAAAACACAAAGTACATGCCGGTGATTTGCATTTTATGTTAAACTTAGTACTTCAAGTACTGAGAACCCCGAAAGCCAATAACTACCATAGAAAGCAAGTTATTCGTGAGTTAAATGGAAGCACCAATGTTATAGTCTCATTAAACGTACCAATGGTAGGGATTGTTGTGACGATCTCTCCAAGCTTGAGTTTGTAAAGAATGGTCGTCTTACCAGCTGCATCCAAACCCACCATCAGTATACGCATCTCTTTCTTGGCAAACAACCTGCTGAAAAGCTTCGTGACTGACAGCCCCATCTTTACTCCTGTGAATACCAACGCACCAGAAAACATATTCGTTAGTCATGTATAAGACCGGATAACACTAATTTATAGTAATAAACCTAACAAAAAAAAATTGAGTGTCTGTTTGGCTCTCTTCTTTCTGCAAATAAACTACCTTTTTTCAGATTCAAAAAAGCACTTATTCATCCGAGATTAACCTTCTAGATTTTCAGGTTAAACAGGATATCGAACTTTGAATTTGACAACCATATACATAGCAACTATATAAGCAGAAAACCAAATAAATTGAGCTGAAAAGCAGATACCAATAATTCCTGATTGGTTGGTGATTGGTGGTTAGGAGGAAAAACGTTACCGGTGTAATACAACACTTTTCGCTATGCATAGTGTTTACTATGGGAGAGAAAGGGGTTGTGACAGAATCTTGATAGTCAATATTTTTAGCCCAAATTGTTATTATTCTATGAACAAAGAAACTCAATCAACCTTTTCACCCTATACCAAATGAAATACAAGTAGTACTAATAGGATTAGAAATGCAACTTAGTTAGGTTCTAGCTATCCAACATAACTTGATCACAATATAAAGAGGAGGTCGAAAGAACATCACATGATTATAAGATAAAAAGGATAAATATAATTATATAACTATATAACTATAACTAAAAACATGAGCCTAACATAAGTCCCGTATCCGAAAGATCACAATTTTCCAAAACTACATCTATCACAACCCTTCGATTTGTTTCAATAAAATAAGAACAAGATTGGTTTTTTAAGGGCTTCTTTGGTCGCAGCAGCTACAAATTGTTGATTTTTTTCTTTTAATTAATAGTAAAGCTTTTGGTTGTTCATCTTAAAAGACTGAGCCTTTTTGTTTCCTGGCCTGAATAAACTTGAATATAAATTAAAGCGAATGAGCTAAAATTTTCTCAAAACCACAAATAAGCCAGAAAAATTGCATAAATAATACAACCAAATAAAACCCAACTCTGATATGGGTACCAAACAGCTTATAAACTCCTTATGATCAAACCTAAAATTATGATCTTATATCCCTATAAAGTATCAGATCAAGCTAGACAAAATGGATAAATAAATACTAATAACATTCTAAAATTCTTAATAAAATAAGATCAAGATAGGTTTTTTAAGAGCTTCTTTGGCTGCAGCACCTACAAATTGCTAATATTTTATTTTTATTAGTACAAATTTTAAGCCGAATAAGCTAGACTTTTTTCTGAACCACAAAAAAATGCCTGAATAATTGCCTAAAAAATACAACCAAACAAAACCCAACTCTGATCTAGGTACCAAATAGCTTATACACGCCTTATAATTAAACCTAAATTATCATCTTACACATTACCCTATAAAGTATCAGATCAAGCTAATAACAAACATTCCAAAATTCAATACTAAAAACATTTCAAGATTCAACAATTTTTTACATGAAGAATAGAACTAGAAGAACATTAAGGCATTTTTAATTTAATATTAAAAGAAATCTACAATACCCTATAAAGTATCAGATCAAGCTAGAGAAAATGGAGAAATAGATACTAATAACATTCCAAAATTCAACATTTTTTTTTTACATAAAGACATAAATACATTTCTAATTTGTTATTAAAATATATTATTCAATAAAAATATCGAGGATCACCCCGGTCTGTAAACTAAATCTAATAAAACGTAAAGAACTAAATGACATTACATTAAATTTTAAAGATGTTACAGAGACAAGATGACGATCATGAATATATACATTTATAATATATATATATACATATATATAAATATATATTTATAGAGAGATATTTTACCAGAGAAAGGAAGATCTGAGAATGGTAGAAAAAAACAAAATGATTATTGGTTCTATTTAAGTATTTATAGTGATTGATTTACCCGGGTTTTTTATTTTACTTTTGGTTATTATTGGAGGCTGCATGTATTTTTCCCCTCAAATAAAAAATCTTTTTTCACATCAAAACCGTAACTATAAAATACAAACCGTAATTCAGATTTATGGTTTATCTTTTTTTTTTTTTTAAATAAAATAAAAAACTGAACCGTAAATCAGAATTATGGTTTGTAATTATAATTTACAGTTTTGACGTGAAAACAGATTCTGTTGCCTCTTGTTATTTACCCGATTCTTCAATAGCTGGATTTTAAGCGGAATGGAGTTATATATTTTTCAAAATAAATATAACATTTGTCTTAATCAATAGTTCAAAATAAACTTGAGTGTTAAGTAAAAGTTTAGCATACAAAACTAAAAAAAGGGTAAAAGTACGGTATAACTAGTGTTCAAAAAGGTCGTCTAGGCGCGGCAGCGCCGCCTAGACTCAAATATGTCGTGTACAGCATGGATTTATGACGAGCTTAGTAATTTAGATGAAATTTTGATCAATGTCGGTCAAAAACGTAATTAGGCGTATTAAGCTTAATTACGCCGATTAGGCACGTACGTCATAGCGGTCAAATATTTTTTTTAACAGAACTTTTTCTTAAAAGGGGAAAAAGCTAAATCAAACTTTTGAAAATTGTTATGGGAAATTTTTCTTTGATTCAAAAAGCTAATTGTACTAATGGTTTACAAACAGGTATAACAGTTTTTCTATTTCAAAAATTAAAAATTCAAGCATGGGTGAGTCTAATCCGTCTACCGTCTTACGCATTTTATAATATTGAATATAACTAATTAAAAATAAATTTTCTAAACAACTCAAATAAACTTTTTAATTTGTAGTTCAAAATAACTTGAGTGTTAAGCAAAGTGATAAAAATTCCGACACATCTGGACAATTGGATGCAATTCCAACCGACCACAGATAAAATTTAGCGCTAAAGTTGACAAAGAAATTGTTATGGGATTTTTTCTTGGATTCAAAAAGCCAATTGTACTATATCTATATGGACTTTTTTCACCATACTCTGTCTCTGTGGGATCCAATTTTGCCCCCAATTTCTTTGGTTGTTTGGTTGTATCCATAGGATTCCAAAATGCGGTTTTACATTTATCCAGTTAGGGTAAAACCTCTCGATAAAGATATAAATAAAAATAAATTCTTTATTGTCATATTTCGTAAATTTTTGGTATTCCTAAATTGACATTTTATATTAAAAAAATATATTGTTTTGTTAAGTTTAATATGTGTAAAATACTATTTTGAAATTGTTTGTGATGATAACTTAATGTTTTCGTTACTAGCACATTTTATAACGTGTACATACGTAATAGGTTGTACACATAGACACGTGTTGTAACTCAATACGACGTGGTTAAACTTTCTTCGTATGAAATGTTTTGTTTTTATACTATCATCATCTGGATTCATTTGTATTGTTACACATTCTTATATACATATATGTGTTTTATAATAACATTACAACTAAAGTTTTGTACATTTCTTGGTTTGTTAAGATTAATGTGGTATCTTATATTATCTTTCTAAACCTTTTTTTTTATATAAATATAGCTTTTATATGTAACATTCATTTAAGAATAATCTTACTATAATAATAATTTCTCATGGTTCCAACAATATGACTATATAGATATTTTATTCTATTTAAATCTAAATTTATTTTATATGGTTTTTGAATGATGTTTTTATGTAGGAAAACTTGTTTTTACTTCTTCTTTTTTTTGAATATAAAGAAACCTTGTTGAATATTGTAATCTTGATTTGAGAAGGAATAAAAGTGTGCGTGGCCAACCATAAGATCAAATTCGATCCAGCGGTGCTAATCAATTAACGCATGTACATTGACAATTTTTATTGCAACAAAAATACATCGTCTGAATGTCACATTTTTTTTTTTAAATAATTGGTGGGAAAACCCACATTTTTATTTTATTAATAAAGAAAAAAAATGGAGAAACCCCCTCCCTCCTAAAATACTGGACCAAAAGTGCACCAGATTACAATCTGGAAATGAAAGTCTTACAAAAAAAAACCAAAAAACAAATTGATCAAAATAAAAATTAAAACTTTTAACATCCAAAATAAAACTTTTCTAAAACTTTGGGGACCAACTTGTAACATATCCTCCACGCGTCCTCTTTTCAGATCATAGAATATATACTCTCTTCGTTACTATTTAATTGTCCGTTACGAAACTACATGCAATTTTGATCGGCTTATAACTTGTATTAAAATTGTCGAAATAAATTTTTTTAAAAAATTTAATCATAAAATTTAACATTTAAATTATATGATCAACTTTTGAAACAATTTTAATACAAGTTATTGACCGGTAAAAATTGCACATAGTTGTTGAGTTGTGGAGCCAAATGTTGTTTGGTCATATTCACTAATTATCCCACATCAGTCAGAATTGTAATAAGACCCACTATGGGTTCTATATATGCCCCACTTATCTTGTATTTTAATCATCACATATTCGAGAGAAATATTATAGCGAGAGAGTTCTACTGGTGAGAGAACCATAGCTTTGTGATCAAGCTAGATTACGTTTATAATTCTCCATATAATATATATAAGTGTCACGTGTAGCGGCCTGAAAACGTATCCATTTTTGGGGTAAACTCCGTTATCAAAGTGTGTGTGCGGTTTACATTCCTGTCTTTCTTTAAGTACGCCTGAATTTCCCAACAAGGGGTATCAGAGCTCGGGGTTGCAGAACCAAAATTCGACAACTCGACGAGGAAGACCTGGATCTACATCTTGAAACACAAGTCTGAAGTGTTTAACAAATTTCAAGAATGGAAGGCCATAGTCGAACTAGAGACCGGGAATAAACTGAATTGTTTGAGATCTGATAACGGCGGGAAGTACATTGATGGAAAGTTCGTAGAGTTCTATGCACAAAGAGACATTCGGATGGAGAAGACCATTCGAATAACGCCACATCAAAATGGCATGGCCAAGAGAATGAATCGAACAATCAATGAGCATACGATAGGAGTATGAGGCTACACAGTGGTTTGCCCAAAGCCTTATGGACACATACAGTAAGCACGATGATTTATCTCATTAACCGCGGACCCTCAGTGCCATTAGAAAAAAGAATTCCCGAGTAAGTCTGGATAGGAAAGCCTATCTCTTATGAACACATGCGAGTGTTCGGTTATCTGTCATATATCCATATCGATATAAACGATCATACCAACCTTGACTCAAAATCCAAAGTTTGTTACTCTGTGGGGTACAGTGGAGCTGAGTTCGGATATGGCTTCTGGGATGGTCAAACAAAGAAGATCATTCACAGTAAAGATGTCATTTTCAACTAAAGCATTTTGTACAAAGATCAACAAAATGTAATGGTGGAAGAACACGCGCTCCCGTCCGAGAAAAGTGGTATAATCGACATGAATGCGTTTCCAAGTCTGGAGTTGGAAGATAATGTTGAAGATGATCCAGTGGTGCTCGACAACCTACCAGCACATGCTGAAGAGGATGAGGAATTACCCCAAATCCATTAACCTGAATTGGGCCGATGTCATCGCGAAAGGAGACCTACCATCCGATACTTTCCTTCCATGCATTACATACTGCTCAATGATGCAGGTGAGCCCGAAAATTGAAAGGAAGCTCTGGAACTGAAAGACTCAAGCAAGTGGGAGCTCGCTACGAAGGATGAGATGAAGTCACTGAAGAAAAATGTGACTTGGCAGTTAGACAAACTGCCCAATGGGAAAAGGACACTGAGCAATAAATGGGTGTTTCGACTAAAGGAGGAACAAGATGACTCGAAACGGTACAAGGCACGATTAGTAGTCAAAGGGTTCCAGCAAAAAAGAGGAATTGGCTACACTGAGATCTTTTCTCCAGTCATAAAGTTGACGACTATTCGGCTATTGTTGAGCATTGTTGTAAATGAGAATCTTCATCCTGAGCAATTAGATGTGAAAACTGATTTTCTCCACGGAGAACTTGAAGAAGAGATTTACATGCTACAATCTGAAGGCTTTTCCGAAAAGGGAAAAGAGAGACTGGTTTGCAAACTAAAGAAGAGCTTGTATGGGATAAAACAAGCACCACAGCAGTGGTATAAAAAGTTTGACAGTTTCATGGCGGGTACCGGGTTCGAAAGAAATGATAGTGATTACTGATGTTTCGTAAAGAGACTCGAAAACTTTTCGTACGTCATACTACTTCTGTATGTAGATAACATGTTGCTCGCCGGATCGAGCCTTGTAAAAATTAACAAGGTAAAGCAACAGTTGGCGAAACATTTTGAGATGAAAGATTTGGGAGCCGCAAATCAGATCCTCGACATGAGGATCTCCTAAGGAAGGGATGGGTCTTTGTTTCTGTCACAAGCCGAGTATGTGAAGAAAGTGTTAGCTCGGTTTAGCATGAGTGATGCCAAGGCTGTAGGCACACCCCTAGCCGCATACTTTAACTTGTCGAAGGAACAATCACCCTCGGACGAGTAAGGAAATGATCGTATGTCGAACATAACCTATGCTTTAGTAATTGGTATTTTGATGTACGCTATGGTGTGTACAAGACCGGACATTGCCCACACAGTGGTAGTTGTTAGTCGTTACATGAGTAACTTAGGCAAGCACCATTGGAAAGCTGTGAAGTGGATATTGAGATATCTCTCGGGTACTGTGAGTTCGGCATTATGTTTCCGAAAGACATCGGTAGGCCTGCACGACTATGTTGATACTAACATGACTAGTGATCTGGATAGCCGAAAGAGCACAATGACATGTGTTTGTACCTACGGTGGTACTGCTGTGAGTTGGACATCCAAGCTGTAAACGATTGTTGCATTGTCGACCACATAAGCTGAGTATGTCGTGATGACGGAAGCAAGCAAAGAGATGATTTAGTTACAAGGTTTCTTAGAGGAGCTCGATCAGAAAACTTACAAGGGAGATCTGCACTGTGATAGTCAAAGTGCAGTTCAGCTAGCTAAGAATCTTGTCTTCCATACACACACCAAACACATACATATCCGTTACCATTTTATCCGGATTATTCTAGAAGATGGAATCTTCGCGCTAGAAAAGATTGAGGGCGTCAAGAACCCCGTCGACATGCTAACGAAGACTGTTACACTAGACAAACTGAGGCTATGTGCGATCTCAGTAGGACTCTGAGCTTGAAACTCAGGGTCGTCGTTGTAGTGAAGAATGAGTAACTCGATAAGAGTACTAATTACTATACAAGGATACCAATGGGAGCATTCTGCTCGGGGGAGCACAGAGAGTTCGGTGGTCGGGGATAATCAGAGTTCTTTTGAAGCGCTCGACATTTGGCTCCAAGTGGGAAATTGTTGAGTTGTGAAGCGAAATGTTGTTTGGTCATGTTCACTAATTATCTCACATCACTAAAAATTGTAATAAGACCCACTATGGTTTCTATATATGTCTCATTTATCTTTTATTTTAATCATCACATATTCGAGAAAATATTATAGCGAGAGAGTTCTAATTGTGAGAGAATCATAATTTTGTGATAAAGGTAGATTACGTTTGTAATACTCCCTATAATATTTATATAAGTGTCACGTGTAGCGGCCCGAATACGTAGCCCTTTTTGTGGTGAACTCCATTATCAAAGTGTTACATTCCTGTCTTTCTTTAAGTAAACCTGAATTTCCCAACAAGTTTTATAGTGAATAATTACATAGGAACGAATGTAGTATCAGCTTGTAACTTGAGACCATCCATCTCCACTCACCAAATTTAGATAGTGAAATCTTGTGGCGATGGACGACGATCTTGAAATTCAACCACCACATCGAATATTTGGTGTTTCCTTCTCGTCTATGAGAAGATCTGTCGAAGCTCTGTAGGAAACCTTTGAATATCCAATGTCGGATCAAAATCCACACCAACTTGAGCTGAAGTAGCTAACAGATCTGCTGCGAGGTTAGATTCTCTGTAGACGTGCTTTATAATAACTTGTTTTTGATCTGATGTTAATCAGTCTCAATAATAGTTTTTTCATATTCAATTAATCTTAGGCCGAACAAAACTATTTTAGCTTCACCTTTTAGACTTGAATTGCATTCTTGTGAACAGGAAAAGCCTTTAACAAAATGACCTATGTTATTTCGAATTATTGCCCCACATCCTTCAAAATTATTGTTTGCAATATAGCTTTACTAGTATTTCCCAGCTAAAAAAAGGTGTGTATATGCATGTCTTGAACTAAAAAAAAAGGTTTTACTTTTCTTATAGTCAATATTAACGTAACTTTAAAAATTTCTCAGCATTTCAAATCACAAGTGAAAATCAATATTTTTCAGGGAATCAGTTCTACTGCAGATCCTAAACAATTAATCTATAACATCGAGTTGAGATTTTAGACCCTGGGGGAAAAAAGGCATTACCTTATACATCCATACAAATTTCATAATACAGAGACACATTCCAAAATTATTATCTTTGATTTAATTACTAAATTACCACAACATTATGTACCAAATTAAAAGCAACATTAGTTTTCAGCTTTTCCAATTACATAAACTTTTGAAATAAGAAAATGTCCCCAAAAAACGTAGGTCACTAGTAACAAAAGGTTAATCAGATGGAAACCAAGCTTCTTACATATAAATTACTACACTAGCTAGTATTATTTTTTCAGTTACAAAGAGAGGTTAAGGTTTATGTCAGCATCTTTACTTCCCTTGGCTTCGCTATCCTTCACGTTGTTTTCTAATAGCGTTTCTGATAAAGCCATAACTTTGGTCGGTCGCGTTAGGCTTTTCAATAATGATATAATGATAAATCAACCGTGAATAAATGATACTTCCTGATCTTTATTATTGCTCGGATTATTGTCCTTGTTCGGACTATTACATTTGCTCAGATTAGTATTTCGGTTCTACAATTATGCTCGATATACCTATTTGATCTCTCGTCTTGATCTTTCTCCTCTCTTATTCGGTGCTCGACTGTCTTTTCTCGGTTTATTTCTCGAAGTGATACGCTTTGGTTAGTTTCTCTCTTTTCTTAACTTCTCTCTATAATTTTTGGATAGATTTTCTGGTCTTTTTCTAGGAGGGGTAGTTGGCTATTTATAGGCAACTGCACCTTCTAGGATATTGACAAATGTCTTCATCCCAGGGATTTTTCAGACAAGGGTCCCCCTTTGATTGGACTTGGGCTTTGGGTAGTAGCACCCCAATTCCTATAAAAAGTATGAGATGACCCATTTAAGCGTTGGATACCCATTTATAAAGTGGGTTGATTATGACCCGGATAAAATATTCGGGGTCTGATTTTTATGTTCTATCAAGTGCTCCCTGACTTCCTCGGCGTGGTTTCCATGTCGGGGGAGTCATGTTCGGTTTGTCGAGAACGTTACTTCGGTCTTGTTTTTCCCAATGCTTCATCGAGAAACGCAATAGACTCGCGACGTTTTCCAGGGGGGGCACATTTAATGTTTCCTATCCTAATATCTTTCTTCGAGGAAAACTCCTATAAAGGGGTGTGCTCCCTCCATAATTAGGCATTTTACTACTAATTTGCTCGTGACATAATGGCTTCTTCTGGTTCTACTGGTGAGAGCTCCTTTAATTATATTTCATATTTAGAAACGGAAATCAAGAAATCTCGTACCGCGAATAAGAAACTCGTGGCCAAGGTTTCAAACTACAAGAAAAGGTTGTCTGACATGGATTCCGATCATCATGTGACGATGGACGATCGGGATTGGGCCTATGAGCATATAAAGAAGCTCGAGGCTAATCTGGCTAAGCAGAAGGCAGCAAAAAGGGCCTATAAGCTTGCCTTCAAGGAGTTGCATGCTCGGTCCAGACCGAGTTCGGATGACGATGAAGAAGGCTCTTCCTCGAAATAATTAGTCTTTTGTAATTTCTGTCGTAATTTCTCTTGAATGGGGAGTCTTCTCCTCAGTTGTAATCGAAGTTTTTTTGGAATTAATAAAATATTTTCCTTTCCTTGTTCTTGTCTGTTTATCTTCTTGATGTCTTTTTGGATGACTTTAATTGGATTTGGAACTGTGGTGAATTCGCCTTTAATGCTCTTGGGAAGTTCAAGAGGTTGTATTTATTCGAGATGACCTTTGACCTACTCCTTGTTTCTTCTTATAAAAGGGGACTGACCCAGTATTTTTTATGCGGTTCATTCTTTATTAACGAACAAATGGCTTCTCCTCTCGAAAAGTGTGGTGACAACCTTCCTGAATACGTTGCCCGTCTGGAAGAGGAAGTTCAGAAGGTGCATCATCTCGAGAAGAGGGTTGCCCGGCTGTCGGTGGAAGCTCGTCGGGCCGCCGAACTAGACGAGCGATTGGATGCCCTAGAGAAGGAGCACCAGAGGTCTTTGCTCGTCAGTATTCGTGCTCGTGCCCGGATCAAAGAGCTCGAGGCCTCCAGAGATAGGCAGCTTGCTTCCAAGAGGGCTTACAAATTGGCCCTTAAGGAAGTGTATGCTCGGTCGAAAAGGAAGCCGAATGACGAAGCGGGCCCTTCTATGAAATGATTTTTTTTTGTTTCATTGTATTTTCTCTTTGTGCTTCTTCTGTAACGAAGTATCAACCAATCAATAAAGATTTCTTTTTCTTGTTTATATCTGAATTACTTTCCCAATGCAATTTATTTTGACTGCGCACGCTTGTGGCCTCATTAATGCTTTTCTTGGGCCTGGCGTTTGATCTTATCCATTGGACCTTCTTATTCTTTATATCTAGGGATTAATAGGATTTCTTGAGCCTTGTGCATATAAAATCCTATTCACCAGAGTTTTCTTGAGCCTTGCGCAAAAGATCTGGGATATTTATTTGAACCGCTGCTCTTCCCAAAAACGACGCGTGTTTCAATGCCATTATTACTTACTCCCTTTAAATATTGGTAAGAATCCAAATGTTTCTTGAACAGGAGTGGCTTTTAATTACTCACGCTCTTTAGAGTCTTTTGGGAATCCAAACGTTTTTCTTGAACAGTCACCTCTTTTGAGTGCCATCGCTTCTGAATACCCATTGGCGAATGGTTGCGACTCTCAATCCCAGCCCTCATACAATTGATCTATAAATACCTGCTTACAGCATGGTTACATCCACACTTCTCATCATATTATTTTCCCCCATATATAGATCCTCATCTTATAATTTCCCTAAGATGTCTGGTCCTTTCACCCAATCAGCATTAGCTTTGCAAGTGGAGGCCTTCGAAGCCTCCTATAACCATGTACAAAGGCTGTTGAGGGATGCCGAGGAGGAATTGAAGGTGATGCGTTATCACCATACCGAGATGGTTCGGGAATTAACTTGGCTAAGATCCGAACTGGCTTATTGCCGACGTGCTCGTCAGGCTCTAGTCGAAGAGAATGAGATGCTAAGGGGGAACCCGACACTGAGGGACAGGGATGTCTCTGCCGGGCCCTCTCATCGATACCGATCGACTTCCCCCTAACCTTCCCCCTTCTTTTTTTCTTTTTATCTGCTCTTTCCCCATCTTTTCCCATCTCTTCCTTTTTCTTCTTTTTTTTTTTATTTGCTCTTTCCCCATCTTTTCCCATCTCTTCCTTTTTCTTTTTTTTTTTTTTTATTTCTCCGTTTCCATCATTTCTTCCTCTTCCTCTCTTGTGTTTTTTTTTATACTCTGTTTTCTCGTACTTTTTATTCTTTTCTTTTTCCGTTTCTTTTTTTGTTTCATTGACTTCCTTTTTAGTTGTCGGTCTCCTTCGTCTCTTTATCTTCTTCTCATCTGTTTTTCTTCTGTGCCTCCTCTTTCTTTTTCTTCATCTTCTCTCCCATCACTCTTTTTCTTTTTCTTCTTTTTTGCACCACTACGATGTTACAATCAGCCCTGTGATCCTAAGGGTTTTGTGTTACATCTAGGGTTTTTGTCATTTTTCTTTTCGACTCTTCTTTCTTATCACTTCTTCTTTTCTTGCACTCTTCTTCTTTTCCTCTTCTTGCTTTTTTCTTCCCTTTTTGTTTTCTTTTTATGCTTCTTTCCTTCGTTTCCTGCTGTTCGCCTGATTTGCTGATGTTGTCGTTCTTCTTTGGCCACGTTGTCTACTCATTTGGCTCCACAACTAACCCACATTGTAATAGATTTTCTTTTGATGTAATCCTCGGGTGTAATAGTCCTCAATGTAATAGATTGTCTTTTGATGTAATGAACAATGATGTATTCCATCTTTATTAATGAGAAGTATTTTTGCCCCTTTATTTTTGCACTCCTTTTTATATTGCACCTGTGGTTTGTTGTTTGTCTGGAATCTAGATCTTTGAATATCTCGTCTTTATTTCTTCTGCACTGTAGTCTCAGATGTCAATAGATGTCCCCATCACTGGCAAACATATGTGCCTGCTCCCTAGTAGGTCAGGAAATGTACATGCCCCCCAGCATGTCAGGAAATATGCAATTTCCCAAGCAAGGTCATAAAATATCATACTCTTCGTTCTATAAGTACTTCTCTTTTCTTTGGTAGTTTATCATCTCTTTTTTCTTTTTGCTTCTCTCTTCCTTAGCCCTTTATTTTCTTCCGTACTAAACAATTTCCCAGAATGTCTGGACCTGTGGTGAGATATCATGCTCAGATGAAGGGCTTGGATACTGAGGTATCTCGGGTCCGCTGTCGGATGGCAAGGCTTGAGATAGAGTATGGCGTTTTGGCCTTGAGCTTGTTCGGCTCTTATCCCGAAGAGACGGTGAAGTGGACCGAGATCTCGGCACTGAGTCGCCAGCTCGATCACTTGTTGCTGCAGAGAAACCATCTGGCCAACTCCTGGTATGATGCCGAGGAAATTTGGGACCATTCTCAAGATGAGTTTGACAACTCTCCTCAAGGCCTAGCTAACATAATGGTAAAGAATGCTCGGCTCGTGGAACGCGTCAGGGTTCTTACTACGGAAAACAACAGGCTCTCCTCGGAGAATGACGATTTGGTCGCCATGAACGATTCCTATCAAGCTCGGTTGAATTGTTCTGCTCGTTTTGCTTTCTCTCGGTCTGGCAGTTCGGTTTTTCCACCCATTGATCCTTAGATTGGGCTGGTTTTCTTTTGTATTTCCCCTTTTGTCATTTGTGTTTTATCTTCTGTATTTGATGAATCAGTTGTATCTTTTCGTGTCTCGTGCCTGTCTTGTGAACCATTGTAACGCTTCGTATTTTGTGCCTTTTGATTCTCTATAAATGCTCCCTATTGCCTGTATCTCATTATCAATTTCTACCTCTCTCTTGTTTTATAATTTGCTTTTGCGTGAGATGGCTCCCATCACTAGGTCTGCCTCCAAAAAGAAAACCCTTATGGAAGAGGAGCCTACCTTTTTGCTACCTCGTCCCCCTGGCTTTGGGGAGGAGGATTTGACTCCTCTTCAACTAAAAGAAATTGAGATGTCATGGCTGAAACATGATCTCATGTGTGCTCGGACGGAAGCGAGGAGGTTTAAACAATATTGGGACGAGGAGGGCACTGCTCGTTTCAAGGCCGAGCAAAAATGCGAGTCTCAGTCTTACGCCTTGAAACAGGCTGAGATGGCGATTTCTCGTTTGGTTAGGGAGAAGGAGCGTCTGGAGGGACTTTTGGCGAAGAGGGATGTTGCTATGGGGGATAGTTCGAAAAAGTAGGATGGGTGTATTTTCTTTTTCTGTTGTATTGTTTGTGTTTCCCCCTTTGTGGATGAATAAAACTTGTCTTGCATTTGATTCTGTCCTATTTTATTTCCTGCTTGCTTCTCTTTTATGTTTCTGAGCATACACCGAACAATATGCCCGGTTATCCCCCCGGAGAGCGTTGTTAGACATGATGCTCCCTGGCATCAAGCTAGTAACGGTCTTCGTCCACCTTGGTCGGTGTGCCCTCTTGGTAAGGGTTGGGTAGGAGTCGAGGAAATTTAATCGGGGGATATTCTCGGTGTGATAGTAGTGGTAGCGTATGTGAGAAGCTTTTCGTGGTAGGATCCACTGGCCGTTTATTTAGGTCTAATGATGTGAACTGCCTTGGGTAGTGGGATACGCGCTGACGTGGCGAAATCTGGAGCGTTTATATGTTAAAAAGAGCAGCGGTTGTTGACTTTCGTATGGTTGGAAAAAGGTAAACCTCTGTTACACGAAAGGACGGTTATTATTTTATTCCTTTTGTGACTCCACTCCTTTTTATTGTGCCAAGTAATCCTGTTTATTTTTATCATAGAATTCGCTGAAGAAAATATCGTTCTCTCTCTAAAGCATATTCTTCCCGCCAAAAAGGAAAAGAGTTCGGCCGCTTGATCTAGGGTTTCGTGGTTTTGTTGGAAGACTTGCTGCTGTTCGCGCTTGCTTGCTCATAATGATTACTGTAAGTGATTTTTTGTTCTCCCCCCTTCCCTCTTTTAGGAGTTGTATTTGAGTTGTCGTTATGGTCATAGGTGTGTCGTTGGTATATGGTTCAGGTTATCTATATATGTCTGATGATTCTGATGTAATGTGCGTGGGGGGGTGGTGGCTCTCGTTCTATTGATGTGGTTCTGGTGTGTGTATTTGGTTAGTATATTGATGGACTTTTGATGATATTTGTATAGGAAATTTTGACCCAAAGTGTGGCCCAAGTTGGCACATTCGTGGAGAAGGATTTTAAAGAACTCGCCGGAATACCTGACAACATACATATCCGGCTTCCTATTTCTGACGAGGAGGTGCTGGGATTTGTACCTGCCGGCGAGGTGGCCGTGCGTTCTTCGGCATTCTTCACTGGTGGTCTTCGACTGCCCTTTACAAACTGGGTGGCTTCGTTCTTTGAGGCCGTCCAAATTGCTCCGGCCCAACTGGCCCTAAATGGTTACCGTACTCTGAATGGTATCCAAAGGCTATCGGAGTTGTCCGGAATACCGATTGAACTGAAGGACGTCTTTGGAGTCTATAGTCTGAGCTTTGAGCGTCGCAGCTCGTATTTGAAGACTCTGCGTGCCTTTTGCCGGCTCGTTATCGGTTTGCCGGATACCAATAAAGAGCGTAATCTTGGTATTGTAATTGCTTCCGGTGCATGGGGTTGTGCGGGACACCAGATTCCTGGACCGGCGACCAATGCTCCCATCATGTCAGACCTCGGCGCCCCCAATGTAGAGGCTCTGTTAGCTCATTGGAAATGGTGGGGGCCTGGACCTACACCGGATCCTGCGAGTCGTACGGCTCCGATGTTGCTCGGTTACCCTATGGGGTCGGTGACCAAGGGAAATCCGGCACCCGAGATCCCCAAAGAGCCCGAGGAGGAATTCTTAAAGGTGGTCCAGGCTCGATGTGCTACTCGGCTTGGGAAAAAGGCCGTTCGTTCTAAGCGTCGTGCAGCTGACCCTGTCGTTGAAACAACAAAGAGGGCTAGGGGAACCGATACATCGGTTACCGAGGAAGATGCTAACGTTGGTTCGGGCGAGGGGGTGTGTGCCGCTGGTCAAGGGGATACCGCCGAGGATGCCTCTGCTCCGGGCGAGGTATGTGTATAGTTATTATGATTTTCTTGTCTTTTGGTTGTTTGTCATTTGGTTCGCTAGTGCTTTGCTTTATTAGTCATCTTGTTTCAGCTACTGACTTCTCAATTGGTTACCCTCGCTCTTGCCCGGTCTATGGGTATTATTGTGTTTCAGGGGTCGGTCGACGATGTATTCGGATATATGAACCTCTTGACGAACATGGGAGAGGGTACGATGACTTTGCCGGTCATCTCGCCTATTCCCACCGAGGGTCCGATAGATTTGTCCGTGTGCTCGCCCCTCCGTAATGAGGAAGAGATCGAGCATAGGGCCCCTGAGATTGAGCAGTTGGAGGAGGACGTGGGGGTGGAGATGAAAGGCAGCGAAGAGAATGCCGGGGATGTTGTGACGGGTGTCGAGGATGAGGCTCTCGACGAATCCGAGAAAGGGTTGGTTGACGGGGTTGCAATGACCCGGTACATTGACCGATGTAGGGGTGAACTGCTGGATCAACCGAGAACACTGAAGATGGGGTATACGGCTCTGAAACCCCTTGTGTTCAAGAATGCAGAAAAACTATCTGCCCAACCTACAATGTCAGTTATAGAGCAGGCCCACGCGGATGCGCTGAGGGTACGTGGGGCTCGTATTGCACTATATAGGTTTGGTACTTGTATTTTATTTGGAAACTAATGTGTGGAAGTGCAGATTGCTGTGAGTGTCGTGGCGCTACGGGATCAGCTGGGAGCGCTAGAGGGTGAGAAAGAGAAGCTGGTGACCGAGAAGGATAATCTGGTGGCCGAGAAGGAGAAATTGGTCGCCGAGAAGAAAACCCTGGGCGAGAATTATGACAAACTGTCGGTGGACTTCCTGCACCTGACCGAGGATGTCGAGAAATTGAGGGTGGAAAAAGAGAGCATGGCCGCTAAGTACGGCGAATTAGAGGAGGAGAACTTGCTCCTAGCCGAGGACGTGGAAGCCGAAAAGGCTAAGGTGTCTGCCCTGAAAACGGCACAGGCGGAGGAGCGGAAAAAGTTAGCGATGATGGCCAACTTTTCTGTATACTGCGCTCATGTGCGGGCGCTCAATTTCGCGAATGTTCCTCTGTCGGATAGGGCGTGGTCGGAGTTGGTGTATCCGTGTCCGCATGGTGCACCGCCGAAACCCTTGGACTGGGCGAATCTTCGTGAAGAAGAGCTGCCTCGGCTACCGGGGCAGACAATTTCGACAGCGCTGCGTCCTCACTCTATGTCGACCCCGTCCACTCCTCGACCGGCTGCTACTGTTGTTCCCCCACCAGCATCTCCTCAGGTGGAACCTTGACTATCTTCCTAGCATTATGTATATTTTTTTATTTATTTGTTTTTTTTTTGTTTTTTTTTTTTTTGTATCTAGAAACAGATTCTTTTGGGGAAGTGATAATATAGGTGTTGTGGTTTCTTTCTGTTGAGCTTGCTTGGGTGAATTTCTTTTGGTGGTCGTTATATTTTGAAGGATATGAAAACAAAATATTGTCAGGTACCAAATAACCCCCTTGCCATGGTGGTCTGGACCTCGCCTAGTCGTAGTGTAGGTGACGTGATGAAGGATTTGGAAAGGTCGAACGCGTCCCTTACCGCGAAATTGACTTGTGCCTATCAGGAAATTGAGGGTCTGAATATTCATATTTCCAACCTGCCGATCCGGTTACGTGATTTGGGAGAGAAATTTAGTAAAAAGACCGCCCATTATACGGCAAATAAGGGTAAAGCAAAGGAACTTCTTAGTGCCCTACGACGTTCTCGTGATGAAGCCCGAGGTCGTGTGACGAGCTTGAGCTTGGTCCTAGGGGCCGTTTTCGAGGACGCGGATCTGCTGCTATCCTTTGCCAAAGCGTATTGGGCCCGAGCTCGCGCCTTAGAGGTGCTGGAGCATATAAAAGGAATGAGTGGTGTGTCCCGGGCAGAGCGCATGGTGGATGCGAAGGCCGGGGTAACTGAAACCACGGTTGCCTTGAACCGAATCGAGGCGGTCATTCGTGAGCGTTTGGGGACGCAAATTAATTCATTGCGAGATATTCATTTTGCCGATGTAGTAGAGACTTCGGCGTCTGTTGAGGGGTTGTCGGATTAGTAAAATAACTTGTTTTGTCGTTTTCTTTGTAGCTTGTATAAAATTTCTCTCGCTTTTTTTTTTTTTTTTTTTTTTTGAATATTCATCTCTTCTCGTTCGTCTCCCCCCCTCCGTTTTTTTTTTATAGGCACATGCTACTACGTCGCATCAGGCTGGTTCTCCATGCCTAGTTAACCCGGGGTTAGGACCTACTGGTGCTGCCCGGGACGAGGTCTCATCTGGTGCGGCTAGTGAGGTGCCTGACAGGTGGCCCTACATTGTTTTGATGAGCAAAAATGTCAAATTGACCGACCAATGTGCTCGACTGCGGACCAAGCTGAAAACCCAGGCGGCCTCTTTTCGAGAATACGTTCGCCGTGCCGAGCATGCTGTTGAGGTTCAGGAGCGTCGTTTGGATCGATATTGGCGTGCAAAGGGCGAGTACTTCGGCAAATTAAAGTTGCTTGTGACCAAGGCCAACGTGTTGATGAAGTATTTCCGTTTGTCCCGCGCCAGATACGATGCTTCCGCAGCTGTGATTGAAGCTCGCCGTGACCTCTCCTTTGACGATGATCGCCGTAAAGCGGCCGCGGATGCTCACGAGTCCGCCAAAGAAGCCGAGTTCAACGCGCGGCTTCAAACGCTGACTTGTGTCGGGGCTCATACGACCAATTTTGATGCCCTCATTTCTGAGGAGCGTTTTGATGGTGATGAGTCTGATGGGTACACAACGACTGATGACGAAGAGATTGAGCTCGGTCAATTACCGTCGTGCTCCTCCTGCAGTAGCTCTTCTTAAATGAATCTCTTTAGTGTCGTTGATCTTCTTGTTGCCTCCGTAATGCGGGCGAGGACTATATATGTGATTTCTTTATTCCTGTTTTGTACCTTTCCATTGCCGTA
Source organism: Primula veris (assembly GCA_963682055.1). Classification (NCBI taxonomy): domain Eukaryota; kingdom Viridiplantae; phylum Streptophyta; class Magnoliopsida; order Ericales; family Primulaceae; genus Primula; species Primula veris. Next base: position 19,944,410 of record OY821748.1, on the reverse strand, counting down.
TTGCTATTTAATTGATTGGATCGATTTTTCCTTGCCAAATCATTTGTTATTTCGTTATTCCGGTTTTGAGGATGCTTCTTGTTGATATTTTGTTGTTTAGATTGATTCTCCTTCATTGTTTTAGCCAATTTATATTGCATCGCCGTCGTAAAGTGGACCTGAATAATACCTTGCATTGTACCTGCATATAAATTTCATAGTATCCCTAGACGTTCCTTCGGTAACACGCCATTTACGGGATTTCATAGTATGCCTAGACGTTCCTTTGGTAACACGCCATTTACGGACTTTCATTGTATTCCTAGGCACTTCGGCCATGCTGGGAATTTCATAGTATCCCTAGACGTTCCTTCGGTAATATGCCATTTACGGGATTTCATAGTATGCCTAGACGTTCCTTTGGTAACACGCCATTTACGGACTTTCATTGTATTCCTAGGCACTTCGGCCATGCTGGGAATTTCATAGTATCCCTAGACGTTCCTTCGGTAACACGCCATTTACGGGATTTCATAGTATGCCTAGACGTTCCTTTGATAACACGCCATTTACGGACTTTCATTGTATTCCTAGGCACTTCGGCCATGCTGGGAATTTCATAGTATCCCTAGACGTTCCTTCGGTAACACGCCATTTACGGGATTTCATAGTATGCCTAGACGTTCCTTTGGTAACACGCCATTTACGGACTTTCATTGTATTCCTAGGCACTTCGGCCATGCTGGGAATTTCATAGTATCCCTAGACGTTCCTTCGGTAACACGCCATTTACGGGATTTCATAGTATGCCTAGACGTTCCTTTGGTAACACGCCATTTACGGACTTTCATTGTATTCCTAGGCACTTCGGCCATGCTGGGAATTTCATAGTATCCCTAGACGTTCCTTCGGTAACACGCCATTTACGGGATTTCATAGTATGCCTAGACGTTCCTTTGGTAACACGCCATTTACGGACTTTCATTGTTATTCCTAGGCACTTCGGCCATGCTGGGAATTTCATAGTATCCCTAGACGTTCCTTCGGTAACACGCCATTTACGGGATTTCATAGTATTTCTAGGCACTTCGGCCATGTTGAGAATCTCATGGTATTAGTAGACAGCATAATAATATATTTTATTTATTCAAAAGAAGAAAGATAATGCCATTAAGCAAGAAGGGTAAGGTAGCACCTGTATTCGGAGCATTGCCTATACGTAGTACTTCTTTAAGTTAGCCACATTCCAAGAATTCTTTTCCCCTCGGCTGTTGGCGAACAGGGTGCTTTTGATTTTGTAAGAGACTGGACTTGTTCGCTTGACGATTTCGTATGGGCCTTCCCAGGTAGGGCTCAGTTTGCCATGTATTTCGTTACGGGTATAGACCGTCACTCGTCGCAGCACCAGTTCTCCTACCCTGAATTCTTTAGATCCTTTTACTCTCTTGTCATATGTTTGCTTTACGCTTTGTTGGTATTTAGCTAAGGTAAGGGCCGCTATCTCTCGTTTCTCGTCTATCATGTCGAGCTCTTCTCTCATTCTTTGTTCATTATTTCCCTGCTCGACCAACGTTGTTCGGAGCGTAGGTAGCCCGATCTCTGTCGGTATGACGGCCTCAACACCGTATGCTAAGCTAAACGGGGTTTCCTTGGTGCCCGTCTTGGGTGTAGTTCGGCACGACCATAAAACGTTGAGTAGCCGCTCGGGCCACCTCCCCTTTGCTTGTTCAAGGGTGGTCTTGATGCCGTCTAATATGGTTCGGTTTGACACTTCGGCTTGCCCGTTCCCTTGTGCGTATGTCGGCGTCGAATAGAATTTTCGGATACCGAGTTCCTCGTACCACAGCTGTAAATTGGCATCTTTGAATTGGGTTCCGTTGTCGGCGACTATAGCGTACGGTATTCCGAACCTAGTTATGATGTATTCCCAAATGAATTGTTTGACGTTGTTGGCTTTGATTTCTCGGAGGGGTTTAGCTTCGACCCATTTGGTGAAATAATCAGTCGCAACGATCAGATATTCCACATTCCCAGGTGCTCTTGGGAGTTTACCGACCAAATCGATTGCCCATTGAGCGAACGGCCATGGTGCTGATACCGGGGTCATCATAGATGAAGGGAGCCGTGGTATCTTGGCGAATCGTTGGCACTTGTCGCATCGTTGGACGTATGCATCGGCGTCTCGCTTGATATAGGGCCACCAATATCCTTGGGTCACTGCCTTGTTTGCAAGGGATCGCCCTTTGATGTGTGCTCCGCAAGATCCTTCGTGGATTTCTTCCAAGACCGGCAGTTGTAGCTCGGTCGGGACGCACAGTAGATGTGGTCCCTGGTAACTGGATTTGTATAGTTTATCGTCCTCGGATAGCCAGAAGCGAGGAACTTTTCTTGTAATTTTCAGCGCTTTTATCTTGTCGACCGGAAGCGTTCCATTTCGCAGATAATGGGTCATGTCCTCCATCCATCCTAGTTCGTACTGTATCGATGTCACCCGGTTTACCCTTTTTATTATGCTCGGGGTCGGCAGTAGTTCCACTGTGATCGACCGGGTGTCGGTCAATGTTAGTGTCGAGGCTAGGGTGGCCAATGCATCGGCATGTGCATTCTCGGTGCGATTGATTCTTACTAACTCGCACTGTTCGAATGTGGCCATCAAGCTTTGGACTTTTTCTTGGTAGAGGATCATTCTATCGTCTTTCACTTGGTACTCGCCGGTGGCTTGATTGACGATGAGCATGGAGTCTGAGCTTGCAATTAAGTGGGAGCATCCGAGGGACCGGGCAATAAGCATGCCATTTATCATGGCCTCGTACTCTGCCTCATTGTTGGTAGCTCGGAAGCCCAGTTTTATGCTTTTCTCGATGATTGCTCCCTCTCTAAACTTTAGGACGATCCCTGCTCCTGATCCGTCCTTGGTGGCTGATCCGTCGACATGTATCTGCCAGTGTGATTGGGGAGAGAGTGCCAAAGGCTCGTCATAGCCTTCGGTGAATTCTGCGACGAAATCGGCCATGACTTGTCCCTTTATGGCATGGCGGGGTACGAACTCGATATGAAATTGGGATAGCTCGACCCCCCAGGCGGCAACTCGGCCGCTAATGTCCGTCCGTCGAAGTGATTCTTTAATATGAAACTTGGTATATACCCGGACCTGATGAGCTATGAAATAGTGTGGCAACTTTCTGGTTGCGACGACCAATGCCAGACACAGCTTTTCCAAGGGTAGATAACGTGTTTCGGCTTCGACCAGAGTCTTGCTGACGAAGTAAATCGGAAATTGTTCGCGACCTTCTTCTCTTAGGATGACCGCGCTCACAGCTGTAGCGGAGACTGCTAGGTAGCATGCCAGAATGTCTCCTCTGTTCGGCCTTACTAGCAGTGGCAATGTCCTCAAGTACTCTTTGAGATTGTTGAATGAAGCTTCACATTCCGGGTCCCAGACGAATTTTCTATCCTTCTTGAGTGATTCGAAAAATGGCCGTCCCTTATCTGCGGATCGGCTAATGAACCTGCTCAGCGCGGCCATCATTCCCGTGAGCTCTTGTACCTGTTTCTTATTCTTGGGCGCTGCTAGGTTTCGTAGAGCCGTTATTTGATCGGGATTAGCCTCTATTCCTCGTCGGCTAACCATATGTCCCAAGAATTTCCCTTTGCTGATGCCAAATGCACACTTGCTCGCATTGAGTTTCAGTTTGTGCTCGCCCAGCGTTCGGAAAACGTTCCTGATATCCTGAAGGTGGGATGTGGCTCTTTCGCTTTTGACGACCATGTCATCTATGTATACCTCCATTGTTTTCCCTATATGATCTCGACATACCCGTGTTATCATCCTTTGGTAAGTTGCCCCCGCATTGCGTAGACCGAACGGCATTACCGTATAGCAATAATTTCCCAAAGGCGATATAAATGAAGTCTTTTCTTGATCTTCGCGGGCGAGGGGAATTTGATGGTATCCTGAGTACGCGTCGAGGAAGGTCATCCGTTCTGCTCCCGCTGTTGCGTCCACCAGTTGATCGATCCTGGGAAGGGGAAAGTGGTCCCTCGGGCAGGCTTTGTTGAGGTTGGTGAAGTCTATACAGACTCTCTCCTTCCCGTTCTTCTTAGGGACGACGACCGGGTTGGACAACCATTTTGGATAGTAAACCTCCCTTATGGCTCCAGCCTCCAATAGCTTTTGTACTTTAGCGATTATAGCTGCTCTGTGCTGTACAGAGACTTTTCTGCCCCTCTGTGCTATTGGCTTGTACTCGGCGTTTACACTTAGGTGGTGGCATGCTGTATTTGGGTCTAGGCCCGGCATGTCTTTAGGACTCCAGGCGAATTTATCAATGTTGCTGAAAAGGAACGCTTCTAACTCCTCGGATTCCTGTTTTGGAAGGTTATCGCCGAGGAGGAAATAGTGCTCCTCGTCCATATCCGGGATATACACCTTCCTAAGTGTCTCTCCTACTTGTTCTTCGACAACCCTTTCGGCTTTGGATATTTGGCTGATCAGCTTCTTTGTGCTGGTGGGTTGTTCCACAGTGCTTCGTTGTTGTTGGAGAGTCGCGGTGATGTCCTCGCAGCGTCTTGAATCTTCTTGACATCCTCTGGCTGTCTCGATCGCCCCCCTATCATTCGGGTATTTGACCTTTTAGTGATAGGTCGAGGGTATGGCCTTCATGGCATGTAACCATGGTCGGCCCAATATTGCGTTGTGCCCGGAATGGTCGTCGACCACTAAGAACTCCACGGGAACCGACATGGACCCTGTTGTGACACTGAGGACGATCTTACCCAAGGGTTTGGTCGTTTCGGAGATGAATCCGATCAATGTGACATCGGTAGGCTGAAGATCTTGCAGCTTGAGTTCCATCTTGTCGAAGAGCTCCTTGTACATGATATCACAAGAGGCCCCTTGGTCGACAAGTACCCTGCTGACTGTGTCTAGGCCGATTTGAACACGGAGGTTAATGGCGTCTCCGTGGGGGTAAATCACCCCTTCTTCGTCAAGATCCGAGAAAGAAATGGGCGGATGTCGTCGTGGAGTGCATTGTCGTTTAGAGGGCGACGCCTGTGATGTCTTGGCTACTTGGCCAAAGTGGGCCAGCTGCCGTTGTCGTGATCGTTCCCCGCCTGGGCCCTTGGGTCGTGACATATGGACGACGTTGATCGTTTTGCCTTGCCGGTTGTCAGATCCCTCGATGGCCAGTTGCTTGCCTTTATTCCCAGCTCCTTTGATGAACTTGGCTAGGTATCCTGCATCACCCCACTGGTTCATTCTCCATCGTAGGTTACGGCAATGCTCAGTGAGATGGCCGTGATCCTCGTGATATGCGCAGAAGAGCTTGGAATCTCTCTGACTGGGGGGAGAGATGATCGGTTGTGGTCGGGAATACCAACTTTCCCTGCATATATCCTTGAGGATATCTTCAGCAGACAGGTTGAAAGTGTATCGCAGCTCGACCGGTCCGAAAGGGTTTCGGTGTTCCCTTTCTTGGGGCTGAACCTGTTGAAATGGCTTGGGTGGCATCGGGTAGGCGAGCTGGAGCGGTTTATGTTCGTTGGTCGGTGTTGGGTATACGATCTGGAGCGGTTTGGGCTCTAGTGCTCGTGGTCGCTCTCCCCTGCTATGGACCTCAGGCTCTTTGCCCTTTCTGGTCGGTTGGAATGCTTCTCCCTGGTTATTTCTAACTCTTTTGCGACCCACCTGTGCCTCGCGGACCGACTCTCTTCTCGGTAGAGTCCGGTTGAGGAAACGCAATTCGTCGTTTTTATCGGTGAGGTGGGTACAATAGGCTAGCAGGGAATCAGTGGTTGGGAAGTTTTTGCCTATGAACTTCCTTCTCGCCCAATAGCCATTAGGGATGGAATTGATAAAGTTTTGGATGGCTATATTATTGGCATATCGCGGAATCTGGTTTGCTACGTCGATAAAACGTATGCAGTAATCGTTGAGCCTTTCATTTGGCATCATCGTCATTTTAAGAAGGGTTTCGATACTAACCTTCTTTTTCCGATGAGCAGCGTATCGGGTGGAGTACGCTCTTAGCAGTTCTGCCCAGTTTCTAATGGAGCCCCGTGGTAAGTTATGATACCATGACGAAGCCTCTTGACCCAAGCTGTTTTTGAAAAATTTGCACATCAGTGCATGGTCATCACTCCACAGTTCCATCTTCGTCTTGTAATGCCTCAGATGGTCGATAGGGCAACTCTTCCCGTCATAGAGCCTGAATTCGGGGATGACGAATCCCATAGGATTGCGGTACCGCGTGATCTGTTCAGCACACGGGGTTTCTTGGCATACATTCCAAGCCTGTTGGAACGCGTCATCCGTGACTTGGTAGGGGGGAGGGTATCCTCCCTGATGTGGTGGTGGGCCATATCCCTCCCCGATCCTGTATTCGGGATATCTATCGTCCTTCGTGTTTGTGTGGACACGTTCCATATGAGTGTTCGGATGGACGATAGTTATTGGGACATTGCCCCCTTGGTGGGGGACTCTTGTATCGGGTCGCCGACCCGCTGCCTCCAGGGCTGCCCTGTAGGCAGAATCTTCCACTTCATGGCGTGGGTCTTTGTCGGGTTGGATAACTGGCAATACGATGCCGGCCGCTGTCATGGCCGTCATGCATGCCGCCAGCTGAGCTTGTAGCTGGGTGTAGTTCCTTTCATCGGCTAGTGGAACGACATGTTGTACCTCCACTGTGGGTGGTGTAATCATCCTCGGAGAATTAGTCGGCAGTCGGGGCGACTGTCCGAGTACATGATCCTCGGGCATACCAAACTGACGGGCCTCGTCCGTTTGTAAACGAGCACCGGAGTTGACCGAGGCCGTTGGCAATGGGACTCTTGAGCTCGGCCCTGCTTGGGACCCGGTTAAGCGTCTTCGTGCACGCCTTAATACGGGCACGTCTTGTTCGTCCTCCGAGGACGAAAGGTGTTCGTCGACAATCCCTTCGATGAAATGTCGGGGTGGTTCGACCGGTTGTTCTTGGTTGACGTAGGAGGTTGTTGGTTGGTTTCCGGATTGGATAGCTTCATATCTGTCGCGGATAGCGAGTAGATCGTCGAGGTCTTGTTGGCTAATTTGCGTGTTTTGGTTATTGGTCTCTACTATCTCGGGATGGGTTTCCTCTACATTGGTAACCATTGTCGCTCGTCTGGCAGAGTATTGGTATTCGAATTCTAAACTAGTTGGGAACTAGATGATTCCCGGAGACGGCGCCATTTGATAAAGCCATAACTTTGGTCGGTCGCGTTAGGCTTTTCAATAATGATATAATGATAAATCAACCGTGAATAAATGATACTTCCTGATCTTTATTATTGCTCGGATTATTGTCCTTGTTCGGACTATTACATTTGCTCAGATTAGTATTTCGGTTCTACAATTATGCTCGATATACCTATTTGATCTCTCGTCTTGATCTTTCTCCTCTCTTATTCGGTGCTCGGCTGTCTTTTCTCGGTTTATTTCTCGAAGTGATACGCTTTGGTTAGTTTCTCTCTTTTCTTAACTTCTCTCTATAATTTTTGGATAGATTTTCTGGTCCTTTTCTAGGAGGGGTAGTTGGCTATTTATAGGCAACTGCACCTTCTAGGATATTGACAAATGTCTTCATCCCAGGGATTTTTCAGACAAGGGTCCCCCTTTGATTGGGCTTGGGCTTTGGGTAGTAGCACCTCAATTCCTATAAAAAGTATGAGATGACCCATTTAAGCGTTGGATACCCATTTATAAAGTGGGTTGATTATGACCCGAATAAAATATTCGGGTCTGATTTTTATGTTCTATCAGTTTCTTTAAAATCTTCCAATTGAAAAGTCGGAACCCAAACCGATGGCGATAAATCGTTGTCTTGTATCAATTTTCTCTCTTGCTCATTGATCACGTTTTCATAGCGTTTTATTGCTAGCTCCCTCAATTCTTCGCTCCTTCGATTTTTTGCCTCGCGGAAACTCCTGACCAAGGCGAAGAATGCCTCCATATTCTCCTCTTCTCTCTCATCTTCGGGTTTTTCTCTCTTTCGGCTCTCCATAGTTGGTATTTGCAAATATGAAAGACAACAAATGGAGTAATTATATGCCAGTTGAGATTGATAAAAAGACGTAAAGACCCTGATATATAATTTTGAACTGTTCTTGTGATTGTGAATAATCAAGTTCAAAGTTTAAGGGTGTTTTGGTAAAATCAAGACCAAGTTGGTTGCAGTTTTTCCTCATCTAATTATTTTATGTTTTGAAAGAAATAAGTCTTTGTAAGTAGATTTTTGTTTTGTTGTGGTTGATGACGTTTAAGAGGTGATGTCATCTGATTATGATCATTAGTTCATCACGAATACTACATATAGCTAGTGTTGTCAACTTTAATATAGTTCCTAAGTAATTGATAATTATTTTATTTTTGAACATTTCTATATAATTGATCAATTTTCTATTTTAGTAAAAATATCTACTTTAAATTATCATTATACCTTCCATATAATACACATAAAAAGTTAGGATTTGATATTTTTTTTTATCTTTTTATGGACATTATTGTAACTTTATACACACTATCTTAAATTTGGCATACTACAAAACATATATATTAATAAGGAAATGAGAAAGTATATATATATGAATATATATATGTATTGTTTTAGAATATTATTGACCATATTTGTCCTTATTGCATGAGCTTCACTTATGTCTAAATTGGTCTTTCTAGGTCTTTTAACCTTAAGGTTTAATTATGTCTAAATTGGGCTTTCTAGGTCTTGTAAACTTACGCTCTACTATATAAAGAGGGTTAGGGAGGTCTTATGTACGTATCACTTTACATTCGATCATATTAATAAGAGGTTTGTCGCTCTCTCTATACTTATATCTTGATATCTGTATATCGTAGCTAATATGTCACACAACACGTTATCAACACTTTTGCTTGTGAAAATTGGAATAAAAGTTAAGAGATTGGGATATATGTTCGACAACGAGGGTTTAAGCTCGAATGCTGGGTTATAAACATACGGCCAAACTTTAAACTTTTTTTTTTATATCGATCGGCCTTCACCAACAGGAGTACGATAAATAATATTTATTTAATTATAGCTATGACCGTGTAAAAATCTGCATGTTAGCATAAATAAAATTAATTTATTGCAATTAGAACTGAAACTGCATGATGACAAACCGGCTAAAACCTAAACGAATATCAATTGCATATATGTCTATTAGTATTGAAAACTTAAATTGCATGGTGTCATTGAATTGGTCACAAGCGGATGATATTTGTAATACATATGCATATATGTGATTCATGGATAAAAATTGAAACCGTACTGGTATGTTAAAATTTGTTAGCTAGTGTAGTTTTATTTGAATTACATGCAACAAAACAAGACCAGTAAACGTATATCTAATAATTTTTTTTTTGGAAATAAGGTTGTAATACTTCTAATGAAGAAAAAAAAAACACTATACCTTAGGTTTTTTTTATTGAATCTAAGAACGTACTGTGATTTTTCCAGAAATTGCATGTTAAAGGTGTGTATAAACGTAGTAAATACATCTATCGGACTGAATTTGTAACAAACTGAAACCCATAGTACTAGTTTGTAATTTACTGAAAACCATTGAGTATGTTGTTAATACATAAGGATCAAACTGTAATTTTCCTGAAAGTATAAACTGAAACTGTAATAACTCTGTAAATTGAATATAGTTTACTGTAATTACAGTCGTGATCCTTGTACTATGTATGTTACATTTAAAACAGTATATGTGTTCATATATGTATAAAATTCGGTCCATATCTACATAAATACATACATGATAATTGATTAATTGGCTAGTAAATAACATTGTATGTTAATTGAATTAACTTATGAATTGTCATGTTAATAATCACTGCCATGTAACATTATTAATGTTGTTATGCATAAAATATGTAAATTTGCGAAATCATATATATTCACATTTAAGTTGAAAAAATTATGAACATTCTCCAAATAGGCTCACCTATTTGAATACGATGTATAGGAAAGATATAGACGGAAGTCGATATCCTAATGAGGTCGGATTTTAAGTGGCATTCGTGTCTTCCACCGTCTTTCCTGGTCGTGTTCAATTAGAGCTACCGAAAGTGGTTGACTAAATAATAATTTTTCCGAGTGTGTTTATATAGTGATGAATGTTTCACCACCGAATTGGTGTTTCTTTATCGACCCGCCGTTCGATCAATAAGAACCAATTCACATGAGAAGCAAAACTAGTATTCGAACCTGTCGTTTCAAAACAAAGTTTATGCTTGTGCAAACCATAAACATATAAACCAGTCGTTTTATATGATAACTAATCCAGACCTCCCAACACATGTTGGATCCCATCTATGATAATGAAATCGCAAAGAATACTTACGAAATGAATGTTTAGGCCAGTTATTTTACGCCACCACATGTTAGTCACCCTGATATGTGAGCATGTGAAGCCCAATTTGCTTTGGATGCCATCTTTGATGAGTAAAACACGAGCTTGTTGTTACTCATAAAATGAAGGCTAAGGCGTCGATTTATTTCACCGTCACATTTCAGACGTGATGACATTTATGATGAACAAATGTCTGAAATTGACATATTAGAGCTATCGTTCACCAAAATACTACCTTGGAAATTGTATTTCATAAGCAGTATTTTGAATTTATATTCATCATGTTCCTTCATCGCCAATCTGTTATTGGATAAGAAAATTGTCCCGATGAGCAGTTTTAATCCTATTGGGTCAATGGCGAATTGTTTTCCTGATATTAATGCTCTTCGTGGAATTTTTTTTTCTTGAATCGAGAACCGAGACAAGGGTTATGATTATTTGTCTCGAACTGTCACGAGCCTGATGCTCGTCTAGCCAAGCGAGGTTTAAACAATCGTCAAAACTGAAGACATGTGGCTCCAAGCCAGTACTTGAAAGAAACAATATGGCTCATTGTCCCAAAGCAAGAAATAATTCTCAAGGAGCCAACTCTATGCTATAAAGATAAAGGTCATGCACGGTTACTCCTTAAATGGTTCAAAACTATTATAAATGTGGAAAAGTCGATGCTAATGTGGTTAAAGCTAACTGAAAGGAAACTCTTGAGGCCTCCGATTTTGTGGCTCAAATGAGTTTGGTACCTTTCTTTATTGATTTTGATAAATTATTGAGCAGGTTTTTTGCTCATCTGGATATGTTTTTCCATTTGGATTATGATTTTTCCATTTGGACCATACTTTTGTATTATGGTTTGCCTGTTTACGAAATTTCTCGAAATAATTTAAAGTGTTTTGAGAAAATTTCTTTCAAAATGTGACCAAATTTTAAATTATAAATCTTTATGGCAATACATGTGAGGTAGTTGGTTGTCTGAAAATAGTGGGTAACAGTATATCACATAATTTCATCAACTACTTGCCTAAAGAGTCTTTTGTGACAATGATTATGGACATGTCGTTCCAAATCGAAACCTTTGGTAAAATCAAATTGATTTATCAAATATGAGGTCTTATACACATGTAGGTCCTGTAGTACCTTGTTGAGTTCTAAAAATATTTGAGAAACCAATGTTATCTGGTAATAGCTCATGAAATAATTGAAATTTCTTTACATAGCCTTCACTAAATACGACCAAAAGTGTATTTTAGAGGAGTTGAAATGTCTTTCAAGTGGTTGCTAACACATTTTTTAAACCATTTAAAGTTAACTTATCATTTCGCCTGTCGTCGACTGATAAATGATTTAGATGCTAAGACATGATTATATGTACTATCATTCGCCTGTCGTCGATTGATAAGAGCATTTTGATATTGTGGCATTGACCGGATGAGATATTCCCGGGTCAAAAGACGATACTCAACTTATAATCACATCACATTTGAATTCTTTTTGAGCATATATTTCGTGAATTATCCGAAATCCATGCCACTAATGCTCTCTTTGAAAGACTAGTATGTGTAAAAATCACGAAATGGATTCAGAATTCTTGTAAAGAATTGAAGGAGTTGTTGTGGACTTATCCAATCATAAGACGGACCATTAAATATATGGTTATGATTGATGCATCGAGAACACGGTCACATGTGTATTGTTGTCCACATAAATGCAACACTTCTCAACTCTTATCTTTATCATTAAATTGATGACTCATAATCCAGATTATTCTGAAAAGTCTAGTCGACTTGGAAATGGCGAAGAGTAAGAATCGAATTTTTGAATTACTTGAGTTTGGAAATTGAAATTGAACATCCAGTCGATTATGTTCAGACCCAAATGGACTCACGAAAAGTTTGATGATGCGACTGCAAATGATTGCACGCACTTCTTGGTCTTGCGCACCAAGATTTATATTTCCGTGTGGGGTCATGCTACTTTGCTACATTGGTCTGTTATGAAGCTCATAGACACTTAGACACCATATGCGTACCAGCTGCTTACTGGTTATGAGCCAGAAGTCTCATATTAACGCGTGTTTGGAGTACTTAATTAATATTTTGATTGAGCCGCTATAGCGTTCAAAATATGAACCTCTGAAAGGGACATAAGTCGATTATGAATTCCCTGCCTATCATTTGATAGAGTAAACTTGGCAAGCGATCTCTTTACCGTATAATATGCGAAAGTGACATCGCTAAGACTGTTCTTCCTGTCGTTAGGGGGAGATTTGCACGTTACCATTCATACGGAACGACATGAAGTAACGTGGCATAACCCACTTAGTTTTAGCTTGATCACCAAACTGCACTTAGTGATAAGTAAGTGCATAGACTCCCCCAAGTCTAACTAAATGCCAGACACATTTAATGAGTTTATGAGATGTCACGAGATCATTTATACCTGCTGTAAAATGCCTGGAAGGAAAGACGTCTCAGTCGGACGTCGTGTTCCTATTGTAACACGTTGCTTTTGGCTGAACCCGCCAAGCAAAATATGTTGTTGTCGGCTGTCCCGTCTGTCGGCTGTCCAGTCTGTCGTCCTTCCCAAGATACGAGGAAGTTGACCGGTTCTTAATTCGTTCAGCCACAGAGGTGGTGAACTGAAACTCATTTGTCGCACGATATTATAAAGGATCAAGAAGATGCGTGATTTCCTCCTCATCATGAGAATCTCAAAATATCTGTCGATCATGATATATTAGACGATATTGAAGCGAAACGAGAATGTCATTGATTAATTGTTCATATATTCGTTGACGACTGATAATATGAGCAAATTATGATAGAGAACCACGTACCGTTGCCAGAAGTCAACATAGAGCAGACTGGCCTGATGAAAACTTGCAATCCAAGTAGAGTTCCTTAGTGAAATGAGTGTTCGGACCAGTAGCTCGAACACCGTCCAAAGTTAAACCGTTTTGTTTATTTGGGTATTTGTAAGGAAACGTGATGATAATAATAAGACTGAATAAGTGCTCGCCTACTAGCGCAAGGCCTCTCTCATAACTTGGAATTGATTACGAGATGGTTTACTTACTTGTAATGGACGTTATAATGGTCCCCTACTTTACCAGTTTAGTAGTTTCCGAAAAACTGAGTATTTATGTAACCCTAGTTGAGAGCACATTTGTAACGACCCGGCCCTACGGACCGAACCGCCACGCCCGTATCAACAATATTGTCCGTTTTGGCACAATTTCGTTTCAGATATCGGTAGTGATGAAGCAAATCTAGCAGGGGTCGATGAGCGGGTTCATTAAGTTTTTCTTTGACTTGTTTATGTAAGAAACACTTGTAAAATAATTTTCAAATAAAGTTTTCACTTTCTGGCTTGAAATAAAGATATGCATTTCACTGTATTATTTACGAAAAAAAAAAAAAATGAAGTATGTATCCAACTTTTATTACAACTCTCTTTTTCATTAATTTAGATTAAAGTTCTGTTATCATAAATAAAAGCGTTCCTCACAACATTAAACTTAAATATTAATTAAAAATATTTAAAAAATTTATGATTTTAATATATTTTATTTGACGATTTAACAAAATAAAAACTCAAATATAATATTATAAAACTCTATTTGAGACTACCCTAAACTTAAATATTAATTAAAAATATTAAATATATGACCGAATATCATACTCTTAAATTTCGGGATGAAAATGAAAATTTAAATTTACATTAACGACTGATGTGTTGAAAGTCTGGTTAAGTTTATCTGGCTCATTCGCATTATTGGTAAAATAACGTGAACTCCTTAAAATAAAAAATTGAAACTTAAGCTAGCTAGTTTTTATGTACATAAGTAAGTTGTTTCAAATAGTTTGTAATATATATAAGAGACTAATTAAGTCGTCGAGAAGGTACAAAACCACCAACTAATGTCTGTTACGTTTCAATCAGCTATGAGTTTGGTTTTGAATATTAAAAACTCAAACTCATATGCTATTCGCTTTTGTTTAATTAGTCCGTGTTGACTTAGTTAAATTTTCTTCCTACCACATTTTTTTATATTGTCCTACTCCTAAACTAAAGCCGTGTAATATTGGAATAGCACGATATTAACCGTAAGAAAAAAAAAAAAAAAAAAGAAGATAACAACAATTTACTTTTTGAAAACTGATGTTAAAGTGTGTGTCGCTAAATTTTAGCAACAAACACTGTTGATAAACTGTCGCTAAATTTAACGATATTTACTTTATCATCAGTTCAACAACAGCTGTTCTGATGGTAATATGATTTTTTTTTTTTTAGTAAATGTGAATATATGCATGCATTACCATAGAATGGTGACAGCAAAATAAATATTTCTTACTTTAGTTTCATATGTTCTCACGCTATAAGTATTTTTAAATTAGTGATTATTACGGGTTATGAAGCCAACCTATCATAATTTTATTAAGCCAAAAAGTTATAATTGTTGACGAATTACTACCATGTGCAATAACAAAGTTGCCAACCATAGTACTTGATATAGAAAGGAATAATATATCTTTGTATCATGATGGAATAATAAAATTAAAATCAATCTTGGTATAGTCAAAGTCGTTTTTGTTTTTTATAAATAATAGTTAAAATAAATATATTTTACGCATTAAGGAACTCTATATGGTCGCAAATAAAGGTTCAAATTTTATGAAGTTCGAATTGTCAATTTTTCATAGTTTTTTTGTTTTTTCATATATAATTGTGTAATGGTACATAACAGTAACGTCATGTTCCAGAATACATTAACGTCTTTTTCCCCATTATTTTTTACTTTAAGTGAGTCTTGCAAACCTGGTTAAGGTTTAAAGTATTAAAGACACCAAAAGAAAGCAATGATATACTTTTACAAAATATTAAAAACCTTAATAGAAGTTTAAAGTTTAAAATCTGAATTATTAATTTGAGTTGACTTCTATCCTGAGAACACAGAGCAGAATAGCAGATGATCTTTCAGACTTTCACCTGCCTGTAAATATTTCCTCAAAATTAACTGATTTCTATAGGGGTTTTTTTTCCCCACAAATTGATCATTATTATTCAAAATAAAAAGTGCTAGTACAAAATTCACTACTTTTATAACAGACTCCAAAAGTTAAGAAAAACAGAAAATACATAGACGCAAATCGCCATACAACTCAGACTACCTATCAAACTCGTCAATCCCTTAATAACTAAAACAATACAAGCCACATAAAACATAAGTATAAAAAAAACTCAAAACCAAAGTCTATACAAGATGGAGGAATATTGTCGTGCGAGGCAAACGACCAGTCGAAGTACTAAGAGGTACACTGAGGGTTGGAAGTCGATAGATACGATGCAGCCAATAAGAGATCTCAAATAAACAAAAGTATTGTACTCGATGCGGCTCAATAATGCGGCTCAATAATCACGAACCATCGGGGTGCCAATACACTAAAAACCCAATCTAAACAGGTCTACCGAGACAGAAAATACCAAAATATCAACAAAACACTCAAATCGATCTGCAGTAGTCACTCAATTATCAACCCGCCTAGTTAGACAGAAATCACCATAGAATAAAGTTATACGCACAAAAACTATAATATCCTAAAATGATATTGTCCAAACGCAACTAAGCTAAAGATCACAAACAATAAATATCGTCACACAAATAAGACAAGCTCTGCCAGCACTTAAGTACAAACCATAGAATCGAAAAGAAATCATACCAACAACAAAATTGAGTAAATAAAGTATAGCTACGAAGGGTTAGATTGATCCACCAAACATACTTAATATTATAAAAAGAGTAAATGCAACCTCATGAATAGAAAGCGAGCATGCAAGACATACCGGATCACTGGCCATAAACGGTAAAGGGTCGTCTTATAGGTCACTACTAGGTTCGGCTCTTTTAAGTACCGTCAAGATGCCAACACAAATGTAAACCCAACCTGAAAATGCCGACCAAGACCATTAACCAAAAAACAACCAACCGAAACCGCAAAATCTAAACCGGTGTTACGATTACCTGCACAGCCCAAGACTAGACTTGGGGAAACAAATAATCTAGAATAAAAAAATGTGTAGATGGTCTAAAATCAGATCGTATGACCGATTATCGAAGTTGTCGGAGAGACGAAGTGAAGATAAAAAAAAAGTTTTACGAAGATTTGAGAAGAGAGTTGTGGTGAGGGAAGAAAGTAAGGCAGAGTTGGAGAGAAAGGTTAGGGAGAGGGAGGTGAGAAAAAAGAGCCAAATGTGAGAGACGACGGATATAGAATCACGATAGATCTTAATTTATGTTTAGAAAGAGAAGAGCGAGGAGGAGAGATGGAGAAGAAGGAGGGAAAGAGGCTGCATCTAGCCCGGGGGCAGGAGAAGCACAGTGGTCGTCCCCCATCCCAGACAATTGATTAGGGTTAGTGGCGACTGTGATAAGGGAAGTTTTATGAGAGAGCTGTTTAAAGGCGGAAATTATAAAAACAACAACAATGATTTCGTAGTTATTGAGAATAGAGTGATTAATTTGATTTTGATGATATGTCATTAGCATGATACTCTCCCATCGTAGATGCCAACCTCTGGTCCCTTCAAATATTTTGGTTGATCTTTAACTATTTTTAGAATTTAAATACTTAATTGCATCTGCTGGCAATTGAAAGCAAACTATGCATATTTAAAAATAAAAATAAAAAAAAAGCAAACTATGCATAGCTATAAAACAATTGCCAAATGTGACAAGAATGGTTAACGGCTTAACGCTATGTGCCAAGTACTTCTTACACAAATTGGTATGCGTGACAGCTCTTGGGAACAAAAAACGGGACAGAACTCTTGTCGCTCCGTAATAATACTCAGTTCGAAAACTTTACGAAAACTTGGATATATTGTTACACCTGCCTTTTTCTTTTTAAATTTTCTCTAGTCATAATTCAAGCCTTCATGATAATCAATTGTAAAGGCATTCTTACTTCACCGGTTGCTGATCTGGTCTAGCTAAAGAGATTTTGTGTAAAATATAAATTACTGTAATTAGCTTAATAGACGAGGCGTTAGCGACCACACCTTTGTCAATCAAACACACACAGTTTCCCTAAATCATTTTTTGCAAAAATAGGTATGCAGCTGGTCGGGCCAAAGACGACCAAGTCCCCAACTGAAAACTCGGATTTCTTTCTACTTACATTGTAATTACTGTATATCCACGATTATAGCCACAACTTCCCAAATGCAAGATGTTAGACCTGTATTTCTCTCGCCATCGTATACAAGCCATACAATTTTTTCACAACCAATAGGGGTTATTTATGTCAGGTCTGTACACACATACCCAATGAACTACCAAACCAAGCATTTATCTAGTCCAGTTACCTTGATAACCTCATTTTACAGTATAATTTCGCTTACTTTATACAGGTTTGTGCGCTACAACATATAGACATGGAGTATTTTCCTTTCACGGATTTTGAACTCATGGAGTCTTCAAATAAAACTTTATTCCAGACTACAGCTACTGGAGTGGTGATTTCTGTAACAAAGGAGAGCTTACAGTTGCTCGGTATAGGGCCCAAAATTTAAAAAATAAAATATTTTGGTTGTTCTTTAATTATTTTTAGACTTTAAATACTTAATTGCATCTGCTGGCAATTGGAAGCAAACTATGCAATGCATAGCTATAAAACAATTGCCAAACGTGACAAGAATGGTTAATGTTATGGGCCAAAGTACAAATTGGTATGCGTGACAGCTCTTGGGAATCCAAAAACAGGACGGAACTCTCGTCGCTCCGTGATAATTATCCACCAAAAATCACGTGTCTAAATTGGTTAAACTTATAGTTTAACATTTAAACTATGTGTTTAGTTTTTATAAATTTCGTTTATGGTAATTAGAACAGTGATTTTGCAAGGAAAGTTGCACATGGTTTGCAATGGTTAGGGATGTATGAAGTAGCACTCAATTCGAAAACTTTACGCAAACTTGGATATATTGTTACACCCTCCTTTTTTTTACCTTTTTCTAGTCATAATCCATGCCTTCACGATAATCAAATAATAAAGGCATTCTTACTTCACCGGTTGCTCTAGTCTAGCTAAAGAGATTTTGTGAGGAAAAGAATCAATTAGCTGAATAGACGACTTGTTAGCAAATAGCAACCACACACAATCAATCAAACACATACAAGTTTCCTAAATTAATTATTGCAAAAGTATGTATATAGCTGGTCAAAAGAAGACCAAGTCCACAACTGAAAACTCCCTATTTATTTCTTCTTACATTGTAATTACTGTATATCCACGACTTCCCACATGCAAACCCGTATTTCTCTCCATACAATTTTTTCACAACCAAAATTTAAATACGTCAGGTCTGTACACATGCCCAATAAACTACAAACCAAACATTTCTGTAATACAGACACTCATTCTTACACTCCTTATAAAAGCAATGAGGACAAAATTTACAGTTTTGCTCTTTAACGTTTTTGTCTTCACTTCTCTTTCACAATGAGTAGTGTTCACTTCTCTTTCACAATGAGTAGTGTTAAAATAATGAACGCAGCATTACTCACATTAATAACCTCACTTTAGAGGATAATTTCACTTGCTTTATACAAGTTTACCAGAGCTACAACATATGGAGTATTTTCCTTTCACGGATTTTCAACTCATGGAGGCTTCAAATAAAGCTTGGTTCCAGACTACAGCTACTGGAGTTGTGATTTTCCGTAACAAAAGAGAGCTGGCAGTTGCTCAGTATGGAACCCAAAATTTAAAAATTAGGATCCGCATAAATCAATAGAACTTTTTTTTCTTTCTTTTTCTGTCATAATCTATACAGAGTAAAATGAAGAAGCTTGAAAGCTAGAACTTAGGTGCCAGACTCACGCCTTTTTGAGGTTCTTGTAACGCAGTAAAACACAATGAAGCACCATAAAATAAAAATTAGCAACACGGTTACTTAATAGTTAATACACTAATCACCAAGTTCATCGTCTTGACGGTAGGTTTTCACAATTCTACATATAAGTTAATATTACACCAGTCACATTCAGCACAGTAGTCGGTTACCAGCAACATATTCTGGCACCAACATATTTAAGGATCTCCTTTAGCATCGGCAAGCAAAAAAATGTAAAATAGTAGAACAATATAAAAGAAGGAAAAAATAAATAACTCCATAATTGAGCTAATACACGAGAAAAGCATTTTCTACATAAAAAGATGATAGATTACATATCTCCTCTTCAAGGTTCACACTCACGATTGTTTTGATCAAAACGTAAGAAAAGCACACTGCTTTCTTGCATGTTCTGGGATCAATCTCACCAACACATCCATTGGCACTCCCTTCAGCTCTGTAAATCGATAGAGGCAAAAATATATACTATCAATATTTACAGAAAATTTCCAGAAGAGTACCAAATAGATTAGGAGTGTTTCTAAAACAAGAAGACATCAATTTATGAAGACGGAACATTGGCCATGTTTGCTTGCATCTTTTTAGCTCATTTTATATTTGCTTTAATAACATGTCCCACATATAGTTGGACAGTTACGAATCTGAACAATTTTGAAATTTAAGATCTGAAAGAAAGAGAAAATTTAATCTGAAAAAAAACAAATTTACTCAAAACTAAAATAAGCCAAGCACTAGTAGCAGTTAAACAAACTTCGTGTGTATATATAGCTATCAAGTATTAACAAGTTTGGACTAAAACTATGGCAGTCATTTTATTGAAATTTTCGCCAAGTAGATTTGTAGTTACTAGTAAATGACTTAAAATAAAATAATATTCGTAAACGGGTAGTGCAAGAAACCTAATTTGTATGGACCTTAAAATTTTCAACTTCAAAATACGGTTTTTAATAGCTTCTGAGTCAATGATAAGGGATTTAACCATTGTATCACAATTTCTTCCGAACTAAAAACGAAAGGACCACATGACATAAAGTTCGTATTCTTAAGGGCTTGATCGCAGAAATTAAATCTTATGCAGATCGGAGTGAAAAGTGAAAACGGGGATAAGCAATTAGTTGTTACCTTGAGGCTTGAAGTTGAACAATGGGGGGAGAAACCGTCCATTTGGAAGGCGAGTGTTCGTGTCCCTTAGCTCATCAAAGAAGGGGTGGATCAATACCTCTAGCTGTCAAAGGAATAAGAACTTTAAATTTAATAATAACTCTATATACCTTTTCGATTCTCTTATGTGAACCAAAAAACTCGATATCCTTTAACCGTAGTTTGAAAACAGAAACACCTAAAGTATGATTTAATTACTCAGAGAAAACACAATACTTACAGCAGTGCTTCGTAGATTGGGAGAGTACTGTAGTAATCTTGACACGAGATCCACGGCCTCTGGAGGCATACGCTTATGGAATATCTACCCATTACATATTTTTAACAGACAACCATGTCAGAGAGATTTTTTTTTTACATATAAAGTATGTGCTAGGAAAAAAAAATAGAGTTGAACCTTGTGCCATGGGTGGGCTTTAATTTGTGGAAACTTAAATTCAGTATAGTTTGGGTTCATGCACTTAATTTCCTCCCGGGTAGGAGTTCCCAAAACCTGTAACAGAATCAACAAATAGTTAGTTAGCCATGTGTAAGATGAAACGGACCAAAAAGTAAACAAATACTAGCATCAATGCCGTATTTTAACTCGGCAAACACTAACAAAAATGTCACGTTCTTCTGCAATTTAATTTTTGTAATAAAAGGATATGGAATAGGGAGCTCAACAGATGAGGACTGGAGGAACAAAAGCATAGTTTGGGTTCCTTTTCTGAGTTTTACTTTCCTTGACTGAAAACTATTTTTCACATAATTCCAGTATCAAGTTGCTATAAGGATAAAAACAGGATCAAGGGTTCAGAAAAACTTCATGTTCCGAAGCACGCATTTTGTACTTCTTTGTCTAAAGTTCTAATTTGGCCTAATAACTGAAAAAATATTATCATAGTCATAAAAGAAGAATCCATAGAACAGATAGAAGGCTCATAAAAAACTGTACTAGAAAAACCCATGATCGAAAACCCGCAGAAAATGTCCTAATGTAACTGATTCTGTAGTCCAAACCACTCTTTGTGACAAAAATCATTGAAAAAGTATGATGTGAATACAAATGCAGAAAACTGAAGGTTTGGATTACCTTAATGATTTCTACCAGCTGGTCAACTCCACTCTCACCAGGAAAGAGAGGCTGAAATCATCAAATTAAACATTAATGACCTACCATATGAAATATAAAATGATACAAAGGTTAAAGACAGAAATATTACCTGTCCAAGTAAGAGTTCTGCCATGACACACCCAGCAGACCAGACATCTATAGCGGTGGTATACTCAGTTGCACCGAATATCAATTCAGGTGCTCGATAGTATCTTGAGCAAATGTATGATATGTTTGGCTCTCCTTTTACCTGAAATATTGAAAATTGTGAGAAGTGTACAAAAATACAGTGCAATATAGGCATGGTAAAAGAATGATCATAACTAATGACAAGAAGAAGACATACCAAAACTTTGGCACTTCCAAAATCGCAAATTTTCAACTGGTGGGTATGTGGGTTAACCTGCGAAAGAGCGTATCCACGGTAAGCTAATGTACAACATGTCATACACTAATTCATTATTTAATAAGTGGATTTTTCACCAGAGAAATGAGGGAAAAAGGAGTCTCTTCTGACTTCGAACATCACAGTTCACAACAATAGAGCCTAACTTATTAGGTCTAAACAAAGAATAAAAAAACATGCGAAAAGCAGATTCCAAAGTTCAGCACATTTATCCTATTTATCGACCTTCTCAGTAAATTTAATACCATCACTTATCCAACTATACCTCGACTTCTCCACAACTGGTTGTTCTCCTCAAGAATATATCTCCAAAATTATCACAAATCAACGCACAAATCAAGTTTAAGACTGAATTTTCAATGCGGCTTATTTATATTTTGACACAAGACATGGTCTTTTGTTTCTGTCTTTGATTTCAGTGTAAACAAAACGAAAATGGAAATGCAAACAAACTCCAACATGCTACCCCTATTTTTTAACATTTATTTCACAATCCATTTCTTTTAAGCTTCAAAACATAGTTAAAATATCTACTGACTACTATAGTGTACAAATTTTTACGTCTATATCTCCCTAGGTGATCTTAACAATGTGCCTATAGAGACACATCTCTTGTGAATGGCACAAATTGACTACCACAAGACAAAAATTATCACCGGTCACTCAGACAACAACAATGCCGCCACCAAGATCATAGAATTCAAAATTAATTATGAAATAATAATTAAATAAACTTACCAATACGTTTTGAGGTTTGATATCCCTGTGACACACTCCAATAGCACCATGAATGTACGCAAGAGCTCTGAAAATCTGAAGAAACCAAAAGTAGACAACAATAGTTTAAGATCTTTACACACAAGTTATCTATTTGTAGGGATTAAACAGTAACTAAAGCCTATCCAAACACATTAAAAAATACCTGGTAAGAGTACAATTTGACATAAATCATTGGCATCCTTTGATTCATCTTGTTGTAATGTTTAATAACTCGATGAACAGTCTCAGGTACATACTCCAACACCAGGTTAAGATATAGCTCATTCTTATCCGTAGTTGAAAAGAAACAATGCTTTAAAGCAACAACATTTGGATGGTCTAAAAGACGCATAGTTTGCAACTCCCGGTTCTTATACCTCTTATCTTGAAGAACCTTCTTTATTGCAACAGCTTCACCTGTCTCTAAGCATTTTCCCTGAAAACATAATGCAGCATAACCAAAATTAGTAATAAATATTAAGATAAGGAAGTAATTCATTTGTTTGGTACCAAATAAGAAGCTAACCTGGAAAACAACTCCAAATGATCCCTGCCCCACAACGCGCTCTGCCATATAGCTGATAGTCTATACACATGCGAACAACAACACACAAATGAATACATGAGAACAACACCTTTTTAAAATAATACACAATGGTTAGAAACAGTTAGAAAACCCAAATTACCTGCTTCGGTTGGCCATTTCTCCCACCAATAGTTGTAACGATGATATGACCCGTCTCTGTTCCGTTTCCATTAATCACAGTGGCTTCCACATCCTGCAAAATATTATCATAACATTTGTAAGTCAAATTAGGAAAAACATAATATTAAATCCATTATTCTGGAAAGGGGTTTTAGGGGTCCAACCTTGTCTTCCCTGATTTTCATGTCGTTCATCTCATCGGGCAACCTATCCATACCAACGCTGTTTCCGGAAGGTTCTCTCAATACAGGCGGAGCGTGTAAAGTTATCGAAGCCATTAAAATATTAATAGAAACCTATAATTTTCTGCACCAATTTCGACTTCGAGAGGCAAGATCAACTGCTCAAGGTTGCAAAAAAAGAAAATACTATAATCAAATCGGTTAATTTCTCTCGAAAAATAACCATAACAGCAACATTAATAATGGCAACAGGCGAAAATTGGGTGTATAAGTGGATCCAATTATCACATGTAAAATTTTACAGAACAATATGAACCAGAAAATGAGATCAAAGATTCAATTTTTTGTCCTGAAAAAATTGTCAAATAAATAGTAATTGGGAAATAAAGAGGTTAGGCAGGATCCAGGAAATATATTCCTTCTAATTAATGAATAAGTAACAAAAAAGGAAACCCACAAATCTGGTCAAAGTTATCCACAAATTCTCTCACAAATCTTTGGTGGTTTAAAGGCAATGCCTATATATCCGGGGTAAATCAATAATACCACAACAATATTAGATAAGATAAAGCTTCACTTGTACTGTTGTACAAAACTAATGTTTTTACTAAAAATATCAGAAATATCATTATCTATAAATAATCAGATTGCTTAAAAATGATAAAATCTTATATAGTGTAATAAAAACACATCACCTACTTAAATCTAAGTATATCACCAACTGTTCATTTCAAATTAAACTAATTTCTCTGAGAAGGTAAATAAAACAAATAGAGCATACTTTTTAAAAACATTTTTAGTAATTATAATCATTTCCCATAAAGACTGTCTTTTTCTTAATTAAAACAAATTTCTCTCCAAACCCATAAACACTAAAATAACAAACTGAACTGCAATACAAGCCTTTTGAACTTTTTTCATATATTTTGGTAATTTCTCTGGAAACCCATGAAAATGAAATAAACAACAAAACCCACCAACTAAAACTCAAAACTAAGCCAATACACATCAAAAAAAACCAAAAAGTTGAGAATCACTTTTTTTTTATCAAGGGTAATGACTAAAAGAGGGGGAAATAAAATTACCTAATAGAAATGGATTTCAAAATTGGTAAAAGAACAGATCTTGTTCAACATATCTGCATATTCTGATCAATTTTCTTCTACAATAATAGAGAGGGAGAGAGAGAGAAATAGAGGGTTTGTGGGTTTGTTTTTTTAATGGGTATTTTGCTTTTTTTCTTTATTAAGTGGTGTTTTGATGACAGTCAAAAGCAGGATAAAGAAAAAAGGGAAAAAAGACAAGTAAATTATGTGTTTTTATTTGATTTTCCTTTTCTTTTTTTTTTACTTTGTGAACTTTTCTCAAATGCCAAGTCTTTAACTTTTTGACCATTCAAAGTTTTAAACTGCCCACTCTTTTTCTTTCATCATCACATTGTTTATTTTCCTGCTTTTGTTTATTTTTTTGTCTTCTTATTTTATACACAGTGACAGAGTGACACAGTCCCAAGGTGGAATCTAATATGGAGTTGTTTAGATTAGGTAACTGGGCTAAATTGGGTTCGGTTCGGTTCGATTTTTAACAAAACCGAAATTAAATATATTTTTCGGTTCGTTTTTTTTGTTTTCGGTCTTTTTTATTTTTTAGACCGAACCAGACTGGTATTTTTCGGTCCAGTTTTGATTTTTTTCGGTCTTTTCCGGTTTGATTTTATTGAAAACCGAAACATATCCGAATTTTTTTTGGTTTTTCGGTTTCGGTTTTTTTCGGCCTTTTTCGGTTATCGATCCGGTTCGGTTTTTCGCCCAACCCGGTAACCACATGAGTGAAAAAAAGAAAGAAAAAGGAAAACACAAACAAATTTTAAAAATTTACTATGAGAAATTTTATGTACATAAATTTTGTTGGTAATCAATAAAAAAAAACATAGGTCATTTTTATTAAAAGATACATTTTTTTAATTATTAAAAACTCTATTGTACGAATATAAACAATAAGATTCATATTTTCCTTATTTATTAAATCATTAGCGTTTATGTTTAATTATTCGGTGAATCACTTGAGCCCTGATACATTTTGGGTGTCATGGAGCTAGACCAGTGAACAAATTTTTCTTAAAACTTTAAATTCATCTTATTTTTGTATTTAGCCATGTGGCCCATGTCAAATACCCATTTTATGTGACTCGACGAGTGTTCACGGAATGTTTATCGTGGCTAAAAGTCAAATAAACATGGAGTTCTTCAGTTTTTCGTGTCCGACACTAGTCTGTTTCCCCGCGTGTCGGGCATTTTAGAGAGAAAAAAATTAAACAAGCCCGTCAATGTTTAATTGGAAAAACACTTCAGCATTGTTAAAAGGCCTATAGAAATAAATGTCATGCTGTTCAAGATAAATTTCTCTTTTATCAAACAGATTTACCATTCAATATTTTAAAATAGTGGCCGCTATTGATTATCTATTTATTAACTTGTCAAATTGTTGGACTCTTGTAAACTTGTATTCCTATACACAAGATTACCTACCCCATCGAAAAATAAATAAGGAATTCATTTGTGTTCCAGTCTAAGCTATTAGAAAACTAGAAACAGTCTCATCTTGAGTATAGTTTTTGCAAATATATACATATCTTAAACTAATTTTATTGGTAACGAAAAGAAAAATAAAAAAACCGAGACAATAAAAAATTCAATTTGATATAAAGGAGTGATACAAAATGGTTAATACTCGCGTTGGATGTATTTTTCAATATCCCAAACGGGAAATGGCTAATCTTGAATGTGCTAATATAATTTGGAAAATAATAGGTTTCTGCTCAAATACAAAAAATAATAATTATGCATTGACAAGCACAGTATAGAGAATGAATTCCACAATCACTTAAACCTGCAAAATGGAAAACATCATGTAAAATAATAAAGCCTAAGAAGATTAACATAAAGTTTCTTCTTCCCCGAACTATCTCATTCCAAAAATACTCGTTTGTTCTTATAAATTTCAAATTTGCTTTGTTTTCTACCGTTATTGGGAAATTTTTCATATTAGAGCAATATAGCACTGTAACATGTTTCAACATTGGAACAGTCACATAAGATGGATCTAAAATTATTGCAAATATCAGTATTTACTTAGATCTCTAACATTTCAGACTTTATTATCGCTTTCATGCAGCTGCATTGTGATACATTTAGTATCACAAACATATGACATTATACTAGACATGAAAGGTTTTTTTTAATAAATCACATCCAAGAATTTGGACTTTATGCAGGTGCACAAAACATCAACCATGAATCATCTTGATTTTAACCAATTTCAAACATCTACGAACACCGAAAATCTTCAAATTTTCCAATACAACCGACGAAGAAATGTCAATTGTGAAGATAGTCAGAACATTACTTTACTATTTCATGGAGCAACTTCATATTATCTATAGTCAGAACATTACTTTCAACATTTGACACATTAGTTGGCCCCTCTGAGCCAGAATTGTAAATATTCAAATATTGTAATTTCGACAACCAAAAAATTAATTGTTTTGTAATAAATCGAAGTTCAGGTAGATAACTTAGATATAAAAACTGCAATTTTTTAACATCCCGATTTCACTGAGCAACGTTGTCACACTCGTACGCGCAATATTGAAATATTATAGCTTCTCTAATATACAAAGGGATAAAGATAAGCCATTGATGTCGGATCCTGACATAACTAGTACTTTTAACAAACGCATTATATCAAAACAATCAGTGGAACCTTGTAAGATAGAGTACTCTTTCATATTCAAAGTTGTCAGTTTAGAGTATTCGGAATTGGGAAACCTTATACGAGGATCGCTAAATTGTATCAACGAAATATGCTCCAATTCACCCCAATTGAGATTACTTCGACGATTATGAATTCATACTATCTTTATGGTTTGAGAACTGAGATACTTTCTATATTGCTTTATTTTAAGATCATCAACAATTATGTAATTATATATTTTTGAACTATTCTTAATTGAGAGTGATAATGAAAATGATAATAGGAACACTTTAATATATTTCAAATCATCTTGTAGTGCTTTGAAAAAGTCTCCCAGACTAATAGTACACATTTATAGGACTTTTATCTGTTCCATTGTATGTGCATGGATTGCATAGATACATATGTTTATGGTTGTTTCCTACTATAAGACACTGATGTCGGATCCTGATATATTTAGTACTTTTAACAAATGTGTTATATCAAAACAACCATCAATGGAACCTTGTATGAGAGACTCTTTCATAATCAAAGTCGTCAGTTTAGAGTATTTAGAATTGGGAAATCTTATACCAGGATCGCTAAATCGTATCAACAAAATATGCTCTAATTCACCCCAATTGAGATTACTTCGACGATTATGAATTTAAGAATTGAGATATTTCCTATATTGCTTTATTTTAAGATCATCGACAATTATGTAATTCTATATTTTTAAACTATTATTAATTGAGAGTGTAATTTCAAAGGGCTGGTCATAGAAAAGGTGAAGAAGAGCCAAAGCAGAAACCTATTATTTCTCATAATTTTGTTTTAGCTACTCCAAACGAATATGATTAGCCTGTTCTTTGGATTTGAAGTTAAATAACTACTATGCATATTAATTAGGTAAAACCGATTTACTTTCACTATTTTTCATAGCTTAGAATGCTTACAAATAACTACATACCAATCAAATTAATTACAAAAAAACTCACATATGTGTATTTTTTTACAATTAGTTACATATGTCATAAAAAATAAAAAAAATAAAAAAATAAACATAAAAAATTCGAAAAAATATTTAGAAAAATCAAAAAAGTTGTACATAATATCAAACAGGATTAGACATGATTAGATAGAATTAAATAAGATTAGACATACAAGATTGAACAGTATTATACATGATCAAACAGTACTAGATATACATGATTGAACAGGATCAGACAACGTCACACATATTTTTTGTATAAAAAATGTATTTTTTTAAATTTTGATTTTTTTAAATTTGATTTTTAATTTTTAAATATTTTTTTCGATTTTTTTAGATGTTTTAATGGCATATGCATCTATTTGTAAATAACTTCACAAAATATGTATTTTTTTTATAAAAAAATACATAAGTTCAAAACATTCGAGTTTTAAAAAATATATATATACTATATTGTCATTTTCCCTAACCTACCATAGGATTAATTAATATTATCACGATAACTAGTCTTCATATATATTGGACCCTGCCAGGCGAATTATTGTAGTTGACAAATTAATAATTAAAATCTAAATTTCCATCTATCACTTTCAGAGTGGCCACGTATGAGAATTTGCAATTTTATTTCAGTTTATATATATATAAATTAATGGGTAAACCACTATTATTATAGGAATATTTATTGTACAAATATCATTTATGCATTCAAAAAAATACAAAACTGGGGTCACGATGTCGTTTACTATAGATGCCGACCGTGAAACAACCATGGACCATGTTAACCCAAATTTGTGCCATGTGGCTATAAGCTTATTAAAACTGCGAATTACTTAAAAAAAATTACTTAAGATTAAAATATGTGCCTTGATTCTGACGAAGCTCACATGAAAAATTATTGAACAAAACAAAAGCTAGTTAGTTGTTTAACTTGACCTCATCCTAATAAGTGGTTAAACCTATGATCAAGGTACGTGACATAATTTATTAAGAAACGATTTTTTGCGTAATTAGTCGGCTGTATTACTTTGAATCATTCGTTACAAAATACTGCACCGAGTAGGGAAGCAAAATACAATGATCATAATTAAGATACAATAAAATAAAATAGAAAAGAGATTTAGACAAAGCCCTTATATAGACGGCTTTATCTATACTTAACAATTGTCAGTTGGGGTTTGAAAGTTTGATTATTATTGTATAAAAATGTTTGTCCTAAAAAGCATTGAATATGCGACTATGTTTAGGGCGGCTTCATTCTATTTTTCCTTAACAATCAATTGTCATACATTTGATTAATTCCACTTTGTAATTCATGTTTTTATTGCTATAAATATATATATACAAATTCAATCTATCTGCATGCAGTCTATGGGCAAATATTCAAGCTTAATGACTTTTACGCCGTATAAAGATTCATTTATATTTTATGTCACCATGCTCGTCTCGTAGGCATGCTAATTAATCAGATCTATATGTTTAATTACATTTATTATGCTAAAGTTGTTTTTAGTAGTTGGAATAATGTAGTATTAGTTTTGAACTAACATTATTATGTGAGCAATTGGTTGGTTAAAATAGTTGAGACCTGGTATATGAAACTTACCATCGGATCTCAAATCATGACGTAGATAAAACGAGTTATCGCTAATTGCAGGATTATTGATTATAAAAACAAATTAACGTTGTCATCTCTTGCAGAAGTAGAGAATTGATCCTTGAAGCCAATTCTACAATTGAGAATAAATTCAAGTTGGTTGAATCTGATCCAAATTTAAAATATAAACTAAAAATAAAGGACGATTTTTGGGATAAAAAGCAAACATGATATGGACTGCAATGTGTAAGAAAAAAAAAGGGCTATATTTATTACTATGTGACTATACGTATATTAATGGGGAGATCATTTGCTTTAAAAACGAAATTGAAGAGGAAGCTAATAATTACTTCAAAGACTTGGTTATTATTACTAACTTTGATTATAAAAGTCTGAATAGTTGGTCTACTTTTAATCATTGAGAAGGATAATTATAATTTGGAGGATGATATAACAAAAGATGATGGTGTGCTTATTTCAATATTCTAATAATAATAGTATATTTTATTGATGTAATTGTATTATTTTAGCTCATGCTTTCTACATCACATCTGCATGATCAGTTAACACATAATGTGAACAAATTTGTTGTCTTAATTAGTTTAGCCTTTACGTATAATATTTTGCATTTTTATGATGAAATTACGCTGATATGGTAAATTTCAAACACATATTAAACTCGCCCTATTTATGCCAGCATACAGTAGCAATGTTATACTTATTGAAAATTGGTTTATATATATTCAATTATGGAATAATGTCATATATACTTGTTGAAAATTGGTTTATATTTATAAAGAAGAGGACTCTGAGAAAATTAGACTTATAGCTAGCAGCCACTAACCACGAAAGTTAGCTTGCATCCTGAAAATGACATGCCGGAACGAGCATAACTGCAAATATATAAAAACATAAAGTCGCCCCTATATATAGAAAAAGATGCACACAAAAAATCACAAAGGGGAACCAATGGCTCCATATGTAAAGTAACTCGTAGTCATGTGCGCACCGAACGCCGATTATGGTGAGAGGTGTAACCTAAGCTTGCTTGCCTTGCAGGAACGAGACACCGTCCTAACAAATATTAATGAAAAGATTGTTGGAAAAACATGTGAAAACATGGGTGTTTCCGAATGGTCACTGGACCAACTTCGAGTCATTATTTCGTGTAACAGCGCTGAGTTGTTTATACCGTAATCAACGTGGTTGAGTAGCCCGTGTGACGAGCTTCGTAACGGTATATCACATGACCTATTCGGAGAATGGGTGTGAATACAAAGTGGCTTCAAAGTTGGTACCTCGGAAGCTCAAATCTGGAAAAACGAAATGGTTAATGAGAAAAACCATTTAGTATAATCCCATATTGGAAGATTAAGAGTTAATCTTACAATATATATACCATACCAACCCATGTAGTTATTAAACTAACATGTCCACATACACCTAAGAGTATTAGTGTGTACCACACACGCGCGCTCGCTCGTGTCTCGGGTCTCGGGTCTCGGGTCTCGGGTCTCGGGTCTCGGGTCTCGGGCTCGGGCTCGGGCTCGGGCTCGGGCTCGGGCTCGGGCTCGGGCTCGGGCTCGGGCTCGGGATCGGGATCGGGATTGGGGGAATGTCTCGGGTCTTGGGTCCAAACCCGAATAAGGAGTTTTGTATAAATGTTGGTCTTTAACTCCCAGAATTAAAGACCAACATTTATGGTTGCGGTTTCAGTAGAGCCTATAAAAGGCAGCCATCCCCCTCTCATTTTAGTACACCTTCATACACACAACTCACAGCATAAGCATACACTTAGTGAGAGAGAACCGCACCACCAACAGCTCGACCTGTGGTTCGGTGCCGGTTTCCTTACGAGCCACTCTGAGATAGAAGTTGTACCTTGGGAACAAAGTCCCGAAACCAGAAACCTTTAAAGGTGGTTCGGGAAATATTGTTTAAGGGAAACTGCTCAGCAGTTGCCTCTTCTTTTAATTTCTGTTATTTACTTTTCAGTCCTTTATTATTCTGTCCATTTAATTTCAGTACTGTTTCCTTTTTGTATTTACTTTCCAGTACCTTTAGTTTCTGTAATTTACATTTCAGTCTTTCCTATTCTGTAATTTACTTTCCTGTAATTTAATTTCCAGTATTTACATAACAGTCCGGGCAGTTTATTTAATAACAGTCCGGGCAGTTTTTTATTCGTTAAAACCAGTCCAGTTTGTTTTATTTACAAAACCAGTCCGGCAGTTTTTTATTTGTTAAAACCAGTCCGGCAGTTTGTTTAAAACCAGTCCGGCAGTTTTTTATTTGTTAAAACAGTCCGGCAGTTTGTTTAAAACAGTCCGGCAGTTTCTTTTTCTTGTTAAAACAGTCCGGCAGTTTGTTTTATTTACAAAACAGTCCGGCAGTTTTTATTTGTTGAAACCAGTCCAGCAGTTTAATTTAATTCTGTACGAGTCAGGAATTGTAATTCATATTCCAATTGTGAGAAATAAAGTGTTATTTCCATTGCGTTCCTGTCTTTTATATTATTGTCCTTTTCTTTATCGTATTCGAAATAGTACCAAAACCCAACAATCTTAAACAATATCATTTTTTGGTTTTTCTATTTTCGAAATAAGAAAGGACTTTTCTTTTTTTTATTTTATTGTTGTTGACGTCTCGGTTTTTATTCTCGCAAAATCATTGCTAGTTTACTAGAAATTGAAATTTGCACATAGAATAAATCCGAATTGGTTTTTAATCTTTTTATTCTAGAATACTATAAAGAATTCTTAGTGAAATCAAAAGTGATTTGATTTTCACGCTAGAATCTCTTTCATTGGTTTTTATTCTTTTAAAGCAATCTAATTAAGTTATAATTAGTATTTGCGATAAAGAATTTAGGTTTCTTGCGAGAAACTAAACGGTTTTATATTGTCATTTCAGATGACTAATGAGGATCAAATACCCACCGTTTCTTCGGAAAACGTGCAGGGCGCACTTGTGATTGGCAGTAGCCATAACAATGCGAGCGCTGCGAGTGGGGGGGCTCAGGCTCAGGCTGAGGCCGAAGCTGCTGCGGCAAAGGCTGCGGCCGACGCTGCTGCGGCAGAGGCTGATGCTATGGCTGCGGCTGCGGCCGCAGCACAGGCTGCTGCTAAGGCTGCGGCCAAGGCAGCGCTTGTGGCTGCAGCCAGGGCAAAGGGCAAGGCTCCGGCAACACCGGCGATGCCAATGTTGCCAACCTCTCAACTGGAGAGACCGGAAAAGTTTAGGGGCAACAACTTCAAACGTTGGCAGCAAAAGATGCTGTTTTATTTAACTGCCCTTAATCTGACCCGGTTTCTTAAGGAGTCTGCACCCGTCCTAAGCGAGGACGATGAGGACGTGCAGACGGTTTCGGCGGTGGAAGCGTGGAAACACGGCGACTACCTATGCCGGAACTACATCCTGTGTGCTCTGGATGACACTCTCTTCAGTGTATTCGAGCCCAAGGCTTCTGCAAAGGAGCTTTGGGAGTCTCTCGAACGAAAGTACAAAGTGAATAACGCTGGCGCAAAGAAATTTGTCGTCACGGACTTTCACGAGTACATGATGACTGATGGGAAGAGTGTTATCGAGCAGGTTGAGGAACTCCAACTCATATACCATAGGCTTGAGGTTGAAGGGCTAGTTATCAACGAACCTTTCCAAGTGGCATTAATGATTGAGAAACTGCCACCTTCTTGGAAAGAGTTTCAAAACTACCTGAAACACAAGCGAAAGGCTATGACCTTGGAGGGACTCATTGAGAGGCTCAATGTTGAGCAAAGCAACCGCCGATCCGGAAGGAAAGGCGGTGGCGGAGCAGGCAACGCGGTTGCCAAGGCCCATGTGGTTGAGGACGCTGTGTCTAAGCGGAAACGCTTTGACAGCGGAGTCGGTGCCTCTCTCAAGAAGAAATTCATGGGAGACTGCTTTGTGTGCAACAAACCGGGCCATCGTGCCGCGGATTGTAAGATGCGCACCGACAAGCCCAAACCCCCCCCAAAGAGGAAGTTCCAAGGGAAAGGGAGGAAGAGGGCACCTGCTCAAGCTAATGTGGCTGAGGGAGGAGATGATGCTGGACAGGACTATATGCACCTGAGTGCTGTGGTCTCGGAAGTGAACCTGGTGGGGAGCAACCCAAAGGAATGGTGGCTGGACACAGGCGCCACTAGTCACATCTGTGCCAGCAAATGGATGTTCAAGACCTATACGGCCGTGGACAATGAGAGCTGCTTCATGGGGAACTCGGCTACTTCCAGGGTGGAAGGAAAAGGAACCGTGCTGCTGAAGATGACATCGGGAAAGGAGCTCACACTGAATGGCGTGCTCCATGTGCCAGAAATTCGCAAGAATCTGGTTTCCGGGTCCGTGATGGTGAACAAAGGATTTAAACTTGTATTTGAATCTGCAAAAATTGTAATCACTTTAAACGGAATGTATGTAGGCCGTGGCTATATGACCAACGGCATGTTTAAATTAAATGTTGGTACTCCGGCTCCTAAAGCCGAGTTAGCTATTGAGGGTACTAAGGCTGAGGCCAGTACCAAGAATAATGTAATCGTGAATGTTGCCCAAGTGGCCAATAAAACTTCGTTTGCTTATTCTTGCGATTCATTTAATTTATGGCATGGTAGATTAGGTCATGTGAATGCTAATTCTATGAAGAAATTAATATCACTGAATCTACTACCTAATTTTGTATTTGATAAACAACATAAATGTGAGGTTTGTGTTGAAGCAAAATTAACCAAGTCTTCGTATCAACATATTGAACGAAGTACTGAACCTCTCGGTCTAGTACACACGGATGTATGCGACCTAAAGTTTATACAAACGCGAGGAGGGAAAAAGTATTTCATCACGTTTATAGATGATTGTACTAGATACTGCTATGTCTACTTAATGAGAAGTAAAGACGAAGCGGTAGAGAAATTCGCTCTTTATAAGACCGAAGTAGAGAATCAACTCAATAAAAAGATTAAAATATTGAGGAGTGATAGAGGCGGTGAATACGAAGCACCGTTTGCGCAGATATGCGCAGAAAATGGCATTATACATCAAACGACAGCCCCATACTCTCCGGAGCAGAATGGGGTTGCCGAGCGTAAGAATAGGACGCTCAAGGAAATGATGAATGCTATGTTAATAAGTTCTGGGTTACCCCAGAACATGTGGGGGGAAGCGCTGCTTTCCGCCAACTATGTATTGAACAAGCTACCACATAAGAAACGTGATAAACCACCTTATGAACTATGGAAAGGCCATAGGCCGAGCTATAAATTCTTAAGGGTTTGGGGTTGTCTCGCGAAGGTCCTTGTCTCGCTTCCTAAAAGAACGAGAATAGGGCCAAAGACGGTAGACTGTGTGTTCATAGGATATGCACAAAACAGTAGTGCTTATCGTTTTCTCGTGCACAAGTCGGATAATCCCGATGTGCATGCAGATACTATCATCGAAGCTCGAGAAGCTTCTTTCTTCGAGGAGATCTTTCCCCGCAAGTCTTCCGTAACTGTAGAGACTGAGGAGTCAAACAGTGAGGAAAATGTGGGGGCAAGTGAACCGTTGGAGGAAGAAGAAGAAGAGCCTCGACGTAGTAAAAGGGCTAGAAAGGAAACGACTTTCGGTCCAGATTTTGTAACCTTCATGATAGAAGGCGAACCGGCGACATTCAAACAAGCAATGTCATCCCCGGAAGCCCAATATTGGGAGGAAGCGATCAACAATGAGGTTGAATCGATATTACAAAATCACACTTGGGAACTAGTGGATCTACCACCCGGGTGTAAGCCACTAGGACACAAGTGGATCTTCAAGAGGAAGAGAAAGCTCGATGGAACAATCGAGAAATACAAGGCTAGGCTTGTAGTGAAAGGTTTTAGACAAACCGAAGGTGTCGACTATTTCGACACCTATGCTCCTGTCTCCAGGAAGACGTCAATCCGGATAGTCATTGCTCTCGCAGCACTGTTCGATCTGGAAATACATCAAATGGATGTTAAAACGGCGTTCTTGAATGGTGAGTTGGAAGAGGAAATTTACATGGAACAACCGGAAGGGTTTGTGGTTCCAGGTAAAGCTCACAAGGTGTGTAAACTTGTGAAGTCCTTGTATGGACTTAAACAAGCACCTAAACAATGGCACGAAAAATTTGATAGAGTGATGCTATCAAACGGTTTTCGGATAAACGAATGTGACAAATGCGTCTACGTAAAAGGAAATGAAAAGGACTACGTGGTAGTCTGCCTCTACGTAGATGACATGATTATAATAGGGAGTATTGATAACATCAACTCCACTAAGAAAATGTTGTCACAAAAATTCGAGATGAAAGACTTGGGTGTCGCTGATGTTATACTTGGTATGAAAATTACCAAGACATCAGACGGATATGCGCTATCTCAAACTCACTATGTCAGACAGATGCTTGACAAATTTGATAAAGATAGTAGAGCTACATCCAGAACTCCGATAGAGATCTCAACCACCCTGAAAAAGAACTTTGGGGAGAGTGTGAGACAATTGGAATATTCTCGAATAATAGGCAGTCTGATGTACGTCATGAACTGTACTAGACCAGACATAGCCAACTCAGTGAGTAGACTGAGTAGGTACACCAGTAATCCCAATGAGGAACACTGGAAGGCCATCATGAGACTTCTCAGATACATGAGATACACAGCAGACCGAGGGTTGCATTATACCAGATATCCAGCTGTACTGGAAGGGTATTCTGATGCAAACTGGATCTCGGATTCCAACAGTACACGATCCACTAGCGGATATGTGTTCGTGATGGGAGGAGCAGCTGTCTCATGGAGATCATCCAAGCAGACGTGCATAGCTAGATCAACTATGGAATCTGAGTTCATAGCGTTGGATCTAGCAACAGAAGAGGCTGATTGGCTGAGAAGCTTTCTGGAAGGAATTCCAATGTGGCCGAAACCTGTCCCAGCAATAAGCATGCACTGCGATAGTCAGTCGGCTATTGGACGGGCGCAGGATCATATGTATAATGGAAAGTCCCGACATATTCGTCGGAGACATAAATCCGTAAGAGAATTGTTAGCTAACGGTGTGGTGTCCTTAGATTTTGTGAGATCTAAAGACAATATAGCGGATCCATTTACAAAAGGCTTGACTCAGGTAGGAGTTGAAGTTTCATCGAGGAGAATGGGGTTGAAGCCCATTAAACTGGAAACCTCCTCAGAGGCAACCCAACCCGAACTGGATTCTCCAGCGTCGGGTTCAACGGGAAAACCGAACTGTGGGGGTGACCGAACAAAGCACTCGGGAACTTAAGTTCCCAGCCCATTTCTAGGATGAAAGAGTGATAGACCTAGACCATCTTAAGGGTGAGCATGAGGCTCTTAATGAAAACAAGTATCTCGAAGATCGAGAGGGGTGAGTCAGGACACCCTTGACTTGAAATCACCTATGACGAGTGTGTATGGCCGATACTATGTGATGAGCCATGGGCTAAATCACTAGAGCACTCGGTTGAACTTTGCCAAGGCAGTCCACGGCCAAATATGGACAACAACCAAAGGGCTTAGTAAGTGGTGTAGAGGGGACACTGTGTGCGCATTACCCTGGTATGCACAAACGCTAAAGGGTTCAAGGCTTAAAGGCTACCCAATAGTAGCATATCAGATTTTACGTCACTACGGCAGGTTCAAGGCGCGCGCTACCTGTCCTTATGCAGTGAACTCTTGCGGTTTTCTCTCGTATGCATTTAGGAGCATTTTATTTTCAGCCAATTGCATTCATGTGGGGGATTGTTGGAAAAACATGTGAAAACATGGGTGTTTCCGAATGGTCACTGGACCAACTTCGAGTCATTATTTCGTGTAACAGCGCTGAGTTGTTTATACCGTAATCAACGTGGTTGAGTAGCCCGTGTGACGAGCTTCGTAACGGTATATCACATGACCTATTCGGAGAATGGGTGTGAATACAAAGTGGCTTCAAAGTTGGTACCTCGGAAGCTCAAATCTGGAAAAACGAAATGGTTAATGAGAAAAACCATTTAGTATAATCCCATATTGGAAGATTAAGAGTTAATCTTACAATATATATACCATACCAACCCATGTAGTTATTAAACTAACATGTCCACATACACCTAAGAGTATTAGTGTGTACCACACACGCGCGCTCGCTCGTGTCTCGTGTCTCGGGTCTCGGGTCTCGGGTCTCGGGCTCGGGCACGGGCACGGGCACGGGCGTGGGCGTGGGCTTGGGCTTGGGCTTGGGCTTGGGCTTGGGCTTGGGCTTGGGCTTGGGATTTGGGATTTGGGATTTGGGATTTGGGGAATGTCTCGGGTCTCGGGTCTTGGGTCTTGGGTCTTGGGTCCAAACCCGAATAGGGAGTTTTGTATAAAATACAAAAGGAGTCCCTAGAGTTTCCAGCAAGAGAAACGTCAGCAATGAATGAGAGTAAATGCTGCGGTTTCAGAATTGATTGAGCGGATTCTGGGGGTGTAACTCCCAGAATTAAAGACCAACATTTATGGTTGCGGTTTCAGTAGAGCCTATAAAAGGCAGCCATCCCCCTCTCATTTTAGTACACCTTCATACACACAACTCACAGCATAAGCATACACTTAGTGAGAGAGAACCGCACCACCAACAGCTCGACCTGTGGTTCGGTGCCGGTTTCCTTACGAGCCACTCTGAGATAGAAGTTGTACCTTGGGAACAAAGTCCCGAAACCAGAAACCTTTAAAGGTGGTTCGGGAAATATTGTTTAAGGGAAACTGCTCAGCAGTTGCCTCTTCTTTTAATTTCTGTTATTTACTTTTCAGTCCTTTATTATTCTGTCCATTTAATTTCAGTACTGTTTCCTTTTTGTATTTACTTTCCAGTACCTTTAGTTTCTGTAATTTACATTTCAGTCTTTCCTATTCTGTAATTTACTTTCCTGTAATTTAATTTCCAGTATTTACATAACAGTCCGGGCAGTTTATTTAATAACAGTCCGGGCAGTTTTTTATTCGTTAAAACCAGTCCAGTTTGTTTTATTTACAAAACCAGTCCGGCAGTTTTTTATTTGTTAAAACCAGTCCGGCAGTTTGTTTAAAACCAGTCCGGCAGTTTTTTATTTGTTAAAACAGTCCGGCAGTTTGTTTAAAACAGTCCGGCAGTTTCTTTTTCTTGTTAAAACAGTCCGGCAGTTTGTTTTATTTACAAAACAGTCCGGCAGTTTTTATTTGTTGAAACCAGTCCAGCAGTTTAATTTAATTCTGTACGAGTCAGGAATTGTAATTCATATTCCAATTGTGAGAAATAAAGTGTTATTTCCATTGCGTTCCTGTCTTTTATATTATTGTCCTTTTCTTTATCGTATTCGAAATAGTACCAAAACCCAACAAAGATAAAAGGCAGGAACGAGAACAGGCTTGATAATACCAAGCTGCCCATGGTCCATCGTCTATTTTCCTACACTTTCTATGGTTTAGCTTTAGTGGTGATTTAAAATGCTTACAATTTTGAGTCTAATAATAGAAACTACTCACCAAAGGCTGGCTGCTAACATCTTATTCTCAATTGTACTTTAACTCGGGCAGTTAACTCTCAAATCTCTAACATCAAAGATGAAGTTGATTGAACTTTAAAAAAAGAAGATGAATTAATTAGTTGATTGTACTTATACTGGTTCGCAACTTAGCATAATTAAGAACCAAATACCCAATTTTCAACTACTCATTAGAGGCATAAAATAAACAACATGGCGCAGGTACCATGCCGTTACGTGATTATATATGTCACAAGTTATTTTTCCAGTCATTACAACATCATATAGATTAACCGAATAAATGACATGAACTATATTCTGAGTTTGTGAGTTACAGTTCTAACATCGAATTGGGTAAAACTAGTTGCATTTTCTAATTCTTTATTAGTATTACATCTGTGTTACGAACTAGAATTGAAGTTTCTGAATTATATGGTAATTAGAAAGATCTCAAAGAGTAGAAATTTCTTTCTGGGAGCTAGCAATTGATTATTTCTCGCAATCTAAAAATATACGGGGTAGTTTGTATATAAAATATGTATTAAGGTCTTTTTTTTAAGGTATAAAGGGTTTTATAGTCCATGTCAATCCCGTGCTAGCTCCGTCTCTGATTTCTAGCATAACATATATGTGTTGCCAACCTTGCAAAACATGATAATTACTCAACAGTAAGTGTCTAGCTCCACCGAGGCAAAGCAACTCTGAGCAAAATTTTGGCATATCTAAACTATTCGCTTGATCTTCTAACAATTAGGATCGCTAATCAAAAACAAATTATAATCTGAAAAATAAAAACGACACAGTAATGGTAAGAGTTTTATTAAACAAAAACAAGAAATTATGTCATACTAAGAGGGCCCTCCTTTCCTTATTTATAAGAAATTGATGTATTTGGATCATATGATTGACATTAAGGGTATGAAAGTTGCTAGTTTTGAATCTGTTAAGGCTAATCCTTCAACATCAGTTGCAACACATCTTATGTGTTGCAAATGATGGAAGTGATTAGACAAAACTAGCTAGGGCTTCTCTTGTTAAGGAAGAAAAGAGCTTAAAAGCTTTCTTTATTATTGAGTTGGTTAAAAATCTGGATAACCACAAAGGAAGAAAAATTGTTTGAGTTGTTTGATATCTAATGAGAAAACTGAGAGTGAAACAAGTGTATTTGAAGAAAAATTGTTTGAGTTGTTTGATATCTAATGAGAAAACTGAGAGTGAAACAAGTGCATTTTGAGCAACGTTTTAAATAGGGTTATTGCTAGTATAGTTTTTTTTTTTTAGAAATGCTAAAAGCGCAAATAACGTTGCTACATAGCACTTTGCGATGTACTTTTTTTTTCCGAAAAAAATGCTAAAAGCGTAAATAGCGTTGCTATATAGCTCTTTGCGGTATACTTTTTTTTACTAAATATGCACTAAACTTTAGAATATATAATAACAATAAAATATAAAATGTATAGTAATATTAGGTAATAATAAAAAAAAAATCGGATTTTTTTTTTGTTGTAGATAAGATTCGAACTTGGGTCTGTTGAAAACTAAAACACTATCACAACCATCTGAACTGCATAAACTTTTATGAAAATTACACAATATATATTAATTATTTAGAACCTCTGCTTTTTTTTTAATTCGCTATTTACGCTTTTGGTTCAGAATTTCGTGTTTTTTGCGCTTTTGGTCCCCTATAGCACGATTTTAGCGCAATTCCAGCCAAATAATGGTTTTTCGTTACGTTTTTCCCCCCAAAATGTGCTATTTCGCGTTATATAGCGCGATTTTTAAGACATTGATTTTGATAAATAAGGTTTTTGGGAAAAAAGGAAATTAAAGCTGCATGTTCTTTTGAAAATATCTCTCAAGTGTCTGCAAGATGAAGATTGTGATGAGCCGTTTACCTCTCTGCTGGTAGTGCATTTGGTGCTGAAAATATGCACTTTTAAAACTTGTAATCTCTTTTAACCCTATCATGTTTTTAAGAAAAAAAGAGATAGTACTTGTTAGTTTAAAGGTTTATATGCTTCTGAATATTTTTTCCTTGTGGTCCGTAACTTCTGGATTTTGATGTTTTGGATGCTCATTTTTTTAAAAGTATATGAATGTTGTTGAATTTTGTGCTTAATTGATGTTTGGTGTGTAGCAGCTCATGTGTATGAATAATTACAATCGATGATAGTAACCAACTGTCATTTATGATTTATTTTTGGTTGCAACTCAAAAGCAACTATATGAAGAAGGGGAGTTGCTCATGAGAATTTAATGGTTCTTGATCTATGCAATGCAATGCTAGGGGGACAATTGTTTTTTAACTGTCAGTTTTGTCAAAATGATGACAAATGGAAAGATTGTTACCTTCCAGGGTTCTCGACTCTGCGATCTCATTGTTTGTCGGCGTTTGTTAGCTACTTGCAATTATAATTATAATCTTTATAATTACGAATTTAGATCAATCCGGTATCCTTATAAAGTTGTACAGTTAATAAAAAAACAAAAATGAAATGATGATAAATCGATAAGATCAAAATGAAATAATTATACTACAAAATTTCATAATTTAAGTTAGTAATTTCAGTTATGGACTATAAAAAATTTAGACCATGATGTAAGGAAATTTAAGAATGCGACGGGGGGTGAATGTTACAGATCGTCGTGGTGGAAGATCTCTGTACTCCTCCGTACTTTTAGAAGGAGGACAGTGGACAAATGTCGAGGGCTTCCTTTAGTATTGTCCGGCACGTCCATGGTCATTGGGAGTGGTGTGTCCGTGCAAAATAGGCGTAAGCTTCGCTTGCGACCGAGAGACAGCACATACTGACTCCAAATTCAATCCACCCTTCGTCAGGCCATAGAGCGTCGGTGATTGTTGTCATCATGACTACTATTTAATTAGATTTTTCAAGTGTACTTTGTCTGATTTCTTCCAAATGGATTGTGCTCTCAAACTAAATCTTGTAGAACCACTATGTATGTCTAGCATTGAAAATTTTCAAAACCAATTATCAACCCAGCAACTCACAATTAAACTATTGATAATTAAAATTATTCATACAATATCAACATTATGGAGTATGATTTCGCCATATCAGTAGTACTACGACTGATAAGTTAGTTCATAGCAAGCAATTGGTCATTTTATAACTTACTCGATCATCTCATTGATTCATCGTTCAACTATGGATAAATGGATGACCAAAAGTTAAAGCCCTCATTCAAGACCCAAAATAAATACTCAAATTAACAAGATAAGCATTTCATCGATTGAATCATCCATTAAAATCATGTAGTATCAATTTTTTTTATTGAGGGGAAGCCAAGGTGCTATAATGCAAATACTTTATATTAAATACATGATAAAAAAAAGACCGGCAGTTTATGTCATCTACAATTTACTCATGGTGACGTATATAATCTGAATGCAGCCTGTTACTCGTACTTTAAAAAATAAAGTCGTAATTTTGAAGTTAAACTCGTTGTTCTGATTAAAGTCGTAATTTTGAAGTTAAACTCGTTGTTCTGAAATCAACCTCGTATTTCTGAAGTACGAGACTTGATTTTTTTGAAAATATGGGGTTTTATACGTTTAATACACCAAACTATATATCTTCTTTTAACGATTTGGGTAGCCACCTTTCAAAATTTTCAATTTGGATATCACA
Organism: Primula veris; assembly: GCA_963682055.1. Lineage (NCBI taxonomy): Eukaryota > Viridiplantae > Streptophyta > Magnoliopsida > Ericales > Primulaceae > Primula > Primula veris. Next base: position 19,901,335 of record OY821748.1, on the reverse strand, counting down.
CTATAATAACTTTTCAATTTAGATACCACCGTCTAAATTAATCACGGAATCATGTCACGTGACCTTTAACAAACGTTAATTTGATAATTTTGCACAAAAATATGTCATACTAGAAAAACGTTTCTCCCAATTTCACACATAACAAAAAATTTGATATGCTAATTTTTGTTATGTGTGAAATTGGAAGAAATTTTTTTCTAGGATGACATATTTTGTGCAAAATTATCAAATTACTCTATCAAATTAATATTTATCAAATGTCACGTGACATGATTCCGCGATTAATTTAGACGGTGGTACATAAATTGAAAAATTATTATAGTGTGGTACCCAAATCATTAACAACATTATAGTTTGGTATATTAAACGTATTTTTTCCTTGAAAATATTGATTTTTATGAATTTCGTGATGCTATCTCGTTGCTATTATTAACGAGTATGTTTTGCAAATTACGTCTCTACCTCCGGATTTGACAACATTTTTCCGTTTATATATTCGTTATTTACTGCTATTTGACAACATTTTTTTTATCAACAGTGCCGGATCATTATTTCTTGTAAATAGATAAGTTGACTTATATACTATAGCAGGGGAAAAAATAAGCATACTAACACAGCTTGTTTATCCGTTATTGGATTGTTTCTGTATTTCTGCTAATTAGGTAGATAAGTTGACTTATTTTAAGACCGATATACTATAATGCAAAATAATACTAAAAAAAAAAAAAAACTTTTAAAGTGGACCAACTAAATTATTAAGCAGCTTAGAAGAAAAAATAAAATAAGTTTGAGCTCAATAGTGACCAGTAAAATCTCACAAATATAATTTGTGTGTCTCGCTGCGAAATGCACTAAATAGCAAAAAAGAAAAAAAAGTTTTAAAGTGGACCAACTAAATTACTAAGCATCTTAGAAGCAAAAATAAAATAACTTTGAGCTCAAATAGTGACTAATAAAATCTCACAAATATAATGTGTGCGTCGTTGCGAAATGCACTAAATAACAAAAAAATCAACATTTTCATAAAAGTCAAGCCTTGTGCTTCAAAAATTCGAGTTTGATTTCAGAACAACGAATTTGATTTCGAAACTACGACTTTCTTTCTCTTTTGCAAAGGATGAACTTTAGACTATAATCAGAATATATTAATCGTGTAAATACTTCACGTTTACTCACTGCCCACAAGCCAATACTCGAATAGGGCATGCACGGCCATGGAGGGCCCAATTTTCAATACAGATATGGTAGTTACTAAAAGACCGGGTTAAACAATTTCATGAGTTATTTTTAGTTTGACTTTATTTTTATGGGTAACAGTGTCCCTGCATTAGATAAAAAATCTAATTAAGATAAAATATTTAACGATTAGTATAATTATTTAATATTTGTAATTATATATGGAATTAATTTATGAAAGAAGATTTGAAGGAAATCTATAAGGGTGACTTTTTTGTACCGACTTGTACCAACCGACCGTTTTTAGATACGAACTAATCATGTCGGTACCAAAAGTTTAGTATACCGACATTACGGTACGATACAACCGAACCGATCTTTGAAAATCGGTTCGGTTTCGGTATTCGTTTGGTGAGTTCCGTATGGTACCGATTCAAACCGAAATATTAAAATATACTATATAGATAAATAAAGTAAAAGACTTATATACACTTAATTATTAATATTATTATAATATACTTATATATTACTTTTGCTAGTGAATATTTATAACATTTTTTTTTATTTATAACATTACTAGAAAGGTCTAGTAGTGTTTACTATTTTATACAAACAAACAATAAATGTAATAATAATATAAATAAATATATATTTTTAATCTACTACTTTTAAAACTTTATAATATATTTTTTTTCCAATACGTACCATTTTTCTATCATCACTTGTAAACTCTAAAGTTTTGTATAAAAACGAAACCGAACCGAACCAACCCAATAGTTTGGTATACCGAATTTTTTGATTCGATAATGGTATAAAAATTATTAAACCAAACTAGTTTGGTATGTTATCGGTATGTAGTCAAAAAATTCGGTATCGAACTGATGCCACGTCTAAAAAATTATGTTAATCTATAGTGAATAATTTGTTAAATAAACGAATGTATCAATATTTTATTTTATTTATTTTCATATTTCAATTCTAAATATTCTTAGGGTATTTTTAAATCAAATTTTGACTATGTGCTAATTTTTGTTATGTGTAAAATTGAGGAAAAAATGTTTTTTCTATTATGATATATTTTGTTATGTGTCAAATAGGGTTTTATAATATTATATTTGAGTTTTTATTTTGTTGAATCGTCAAATAAAATATATTAAAATCATTAAAAGTTTAAATATTTTTAATTAATATTTAAGTTTAGGATAGTATCAACTAGAGTTTCATAAATATTATATTTGAGCTTTTATTTTTGTTTTGGTTGGATGTCAAAAGAATTTTAAAAATTACATAAATTACTGTCTGAAAATCAGTATGGTTAAGATAATCTGTCTCTGTAACGTTAGTGATAAAAAAAAAAAAATTGTACAAACAACCTGATTAAAAACTTCCATACAAACGTAGTGGCAAATGATAATATTTAAGTTTACATAAACATTATCAGATGACAATATTTTATGTTCTAACTGAAACTATACGTAAACCTGATCTCCACAACCTCAATTTAATTTGAGAAGAAAGACAAACGACACCTCATTTTTACGTGTCAAGTTTTGGCGTAACTCAACCAAACACTCGTAATTTTGGTAGCTTTTCCTTATTTTTTCCACCATATAGATAAGACTTAAAAGTGTGACTCATCGTAAAATAAATTGTGAAGTGGATACTTACGTGTAACAAACAATTGATGATTGGTCCCATAATGTGGACTATGAGCCAAAATAATTATTAATCCAAACAATAATAACACTCAACTCTATATAGTCCCAAACTAAAATCAATAAAGTCAAAAATAAAACGCTAACGTGTAATTAAAATTTTAAATTTTCATGCCAATCTCATAGATATACGTACTGACTAATAGTTGTTCATAATTATACCCTGCCATATAAAAATGCAAAGCAATGGTACTCTAAAATCCTCATGGGCCAACATCAATTAATATGTTTTTTTCCACCTGCAAGTTTTTTTTATTTTTATGAAATACCGGTAAAGTTTACGCTTAATGATATAAATATCGTAGTATATTTTATTTTTAAAATAATATTTATATTTATTATCATTTATTGTAATTATGTAACTTAAAATGAATTATTAATTAATTTATGTTACATCCGTAATTAGAAAATATAGTGAGAATAAATTGTTAATTAATTAGTTTAGATAAATTTATAACTATTAAAATAGAGTAAATGTATTTTTTTTTTAAATTAACAAAAGTTTAACTTTCTCAACTTTTATTTGAGTTTTTTTTAACAGTATGATACTCTGACATTGTTACCAGTTCATAATATTTGAATGTATAGAATCAAATGTAAATGACACCATGGTCATGATTCACGAGTGAGTTTTTATCGAGGAAAAGTACCAAACAAAGATAATGTGAAGGAAAAAAAAATAGAACCTCCGTTCCCATTTAAGTATTCTAGATGCAATTTTGATTGGTTTATAATTTATATCAAAATTGTCGAGATGAATTTTTTAAAATATAAGCATAAAATTTAACATTTAAACTATATGATCGGTTTTTAAAAAATTTCATTCCGATAATTTTAATAAATATTATTGACCGATCAAAATTACACGCACACATGATCACCAATTAATATGCATTTAGTGAAGGAGGAGACGTTTTTATGTTATCACGAGCGTCATAAACTTCACACTTTTACTCATATTTAACTTAATTAACATCACTTTTATATTTTTAGTATAACGGTTTAACTTTATACATTTTTCAGTTTTTCTATCAAATTTATTATCATAACTAAATATTACTATATTTTAAGTACTTCTATCAATTTTTTTCAACCCAAATTAATTTACTAAAACAATCATATTAAATAACTTACAAGTTTTCTCGTATTTAAAGTAAAAAGTACAATTTTACAACTTATAGGTAAACGTTTTGATTTATACAAATTATCAACTTTTTTTTATCAATTTTTCTATCAAAATTATACAACTCATCTTTTTGTTATTTTATTAATTTATATGTGAAAAATACAAATAAATGAGAGATAATAAGATAAAAGTAAGATAGATAAATTATTATTTTAATTATAATAAAACATGTTGATCCTTTGTATTTGAGACATAGTTGAGTTCATGTAAATTTAAGTTAATGAATAGAAAAACTGATGCGTATACAATTTTAAAACAATATTATCATAAAGATAAATGAGTTATATAAGAGAACTGATACATTTGATCGATGGTGCAAAAGTCTAAAATTAATATACCAACGTTTCCTCTTACCCCACTTCTAACTACTCCGCACCTAATTTACCAACTATTGTTATCATTCGTGATTATGAATGTATATATATAACTTGATTATCCAAAAATAAAAAAAAAATGAATGTATATTACTTGTTTTGTAACGTTCCTGCCTCTTACATTTATTTTTATGCTTTCCTTATGAGATTGAGAACCAAAACGTTACCAGACTTCTCACAACTATAAAAGGAGGGTATAAAGATACATTAATGGTATAAGTAGAGAATTTTTGACGTAAACTCTCGTAAACATTCACTGAATCATTGATTTATACTTTTATATATATATATATATATATAATATATAATATGATGGTCCAATATTAAGTATATAAAAAATATATCCTTATATCATCATTCATGAAAATATGTAAGATTATTGAAAATATTTTTACTCTTTTAAGATACCAAAAGTGAGTGATAGACAAAGAAGCATAACAAAAGTAGTTACTAAACAAAAATAATTCAACAAATCTAGATTATCTTATATCCACACACACAAAAATCCTCCTCTTTCTCCACACACACAACACATCCATGGAGCCAGAAGGTGCCATAGTGTTCACCACCCTCGGTCGACTCCATTACGGCTTTGACGTATTTTCCATCAACCTCCCACTCTCTAAAACCCCCTCCGAAAACCGCCTCACCGACGGTATTTCTATCAACTTTAACGCCCAATTTACAACCCAAGAAAACCAACACGAACAAACTTACCAAAGCATAGTTCACATCTCCGAACGAACCGGTTCACCTCAAATATACCTAACCGGTACACTCAAAAACAAAATACCGGTCCAACTCCCCTCCCTACATAACACCCTATTCCTGGACCGCCCAATATTAAAAAACAGAAACTTATACTTTGTATCGGCTCATGAACCGGTTGTTAAACCGTTCAAGAGCTGGTCTGCTATTTACCACACCAACTTAGACAATGAAAAAACTGTACGTTTAACTCCTTATGGGTTTGTCGACTACAGTCCAGCAGTTTCTGTTTCTGGCCAGCTTATCGCTGTAGCTTCGTACCAAGATGGTACGTGGGGAGGCGAGTTTCATGATTTGAAGACCGATATAGTTGTTTTCAGGGCTTCCGAACCGGAGAAAAGAACCGTGGTATGTAAGCATGGCGGATGGCCAACTTTTTCGGGAGAAAATGTTATTTATTTTCACCGTCAAGCCGAGGATGGGTGGTGGAGCATTTTTCAAGTCGATTTACCTGAGAGTTTTGAACTTCCTAGAGAATTTATTGCCCCTAAGAGAATTACTCCGATGGGTATTCATTGTTTTACTCCAGCAGCTAGTGCTGGAGGGAAAATCGCAATGGCTACTAGGCGGAAGGGATCTAAATATCGCCACATTGAATTATACGATTTAGAGTCTAGAGTTTTTGAACCAGTTACTGAGCTGTTAAATCCTGATTTTCACCATTACAACCCTTTTATGTCTCCGGAATCTGATTTTCTTGGCTACCATCGGTTTAGAGGCGAGACGGATAAAGTTATCCCACACCTTGAAAAGGTGAATTCACCGCTAAAAACGCTACAAATGCATAGGATTAATGGGACTTTCCCTTCGTTTTCCCCAAACGGTGATTTCATCGCGATTAACCTGGATTTTGACACTAATCCGGGTATTCAAATTGTGAAATCGGATGGTTCGATGAGATGGAATTTGCTTAAAAACAGGATTGCTTTTTGCAGTTGTTGGTCACCGACAGAAAAAAATGTAATTTTCGCTTCTCTAGGACCTATTTTCGACTCTGTTAATGCCCATGTTCAGATTGCTAGGATTTCGTTTGAATTATCGGACGATCATGAAGATATTGAAGCCAATGTGAAAATCCTCACGAAAGACGACACGTGTAACAACGCATTTTCTTCGTGCTCGCCTGATGGAAAATCCATTGTTTTCAGGTCAGACCAGAAATTGCTGGATTAGTCATTCCTTTTACCATCTATGTTAACTTAAAGCTACATTAATCAATTAAAATTCTCATTGTTGCGACAAGCTCGATTCAAAGCGCCGTAAAGCGCGTTTTTAACTTGTATAGGTGGAAGGCGGAAAACTTTATGGTGAAAATCTCAATAAGGTTAGGCTTTAGCTTAGTAAACATGAAAAGCATACGCTTAAGTGAGGCCCTAACGCAAAATCTTTCGCAAGCATAGCGTAGTATATTATTGGTTTACTGAGGAGTAAATGATAATGCAACAATTGCGGACCTATATTTTGTATAATTTTTTATAATACTGTAGTATATTAGTAAGTGGGGGATGAAACAGAGGAGAAATTAATCCGAAAAATATAGAACTAAATTGTTTTTTTTCCGTTAGTCTTTGATGTCAAAATGGGAGTGAACAATTATTTTTCTTTGCAGGTCTGGCAGATCAGGGCACAAGAATCTATACATAACAGATGCGATCGACGGAGAATTTAACGGAGAAAACCATCAATTAACAGATGGTCCGTGGATCGACACAATGCCTAGCTGGTCCCCTAAAGGAGACCTCATCGCCTTTTCCTCAAACAGGCATAACCCTGAAAACATAAACATTTTCAGCATTTACGTGGTTCATCCCGATGGGTCTGGTCTGAGGCGCATACACGTAGCAAGTGATGACGTGGATAGAGAGAGAATTAACCACGTTTGCTTTAGCCCTGACGGTGAATGGCTCTTATTCACTGCCAACTTGGGTGGGCTAACAGTTGAGCCAGTGTCGGTGCCTAACCAGTTTCAGCCTTATGGTGATCTTTACGTAGTGAGGTTGGATGGGAGTGGGTTACAGAGACTTACGTGGAATGGGTATGAGAACGGGACGCCAGCTTGGCATCCGAAAGTTGGAGGGGAGATTGGGTTGTTAGGGGTTAAGAATGATGTCGGGGATAAGCTCAAGGGAGAGTTCGATGAACCTATATGGATCAAGTGTGATATTTAGTTGCGTAAGAGTTGATATAGCTCGTAAAAAGAAATCGAATCGAGTTGTATCAGTATTACTCTGTAACCTGGTTGGTGATAGGAGACACATTGTGAAATGTAAATACCAATGAATAATTGATTGATGAAACTTACATGTCTCGTACACTTGTTAATGAATTAACGTATTTAAAATTTCCTCCAATTTTCTAGTTGAATCGCAAGGGAAAGTTAAACTATACATGATTGTTAGAAAAATTACAATCTTTCAGGGTTTTGCAAGATAATAAAGACATAGTACTGTAAGAGAGTTTAGATCACATGGATATGCATTACATATTTACACATACTTTGCTTGTGAAGCATATATAATTCCAAATGTTTTCAGGAAATGGACATAATGGAACCAAATGTTTTCTCACTGCTGTAACACATGTAAAGGAATCCATCCTCATCCTTGAACTATTCATAAACAGATTGCATCAAGCTTGCTGCCAAAATAAAATAAAAAACATTGTCCAGCAAAGATTTTTAAAAATAAAATGTATGTTTTAATTGAATGGATAAATAATTCTGAGGGGAAATAATTTTATTAATTATTATTTCAAGGGTACAATGTCTGAATATTTTCTAATAAAATAGAAAAATAAAAATCATTTGATTAATGCCTTCTGGTTGACTTGGATGAACTTCTTGTGGATTGTAATGCTAACTTCTAATGAACATTTGGTTAACACCTTTGACTTTCTTTTGTTGAATTTGGCTTTTGCTTTACGAGATTGTTTCTACATGATATTCACAAAGACGTGTGGGCATGTGGATCAAATGCTTGGATTTCGAGGTGAAGAGGTGTTAAGATATTTGGATGATTAATGTCACTATTTTAGACCTATGTACTTGATTGTAATAGTTTATCTATTACTTTACTGTTTCTATGGAACTATTTGTAATACGCTGTAAATATTTTCAGTTAGTCTGTTATGGCAGCTGTCATTCGCCAACTGGCTGGTATATAAACACTGTGTACATATGAGAAAATTACAGAAATAAAAATATAATTAGTTTTTTTTTCTTTTCATTTTCGTATTTCTCTATCTAGATTGGAGATTATATGAACTCCAATCTCATTGATAAGAGGTTTGATTAGAGTTATTGCTTATAATGATCAAACGATGAACTTATTTGAGTCTGATGTTGAGCTTGATCGATGCTTCTTGAATTTATTGGAGAACTTTGATTATTTGATCTTGAATATCTCTTGGTTTGTGTTTTTGAAGTGTTCTTAAGGATCGAATGGTGATTGTCCTTAAATTTGATTGAGATTATTCGAATTTGTTGAACAATGTCGGGCGTTTGATCTTTAGAAACGTTTGATTCGCGGATTGAAGTGTTTCTTCCGGATCAAATGGCGGATCTCGTTAAGATTTGTTGACGGATTGTGATTGCTTTGGAGGTTGATAGATTAGATTTGGCAGAGCTTGTAGCACCCTACCTATTTATAGGCTCGAAGATGACTCATTCGTAATGATGTCAGCTAGGGCTGGGTTCGGTCCGGTTCGGTTTTTGGCAAAACCAAAACCGAGCATATTTTTCGGTTCGGTTTTTTTCGGTTTCAGTCTTTTTATTTTTTTACCGAACCGGACCATTTTTTTGGGTCAAGTTTCGTTTTTTCCGGTTATTTTTCTGTTTTATTTTTTATTTTTCGGTCTTTTTCGTTTTTTCGGTCTTTTTCGGGGTTTTTCGGTCTTTTTCGATTTCGACCGGAAAAATTTTCGGTTTTTCGGTTTTTCGGTTTCGGTTTTTTTCGATTTTCTTCGATTCGGTTATCGGTTCGGTTCAGTTTTTCAGGTTTTTTACCAAGCCCCAATGCCAGCTATAGTTTTGAGTTTTTCTCAAATTTTTCAACAATCAATGAGTTTACTACTAAAGTTAGCCAACATTTTATAGAAATTACAAATTAGTAGAAAAACTATCAAACTCACCAATTTCATATAATACTTAATCATTTGGAATAAAATGTCAATTTTCCTCAAGAATAAAATAAAACAATAAGTTTAATTCTCATCATTTCCTTCAAGATACTATTTTTTAGTTAATTTAATAAAGAAATTAAAACTCATTTGCAGAAAACATATGGCATATTTTTATTATCCGAAAAATTTGCGTGTTTACAAATGTCCCATTCGAGACTTATTCGGAAGGATGTAGATGAACATGTCTTGCATAATTTGAAAGGAAAAGACTTTGACCCCCTTTTTTGAAACCTAAGAATATCCCCTTCCATTTTAAAAAAAAATGTAAGTACTTCAAGAATTTAGTGTTTTATTTGAAAAAGTTTTCTTTTCATAAAAAAAAATAATATATCCATGAGAGTTTATACGGACTTGAAAAGGTAGTATATATTTTTTTTTCTAGTTATTTTTGCATTTCCTCCCAGCTTCCTTATTTTTTTGTTTATTTAAGATGACAAAATACGTAGCCTGTCCGTACCAAGTACCCTGGTTGTTTCAAGATACTGAGTTTTTTTTTTTTTTTTTTAAGTACAATGCACATAAGTTGCACATATATCTCACACTCGCTAGTCAATTAAATACATATTTATCCCTCAAATATACACAAAATACAATTTATAATTTGATAATATAAAATATAAATATTTAATATAATAAAAACTCAATCTACTAAAAACTCAAAAATATAATAGAACTCTAGTTGAGTTTATCTTAAATTTAAATATTAATTAAAAATCTGATATATTTTAAGTTCAGATTGTCAAACCTAATTTTAAGTTTGACATCGCAAATATTGCCCAACTCTTTAGACGGAAATGTATTCAAATCACGGCTTCTAATGAAATTTAAAGAAATGAATAATTTTCTAAAGCATAACTGAAGAGGCAATTAATAAATTATGTATTTTAAACTATGATTCTATCTTCTGAGAGTATTTTCCAGCTATTTTATTTTCATTTTTGTTATTCAGCAAAAGCAAAAATTGTAATATGTAGAGAGAAAAAAAGACTTACAATTGAACCATTGGTTAACCAAATTAATTGTAGCTATTAGATTAATTGTAATCAGATATAAGGGGACCATTGTTCAATTTTATCTAAATGTTTTTTTTAGATACTACTACGGAGTAGTAGACATTCAATGACTCCCCTAAATGTTTTTTTTTTACTTTTAATTAAAAAATCTAGATACGTTCCATATAATGTAGCTAGTTTTGTTTGTATTCATCCTTATAATAAAAAAAAATTAATACATGATTCTCTCTTCTTTCCTAGTTATAACAAAATATGCTCAGATGTTATTTATTAATTACTAAACGGCCAATTACTTATCTTTTTTCTCTTTTACACGAAAAGGGTTATAAATTACTTCAATTCCATTTTAACTCTATACTTTCATGATTAATGAATGATAAACTTGTACTTGTTACGTTTATATTTCATTTAAAAAATGTAAATGCTTGTACTTATATCTGTTAAAGACTGTTGAATTTATTTGATTTTGGTTCATGCCATGTAGGATTACATATGGTTTATAATCAATAAACGTATCATTAATTACTCATTCTTTCATTCTCATCTTTTAGTTTTATCTGCCTTATGTTCTATTATTCTCTAACTTCTTGTTCTAATTTTTTCTTCTTATTTTTATACTTAACGTGTTCAGATTAAACAAATTAAAATTTTAAGTAAACAATGTCACAATTAGTCAAAACCTAATTTTTTGTTTGACATCGCAAATTAAACCTGATGTTTTCTAAAAAGAAAATAATTCAGAAAGAGTACTACCATTGCGTTTTTTTTAAATATACAAAGCTTGCTTAATTATTTTTGTTTGGGACATCTTTTATCCCCTGGATTTTGCAAAGTCACTGGGTAAATTTCCACAATCAAAACAGTACATCTTTAACAGTCAAAACAGTCAATTTCCCTTCAATTTTCTAGTTATATATTGTGTTTTCAAAATAAAGAACAACAGATTTTAGAGGCTACTAATGTTGTGTTTGCGGTTCCTGTGTAGGGCTTTCTAGAAAACCATGCCAACCCCGATTGCGGCATCGGTAAAGTGTCCAGAACCACCGGCTTGCCCGGTGGTCGAATGCAGTTCTAAGTTAGAAGTTATGATTGCTGTTTTAACGACAGTAATTGTTTGCATTGCCCTGCTTTGTATATACAAAGTACTTGCTTATGCTTGGAAAAATCTAAAAAATAACGCCCTAGCACAGTCCACTGGTCGTCCCATGTTACAGTCCCTTCCAACCACATGCAAAGGTCAGCATGTACAACAACGCTGAAGAATAATTTTACCTTTTTTCGTTTTCTCTTCTTTCACTTACAAGACTCTGTATTTCCTTTTTTTCTCGAAGCCAGCATGGGCGCTTTGTCCCATGGTAATAACTCTTTTTCTGAATTAATAAGTCTCCTAAATAAATAAATGAAAGTACAAAATAATAAATATAACGGAGTGTCCATTTCCTCGCAAACACCGATAAAACCGGTGCGGATCACCCTTATACATCACTCAATCATCATTTGAACATCACCCTTTTTTTTAAGTACAATGCACATAAGTTGCACATATATCTCACACTCGCTAGTCAGTGAAATACATATTTATCACTCAAATATACACAAAATACAATTTATAATTTGATAAATCAAAATATAAATATTCAACATAATAAAAATTCAACCTACTAAAAACTCAAAAATATAGTAGAACCCTAGTTGAGTTTATCCTAAATTTAAATATTAATTAAAAATAAATTTATTTTTTTAAATCTAGTATTACTAATATATATTATTAATACTATATTTAATAATTTTTCTTATTTTTAATTAATAGTATATATTAGTAATACTAGATTTAATAATTTTTTCTATTTTTAATTAATATTTAAATTTATGTTAGGCTCAACTAGAGTTTACTGTATTTTTATTTGAGTATTTAGTAGGTTGAGTTTTTATTATGTTGAATATTTATATTTTGATTTATCAAATTAGATGTTGTATTTTATATATATTTGTGAGATTTGTGTGCAAGTTGTGTATTTAGCACCACACTCAACTGGTCCACTAGTCCTCCCAGTCCCATGTTACGCGCCCTTTCACAACCTGCAGAGGTTCTGCCAGCTCCCAACAACATCCCGTCTCCCCCACTTCACGATGTTGTTTAACAGGTTCAATGTATTACACAACACTGAATAATAAAGTTAAAACCATGATGCGTGTCTTATGTCTTTTGACTCAATAAAAATTACGTAACTTGTTTCGTTTTCTTCTCTTTCTTAACATAAGGCTCTTTGTATTTCCTTTTTTTCTTATCAACTTATTGGATATGAATTTACTTTAGCCAGCATGGGGGCTTTGTCCCATGGTGATAACTCTTTTTCTGTTTTATAAATGTTGAGCCTGTTATGCTAAAAAAAAAAATGAATCGTTACATTTATTCACATTCGCATGTAATTTATATTTTATAATTAAGTTAAGGGGGAAATTCCATATAAGTACCTCTTACCAACTTGTATTTTTTATAGATATCTTGATAATTTTATATTACTCATAGGTAACACTTTTTAATTATTTAGTTTATTTACTAAATGGTTATACAAACCAAAATTGAATTTTTTTATACCGAAAATTGAATTTTTTTATACAAAAAAATAGGTTTTCCATGAAAATGTGATTTTTTTTAATCTAAATGAGCTGAAAGTGCATCTAGTTCAGTCAAAAATACATATAGTTCAGTCAAAAGCGTATATAGTTCAATAAAAGTGTATATAGTTCAGTCGAAAGTGTATATCGTTAGTCAAAAATGCATAAAATTGATTCGAAATTACATTCAATTCAGCTGAAAGTACATCTATTTCCGTTGAAAGTGCATACAATTCAGTCGAAAGTAAATATAGTTCAATAAAAGCGAGTATGCATATAGTTCAGCTAAAAGTGCATCTGCTTCAGGTGAAAGTACAACTGATTCAGCTTAAAGTGTATCTAATTTAGTGGAAAGTACATATAGTTAAGTCAAAAGTGCATATAGTCTAGTCAAAAATGAATATAGTACAGTCGGAAGTGCATATAGTTCTGTTAAAAATGCATCTGATTCAACTAAAAGTGCATCTGGTTCAACTGAAAGTGCATATGGTTCAGCTGAAAGTGCATATGGTTCAGCTAAAAGTGCATCTGGTTCAGCTAAAAGTGCATATACTTCAATAAAAGTGTATATCGTTCTGTAAAACCTGCATCAGGTTCAACTAAAAGTGCATCTGGTTCAGCTGAAAGTGCATATAGTTCAGCTAAAAGTGCATCAGGTTCAGTCGAAAGTGCATCTAGTACAGTCGAAAGTGCATAAAGTTCAATAAAATTGATTTTTTTGTGATTTTTTTCATTTTTTTTTTAATAATTTTGTGATTTTTTTTCATTTTTTAATAATTTTTTGTAATTTTTTTCATTTTTTATAAATTTTTTATTTTTTTATAATATTTTGTGATTTTGTGAATTTTTTTTTATTTTTTGTGATTTTTTGTAAAAAATCATTTTTTTGTTTGATTTTTTTTATAAAAATACATTTTTTAAAATTTGTACAATTTTTTTTAATTTTTTTTCATTTATTGAGATTTTTTGCATTTTATATAATTTTATGTGTTTTTTTTTTATTTTTTGTCAAATATGTGTACGGCGTTTTGGTAAATAAAGTAAATAATTGAAAAGTGATACTTATAGAGAATATGAACTTATGGAGATAGCTACGAGTAATATAATTTCAAAAGTGACACCTATTGGACATTATTTCTTAAGTTAATGTTCACTTTTGACATTCTTTGGCATACTATAGTAATGATATCAATATTGCAACCGCCAACTTCAATATATAATTATTATCAGTAGAATAAGGATACACACTTTAAACATTATTCGATCCAACACTTGTTATAATCAATTTGATTTAGTTGATTGTTTGAATTGTTAATTGAGTTTTTGTATCTACGTACTTAGATTTAGTTGACTGTTTGGCGGAATGTAATTGCTGGTAAATATTATTTTGACAAATATTTTTGTTCCGTTATCGGATACGATACAACACACATATATATATATATACTGTTAAACGGTATTTTTCTAATCACTTGTTTTAATTATAATAAAATGAATTAAAACATAACAAAAGCCCGTTTTGTGTTACTAATCCTTTTATCAAGTGTGTTAAGATTTTAAAGAAGTAAAAGAATCAATCACGAAGTTAACGGCTCAAACGGAACTCATTTCGGAGTTCGGACGAAAAAGTTATAAAAGTTTCAGTTAAGTGAATTACCAGATTTTTTGACAGGTCGAAGTACATATCGAAAAATTCAAAAGATGGGTAGTGAGTGTAACATCCCGTATTTTTATAAGTATTTTTAATTAGGAATTAATTCACCCAAAAACGTTTTATTCAAATTTTACCAAAAACCGGTCACTCGACTAATTTTTAGCCAAAAACCGAAACTCTTCCGAAAAACTTTATTTTAAAAATCTGTTACTAATTTTACTAATAAAAAGGATCCAATAGATTTGTTTCTAAACATTTGTTATTTTTGAGTAGTAAAACAATATTTTTGGATTAAGAGTTATCTTTTAGAACTTTGGGGACCAAATAGTTTGCTTCCACAAACTATCTAAAAACAGTTTTTTCTAAACCAAAAATCAACCCACTTCTTTCAAAAACAAACCTAAAACCAGCCAAACACAAGAGAGAAAAAGAGAGAAAAGAGAGAAAAAGAAGAAGAAGAAGAAGAAGAAGAAGAAGAAGAAATCACCGTTAGCGGGTTCTTACCGGAAGCATCTCCTATACGCTCTAAGGTAACGGGGGTTATCCATTGCGACTAGACGAGAGTGTATGTTAAGATTAGGTTTTACGTTTAGTATAAATTGGGGGTTTTTGCCTTTTATATTAATTATGTTCTTAATTTGTTAATTGAGGTTTAGTTGTTATATTTTTAATTCACTTATTTGATTTTGGATTAGTTGTGGATTTAGTCTTTTGATTTCGGATTAATGATAATATTAATGGGTTGCGTGTTATATGCGTTGATTATGTATTATTATGGTTGTTGATAGAATTGGGTAAATTATTGTTGAATAAAGATGAGTTTTATATTGCGCATACAAGATGTTTGTTAAAATGACTGAATGAGTTTTTATGTTCATTAGACTTGTTTGGCTAGTTGTGAATCTAGCACCTATGCTTTTGGATTATGTTGTATTACGTTAAGTGACGTATGAGATTGTGTTATTTGAATAGTATAATATTGTTGGCCAAGGCCTTAATATTTATACGTATGAGATTGTGTTATATGAATAGTATAATATTATTGGCCGAGGCAATAATATTGATACATTAGCAATGGTCTCTGTCTCTTCCTAATTTCGGGGACAGAAGACGGCCGTGGAGATAGGAAATGACTCGTCTTACGGACTGGGGCGAGTGGCATGAGAGCTCCTAGTGTGCACTCTATTTATTTTTCTGTTAGCAATTGTCTCTGTCTCTTCCTAATTCCGGTGACAGAAGACGGTCGTGGGAATAGGGAATGACTCGTCTTACGGACTGGGACGAGTGGCATGAGAAGTCCAATTGCGCACTTTAAATCTACTTTTATGTTACCAATGGTCTCTATCTCTTCCTAATTCCGGGGACAGAAAACGACCGAGGGGATAGGGAATGACCTACCTTACGGACTGGGGTAGGTGGCATGAGAGGTCCATGTTTGCTATAGATTTGTGTTGACGTTATTTAATTTATTTAATTCATCCCGTTATAGAATGTTATTATATTTCTTTTTATACGTCGATTATCGTAGTTGTAGAATTTGTGAGCGGATGGAGTGACGGTATTTGTGGTGCCGTCCCGTCTAGTTACGTGCGTGGGACTCACCGTTACAATTTTGTATTTCAGGTACCACATAGGTTGGCATGTTTGGATAAGAGCTGTTGCTTTGCAACATCATGGGTTTGGGACTTTCGCTTTCTTTTCATTTATTTTATGTATTGAGGTTGTAGCCTACGAGCAATTTACATTCGTTTATTTTATCTCGTCTTGTAGCCGCGTTTGGCAAACACTTTTATTAAATTGTTTAATTGTTCATTTAGCTCGCTAGTTATTTCTTTTAAAAATTTTAATTTTGTACCAACAGGTTCAGTCCTCTTTTATTTAAAAAGGTCATGCCTCGATATCCGTGTCTTTTGGATTTTGGGGCGTGACAGTGAGCTCCCCAGTTTTTCCAACATATCGAAAAATGAGTTCGACATGTCGAAATTCGACATTTAAACTAAAGTCACTTTCACTTTATCTTTTACCCAATGGATAAAACATTCAACCACTACAAACGGTAACAACATATCCAATGTACAATTTTGAGCTTACAAAACCCCCCAAAGTAGCTCTCCAAAGTTCACCAATCACACACCCAATTACATAGCAATTGAATCCAAAATCAAAGCAACAAAAGGTTTTATACTACACAATTCTCACTTGTAATCTTATAAATTATTGAGTGTACCCTTATAGTAATCTTATAAACACTTCGATAATATTTGTGTGTGAGCGATACACTTTCGATTAAAATTGTAGAATGAATTATAAATTCATTTATGAGCGAATGATCGGGTAAATACTTTGTTAGCGAGTGTTGCTTAAAAGCTCTAGATCTTTTCATTTGCAATACTCATAGAGTGAGGGAGAGCTTAATCCGTGGATTAGCTCATTAGGTTGTATTCTTGGAAAGAAGATTATAGTGAAATACTCGGTAGCATAAATAACGAGGAGAGAACTAATCTTGTGTTATTTATTTTCTCTTAACTCTTACTTTCCGCACTTATATTATTGCTTGTTTGATTGCTTGTGTAGCTTAAACTAACCTTACATTTGTTGTCGCATTTCATTTAGTTCTTAATTCTATTATTTGGGTTGTTATTTGCTCTATATTTTTATTACGCGAAAATCGTAAAACTGTCTGCAATTAAAATATACGTAGTACACCACTCAAACTAGCTGATGAATTATATATTAGTTATTTTTTATGTATGCGTGTGAGCCATGAATCACTTTAAAGTTTAAATACTCTCAAGCTTTTTTTCGTATTTCTTCTCTAATGGAGTATGAAGCATAATCTTTTACAAACCAAAGACTCTAATTGCAATTAGTGAATAACATGAATTAATAAGTCTCCTAAATAAATAAATGAAAGTACAAAATAATAAATATAACGAAGTGTCCATTTCCCGCAAACACCGATAAAGCCGGTGCAGATCACCCTTATACATCACTCAATCATCATTTGAACATGACCGACTTGCCCTCGATGTTGAAACTCTTAAGAGACTAATTACCACTCAAGTTCTTGTACTCATTTTTATTTTTTATTGATGTCGCATACTATTTTATTCCCTGGCCCTATCTGGCGGTAGTATCGGATTTTAATTAAGAGCTCGCCGGAACCATCAAATCGAATAATCATAATAGATTCATGCCAAGTAACATCTTTAGATAGTGGGTCAAGATAATTAAATCAGCCGGACGTCATATTTAAAAGTTTTGGTATGCAACGTATGTCCCCAACTCGTTGAATATTTACCCATTTCGGAAATCAAGTCTCTGTTTGTGCTCTCATTTGGTGCATTTCCGGCTTTACCCCCAACCCATTCAATACCTGATATTCGGTGATCTACATGTTAATGAAGGCTCAACGTAAAACGAAATAAAATCATCCTTTAGACTATGACCTACACGTAATAAACTCTTAAAATATCGCCCAACCCTTTGGACCAAACTGCTACCGCGAGACACGAAATCATGGCTTCTCTGGAAATCACGGAAGTTTCAGTCCTAATGTATTTACAGCTGAAGCATTTGAACTCACGGCTTCTATTAAAATTTAAAGCATAACTTAAGAGGCGATTAATGAATTACTATGTACTTTTAAGTTCAGATTCTATCTTCTGAGAGTATTTCTCGACTATTGTTGGAAACACGTTTTATTTTGCAACGGAAAACTGGCATTGGATTCTGATTATAGTGTATATGAACTATATAAAAACAATACAGAAATAACTCACGGGCAGAGATATGTCACACTTATTATCTTCTACCGTATTTCTATAATATTACTTACTTCTTAAAGAGATGGGCTATCAAACCGTTAGAAACTCTAGAAAAATATTTTATAAGACTTATCTTTCTTTTCCACGAGTATATTTATAGGCTACAGTAGAAACTCAGTGCACAAGAAGAATAATACTTTTACCTAAGTTATATCTCTAACACTAATTAGATTATAATTTAATAAATAAATATTATCTAATCTTAATTAAAAGACTAATATAATCATAGGATAATCCATCAGTAAATTATATTAATTTCCATTAGAGAATATAATTGTACACTTAATTCTTCTCAAAATAATATTTGAGAACACGGTATTAAATACTTTATTTTCTCCTCACGTTAAAATTACAGATATTAACCAAAGTAAATAAATTACTGACAATTATTTTACTCGGCATATTATTTACTCGACCTTTCCACTTAACTTATTTATTGTGTCGTATATAAAATTCACTTGCAAGATTTGACACAAAAAAAATTTATAAACTTCTCGAGGGGATATCATCAATCATTGTTAAGAGACGTGAATTCCTTCCATTATAGACACACACCTTATAAATAATATTACTGTCCAACGTACGGGCTTGTTGACCACAACAAATCTCACCCATTGCAAATCAAAGCAATATATATATTATAAATATGTGTATCGAAAATAATCTATGGATTAAGATTATAAGTAATCATAATAATTCTTTAGTTATAATTATTTTATTTTGCTCAGTACCATAAAATAATAACACTTTGTCTTATTCAATATACTCTAAACATACTAGCACAAAGAGTCGAAACTCAACCGTTTTCTGTAGTCACGACAGACCTACTAAAACTCTGTGCTACAACTATACCGATGTTTGTCCACTCCATCTAAAATTATGAACGCTAAAATATATATTCTGTAATAACCAATGATTTGATCTTCCGTATGTAAGTCGTACTCTACACACCAAATCAATTACTATACAAAATAAATACACATTACCAGATAAATAATATGCACAACATTGCTCACATGTATTCTCAAATAATTCATTTATTGTTAATAAATAAATAATAAAAACTAACAATAAATCATATCGTTTAGTATATCATTCTAACAACTATTTCATTTTCATTTTTGTTATTCAGCAGAAATTACAATATGGTGAGAATAAAGAAACTAACAATCAATCCAGTGGTTAATCAAATTAACACAATTATACTTATTCCTCAATGTACAGTTTTTACAATCATAATTTGTTACAATGAAAGAAGAGAGAATAGTAAGTCTTAAATTTTTACGATAAAGATAAAAGAAGAGACACACAAACTAGCAATATGCATATTATGAACGTATCTAGATGTTTTAAAAATAAAAATAAAAACACATTTAATAAGTCTACAATTAGTATCTTGGGTTTGTCATTGCCAGCTCTCGTAAGAACAAAATGGTAGCAATCATTAATTGACCAAAGTAGTATTAATGAGTATTAGGAATTAAAGATCAATGAAATTAGGGGAAAAGCCTCGTAAAAGAAAAATAAAATAGAAATTAAAAACTTAGTCTTTAATTTGTAACGTAGAGAAATATCTTGTCGTTTGACGATGGTTGGATGTTCAGTTACTTATATGCAGACAATAAACACTAATCATAAAAGGGTTGATTGGTAGATTTTTAATTGATAATACTGGAGTTGTAAAGTATATAAAATGAACCAGTAGTTTGTAATTCACAATTTCAGTAGCTTGTATGACAATGTATGCGAGTATGTGGTAGGATTAGTTTACAATCAATTTCAGAAGGCTTGTTTGGGTGAGTACAATGACAGTATGTAGTGGTCGCATTTAGTGGTTGTAGTTAAAAGTTCCATATTATTTATAATATATGGCATGATGTTTCAGGTTATAGCAAGTTATTCGAGTAACTTATAAGCCGATGGTCAGGTGAGTGAGATTTGTCTTGTTATTATAAATATCTCGTTCCATCTTTTGATAATGTTTTACAGGCTCATGGGTATTATTTTTCAAGTACTATTTATATATGTAAACATTGATTTTATATTGCTACGAAAACAAAAAAATATCGAAAGAAAGAAAATAATGAAAAAAAAATGATTTATATACAGTGAATCTGCATGAAGAGAATGAGTTTATATCTTATAAAGATAAAGGTTATATACAATATATCTATATAAGGTTTCAAGATTATTATTTTTATGATTTGTATTCGGGATCATGAGAATAAGTCTAACGGAGAATTCCCGAATAAGGGGAAGAGGAAAGTGGGGTGACGTTGGCAATTAAACGAAAGAGTTTAGTTATCAACGGTTAACTTAGTGATTGTACATAGATTCGTTAATCGGAACGTTTTAAGGAAGAGACTCAGCCGTCATGTTGTGGTGACCTTAATTACGTAGTGCACGTATGGTTTATACACCTCAAAAAAAATCGACGGTAAAGAGATTGAGGAAGTCAATCGAGCTTGGTAGTCAGAGATATTCATGTTATCATTTTGCTTTTATCATAAAAAGAAATAAAGATATTTTTATTATTATTATTGCGATGGATTTTAATCTTAATGAAAAAAAAGTGAAGAGTTTATTTATCTTTTATATTCAGGTCATTTCTAAAGAAAATAACATAAAGAAAATAACATGATGTTCAAGCGTTTGACAAACCCACATGTTGTCTTTTTAAGTTTAATACTGACAAACATAAATTCTTACAGTAGCTATCTCTAATTTAGGTGTTCAGATGCATATTCGGATACGATGATGGGATATGCTAATAGCATACGTACCATTGACGGTGGTACTCACATTGACGGGCTAAAAGCTTCACTAACAAGGACCCTAAACAATCTTGCGAAGAAATCAAAAGTTTTCAAGGTATGTTGTTATTACCTTGTGCCCCTTTCTTGCATTTTCTTTCCCTTTGTATTATTTGATATTTGGTAAATAGGTTTGTAATTAAAAAAATATATTTTTTATTCAGGATAAGGATATTAGTTTAAGTGGTGAACATGTCAGGGAGGGTTTGACTTGTATAACATCTGTCAAAGTACCTAATCCAGAATTCGAAGGACAAACCAAGGTATTATTCTCGGTTTCTGTTAATGATACTTTACTTTTAAGAAGCTAGATGTTTGGCGTAACAAGAATTGTAGAAGAGTGATACCTTTTCTGTATTTTTGTTTCCCCAATCGACCGCGAATTTTATGGATTTGCATTTGTCCTCCTTGTTTATGAGCCAATAGTGAATCGTAGGTACTAAACTTCTAGAGAAAAAATCATGGTACCGAGGCTGTACGAATAAGCTCATAGAACCACAACCAACAATATATTTCTCGCTCACAATAATAAAAAACTATTAATGGATATGAACAAAAGAAGTACTACACAGTAATAAAAATATTGAAAAGTTTACAATTTAGATGAAATGGATTACCAACCTATAATTGCATTGGTTTGCTAATTTAGTTCCTTTGAATCCCTTCTGAGATTCATGCCCCCAACTCTGCAAAAAATGCGTCAATTAATAATTATACTTGATACATCATATCATGATTTTACCAAATTTCCTTACAAAAAGAGGGATAATCAAATATTTCGAAAATTATTTTCTCTATGACACAATGGAATGGTTTAACTTGATTAAATGCTAATTTTCTAGCTGATCAACAAATTTATCTTCCTCTTTCTCTGTTAAACATTCCGACTTAAGAAATGTCTCCTCAACAAAATCCAATATAGCTTCAACACGTTCTAGTTAATTTTCCTACAAATACTGTTAATAGACATGGTCTTAAGGGCATCAGCCAGCCGTCCATTCGCAACTAACGTTTATTTATACGATAAATGAAGTCTAATTTTGTATTCTTGGTTTGAGTAAGTTGAAGTAGTTCAACGTATCTTCCCTGATATTCTCCGATTCAAAGTTTTCGTATGATTGTTTGAACTTTCTTTGTTGTTTACTTACCTCTCTGCAAATGAAAAGTTGCAAAAAGTCTGTGAACACAACTCAAGCCTTGTCCTCTTCCTAAGACTGACAAACAAACAACTACCAACAAACTAAAATGAAGCATAGATGGATTGTTTGGTTGTACTGTAGTATCTTCAAAAAAAAAGTTTGTTTCTACTTAAAAGATGTATTATAATAAGTTTATCGGCTAGAAGTTGTTTGTTTTTGCTTTTTCACCCGGCAGATATCACAAATTTGTTAGCTAAAAAGTTAGTACACTTTTTTTAACAGCCTTTAGTCAATAAGCCAACTTAGTTGCTGGAGAGCTTTAACCAAACAAGCCGAGTTAATAAAACATTTGTTCCCCACATGATTTCATTTAAAGCATTGAGAATTTTATTTGAATAAAATATTATTTTGCAAGAAACTGAAAATAAAAATCTTATTTTTGACCCATATTATATATTGTGAGGCTTTCTCTCTCATTGAGCTCGTTTGGCTCACCGCTCTCCTTTTTAAAATGTTTTCATGTTAACGAGCAGTTAATTAGAGTTAATATCGAGTCAGTTTGGAGACCAGACAGACCTTTAGATTATGTGTTAAATTTCGCTGCGATTACATTTTTATTTTAATTTGTAAGAGATTAAGTTTTTTTAATGAACGTAATTTTCGAAATTCTATTTAATAAACTTTTTTTCCTAGAAATTAGAGTTGATAAATGAGCTATTTATGTATTGTTTTATAATTATTTTATTAGATTTTGTTTAGCACATGCGTTACCCATGTTATTCGACCGTGTGACATCCTTTTAGATAGATCAGGGATGTTACAGTAATCTTCCATTAATCTTGGTCTTGCAACGTCTAACTAGAATTTAGACATACTGTAGTTTTGTATTAATTCCATTTAGCCCTGTCCATTCTGAAAAATAAATTCAATAAGAGCAACAAAATTTAATAGGACACCAGCAAAATTTAGTATTTCGGTTAATTAGTACCATTTCTAGAAGAAAGAAGAAAAAAAGGCAAATTCAGAATTATAAGTGTGGGTCGATATAGTAGCGGAACAAGGATGTATATGCTGAGAGAGGTCGGAATTCATATATATATATATATAGCTTTTTGGGTATTAATATTGTTGGCCAAAAGGGATGATCGATCGTTATGAACTCGAATAAAATTCCTTCAAAACATTCTCTCTCTTTTTTCCTTTATTTGGGTCTAAATTGATGTATTTACAATATAAGCACCTCAAAAAAAAAAATGACAAGATTATTTAACTAACCAGCCTAGATCTAGAAAATCAAATCCTTTGCACCACGAAGACAATCACTTTGTTCAAATTGCACCAAGAAAAGTGATATTCAAAAAATCATTTCTTTTAATTGATGAATGTAATTACCAATGAATAATTGATGAATAAAATGAAACCTACATGTCTCTTACACTTCTTAATGACATCAGTAAAAGGACATCTATAAGATAATGTGAATCAGTAAAAAAAGTATTTAAAACTTGCTTCAATACTCTACTTGAATCACAAGGGAAAAGTTAAACTATACATGATTATAAGAGAGATTACAATCTTTCAGGATTTTGCAAGATAACAAATACATAGTACTGTCAGAGGGTTTAGATCACATGCATATGCATTACATATTTACACATACTTTGCTTGTGAAGTATAACATATAATTCCAAATGTTTTCAGGAAATGGACATAATGGAACCAAATGTTTTCTCACTGCTGTAGCACATGTAAAGGAATCCATCCTCATCCTTGAACGATTCATAAACAGATTGCATCAAGCTTGCTGCCAATAAAACAAAAAAACATTGTCCAGCAAAGATTTTTAAAAATAAAATGTATGTAAATTGAATGGATAAATAATTCTGATGGGTTTAAAGGATAAATTACATGTCTGAGGCAGCGTATTCTGAACAAATACAAAGAGAGCTTTGCCAGGAGCCAGACGAAGTCTGTTGCTTAGGATGTGAATGAATTGTCCCACAGACATGTCCCGTGGTACCAAGTACCTATTACAAAAATTAAACAAGACAGAAACAAGTATGAAAAACCGAGTTTGCCATTCAATTTAGAGGCATGAAATTCAAATGCAAAGGATAATAAGAATGTATTTTCAGCTCAGATGAATGATAAACCTTGGGACACAGTATATCCATTGCAGGTTCTATCTATGGGAACAGATGGCCAAATAGAAATTTTCAATCTTAGTTAAGACTTATACAGAAGGTTTAGTATTAAAATGAGGAATGGGTAAGATGAACTTTGAGGAGGTAGCATAAACCATGACCAAGATCAACAGAATATCTACTGCTATTAGTTGTGGCGCATGCATAATTCTTGGTTCAATATCGGCAAAAGAAAGAACAAATATAGAAATGGCCAATTGCATGGCATTTATTTTATCAACAATAGTACTCTCGATGTGTCTACTTATGACTTCGATCACATGATCTGGAGAAAAAGACAAATCTACTCCATGCTTTCTTAAGATGGAAAAACTTTAAGCAATGGCTCACATACTTTTGTGAGATCATCGAATCATTAGTTAACCTGAATCTGAAACAACTATATGACACCCTGATTTCAGGTATTGATGCTTTGAATAGAAATCTTAACTCCACAGTTATACAAATGCAAATACAGCCTAATACGGGTAATTGATCTGAAATTAGATAAATACATAAAATCATTCCTAGCAAGCTCAAGGGAATGATAGGCTTACTTTTTCTTTTCCATCTCGGGAAGGTCTGTCTTCGAATACCTTTCGACCACCACCTGAAAAGTAACAACCATGACCCACTTCATAACTACAGTACATATCAATAGATCATGCGAAAAGTGAAAACTAGGCCATACAAACATCATGTTGTTTAAGTACTCGTGCATACATAAAATTGGTGCTTTTCTTTTCTCCCGCGTAACAGAATCAATTCATTATCAAGACAGCAAGACCTTATTGTGAGAACTAGGTACTGTTGCAAGTGCTTATATCAATTCGACATAACAAAGAACAAACAAGCAAACTTCATTGTAACCCCAAAATATACATTATTCATGACCGCACATGAGCTTGTTGAAAAGTGGACTTGGTGAGAAACGTATAGACTAGCTAACGAACAAAGTTCCCTAGCAATTGTCAAGTAATGTGCTCTACCATTCCCCCCTTATAGTATACATTAAGATGCTATGGATCAACAATCGTATAATTTATAAATTTCAGAATGCTCTCTTAGTCGTGAGTGTACATTATAACGAAACAAGTGAAAAACGACTTAAATAAGATAGAGATGATAATTAAAACAGACTCAGACAAGTCTATCCAACTATGATGATACTATATCACCTAAAAATATTGAAGTGTTACTGACATGCGAATTGTAATACTTATTATCTTATAATTTCTCTTGATTCTGCAAAAAAAAATCGCAAGCTGCCATGAAATAATTAATATTGAATATATAACGGTGACACTTAAACTCAAGACATCTAACTGCTCTAATAACATGTTACACTGGCATACCACCAGAAAAGCTTAATCTAATAACGGGAAGACACACGTTATTAATTATATCTTCAACAACCACCTATAAACCTATCCAGAAAGTCTGTTTTCTGATATGTTCTCATACTGATCCAATCAACTCGACTCAATTTGTACTACATATCTTCCAAATTCTTGTTCAGATAGGTAACAAAAGGTGAAATAAAACACTAGACAAAAACTATTCCCTAAGTACCCGAAACAGGAAAAAAAAGGTAAAATCGACACACAAGCTTAAGGAAACCCGATTAATAAAAACAAGAAAGTAAGCAACGACAACAAAAAAGATAAATCGACACAAAATCTTAAGGAATGCCATCTACCACATAAGCTGTTGAGATTTCGTCTTAATTTGTACTACAAATTCTTCCAAATTCCAGTTCAGATAAGTAACAAAAGGAAGAATAAAACACTAAACAAGAATCATCCCCTAAGTATCCAAAACCGGAAAAAAAGAAGATAAAATCGACACACAGGCTCAAGGAACCTAGATTAAAATTACATGAAATTATGAAAAAAAGAATAAAAAAATCCTGTTTTTTCGTGATGTTCTCGTATAGATCAATCAAATACTATGTACCTTATAAATTCTTGAGAATTCGCCTTAATTTTTACTACAAATTCTTCCAAATTCTAGTTCAGATAAGTAACAAAAAAGCGAAAATCAAACACCAAACTTAAATCATACCCTAAGTACCCAAAACCCCAAAAAAGGTAAAATCGCCACATAACTACATAAGCTTAAGGAACCCAGATTAAATTAACAAGAATGTAAGCAAAAAAAAAAAAAAACCAAAAAATACCGTCTTGCGCTATGTTCTTGTATAGATCAATCAAATACCATCAACCATATAATTTGTTAAGATTTTGTTTTTTTATTACTTATCTGAACTAGAATTTGAAAGAAGTAAAATTGACACATAAGCTTAAGAACTCAGATCAATAATAGCAAAATAAATAAATAAACAAACATAAATTAAGACAATATAAAATAAATTGAATCAAAATAACTTACAGGAATTCGGTCAGGATATTTTGCTATGATATCCTGTGATTCTCCCACTCTATCCTCTGAAATATATATATAAAATTACATATTTATTTCATTTAGTAAGCAAACAAGGTAACAAATAAGATGTTTAAAAAGGGGACAAGAATTAAAAGACATTAAAAAAAAAGAAACTAACCGAATGCGAATTCTTGTTTGAAGCTTCTCATCTTCATGTTTTTGCAATGACAGAGAAATTGTGAAAATTGTTTAAATGTTTTAATAAGAAACGTGAATAACAAAATAATTTGAAGGAATGACTTTTTTTATTAAATGAAAAAACGAGGGACACCGACTTCAACACGTCAGGGGTAAAATGGAATTTTGTATTTTTATTAAAATTAGCTTATAAGTTTTGAAAAGTCTCGTAATAATAATAATTAATCTGATTTAGTTTTTATTTCGTTTCAGTTTTGGTCAAATCTCGATTTTTAACTTTTGTTATTAGATTTGTAATTAACAGACACGTTTATCTTAGTTCATGGGGTAATGCATTCGGGGCAAATTTCATGAAGCCCCGCCGGTTTATCAAACTGAAATATCGATTTGTCGCACCAATGGAATGATGTATGAAGTTTTCTTATCAACATGGTTGGTTTGACCCTATTGGTTATCATTGTGTCCGATAGGCTGTGATTGTACAATTGGATGGATTTAAGCATGAAGAAGACTGAACATGATGTTTAATGGTAAAGTCCGGACAATATTTCCGGTTATAAAGCTTTTTGTTGTTAATTGTATGAATAAATTTATGAAATTTTGGAGGCTAAGTCTCAACTTTGTTAACGACTGGCCTCCGATTCTTGTTTTTTTATTTTTACTCATGTAGTTCGAGTGTCGTTTGACGGGTCTTTTACCCCATTTTAATTGAAGTTGTTCCGTTTATTCTGTAAAAAAAAATGCCTTCGAGGCAAATATGGGATACGATGTTTCGTAAATACTTTGACTAATTTTATTAAATCATGTGAAACATCTAAGCGAACAATCTATTATTATAATGGGACCGAGGTAGTATTTGGTTTTGTTAATATGCTAATTTACCAAAAATTAACATGATGTCATAATTTGTAATTCATTTTTGTGACATGCAATATTTTTTTTTCGATTATGTTTTTAATTGATTAAAAACAAGTTACTAAGACAACAATGACCAATTTACTAACATTCAACATCTTACGTTTCAAACAGGCCGCTTGATATTTTATAAATAGTTTGATGGCAAAAAAGAAAAGTTTGCCCAACCATGCTTTAAGTCCTACACGTAACGTACTAGACCACTATTGTAGAACCAAGAAACGTAGATTGTCAAAATTGTATGGCATGGTGAACAGAACTAGCACTCAAGCAGCATTAATCAATGAGCAAAAGTGGTTGGTTCAACTGGTTGGTACTCGAGTATACTCCGCTCACCATCAGGGTTCGAACTCTGACGCATGCGAAGCAGGTTTACCTCCAAACGAGGTTCCTGATTATCAAAAAAAAAAAAACAGCATTAATCAAGTTCTATTAGCACAAACTAACTTGAAAGTTGAGGGAAAAGTAAGCAAGATATGGATCAGCAAGAAGTTCAACTGATGTTTACAATTTACAAAATATAATTACATTTAGTTTTTATAATTTTAAAAGTCACCTGCAGGATTAAATCAAAAGAATGACAGATAGAGAATCTATTAGACAAGCCTCAACTTCATCAACAATTGCAAAAAAGAATGGTTTGATTCTGTCCGTTATACCATCGCCGTGGGGTAAAGAATAAACCGTTTTCAGAGCTTGAAAGGAAATGCCTTGCTAAGCTCGTATGAGACACGGTCTATAAACCCTTTTACAAAACAAACGACTCATGTGAACTAATCTTACAGTCACAGAGTAAGAGCCCAATAGAAAGTAGCATATTGATTCATTGCTTTTTGCTAAATGCACCACACAGTAGATAAATTTACCAATATCACGAGCTAGCAGTCGCACAAATATATAAATTTACGAAAAATTACAAATATAAAATTCCAAAATCACTTATTTATCAATCAATCCTGACAGTCACACTATCTTCTGCTGCAGTAAAATCTAGTGAAAAAGCAGTATAACTTTACTACTTCTCAAAAGTATGGATTTTTCTCAAAACTCTTCATACTTTAAAACCTTCGGCGCGGAGACATATAAGGTGGGCCTCGATCAATTTCGAGCAAGAATCTACACCGTGTTCAACGATACACTCATCTCTAAGCCTCTTAGTGTCAGGACAAGCACAACATATTTTCTTCTTCGGCTTTGAATTTGGAATAGCTGATGAAGTGGCCTGCTGTTGGTCTGTTTGTGACCCTGTTGATGACGAAGATGGAGAAGCTGTTTTAGTCGCTCGACCACCCATATTTTACTAAAAAGAACCTGAAAAAAAGTTTGAAACTTATTTTATAGCAAGGTAGGACAGGCAAACACATAAAACATTCTAAAATTTCCTTGATAAGGTGCTTTTGATAAGTGGTAAAGAGTAAAGACGTTAAAAGGAGACAAATGTTAGCATTGCAATATAAGAAGCCCTTGCAAATTTCAAAATATTCCTTATAAGCTAATGATCTCGAGAATTCTCCTTGTACTTCCGTATTAGTGGGATCACTGAAGGCCTTATAAAAACTGCTTTCAACTTAACTTAAAGCCAAAGAAAAAACTGCTATAAGTGACCTCCAGAAAGGGGAAAATAGTGGTCTACAACAAATTCAGTACTAATATTGTTCTTATCTCCGGGACCATATTTGGTTCCATAAATGAAAACTCATATTCTAAATCATCATGAGCATGTCCCGAAGAATCAAAGAGAACCTGCATAGCTCTTAGCCTTCGCTTCTGCACAAAAACTCACTGTATTAACAGATACTGAACCATACTACACACTCCGTCCAATAGAAATCATTTTTGTAAGTAACATGCTACAAATGTGTCATATAAGAAAAAGATGAACAGAGATCATTTAGAAGCTAAAAAGAGACTGGCGAATGAAAAAAAGGTTTAGTTAAAGGGTTAATAGATGATATATATAAATATTTGGTACAGAAACACCCACTAACATTACAAAACATACAAACATGACACCACAAAAATCTTTCAGATCCTAGCAATTGGCCTTTCGTCCAGATGGCGCAGATTAAGATACTTTAAAGAAGAAAACTAGCTCGATCAAGAAAACCAGAATATAAAAATTATGATTATTTTAAAAGTCGGGAGTTCGCTTTCATATCCTTGATTGTGAGGGAGATGTTAGGGTAAACTAAAAAATGATGGATGTTGATATTTGTATCTCCTCTCTCTCGGGTTCTGTTTTTCTGCTTCTCCTATTCTCTTTCTATCTATACTGTTTTTCTGATATTTGTGCACCCATGTTCATTATCCAACACGTTCATTAAGCGGAAGGGCAGAATGGATTCAACTACTTTTCGTACTTAACAAAAATTAAATTAAAAAAATACAATCACCATCACATCTTGCATGTGTGACTGCGTTCGCTTTCGTGGTTCCCTTCTCAGAAAGCAGCATAAAGCAAAAACAAAAAAGATCTGCAAATTAGAAGTAATCTTGGCTATAATAAAGACTAATTATTATTTACCTCCAGCATGAAAGAGTGTCCAAAGCAAAAGTGCCTAAATATAAAGAACTAGCTCAACTAAGTCCTACATCTGCTGAATCATTTGTCTCATCCTAAAGTGTTTGAACGAAAGCCATATGTACTTCAAAACTGGTTAACCTAATGTGCCAGATGGCTAAAAGTCGAAGATGGTTTTAGGCACTATGTTTGAATTAACAAACAAACAAACCACTAACTAATATGACTCTTTCTTTCAATTTCCTTGACATTCCGCCCTTAAAACTGAATGCACATACCAACACGACAACTAAATATAATACGACCCTTTCTTTCAATTTGCTTGACATTCAGCTCTTAAAACTGAATGCACATACCAACTCGGGAATCTTTACGAAATGTTGTTAAATGTAGGATTGGCGCAAAAAATAGCCAAAATACGAACCTATATATACCATACAAAGTATAACCTTCCCGATATAACCATTAACAACTCAGCAGGCTTAAGACTTTAATTCACATACTGTATCATATAGTCAATTATAATTATTTTGCAAACGAGGACACAGACAACAAGAAAATATCACGAAGATTGTCTGAAGCTGAAAATTGAAAACGACCCAAATGGCCAACTCTTATTTACGCGTTTCACTTCGTAGATAATGATGATAATGAATGATCAATAACTGATAACTTATTTTCCGACTGATAACCTATTTTCGGAATATGGTTCTGATCATGTCAAGCTGCTTATTTTTTAGTATGAGAGGGGTGCGTAATGACTTAAAACTACACTAAAAATTATACTCGGAAAAAATGGTTATAATCAAAGGGGCCTAGCTTTCATTATATATTAATTCAGGCAAGCTTAATTACTTCAATGGTTATAAAAGCAGGCCAAATATGCATTGATTCCAATACTTAAAACACATGACAAATCCACTCATGAAAATGGAGAACAACATGATTAAATGAGCGAGCAGAAACATACATAGTTAGTGGTGGAGGCGTGGAGCTAGGGTTCGCATATGGGGTGGTGGAATTTCAAAAAATATATAAATGAGAGCTAAACCACTATTTTTATAAATTTATACGTAAAATATTCACCGAGTGTTAGGGTTTTTCATAATTTGGGGTGGTTGTAGCCACTGCAACCGATGATAAATTTATACGTAAAATATTCACGGACTGTTAGGGTTTTTCATAATTTAGGGTGGTTGTAGCCAATTCAACCGGTGAATAATTTACAAAGACACTAAAGGATGAAAATAATCAAATATAGACTACTCCATACACTACAAGAAAAAGTTAATATAACAACAGTTTATTTTTTGAAAACTGTTGGTAAAATGAGTGTCGTTAACTGTTGCTAAATTTAACGACACTCACTTTACCATCAGTTTAGCAACAGACGCTCTGATGGTAAGCTGACATTTTTTTTTATAGTGATATAGTTTAAATACTGATAAAACCTAATAGTATTTAAGATACACTAACCTTGAGGATGATGATGGAACTCCTAGAAATTGATCAAAATACTTTCTTGTGAGTTTTTGTCACCCAAAATAGTAAAAATACTGTAAAACCCTAGAAAAATGAAGAATCTAGTAAACTTGTTAAAACTGCTATTAGTATGTTTGGTATATATTTATATATATGTAAATATATTTCAAAATGCGGGGATAGCTCAGTTGGGAGAGCGTCAGACTGAAGATCTGAAGGTCAGGTGTTCGATCCACCTTCACCGCATTTATTTCATTTTATTTTATTTGCCAATGATAAGTACTGGCTACTATATTATATTTACTAATTTCTAAGCAACATTTCACTTCTTACATTTTTATTTGAATGTTATTATTTTAAATACATAATGAATGTTAAAATTCAGATGACTTGATTTGTAATCAATGTTGTTGATTAGCCAAGGCAAATACATAATGAATGTTAAAATTCAGATGACTCCGTATATTTGTTAGGAAACGAGTTTATGAAATTAAAGGATAGGAATCATTATTAAATAAAACGATCTCTATTAATTTGTTCATTACCTTCAGATTTTGTTATAGGAATTTGATTTGCACTAGCCAAAAACGAGCTTTAAAACCTTGAATTGTATTAAATAAGCATTTACACAAACTAATTAAGCTGAACATGAATCATAGATCTTGGCATCTTACTATGAAAATGAGCCAATGAGCTTTGCGAACAAAAGAAAGGAGTTCCTTTACATTATTAGTGTAGTTTTGAACAACATTTGTAACGTTATATCTTTAACAACGGTGTCGTCTCCATTATTTTAGAGACTCAAATTAAATTTTTAAAAAAATCCTTAAATTAGAGTTTTTTTCTCCAATAATGATCATTAATATGACATTTTTTTATTAAACTGTGTTTAAAGTAAATTGTTTTAATTATAACGTATTAAATACAATAGACTATTCTAATTATACCGTGTATTTTAATTGTTTGATGCAATCTAGTTGTATAATGATAAAGTTACACTGCTCATAACTAGTAAATATAAAATAAATATAGGTGATATTAAGTAATAAATAATAATTTTTCAATGCATATAATTGAAAAAATATACCACTTGTGGGTTAGATACCCCAATTTAATGCCTCTAGAGTTGGCCTCCTTAATATGAGTATATAAAAACTCATTAAATCAAATATCTAAAATCGCAAAATTAATAGTGATCGAGTCCAACAGTTGATAATTAAGCATCAAGTTGATGGAACAAAAGTGTGCCACCAACCACGGTTGTCAACAACTAAAAAAATATCAATTGTACAAATTTGATAGGTAGTAGTCATATTTCGAGATTAATAACACCAACCACGGTTTTTTAAGGGATGCAATTGAATTGAACACTTGATAAAACAAGTTTTGTTGGATAGTATTTAGAATTCATGTTCATTTGTCCTTAAATGAACAAAAATATATATAGAATGAAAGTCTCAGTTCAACTCGTTAAAGTCTCATTTCGTCAGAATAATAGTAGGTATCATTTACTTAGAATGTCGTTTGCTCATATATTTATGGGCTAGTTTGTTTGTTTATAATTGAATTTTAACATTTATTTATTTATTGAATGGAAAACCTACGAGGATACATTAAATTTTATCGTATATCAATAACATCGATCATTAAAAAAAAGTTAAATGTATCATTTACTTAGAATGTCGTTCCACACAACTATAGCAAATGTGACCTTTTCTTATAATGCCTCTCAAGGTCGAAAAACAATAACAAGGAACTCGTGTACACGTTCATACTCATCAATATTTGGTTAATTCTTTTTTTTTTTTTAAACAAATACATACAGAAATGTGAACGAGCATTTTGAACATACGAATCGACATAAGCAGATTCATACTATATAATTGCATCCTTAATTCTAATCCTCACGACTTGGAATTTATGAAAAAGTAGAAAAGTACAGACACAAACATATAGAAAAGCAATAATGATGAAATAAATCTTTCACGCATTATTCACGTGTAAAACTTATTGGTGGCACATGAAATCGTGATTCATGTTTATAAAAACATGTCAATTGATTCATGTTTATAAAAACATGTCAATTCTTGTAATTTTCCATAAAAAGTCCAATACTAGAAGTTTCATAGAATTGTTACTAATTCCTCCATTGCAAAAAGTCGATCCAAAAATGAGTCAACTTATAGTATGATATCTAAAAAAAATTAAGGGAGAAATTATGTTCAATCGGTAGGTTGGAGCCAGGGTTGTTGAGGGTTGTATTTTAAAAAATTAATATAGGAGATGTTAGATAGGTTTTTTGTTAAAAATAAATTGAACCGTAAAAAATTGTCTTGATGTAGCCCCACAATTATCTTATTTAAATTATTCAGTCTCTAATCTCTTATTTAAATTTTGGTACATGTATACAAATTCTGTGGACTAGTAAAGTGTCATTATCTAAATCTATTATGCTTGAATCTCTCCCCTTTTATATCTTTCCTTCTATGAGCTCACTCCTAGTTATCTCATCAATTTTCTCTTAAACATTATAAATTTAAATTATTTTGAAAAACAAGAAACAAACTTAAACATCATTTCAAATAATTCAAGAGAAACAAATGAGAGTACCAAACGAACCTCAAACAAAGTTTAGAGAGAATCGAAGAGCACTAAACAAAACAAAACAAAAAACGGAAGAACACAAAAATATAAACTTAAATTTGTTATGAAACATAAAACGGAAAAATAATGAAAATTACAGAGTATTTGTGAGCATCAAACACCAATCCAAAAGTTTAACCTTCACATCGCAACATAGAAAACACCAACGAAAATAGATAGCAAAAAAAAAAACACCAAACAATTTTAGAGAGCAATTAAAAGCACCAAACAAAATGATTAGAAAAACATTAATCATGCAAACAAGTATAAGTCAAAAAGCATCAAAGGAGAAAATAAATAAGAAGCAGCAATCAAAAATAAAAATCTAAACCACCAAATTAAAAGATAAGTAATGACCTTTATGAATCGTAAAATTAATCTTTTTAAACAGTACATCCATAAATTTATGAGTCATTTGATTAATATTTATATTTAAAGTAGTTATTCCACTAGGTTTTTATATTTTTATTTGAGTTTTTATTGTGTTGATATTTGTTTTTAATTTATCAAAAACTAATTTGTCTAATATATAATAAAAATAGGAATTGTAAATTAGTTATTGAAAATGTACCATATAACCCTCAATTTTCAAATCTAATAATGATCGATTTAACTGGACAATATCCGGTCTAACAAGCCAACGGTACAAAATGGGGTGAGAGTAATGAAGCTAAAGAAAATAAAACTACAAATTAATGATCAAAAATAAAACCAAATAAAATAGAATCCAAATATACATGAAAAAAGTGGAGAAAGAGACAGAGAGTTAATGGTGGGAAAGTGATAGATACCTAACGGATGAGATTAGGCAAACAGATAATGAATACTACTACTTGCTTTGGGATAGTGCTAAAATTAGGGAGTTAATAGTTATGAGATAATAAGACTTGTTTGGTTACTTGATTACAAGGGTAATTAAGATGGTATAGAAATGCATGGTCCTTATGAATATCGTGTGTGTTTGGTACATGCATGTTAACAGTGACGGAATCAGAAAATTGTGAAATGAACGACTGATTTTTTATATATATTATATGAAGTTATTTTACGAAACTAATAAATCGGAACACAATTTAAGTCCTACTAAACCAGTAAACCTCATAACTTAAAATAATCAAAGGGGCCTTTGACTAAATTCTAAAAGACTAAAATTTCTTAGTTTCCTTTTGTTTAAAAGCTTTAGTAGCCTAAAATATAAGTTTACCCAACACTGTACTTTTGGCGTTAAAAAAATTGTCATGATCTAAGTGGTTCATGCAAGAATTAAACTAGCTATTTTTGAATGAACCCTATATTGTATGAACCACTTATTTGGGTTATTAATTATGACAAACGAAATAATTTTAGAGGTGGAAATTTGGAAAATAAAGAAAACCATTTTACATGAATTCATTTTATCCCATGCTAAACAAACACAGTATTATTAGTCTCATTCTAGAAATTTAATCATATATTACAAGTTATCCAACATTTATCCCATGCTACTTCTAATCTGACGAAAATTAGGGAAACCAAATTAACAAGGTGCATGGTAAATGTGGAGATGTTATGCTATGTACTAAACTTCAATAAAGAAGTACACCATGTTTTTCTGATAAATAAGTTTATAAAATGTGTACAAATCCATCACTTCCCCAAGAATAATAGTAAGTGAGTTCTGTTGGTTTCACAATAAAATGTTTTCTGGAGGAAAATATTTACGTGGGAAATTTTTTCAGTGAAAACTTTTGTTTGCTTTCTATTTACGGACGTTTGATGCATAAAAAGTTTTCCACATAATTTTTTATATAAATTTAAAGTTATGTCAATTTTTTAAGTTTAAACAATGTAAACGCATAAATAAATAGATATGGTTCATACTTTAAAACATATTATAAAATGAATGAAAAAAATTTAATCAAAGTACAAAGATAAATAAGCTTAGAAAGGTTTTAAAACATTAATGATTAAAAATCACGATTATTTTGATAGAAAAACTAAAACTTATTCATTTAATTTAAAACTAAAACGCTTTCGTTAGAAAAGACCTCCGTCATCCACTTTTTTCTTTCTTTCCATTTTTATTAGGGATGAATCTCATTAATTTTTTATTCATTTCTATAGAGATAGTCCAACGTGTGTATATATATATACACACGTGTTGAATTGTATGTATATCTAAAAAATTATATACCAAAATATATATTATGCTTTTTTTTATCATTGTATTTAATTTTGTTGGTCCGTAGGAGTCTAAAACTTAGAGGGGGTGAATAAGGTTTTCGTACGTTTTTCGCGGAATTAAATCTATGGGTATTTAACTAAGTTAATTAGTGGTTTTTATAACCTAAACTCTTTCGTTACCAACTTATCGCTAAATAATCTAAACAAGCAATAAATATAAGCGATAAATAAATACGAAAAGTAAAAGTTAAGGGAAAGAGATAACGCAAGATTTATAGAGGTTCGGCAAAACGCGCCTACGTCATCTCCTCGGTATTTTCACTACCGAGTGTTTCACTAGAATCTCGTTTCAAAGGTTACAACCTAACGAGCTTAATCAACCGATTAAGCTTCCCCTCACTTAATGAGTATCCCGAAAGAAAAGCCTAGAACTTCTAAGCTACACTTGCTTGAAAAGCTTCTACCCGATCAATCGCTCACTAATGAGTTTATAATACACTCTTTTACAAGTTTGATTTGAATAAATCACTCACTAACAAATATTACCTCGATGTTTATAAGATTACAATGAGAATATAATCGAGAATAATTTATGAATAATAAGTGAGAAGTTGGAAGTATAAGCTTGAAGAATTTCTTAGTAGCATTTGCTTAATTGTTGTGTATGCTTGGATGATACTTCCTTGAAGATTTTGGGGCTCTTTGTAGGGTAAAAAAGTGCAGCAATTAATTTCAGACCGTTGCTGGTCGTTGAGTTCATTCAATGCAGTTTTGCAGCAGTTCGCCCCATTTTCAGGAATAGCTTAAAAGCTGAAATTTGAAATTATACAGAAACGATCGGTCGTTTCTGAAAAACGATCGGTCGTTTTTCATCTGTGCTCACTGGAAGGATTTCTGACTAAAACGATCAGTCGTTTTAGGGTAACGATCGGTCGTTTTTAGGTTGAGCTTACTGGAAGAATTTATCACTTTGATGATCGATCGTTTATGGTATATGATCAGTCGTTTTCTTTGTTCTCGCAATTGTTTCGGTTTTCTCAACAAACTTCGAAACCCCGTAACTAACTCGTTTCAAATCCGATTTAGGTTCCGCTTGAACCATTGGCTTCGTAATTACGCAATTTATCATTTTAAACCTTTAATACACTCGATAAATGATTAGTACACAAAACGAGCTTTTATCATGTTTTACAATTTTTGTTATCATTAAAATAATCGAATTGAAGAACATCGTTCAACAATTTTTTTTATGCCAATTAAATAAAATCCAGATTAAATAAAGAAGGGTAGGACAATTTTGATTTTAGTAGAATAGTTATATGGTAAATAGATATTTTGATTAAAAAATATAGAGCGTATGGTAATAGATATAGTATAGGGAAGTCTTATTATTTATATTACTGTATTAGGAGAGTGGGTGGCCTAATTGTAAATCGTTTCCTTTTTTTTTTTCATTGTAAACATTTTCCCTATTTTTTCTTGATTTGGGGTAAATAATTTCCTAAATTTTTGCATTTAGTTCAACCAATCATCCAGAAAATATAATTTACCAGTAAATATTTGTTTACCTCGTTTTACACTAAACAAATAGAACCTAAAGTGTATAACTTAGAAGGGACATGTTGGCTGTTTTCAAGGTAACTTATTAAAATAATTTGCTAAGTAGTACAAAAGTTAGTAGTTGGTAGACTATTTGGAGAAATAGATTGTAGAAATTATATAGTAAAAACACAAATCAACTTATTTTGCAATCAGTCAAACCATCATTTTGTCTTCTATCTATTCTAAAAACCAGTTTTTTGACACAAACCACCATCATCACATCTCATTCATTCTCATACAATTTACACAACTAACCTTTATCGATCGTTGTATTTGTAGGTCTGGTGTGATCTCCTTTTTCATATTCTTTCTTTAACTAATTATGCCCTCCTTCACTTACAATATTCCAACCACTTCCAAATTTCGGAGTACATAGCACCTATATAGCATTTCAAGTTTTCAAATGTGTAGTAGTACTAGATATTTCATTTTGATATATATTAAGCCAAAAAATTTGGTAGTCTATGGACGATCTCAATATATATGTGTCATGTGTGTGTATCTGTTACACCTGTGTTTATGTATATATTTACAAGTGTTTGTTAAGTTGATGACACGTACACTGTCCCATAAATTAAGTATGAAATTTTTTTTAAACATGAAATAATTTTATCTAATTTGACATATTGAACTAAGAGAAAATGATGGATGTATACATACAACCGAACTTAAGAAAACTTATCACTAAATATAATTTTAAAGATTGGTACATTTTCCTTCTTTTAATTATATACTCTTGATACCTTCACTCCTCATTAATTAACATTTATCACTAAAAATAATTTTAAAGATTGGTACATTCTTTTAATTATATACTCTTGATACCTTCACTCCTCATTATTAACCTTTGTCACTAAAAATAATTTTAAAGATTGATACATTCTTTTAATTATATACTCTTGATACCTTCACTCCTCATTAATTAACCTCTATATTTATTGTTACAATATGTTAGGATCTCCAATCACTTGGCATACATTTATATATATTACAGAAGTCTAAATCTTATATCTCTTATTCTCTATTTTCTATTCTCTATTCTTTATTTCCTTCCGTACTTTCTTACTTATTTTCATTCAAATTTTAAATTTTCACAACTTATACCGCAACTTTATAAACTTTTATATTAGATTGTAGTCAAATTTTAAAACATTTGAACATAATATTGTTTTAGACAATTTTTTTAATATTCAATGTTTAATTTACACTAATTTATACATTTATTCAAAAATAAATTTTGTGTGGATTTTCTTTTAAAAATAATTATTGAAATGTATTGATACATATATTATAATAATTGTACAAATTTTTTTCAAATTTTTTAGAATTTTTTTTGGATAAAATAAGCAAGGAGGTACGGAATGAGGTAGATAAATATGGTAGAAGATTTGAACTCATTGCATAACGAAGTCGTTCGATACAATATAAAAGAACCTATCTTGTTTAATATGCAATATTTTGTTTAATGTAAAAGCCATATTTTATATATATATATATGACAATTGACATGGCCGAATTTCGTAATTTTTCTAAGTATTTATTTGAATGGTATATATGATTTTTTTTCTTACAAAGTTAAAAAGGCTACCAATTTTTTTTTACGACAAAGACGTCGGGCATGAAAGTACATGCAAGTATCGAATTATTAGAAATCTAGGAAAATCAATTCAAAATATACACTTTCTATTTACATTTAGTACAAAAAATAGAAAAAAATACAAGACGTGTAATGAGCTGTGATCTCACCAACTCCAACTAATAAAAATGACGCGGGGTAATTTAATCCAACGGTCAAAGTTCATCCCCACTGACCCATAAAATTCAGATCCAGATCCCATATGATATGAGATTACAATCAAGGGTAAAATGCAAATAATCCCCTGAACTATTTATTATTTTGTAACTCACTCCTATAAATTATCTAACTATTGCAATAAACCCAATTGCCATCTTCTTAGTGTCTTTATGCTCCAGCCTTGATGGTCTGTTTTGGATAATATTTCATTCATCATATTGAATTACTATTTCATATCTATAATTCATTTATGGAATGACACAAAAAAGGTCTCTTCACAACAAAAAAAAAAAATATATATATATATATAAATGTGTTTCCGATGACTTAATTTGTTTACGATAATTGTTGACATACACGATACATTGTGTAAATTGCTAAACTACAAACAAAGTTTATTTTGTTTATAGTTTAGAAATTTACACAATAAATTATATTATAAATGATAAGCGTGTAATACATGGTATAGAAAAGTCAATAAGATTTAAAAAAACAAAAAAGACATACCAATATTGGTTCTATATAAAAAACCCGTCAACATTACTGTTCTCGACTAAACTAAATTAGAAAATCGTCGGTCATTGTTTTTTGATAGTGATAGCAAGTTGGTTGCCTAACAGATGTTAGAGCCTTAGTTGATGTCTCACCCATAACCGATGTCAGCTCAACTGTCAATATGTTTAAAAACTTGTTTCGTGCAAAATCTCTAGTCGACTTGAAAACAAAAGAAAGAAAATAAGAACATTTGAAACACAATTATGACGAAGCCAGGAACCCTAAATAGAGGTGCTGAATTTGCATAAAAACTAATGTCAGGTGAAGTTATAAATCATGTGGGTGCCAAATCATCATTTTTAACAAAATTTTAGTAAAAATACATGAATAATTTTTAAAAAAAATCATAAATTTTGAAGTTATGAGGGATGAATGACGTTTTCCTCAATGGTTTCTAGTTATCTTCGCATCTTAGCACAATGTATTTCATACTCTTAATCATGTTTCATTTATGGGCTTTGACAAAATTGAGAAGATTCATTACAAAAATGGATAGTTGGTGAGGGGGTTAGTTTGGAATTTAAGCCAAAAAAATCAATCAAAGAGACAGATCTGACTGGTTGTACCGGTTACCAGTAGTTGTCGCCTCACTTTTTTAACTCCATAAATACAAACAAATATTTCTCCATTTTTCCTTGCAACAATCTCTCTCTCTCTCTCTCTTAATTTTAGATCTCAAGCCAATTCACTAAGTAAGCTCCTATTTACACTTTTATGTATGTATAACTACACATAGATGTATATACTCTTGGTGTATGCTCGGTCCGTCCTAAATGACTGACCGTTTACGAAACTACGTCCAATTTTGTCGAAATAAATTAAATTTTTTATAATCAGATAATTTGAATGCTTAAGTATATGACTAAGTTTTGAAAGTTTTTGGATACTGAAACTTTTGCAAGTCAAAGTTTTACGTAGTTTTGTATACATATAATTTAGAATGATCTTAGAATTTTTTATTTTTGGTAGACATTAATTATGGTACTAGCTAGGAGTAGTGTGAAATATAATGTAGCAACCCCATTTTAAGATAAAACCGAGTTTTAAATCAAGTATTTTAGTAACAATTAGTTAAGGGTTCTATACTTTCATCACACTGCATATAAATAATAATAATAAGAAGAAAAAATGACATGTATTTCAGTCATTAACATAGAGGAGTCCTGGTTTTGCAATTGTCTAAGTAATGAATTAAGCCAAGTGAAAAATCTTTATGGGGTGTCTATTTTAAACAAATTATGGTCATAATGTGTGAAAAAGTTTCGTTCTTTTTTATTATTTTTTGGGTGCCAGCTCTACTTAGCTCCCACCATGTGTGAAATGTTCAGATTTGTAGTGAATTGGATGTCAATAATTGGATCTTGTTAGTTTATTGAGAAATTTTGAACATTTGATTGTCATTAATTAGGTTCTTTAGTATGTAGGTGCATTGATCTTTCTTCTAAGAAGAAATTCCGCTACTCGTTAGTACTACTTTTTTTTATGATTGATAGTAACAGATCTGTTGTTTGTATAGTTGATGACTCTATAATAGCAAGTAGCAGATGTCGTACTATTTGGGTTTTTTAGGAATTTGTTTGTTTTGTTGATAGATTCACATCGTAGCGGGGGATTTTGTTGTTTTTCTAGTGAATTATGTACAGATCTTGTGTACTTCACATGCATTAATCACATTTTGCGATTTTCATGCAAATATAGGATAAGAGATTGGCACTTCTCCAGCTTTGAGTTTGGTCAATCATAGTTATGCTGTACTTTTAAGTGTGTGAATGAGTGAACTCGACTAGATTATTTACATATAAGTTTGAATGCATCGCACTACCTAAAAAAAGTTTGTATGCCACTTACTTATGTAAAGTAGTTAGTACTTTGCAACTCAATAAGGAACCTTGTTATTACTACTTACTGAGCTAGTAATCACAGTCCACATTCATTTCTCTCTAAAACATATATTTTGGTCTTTTATTTTGGTTTTTTGCTGCAAAAAATGTTAGAATGAATTTTACATGCGATTACTGTATATTAACATCCAATCAGTATTGGCCTCCACCTAATGTACGATCCAATAGATATCGCAAAGATAAT
Source organism: Primula veris (assembly GCA_963682055.1). Classification (NCBI taxonomy): domain Eukaryota; kingdom Viridiplantae; phylum Streptophyta; class Magnoliopsida; order Ericales; family Primulaceae; genus Primula; species Primula veris. Next base: position 19,858,345 of record OY821748.1, on the reverse strand, counting down.
TTTCTCTCGATTAGATAGAGTTTTAACCAGTCAATGGTTCTTAAAACTCTTAGAAAATGAGATTGTTAACGGTATTTTCCAAAAGGCACGGTGGATCTGTTCTTAGATTACGCTCGTCGTTGGTTAACACTCAATTCCTTGTATCTTTAACAAACATTCATGATCTTGTACTACTTGCACTTAGTTTAACGAAGTAGTAGTTAGTTAAATGTAAGGAGTTAACTTAAATTTGTCTTTACTTTCACAAAGTGTGGTACATCTCTTAGGACCTGCGGAATAATCAGAATTAAATACAGAGTAGGTTCCTGTCATAGTTGTCACCATATCCGACACATGATTACGGGTGAACATTGTTTCTCATTTCAAAACCATGTGTGACTTACTTTTCAGTTATTTTATAATATGTTAACTTTATCCATGAATTTGGTAAAGATTATTATTAATTTCGTTTCTCATCTATGTTATATTTGACAGAATGGAGACCTTCCTATTCACCTCCGAGTCAGTGAACGAAGGCCACCCCGACAAGCTCTGCGACCAGATCTCCGATGCAGTCCTCGATGCCTGCCTTGCCCAGGACCCTGACAGCAAGGTCGCCTGCGAGACCTGCACAAAGACCAACATGGTCATGGTTTTTGGTGAAATAACAACAAAAGCCAACATTGACTACGAGAAGATTGTCCGCACTACCTGCAGAAACATTGGGTTTGTTTCAGCAGATGTTGGCCTCGACGCTGACAACTGCAAGGTGTTGGTCAATATTGAGCAGCAGAGTCCTGATATTGCTCAGGGTGTCCATGGGCATCTTACCAAGAGGCCTGAGGAGATTGGTGCCGGAGATCAAGGGCATATGTTTGGCTATGCGACCGATGAGACCCCTGAATTTATGCCGTTGAGCCATGTTTTGGCGACCAAGATTGGTGCTCGGCTAACTGAGGTCAGGAAGAATGGTACTTGTCCTTGGGTCAGACCCGATGGGAAGACACAGGTTAGTTACGGAAATATGAAGTCCATATACTATTATCTGAGGATAGTGAGTTAGTGACTATTATACTTAGTTTAAAGTAAAACCAATAGTCTTTTAATTTTTCTCCAAAATTGAGGAGTATTTGTATATATATCTGGATTGCGTTATTTTGCAACACAAACAATAAGGTCCAAACTCCAAATGATTTAGCTTATAGGTTCCCTGTACTAAAGTCTGTTATGTTACGGTTGAAGAACTTCTTTACTGGTTCCTGTAGTTTGGATTTGTTTTTCGTTGTTCCAGGGTGAAATCTAAAGAGTTTCAAAAGAAATGATTTTTCTCCTTGTATGATTTTATCTAGATATTTTACATAAAGAAACAAGGCTAGGTTTAAAGAACTAGGGCATTTCCTTTCCAAAGGAGAGGTAGCACATTTCCTTCTGAACTTTGTTTGTTATCATATTTCATTAAGTTGAATCTTTTTTTATATAAATTGCGGGAGACCCACTTTTTCATTAATAACGAATTGGTCAACTCGACCTTATTAAGGAACAAATTCTAAATAAAAACATTAGAAAAACAAGAATCATCAAGTTGAATCATTGACAATCTATAGTTAAGAATGTGCTATTTTTCCTTTTCGGAATAAAGTAGTACTTTCTATGTTTCTTTATCACGGATAAATACAAAGTTCAACTACTATAATCATAGACCAAAAGCTAAAACTAAAGAACTAGCACATTGTATCGTATAAAAATCCTGAAATGAGAACCAAATTTTGAATCATTTTAACAAGTCTATTGTTGATTTATAATTTTGCCCTCCCTTATCTAATTTTTGTTCTGTGGCCTACAGGTCACCGTTGAGTACTACAACGAGAATGGTGCCATGGTTCCAATCCGTGTTCACACCGTCCTCATCTCCACCCAGCACGATGAGACCGTCACCAACGACGAGATCGCAGCTGACCTCAAAGAACACGTCATTAAGCCCGTCATCCCAGCAAAATACCTCGATGAGAAGACCATCTTCCACCTCAACCCTTCAGGCCGCTTTGTCATCGGTGGGCCCCACGGAGATGCAGGACTCACTGGTCGCAAGATCATTATAGATACATATGGTGGTTGGGGAGCACACGGTGGCGGTGCTTTCTCCGGAAAGGACCCAACTAAGGTGGATAGAAGCGGTGCCTACATTGTTAGGCAAGCTGCTAAGAGTATTGTTGCAAATGGGCTTGCTCGTAGGTGCATTGTCCAGGTGTCATATGCTATTGGTGTTCCCGAGCCTTTGTCAGTTTTTGTTGATACCTATAAGACTGGAAGTATTCCCGATAAGGAGATTTTGAAAATTGTGAAGGAGACATTTGACTTCCGGCCTGGTATGATTGCGATCAACTTGGATTTGAAGAGAGGTGGAAATGATAGATTTTTGAAAACTGCTGCTTATGGACACTTTGGAAGGGATGACCCTGATTTCACCTGGGAGGTTGTTAAGCCACTGAAGTGGGATAAGCCACAAGCTTGAAGTTAATTAATTTCGGCTTTATTTTTATGGTGCGGGTAATTTCGTGAAGCTGTCTGTGGTGAGGCTCTTGTTGCTGCTTATTGTTTACTGGAAGATTCTGGTTCTGTGTTATCCTTCATACTACAGTATTTTCTAATTATAACTTGCTCTTTATGTTGCTCTAGCCCAAATAAGGTGCTTTACATTATCTTTTTTTTTTAGACTGTTCGCAATGGAAAGTATTAAGCAATTGCTTACATTCTCTCTCGAGGATGTTGGCAGATATTAGCAGTTGTGTGGCAGCAAATTGTTATTTTCTGTGTTATTTGTCACGAAATAATAGAAAAATTTATATTTTATTATATCTGAGTTTCTTATTTTAAATTCAAATATATACATCTCAAATGTGTTGGTTTTAGAACGCTTTTTGTTATTGAAATATGTGCCTATGATACCTTCACAGTCGTGCAGGTATGTTTTGTATTCATTCATTACCTCATGCAATTAGTTTAGACGGAAAATCACATATTCATCAGGTTGTATTTGCAGTTATCTTGTCTCCACTTACGAGTCTAATCCTACTCAACAGTTATGGCACCATCTTTAAGACTAACATTAGCTCTATATTGACGAAGAAAGGTTTGCTTCTCTGTTACTCCACTCCAGCTTTTCTTTTCCTTGAGCTTTTTGTCCCTGAACTTGACTGTCTACCTGGATACTACATAAGTAGACTCTAAATTAGGTTCTCCCAAAACTATTTCAGGTTTGTAAGGCTTTAACCCTTCTTAAAAAACTGGCTATCCTTGCATTTGATTTGATACAGATACTGCAATCCGTTAGTGTATTTTGTTCCTTTACCAATGGTTGAACTTTAACCTAGTGTTAAGGCTTTAGAAGTCGAAAGTTTTGCATACATTTAAACCCTGCAGTAAATCTCTGATGCTATATATATAATAAACTTAGAAGGTAAAGGCATAAACCCTGCTAGCAGTTTGTTTTTCAAGTATGCAGAAGACATATTGTGTTATGTTACCTTGGTAAATTCTACCAAGTTGCAAAACAGGAAATTAACTTCGATCTTTCACATGGTGTTCCCGCATTAATTTTCTTTTCAGAGACTGAATATAATCAACAGTTCACATTACAATTTTTGTTGAAACCATTTTGATTCCCAACCAACAAGTCAAAACGCCCTAAACCAGATAATTCGTCGATCTTCCCTGAACCCCCTAAAAAAAAGGAAAAAAATCTTCTCTTGCTTTCAGCTCCAATACGTGTGCTTCAAATATGTGTGGATGGAGAAGTAAGAATAACATCGAAATCACTTAATGTCCATTCAGCTACTTCAATGTTTTTGCTCACAAATATTTCGGTTCCCACATCCAGAGATGTCCATATTCTTTTTGCAGGAGTAGTTCCAGGATCCTGCAACAAGTTAAATTTGTGCAAGTATAACTGTAAGTGCTTGCAATGCCTTAATTTCTTCTTCTTAATTTACTGAATAGGTGATTAAAGGACAAAATGCAATAATAAGGTTGCTTTTAGGTAAGGTTTTGAAATCTGTTCTGATTCTGAAATCATTAACATTGCTGGAAATTCTGAACACGAAACAAATTGACAAAAGCAAAAATGATTCCAAAAGACTATTGTACTATATATATAGAAAATTAAGGAGTTAAGTTGGATGATAAAAGAATAGATTCTAAAATGTACACAAATCAATTCGAGAAGATCCTTATTGTTGAAAGCATCGTTGTTTTAATATCTTCCTCTTTTGGTTTTCCTAGCCAACTAGTATTAGAAACTGTTTTCTAGCTTTTTAAGATGTACGTAGATGTTTTTCTGTGAAGTAAAGTTCTCAAAATATGTTCACTACATAAATAAATTGCAGTGTCTTTAATTTCAAAGCCAGAAACATTCTTCTGAACTATACCACCAGACGTATCCCTAGATTACTAAAGTGGCTTTCAGAAAATGAAACTGAGATGCTGTATAAAAGTGTAAGCGCTTCATCAGATGGAATAGGCTTAATTTCCCATGTCATTTTACTCATTAATTTCGGTACCGGCATATTGCCTATTTTAGCGACAGATAGTACCTACACATTTTCTAACATTTCAATTACAGATACTTTTTTACTCTTCCTAACTAGATGACCAATTTTTAAATTTTTTGGAAAGATACCTGATAGAAATAAAGTCTACTCGAAAGCCCTCCAACATCGAGTTCCCAAGTTCTAGAATCTCCAATCCACCCATCCCCTTTCTTAGTTGGATACCCGTATTTTCCCCAAATCGGATGTGGCAAAAGCTGAACAATCTCTTGACCGTGAGGATTACTAAACGCATCGCAAGGGCTATATGGTTTTTCCAAATATTTAGCATTACCCGGAGGACAATAGAAGTGATAAGCCCCATAAGGAAAATTCTTGGTGTCGTTTCTGTAGATCTTTTTGTTGTCAGGGGTAATATGGTAAGGGGGGCAGTTTTGTAACCCCGAAGGGCTGCACCAAGGTCCAATAGCGGGGTTTATTATCATTTCGCTATATCTTGTTATATCGGTTAGTACGTCTCCATCGCAAGGGGCACCGTTGTTTTTCCAACAACTGCCCATGTCGATCAAGTAGAATTGGCTTTTAGAGCCACCTCCTTTTTTCACATCTAGAGTTAGTCTCACCTTGAAATTAGGCGACTCTGGTAGCTGAAACAAAACAAAACGGATTTGTTTAGGTTGCTTATTTATGAAAACAATAATGCGCGTGTTAAAACCATTTCATTTTTTTTTTTGCAATGACTTTGAGGAATAATTTTGTTTTCTCCAGCAGCTTAGAGACTGAAAAATAGGAGTAAAAAGAAACGTCTTTGTGACTACAATTTTATCACAAGCTTATTAGCAACAGTGAAAATAGCTTCTTCGTTGCATTTACTTATCAAAGTATAGTTTTTTTCTGGAAAATTTCTATCTGGTCTACTTTTGCCAAATATATAGTCTTCAATAGCATGCAATCTTCCTTTTTCACTATTTCTTTCTTATCGTTTGCTTTGATATTTGAATCGTCTGAGAAGTAATACTGGGATAGGCATATGACAATGTCCCGAAACTTAGATTCTAATGAAATCATGATTTCGGGTCGCTTACTTTTACCTCGGTATTAAAATTATTCACGAACAGAGCAAATTATTTAAAGGTAGCGTCTTTATACAATTGAGTTTTTCTTAATCCAGCTCTAGCTTCGTTATTTGAGAAACAAACTCGTTATTCTGAAAACAAACTCGTACTTGCTAAGTACGAGTCTTTGACTTTTTTAAATTTTCATGTTCTTTATCGCAAAAAAGCATTCACATATTTGTAAATTGCGGCCCTTCAGCCTTCAGGCTACTCCAATATTCTCCGATGCATTGGACAAAAGAATGAATCTTTTAAAAAAAATTGTATTAAATGCCTACACAGGCAATTATGAAACCAAAACTGATAGCAATTATGGAAAAAAGACTTTTATTAACTAGTTATAATGTTGCTAAGTATTACAGTAAGATTTCATTTTGCAAGATTGCAAGATACAATATTCATGAATTATTTATTAAAAAAAAAAACCCCAAATGTATAATTTTTTTCTTAAGTTGTGGCACCATTCAGAATAAATAAAGAACAAAAAGAATAAAAAAAAAGTTAACAAATTCAAAAAAAGTAAGCCTCGTATTTCAGAAATACGAGTTTGTTTTTATAATAATTAGTTTGTTTTTCAAATAACGAAGATAATGCTGGAATAAGAAAAACTGATCGTATAAACACGCTACCGTATTTAGATTATGCCAATATAAACTAAGAAGTTCCTTTCAAGTAAAGAAAAGAAACATAATAGCTTCATAGTAGGCATTCATCATCCATAGTGAAAAAGAGGGTAGCCCATTTGACCTTTTTACATATCAATTCTTTTATTTTTCATGAAAAACTTGAGGTTTCTTTAAAGTCAACAAGGTGGTCCAAGTATGTGTGACATCTATGTCAAATAAGTGAAGCAACTAATCCAACAAACACCAACAACTATTTGGTGAGATCTTAATTTCTGTCTCACTGAAAATGTATCATTGAGCTGGTGGCTTACCATTATGCATCATTTTTCATTCATGGTAAACTTTGAAATATACTACTTATATGACAAAAAGTCAGCTGTGGTTGCAAATCCAAAGTACCCTTGTGCTTTGTTAGAACTTGAAAAAATGCCTAATTATATAGACGAAGAAATGGAGGTTAGCTTGTTATCACATTCACATCGTATATTTTTCCTAAAAGCATGAGCAAAAGTGACATTGTTGCTCTAACAAATAGCCCTATGAGATCGTACCTACAAGGCTATGAGACATGTACAGATTCAATTACTTTTTTCATAAGAGGTTGTTTTCTAAATCGTATAGAGCAGATTGGCCTTGGAAAAAAACAACCTTTCTTTTCTTTGTGCAAAACTAACTAGCCACCCTAAATTGTTGTTCGATTTGTTTATCAAAATTGTACCAAACTGTGGTTTTTGGTCTTTAGTCTTTACAGATATTATAAAACTCAACTATTTTCTAGCTGTTTCAGTTGGCCAATCTATTGGGTATGTAATTAAACCCGTAGCGCTTGCACAATCACTTCGAAATCCCTTAAAACAACGTTAAATCCAAATGGTTTTTCACAACATAACCAAACAAGACAACAAACACATAAAGGGAAAAATGAATCACCGAGCGATAAAAAAATAATTTGAAAAGATTATGTACTACTTACAGTTTTGAGCATTCCTCTAGTGTCATAATGGTACCCTCCGGAAAATCCCTTTGTCGCATCAGCTCTAAGGTACAACATCAACCACGGATATTTCATCGACGTTTTTAATTTATGACTAAAAATCCAACTCCCAACGCCAACCTTTTTCTCCCAAGTCACCTCAAAAAACGAAATTCCATTGATCCTTTTTGTATTAAAACTATCCAGATCGTAAGTCCCGTTAAACCCCCCTCTCATAACCCCATCACTCGTTAAAATAGTCGGAGTATGATTCAAAATAGGTTGGTTCATACATCCTTTTCCAAAACAAGGTAAATTGGTATGATTAAAAGGATGAGCTTTTTTCCCGTTTTCAGGGCATATAGCGGCTTTTGAATCGAAATTTCCATTTTTTAGCATGATCATCCAAAACTGATAGGGGTTTTGGCAGTTTTCGACGTGGCATAGTGAGCCGAGATAAAGCTCTTTCGCAGCGGCGTATAGGTCAGGGTTGTTCAGGGCTTTAGCGCTTATACCGGGGAAGGTTTTGCCAACTCCGAGCTTGTTATCAGCTTTTGTTACTTTGTGGTGAAGTGTGACATTTGGCCCTTTACAAATATTGAATTTGAAAATATTTAGAGGGAAAAAAGATGGATATTAAAACAGAACTACTGAGTTAAGAATCTAAGATAGTTTAAAAGTATGAAACTGGAGGGTATATCTTAAAAAAAAAATTAATGATCATATAATATTTTTTATTTTATTTTAAAATTACTATTATTTTGGTATCACATGAAATATCAAAATTTTGACGTAAATTCCTAAGGAACAGTCTGACAAATTTATTTAGGTTAATCAGGTTAAATAAGTTGGATATATATAATAAATAAATAAAAGTTGGATATGCCTTATTTGATTGTGGAACTATTCGTCCCGGCGCTAACCATTTTGGATTATCCACTGTCCGATCTTCATTTATATAAAATCCCGACCTACGTTACCCAAGCAAACATGGGTTTTACGGACCACATGCATTCGAGTTTTCGGGATTGTTCATTTGGACTTCTTAATTAATTGTAGTCTTCATGAAGTTTGTATATTGTTTATTACAATATTTTCCGTCTGAGACCTTATCTATGATTCTATATATATAAAAAAAACCACAAAACACAAGGAATATACCCAGAAGAAATTAATGTAGTTATTTAAGTTGGTCCTTTAGCTTGTGAGTTGTGTGTTTCACTTATAAAGGAAAACGTCGTAATTTATACCTTCAGACACATTAGGCAACTTATATATTTATTTAGGCATATTAAAAACAGGCAAGACACAACAACACTATTAACTGAATCTTCATGAACCTTAATATTTTGTAACGGAAGAAAAAGACATGAATATCTAATTAGTAGGTCCAAAAATTAGTCATTGATACGAAAACTTATTAAACTTACGTACATGCATATTGTTTATGAGACTTTAATTAAATGCCCAAAACCAATAACGTCTATATACATTATATCACTCCCTTTTCTTATCTTTAAAATATCAAGGAATTAAACATCGATATATGTTATACGAACATGTCAAATTCATAGTTTATACTTTATCGTTCCCTGTGTTTATACTCGCTTATGTTCACGAATTAGCTAGCGGGAAAGCAAAAAAATTACAAGCCTAAAAGATTAACGAATATTAACAAAGAAAAAACACAAAAACCATTTTCTTTAGATTGTTCTTCTGGTTATCAACTATCACTCGGTAAGCAAATTTTTCTTATTTTCACACTAATCAGGCTACATTCCATTTTCTTATTCAAAAAACATAATGAATCCCACACTTAAAAACCCGAAAACTATCAACCAAAAAATGACTGAAATTTCGTACAAAAACAAGTGAAATAAAAGAAAAACTCACTTGTATATCGGTTCATGAGTCCATGTCCATAATTTCTTCTGTGTTTTCGTTTGTGTTTAGTCGAGTTAAGATCAAAACAATCAGCAGCTCTCGGACTCCCCATAAATGGTGCTTCTTCACCAACTTCATTACAAAAATTCCACGCTTCGAAACCAACTCTAAGTCCATCTCTTCTCATCCCCGGATCACCCACCGCCGAGACGCCATCCTCTCTCTTCGGTTTAGGAAAGAGAGGGACTGCGTACGCCACATTTGCCACCAAAACTAGCACTAGCCATTGGCAAATGTGGTTTCTCATTTTGGGTTTGTTTAGTAAAGAGAGAAAGTGGTTATATATAGAAGAAACAAGGGGAGTAGAGAAGGAAAGAGATTTTGTGTTTGCTTTGGTTTTTTCAGATGTTTATATGATGCCGACTTGTGTTATTTTAATATGGTAATGGTAATTAATAATCAGCTAATACGGTTTTTTTTGTTTATTCTTTCCTTTATCACAGATTGCAAAATAGGTGTCTTAATTCTCTGACTGATGTTGGAATGTCAGAATTAGATATAAATGGCACATTTATTTATTTGATGTATATGGCTATATAATAATGTTTGATTCTGTGAGTTGAAAATTTGTCACAAGTCTGTCGCTAATTTAAAATGCTGTCATGAATCGGTCGCAAATTGATTAAACTATCACAAAGTCATCACAAAAACCGTCGCTAATAAAATCGTAACAAAAAATACCATCACTAATCCTGTCACTATTTGAGTTTTTTTTTTTTTTTTTTTTTTTTATACCGTGTATGTAATATATTATTGTAACATAACCCTAAATCATACATGCACCCAGATCCTACTACTTATTTTATGTAAAAAAAAATATAAAGAAAATTCCGGATTTACATGACTATTTTGCATATCTACACAAAACATCATATTTTATATCAACTTACCGCCTTTACTTTATATTATCTTTTACTCTCTCAAATAACAGTTTCATAGTTAATCATGTGAAAGGAAAATGAGATAGTACAGAGAAAAGAAGAAAGACTTAAGTAACCAATTTGGTTTTTCTATTAGTAACAATTTCACCACCACAACTTTAGGGAACTTTTAAGAAAAGGAAAAACTTCTTGATTAATGTATTCATGCTATGTATTGGTACGTATATATATATAATTCAAATCAGGACCCATATACTAATTAATACTAATAGTATGATCAATTCATATATACTCCATATCAATTCGAATCAGGACCCATCCACTAATATAATTAATTCATATTCCTTCTCTTTGTATTGTCCAATTTTGTTTTTGGAAAGTTCACATTTTGTGTGTCCAATTTCCTAAAATTGTTAAATAAATTATTTTACTCCTTTCCAAACACTCTTAGGCCGAATTTAATCTTAAATTTAATTAGGGTAGAAATGGAATTTTCATGCAAAAAAGATGTCATGGCCCGTGATGGTGTCTTCCAATACAAAACAATAAAATGGTAATTATACTAATTAATGAGAAAAGGTTACATGTGTTACTTCAATCTAGTTTTTTGTGTGAAATGGTTTGGTTGTACAAAATCTCATTTTTAGAAACATATAGTACTGTGTATTTATTTAATAAAAAAAAACATATATGTATCTTATCTGAGTATCTATCTTATATAGAAGTATATGATATCTAGCCCAGTAGGTCTAGCTAGATGCGTCTAATTAGGTCGAGGTCTCACAGTCACGGTTTGCATTAAGTTAATTTACTTATTATCCTAATAAAACTCTTGAAATGTTACAAAATCCTTATGTAAGAAATCAAACATTTATTTTATTCGAGGCAAGATGCCCATTTAGTAGATTTGAATTAATCTTTGTATTGGTGTCTTGATGTTTTTTTTCCCAAACTACTAGATGGTACTAATTACACCGTGTATGTAACCGTGTCTTGATGTTTTGAATATAGTGTGTGTAACTGTGTAAATAATTTTATACATTCGGTTACTGTACATTATTTATTTCTTGTTGACTGTTTGTTATTGTATTATGGTGTGGGTGACACACTGAATACATTAGTTGTAAAAATAATTTGTGAACCTAACCAGTGCACTCTTAAAGAGGTGTTTAATTAGTACGTAAATTATCATATGAGTACTCGGATAATTGCAAGCTTATTTAGCTTAGAAAGAAATGAAATATTTTTCTTGTGCAACATTCAAGGTTTTTAGAGGAAAAAATCAAATTACATCCGTCGAACTATAGTATAATATATTTACAAGATTACAGACTAAAAAATTGGCCAATTTTTTTTTAATATTTGTTGTGACAGTGAACAAAAATATCTTGCGCTAGAATGTCAAAAAAAAGGGTCCATTTTTCGCATAATGTGATGTAGTTTATTCTTCAAGGTGGGGCTATAACTCACTGCAAATAGATTGCAAGTTGGCTTTAATATTAATTTATTTCAATTAGCAAAGTTGCCTTTATTCGAAATTTCGAACAACAATAAGTGAGAAATCCAATACTGTGATTTGACTCCTCTGATTCTGTGTTTAACATATTTTAATAATTACCGACAATTATGCTGACTAAAACCTGTATTATGTTCTTTTTTGATTATTGTAGCTAAGTCAAATACGTTATATTTAACGGCCCATTCGTTACGTTCCCTTCAAAGTATAGAAGAGAGCAGTTACAAATTACAATATCCTTAACATTTTATTGCTTGCAATATGAAATATATGATATTTAACCCTTTTCAATCTTTGACCACTTTTTGAAAACCGTATAATAAATTAAGTATAAAGTGCGTTAGGGAACTTCTAAACCTTTTTAACCATTTATGAAAGAATTATTCTTTTAAGCGTTAGTTTCTGATTATGCTGTGTGGGAAAAAAATATGCAACCCAATTCCTAACTAAATCCGTACAGATTGGGACAGGTTAAATATTAAAAAAAAATTCAATCTGTATCGTTCTAATCCGTTATATATTTTACGGGTTTGGGTTTATAAACCGCGGGTTAATCCATCGCAATCCGTTTCAACCCGAAATATAATATATAAATATAAATATATATCGTGTGTATTTCAAGATACGAACGTCTCATTCTTGTTATATTTTAGTTTTGTTACTTGTTCACAAATGTTATAAATGTATTTTGATTGCCTTTAATTTGTATTTCTCTTTGAAAAAGATTCAATTTATTTTAAAATTTATGTTGATTATGTAAAGTATGAAAAATAAAAATTTAATAATCAAACCAAACCCAACTCACCACAACCCATAATTTATTTTGCGGGTTGGGTTGTGATGAGGTTTTAATTGAAACGGATTGGGTTGATTTGAGTTGATCATCTCAATCCGCTTACGATTTTTTTTACGAATTGTGTTAATATTGACCCTAATCCATCTCAATCCGTCTCGTGTTCACCCCTGCATGCATCAATAACATTTCAAAACCACGTATACAATTAAATCGACTGATCTGGCTTAATTAGTGTTTTTTTTTTTTTCAAAGTAGCCATATATTTATTTTCGCCTACTCCCTCAGGGCTACATTTATATGGAAATGATTCAAATGGTAGCAGTTTCATGAATAAGACATATTAGGAATTTGTTGTTCCCTAAAACATGATTTCATGGAGTGGGTGGAAACTGCTGAAATAAACTTTACCAAATAACTTGAAATTTAAGACCTCCCAACATCAAATTATTCAATTTAATAATTTTATTTTATTTTTATCTTTTTTCTACCAGATACGAATGAAGACATGCATGCTTCTTTTCTTTCTTTGACGCATGACAAGATATTATTCTTCATAATTGATATAACTCAATTTATGTACAACTGATCAACTAAAAGCAAATTTACAAATATATTTAGTCGCATGACTAAGTAGTTGTTCTAAATAGATATTCCACCTATAATGTTACGCAACCCAAGGTTTCGTTTTGGCTGTCTTGAAAAATTTAAGGCAACCTGTATTGATTTCTCAAGCAGCAAAACCCAATACTTACTGGTTTTTGGGTTCATTAACATGTGTTATGTTTTTAGTTTTAATTTTGAATTAATTTTAGAATAGATATTTTTGATTTCATTAATATGTGTTAGGTTTTTAGTATGTGACACACCCTAAATAATAATATACTAGATTCACGGTAGTGTTAATCGTTCGATATTCATTCTAAAACATTAAAACAAAAATGTAACATACAAAATTACACATTTTGTATGTTACATTCTTATTTTAATGTTTTAGAATCAACGATTAACACAAATTCAAAGCAGATTATCTTGAATTTTTCAAACAGCAAGAATGGATCACAACCCAACATACAAACAAACATCCAAAGCATGGGGAATTGATATTGTTAATAAAATGGTTCATAAACATTTCGGGAACTTGTGCGAGATCTTATAAGATGGAGCAGTTTAAGGGGTGCTGCTCTATCATTCATTAAAATAAATAATTCATGTTAGAAGTTAAATAGTACATTGAAAAATTTAGTGCATGCATGTTAGGTAATTTATAATTTTCTTAATGTTTGCATTTAGATGTATTTCACCAGTAATGATATAGAGTCAGACTGACTCAAACAGACTAATTGTCAGACAGTACTTAATGTAATTTTTAGAATTCTTTTACACTTCAATCAAAACAAAAATAAAAGGTCAAATATAATACTTATATATGAAACACTGGTTGATACTATACTAAACTTAAATATTAATTAAAAATATTTAAAAAATTTAATAATTTTAATATATTTTATTTGACGATTTAATAAAATAAAAACTCAAATATAATATTATAGAACTCTATTTGAGACCACCCTAAAGTTAAATATTAATTAAAAATATTAAATATATGTCCGAATAGCAGACTTTTAAATTTTAGGATAGAAATGAAATTCTAAATTTACATTGAGTACTGATGTGTTGAGAGTCTGGCTAAACCTTTTTGGCTCATTAATATTATTGGTATTTCACTATAAGTTGGCAAAAATTAAGCCTCATTTCTGTAACTTGCTACCTTGTAGATTAAGGGGAGAAAGTTTTCTTCAATTGGCAAGAGGTGTGAATGTTAAACATGGTTGTTGGATTTTTAGTTCGTTTTTGTGTAGTTTGGAAAAAAATAAGTTAAATTTCTATGTTGGTGAGTGGTCATTTTTAGTTAAATAACAACAGTAGAAGCTTCTTCAATCTTCACTATAACTTTATTCAACCACCACTTATACTTAATCGTGACAGCTTATTGTTCTTTGTTCTTTGTTCTTTCTACACCAAAATTTAGGTTTTTATTAAAATTAGTAACCACCAAGCTAATGATAATTGGTTCACCCTAAGCTTCATGTCAATTGGCAAGAGGTGTTAATGTTAAGCATGTCGTTGGTTTTTAGTTCATTTTAGTGTCAATTGCAAAAATTAAGTTAAGTTTCTTTGTTGTTTGAGAGGTTATCGTTTTTAGTTCAGACCGGATCTAGGGGTAGGCCCAAGAGTCATGGGCCTAGAACCCAAAAAAACCGACTAATTTTAGGTTTTCAATTCTGTTAAAATATGAAATATGTATTTAACAGTTCAAGTTATTTATATAAAGTTTAGCTGTCCGAATGGTTGGTGACTGCAACTTTGATATTTGTTGCACGTCCAACCGTTCGAATCTCGCTAAACTTTTTTTTATAAACGCGTATGTTATTACAATTGAATAACCTCATAGTTTTGATTATATTATTATTTGAGCTCACATATTACACGCATCACAAAATAACTGTTTTCTTAAAAAGTTAACATATTTAATCATTTTTTAAGAAAATATATTTTATTTTTGTTATATGAATTTTGATTTATTTATATAATCACATATTCTATTACACTTAAGTTTCAAATAAGGTATTATCAACCCAAAAAAAATTAAATAAGGTATTTTTTGGTCCCATATTAAATGTAAAAGAAAAGAAGGCTGTTTTTTTAAGGATTTTTGGTCATTTATTTATAATAATACTACCCTATACTTGGTAATATGACTTGTTTCCGGTTATTACGAGAATTTTGGACAAATTTAATTGGCATTATTGTCCAATTAAGTATCATTACGAGTGTATATCGAAATATTTAACTAAATATTTTTTCTAATTTAAAACGAAAAAAAAAAAAACCACAAATTTATGATGGGCTACATACCAAAACTCTAGAAACGACGTTGTTTTTAGTTAAATAACGAAATGTTGAAGCTTCTTCACTAACTTTATTCCACCATGAACCACCACACTTAATCATGACAGCTTATTGTTCTTTGTTCTTTCTACGGCAAAGGTTACGTGGTCTTTGTTCGAACTAGCAAGTAGTAACCACCAAGCTAATAATAATTACCTCGCTCTCGCAAAACGACCACACTAGTTGTAAATCACTCGACATATACCTTTATTGACGCATCTACTTATTTTAATTGCAAACAACGTTACCCGTCGTGATCAAGTACAAAAATAATAATGGGTAGTTACTTTATATATGTTTCGTATCAAGTGTTCATCGTAAGAAAAAAGAATAAAATGTTAAATGAACATGGCACTAGCTTAAGTTGCACGGTTGCACCCGTACGTGGTAAAAGATCAGACCCCGTATCCATTCCGCCTATTATCGTAGAAAGAACAAAGTTGAAGCTTCTTCACTATAAAAATATTCAACCACCGCACTTAATCATGAATAATTGTTCTTCGTTCTTCCTATACCAAATTTATGCTATCATCATTTCAACTAGTCGCCACCAAACAATAACAATCAATGTCTCGCTCTCTTAGAATGACCAAACGAGTTCTAAAGCACCCGACAGAACATTTTTACCACATTTACTTAATTTAATCGCAGACGGTAGTGTAATTATCTGGTGACCAATTACCAAAATGACGTTTCCTAGGTTTCACTTGTACATTTACCCCCCAAAAAAGTGAAATGAACCTGATAATTGAGCATCTGTATCTGTGTAATCAAATGCTAATTTCTTCCTAAACTTTTGCATATTTGTTAAAAAAACTTTGCGCATCAGGTTCCCTTTATATTGCCCCAGATTTACAAACACATGAATCGTCCTTAAATACAAAGAGAGTAATGGTTATCTCAAAAGTTTAATTATAGTATTTATCCCATTAATTCTCTTTTATATAGTACAAAAGTCTTAAACCACATAGATAACAGCATGGAATAAAATTGTTTTATAAACGAAATTATAGGGAGAAAGAAGGGAAATTGATATATGTGTCAAATGAATATGGTGTAAAACTAATGAAGTGGGTTTTTCGATGTAAATTTAGAAAAAAATCGTTAGAAACTTGATGCATATGCTGGCAACCATGAGTAGTTTTTAATAGGAATATTTCTTTTTTTCCCATTTCAGCTCCGCTTCATTTTTTTATTTTCAAACACAGTATATTTTTATTTTCAAACACAGTATAGACATATCGTTATGTGATAGTGTACTTACTCGAGAACTATTAGTTCCCAGTACAGATTATGAGTTCAAAACTTATCAAGAATAGCTGGTCGTACGATGAATGAGCAAATTAGGCTAATCACAAGCGCGTAGATATTTGAAAACCCCGATTGTACATTTTACGAATTCCAAAACAAAAAACTCGTAAAATCTGCATAGATTATAACAAAGACCAGGAAAGGGAATCTCACCATATATAATTCACAACAGTTCAATTTAAACTGAGGACAATTAGGTAAAGGTACATTCTAGAATTTGTACTTTGTCTAGACAAGACATAACCGATAGGTAAAAAGCCTAATCTTCATCACTCTCGTCGTCACTATACGAAACTAAACCAATACTATTTGGGGTGTGGGATTGGTCCCCAACACCATAAGATTTTTCTACCGTGTCCAACGGTTTTGTTGTATCAACACGAGGTGCTTTTAGCACATTCAAGGATTCTTCAGAACTGGTAATATCTGTCTTCGCCTTCTTGGCTCGTGGCTTAATTATTACGTTCATACTTAAAGGCCGGTTCTTCTTTACAACTACTTTCGGCTCCTGCAAATGAAACAAGTCTTAACTTAATAATAATAAGGATATTAAGAGAAAAAGAAACATAAAAAGCGTAAAACTGTTGAAATGAACTTTAGTGGTTTTATATTCATAGATCGATACATTACTTACCATACCATACCCTCCCCTTGTTTCCCATTTTAAAATATGAAGTACATAACTGTACCAAACCAATCAAACAACTGGCTTTGATATGGGATAAAAGAGATGGCTAATAACAAATAACTAAATAATTATGATCGAGTGATAGTAATGATTTCTTAAGTCCTCTGCAAGTAACTGCTCCTCTTGTGGGCTTTTTTCAGAATATTCGGATATAACTCGATCTTATTTCATCTCTTAAAGTTTTAAAGAAAAAGGAGAACAAACAAGCCATGAATATCATATAAGTTTGCAATATAAACAGAGAAACAAAATTAAGATTATTATATTTTAATCAGTAAGGAACTAACCGGGACCTTAGGAGAAGCTGGTGCTTCCTTAAGTTCATGTACCATTTCAGATTGAGCAGCTATTGCTGCCTACAGAAAGGGAAAGAGGGGAGAAAGATAAATAATGGAGTAAATAAAAGTTAAAAAGGTTGCTGATTTACAGCACCTTGCTTGGTTGAACATTTATGATCCATTTTCATGCTTTTTTTCCTTATGTGGGACAGGTGCCTTTGGTTAGTTAAAGAAGTGAGCTAACCTGAAAACTCCGTAGCTGCTCGGCTTCTTCATTTGCAATCTGCCTTTCGTACTCTTTTCTGGACTAAATTGAATACAGATATTAGATTCGGAAAAAATACTGATATTAAAGGCTCCGGCATCTTTGGAAACAAGTTGACTACTACAACTACCATTATTGAATTCAAACAATCTAAAGCAAGAAATGTAAAAAATCCTACTGCGCGGGGGACTGGTTAATGAAGGCGCTATATCTACCACATACTGTTTTGTTATGCTTTTATGCCCTCCACCATAATGTGAAAAGTAAAGAACAAATATCTTAACAGGCAACAACTATTCAATTTCACTAGAAACACCTTATGTAATACACAGTTTGTAAGAATAATTAAGAACAAATGTACTAAATTAAACAATCTTTAGTTGGATGATAATATGTCTTCTAAGCAACAAGCTGTAACATTTCGAATTTGAACAAATTAAGACAATGGGGCACAAAAGGGAGGAATATTAAGGGGGTAGACGACCCGGACCCCTTAACAAACGGGATTTATGACCATTAAATTATCTGTGGTGTCCAAGCATACACATGACATGAAAATACAGTGAGATCAACCCCTTTAGTGAAATATAGTATCGGTACTAATTTCACTTCTTAAAAACAAGCAATTTGATACGTTATTTCTATCATAAATTTCTTAATCAAACAACAAAGCTGGTATCTTTTGTTGCCAGTCCCTCCTTACACAATTAAATTTCTGGTATCTTCCCCATGAGACACACAAATATACTTGAGCATTTCCATCGGAGTTGTTTCCTTTTGATAAGCTAAAAGTTGTTACATAAGCATTAAGATAATTACCTTCCACTAACACATATTATATTTAATATGTTTTTACACTCTACATTGGACTCGCTGGCGTTGCCTACAAAGAACTATACATTTGCTGCTTTTATTTAAAATCATATAAAATTATATTGTTATTGATGACTTACCAATATTTTTGGGTTTGGTTCTATATGTAATACTGAAAAAGATCTATAAGTTGAAATACTTCACAGATTTATATAACGTTTTACTACTAAAACATAACGTGTCTAAACAATGATGCTAGGTGTTAAAACTATGTGTACCATAAGCGACACATCAGTAATCTTAAACATTGCGATGTGCTTAGTAGGGCACACGCTAGTTTTTGGTTTTCCGATAATGCTTAATACTTTCTCAATCCCATAGTGTGAATAATAAAACAACATTGCAGTTATTGTTATTGTTATTATGAGTTACACTGAAACAAAGTCCTCTAAAAGAATAAATAGAATGATAACTTTTAATTGTTAACGAAACTATTTGTTTTTAAATGATAATTTTTGGATTTAAAATATCAATCCAAGCCAAATATACACAAGTGAAAAGGTCAAGCTAAGTAATTTGCTTATCCAGATGGAATTCAAGTAAACCACAATAATTACTCAAATTAGATAAAGATGGCACAAAAAAAGTACTTTCTGATGTAGTTTGGACTCTGGACAACAATTTCATTCAGTGTTGACAATTAAGATTTGTCATTACATTGATTCTTTATTATAACTTCGTATGTGTTTGGGTCAGAGAAATGTATGTGTGCTAAATTTGTCATTAGCATTAAACAATTTGTGGTGCGGAAAACAGTTTCATACTACGGGAAACAAATAAACACAGCCTTGCACAAACCATATAAAAGTTGACATCTCACCCATTAACTCTTTCTCTAACTTTAGGCAACACTTCTAAAATCTGACGCCAAAAAAATTGTCATACTCCAGTTAATTATCTCTCTAATAATGACACATTTATTGGGACCAAATGTTTTATTTTAGCCAATTTAAGACACTAGCAATCCTTTTAACTAGTCTAATGCAGATGTGAGTAAACTAAGAGCATACATCGGACTTGCTAGTGTCATGAGTTGGTTAAAGATAATATTTGGTACTCATGAAATGTATAAGTTAATAGGTGATGGTGTCAGGTTTTAAATGACTGCTTCTAAACCGAGATAAATTTATGCCTGACAGAGACATAATCTCCCTTTGGAAAAGAAGTTTCGTCTTTGAAACTCCCTCTGGAAAAGAAACTCAATTTGAACTTGAGTTTTTCAGTGAAGAAACTCCTTTCCGAAGGGAGTTTCTGTCTCTGTCAGGCATAAAATGCATCTCGATTTAGAAGTAGTCGTTTTAAAATTGTTGCTACAGTTAAAGAGCAAATTAATGGTTGATGTGACAACTTTATCTAGCCCTTGCAAAAAAATTCAATCTAAATTTTCAACTTATACCCAAACAATAGTATAACGAGATGCACTGTCAAAAAACAAGTCATTAAAAATTGATTTATTTTTTGTAAGTGTATTTATTAATATATATTTTCATACATAAACCAAACCTAGAAAGAATTGGGGAATATATAATTTGGAATAGAAGAATATAATATAGTTTTGTTAGTCAAACACTAAGGTGACCAATGTAGAGTGTAATCACATATCAATTTTAACTTGTACAAGTGGAAGTTAATAAACAACTTATGTGGTAAGTTAAAGAACATCTCCATAGAAGATGTTCTAACATGTCCGGTGTATACATAAAATTGGCATATAGCTAACATGTTCCGCTAACATATGAGTTAACAAATCCATTGTGGATGCTTTAAGGCCATCATCTACTATCACTAAACCATACAAATTAGCAAAGAGACTTCGTCGAACACATTTATAAACTCAATTTAACAATGATAAAATGGAGGAAGTATGTTTGTGTGTGTGTGTGTGTGAGAGAGAGAGAGAGAGAGAGCACGCAATGCGCGTAGTATATAAGAAAGCCTCACCATCTCTATATTATCAAGAAACTCTGACTCGTCTTCATCCAAAGCTTTTGGTGGCCCTGCAAACAAAAATAGTATATAATAACTTTGTCATGACTTATTTTGTCTTCTCAAAAGCAACCAAAGGATAAAACCACCTCTGTAACTTGGTACCCAAAAAAATTGCTAGCCACATAAGCACAAAAAGCGCTTAGGAAAATAATTGTAAAAGCGTTTGTATCATAAATAAAAAAATTCAGAGCCAACTCTAGCTAACGTTTCTGGCTGGCTCTTCCAAATGACACAAGCTTCCAAGTTACGACAAAAGAAACAAAAGTAGACATAGACTACACAACTTACTATGTTTCAATCGCTCATTAAATTCTGCATCTTTCTTGTCCTTGTTCTCCTTTAATATCTGTGATTGGGAGGTAAAGAAATTGATAGGAGGAAATGTAAATATGCATTGGCAACAGAAGCAAACACAATGACAAGCACTTAAACTTATTCTAGTTTCCGAGCTAGGAAACTTATTTCATTTCTATTCATTTTAAAAAATGTCAGAAAATGAAAGCAAGAAAATCTCACTACAAAACAAGTGATTAGGGCTTTAGTATACCCCACTCACCACAAGGGTTTGATCACACCTCAATGCAAGGAAACCTCCAAAGCAAGGGTTAGAAATTGTCAAAATAGAAAAACTGTAAAAAAAATTTGATTATGTGTAGTATATAAAGGATATAATTGTACTTCTAAATGATTTCCATTCATGTGACATGGTTTCTTATTCTGGCAGTAAGAAATTTTATGCTTTCGAGCATTTCTTATTTGGGATTAATATTTAACTTTTTAATTAAAAATGCAACTTCTGAGTAACTTCAAGATACTGGCACTTTTTGGGAATTTTATGATTTTTTTTGGTAAACTCGTTAAAACCATGATATGTATCTTATAACATAAATACAAACCCAGGAAACACATGGATTCTAAAAGACAGGTCTTCCACCCGAAAATCCTTGATTTCAAAATCAATGTAAACAGAGAACTACAACTTCATATTTCAGAAGAAGAAAATATCAAACAACATAGTTTCCCAAGTAAGAGAAATTACAAATTGCAACGAGTCAAGACAAAGAACATGCTCTGAAATTCATTTAAAAAAACTTATCGATTGTCCAAGGCACCAAAAACATATCTCCTTTGTAATATTTATATCCAGCACAAAAAACACCTAACGGGAATGCGACGAGCTAACCAAAAGAACGACAAGCTAAAAATTTCCTTTTGCAGACAGTAGTACCATACAGATCGATGCATAGGTTCAACAAAGTTAACTCTAGTGTATGGGAAGAGAACAAAGGATAAGAGAAGGGCAGAAACCTCAAAGAGAGGCCTGTCTCTCTGAGCAGTGCCATCCTCAACTCGAGCACCACGGGTTTTCTTTGCTTCAGCTAACTGCCACAAATTTCAAAGAATAAGTTAGTTTCCAGTAAACGTAAATCCACATGCAAGTAACACAAGTGCAAGGAGGGAATCTCCATGAAATTCAAATAGTGGCATACCAGGTTGTTTACATATATGGCTATTGGCTCGTCTATGTGTGAAATCAAAAGGTAGTAGTGATTTTTGTAGATAAACATGCTGGTTGCAGTATTTCCCGGACTCAAATAGAACATATCAGGCTATTTACACGTATGGCTGTTTAAGTTAAATGAAAATGCTTGTTTTTTCTTTCTTTTAGAATATGTTCTTGAACTGCTAAGGAGGTTGGTTTATGTGATCTCTGGAAAAAATTATACATGGTGTTAGCGAGTGATGTTAAACCTAGATACTTAGTATTGCTGTTCTGACCATAATTTACGGCCAAACTAAAGAGAAGTAATTTCAGGGAGTAATGAAGTATCTAATCTCCGTACTCAGACTTACTTAACATTCCATCTCCAATAATGTTCTTCCCCTCTTAATCTAAAGCGTCTACTTAGTAATACTCTTCAAAGAACAGTAGTGTGCTAACAGTTGTGAACGATACAAGAACAAGGTTGTCTAATTTTCTACACCCATGAATATATATCAAGTTTAGATAATTCACATGACATTATGCATGTTTGTACCAAGGTTATCTATTTTATTTTTTATTTTTCTCTAAAAATGGCCATGCTTATATAGCAAGCTGTTAGCCTCTTTCTATTGAAGAAGAGAAACAGCTTTGCCGCTGATTTTCATAAAATCGGAACAGAAACTTTTGTTCCCACGAATTGAATTCAATTCAGAACAAGAAATCCGCTTCTCTATCCTCATTCCATCAACATACCGCAGCTTTCTAATCTAGCTATATCTCACTATCATTTTCAAACAATTTATTTATTTCCAATTCCAAACTGGCCAATAAGTCAGCTTATTCTAATTCGAGAAAAAGCAGCTCAACCACAAAAGGCCAAATATATAGAATATTAAATGGATGATATTGTAAAGTAGTTTGGTGAATTTGTAATTCTAGGGTTGTAGCAAAAGAACCAAACCACCATTGTTCTTTTCCATTTTATTTTATGTTCTGCTACAAAAATGCCCATGATGTGTGGCTAGCTAGCTGCTTGCCGTTCTTTCTGATTAAGAAAAAAAACAACTTTGCTGCATAAAATCATAAGAAAGAAACATTTAAGTCTTAGTTCCCGCAAAATAGTTCAATTTAATCCTTAATTTTCCGCTTGTCTATCCTCATTCCAAACAACTTACTGCAGCCTATCTAAATTAAACCATCTCCCATGGTCATATTTTAAGCAGTTCTTTTTCCAAATTCGAAACTGGATCACAATAAAATCCAACTCAGGTAACTTTAATTCATTCAACAGCAGCTCATATAACCTAACCAGTAACTACTACATTGCGTCAATTACACTTTTTGAATACGAACCTTTCAAAAGTCCTAGTACATAAACATTGCAGTTCTCGACAATCTAGTGCACTTAGGAGTACCAAACCCGAAAAAAACAAAGGTCGAAACACTAAATAATTAAAACACCTATTTTGTACACTACCCGTCACATTCTCGATTTTCGACACTATCTTATCACATATTCTCGATTTAGGTCCCGATCCCGTCATTATTTCTCTATTCAGCTTATAAAACAGCGAAAAAATAATGTTGGGGTGGTGTACTAAGTGCCTGTCAAGTGTCAACTGCTTTTTTCGTAGCTTTTTTTGTTTTTTTGCTTTAAAATAAGTTATGGGTATTTATTTTACTAGCTTTATAAGCAATATATTTGAGTAAAAAAAAGCTAAAAAAACTCAGAAAAGCTCGGAATTCGATTCTTCTTTAGGTTTTTCGCGGAAAAATTACCAAAGATAGAAGCTTTCTAATTGAACTTGTTTGCATAGTTAGAAGTCACTTACAAGCTAAAATAAAGTATAAAAAAAGGGTAGTGGAAAACACTATAAACTGCTTATTTTAAGCAGCTTTTTTACCAAATAAACTGATGCCAAACGGGCCCAAAATGTAATCTCACCACAGTGCTTATTTGAAGCAACTTTTTAACCAAAAAAACTGATACCAAACGGGACCTAAACTTAATCTCACTACACTGCATGTTAGGTTGGTTTATAAAATTATAATAAATGGAAAAACGTGTAGTGTACAAATTTGTAATAAACCCAAGTTATAAAAACAAAATATGAAAATAGGGTTTTAAAGTAATTACCTGATCTTCAGAGACGAAATTCATTAGGCGTGGAGCTCTAAATTCATTATCATCGCCCATATTTATTTAATGTATATTTAATTTTAATCTCTAGTACTATTATTATAATTTATAAGGGGTTTAATTTTGTTTGAAAATTGGATTTAATTATATTACAGAAAAATACCTCAACTTGGTGGTTAAGGTTTTAGAGAGAGAATATTGCTGTAAATTTGTAACACTAGAGAGGGGAGATTCTCTTTTAAATACCCAAATTGCTGGGTTTTATAAGAGTCGTGGGAATTTTTATTTTTATTTTTCTTTTCTTATGTTCATTTATGTTTTGTTTGTTGCTGATGTGATTTACTTTTTATATATTAAAAAATTTACTAATTAAACTTTTTCAATTTTATCAAAAAAAAAACTCTAACTAAACCATCAAATTACTTCATATATCAAATTAATTTATTTTTTTATCAAATCAACATAAAAAAAAAAAAAAAAGACATCTTAAGATTTACCTAAAAAAAACTTCCCAATTTTATCTAAAAAAAACTTTAACCATCAACCATCAAACTCGTTCATATATCAAATAAATATATTTTTTTATCAAATCAACGTCACTCTACCATACAATTATCCCCAATTTTACCAAAAAAAAAACTTCTCCCGATTTACCCAAAAAAAACTTTCTCAATTTTACCCAAAAACTTTTCCAATTTTATCCAAAAAAAACTCTAACCATCAACCATCAAATTACTTCATATATCAAATTAATATATTTTTTTATCAAATCAACATCACTGTACCACTACAGGAAGTAGTTTGGTGGTTGATGGTTAGAGTTTTTTTTTTTTTTGGATAAAATTGAAAAAGTTTTTGGATAAAATTGAAATTTTTTTTGATATATAAAAAGTAAATCACAGAAAAAAGAAACAAAAATGAACATAAGAAATGAAAAAAAAAAATAAAAAAAAAATTCACAGAACTGTCACGTAGACGTGGGATTTCCAATCCCACGTCTTTTATAGAACCCAGCAATTTGGGTATTTAAAAGAGAATCTCCCAAATATTTAGAAGTAAAAAATAATCCAACCAAACCGGTTATGTTTGGTTTGGTTTCTTTGATTTACAATTTCGTAAATATAATAATGTATTTGATTTGCGTTTCTAGTAATTTTGTAACTAAATCCGACCAAAACAAACCAGTAAAGACGAAACCAAACCGATTATATGTTGGATTGAATTGGTTTGGTTTAGAATTTCATAAACCGATTATATACGTTGGTTTGCTTTCCTTTGGTTTACAATTTCATAGATATAATAATGTATTTGTTTATATATATATATATAATAATGTATCTGATTAAAAGAAAAGATAGAATAATCAATAATATATTTTCCTTGCGTTTCTAGTAATTTTAAAACCGAATTCAACCAAAACAAACCGTCATAGACGGAACCAAACCGGTTATATGTTGGATTGGTTTGGTTTAGAATTTCATAGACCGGTTTAAGTGTTTTTGAACCCAAACTGATTACTCATATATATATTAATAGTACATATAATTATAATTAATTATAAACATATATCTATATTTGTTTATATAAATTATGTGAATTATATATTTATAATTTATAAACAAGAACAAAACTAAGTTTTTTTCAAGTAAAAATAGTTATACTAGCGTAACTTTTAAACTTAGTTATTTTTAATATATTTTTCTTCAAATTTTAAATCGTCCAAACAAACCGGTTGTGAATGATTATAAAAGTTCATAAACATTAGGAGATTCATAAGCCGAATTAGGCGTAATTAAGCGGAATTAGGCATATAGGCGACTTATTTCCACCTATAATCCGCATTGCGCATTTTGTGACATCAAAATTGTAAAAGCCAAACTAAGGTTATGATCAAAATCAATGTTCTAAAATGCGCATATAAACACAAATTAGACGGTAGACGCAGCCTAAAAGTCTAAGAGATCGTGCGAGATTAAACGGATTAGACGGTAATTAAACATAATTAGATGAGATTAGACGTTAATGGAACAATTTCGCCTAAAATACGTCTTACAATAGAGTACCTTTGCTCCCTTTGTCAATTACTAAAAACCGAACCGATTCAAAATTTTGTCAATTACTAAAAACCGAACCCATTCAAAATGTAAAAGTTTAGTACTCATTTAATGAGATACGGAGAGATTGCCAAAGTAAATGACACAACTTCAATTATAAAAATCAGCAACCTAAAGCCAAAAATAATGGCTACAGTTTTTTTTTCAAACCATTGAAATTAATGTGTAAAGTGTTTGAAATACCTTAAACGAAACAATTAAGCAAATAAATGTCTAATTGATTTGATCTGTTTTCTCTTTAAATTTGCTTGATTTTGGTTTGACTAAATGAACATTTACGAGTCTCAAGTTACAATAACGGTTCCAACAAATGGGGTAAAATGCAAATAATTTCCTGGAACTATGTGTCATTTGCAAATAACCCCCACAAATTATCAATTCTTGCAATTAAACCCCATTAACTATTGAACTTTTACAATTGACCCTCGAGCTCATCTTTAAAATGGCATAACTTTTTTTCATTTGTCCGTTTTATAAAATAATTTTTTTGATATATGTAGTTTATCGCTGCAGATGAGTTAAGATTATAATTATCGTAAAAAATTAATCAGAAGAGGTTTATTAAAAAAATATTTTTAACAAAAAAATAATAATTTTTGTGTTGTTTTGTAAAAAGAAATACTAGACATCCATGAATTGATTAATATCAAATTGATGATTAAAATAAATGAAAAATCAACCAAAACGGATCATCGAGCATCAAGTTACATCATTTAAAATATGGCATCAGGGTTATTTGCAAAAGTTATATAGTTAATGGGGTTCAATTGCAAAAATTGATTGTTCTTTGGGGTTATTTGCAATTGACCCATAGTTTCAGGGGGTTATTTGCATTTTAACCCCCAAAAAATGTAGTACTCCTTGTTTTCTTAAATGTTCCCGATTAATTATATATCATGAAATTATATGCAATTTTGATCGGTTAATAATTTGTATCAAAATTGTCAGAATAAATTTTTTTAAAAGTTAATCATATAGTTTAAACATTAAATTATATGATTATTTTTAAAAAAAATTATTTCGATAGTTTTAATACATATTATAAACTGATTAAAATTACACATAATTTCGTATACCACAGTTGCATGGAAACGGAGATAGCATATTATAAATGTTTATACTTAAACAAAAAGACAACTTAGTTTCATTATCTAATTTAGATTAATTTTAAAACAACTTGGAATGAAGTTATGGAAAGATTTGTAATGATGGTAGAGCCTTGTAAAAGTTGAACTGCTCAAATAAATAGAAAGACAAAAAAATAACAGTTATTTATTACTTGTAGTACAGTTAAACAACAGACAAAAAAAGGAAGAAGCAGTGTTTGTTGGGAACTTTGGATCCAATGTAATGTGCTATGGTACTTACATGACATCATCATAAACTCACTCACTCAATCATTCATTGGTATATATATAATCACTAAATACATACATGCATACAGACATAAAAATAAAAAAAAACATATATAATAATGGGAATTTTTTTTACTGAATTGTAATTAAACACTACCAACTAAGTGTAGGGAATTACAATCACCCACTCATAAAGCTCCCAGCTCTTACTTTAGTTTTGCTCATTTGCATTGTTGGATAGCTTGGGATTTTCAATTCAAATGAAGAGAACTCTTAGTGTGAGTAGTCTTTTTTGTTTTTTTTTGGATATAATTTTTGTGCCACATCCATGATTCACTAACTGTTTGTAAAATCCTCTTTCCCAATGTGCTTTAGAGTTTAGTGTAACATGGTAGTAGTTGTTTAGTTGTGTAGCTTTAAGTTAATAAGAAGCTGGATCTTTGTGTTTTGAAAAATAGGCTGATCAAGCCTAATGCTTACTTATATCTTTTTCAGGCCAAAAAAAAACAGAAAAACCTCAGCTGTTGAGCCGATTAACCCAATGCGGCTTAATTCTTGTTTTTTAAAGCAAATAAAAAATGGTCCTAAAAGCTGCAACCACACAAAGTTCGGTTAATTGCATCCATATTGCAGCAGATATTTTACTTAAATTAAGTTGTACGAGTGAGTTTAACTTTTACCCTGAATTGATTTGCTAAGGGGGACATATCCAATTGTAAAGGGATTGAATGGCTGTAGATTTTTTAAGCAAATAAGCTGATTTAATTCAGAAAGGAGAAACAATATATTCTCATTTTGCTTTAAGCTTCTACCTTTTTTTCGAGTCAGGAAGTTTATAAAGCTTCAATGATCTTAAGCTGAGGGCGATACAGCTTGTTACCTAATAGCTGCAACCAAACAAGCCTGTTTGTCATGTGCATCATTATCTAATATGGCTCCTCTTGCTTTATAATTTCAAGATAAATACAACCATCCTTGTAAGAATTCCTTGTATAGTCACCTTTTTTGGAACTCAGTATGAGATTGAGATATCTTCAGGTGCTCCTTTTTTCGATTATTACTTGTGTTCACAACTATCCTGATTAAAATAATAATTATCTTGAAAAAAAAATAAAAAAATTTGTTCACTTCACATCCTTTTATTATTGTTCATAATTACACACAAGCAGTTTCCAAGGCTTCTAAAGTCTTAGAACTATTTTTGTAAAGGATAAATCCCTATTGTGTTCTAATCTCACAAGGAGAACAGATCCTTAAAACGTCTCATCAAAAGAAAAACTTAAAAACAAAGATTGCCTTCATTATCTGGGAAATTTAATGTTTTGGCAGTTGGTGGATGTGATTCTTATCCTCGCAATATTCAACAAAGCTATATGGATTATACAAGGAGACTCTTATTGTCGATATACATGCGAAGAAATTATTCGACCTCATAGCATATCTATCACAGATTTTGGTGCCGTGGGTGATGGGATTACTTCCAACACTAAAGCATTTCGAAATGCGATTTATTATCTAAATTCATTTGTGGATAAAGGTGGAGCCCAACTTTTTGTCCCAGCTGGCCGATGGTTAACCGGAAGCTTTGATTTAATTAGTCATCTCACATTGTCGTTAGATAGTGACGCTGTTATTCTTGGATCTATGGTGAGTTTTTACTTCCTATCAGAAGCATTATATGTGCTATATTGTTTGTATTTAATAAGTTTTGACCTCAATGTGTGAACAATTGGTATTGACAATGCAAACTGTGTTTGTGACGGTCTCATATGTAAGTTTTACGAGTGTAAGCTTAATCTATTTGACCTTTTAACAAAAAAATTACCTCATCAGTAAAGTTATATTCTTTATGTTTGCATTTTTAGATATTCTAATTGAAAATGTAGTCACCAGAAGAAAAAGGTTCATATTACTAGATTAACTTATCATATATCTGAACAGACTGAACTGCTGCTTGTTTTGAGTCCTTTTGATGTATTGAGGAAATTATCGCACCATGAAATTAATCCACATAATAAAATTAATCCACGGCTACATTTAGAGTGAACACTGAACGACAATCCTATATGGAAAGTGGAAACACCCAAGACCTATTTAATTTCATTTTACAGTTTTGGATAATGGAATCTACCACACACAGAGTCACATATGGAAACAGCTGCTAAAGCCTTTCAACTTAGGACCTTCTAACTTTAAGATAAAATAAACACTTCCAGTGATTACATAATGTTCTGTTCCTTGTTATCTTTTATGCATATATGTTAACTTTGAGGTCATTGTTTATATCAGATGTTATTGCAATTTGACTTGCATATATTGCAGGACTCTGATGATTGGCCAATAATCGATCCTCTACCATCATATGGACGAGGCAGGGAGTTACCTGGTCCAAGGCATCGTAGTCTCATTTTCGGAAAGAATCTGGTAGACGTCATTATAACAGGTATGTGGGATTAATACATCATTATATTAGCCTCTTCAATACTCTTGGTTTAAGTTATTTTGGTATAATTTGGGAACGACAAACCGATTTGGTCTCAATTTCAGTTTAGATTTCCAGAAAACTTAAGGGTCTAAAACCTTGATATGGAAATGGGTTAGAAACCAAGTATTTGCGAAAAATGTAGTTTTTCAATGTATGCATAAACAGAAAACTGATCACATTTTCTACCAAAATTAACAATAGGTAATAATGGGACAATCAATGGTCAAGGAAATGTATGGTGGGATTGGTTTCGAAATGGAAAGCTCAATTACACAAGACCGCATTTGGTGGAGTTCATAAACTCAACTGACGTGGTGATTTCTAACTTGACCTTCCTAGATTCTCCTTTTTGGAATATACACCCTGTATATTGCAGGTCTGTTCTCCACATTATTAGAGTAAAACTCAATTTTTCTTAGATGGTTGCTAAATTTATTAAAAGTTATAAAAAACTATTTCGAATTCTTAATAGAGATTGCTTTTTTGTTTGAATGAACAGCCAAGTTACTGTCCAGAATGTGAACATAATTGCTCCTCATGACTCACCCAACACAGATGGCATTGATCCTGGTGAGCTTTTCATTAGCATAAGACTTTACGTAGAATCTCGGATTGTCTCAAGGCCTCTTGTTAATGATTCTCCTTTATGACTTTTTGCTCTTGCATTACAAATTAGGAGCCATAAACAACAGAATTTGTCAAGTAAACTGCAAATTACTTTTGCAGTAAACAAAAGGAGCATCTAAGTAAACATCTGAATCCTATCATCGTGCCTGAATGCTAGGTGTTTGGTTAAAATGTGTTCAGTTACAACTTTTTGTTTGCATAAAATGGTCATGTGTTCCTCCTTAATATTTTTTGTGCTTGCCTTGAGAATATTTTTTGGAAAAAAAAAATCATTTATGTTTTCTTCAGAAATTTCATTTTAGCGTTGAAATGTTCAACATTCTGATTTGAAGTTTCAAATATGCAACCAAATACAGATTCTTCAAATGACGTTTGCATTGAAGACTGCTACATCAGCATTGGGGATGACCTAATTTCTATTAAAAGTGGGTGGGATGAATACGGTATCTCATATGGTCGTCCCAGTACAAATATTATCATCCACCGACTCATTGGTCAAACCGGTTCAAGCTCAGGAATTGCACTTGGTAGCGAAATGTCTGGTGGAATATCAGAAGTTTACGTGAAAAATATTCAAATATTTAATTCGAATACGGGGATTAGAGTGAAAACATCTCCTGGGCGAGGGGGTTATGTGAGAAATATATTCATATCAGATGTTAAGATGACAAATGTAAAAACCGCAATCAAATTTACGGCAAATTATGGCGAGCATCCAGATGATCTATATGACCCATTTGCTCTACCAGTAATCGAGAAGATTACTATAAAAGATCTTTATGGGGAGGATATTGAAGTTGCAGGCCTCTTAGAAGGTATCAAGGGGGATACTTTTGTGGATGTATGTCTATCAAATATTACTCTAAGTGTGTCGTCGGATTCTCCATGGAATTGTTCGAATGTCGAGGGATATTCAGAAGCTATTTTCCCAGAGATTTGTAAATCTCTACAAGAAGATATCTCTTGGGACCAACAGTCTTGTTATCATTAGTAAATAGTGGGCCATTTTTCCTGTGTTCTTCAGTTGATTAGTTATGGCTTTTTTTTCTGTCGTAATAGCCTATACGAAGCTGAGGGTGCAACCCTTAAATGTGCAAACGTGGTTTTAGTTTATGATTAGCAATTTCTTCAGTTTATGGGTGACGATGAGTGATTCATGTAAGTTATGTGTATTGAATAAATAAAATTTGTTTCTTAGGAGCAATAAATTTCTGAACACGGATTGGTAAAATTCTGAATATATTTTGTTCTTTCCTGAATTATATATCTGCTTAGTGAAAGTGCTTATTTAAATTGTCAATCAAAACCAGATTTATTGTTGATTGGGTGGATTTGTATTTTTTGCATATTGTCACTTCTCAACAGCCTACGCTTTTAGTATCTTTTTCTGATAAGCATCTGCTGTTCTCTCTAAATTCTACCTTTCTAGCAAGGTTAAACGAATAATCTGGAAAACCAAAAGGTCAAAAGCGCAGTAACCAAAAACATACGCAGTCGCCACATATTTAATTCAGTCTAACATACAAAGCCAATCGAGACTGCGAAAAAACTGTACTACGCTCAATCGTAACTCAACAGCATACGCTTTTAGTATCTTTTTCTGATAAGCATCTGCTGTTCTCTCCAAATTCTACATTTCTTGCAAGGTTAAATGAATAATCTGGAAAATCAAAAGGTCAAAAGCGCAGTAACCGAAAACATACGTAGTCGCCACATATTTAATTCAGTCGAACATGCAAAGTCAATCGAGACTGCGAAAAAACTGTACTACGCTCAATCGTTAACTCAAACAGCTAAACCACACAACCTTTCATTTAGTCGATCAAAAATCGATCATCCCTTTTCTGTAACTTAACTAAACTTTTAAATAGAAAGCCGATATACATGTGATAATTTTCAATTTCAATTTAAGTTACCATAAAGAATACAAACACAACATTTCATACAATATTTTCGGAGGTTGAGACTATCTTGGCGAAGCTTCACTTTCGTCTTTCTTTAACACAGAGCTCAATACTTGCCTTGAAATGTAAGTCTCGAGATCCTTTGAAACCTCGGTTAAGTTCAAATCAAAATTACTTTTATAATTATGCTTTGGAGAATTTGAAAATCTTCTTCTTGGACTTGAGAATAGTCCTGGACTACCAACTTTTTCAAGGTTTAGCATTAATCCGCTTTTAGTCTCCTGTGGAAGTGGCCTTAGAGAACCACCTCCTAGTACAGGCGTATTATGACTCATAAGCCTTGATCTGGCCTTTTCAGCAGCTAAAAGTGCTTTGTCTCTGCTCATGCTTATTAGTTTCCACGGGTCGATGCTTGCACGAAAACCTTGCTTCTTAATTTCTGGCTCTCCATCAACTCTTATGGATAATCTGTGCATGTTCTGAAATTTGTACAGAAAGTAAATAAGTCTTTCTTTCAAATTTTGTTTTGTCTTGTATGAGAACATAATGCTTGGTAACAACTAATAATTGTATCTATTGTATTGAGAACATAATGCTTGGTAACAACTATTATAAACAAGTATATTGATTACAAGTTACTTGGCGACATGTAAGCATTACCTGGTCAATTCTTTGTTCACTGCAGATATACCGAGAAACAAAATTTGGTTTTTCAGGAGAATCAAGATCGATGCTGTCATCTGAGGAGAAATCTGAATCGTCAGATAACTCTAGTTCAATAGCCTGATTTTCCTCTTTCATTGCTAGAATGTAGTCATATGTTCTCATTCCCTGCAAGATTAATCAAGTCAATGCTTTTATAATTTACGGGAAAAAAGAGAGGATACATGCTAGGTGGAAGTATATGCTTATATGGTAACATTTGGATTTGACCAGTACAGCCATGATTTGAGTTTTCTATAAAACCCTCCAGGAATATACTGGCAGCTGAAGGATGATACTAAACTCGTAAAATTGTATTAATTTCGAAAATTAATATGAAGTACTTCAATGCAAAATGACTACAGATACCTTTCGGATGAGAACTACATGGAAGAAGAAAAGCTGTCCCAGGGCTGCTGTGCTATATGCTGTCAATAAAACTAACAACACCTGTATCACATAAAACATTATAATTCAGATGTGAAAATTTTCACTCTAAATAAAATGGAAAAAAGAAAATATATAGAATAAAACCGTTAAAAATTATTACAGTTATTGCAATGAGAATTCCTCTCGGAAAATCTGCTGAGAATTGCCTTTTCAGTTCATGCTCGATCCCCGCTTTATCTGCGAAGCATCTAACGAATACCACAATTGCAGTTCCCCCTTCAATCACGAGCTGTGTTCAAAATGACGTGTAAGCGTAGAATAGTGAAGAAAAGATAACGAGCTTGGTTCGAAATAACGAGTTGTATTCAAATGTAATTTGTTCGTGGGGAATGTACTGCAACAACTTTGTAAGATGGTACAGATCTTTTGTCGGGATTTATCTCTAACAATTTTAAAACAGCCAGTTTCTGTATAACTATGGATAGCGTCGCTTATATTGCAGTAAAGAGAGGAATATTGATCCTCTGCAATGTTATCTCATTAGTCCTAATATGATAATATAAGTGGACTTTTTTTTTTTTGATAAGCATGTCAAGAATTCTTAAAAGGGGCTATAAAATTCCATAACCAACTAACCATTAGCAACACAGAAATCATTAGGAAGATGAATGTGGTGTAGTTCTTCTTCCCAACACAGTTGTTCAACCACTGAAACAAGGCAAAACAAAAAAGTTACAATACTTACCTTTTTCTACTCATTCACAATAGACAAAAAGACAGCTAAAAGAACACAACACTTACCCTGCAGTGGTGATCAAAACCTTCAACACACCTGTTACAGGACCTACAGTGTTTACTTCGCTTCTTCACCTAAAAGAAAGGTCATGAAAAACATGTCAAGCAACCCAGTATATATATAAATAAATTGAAGTATACTATAGGTCTATGTATCGAGGATACCTCAAAATCACAAAGCACGCAAAATGAGATATCATCCTCTCTAAGATCAGGATCGGGTGCCATTGTATCATCTTTCATAACGAGAGGAAATGGAAGCAATGCTTCAAGTTGGCCGCTAGAACTAGTTTGCCATGGGTCTAAATATTTTCTTCTTATAAAAGCTTTGAGAATTTTCCCTTCTAATCTCCTGAAAAACCTCTTGATAATCTGAACCAAAACATACCCATAGTTAAGCTTTAACAACGGGTTCCTTTTGGATTTTCTCTTTTTCTTCTTCAAATGTGTTTTGTCTGAGGGGTCGATAGCAGTGCACCTTACAAACATAAACATAACTGAAAGTACCTGCAAAGTTCAAGATACATCTTACTTTGAGGACAATTAGGGATGGAAAAACATGTATATAAAGAAATAATTTCTTAAATTACCACGGATGAGAATATTGTCGTGACGGTGATTTTTGCAATTTTGTTTCCGAGGAGAAACCCTAGGAAGCAATAAAAGGCTGCAACCAGGACAGAGAAAACCGCCATCCCCACCATCTGCAACAATTGAAACCAAAAATCGCAACCTTCACCACACTTGCTAACTTATAAGCTAATCACAGAGATATAGTTTACCCATTGGATTAAAATTCACTATACTATTGCTACCCCGTGCATTTTCCTTCAAACAGTCCTAACATACAAAATTATAGTTAATCACAGAGTTACGGTTTAGCTACCCGTATTAGCGAAATACACTACATCTTTACTTACAAGTGTTGCTCGTGCATTTGCACACAAATATGATTCTTGGAACATAGAATTAACTACTATGATGATGATGTTTGAGCTGAATTACTGTGAAATTGCACTTAACTTTAAGTTTTGAGAAAGGATAGCTCAGATGATTAATTTAGAGATTGTTGGCTACATTTTAAGCTATACATGTGCTTGTAGGCTTACACTTCGTAGTGTAAGCTACCTAATTTTCCCACCAAAAGTCTTTAAAAAGGGTCAGATTAAGTATAATTAAGCTTTGATAATAAGAGAGATATTGTTTACCATTTACGTAGACATCCAATCGAAATTCACTAGATTTATACTTACTAACTTATAGTTTACCAGAGAGTTGTTCGCGCATTTGCACTAAAATGTGGTTTTTGGTATATAAATCCTAAATACTGTGGAGTCTAGAGACAATACTCGACTTGAAATGTAATGAATTTGCATCTAACTTTATATCTTGAGAAAAAATAGCTCGGATCATTTAGCTACTATTTGGCAACATTTTAAGCTATATATCTGCTTGTTGGCTTGCAATTTCTATTGCAGTCTAACCTGGTTGTTCCCCTGAAAAGGCTGTAAAAACTCTAAAAAAAGCACAACTAACCAAACAAGCCCATATGCTTATAGGCATCATTCAACCAAGTAAAAATGAAACAAAATTTCATCTTTACCAATACCCTTTTCATTTTACTCTTAATTAGCTGCATAGCCACCGTTAACATTCGCACGTTGCGAAACACACAATTTATTTTTGAAATCTCATTAGAGAACAAAAATAGCCCCTATAATATTCTCGGGTCACGAAACACATAATTTATTTAATTTTAAAAAAAAAATCCCAGCAGAATAAAATAGCATTTTTGTAAATTGTGGCGTGTGATTAATATTGTCGGGTTGCGAAACACATAATTTTAATTCTATTTTGAAAACTACTTACAGAATAAAAATAGCATTTTTTGTAAAATATGAGTCTGTGAGCTCCACGCATACTTCAAATAGTCATTTTTTCACTATATTCACTAACAGTGAAGTGATTGCAACCCTTTGCCCCTTAATATTCTCGGGTTGCGAAACACATAATTTATTTAATTATTTTTGAAATTTCCTTACAGAGTAAAAATAGCATTTTTTGTAAATTGTAATCGCAACCCATTTCCCCTTAAGAGCTCCACTCATGCTTTTAATAATCATTTTTCACTATATTCACTAACAGATAATTAATTGAGCTGAAACTCAAACATATATAACCATTATTAAATAATTATTCATAAAAATTGATAAAAATAAAAATTGAATAATTAGTACCTGAAGAGGGTGAAGAGGACGTTGCCAACCATGTCGTCTCATAATAAGTCACTTATTTTTAATTACTAGCTTTTTTTTGGAGATATTGGTATTAATATTATTTCAAGTTAATTTAAACTCTTAACTTTAAAAAAAGAGAGAGAGAGAGAGAGAGAGAAAATTTCTCAACGGTACATACAATGATAAAAAGTATATTTGAAATTTGAATGAAGAGATCACAGCCGTTGGATCAATGTAAAAAGTATTGTTAAATCCTAGGGTTGTCATTCTGCCATCTACTCATTGTACAATGTTTTAAAAATAGCGCATGAGTGGAAATTAGCCGGAACATAGACGGTAGCAGAATAGGAGCCCGACATATTATGCCGAATTAGCAGTGGACAGATTACGGATGTTAAGTAAATTAGACGAGATTAAACGGGTTAGTCGCTGATTAAAAAAATTTAAGTAGAACATAAGTGGTAGAGCTTATCAGATTATGCGAGACTAAGTGATAGAGCAAGTATTTAGCATATTAGACGTTGTTAAGGTGTAGATGGAGCTTAGTGGCCTATTGAATCAGGTAGGATTAAACGATATAGCTGGTAAATGGCGATGAAGAAAAATTAGATTGAATATAGGCGGTAAACGGACACAAAAGAGTCTAATAGCTTATGCGGGTGTATAACTATGACAGATTATGCGGGATTAAGCGCTGAGA
This sequence comes from Primula veris, assembly GCA_963682055.1. Taxonomy (NCBI): domain Eukaryota; kingdom Viridiplantae; phylum Streptophyta; class Magnoliopsida; order Ericales; family Primulaceae; genus Primula; species Primula veris. The sequence goes on along the minus strand of OY821748.1, from coordinate 19,820,683 downwards.
GGTCGAGTGAATTAGATGAAATTAAGTGGGTTAGGCAGTGATTAAGCGAAATAAGCTATATCATAATCAGTACACTACACCGGAGCATAGTCACCTAGCAGATTAAGCCGTAGATGTAGCATACCATCCTACCAGATTAGGCATGATTAAACGTTAGACGAATCTCAAGAACCTAATAAATTAGACGGGATCAAGCGGGTTAGGTAGTGATTAAGCAAAATTAGGTGGAGCATATGTTGTAGACGAAACATACGAGCCAACCAAATTAAGCAGGGCTGGGGTGTAAACAAATCTTAGCACGCAACATTAAACAGATGAAGCAGTGAGCCAGTGATAAGTCAAGCGTTATTAGAATTTTGACAAACTATTTCGCCTAAATTGTGGCCATTGCTGATCAATTACTTTTACCCACCACTGATGAAATTTACTGTATTTTTTGAAGTACAAAACATCACTCTATAAGGATAAAGTTCATATAATCATCAACATTAGGCGCTACCAATACCGGATAGTTCTAAATAAAAATAGACTTTATATAGTAAAAATATTCTATATCTAGTCTTAAAAAAGATTGCATCTTATAATAGTAAATCACAATACACGTAAAAATTTGCAAGGTGTCAAATAATATTACTTCAGATAATTTAATATTCATCGAAGCGTGTTTGCAATAATAATTTTTTATTGTTTTACCTTTTACCGCATCTTTTGATTTAAATGTACGTAATAACTCGTTGTGATGTGTTAATATGTAAGGTCTAAAACTTAGTTTTATTGACTTAAACTTTTTTTTATAAACATGAAAGATTATAGAGTTGCCAAAACTAAGAAAATGCATACTAACTACTTGAAAAGGTGAATGTAGACTTAGGGTGCCTTTTGTATCACATTTTTAAGTAAAAAAACTGTTTTCAGAAAACTGTATGAAAAAAGCTTGATTTTTAAAAAATACATGAACGTTTGGCAAAAACTTAAAAAAACTACTCTATCCGTTCCCATTTAATTGTCCACTACGAAACTACGTGCAATTTTGACCGGCTTATAACTTGTATCAAAATTGTCGAAATGATTTTTTTTTAAAATCTAATCATAAAATTTAACATTTGAACTATATGATCAACTTTTGAAAATTTTCATTCCGACAATTTTGATACAAATTATTGGTCGGTCGAAATTACACATAGTTTCGTAGTAGATAATTAAATAGGAACGAAAGTAGTAAATTTTAACATATTGATTTTTCGCATTAGTTAATAACTTTTTGATTTTTCAATCAAAATAACTTTATAAGACATTTTTTTGATAAATTTTCAAAATATCATATTTAAACGAGCAAGTAACACGTCAAATATACAAATAAAATTTTAGTTGAGATAACATAAATATTCATTTAAATTATTAAAATGGTGGCGACAAATCTATCAAAATCTCCAAAATTTGTGACTTTTTCGTTTTTATCTTTTCTAGTTATATTCCTAAAAAAATATAGATTTTTAAAAGCTAAAAAAAACAGTGATACAACACGTGACTTTTTAAAATCAAAAAACACAAAAAGATAAAAAAAAAGTTTGATGCACTTATTTTAGTTTTTCTTTTGTGTCGTTCTCCGTTGAACGGCATATTGTACCGTTAAATAGAGAATCGTTTGATTATTTACTTTACATTTAGACCGTTAGATTTAAGAGTAGAATAATAATTTAAGAGCTTTTTTTTAATAAGGTTTTAGATATTACGGTTAAAATCTAATATAAAGTGATCAATGGTTCACGAATTAACAGTACAATGTGCAGTCAAACAGGCCGAACCCACTTATTTTAGTCATTCCCGCCAAAGATTCCATTTTAATACTGATTATTTTTAGTTTAAAATCATTTTTTTTGCCGCCAAATTACCCAAATTTATTTTCCACTCTCTCTCTCTCTACAGATACATACATATACATTATACATATATAATTCGAGTTCTCTAATGGAACAGCTTGATTAAACTCTTAAATTATGCAATTTAGGTAATTATTCACACTTTGTACTAATTATTTCTTTTTCATTTTTTTTTCCTTAAAAATTGATTTGATTTTAGTGCTGATTTTGTATCCTTCAAACCCCAATAGATGTATTTTAGTTCATTATTTACTATTTATAAAATTTCAGATTTATCATTTGCGCAATTAACTAATTCTGCTTAGAAATTTAATCTAATTTGCTTATTATTTAGTTAATTTTGGCCTATTTAAGCTTAATTTGCTTATTACACTCTCACTATCGCTCATTTTTTCGTTTCAATTGTTTTTATAGATTGATTTGCAGATTTTGTCTCCTTCAAACCCTAATAGATGTATTTTAGTTCAATGTTTATTTACTGTTTCTATAATTTCGCCTCATAATTATACATTTATACTATTTCAATTTCATCATATGCGCAATTAATCCAATTCTCTTATTATTTAGTTAAATTTGGTTTGCTTTTAGTGCTGATTTTGTCTCATTTAAACCATAATAGCTCTATTTAGTTTCAATTAATTCTGTTTTTAATTGGACTCGTAATTATACTGTTTTAGTTTCGTCATTTGCGCAATTAATCCAATTTTCTTATTATTTAGTTAATTTTGGACTATTTTGTCTTATTCAGCTTATTTAGGGTTAATCAGTGAAAACGACGCTTGTATAATAATTTACATGAATTTAATTTGTTATAATCTTACTATTGCTCCATTTTTTATTTTATAATTTGCATGAATTTAATTTGTTATAATCTCACTATTGCTCCATTTTTGTTTTATAATATACATGATTTTGTCTCCTTTCAAATCCTAATAGCTCTATTTTAGTTCAATATTTACTATTTCTAAATTCGCCTCATAATTATGCTATTTCTGATTTATCATTTACTTGATTAACTAATTCTGCCTAGGAAATTTCATCGAATTTGCTTTTTCTATAGTTAATTTTGGCCTATTTTGTCTTATTCTCCTCATTAGGGTTAATCAGTTAAAAACCTAAAACAAACGCTTATATAGTAATTTACATGATTTTGATTGGTTATAATCTCACTATTGCTCCATTTTTGTTTTAAAATTTCATGATTTTGTATCCTTCAAATCATAAGAGCTCTATTTTAGTTCAATTAATTCTGTTTATATTAAGATGACTCATAATTGTAGGATTTCAGATTAATCATGTACCCAATTAACTAAAACTGCTAAGAAATGTGATCCAATTTGCTTATTCTATAGGTAATTTTGGCTTCTTTTATCTTATTTAGAGCTAATCAGTTAAAACGGCGCTTATATAGTAATTTACATGAATTTAATTTGTTATACTCTCACTATCTCAATTTTAGTTCAATTAATTCTGTTTATACTATATTAAGTTGACTCATAATTGTACGATTTCAGATTTACCATTTACTCAATTAACTAAAACTGCTGAGGAATTTGATCCGATTCATTTCTTATTTAGTTATTATTGGCCTGTTTTTATCTTCTCCTTATTTTGATGTTATCAATTATATAAAGCTTATGAAGTAATACAGTTGATTTTTCTCGCTTCACAATTTTTCAACGTAAATTAAACAGAAAATGACTGAAAGCAAGATTAACATAATTTAAGGAGCTCTTTGAAAGTTTAATCATGAGGCGTTAGCTAATGGGGTTTTATGAGCAGTTTGTGTTACATTACTTTAGTTAGTGTTTTTTTTTTTGATAAGCAGTGGATATTATTTTTTACTCATATGTATTATGGCAATTCTAATTGTGGCCTGTTACAATGTTTTCTGGTTGTAGCTAGTTTTGGAGTTGATTATCGGTTCAAACTACAGAATTTGCTACCATGGAAGTTGTTGGAACACAAAACTCACGAGACGTAAGACTTACGCTATTAATTATATGCGTAATTCTGGTTAAAGTATCGTCTACTCATAGTTGTAGCTTCAATTTCGAAACAGGAGCCATCCATGTCTGTAGGAGTTAATTGGGATTTTTTACCCTGTATTGTTGCGTTTTTTTTGTTTACCATCTATTATCATTTTTCCTATTTCGTACCTCGTATTCGACTTTCTTTTTACTTTGAACTTTACCATCCAACTCTGGATGGAAAGCCAACTTTATTGGATGGAATAATAGCATAACATTGATGTTTTCCATCAATAATTGGATGGAAAAATTCAAAATTTAAGAAAAACAGGAATCTAAGGTACTAATCGGAAAAACTAACAATGTATGGTACTAATCGAGAAACAAGCAACAATACAAGGTACAAAATTGCTTAAAACCCATGTCTGTGGTTTCTCCTGTGTTTTGAATCTGTAGTTGATCCATATGGTTCCATATCTTTTTATTTTCTTTATCTGAATTTGTGACAATGGAGATTGTTGTTTTGATAATTATGGAAACACAGTGTCGCCTTCGAAAAGGTCAAAGTACTACCCAGATAGTAAGAGCTTATTTACGCTTTTACGCTTTATTTTAATTACGATATCGTGTACTTACAGCTGTGGCTTCTATGCTGAAAAACGTGCCACCCATGTCAGCAGTTTACTCAATGTTTTCATTTTGTAGTTAATCCATACAGTTCGATGTTATATTTCAATGAATTTGTGGCAATTGAGATGATTGTTTTAAAAATTATGGAATATACTACATAGGGGTTGCCTTGCCTTCAAAGTTCTCTGGTATTTAGAACTTTTCCACATTACATGCGAAAAGGTATGGTTGAAATACAGATCTTATACAGCCCAAAAAGTTATATACAAGTTTTGTGGACAATATCATGTCGTTGTAGCATCTAGTTTCACCTGAAGGTATTTTATAAAAAAATGTTTTCTGTGATGTTTTGAAGTAATGTAATACCCATGGTTCCTTCTCATTCTTATATGATATTAATGATTCAAGAAGATTTCTATCAGGTCAAATAAATGGACCTGGGATAGTGTAGGATACTATAGTCTCCTTTCATTTTTTTCCTCCATAAACCATATGATTATGTTCTAAGTTCTAACAGCAGCTTCATCGTAATATCTCAGAGAGTTAGTAATGAAAGTGTTGGTTTCGTTAATGAATTTCAGGATCGGACAAGTGTTTGTCGAAGTTTTGACAGCACTTATCACCCATGTAGTCAATCAAGGAAGATATCGATTGGAGTCATGGCAGATTCCATGGTGAAATCAAAACCGAAAAGTGCAAACGAAAATGAAGCTTCCGTGCCTATAATTGAGAAACCTTCCAAAAAGATAAGCTCAATCAAAGATATGAAAGAAAAAGAACGATCTGAAGCTAGTTTTAAAGTTAACCAAATTGAAAAAGAGCAAAACACTTCCCCAAGGGTCTCAACCAAATCAACCCACCCTAGAAAACTAACTTCGGAGGAAAAATTTCCGGAGTTTGGAGGAAAAATGGAGCGAGACGAAGAAGAAGAGAGAGATGGAACAAAAAAGTTAACTTCTGCAACTGCAAATGAAGTTTTCATGCCAGAAAAGGAAGCGGCGGAAGATAAAGCTACTGGGGTAGAAGATAAGAGGCAAACGTTAAAAAAGAAGATTTGGGAGATATTTGGAGCTAACTCGGCACCAAATAAGCAACCTTCTCAGAATCCTGAAATGGGTGGAAATGACTCAACTCCAGAGCCAGAAATTTATCAGAATAACGAAGCTGCAGTTAAGTCTAAGAAAAAATCCGATACAATAGAATCTGATTCTCAGGGTTCTGATCATTCCCCTAAAAGAGCAGTGACTCGTTCATATATCAGAAAGAAAGGTGTATCTAAAGCGCCGGCAACCAAAACCAGGGATGTGAGTAAGTTGACTTCTGCGAAGAAAAACTCAGAGAAGAATATATTTTCTTTTAATGAAAGACAGTTTGAAAAGCCGTATTATGATCTTACTAGTGGCTCTCCAAAGTCCAATGGAAAGAGCTTAGGAAGCAAGGGTTTAAAATCAAAGGCAACTGATATGAGTAAAAAGAGTAAAGGTCCAGAGAAGACACCACGAATTAGGAATAGCATGAGAAGTTATCGAAAGTCTACTCAGAACCATAGTGTGTTTGGTACAGAGAACGGAAACAAGGAAAATGGGTCATCTCTCTTATCAAATAAAAACAAGGGTTCTAAGGCACAAGCCTCTAGGTTCAGCTTTGAAAAGCTCTTGGAAGATAATGTTCAACCAGAATCAGACATCAATAAAATAATTGAAGGTGCCCCCAGAGCATCTTTATCCGCAAATAAAGTGAGAAATTCTCAAAGTTCCCCTTCACGGAAAAGTAGTCGATTCGTTGGTATAGATAATGGTAACCATGAAAATGAATCCTCTCTCTTATCTGCTACAAAGAGAGTGGAAAAGGGTTTTATAGCAGATGTAGATACGAGAAAAACAACCAAGGGTGCGGAGAAGAACTCATTAATTGGAAAGAGAACAAGATTTTATCAAAATCCCCATCCCGAGAAATGTAACAGACTTGCTGATGCAGGTAATGAAGAACGGGAAAGAGATTCGTCTGTTTTATTTAAGAAAAATCTGGCTAATATTAGCCAACAAAAAAATCCACATCATTGGGTCCAACAGGAAGACTTTGGTGCTTCCCCTTTTAGGAATGATACGGATCCACGTTTAGATCTCCAGAGCCCAATTTTTGAGTTTAAAGCACCTGCCAAAGCATTTTCTCCTGGCATTTGCAGTAGTCCAGTGGCCTCGAAACTGGATAAATATACGCCGGGTGTAGGGACCAGAACATTTGTATCCTTGATGCTTTTAATTCAATATATATTCAATGTTCTGTGTTGTATATTTAGCTTTGATTAGTGCTTCAAGCCTTTATCTTTCCCTTAACATATAATAAAAGAACGAAGAAGAAGAAGCTGAAGATTCTCCTCTTACGAAGTCCCCACCCACAATGGCAGAGCAGGATTCTGAAGATGAGATGAATATATCATCTCCCGAGAAAATGGATTCTGAAAGCTCTAGAGAAGGTTAAATAAAAGTTCATTCGTTTTATAGAAGTTATTCATCAGTCATCCTCGTTAGATATTTTAGAAGTATTGACGATATAACTTAAAAGTTCTACAATAGATTAAAGATGGATACCAGTTTTATCCTTATCTTCCATTTTTGAACTTGCTTATGACAAAATTGAGAAGTATTTCCATCATTTTCATCTATGGCAAGAGAACGATACTTTCTGCCATTTTTATTACTATATTTCTCAAATTTTATTATTATTTTGTACAGTTCTTGTGAATACGTTAGTTTTAGTGGGTAAGAATGTGGAAGTACGGGAAAAGTTGTAATTCCTCTATGGTGCATTGAGTAGTAATAAAACTATTCATTTTCCTAGTGTACCACTGATTTGAACTTTTTGGGTTTCCTTAATTCCAATACGAGAAACTCTAAAAAAAATAGTTTCCTTTTAAATAGTTACCAGTTAATAGTATTTGAACCTGTTGAAGTGTTTCCTTCAAAGTATACATCAAACTCCATCTGAATAAATGTTGTGTGGATCATCTAATAACTTTAAACTCATTAGTTGCAACTAGGGCGGAATCAGTAACCCACTGGAAGTCTGGAGCTAGTCTAGTGGGTCAGAACCTGCACTCTGAAGTAGTAGGTGCAGGGTTTGAGACGGGGTAGGTGTGATAGCCTTTGACTCGCTTTAATAAGAGTTTCAAAAAGAACTAGGTCGGAATCAGTTGTTCTTTCATTACCTATGTTCTCATCCAATTGTCTTAATTTTCTTAGTTTCTTTCGAAACAATAGCAATTGATTCCCATGAACACGTGCAGATTGGGCAACAGAAGCTAGCTCTTCTGATATTGGCATCACAGAGAATCCACAATCTGGTCTTTACCCAAATAAAAGATCAAGGAGCCAAGAGAAATTTGAATTCAGACGCTTTAGCCCCATATTAGTTTCTCCAGAAGGCACTTACTAATTGACTTGATTTGATTATGTTTTCCTCTATCATTTTCGATTACTGTTTTTTCTTTAAGGTTGATATAGTACTTTCATGGTTTGTATATTTCAAGATAATTATTTTACAATTTTATGGACAGATGTGGAAGACAATGATGGATCCCAGGCATCTCCAGAGATCAATGAAGAGAATGGATTATCCAGGTATTTTTTTTTTGTCTAAATGAGCATCTATCGCGAAACCTTTAAATGGTAAATTATATATGTTGAATAATAGAACAATGTAGAAACTTGAGAAGATTCTAGCTTTTGTTAAAAGTTGCTAAATGCTTCTAGCAACAAGTAATAAATATGTGTGGTGTTAGTTGGCAGTAGCATTTAGTGCGGAATTCTGTAGAAGCTTAACCAGCTTATATAAGGCTGCTTATGTACTCAATTATGAGATTAACAAATATAAATATCATTCTACATATCTCTAAAATCTAACATGGTATCAGAGCAATTTGATCCTACTTATTAGATTCTACCAAATTCCGCTTATATGGCGGGCGGCACTAGCCGCCCGACCACCATATTACTACCTTGTTCACAGCCTTAATTGCTGTTTTTTCTCCCTCTTTGGCGGCCTTAATTGCTGCATTTTATCCTTGGTTAGCAGCCTTAATTGCTGCATTTTATCCTTGGTTAGCGGCCTTAATTGCTGCATTTTATCCTTGGTTAGCAGCCTTCATTGCTGCAATTTTCTCCTTAGTTAGCGGCCTTAATTGCTGCTGCTTTTTCATCTTATTTGTGGCCTTAATAGCTGCTGTTTTTACCTCCCTTCTGCAGCCTTCATTGCTGCTCTTTATCTCTTCTATTACAGCCTTCATTGCTGTTACCTATCTGGTTCTCGAGCAGCCTTCATTGCTGCCATTTTTTCTTATAATACAGCCTTCATCGCTGCTTATTTTACTCCAGCCTTAACGCTGCCGGTCTTCCTTGTTATCAGTCGCTTTACTATCCATTCAAGGATGTCTGGTATCATTACGACCGCGCAGTCCGAAGAGTTTAAGGAGAAGATTGGGTTTAGCACCGAAATGTTTCAAAGATTAACGTCCAAGCTGGTATTTTTTTTTTCTGTCTAAATGAGCATCTATCGCGAAACCTTTAAATGGTAAATTATATATGTTGAATAATAGAACAATGTAGAAGCTTAGGAAGATTCTAGGTTTTGTTAAAAGTTGCTAAATGCTTCTAGCAACAAGTAATAAATATGTGTGGTGTTAGTTGGCAGTAGCATTTAGTGTGGAATTCTGTAGAAGCTTAATCAGCTTCTATAAGGCTGCTTATGTACTCAATTCTGAGATTAACAAATCTAAATATCATTCTACATATCTCTAAAATCTAACAAAATATATTTGTAATTCCTAATGACGTTTTAACTTTACTCTTTCTTTTCTCAGTGCCATTTCCCTACTGGCTTTAGCTTTACGACGTGTCGAAGGCAAAATAAGAACAATTACTAGCAAGAAATCTACTGAAGTACTGATGTCTGTTGCTGAAGAAGTGCATTTACAGATTCACAATGCTGAATTTCAGTTTGAAAGAGATGTGTATGTGCTTTATGTTTAAACTTTGTCCATGAAGAACTTTTATTTAGAAACAATATTATTAATTAGATCTTTATATCTGTTTCAGGGGCAAGCTAACTAGTCTCAACAAATCACAAAGAAAACATTTAGAGACTGAACTTGAAGGTAATAGGAGAATAAAACCTTCTAATTTTGCTCAGTGTCTGAGCTAATCAGGTTTCCCAGATCTGAATATTCTCCCACCTTATATTACCTTTTTTCCTCATAAATTACATCTCCAGGAAACCTTCCAATTATGACGCAGCGTTAGCTAAGGAAGAACGTGACTAGATATCGTTCTAGTAGACGCAATGAAGATATCGTTCTTCGGACGCAAAGAAATCTGGAATCCACCAGAAAAATAACAAGTATTCTCCTAGAAAGAGAAACTCTAAATTATATTTTATTTTGATAGAAACTTTTTTGTGTCCTTTACATCATGAACCAAAGGCCTTTATATAGGCTAACAAGAATGCAAAAGGTCCTAGAAGTAGTAAATCCAAGAATGTAAAACAACTTATGTTACATGAATATAGACAGATCATGAACAGACTCATGATATGGACTTAATATTCATGTACCACTTTATTAATGTTCATGTATCCTACATCAGTCTCTCCTTCTCTGAGAAGAACTCGACCTCGAGTTTAGAGTAGGAATAGCTATTGACGGTGGGGCATGATAATCGAACAGGTCTTGAACATTGAAAGTTTTAGAAATAGCATAATCGCTAGGAAGATCAACAACATAAGCATTTTCATTAATCCTCTTCAAAACACGCACAGGCCCAATCTTCTTCTGTTTGAGCTTGTTGTAGGTCCCAACAGGAAACCTTTCCTTGCGCAAATGTACCATTACCATATCACCAACCTCAAAAGTCTTGCTCCGACGATGGAGATCAGCTGCAGCTTTGTATTTTGTAGTTGATTCATGTAACTTTTTTCGAACATCAGCATGTATATCCGCCACCTTTTCGACCATATGATCAGCTACAATAGTCATACCAGGGAGTCTAGGAAGAGGAATCAAATCCAGAGTATGCAGAGGAGGACGAACATAAACAATTTCGAACGGAGATTTTCCAGTCGAACGATTTGGCATGGTGTTGAATGCAAATTCAGCTTGGGAAATAGCAAAATCCCACTGCCTTGGACTATCTTGACATAAACTTCGTAGAATGTTCCCCAAGGTACGATTCACCACCTCTGTTTGACCATCCGTTTGCGGGTGACAAGTCGTGCTATACTTTAAAGTCGTGTCCAATCGCATCCATACTGTTTTCCAAAAGTAGCTCAAAAACTTGGTGTCACGATCAGAGACGATGGTTTTTGGCACACCGTGAAGGCGAACAACTTCACAAAAAAATAAATGAGCAATATGGCTAGCGTCATTAGTCTTTCGGCAAGGAATAAAATGCGCCATTTTCGAAAACCTGTCCACGACCACAAAAATAGAATCCATGCCTCGTTGTGTTCGAGGAAGTCCGAGAACAAAATCCATAGACAAATCCTCCCATGGAAACTCAGGAATGGGAAGCGGAGTATATAAGCCAGTATTTTGAGCTTGCCCCTTCGACGTCTGACATGTATAACATCGTTTCACATACTTTTCAACATCCTTTTTTAGTTGCGGCCAGTAGTAACGAGATTCCACCAAGGCGATACTTTTGTCTCGTCCCAAATGTCCACCTAAACCACCACAGTGACTCTCCCGAATAATGTGCCCTCGCAGCGAACCACGAGGAATGCAGAGGCGGTCCTCGTAGAACAAAAACCCATCTTGTATTTGAAACTTACCCACGGGTAAAATATCTGATTTGCTTTTTTTCCATATATCTTTAAAATCTTCATCATCATCATAAAGGTCTTTCAAATATTCAACCCCAGAAACATCACTTTTTGCCATAATCAATAAAGAAGCCCGTCGACTCAACGCATCAGCCACTTTATTGAGTTGCCCCGACTTATGTTTAAGAGAAAAAGTAAACCTTTGGATGTAAGCAATCCACCTCGCATGCATTCGGTTCGGTTTAGTAGCATTTTGAAGATATTTAAGGGCTTGATGATCACTATTAAGAACGAAAGCTCCTTGAATCAAATATGGCTCCCAATGGTACAAACACCTCACAACCGCATACAATTCTTGTTCGTAAGTTGTCCATTTTTGTCGAGCTTCACTAAGTTTCTCGCTAAAGAAGGCTATGGGCCTACTCTCTTGAGAAAGAACGGCTCCAATTCCGACACCGGAAGCATCACAGTCAACTTCGAATACTTTCCCAAAATCAGGTATAGCTAAAATAGGCGCTGACGTCAACCTCTCTTTTAAAAGCGTGAAACTTTCCTCAGCCTCCTCGGTCCATATAAATTGTTTTTGTTTCATGCAGTCGGTAATAGGGGCAGCGATAGAACTAAAATTCTTTACAAAACGTCTGTAGAAGGTCGCCAAACCGTGGAAACTACGAACCTGTGTGATAGATTTAGGGGTAGGCCACTCCTGAATGGCTCTCACCTTTTCCTTGTCAACTTTAATCCCGTCGGCGCTAACAACGAACCCCAAAAAGATCAAACTATCCGTCACGAAACTGCACTTCTTGGAGTTTATGTATAATTTATTTACTCGTAGAACTTCAAAAACTTCTTGCAAGTGTTGTAAATGTTCTTCGTTATTACGACTATATATTAGGATATCGTCGAAATAAACAACAACAAACTTTCCGAAAGGTTGGAATACCTGATTCATCAAGCGCATAAAAGTACTGGGTGCGTTGGATAATCCAAATGGCATAACAAGCCACTCATATAACCCATCTCGCGTCTTGAATGCAGTTTTCCACTCATCGCCAGGACGAATTCGAATCTGGTGATAACCACTTTTCAAGTCGATTTTTGAAAATACTTTCGAACCGGCCAACTTATCAAGCATATCATCTAGCCTCGGTATAGGAAATCTGTATTTTACAGTAATCTTATTGATAGCTCGACTATCGATACACATCCGCCAACTTCCATCTTTCTTGGGTGTCAACAAGGCGGGCACCGCACACGGGCTCATACTCGTCCTGATAAAACCCTTTTGCAGCAAATCATTAACCTGATCTTGGAGGATCTGGAATTCCTTCGGGCTCATCCTGTAATGTGGCAGGTTTGGTAAGCTCGCACCGGGAACAAAATCAATCTCATGTTGAATATTTCTCATGGGGGGTAATTCGGTTGGCAATTCGTCTGGCAGGATCTCTCTAAACTCAGATAATAACGTTTTAACACATTCCGGCATACCCACACTAGAATCTTTTTGCTCTTCACCTTTGATCACCAAAGCATAAGCGTGTCTCGTCTCCTTCACTTCTCTAACAAAATCTGACACAATCAGAAAAGAATCGACTTTGGTAGTTGGAGAAGTCGTAACTCTTCCTTCACGCTTCATAGGGGCCAAGACAATCTTTTCCTTATTTTTGTAAAAAGTAAAAGTATTATCTTTTCCTCTATGAACTGTGTTCAAGTCGAACTGCCATGGCCTACCCAACAACATGTGACAAGCATCCATATCGACAATGTCACATAATACCTCGTCTTTATACTTTGAGCCAATAGAGAAAGGAATCACGCATTGTTCTGTCACCTTCGTTTCACCGACCTCTTTAATCCAACCAATACTATAGGGGGAGGGGTGTCTTGTCGTTGGAAGTTTCAACTTCTCTACCATAGTTCTTGACACAATATTCTCGCTGCTACCTCCATCAATGATTAAATCGCAAACGCGTTGGTTAACAGTACAACGAGTTTTGAATATGTTGTGCCTCTGAACATCCTCTTTGCGCGGAGTATACATCAAGCGTTGCACAACAAGTGATAAACCTTCGTCTTCATGGATCCACTCGGATGGATCGTCTTTCTCCAAGTTCTCAATTCCTTCTTCTTGTTCCCCACTCTCGTACCCATGTTCGACTAAATTGGCAGCACGTCGTTGAGGACAATTATTAGAGTAGTGCCCAGTTTTATTGCAACGATAACACTTGTCAGCTCGTGCCGGAGCATAAATGTCTTTTTGAGAACCTGAGCTGCTTGCACCATATTTAGTATTAGTCTGACTTTTCCAATGTGGTTTATTTTGACTTTGAGTAACCTGGTTGTTGTTTACTTCAGTTGAAGGGTTTCCTTTAGCTGACTCGACATGATCGGGGACCGAAGAAGTATTTCTTACAAAAGTCTGGTTTCGAGAACCCCCGGATCTGGCCAATTGCATCTCAACCCTTGTAGCTAGCTGAATTGCATCTTGCAAAGTATGAACCGGCTGCATATTAACAGGATTTTGTAGATTGGTACGCAGGCCATTGACAAACCGTGCCACTAGTTGACCTTCTGTCTCGGGTAAATCATTTCGGGAAGAAAGCCGCTGAAACTCGGAGGTGTACTCATGGACAGATCTAGCTCCTTGTTGACATCTCTGGTATTGATGGAATAAAACTTGGTCGTAATCTGGAGGGAGAAAACGGGCTCTCAATAGTTGCTTCATCCGATGCCAAGACCGTACTCTGTTTTTGCCTTGTCGTAACCGTGACAACTGCAATTGTTCCCACCAAGCAGAAGCACCACTTTTCAATTTGTACGCAACGAGTTTTACCTTTTTCTCCTCCTCAATATCCATGTAATCAAAAAATCGTTCAACTTTGCTTAACCAGTCCAGAAAATCTTCGATATTCAGCTGTCCATTAAAGGACGGCAAATCCATCCTCATACGGTAATTATTAGGGCGAGTGTCTTCTCTGGGAGTTTCATACATCGCCGCTTGCTCGAGATCATCGTCACTGGAATCGTCATCGTAAGTCTGATAATGCCAAGGGCCTCCTTGTTGTCTAAAACGGTTGTTTGGTCTGGGCTCACGAACTCCTTCCCTTTGACGGGGATTAGGATCTTCATTAGGATTCGGTTCGCCACCTGCATTCGGTCCACCGCCTGCAGCACCATTGAGGTTCATTCGCCCTAAAAGACCAAGTATTTGATCTAGTTGTTGTTGTTGTCTTTCTTATTGTTGTCGCTGAGTCTCGATCGCATTCATTACAGCTCCAATATCAAACCCCTGACTTCCGTCATTCTGGTTTGAAAGATTTCCTCCACCGCCGTTGGTCATCGAGATTAGGGACAACCTGCTCTGATACCACTTGACGCAGCGTTAGCTAAGGAAGAACGTGACTAGATATCGTTCTAGTAGACGCAATGAAGATATCGTTCTTCGGACGCAAAGAAATCTGGAATCCACCAGAAAAATAACAAGTATTCTCCTAGAAAGAGAAACTCTAAATTATATTTTATTTTGATAGAAACTTTTTTGTGTCCTTTACATCATGAACCAAAGGCCTTTATATAGGCTAACAAGAATGCAAAAGGTCCTAGAAGTAGTAAATCCAAGAATGTAAAACAACTTATGTTACATGAATATAGACAGATCATGAACAGACTCATGATATGGACTTAATATTCATGTACCACTTTATTAATGTTCATGTATCCTACATCAAATTATCTTCAGCTCATGGCAGAAACGGAACATAGAATACTTATCTGGGTTCGTAATCTTAAAGCTTTTTTGATTGCCCTACATCCAATTATAAGTTATCCAACACAATGACCCCTTCTTTTACCACTTTAGTTACTGAAAGCGTAGATTTTTATGTTAGTTGCTTTGGCCTGATTCATATTTAAGGTTGCAAGCAAATAGTTAACATACTCATTGCTCTGTCTATGTTATCCATCTTGTATAAAAGAACTTTTTGAAAAAGGAAATACTGACACTTTTAGCCTCAAAAGTTTAATTCTCCTGTTTGGGTGGGACTTCAGTGGTCTTGTCTTTGTTTATTGTAGCTATCACATTTATTGCTTATTCACAGAGAACTATGATCTCGAATTCTCACGTGTCTTTTGTTTTTACTTTGCAAAATTTCCAGTGTTTTTCAAGAGTATGCCATTGGCTTAACTTGCAAAATTTTAAATGGCTACATGTCCCCCAAACTACTAATGTCAGAAGAGGAAATTTATAGACCTTTTAAGAGTTTTATCCAAAAAAATCTAATGCAGAACAACAAGAGCAACTGAAAATTATATATCAGAAGTTCAAAGCAGATGTTAGTCAGCATATCCAGGGCAACAAGAGCAAAGTTGAAGTGCTACAGGGGCAGGAGAAAGAGCTTCGGCTTTTCCTGGCGAAACAAAGTATGTCGTATCTCTCTTTTCAAAAGATATACATAACCCTCTTATCGTTTCAGCAAAGTTGAAATTCGTAATTGCCAAGTTGTGATACTAGTTTCCATACCTTCTCATTTTTCTAATTATTATTTGACGGATCTGCCCATCCTTCTGTATCTTGTTTTCTCTTCTATTTTGGATTACCTTATTTTGAATTTAACTGTGTCCCTGTATTGCCGTACAAACATTAAATAATGCAGGACTGGGAATATTTAAACACAAACAAAGTATTGACGAGAGAAAAAACGATAAGAGTGATAAAAGGGAATTAAGTCTAAGCTTAAGAGTTAGATAAAACTCTGTATTTCATAGAGATATCCAATAATCAGAGTCTGTGCTGTAGCAGCTAAGGACTATTAATAATAGTCTAAAGAAACCCTAAAATCCTAATCCTTCATGGAAGGAAACAATTCTGGATATGCCAAACTAATTAAAAAGGAAACACTTAAAAAGGAAACACTCAAAAGATGAAAAATAACAATTAATTAAATAGTATTATGCTCCTGCATCATTAAATTTAATCCATAGTGATTAGTTTTGGTCCAGTTACTTAAGTGCTATGTAGACATTTAGTCACTCTCATTTACTAGTGCAATGCAATGATTAGTTCTATGCATTTTAGAGTGATCAAATGAGGCATTCATTCTGATAATCTTCTGTGGTACAAGAATGTCAGCCATATATATCATGTGCCAATGTACCTGTATTTCACCAGTTATTAGTAGATAACGGTAAACGTATAGAACTTGCCAGCCTAATGTGACCTTATGTAGATGTTTTAGACATCTAGATTGAGAATATGAACTTATGGAGGTAGCTAGGAGTAATATAAGTTCAAAAGTGGTACCTATTGGGCATTATTTGTTTCACATTTAGTTGGTTCTTAAAATGTTTTTATTTGAACAACTGGCATTCTGTTTCATACATTTTTCAGTCATTAATATGGGAGATTATGTCATTGTTTCGTTCAGTAACATAAGCACTTTGTATTTCATAAGCACATTTTTCAAAGTCAGGTTATTAGTTACTAATAACTATTTATGATTCCAGAAGCATCACATAATGACGTCCTCAAGCAGTTGGAAAAATCTATTCAGTCCACAATTGGTGATGCAGAGACAAAAATCTCTGATGTCCACAAGGTAAGCTTATCTCCTTTAGAACTCTTAGTGCAATTGCATATCAAATGAGAAATCCTTAAGATATATCATATATGATTCAACCTTTTGCCATTGGCAGAATTCTAGTTGTTTTTAACATGTTTTGCCTTTTTGGATTCTTAAAATAAACAGTGTGAAGTGTGACTCTCCGGATGTATAATCTTGACAAACTTTGGTTTAGCTCTGAAGTGAACTCAACCGCAAATTTCACATTTGGGTTTGGATTATCATGTACCTGTAAAAAAGATGACTTTATTTATATGCTTTTCCCAATAAATTTGAGAAATGATTTGTGTGGTGTTTGTTGAAGACTTGCATTTCATATTTTTTTTATCATTTCCAATTCCATAATGCCAAAATTTTGGCAGTACTACCTGCTGCTATTTACAGACTCGAAATAAGCACATAGTTCATATCTACTTTTCACACTGCAAGCTTTCAAATACTAATGTTTCCAAAAGCAAGCTTTAGCATTAACCTTTCTTTTTCTTCTGGACACTGTAAGATTGTGATGAACTGCTGTTATCTTCATGACACTAGGATTAGTTTGTGACTACTAATGCTCATGTGATTATCAGATAATGTAATGTCGTTGTTCATTGCAGATGGGGAGAGAGAAGATGCATCAGTTGAAACAGGATTTAGGAAAATGTTTCAAGGAGGGTAGACCAGATCATTAATAGAATAGAAGTATATAACATCGATGATAGGTCAAGAGTACTGCTGGGGACTCTTGATTGTAAATGTTAGACTACGTATGAGCTGTGATTATATAGGGTTTTTTTCCCTCTTTACTCTTTCGAATACTATGTAACAGGAACCCTATCCGGTTCAATACAAAACTTGTAGTAGCTGTTGTTTTGGGTAAATTTGTTTGATAGCAAAATTATTACTTATGAAGACATGATTCTTGCATTTGTTTGCTGTGTTCACACGCACCCTCTTCTATACTCTTTGTGAGAGGGGATTATGGAATTAGAATAAATTGTGAAATTAGGATGTAGGACCTTAATTCTCCTCTCAAATAGGGTATGTGAACGAGCTGAGTTGTACACAATTAATTCTAATAAATGCCATGAAATAATTTCATCTTGTCTTTCGTTTATAATTTTTTTCTCAGTTTCTGGGCAGTATGAACATGTATTTACAACCCTGCACTTTTGATAGTCTGTTATTGTTACAGTGCAAGGCTCACCAAAAAATTGGTTTGAAAACTATAAACACACTTAAAAACGAGGTACATACAGAAACGGGATTTTGTTGCAAAATTGATATGGCAGTTTTATTTATTTATTTCACCAAGAGAGGTTCATGGGCAAGCGACCCCTCCACTTCGAGTTTATAGATGTCAAATTTTGGTGGCTTGATAAATGTCAGATTCTAGAGAGGAAAAATGCAGATATCCCTTTTCATTCCCATAAACGCGTATAATCATGTTAGATGCTGATTCAACTTTAAGTGAACCTTTAATTTTAAGGAAAACAGTTAATCATATAGTATGGGTATACAAACTTTACAAGGAACTTCAAGTTTGGAATTCTAGGCTCAGAATGACACCCTTGTGATATGATTAGTTCCTAATACCCACGACATGCATAACAGCACAAGGCAATGGTGAGCCAAATATCGACGTATATACAGTACCCTATTGTACAAGAATAACAGAAAATCAATATACCAAATTCACAAAGGAAATAAAAAATAATCGTAGTATGATCCTTAGTCTGCCAAGAAGTCAGAATGCTTAAAATTGTAACAGTAACGTTGTAAAAGAAAATCTGAAAACAAATAATGAACTCTATAGAAGATGTGATATCTAACTAAAGTTCACACTTTTTATGGTGTCAGAGACAGTACATACTTTCCAAAACCTAACATGAGTTGAGTAGATTTACACTAGAACAAAATATACACATGAATGATAAGTTTTTGACCGATTATAAATTTAAAACAAAAGGCTGGAGATCTTTGGCCAGTAACTAGAGAAATGCAATAAGAAGATATTCTTAAATCTCAATAGCAAAAGCTATGCAATCTCAGGCTGGAGATCTTTCGAATACTTATTTTTTGCAGTACTAGGTTGAGTGGTCTGTTCTCCTTGTACACCACCCCTTAAGTTAAGATCTGATAAAACATTACATAGCGATTCATCAATTCTGAATTTCTCCTTTTCCTTCGTCGAACTATTCACCTTAACTGTGGAAGTTGAATTTTGCGAGATGTCACTTCCAATTTCCAATTCTAATTTTTTAAATTCATCTTCTATGTCTTCATCCTCGATCCCTGTATATGATGAAGTTGATTCTGCAAAAAGTAAAGAAAACTTTAATACTGTATGAACACACACTTATTAGAGAGCAGTTTAACTCTGCAGTCAGAACCAGAATTATCTAAAGAAAATGTAACGCGAGGTTTCAAAAAGGGATAATAACAGGGTTACCTAAAACGTTTTGGACTTGTTTGTGAGAATCAATGGTCTCTTCAAGTTCATTTAGACAGTGCTCCACTTCTTCGATGCTGACACTGTTTTCTTTTATAGCCCGTGCACCAATTTGGATTGCTTCAGAAACCTGCCAATTAGACAGATAAAAACATAATCATATCCGATCCAGATATCTAAGTCATAATAAAGCTACAAGCTCGTGCAGTTGTTATCCACACTGTAGTATACTCTTTTGAGTGTGTTTTTAAGATTAGTCAAGTTGGTAGAAAATAAACCAATTTTGGGCAACATATTTGACTATTAATCCGCTTAACATGGCACTATGGAAAGAAATATTTATCCGTTCTGATGGAAATAAGTAGGTCTTGTAAGAATGCATATTCCTAAGTGTAAAAGAAAAATAACAAGTTTGCTCTCTACCAACCTTATTAGTGGACTCAGCATCTGAAATGGCTCCAAGAACCTCCTCCACTCTGTCCAAAAGTGTTGAACATTTTTCTCTACTTTCAGAAGCTAATTTAATTTCCCTTGCATGCTTCAGTGCAACTTTTTTGTTCCCAGATTGTAAAGAAGCTAAAGCTGATTTCCTAGACCTGTGCAACAAACATTTATTTATCGCACACACAAAAAACGTAAAGCAGTCAATCATACTTCTTAGCAAACATTCTTCCTTAGTATTTGTAAAGAGTGTAGGATATCATTAATAAAATGTAAAATGTAGGATACCAGTTCAAATCATCTTCGGTAATTATCTAGTTAAAACTTATGTGGTATAGTCTCCATATCGTTGCAAAAGAAAAGAAGTGCTAATCCTAAGATAGTAGCACAAAAGAAGTATAAAGTTTAAATATAATTACTTTTCCCAGCGCTGATTAATCAAGTCAAGCTGCTGATGAAGCTGTTCTGCAGTTGAAACCAGATGCAAAACATCGTAATCAAGACCACTGATACTAGAAACTGCCTGAGAAGAAAGAGAGACTTTTACACCCTGCAAAGATAGATCATAATACTTATCAACATTTAGATTTCACTTGCAAGTCGATATATAGAGAAAAGCTGCTGATGAGGACTAACTCGAAGTTACGCATTGATGACATCTTGTTAATTATTTCTAAGAAAGTTTTTAAAGACCGGAGAAAAAGATAGTTGTTAAGCTAGGAAATATTTGGTCTGACTGTCCGAGTTCCACAAGGTATGTTTATTGTTTTAGTGCAATTGCAGCAATTACTAATGCAGATTTACAAGTTTCAATCAAGATTTTTAGTAACAGTATCGAGTAAATTACTTGATAGCTTTTCTATATGATAAGAGTATAATTAGAATGTATAAAATACCTCCATAAAATCCTTTTTACTGATTGTCAGATGTTTTGCTTTGCCGCATCTAGATAAGTAACTTAAAATCACGGATGCTTCTTTAGACCCTCCACAAATTTCCTGGAACCTCCTCATAGTAACTATGCACGAAGAAGTCCAATAATTTTCAGATATAACTTTGACAACTTCAGCAGCTTTATCCTATATATTAAGCCCAAAAACATACAGTGAGAACAGGTTACAACATTTCGTATTTTTGTGTACGCAAAAGATCTATATAATCATGCCACGAAAAAAAAACTTAACGTGAAATAGGAAGATAATCAGATCATGGGAACTGAGAACTGAGAACTGAGAAAGTGAATACCAAAGGTCAACAAATCCTAACATATCTCAACATGTTTTGACTTTTTTGTACTTGACTGGCAACACATGAAAATACTCCATACATACACGCACATTCTTGAATTTTTCGCAAGTAAATGCTTAGATCAACCACCCCAATTTGAATTTGTTTATATTCACAACCTTTTATAGAACAATGTAACTTGAAATGCGAACAAAAATTGTATGGAATATGGATTACCAGAAAAGCAGAAACATAATGGAACAAGTAAGTTAAAAGAAGTTATTAATCTACAAAGACTTCAAGTGGTGAAGAGTTTTCGATATCAGACATGTTTTGCTTCCAAACGTAACGGGGAAAGGGTAACCAAGTGCGTTAGCATAGAGGCATAACCTAATCACGTGCTATATATGCATATACTACTTTAGCTCCTTTTGTTAATTAAAAGCACCCAGACACAACTGGCTTCTAGCAATAATTAAAGAATAAAATACCTCAACGGACCTTCAAAAGTGGCAATAGAATCAGATTATCTTCCATGAGATTTCCTTGAACCGAGGATTTAGATAAACCCACCACACCAACTATTCTTTGTATAATCTGGAAAAGTCGGCCACTTGCCGGATTCACTAGATCTTCACTTCGTAAGATATCACCTTCCTTATACATTTCATGCTACACAAGGAGTAAGGAAAGCTACATAAGAATATGTTGAACAAACAAAAAGAAGAAGAAAATCAAAGAACTATAATAAACTGCAAGAATTTATATAAATTTAACAAATGATAAGCAATTTCAGTTCACGCAAACAGAACCAAATTCAACAATGTACATGCTTGTTGTTGTCAACGCTAATTATAAGTATTTCAATGTCTTGACGTATGAAAGCCTTACGTAGAATTAAATATTTTCTAATAAGCATAGCAATCAAGTATGCAATAAAAAATTTGAAAATAATAATAATTTGAAGCTCTCACCAGAACATCATCAAGGCACAAAGGGGTTAAGCCTCCTCGGTTGAACCATATCTTGTTAACCTTCAACAGAGAAAATACCAAGTTTAACAAGAGTTGGGATAACACGGGGAAAAAAAGAGACCAAAAGTCTTCTTTTATGACATTGATAGCATTGTATAAGTACAGGGAAGCAGCTAAAAAACTAAATTCAGTTCTGTTTAATGGTTCTATGGTTTCACTCCATTATGATTTTCTTTTTCAAAAGTACATATGAAAAAGGAGTTGCACGAACTCATTTAACAAATGGGAAACTTGTTTCCAGACACTTGGTGCTCTTCATCCTGAAGGAGTTCCTGTTATTTCCTCACTAGCAAACAAGTCATGTCCAGTTACTTCTTTTAATCCTCATACTATCTATAAAGTTATAAACCAGAAGTACTCAAATTTAAGGTATTTTGACCACCATAGTATATTCATAATGACTTGCATTTTACGTTTGATAGCTTACTAATTTTTAAGAAGGGTTTGTTTATAACTGAAATTGAAGACTGATATAAGTAAAATTATAACCGTATATATCAAGTTTGGCTAAGATACAAGGTAAAAATTAGGGATTCCTAAAAAAAAGCTAATTTCACCAAATACTGAAATAGCTACCTTAAAAACCCTATTAACTGAAATATAAGTAAATTATAATTATATAATATAATAATAATAATAATAATAATATATATATATATATATACTACTGTCATGTAGATATATAAAAATTTGGCTAAAATACAAGGTGAAAATTAGGCTATTTAAGGAAACCTATTTAACCCAATTCTCAAATAGCTACCTTAAAAAAACCTATAACTGAAATCAGAGAAGGAACTAGGTGGGGGCAGTCGGGGGGCCATGCCCCTCATTTTGGAAAAAAACTAACGAAAAAGTAAATTTTTTCTATGTATTTTGATCAAAATCTTCAACTCTCCTCCCTATGACGAAAAAAAAAAACTCATACAGGGTTCGAAAAACTTTATATAGAAATTGGCCCCTCCTATTTCAGAATCCTGGTTTCGACACTGACTGAAATGAAGACCTATATAAGCAAAATTATATATATATATATAACAATTTTGGCATGTAAGGTGAAAATCAGACTTAGTACAGAAATCGTAATTTATTCTCAAATAGCTACCTTAAAAACCCTAAAACTGAAAATGAAGACTGATACAAGTAAACAATACACACACACATACATATCTATATATACAGAGAGAGAGAGGGAGAGGGACCTGGTGAGGGTCAATAATGAAAATATTTAAATGGGATGCGATTTTAATGATTAAAGTTTTCCAAAAAAGGTATTTAGGGAGCCAATCGGATCTCTGGCCGTTGAATCCTTTGAAACGTGCGGTTGAGATGATTTCGTCGTCCCAATCCCGAACCTCTCTCCTTATGTACTCCGATATACTCTCCTCCGACAACCCCGTTGTTACTACTACCATCTCTGATTGTCAAAACTAGTAGTGAATCACTACAGAATCATGATCATCTAATTATTTATATTGTTTTTATCTTTTTCTTTTCTTTTTGTTATCGGAACCTGGGGGTGTTTATGCAATTTCTAGGTAATGATTGGGTTATTTGTTGGAAACTACCTTTGGTGAAACCGAAAAAATAAGTGTGCCCGTCGCCAAATAACTGGTCACTCCGAAACTCACCCTAATTTTAACATGTTTAAATATCATAAACCTAAATTGCTAAAATGGAGAATTTACCCAATTCTCAAAAAACTACTTTAAAAACAACCCTATTAACTCAAAATGAAAACTGGTATAAAGTTACACTATAATTATTTAATTAATTATATATGGGCTTCAATACAAGATGAGAATTAAGGCTTTACTAAAAAACCCTAATTTAACCGAATTCTCAACTAGCTACCATAAAAACCCTATAACTGAAAATGATGTCGGATATACTACACAGTTTTATTAATTACAATAATATCATACTTAAAAAAACAAAATAAACTAATAACACTATTTATCCATGTTTAACAATTAAACGTTTTTTTAAGTCTTATCATTCTCTTTTTTTTATTCTCAACATATTTGTATCATAACTATACTAAATTTACATATTTTTATCGCACCACTATGCGTCGCACAAACAACGAAAAGAGTGGGGCACGATTACTGATATATAATATATATATATATATATATATATAGAGAGAGAGAGAGAGAGAGAGAGAGAGAGAATGGGACCTGGTGAGGGTCAATAATGAAAATATTTAAATGGGATGAGATTTTAATGATTAAAGTTTTCCAAAAAAGGTATTTAGGGAGCCAATCGGATCTCTGGCCGTTGAATCCTTTGAAACGTGCGGTTGAGATGATTTCGTCGTCCCAATCCGTAACCTCTCTCTTTATATACTGTTCTATACTACTATTACTCTCCTCCATCTTCTGATTATCAATTACTAAATCAAATACAGATTCATCTTCATTTTTATCCCCTTTTTCTGTTTTTCAGTTTTTATCTGAAATTTTATTTGAAATTTTCAGTTTTTTTTTTTTTTGAGAATAAGAAAAAATGAGTGTGGGTTTATATACGGAGAAGAAGATATTTTTTTACTGTATTTTATCTTGTTACATCCTGATTTTTGTTTAGGAACCGTAATTCGTGTTTATGGTTTGATCAAAGTGAAACCAAATCTCGGTTTTACTAAATTGGTTAATGTTAGTCGATCGATTGAATACTTTTTTAATTTACGAAAATTAGATGAAAATAAGACATAAAATGATGAGAGCAAAAAATGAACTTAAAACTTTGAGCTAATCAGAACAACCATTACACCACAACAACATTATTAGAAATTAACTAACTTATATATACAATTGTTAAGAATGTAATGATGTATTTTCAAACATTGATAGAGCGCTTTTATAAAACATATAATAACCTATATTTCTGCATAGTGAAAACCGAATTCGGATATATGTAAGTTTAATTAAAATTGATTTTTGTTGTGCGGTTTCTAGGGTTTTAATTTAAAATTCCAAATTAAGTGTTAAAATGTGTTTTTTTGGAAATTTATTGGTTTAAGTCCTCTACTTGGCATGTATAGATCTCAAAAAATTAACGAGAGTCAATTTTTTTTTTACCTCAATCGGACATCCGAGTCAAAAGTTATGAATTTTTAAAGTTTTACATAAACATATTCGCTAATTAAAAAATTATATACAGTCGATCGATCGGTGAAATTCACTAAAAAAATGTGTTGATTTTCGATCCAGGAGAAATTTTGAAATTTCACAGTAAAACCGTAAGTCATACTTACGGTCCGTAAAAAAGACTTATGGTTTGACTTAAGTCAATAACCGTAAGTCAAACTTATGGTTCGTAAGTCAGAAGTTCAGTTCGTAATTCTTTTTTACGGTTTGGATGTCAATAAAGATAAAATGTAGTCGAAAAATACAGGCTTTATGGAGAAGCATCGGTTAAATTAGTAGCATTAACAAGTTATGTAGGGACCATTTTTGAAACAGTCGCCTTAACCACCGTTGGATTATAAAATTGATGGTTAGATGGTCTTTTTCAATAACTAATTTATTTTTTCCATTTTCAACACATTAAAATTTAATAAATTAAAAACAAATTGTATAACACACTAAAAATCCAAATAAAAATATAAAATCATATGGGGACTAACCAAAACTTAAATAGTAATCAATTTTTTTAAAAAAATATATTAATTTGGGTCCTGTACCTCTTGACCCTACGCATTTTGAAAGTAAATCATCCTGGATTTTTACTTCTTGCTGGTTCATTTGGAAAGAACAAAATTCCTTTATTTTTGAAGAAAAATTCCCGAATCCGGAAAAGGTTATTAACTCTGGTCGTAAGTTGCTTTTCAAGTTAGAAAATGGGAAAAGTTATCCGATTGAATTAAGGTCACCACACGTCAAAAAGATCGAACAATGGTCTCCTCCGTATATGGACACCACAAAGTTTAATTGTGATTGTGCGTTCGATTCGGAAAAGAAAATTAGTTATTTCAGAATTATTGTTAGAGATCATATAGGAAAAACACTACTTAACTACTCTTTTAACTACTCTTCAAGACAACATTGTTTTACCCCTTTGAAAGGTGAAGCCATATCACTTCATAGAGCTGCCTCATTAGCAAAAACGTTCGGACTGGATAAGGTATTATTTGAGCCATACGCCAAACTAGTAGTGGACTCCATATTAACTCCAAAGAAAACTTGAATTGGCGTATCTCTAATATATGTGTGATATTCAAAATTTTGGGAAATATTTCATTTTTTTTCAGTGAGTCACTGTCGTAGAACATCTAATAGAGCAGCTCATTGGATAGCTATAAAAAGCGAAACAAGGATCCCTTCCTCCTAAATGGTAATACTCTATTCCGACACAATTGTAAGAAATATTGTTAAATGATGATCCAAAAGAAGATGTTGGGTGATTAGCTATGCTTTAGTTGTGATGTTTTTTCTTCCTTCTTGTATGTACAATGACCAGAAAAAAAAGGCTTGTACCTCTTCACTTACTAGTATACGGTTCGTTTACTCTTAAAAAAAAAATGGGTTAAATTTTATTTTAAAAAAATTGGACTGAAAAAACTATAACTAGCCGTTATTTATGATCTATTTGTAGAATTTAAAAGTTTAGGGACTAAAAAAACTATAAATGTTACTGTTTATTACCGTTATAGGGACCAAATTATGAGAATCTGTAACTACATGGACCAACAGAGTAATTAGTACAGTAAGAGAGTTTTTTTTAATACATTTCAAACCATATTATAGTGAACAGTCCAGTAAAATGTATAGTGAACAGTCCAGTAAAATATATAGTGACCAGTGTAACCAAACCGCAATAGATAACCAGATTATATGCACAAACTAGAATAATTTTTGTTAATTTGTTCACTTATAAAATGTATGCCCTTCCAATTTTCTTAGTGTGACAATCGTATTCTTATGGTAATTATGTGAACAATTACATTTACATCCATACTCAGTCAAGGTATAATATCTACTCCACATTAAGGTTGTAAACTTTGTATGTCTATTCTATTTTGGCAAAATACACATTTGATTTAGACTTCGACTCTTTCCCTTTTCTAGTCTATTTTATTTCCCAAGCAAAAAAATAGCCACGTGCTCATCAGTTTCTATCAGCTACTATTCTTATGAAACAGACGTTTTTTCTTGTTTTTTTTTTATATCAAACAACCTCATTATTATTAAAGATCAACAAACGAATATACTACATTTCAGTGTCCTTGTAACATACTTGAAATGGTTAAGCAAAATGAAATAATACAAAGTCTCAAAAAGCGCCCATAAGTACACCAAATCCATATATAAACCCGTCGACTCATCGCATCCTAGACAGACCGTATAGCTACACCAAAAAAACGTAAAATGAAACATAAAAAATCTCAACTATCAGAAGCACTAAAATATTATCGGGCACGCCAAATGTCGTAAGGATGGTAGTCGTAAAAGTAAGACACCGTATAGAGCACAACGGACATAAGGAGGCCATAAGAAACACAAAGATGATGAGTTCTCATAGAAATATTTTAAGGCGTTCAACATTGGCAAGTACAAAGATTTAGTTAATTAATTTAATTAGTGAATTAGGTTAACTTAATTCCCTACTGTGAAATTTAAATTGTTGACCAGTAGTTTTCTACTATAATTAAGTAGTTATATATTTTGAAAGGGACATTTATTTTCTCTCATAAAAATATGAGAAACCGCGTGAGAAATGGTAGAAGATAAATTAAGGCCCCATACATTACCTAATTTATGTGCTATATACCCTTCCATATATATATCCTAAAGAAAAAAACTTTTTTATATGTCATTTGTCAATGTGTTCCACTATGATGTAGAAAGGTTTAAATAAATTCCATAACACTTGTCAACAGTAACCTGGTTCAAATAAAATATGTAAAGTGTAAAATTTATCCGCATTGTTATATGTATGTTTTATTTATTTTAAATAGAAAAAAGTGTCAACCCTACCAAGATTGCCAAAATTTTGATCTCACCGTGATTCTGACTATCAGATTGTTTCAACTCTTTTAAGGTTATAGTAATTAAGCAATATATTCAGTTTAAGTAGTTACCTTTTCTCAATCGGCCAATCCGAGGGAACGTCGAAAATATGTTGTAATAGTATTACTGCATCAGATCTAGTACTAATTAACTCTTTAGTTTGTTCATATCCCTCTTAATTAAGGCGTACGAATCAAAAATGATTTACTCTACAGGAAAAAAGTATTTAACCGACAAAAAATAGTCAGTTTAAACTCTAAGCTGAATAAATCTTCGTCGGAAATGAATAAATTGCTGTACTAATTAGTACTGACTAGCAAAATTTGTAATTGGAAAGACTCTTGGGTACGTTGTAAATAAACAAAATAATTTCTACGGAAAAGAAATGAACAAATAAACAGAAAATGGTTTCCTCAAATATATAATTATCAATTACAACCTTCAAAATTAAGAGTATGTTAATGATACCGAAATGGACTAAAGTCCGAGACGAGATAACTGCAAGCAGTTTCCCTTAAACGATATTTGTCCCGCCAACTCTGCTTCTGACTAAATGGGGCACTTCGTTCCAAAGGTACAACGTCTATCACATGTGACTAGGCGGAAACGGCATCGAGCCACGGTCGGACCGTTGGTAGTGCGGTACTCTCTCTCTATATGTATGCATATGTGTTTTTGTGTGAATGTGTATATGCCATGTCTTTTATTTCTCATAAAAAACTTATTAAAAAACTTGAAAAAAAATGGTTGGAAACCATCATTTTATGCATTTCTATTGTAACTCTTTTTACAATTAAAGACCCACATAAATGGGAAGAATGAATGTTTTTTATAACCACTAAATTAAAATAGCATTCACTCAAATAAAAACACTTGGTTTTCTTCAACAATCCCCCACATGAATGCGATCTAAAACATGCAACGTGCAACTAAATGCAATCGAGAGAACCACGAGAATTCACTGCATAAGGACAGGTAGCGCACGCCTTGAACCTGCCATAGCGAAATACCTTTCGTATATACTTGCCTTAGGTAGCGTAATGCTTTAAACCCTCAACGTTTTGTGTATAACAAAATGATACCCGCACAGTGTCTTCTCTACACCACTTACTAGGCCCTTTAGTTGTTGTCCATATTTGGCCCTGGACTGCCTTGGCAAATTCAACCGAGTGCTCTAGCGATTTAGCCCTAAATCATCACATAGTATCGGCCATACACACTCGTTATAGGTGATTTTCAAGTCAAAGGTGTCCTGACTCACCCCACTCGACCTTCGAGATACTTGATTCATTAAGAGCGTCATGCTCACCCTTAAAATGGTACATGTCTATCACTCTTTCATCAAAGAAATGGGCTGAGAACTTATGTTCTCGAGTGCTTTGTTCGGTAACCCGCACAGTTCAGTTTTCCCATTGAACCTGAGACTGAAATTTCCAGTACAGGTTGGGTAGCTTATGTGAAGGTTTCCAATTTATTGGGCTTCAACCTCCATTTTCCTCGATGATGTTCCGACTCCTCCACGAGTCAAGCATTTTGTATATGGATCCGCATCATTATCCTTAGACATTGCAAAGTCTGAGGATACCACACTGTTTGCTAGCAATTCCTTTTGCAGACTTGTGTCTCCGACGACTATGTCATGACTTTGTCGGGACTTTCCATTATACAATTACTCTGATCCCGTTCAATAACTGACTGACTTTATCAGTGCACGCTTATTGAGGAAACAAATTTTGGCCACTTGGGAATACCTCCCAAAACTTCTCAGTCAATATGCCTTTTTTCAGTGTCTACAACATTATGAATTCTGATTTCATAGTTGATCCACGTATGCATGTCTGTTTCACAGACCTCCATGAGACTGCAAACTCTTTAAGTACAAACATATCCAGTCGTAGACCTTGTACTGTTAAAGTTCGAGAATTGGTATCAAAATACACTCCAAATATTTTGGACATCTCGTATAATGCAGTTCATGATTGGCAGTATACCTCATGTATCTGAGAAGCTTCATTGGAAAACCTACTCGGTATGCTCACTGAGTTGGCTATATCTGGTCTAGTGTAGTTCTTGACGCACAAGAGACTACATATCATAAGTTAGGTGTTTGTTTTAGTCCATATAGTGATTTAACAAGTTTTTGCACCTTGGCTTACTTTACACAGAACCATGACCCAATGGGTTGTTCCTAATTCTCTAGATCTCCATTTATAAAACACATGTTCTCATTAATTAATGATGCGTCTTTTCATAATGATTAGAGTATAGACATTAAAATTATCAAAACCGTCAGTTTACTTAAAGTAATTGACTTTATTTCTCACGTGCCTATCAACCTCATTTTTGATGGCATCTTCCCATATACACATTATATGGATAACAATGATTATTTCAATATTATCGATTCACCTCCACTCATAAAGGTCAATGGACAAAGGAAGTTTCATTACTTACCCTTTTACCATGTCGAGGCACTTCATCTTTCTTACAAGATTCACTTTCCCACTTTTCCAGCACCGTTTGAGTGTTCACTTGTCTTGGGTAGCGTAATTCTTTGAACCCTCAACGTATTGATCACACTCGCCAGGCGTTAGAGTTTTTTTTTTGCTGAAAAATTTCTCTTTTAGAAAATATGCTTCTCGGGCTAGAACAATGTTCTATATGCACTTTAAAGCCATGTGCCTTATGCACTAGAAACCGATCAGCACTATATTTTGTGCTTATCCGAAGAACACACAATCTACCGTTTTTCGATCTTATCCAAGTCCTTCAAGGAACAAGATTGAGACCTTTCTTAGGTAGCACCAAAGTTTCACGAACTTATAGTCAGGCACCATGCCTTCTATAATTCTGACTGTTTGGTCCAACTTCCTAAGAGGTAGTTTGTTCAACACATATCTTGCGGAAAGCTCACTTCCCGCACAAACTCAGAATTTAACCTTGAACTTATCAACATGACATTCCAACCACATAATTGTGCAAACGGTGTCTCATGTTCACCGTTTCAATCACACTGATCATGTATTCATATCCATGTGAATATACCATTTCGGAACTAGTTAGACAATATCTAACACGTCCAAGAATAGTCTATCATTTAATGATTAACACTTAATCATTGGATTAAAGTTGGTAGATTAACACAACAGAACACCCATGATTAAACATGTTTTCTGACAAGTATTAATCCTCAACAATAGAATTCACGTATTCATTCTTACTTGAATAAATATCTCGATTGATTTGTCTTTACTTCTCATCAAGTAGACATATCAGTGTTTAGTACAACCATCAATAAATTGAATAAATACCTTTTAAACCCTTCTTGGTTTTGCACGCATCTCAAATGCATCAAACCATTAGGTTATGTACTCCGTTCGAAACTTCGAACTGAAGACTTAGCAATACATTGCTTTAAACACAAACTCATATTTGTGTTTCAATTTAAATAATAGATTTAGAAAAATAAAACATTTATGGTTTTATATTTTCATGACCTACTATATCATGTCAAATCAGTAACTTAGTTGAATAACTCAACATGTCATTATTGACCACAAGAGTATCGACTAAAATGCTCATTTTGAACAAATAGTCACTCATATATTGCCACAAACAAGCAAACTTATCACAATTTGATCCTAGTGTTTTGGCTACCGAAAGGCTATTGCCTTTTAGTTTTCAAAAACCACTAGTCATGATTCAGATTTGGAGATAATTAATTGTTGAACATCGTTTCTTCTAATCGATTATTTTGATGATAACAATATTTGTAAAACATGATAAAAGCTCGTTTTGCGTACTAATCATTTATCTAGTGTATTAAAGGTTAAAAATGATAGAATGCGTATTTACGAAGCAAATGGTTCAAGCGGAACCACAATCGGATTTGAAACAAGTTAGTTACGAGGTTTCGAAGTTTGTCGAGAAAACCGAAACATACCAAGAACAAAAAACGACTGATCAGTAGACAAAACGATCGGTCATAGATGGACTAATTTTTGTCCAGTGAGCACATCGTAAAAACGACCGATCGTCCAGAGTTTCGACCGATCGTTTTCAGTGTAATTTTGTCCAGTGAGCACTCAGCAAAAACGACCGATCATAAAGCTGAAACGACCGATCGTTTCAGTGCGTATTTTGTCCAGTGAGTCCAATTGAAAAACGACCGATCGTTTTTCAGAAACGACCGATCGTTTCTGTAGAAATTCAAATTCTAGTTTTTAAGCTATTCCTGAAAATTGGGCGAACCACTGCATTAACCAGCATTCAATTCAGCCAACAACCTGCAACGGTCTGAAATTAAATGAAGACCAACTTTGGCCTACAAATAGCTTCCAATCTCTTTGAAGAAGCTTATCCAAGCATACACAACATTTAAGCAAATCCTACTAAGAAATTATTCAAGCTTATACTTCCAAAATCTCACTTGTATTCATAATTTTTCTCGAGAGTATTATTCTTGTAATTCTATAAACTTCGAGATATTAATTGTTAGTGAGTTATACAAAAATTCAATCTTGTAAAAGAGTGTATTATAAACTCATTTGTGAGCGAGTGATTGGGTAGAGGCTTTTAAGCAAGTGTAGCTTAAAAGCTCTAGGTCATTTATTCGGGATACTCATAAAGTGAGGGGGAGCGTAATCGGTTGATTAAGCTCGTTAAGGTGTAACCTTGGAACGAAGATTTTTTAGTGAAACACTCGGTAGTGAAAATACTGAGGAGAGGACGTAGGCGCGTTTTGCCGAACCTCTATAAATATTGCGTTATTTCTTTTCCCTAAACTTTTACTTTTCGCAAATTATTAATTGCTTATATTCATTACTTGCATAGATTAATTTAGCAATTAATTGTTAAAGAAATTGTTTAAGTCATAAAAACCGCAAATTTGCTTAGTCTATATCACATAGATTTTATTCCGCGATAAACGTACGAAAACCTTATTCACTCCCCCCCCCCCTCTCTAAGGTTTAGACACCTACGGACTAACAATTGGTATCAGAGCTTAGCTATTTTATTTACAAAAATCTAACGATTTTATAGTTTAAAGATCCGCTATGTCTTCGTACGTCGACTCTAAATCCATAACTAGGCCCCCGTTCTTTGACGGTACTAACTATCCCTATTGGAGAGACCTAATGAAAAATTTTCTATGTGGATATGAAATAGATCAATGGATAAGTATTAGTAAAGGATATAGAACGCCTAGGAGAAATGGCGAGGATAAACTTGTAGAGGAACTAGATACCGATGAACGCCTTGCGTTTTCCCTAAATTGTAGGGCTATGACTTCCATCACTTGTGCGCTCTCGCCTAGTGAATATGATAAGATTTCCGGTTGTGACACCGCTAAGCAAATGTGGGATAAGCTAGCTATTATGCACGAAGGAACTAGTCAAGTTAAGGACTCTAAAATTAACATGCTTATTCATGATTATGAATTGTTTAAAGTCGATGATGACGAGTCTATTGCTTCCATGTACACTCGTTTTACTAAGATTACTAATGATCTTAAAAGACTTGAAAAGGTATATTCTAGCAAGGAGATGGTGACGAAAATCCTACGAAGTCTTCCGAGGAGGTGGGAATCGAAAGTGACGGCTATACAAGAAGCCAAGGATATGAACACACTCTCTCTCGACAACCTCATAGGATCCTTGAGCACCCATGAGCTAGATATGACGACTCGAAAACATGAGGATGACTCGAAAAAGAAGAAAGGCATCGCCTTCAAAAGCACAACAAAAGACGATAGCGACAATGATTCCTCTAGTGAGGATGACGACATGGCACTCTTCGCCAAACGCTACAACAAATTCCTAAGTTGGAAAAAGAAGGGTGGACAACGATTTCGAAAAAAGGAGTATAAGGGAGAGCCTTCCGACAAATCGAACAAAAAGGACGAAATCATTTGCTATAAATGTCATAAACCCGGACATATGCAAAACGAATGTCCTTTGAAGAAAAAGGACAAGTTCGGAAAGAAAAAGGAATACAAGAAGGCATTCTTGGCCGCATGGGGGAGCGATGATGATAGCTCCGATAGCGACAATGAAGAAGTCGCAAACCTTTGTCTCATGGCTAGAGACGACAATACCGAGGATGTAAGCTTTCACTCCTCTAACTCCTCTATTTCTAGTGATGATGATTTTGATATAAATGATGTGTTAGCATCCTTAGAAAAAGCTAGAGGTAAAAACAAATCTTTTAGAAAAATGCTAATTACTCTACAAGACGAACTCGAGAACTTAGCTATAACAAATGACTCACTTACGTCTAAAAATGCCGAACTTACAATAGAAAATGATAAGTTAGCTAATGACCTAAGTTCATGTAAAGAAAAGGTGGATAGAGCCGAACTCACTCTCTCTAAGTTCACTAAAGGAAGTAAAATGCTAAGTACTATATTAGCTTCTCAACAAGGCGCATATGATAAAACCGGTGTAGGATACAACCCTCTCTTAGCGGCTAAGCATAAAAATCTATTCACCAAACAAGTGGAGAAAAATGAAAATAGAACCCCAAGTTACTCCCGTAAGAACAACTTGTATAAAAAGAACTTAGTTTATAATCGTTTTGTTAAACCTATCTCGCATGTTAAATGTATTACTTGCAACCGTAGTGACCACTATGAGGATTATATATATTGCCCTAATAGGTATAAAGTAAGTAGAAATGATTTGGTTTGGATTCCAAAGGGTCGAGACTCTAACCCTCAATGACCCAAAAATGGATTAGGGTACCAATGATCGTTTTGTCTTGTAGGTATGCTTGAGATCAAAAATCAACGAGGACAAGTGGTTCCTAGATAGTGGATGCTCAAGACATATGACGGGAGACAAAACAAAATTCACCACTCTTGCACCTAAAGACGGAGGCTTTGTGCCCTTCGGGGATAATAGCAAGGGCAAAATCATCGGTATTGGTAGTATCTCTAAACCATCTAATGTCGTTATTGATAATGTATTGCTTGTTGATGGTCTTAAACATAACTTGCTTAGTATAAGTCAACTTTGTGATTTGGGTCACAAAGTCATTTTTGAAAAATCGCATTGCATTATTCATTGTATTTCGGATAATAAAACTATTCTCATGGGTCAAAGACAAAATAATGTCTATATGATTGATTTGAATAGTTCGGTGGATGATGAAGTTAAGTGTCTTGTTACTATCAACGACAATGGTTGGTTGTGGCATAGACGACTTGGTCATGCAAGCCTTGATTTACTTGCTAAGCTTTCTAGTAAAGATTTGGTAATAGGTTTACCAAAAGCTCCTTATATAAAGGACAAACTTTGTCACGCTTGCCAATTAGGCAAACAAACAAAGATTTCTTTTAAGTCTAAAAATATTATTTCTACTACTCGTTGTTTGGAGCTCATTCATATGGATTTAGTTGGCCCCTCCCGGACACTTAGTCTTGGTGGGCGTGCATATGCTTTCGTCATGGTTGACGATTATAGTCGCTTTACTTGGGTATTATTTTTAACTCATAAGCATGAAGCATTTAGAGAATTCTCTATTATTTGCAAAAAGCTCCAAACACGAAAGGGTTATATGATCAAAAGTATCCGAACCGATCATGGTAAGGAATTTGAGAATACTCCATTTCAAACTTATTGTGATGAAAATGGTATTGATCATAATTTTTCGGCACCTCGTACGCCCCAACAAAATGGGATAGTAGAGAGAAAGAATAGAACCCTAGAGGAAATGGCACGGACCATGCTTTGCGAAAATAATTTGCCAAAGTATTTTTGGGCCGAAGCCGTAAATTCCGCTTGTTATATTTTAAATAGAGCCTTAATTAGGCCCATATTAAAAAAGACACCTTACGAACTATGGAATGAGCGAAAGCCCAATATTTCTCATTTACGTGCATTTGGTTGTAAATGCTATGTTCATAATAATGGTAAGGATAATCTAGGAAAATTCGATGCTAAGTCCGATGAAGGAATTTTCATCGGATATGCAATATTGAGTAAAGCTTATAGAATTTTTAATAAAAGAACTTTATTGGTGGAAGAGTCGGTACATGTCTCGTTTGATGAGAATTTACCGACGATTGATAAACCTTTAATTGTTCATAATATTAATGATGATATTTTTCATGAAGCATCCTCTTCTAATCATGTTGCATCTAGCTTAGAGTCTACGCGTAGAATAGAAGTTGAACCCGTTGTTGATGAAGTCACTATAGATAGACTTCAAAAGGACTTAGAATCTAGCGTACACATTCATGAGGATTTACCTCAAGAATGGAGGTTTGCCAATCACCATCCGCAAGATTTAATTTTGGGTAATCCGGGAGAAAGAGTGCATACACGTTCTTCATTAAGAAATATAGTTAATCATTTTGCATTCTTGTCTCAATTAGAGCCCAAGAACATTCATGAAGCGGAACTCGATGAGAGTTGGGTATTAGCTATGCATGACGAATTAAATCAATTCGAGCGTAGTAACGTATGGACTTTAGTACCTAGACCGCGTGAGAAAACCATTATAGGTACGAAATGGATATTTCGTAATAAGATGGATGAATCCGGGGTAGTCATTAGAAATAAGGCTAGACTAGTAGCTCAAGGATATAACCAAGAAGAGGGCATCGATTTCGATGAAATTTATGCACCCGTAGCTAGACTAGAAACCATTAGAATGTTGCTTGCTTATGCTTCTTTTAAACATTTTAAGTTATTTCAAATGGATGTTAAAAGTGCTTTTTTTAAACGGCTTTATTAATGAGGAAGTTTATGTAAAACAACCGCCCGGTTTTGAAAATCACGAGTTTCCTAATCATGTGTACAAACCTCGAAAAGCACTTTATGGTTTAAAACAAGCACCCCGAGCTTGGTATGAAAGACTTAGTAAATTTTTGATTAAAAAGGGTTTTTCTCGTGGTACTTTAGACACTACTCTTTTTATTAAAAAGGATGGAAAAGATATGCTTTTAATTCAAATTTATGTTGATGATATTATTTTCGGTGCTACTAATGCTCGCATGTGCGATGAGTTTTCTAAGTGTATGCAAGGTGAATTCGAGATGAGCATGATGGGTGAACTCACCTACTTTCTTGGATTGCAAATCAAACAAACAAAGGACGGAATTTTCGTCAATCAAGCCAAATACACAAGGGACTTGCTCAAACGATTCAACATGAGCGATGCAAAGCCACTAGGAACTCTAATGAGTCCGGCAACAAAACTAGACAAGGATGAGTCGGGTAAAAGCGTGGATCAAAAGCTCTATAGAGGTATGATTGGATCCCTCTTATATTTAACCGCAAGTAGACCCGATATCATGTTTAGTGTTTGCTTGTGTGCTAGGTATCAATCTTGCCCTACGGAATCGCATGTTATAGCCGTTAAGCGCATTTTTAGATATCTTGTAGGTACTTGCAATTTAGGATTGTTTTATCCGCATGATACTTCGTTTGAATTGCTTGGCTATTCCGACGCCGACTTTGCCGGTTGTCGATTAGATAGAAAAAGTACTAGTGGCACTTGCCATTTTTTAGGAAACGCCTTAGTTTCTTGGCATAGCAAGAAACAAAACTCGGTTGCGCTTTCCACGGCGGAGGCGGAATACGTCGCCGCGGGTAGTTGTTGCGCACAAATCCTTTGGATGCGTCAACAACTAAACGACTTTGAATTATCGTTTGATAGTGTACCTATTTTGTGTGATAATACTAGTGCTATAAACCTTTCGAAAAATCCGATCCAACACTCTCGCACTAAACATATTAATTTACGTCATCATTTTTTAAGGGATCATGTTCAAAAAGGGGATATTATACTTGAATATATAAATACTGATAGGCAATTAGCCGATATTTTTACAAAACCCTTAAACGAGGAACAATTTTGTTTTATTCGACGAGAATTAGGCATGTTTGATGTGTGAAATATACATATATATTTTTATATTTGATTGATATTATATATATTTTGGTATTTTGATTTATTTGTGGCCAAATCAGTGTCGAAAACTGCAAAAAATTTCTGTTCTGTATCCCATTTACAGTCGACCGATCGTCTGTAAAAACGACCGATCGTTTTTCTACAGACGACCGATCATTCCATAAAACGACCGATCGTTTTATGGTTGAGCCTACTGGAATTTTTTGTCCCAAATTCGACCGATCGAAACACAAAACGACCGATCGTTTTTCTGTTTCTCAGTGTTTAAACTCCTTTCAAAACCCTAATTTCTTTTTACATTTCAAAACCTAACTCTCTCTCCTTACAAAAATTCGCCCCCTTTATCTCCAACTCACCCAAATATCCCACTTTTCATCCGAAATCAATCCAATATGGTTCGTACTAAAAGAACTTCCCTCGTGGATGAAGATGACGAAGCCTATGTGCCTCCATCCCCTCGTCCTCGTATTCCTCGCGGTCGCCGAACCGCCTCCTCCACCGCTCCGCCATCGGGCCCCGGTGCCTCATCCGGCTCTCGTCCTCCTCTCTATCCACCCACGATGGGTAAAAGAGGTATTTTGTCAAATTTCACTCTAGATATGCCTCTATTCCGTGAACGATTTCCCGCTCTTATGCTCGATTTAAGTTTTCAAAAACTCGATACCATTCTCACTCTAAAAATGCCATTCTTCATTGAAAACGTATACGAATTTTATCACAACCTAGCTCTAGATAGGGATTCCGATGACGCACTTCGTTTGTGTTCATCATTTCACGGCCAACCATTCGTTTACGGTATAGACCGTTTACGACATTTATTACGCCTAGATAATGACGGCATCCATGAGTCGAGTGAGGAACTTTGTGAGACTCTTGAGATCGATAACTTCAACGATCTCAAATCTGAAATTTTTCATCCCGTCCATAACAATCAATCCAACAAAGCCCATGGCCTCTTATTCCGCAACAAATTAGCCTATCACATCCTATCGCATATCGTCCTACCCCATACTTCCAATTTTACGGATGTTACAAATGAATACATCTTTCTACTAGGATGCATCCATCGTAAGGTCAAACTTGACTTCGCGTCTCTCATATTTTTTAAGATGGATTCGCTTAAAACGAAATCCAAGAACGGGTTACCCTACGGTGCTCTAATTTCGGCCATCTTAAATGACCTCAATCTCGTTCCCGGTGGAACCTTATTCAAAAATAAGGACAAACATATTTGGGACACTTCATATCTTTCCCAAATGTCCATTAAATTCCACAATGCCGATAAAACCATTACATGGTCCGGTAAGCGGGTATCCGGCCCCAACTATGCTCCTCTTTCCCCCGAAGAGGAAGAGTATGTTGGCCCCAAGGCCACACCGCGTGCCTCTCATGAGGACGTCGCTATCTCCTCTGATTCCATTCCCCCCGTCGATATCCCTACATCCTCTCGTCCCTCTCAACGACAAGGAAAAGCTCAAGCGGGATCTTCTTCTCGTATCCCGCGCTCCGACAAGTTCTACGACTCTCTCTACATCAACCAATACCACAATGCGCAAATGACTCGTCGAATGTTTCGATTCATGAATCCGGGACAAGAAGAGCTAGACCGACTTGATCGTGAAAGCGCCGAGCAAAGGGCACAATTTCATGAATTCTTTCCAAACGACGATGACAACGATGACGACGAGGATGATGCGACCTCCCACCGTGACTAGGCGGATATATTATTTTTCATGTTTTTTTGATGATGTCAAAGGGGGAGAAATACCTCTCTCTTTTGTTTTTAAGTTGTATTTCTTTTCCGTTCTACGAACTACGTTGGTTTTTGATGTAATAACTAGAAAAACGTTTTATGTTATGAATCGTTATTATGTTGCTTTTTATAAGTGCTTATGCGTTGTGAGATTTGTGTATATGCGTGGTTATAATTGCTATTGAGATTTATGCACATAATTGCTAGTTGAATGGATTATTTGTATTGCTTTTCATTTGTGGCGATTGACCATTATTAGGCAAAACTATGGCCAATTTTTCGCTTGCATATAGATCTTCGTAATTCCTAATCGTTTAGCTTTGTTTTAACGTTTTTTTTTTAAAAAAAATCGGATGTTATGACATTTACTTGCTTTTTCTCTAAAAACTTTTATCCAAGTAAAGCGTCATCTACACATTTCGGTTATACTTGTTTTAAACAAAAAGAGCTTATAGTATGTTAAAGTCAATATTTTGTCATCATCAAAAAGGGAGAGATTGTTGAACATCGTTTCTTCTAATCGATTATTTTGATGATAACAATATTTGTAAAACATGATAAAAGCTCGTTTTGCGTACTAATCATTTATCTAGTGTATTAAAGGTTAAAAATGATAGAATGCGTATTTACGAAGCAAATGGTTCAAGCGGAACCACAATCGGATTTGAAACAAGTTAGTTACGAGGTTTCGAAGTTTGTCGAGAAAACCGAAACATACCAAGAACAAAAAACGACTGATCAGTAGACAAAACGATCGGTCATAGATGGACTAATTTTTGTCCAGTGAGCACATCGTAAAAACGACCGATCGTCCAGAGTTTCGACCGATCGTTTTCAGTGTAATTTTGTCCAGTGAGCACTCAGCAAAAACGACCGATCATAAAGCTGAAACGACCGATCGTTTCAGTGCGTATTTTGTCCAGTGAGTCCAATTGAAAAACGACCGATCGTTTTTCAGAAACGACCGATCGTTTCTGTAGAAATTCAAATTCTAGTTTTTAAGCTATTCCTGAAAATTGGGCGAACCACTGCATTAACCAGCATTCAATTCAGCCAACAACCTGCAACGGTCTGAAATTAAATGAAGACCAACTTTGGCCTACAAATAGCTTCCAATCTCTTTGAAGAAGCTTATCCAAGCATACACAACATTTAAGCAAATCCTACTAAGAAATTATTCAAGCTTATACTTCCAAAATCTCACTTGTATTCATAATTTTTCTCGAGAGTATTATTCTTGTAATTCTATAAACTTCGAGATATTAATTGTTAGTGAGTTATACAAAAATTCAATCTTGTAAAAGAGTGTATTATAAACTCATTTGTGAGCGAGTGATTGGGTAGAGGCTTTTAAGCAAGTGTAGCTTAAAAGCTCTAGGTCATTTATTCGAGATACTCATAAAGTGAGGGGGAGCGTAATCGGTTGATTAAGCTCGTTAAGGTGTAACCTTGGAACGAAGATTTTTTAGTGAAACACTCGGTAGTGAAAATACCGAGGAGAGGACGTAGGCGCGTTTTGCCGAACCTCTATAAATATTGCGTTATTTCTTTTCCCTAAACTTTTACTTTTCGCAAATTATTAATTGCTTATATTCATTACTTGCATAGATTAATTTAGCAATTAATTGTTAAAGAAATTGTTTAAGTCATAAAAACCGCAAATTTGCTTAGTCTATATCACATAGATTTTATTCCGCGATAAACGTACGAAAACCTTATTCACCCCCCCCCCCCCCCCCCCCCCCTCTCTCTCTCTCTAAGGTTTAGACACCTACGGACCAACATTAATGTTTACTATATTCAACTATCATGCGTTTTCGATTTAGTATACTGAACTAACAAATTTACTGATTAGCGTACTGGACTAATGAAAACTTTCGATTTAGTATATTTCCGTCCAATTATCTAATAGAAATTAGTAAATTACAAAGTTACCCTTATGAAACTTATGAATATAGTCCTTGTAGTTTATTAATGAAGTAGTCCTTGTAGTTTATGAATATAATCAATCTGATACTTATAATCTCAAAAGGCACCAAATATTAAATAAAAGAAAGTGTAAAAAATAATATGTATGACTAATAACTTACACTACAAATAATAAGTATTTTCATTTGGTACATTTCTTCATGTATAGAAAATAAAAACTATAGCACATTTTTTTCTTATTAAAATTTAAATTGTTATAACAAAAAAAAAAATCTATGTTTAGAAATTATAACTTAAATACTACTCATCGGTAGAAATGCTTAAAAAAATTTTTTAGCTGAACTATATGCATACTCACTTTTATTCAACTATATTTACTTTCGACTGAATTGTATATTTTTTAAAAAGTTTATGATTTTTTCATTTTTTTTATAATTCTTTTTTTTTTTTTGTGATTTTTTATAATTTTTATAATTTTTTATGATTTTTGTTATTTTTTTTATAATGTTTTGTGAATTTTTGTGATTTTTTTTCATTTTTTTTTATTTCTATATAATTTTTTTCATTTTTTTTTTCTTTTTTCGTTTTTTTCATTTTTTTTGATTTTTTGATTTTTTGAATTTTTTTTATAATTTTTATAATTTTTTGTGATTTTTTATAAGTTTTTGTCATTTTTTATATTTTTTTTAATTTTTCGGTATAAAAAGTGTTATATTGACAAAAAAAATTATATATTTTTTTTGTAATTTTTTAAAAAGTTTGTGATTTTTTTCATTTTTTGTGATTTTTAAAATTTTTAAATTTTTTTATGATTTTTGTATTTTTTAATAATTTTTTTATAATTTTTTTGATTTTTTGTGATTTTTTATAATTCTGAACAAATTTACATCCCAATTATAATACATTTGAAAATGTAAGGACCAAAATGAAACAAACATAAAATTTGAATTTTCCAAAATTTACGAAATCACTCCCAAAGTGTATATATACACATCTAGTAGGTAAAAAGACCATTTTGCCCTTCAACTTAACGGAAAACGTTAGCTGACTTCACTATCTAACGGTCAATTTGGACGGAAAATACTAAATCGAAAGTTTTCATTTAGTACAGTATACTAAATCAAAAAGTTGATAGTTGAGTATAGTAAATCGAAATGAGCTGAAAGTTGAATACGCTTAACATTAATTATCTCTTCAGATTTGTATGCTTGCACTTGTTAGTGGATTTCCAAACGTTTAAAACGTTTTCACATATTAACGCCCCCACAGTTCGTGCATTCACTTTGTCCTTACCCAGGACATGTACATTTATTTTTTTATTGAGAAACTTAACCGCTTTCAATGTGGTAAATGAATTTTATCATTTATTTCAGACGTTTAAGGTTTATACCACTGAACTGTTAGGTATTCTCTCACTCACCCGTAGGCGCTTTGGGGTACGTTTAGATTCTTGATCTACAGGATCGACGGGTTATCCCCACATTTGTGGAACTCTTAGAGTTCTCCCCCAATAATAGTAATATAATATTACTAAATTATTTTTCTCAATAATAGCAAACTCAACATATTCACAATATGTTTTACTAACAAATTAATAATATGTTATTTCAACAAGTTAATAAGATGTTATATCAACAAATTATTAAATGTTCTTTCAAGAAACTAATAAAATATTATTTTAACAAATTATTAAATGTTCTTTCAATAAAATAATAAGATGTTATTACAACAAATTAATAAATTAGCTGATATTTATTTATTATTAAAATAAAACTCAACGACCATTTATAATTTGTTTAATCATCAAATTATTTGCTCTTAGATGAACAAAATTGGTTATTAAATAAGCTTTCATCCAAATAAGTAACCGACTCGTCATTGTAATTCGTAGGTAGCTAGTAAAGCTCTCCATAAATGTCAACGATAACTGTCGTCGATAACTGTCGTTACAATAATTTATAACTCTCCAAATTAAATTGCGATTAATCACAATTAATAAAAAGTTATAAATACTCGTCATTAATCTCATTAACGATTACCGTTACAAATTTTGTAACCCATCAAATTAAATTGCAATAAATCATAATTAATAGAACACCAGCCATTATATCCCCACATTAGTGTCTTTAATAATGGTGATTTCGTATTTGTAACCCCCGTCATTAA
The DNA here is from genome assembly GCA_963682055.1 of Primula veris. Classification (NCBI taxonomy): domain Eukaryota; kingdom Viridiplantae; phylum Streptophyta; class Magnoliopsida; order Ericales; family Primulaceae; genus Primula; species Primula veris. The sequence goes on along the minus strand of OY821748.1, from coordinate 19,776,862 downwards.
TATGCACTCATGCAAAATTAATAGGAGTTACACCGGCACCCACAATGTTCTGGTCAGTTCCAGCACCCACTGTGTTCCGGACATTTCCCGCAGAAAACTGTTTGTTATCTCAAATAACAAATACGCACAATCTAATTTCGGAAAATGAAACTAAAACTCCTCCTTCGCAAACATCAAATTTCTATAACCACGCATGGTTTTAAGAAACTGATTTTGCAAGAGTATTTTAGTTCATTACCGAAAAAGATTATCAAATTCTGAAATATTTATTCAGCCGTAAACACCAGATAAATCTAATTTTACACAGAACAATCTCAGAATTCAACAAGTTCTGTCGTAAGCCCCAAATTCTGAAAATCAGAAAATGGTTTTACAAGAACTATTTCGAAACCAATTATGTCGTAATTCCCAATTTAATGACTTTTACTAGAACTGTTTCGAATAATCATCAATCCTCCAATTCCATGTAGAGATCCATGTCTACATAAAAAACTCATTGGAAATTGTTAGTAATTTTATCAACATGAAAACAATAAACATGTATAAATAAACTAACAAAATAATCTAGTCTCTAACTGGATATCTCGAAATAAAATTTCCAAAATATATACGGTTTCACAAACCAAATTTAAAACCAACTAATTCTCATTCCATAACCCAAACGTACTCTCGAGTTTGAAATCGTCACTTCTGTATTTTTTTTTAATTGTTTTTACTACATATATTCTTACCATTTATTCCAAAACGATACACTGTATCAACGCTAATCCTTTTAAACCAATACTCCTTCACCTCCTAGTCTTCCATCACATATACTTCAAAGTGACCTGGAAAACTAATATAGCTAACACAAAGTAACCCGTCCAAGTCCCAATTCGAAGAAAATGAGTCACTCACGACATGAGAAAAAATTATTCTAACTCTATCGTGCTAAAAACAATATTCATGATTAACCATTTATACCACCTAGATCATCACCAAGCAAAATATATATTTTCTCAAAGTCCAAACGATGATAAAACATATTATCAAAACGCAATCAATATGTTCGTATGCGAACAATAATATATATCATAAACATACATACGATACGGTTAAAAACCGAAAAATTAGAATTTCACAAAAATCCCAAACAAGGTAAAGCAAACACAAAACGCTTTCGACAATTCAACCGGAAACACCAATTTCTTAAAACCAATATTTGTTAGAAAAAGATTTTCCAAAGAACCGTCTTAGCCACGGAAATAATTTTCTGTTTATCCAAACACCAAAATTATTGTATTAACGTACGAAATATAAAAAAGAATATCGTTTAAGATTGTTGGGTACGTTGTAAATAAACACACTAATTTCTACGGAAAAGAAATGGACAAATAAACAGAAAATGGTTTCCTCAAATATATAATTATCAATTACAACCTTCAATATTAAGAGTATGTAAATGATACCGAAATGGACTAAAGTCCGAGACGAGATAACTGCAAGCAGTTTCCCTTAAACAATATTTGTCCCGCCACCTCTACTTCTGACTAAATGGGGCAATTCGTTCCCGAGGTACAACGTCTATCACATGTGACTGGGCGAAAACGGTACCGAGCCACGGTCGGGCTGTTGGTGGTGCGGTACTCTCTCTCTATATGTATGCATATGTGTTTTTGTGTGAATGTGTATATGCCATGTCTTTTATTTCTCATAAAAAACTTATTAAAAAGCTTAAAAAAAAATGGTTGGAAACCATCATTTTATACATTTCTATTGTAACTCTTTTTACAATTAAAGACCCACATAAATGGGGATAATGAATGGTTTTTGTAACCACTAAATTAAAATGGCATTCACTCAAATAAAAACCATTTGGTTTTTTCCAATATCAAGTACATTCTGAAATTCATCTTTTAATCGTTTTTTGCCGGTATTCAGGGACGGAACCAGGATCATTTTCTTCGGAGGGTCGTGTTGTAAAAAATAGGGTATAATATAATTTTTTTTTTATGTTCAACGTAGCATAAAATAAATATGAAATCAAGACAAATGACATTAGACGATAAAATAATTTTTTTTATGTAATTTTGTTTGGGAAAATATAATGGGTATTTAAAAAATTTGGTAATTTCAAAATAAAAAACATAAAATTTTTAAAAAAAGAATCTAATATGATTTGAATTCCTAACCTTCAACTAACTTATGGTCCAATTTTACCATTACATAAGTAACTTTTTTGTTTAAGTAGGGGGGCCATCAATGTATATATATATCTCAGAATTTTTTTAATTATATATATATAAAAAATAAAAATAAATTGAAAATCGTAACCAGATGGTCCGCCCCTGTCCGTATTCCTTGCCTGTGTTATCAAATAAATCATATAAAAATCTCAACTCTATTTAAAGTTCGTGATACACGAGTCTTTAATAGTTACATATAAATTTAGAATGTGTGTCTTTCAGGTTATGGTAGAGTGGAAACAATAAAACACGAAATCTCTGGTAAATAATCATCTAGAAGATAATACACGTGTGGAGTATTTACTTAGATGTCTTGTAATATTAATGCAGAGCTCTTAAATGAAATATGAATGCGTATTATTTTGGTGTTCCAATCACCTAGTGAGAATTAATGCGTATTATTTTGGTGTTCCAATCACCTAGTGAGAATTAAATTGGCAAATAATATCTCTAGGTTTATATGTATGTATGTATTTATTGCCATCACTTTGTGAATGCCACATAGTAACCTACTAACCTTGCTGATCCAAGATAAATATGCGTGTGAAAAACTAGTTACTAGTACTAAGTAGTAGTAATACTCTCTAGCTCTTTAAAAAATAAACCCGCTATATATTGGTATTCCCATCCATTATAAATTAACAGCAGTGGACCTATTTTCTTTAATTTTGATGTTTCAAAAAATAAATGTCAAGTCATAAAATGATGCGCATAAAAAATCTGAGTTTAAGATAAGTTATCCTGGGGAACGGAGTTGCTATAAAGTTCCGATATGATATACGGTGTTGGATGTGCATCTAACAGCTACAATGATTACGTACGTGTTTAAAGAAAGGAAAACGAAATTCTAACAAATTTAGACCGTTGGATTATTCAACGGAAGTTAACACAAGCAACTTTAGCAGCTAAATTCATCGTAAACTTTAACTACTCCATTCCCGTTATCCTGATACATATGTTGTTGGTAACTATTCTTTTTCCCTCAATGAATATATAGCAAGTGTTTACATCATGTGTGACAGTGTGTTGGATCCTTAAAATTTATACAGTAATTAAAAACTACATGACATGTCTAACTACATCAGAAGAAAAATACATACCGGTAAATAGTGTTTCAATTAGAATAAAGCATACTCACAATCATAAATGTGTGTAAATATATAATGTGTTACAATTCGAAAAAAGTATACTCACAAATGTAAAACTATGCAACATTATACGAACATGGGCTTATACGTTTTGTAGGACTTAAAAGAAATAGAATAAAACATTCAGCATCTATATATAAATCGCCATCACTTGAGAATATTTGACAAAATTGCTGACCTAAAGGCAGTTAGATGATCAGGGGTCGGTGTATTGAATCTTAGTATGTAAAAGTTCATAGTGGCATGACAGTAATTATATTCTAATGAGATTATATAGTAATTCAATGAAAGTAGGCGGATAAAATAAGCTAAAAAACAATTAAATAGTAGTAGTACTAAGTACTAAAAAGTTAAGATATACTTATTTATTTAGATAACCAAAAAATGGGTGACACGTGAACGCGGTTTTATGGGCCATAATAGGGTTTAAGGACCTTACCAAAAGTGTTGACTGTTGTAGGAAATTTCTTTTTTGGTGTGGATTTCAGGGCAATTACATGCATGTACACTTTCCTATCGAAGGACTATTATCAAGCACTGCAAACTAATGTTTGATTTAATGAGAGTTAAAAACTGTTATAAATCTGTCACTAATTTAAAAAGCTCACAAATTTGTCGCAAATTGACTAAGCTGTCACAAAACCGTCACAAAAACCGTCGCTAATAAGCTCGTAACAAAAAATACCGTCACTAATCCCGTCGCTATTTGAGTATTTTTTTGTAGTGAGGGCTGTACATAAATCGGACCAAACAGAACGAACGAAACCGATTAGTAATTGTTTTGGTTTGAAATTTGATAAACCGATTTAATCGGTTCGGTTTACGATTTCAGTGATTTTCAAACCGAATCAAACCAAACCGATTATTTTTATTCATATATAAAATAATATAATTATTTATATATATACATCAATAAGTTGAGTTATGGTGTTTTACTTTTATAGTTATTAATAATATATTTTGTTAAATCATTTGTAAATTTAATTGATATTGGACTTTTGGTTTAAAGTTGCAAATGAAATATAAGCGGAAACTTTACGAAATTAGTGTAATTTTGAATATTGTGTTTTTTATTTGTTAAAGTTCAAACCGAGCCAAACCAAACCGAACCAAACCGGTTATGATTGGTTCGATTCCAGGAATTTTTTTGATCATAACCGAACCGAACAAATTATTTTTGATTGGTTTGGTTTGCATTTTACTCAAAAATCGAACCGAACCGTGTACACCCCTAACCGTAACTACAAACTAAATCTTCCTAACTACAAACTAAACCATCTATTACCACCACTTCGACTCCGGCCACCACTTTCCGACTCCGGTCACCACATCATTTCCAACGACGTCTACATTTTCAATCAAAGAAAATTTCAGCACAACAAAAAAAGGTATAAATTGGGAACGACCAAATATGTTACAAATATGTCACTAAATAACTAAATCTGTCAGTAAAACAAAATTCTGTCGTCATGCCGTCCCTATTAATGTGTTGGGAAGCAAAATCTATCAGTATTTCCGTTTGCGATATGACAATTTTTTTTTAGTCCTAAAGTCTTATCAATTATCATAGAAATATTAAAAATAGACCTTCAAGCCTCTGCGGCCCTAGCAACTCAACAAACCGGTCTAGAAAAATAGACTGCTACTTAAATTTGTCTATCTGATGACAATATATTTTGTTGACTTTCTCATGTTTGGTTGTGACATTTTGGCTTTAAAAAACAAACTCGGTTTTTAAACTTTTGAATTTTCTAATTTCATTTAAACAATAAGCATCAACCCCCATTAACTTGTATAACCACACCGCCTCCAAGATTACTCCTTTTCTCAAGAATAAATTCTAGTTAATTTTCATCTTTATTATCTATAACGATCACATCCCATATCAATCGTTGGAGGTGACAATCCTCTACCTCACCCGCCTCCAACGATCAAGAAACTTTATCATCCCTTTCCCCCGACGGGTTACAAGTGTTAAAAAAAAAACGAGCCGACGTGGGTGCTATTGGTAGCAAAGATCAACCGAAAGATGGTTGCAAAGTAAATATTTTATGTGATACGTGTAACCTGTTAAATGTTATTTAATTATTGTTAATATGCTCAAAACAATATTAAAAACTCGAATGAGAGGGGTTAATATTCTATATAATTTTTCTATAAGAGTAGCTCAAATGGAAGCAGCATCCCTGACTCAGAGTCAGGGTGACTCAGAGTCCAAAATTGTGTTAAAAACACTCAATTTTATTTTAATTATTTTTTTATTTTTAAAGTCAAAATTATGTAAAACTTATAAATATGAAAATAAACAACAAACAACACTTTGTATCTATATATTATTATATTTACATATACATATTTATAATATATGTATACTAGATATATAATATTCAAAATTTTAAAATAATAGTTATAACTTGATTTTATTGAATTATGTAAGTTTTACATAATTTTGACTTTAAAAATCAAAGACAGTTAAAATAAAATTGAGCGTTTTATTAGCAATTTTGGACTCTGAGTCAGGGACGCTGCTTCCCGCTCAAATGCTAATATTTAGAATTTTTTTTATCAAAATATATGGAAAGATTATTTTTTTAAAAAAAATGAGTGGGACTGTAGCTCGTGATGAGTCTCTATCTAGTTACAAGCATACGGCCATAGCATATAATCATATCCAGCCTCATTTTATCTAGAAACCTTTTTTTCAACATAATATTTTTCAACTTAAAGAGCATATATAGACACAACTAAAACAAATTTATATTCTATGTTTTTTGATCTATAGACGCACTCCTGAAGTTTTAATTATGAAGTGCTATATATATATATATATGAATATATGATGGTAGTACTTGAAAAGTTTTAAATTCACAGGATTAAAAAAAAACTTGTTAAAAATATTGAATGCTGTATCTCAGAAAAAACGCCCGCTTCATCAAAACTTGACTATTTTGTATTTTTTTTTTCACAAATCGATTGAATAATGGTACTAAAAATCTGTTATCTTGCTGACCAGTGACATATCCATGATTGTGAAATGGAAACTGATTTTCTATAAAAAAAAAATTATACATTATATGAAGTTATTTTACGGGATGTGAGGCTGAAACATTAAAATTTAAATGTTTTGATCAAAATACATAGAAAAAATCTATTTTTTCATCAATTTTTATTCAAAATGGAGGGCTGCAACCTCTGACCGTCTCTAATTAGTTCGTTATAGGTTGCTAAGTGTCTTCCCTACTACATCCATGATGACTTTAACGAAACACGTAAGTAACTGGGATATACATAAATTAGCTGCGGTTATTATATAATTTGTGTCATTAAAAATTTAAAAGCAAGTAAAAGTATCACACTCTTTTGGTGGTAGTTATGACCCAAAGTGACTATGGACACGCATTAAAGATAGTGACATAATTAGATAGTGAAAACCGAAGTGTGTACGTGTATGCTGGTAAAAGGTAACACTAATAAAAGTCCAAAATAATGTAACTATAAATAAGAGGCCTGCGACTCAAGAATATACAGATTTGATAACTTCATCTTCTTGATAGATAAAAGGTATAGAACTTTTTAGTACACACATTTTTCTTCAAACGAACTCAAAATGAATAATAGTACACAACACAAAACGGACCGGAAACCAGAGGTTTGGGACTCGGATAGCAGCGACGGAGCTGGTCGAACAAAGCAGCGGAGGGAGAAGGCGAAGAGGAAGCCGGTAGGAGGGGGGAAGTGCTTATATATGGACCCGAAGGAAGTCAAGGCTTGTCGAGAGTTAGGCTTTGAGTTAGAAAATGATAATGATTATTATAATCATGATCAAGAAAAAAAAGAGCATCATGAGGAAATGGATTACTATAATAATCTGCCTCTCAGGAAAATTATTACTAAGCGCTCGTCTTTGTCGAGGCAATATTCATCAACTTCTAGTAGCACCGGTGACAATACCCCGATCCAGAATTGGTGCATCTCTAGCCCTGGTAATCCCCTCTGCGGCAATTTATTCTATTTACTTGGGGAGAAGGTAGTTGGAAAAAATTACCAAAACACTGAGTTTGTAGTAAATTAATTGATTTATTTTTGTAATACATGCGAAATTATATTCCCAGAGCTCCTGTCTGATGCGAGCTTCAAATGATCTAGTGCATCTGGAAAAGTGACTAATAGTATGTGGAAGTATAAAAACTACCAGAAAAACTCAGTAGAATCCAAATTTTAGTATTGTCTAGTAGTCTTATTAGAAATCTTATCTATTTCTTGTTGCTACCTGGAAACTCATGAAGGACAAGAAGATTCATACACATTAAAAAGTAACATATGACAATGTTTTAATAGAAAAAAGAAAAGAGTATATGACAACAATTATTGGACAATAATATTGGCAATTCTAGGAACCTGAAAGACTTTTCGCCATGGCCCCCATGTTTTGTACACAGTGCAAGGCCTTATTCTTACATATCATCTATAATAAACTTGTAGCTTATAGTTAACCCGATTATGTTTATTCAGGCGATGATCCGCAAGATGTGAAGGCTCGGCTGAAGGTGTGGGCACAAGCTGTGGCACTGGAATCTACCTCTCAGCTGCAAAACTGACTAATCGACGATGATCAGTTGATCACTATTATTGTACACTCACCTACTTATGTATTTTTGAACCATATGTATATCTGAGTGTTGCATAACATATATTTTTCTTTTTTGTTTACTTTTGAGTGGAATTTGGATTGAATATTCATGTATTTTTCCCTACTTCTAAGAGATAACTGATGATTGCTAATGTAATTTGTTTTCCTTCTTTAAGGTACCATACTTTTGTTTCAGATTTTCACTAACATTTTTTTTTCTTATGGGCAACTATTTTTTACTTACCACTGTATGAACTGTTTCTGTAAATGATCGATAGCAAGTGAATTATAGGATTTAGAAACTTATTGTTTACTTTGAGTTGAACCGGAAAATATAGATATTTTTCTTACAAGATTAAGTGAATAACCACAATAGTCTGCAATTTCGTAGTTGCAAACGAAATACCTAAATGTGTTTTGGCTTTAGCATGAATACATAAGTGGTTGCACTTAAACCATTTGATGTCACTCAAATGGCATTATTTGGTAAGGTTGTAGCAAATGCCAAATGGAGTATTAAATTACAAGCCAACAATTGTGAAAAGCGGCTTCGCAATAACAGTTATTAGCCGTGTAACATACCCAAAAAAAAAAATAGTCTTGTTCAATAGAAGATTAATTTCACATAATTTTCTGTTTTAAGTACAAAAAATAGTACACACAGTAGTGCAAAAGTTGCAAATCTCTTGGCCATATGAACACTACATAAATGTACCATTGCCATCAGATACAGATTAACCATATTGATACTGAAGAACAAAAAGAACTTGAAATTTCTGATTTCCAACTTTAACCTTTATTATTTCCTTCAACAAAACTCTACATCCTAAAGTCCTCCAAATAATCAGAAACAGATAAGAGGTGGTGAGGAAAACCCACGGTTTTTAATAAATATTAGTATATTATCCGGGAGTATAAAAATGACTTCCCACTATTATTCCTATTAATTTAATCAATGAATCAGAAAAAGACGGGGATTACGAAACTGATGAACCACTGGATAACATATCCTCACCACTTTCCCCAAATTTATATTTTTCGTATATTTCTAATAGAAGATCCCTACATGGTACAACCGCCCCAATCTTGATACAAGCAAGAAAAGCCCCTGAAAGTTTTCGGTGAAGACTATAAGCTTCATCTGGTGGCGGTGTAAGCCTGTGCCTCAACATGGTCGCCCCAAGGTCAGATATACTTTGGGTTATATTTGCGGCTCTAAAATCGTATAATCCCGGTTTTGAAAATGGTATTCCCACAACAAAAGCGGCTTGAACATGGGCGTCTAACAAAATTTCTGATTCCATTCCTGTTAAAAACCCGAGTCTTTTGGACATCTCTAACACAGGTTCTCGTTCACTATTTGCACACGCCATAACCTGAACAGTTTATATAAGTTAGTTCTATGCTTAAATTCAGCTTATACTAAGAAGATTTGTTTAGATCACGAGAAACAAGAATTTCCCTAAGTAGATGAAAAAAACCAAAGCTTGTTTGCTTGCAAATAAGCTAGTTTCTTTTAGATTAGGAAAAAAGCATAAGTTCATCCACCGTAAAGCTTCTGATTATTCAGGCTAAAAAAATGAAGCTCAGCTTTTAAGCTGGTCCAAAAAAAAACAGTCCAGGTTTTAAAGAAAAAGGCAAAGCTATAAGCTGCCATGAACCAAGGCCCTAAAAAAGGTAGCTGAGGAAATGAAAACCGACCATTCTTAAATAGTTATCAACGAAGTCTTTAGGGAAATCGCGAGCTGCTCCAAAGTCGATGAGATTAATTGTATTTGTCGCCTCATCAAAAAGAAAGTTGCTCCAGTTAGGATCAGTCTGCATAATACTAAAGTAAGATGGGGGAATAAGACAACTAATTACATTCAGAATAGACACTAACATATGACCACCCTATAATCTCATTGTTAAGATTCCTCTTTCTTTTTTTGACATTTTGCAAGACATTAAAAATTAGGCATGGGAGTGGGAGTGGCAGTTGGCCAGGAAAAGGGAAAACCAAAGAAGTTCAAGGAACCATGCATTAACTGTTAGAGAAGCTTGCAAAAACCAACAAAAAGGACCCATGCTTTGCATTTGGGATTTTTTTTTTAAATTCATAAAAGGCCCATACCAGTAAAAAATTTCAACATTGATGTAATCTGATGGGCCAGATGAACCAATACAAAATATATGTAAGGCAAGTAGTAGTAGAGACAAAACGTGATTGACCATTAGCAGATAAAATGAAGAAAAATATTCCAAGGACATAGGAAGTAGGAAAAAAACTAACTAAAAAAAAAATTGGAGGGAGGGGGACTCATGGCTTTCTGTATGGACCCCTCAAATCAAGGTATGGTAGTCTGGATATAAGTAGGTTAATTCTGTAATTTCCATTTCCATTTTAGACCCCCCAAACTCTCCCTAACAAACACACACAAAGAAACAGGATGGTGAAAATAACATGCCTGCATGAAGCGGAAGACAAAAAGCTCCATCAAAGTAAGCTCCAGCATTTTTCTGCCAACATAGTTACGGGTCTCTTGTGATAAACTTGCCACCTTATCAATCGGAATACCTAAAAGTGACTCATGTGAGACAAAGCAGAAGGAAAAAAAATGTATGTGCTTTCTTTTTGAAAATCGATAACACCGACTTAACACAGTACAATAAACTAAACAGACCAGTAAACAATACCAGATTGAGTGACAGAATAAATTTAATCATAGCATCTTCATAGACAAGTAATTTTTAAGGGGAAACATTAGAGCCAGTTATGTTTACAATTCGACAATTGCCACTGGACCAGTGTCAAAAAGTGATATTCCAAATAAAGTATCATGCCGCTCACGAGGTCCAGTCTCTCTAGTTCCAATGTATCCCCAAAAGAATTCAAATTAAAAGGACAAAAAATTATATAGCCTTGTAACTATCAAATAACTCCTAAAAATAAGTTGTCCACAATATGCCATGTAATATGTGGGTATATGGGGTAACCCGACGAAAACCTTCACACCAATTAATTCCCTAAATGGTATTTTAATATTTTCAGGTATAGTTAAAGCATGAATAAAGCTGTGCATATTTTGTCCAAATAAAGTCTGTAAAGAATTATCATTTGATCGTGGATGATTACCTGAAACAAGTTCTGTAGTAATAACTCGTTTACTTGAAATATTATCCATGACCATTGGAACGTAAAATCCTTTGATCCCGAACAGAAAATCACGAAATTTCTTCTGATTTGCTGCCTCCAACTCATAATCGCATTCACGAGATAGTTCTTGCTTTGCCACCTGCACATAGTCTCAGAACTATCAGCCCAAATTACTCAATAACAAATTTAAAGCCCACATTATATCATAATTCTGAGTTTCAGTTACAAGGTTTATAGAGTTGAACTAGACTACCATCCAAACTAAGAATTTAAAACAAAGATGAAACATAACATGCATTTCTATATTCTCAAAACTAGAACCAATAGTAAAAAGAACTTACAAGCATCATTTCATTATACTTACAACTGATTTTTTACTTCTATTTTTTAATAAATAACCATATAGAGAATTTTGGTATAAATAAGAACAGACTTTACGACAAGAAGCACATGATGATACTATTATGGGTGCTGATCATAATGTACCTTAATAGCACTATCCAGGAACAGGCCTTTTGGTATCAGATTTGTATAATTCAAAAGCAGTTTCACATTCTCAATGTCACTTTCAATGCTATCCGCTACACCAGGATATTGAATTTTCACCGCAACATCCACCCCATCCTCTGTAACAGCTTTATGCACCTGAGGGTCGTTTATAGATATGTGACCAAAGCTAACTATGACATTTCTCAAATAATCTAATAAAATTATTGTCCGCATTACCTGGCCTATACTTGCGGAAGCCAATGGTGCATAGTCAAAGTTAATCAATTTAGATGACCAATTAGGGCCTAATTCAGTGCTCAAAACTTGATCCAGCTGGCTTTTTGGCATAACATCTGCACCTTGACGAACGATATCCAATGCAGCCAATATCTACAAAATTATATTTTTGTATTACACAGGCTAAGGAACAAAGTGCATATTGTCTACACATGTTAGGCATAAAGTTCGAGTACAGTATACTCAGGATAAACCAACAAATTGGAAAAATCGACAGGCAAAATAGAACTATTATATATTTAATCCTTATCCAAAACAAAGGTAGTTTTAACTCTGTGACGTTTATGAGCATAATCATGCCCTCAAACCCAGAAACTAAAATATCAGTTCTCCAATATATACAATAAACCCAATCTCAAGAAATGCATTAGTCACAAATTAACAACCAGATAGGTGATCTCCAACAATTCTAATAACTTGCTCATGTAACCTGATATCTAGATAAACACAAATTAAGAGCTAGATATGCAATACTTAGCATGAAATGATCATTAAATACAATGCAGAAACAGGGAATAAATTTCTAGTATACACGACTAGAAAAAAAATCTCGACTGTCCACATAAAAAAGAGTACTTGAAGATTTGATGATAAAATTTTGCACAGGCAGGTTTAAAAAAAACACTAGAGCGCAGATCTACTCAGTAAACTATAAAAGTGAGGTGAATTAAATAAATAAAAAGAGTAAAAAATATAATAAATAAATAAATACCGGAGGAGGAATAAGAGATTCATCTTGGATACTCAGCATTTGTCCAATCTTAAGTGCGGCACCACGCATTCTGCACAAAGCAAGGGCCAAACGTTCTGCATTTTTTTCGGATAAATAAGGAGAATAAGCAGATTGTTTGTCCTGAGGATCAGTACCAAACACAAGTCTCTTAGTAGATTCTTGGAATGTTCCCCATGCCAGACTAGCTCCTAGGCCAGCAAACCTTTTAGAAATAAGAAAATGAATTGTGTTAGGAACATCTTTTTTAAAGACAGTGCCGGAATGGACTAAGCTCAAGAAAGAAACTGGCGTGAAAATTTCTATGAGAGCTGTGTACTTGTGGATGCCATGCAACTAGTTATTGTACTCCTATTGACACTAAATTGCACAAAAGAGGAGATTTAGTGTTAACTTGGTGACAACAAGATCACGGTACCAACTTTTCATATTGTTTTTTGGTTGAAGCAGGCGGAAAAACGAAGCCCCGAATTTTACACTTTTTAGGTGTCTTATCAGCGAAGCCTTTGTTACCTGGGTTGAACATGAAATTTGTACTGATCATGAACAAGCCAAAGACCTACTTCTTTTGCCAAATTACACTACTTACTGTATCTCACAATTATTAATCCCAAACAGACAGACCTATCTTACATTATACTGCAACTCATGACAATATTCCATGGCAAAATGCAGGTGATATACACTAAGGTATGTAGAAAATGATACCGCAATGACAGATTTGTTTGAACGTTTTACTATCAATTTAACAATTTTGAAACCTCTAAATGAGTGGACCTGTAGATGTGTTCTTGGCTTATAAATTAGTTACATTCTAATGACAACTTTAGTAACAAATAAAAAAAGGGAGTATAAAAAGCTACGAAAAGGGGTTCATCAAGTTTAAAGATTTTTTTTAAAAGACTCGACTTTTAAGCTAGGCATCCAATCGTATATTCGTATTGCAGCTTGTAAGCAAACAACCGTAGTTTAAAAGCTGAAACTAAATAAGCCAGATATAAACTGCATGAGTAGTATACTTTATTACATAAATCATAATCCATAAACCCTACTGTACTTCACAAAGAACACACTTACGATTCCAAACATTATAACTAACATGAGTCACAATTTAATTCTCCTGAAAATAAAAAAATTACCCTAGTGCTCTAGAGAAAAGCGTAGACGGCACCCTCCTCTCCCTCGGCCTCCTCCGTTTCTTTGGCAAAGTCGAATTCACACTAATTTGTTCCTTTTTCATATCATCTCCAACAACATTTTTACCCAAATTCTCTTTTTAAATACAGTGCAGGGAATGGACTAAGCTCAAGAAAGGAACTGGCGTGAAAATTTGTGTGAAAGCTGTGTACTTGTGAATTGCACAAAAGAGGAGATAGTATTAACTTGGTGACAACAAGATCAAGATACCAGCTTTTCATATTCTTTTTTGTTGTTGAAGTAGACGGAAAAACAAAGCCCCGGACTTTACACTGTTTAGGTATCTTATGACTCTTATCAAAAGGCAAAGCCTTAGTTAGCTGGGTTGAACATAAAATTTGAATTGATCATGAACAAGCCAAAATCCTACTTTGTTAGTCCCAAACCGACAGACCTATCTTACATTATACTGCACAACTTGTGACAATATGTCAATATTGCATGGCAAAATGTTGGCTATATACACTAAGGTATGTAGAAAATGATACTGCAATGACAGTTCTGGACGTTTTACTATCAATTTAACAATTTTGAAGCTCCTAGTTCCATTTGCTAAATGAGTGACCCTGTAGACGTGTTCTTGACTTTTAAATTAGTTACATTCAAATGACAACTTTAGTTGCAACTAGAAAAAATGGGTGTATAAAAAGCTACTAAAAGGGATTCATCAAGCTTCAAGCTTTTCTATAAGACTCGACTTTTAAGCTAGACAACCAATCCTATTGCAGCTTATAAGCAAACAACTGTAGTTTAAAAGCTGAAACCAAACAAGCCAGATATAAACGGCATGAGTAGTATAATCCATGAACGCTATTGCACTTCACAAAGAACACATATACGGTTCCGGAACACTACAACTAACATCAGGCCCAAAAATAATTTAAATTTCTTCCAAAAATAAAAACAATTACCCTAATGCTCTCGAGAAAGGCGTAGACGGAACTTTCCTCTCCCTCGGCCTCCTCTGTGTCTTTGGCAAAGTCTTTATCACAGCAATTTGTTCCTTTTTCACATCATTTCCAACCACATTTTTACCCAAATTCTCTTCATTACCATTCTCTAACAAATTTAACCCAATCTTCTTGTCACCAATCTCAGTCCCACTTTCCGCATTAAAACTCACATCTTCACCCAATTTCTCCGAAAAAGTCCGCTTCTCATTAACCGGGTCTATTAAAATATCCGCTTTTTTCACAAATTCTTCAGAAAAATACCGCTTTTCACTAATCGGGTCATCGAAAAAATCCTCTTTTTTCACAAACTCAACAAAACCATCCTGCTTTTTCTCAAGTGGGTCATTAAAAAGATCTTTTTTTTCCACAAATCTCTCCAAATTAAGCTGCTTTTTCTCAAACTTTTCATTACCCACATCGTCAAATGAGCTCAAGACCTCAAATTTATCCAAATTCTCAACATTATGATTAAAAATATTAGTGGGTAATTCTCTAATCTTACCACTAGTGAGTCCCAACAAGTCAGTAGCAGAAACTAAGGCGTTTTTGAGAGAGAGAGAGATGGGAGAGGGGAGATTTGATCCTGACCGTTGGATTGTCTCTTTAGCTATGAGAGAGAGACCCTCCAAAACCTTACCAAGATCCTTGCTTTTCATTTGTTTTTTTTTTAATTTTGGTTTTTAGTTAATTTGATTTGCTCTGTTTTTGCTTCAGTTTTTTTTTTTTTTTTTTTGTCTGTGTTTGTGTTTCTGGGTTTGATTTTTTGAAGATTGTTGAAAAGTACATTATAGTAATAAAAGAGCATGAGGTTTGGGGAATATTCAATGATGGCATGTATGTTTTTATTTATATCAAATACACCCCTAAAGGTTTCGAACCATAGTTGCGAGGAGTTGAAACGGAAGCGGGATTTTGGGAATTGGAAACGTGAAACGTGTTAAAAATGAAAAAAAATTCTAAGATTAAAACGTAAAATAATAGGAAGGAGTAAGCGGGATACAAAAAAAAAAAACGGTTTTTACTAAATGAATTTCTCGGTAATTATGTTTTGAGCGCAGTATATAAAATGACACGAGTTTGGTTTAAGTCGACATTTTTGCTGAATTTGAGGCTAAACAGTGTTTAAAAAGTGATAACTTAGGTTAAGTGTTTTTGCAAGAGTTGTGAGTGGAAGGTAAGCTTTATTAGAATGTAAAATACCGGAAATAAGTTTTTCTCATTTTTTTTTAAGCTTTGTATTAGAGCTTTCAATCGACCTTTTCAACACAAAATGAGTTTTAATAGAGTGGATGAAAACATATTTACATCGCTTTTTTTCCCTCTACCATATATGTCGTGTACACTTGTTTATATACAGTGCAAGATGGAGCAAGAAATCTGTTTAATGTATTGACTAATGAACGTTAATGCTCAACGTTATGTTCAGAGGCGGAGGCAGGGGTGGAGGGGTGGCGACCTCCATCCCGAAAATTTTAAAAATACATTTTTTATATAGAAGTTTTTTGACATTTAAAGTTTTATACATTAATAGCCCCCAATAAATAAATTGTATGTAACTTGGTTCATTTGTTAAAGATAAAATGTGTCTAAAAGGTCCATAGTTCGTGTCCCGTGATTATTTTTTACTCTCCTATTAATTAATATTTCTCGACTCTTTCACTTTTTCATTAATTGCACCGAAATTGCATATTTTAGTTACTATAACAAAATTTTATAAATAAAAAAGGTTTAAATTATAATAAATTCGTATTCTAGTCAATTTTTCTGCGCCATTTATAAATTTTGGATTAATTAACAAGTTAATTGAGCTTTTAAGCTCCGAGTTACTTTGGTTTTTTTTTTAGGATTATTGTACTGATGAAAAAAAAATCAATAACCCCAAGAATTTAATTATGGTTCCGCCACCGGTTATGTTCATTCTTGAAACCGATTAATATCATAAAAAAAAAAAAAAAAAAGGATAAAAGAGACGAGTATAATTTTTTTTCCCTTTTCACTTCATATATATGTATATAAAGCCAGATGTTAAAATTACCCTTGAAAGCAAATATACAATTCGAGTGGAGAGGTGTTGATTGGATGATGTATTAAATTCACTCTGAAACTTAAGGAGTGTATTGGTTAATAACTCTTTGTTGTAACTTTGTACATATTTGAGCCACGTTGTCTTTCTTTTGTTATTTAAATTTTGTGGCATGTTCAATATTTAACGTGTGAGGTGGCTAAGTTTTGGCCTCTAAATGTACTAGTGCGTTTTAGAAGCCAATATAATTAGTGAATAATCCTCTAAAACATGAATTGTTTAAGAGTAAAACTTAATGTTTAGTAAATGATTTTCAACTTTATCATAAAAAAAACCCAGAGGTTTTCTGTTTAATATTGATTACATATTAATGCAGCATATTTAATTTTGAAATATTTTCTTGTTGGAATTTATGTAACATTACATTATATAAATATTAAATTAGAAGACATTATTCATTCTCCAATTTGATTGATTCTTTTTAGCACCCAAATATTTTGTTACTTATTCACCGACTAAAATATTACATTAATGGCTTATTCTCTATACAGAAACACAATTTATATCAAACCCAATAAGCTTCATCATCATTTCTCTTACTTTAATTATATTGCAACATCTTCCTTATATGCCCAGAAGGTGTTCGATAAAATGATTCAGATACGTCCTTTGCCCTCGATTTTAGAGTTCAATAAACTATTAACTTCCGTTTCGAAAAATAAGGACTACCCTACTGTCGTTTCCCTCTTCAGACAAATGCTTTTGTTATGGGATTACGAATTCGAGCTGGATTTATGGACACTTAACATTGTGGTTAATTCTTATTGTCGCATGAATTTAACCGATATGGGATTTTCTGTTTTCGCAAGAATATTGAAACTTGGCCATGAACTTAGTTGTGTCACGTTTAATACTCTCGTCAAAGGGCTATGCAGTAAAGGCGATGTTGTGGCGGCTATTAATTTCTTTGATGATTCGGTTTGCAAGGGATTCCGTCCTGACTTAGTGACTTATACCTCTTTAATTCAAGGCCTGTGTAACACGGGACATAGGAACCGGGCTGTTGAAATTCTGAATGAAATGATTAATATGAACGTTTTTCCTAATTCACGCACTTTTAATATCTTGGTAAATTCATGTAGCAAAGATGGGAAAATGGAAGAAGCTAGGGATATGGTGCAAGTGATGATCCGGAGAGGATTAAAACCTAATGTAGTAACGTACAGCTCACTAATTCACGGGTATTGCTTTTCTGGACAAGTTGGCGAGGCAAGAAAAGTAATGGTGGAGATGGTGGGGAAAGGTTGCAAACCGGATGTCATTACATACAATTCTTTAATTCAAGGACTTTGTATTGAATGTCAGTGGAAAGAAGCGAAGGAACTTTTGAATGAAATGATTGATATAAATGTTTTCCCTAATAACCATACATTTGGCATTTTAGTTAATGGTTTCTGTAAGAAAGGGATGTTGCGAGATGCAAGAGAGATAGTCGATTTGATGATCAATATAGGAGTAGAGCCGGATGTCGTTACATATAGTGCACTAATCGATGGCTACAACATTACTGGACAAGTCAACGAGGCAAGATTAGTATTTGACGAAATGAGGAGAAGGGGCTGTTCCCCAAATGTTGTCACTTATAATTCGTTGATCCACGGATATTGTAAGATTAAAAAAATAAATGAAGCAGTTACTCTTTTCAGACAAATGCCAAGAACTCAACTGGTTGCAGATACGATTACCTACACCACGCTCATAAGTGGGCTATGCCTAGCAGGGAGGCCTCGTGATGCATTACTGCTGCTTGATGAGATGGAAGTTTGTGGTCAAAACCCGGATTTGCGTACCTTTTCTGTTCTATTATATGGATTTTGTGACAACCTACATTTTGACGAGGCATTTATATTGTTTCAGAAGCTTGAAAGCATTGGATTACTTCCTGATATTGTGATCTACAGTAACTTGATTGAAAGAATGTGTAAAGCTAAGAAACTTGATAACGCTTGGAAGCTTTACAACGACCTTTCTGGAAAAGGGCTGCACCCAAATAATTACACTTTCTATATAATGATCAAAGTACTCAGTGAATACAGACTACTTGATGAAGCGAGGGAGCTGCTCAGGAAAATGGAAATCAATATGTATTCTCGTGACTTCTATTCTTATAATACAATTGCTTCCGGATTTTTGAATGACCCTGAAGGCCTTCGAACCTAAACTAAAAAAAAAATGATTGATAAGAAAATTACTGTGGATGCATCCGTTATCGAGTTCATTGCAGACTTAATGTCTACTCTTGGGCTAACGACCAGACAAGAAAAATGCTCGAAAAGATTTTTGGAGACATGAAATCTACTTAGCAATGAGCGTGCGATGGTTGGAATCTCGATATTGTTTACCATGTTGGATACATCATGTCTTGTCTATTATGTTGTACTATACCAGCATAACTAGTGAGTTCCTCGTCCTCTAATTTTTTGGGTTTTGGACGTTTGATGTTGCTGAATTTTCTCTAAATCTATATGCTTATGGTCATAATTAAACGGCTTGTTTTGTTGTAAGAGGTACTTAGTCCTTGCTGGCTAGCAGCTTTTAGGAAAACAAGTTGGGATTATATAAAAATTGAGAAAAATATGTTGGGTTCACTCGGCTCAAAGTTTCTAGTTCTTTTCCCTAAAAAACTAAACTCAGATTTTAAGTTGATCTAGTAAAATAAAAACAGCTTAAAATCTGCAACCAAACAAAGCCTAGCCTCACGCTTGTCTGTCTACTTAATTTTAAACTTACTTTATCATTCGGATTCAAAAGGTCTTAGCATTTGGGACATTTGATTTTATTTTCCGATCTTCTCTGCTGCCAGTCTACCACCACATCTTCATAAATGTAGCTAAATGGATGTCCATCTGTTATCTGTAGCGGGAAGAAAGCTGAAGCTGCATCTTTCTGTTTGATAGTTAAGGACTTCTAGAGCTAGAAAGGTATCTTCACAACTTGGGTCCTTCTCATTTCGTTAAAGTCGAAAGTATTTTCCAGTATACGCAACACAAATGCTTTAAGTATTTTTTGCTGTCACTTATTCAGCATTTGGTCGAATTTCGTTATAGTTATCTTTCTGTTGCTTGCTTTCTTACATGAAGTTTTATTAATGTGTACAAAGGTCATCATTGCCATAATTTATAGATTCTAATCTCTTTGTTGTGAATATTAGTATGATGCGTACTTATATGAACAGATTCCTCACATTTTCCCATTTTCAGCTTTGATCAAATTCAGGACATCTTTCTCTATGGATTGCCAACGGAGCAGATACTGGATCGATGACTGGTCCCACTTACTCAATTCAGCTTTTGAATTAAGGTATGCGTTAAGTATTCCTCCATCTAATTTATGTTTGCCTCCTTATTTATCATATACTCGTCCGTTACACTTTAAAAAGGATGAAGATAGAGAGATGCAACATTATTTTTTTGAGTCCTTTAGAAGATCGATTGGACATGAATTTTTTTGCTTATGCTGTTGGTAATTAATTTGGATCTTTCAGTAATTTAAAATTTACAAAAATCACTACAGTTGTTACACCTAATAATGAAGTAAAGTTTCAACAAAACGAGCTCTAACGAAGGAGCAATTGGGAAAACTCGTATTTGGTAAAGAACTCAAAGATGCCCAATGGGCAATAGCCATAAGGCTTGCGAACAGAGAATTCATATCTACTTCCCATTGATAAGTGAATTTAGACTAGAAGATAATTCTACGTACAAAGTGACTGAGAATAAGGACATGTCTTGTTCGCCAGTTTATTCCTTGGAATCGAGATAAGAATTTATTCTTACCTTATCTCTCAAACACAATATACCATACAGTAGGAATAATATCTCTTCAAAGAAAAGGGTATTACGTATATGCTCAGTTTCTCAAAATCATCGAATATTCCGTACAATACTCTCGATGCTTTCCATTATTTTTTTTAAAAAATTACCTCTCCACTCAAACAAATAAAGCTCCTACTTCATAAGATCGGGTAAGTTCCAGTTGTGCTTCTATGGGGAAAACGTACAAATAAAATCTTTTATAAAGTTGTCGAGAAATCAAGATCATTTCTCCTCTTAAATTAAGAGACTTCACGTCCTCTCCAATATTCAGAAATTTCACTTTTTCCAAGCCATCCTATTAAACATTGCACTACAATTTTCTACTAGAAAAAGGCATGGAGCTACCGTCACTATGTTATGTCAACAAATAGAACAAATTAACCACCGTTGAATGTTGATTACATGCCACAAATAACTAAGTTATGAGGCATGACGAGAACAATTGTGATAGTTGTAACCTATTAGCCCATTAAGTAATAAAAGTATACTATCATAATGCTAAGCAAAGAAAAGTTCCATGATTTCCTAATTTATGATGAGTCAAACATACACATGCAACAATTAAAAAGTAATCTCATAGCAAGAAATTGATCCCTAACTGAAAACATGACATTCTTTATATCCCAAGTCTTAAAAGGACAAATGTTACAAGTACACAGAATTGTTTAAAACATTTAGCTTTGAGTGATGTAAAAACTGTTCTTATAAAGAAAAACACAAGGAGACGAACTGAATATTACAAGTTTCAGCTAAAATAAAGGATTGCTATTTGCCTCAATATTCTGCCCACAAGACTTGTATCCAAGATAAAAAGACATGGTAGCTTTTATAATATTCTACCTTCCCACTACACATGCCTACCTTTCCACTATCACCTGATTCCACTCCCAAGCTCATCAATCTTGATATATAAATAGGGAACCGAAGCCAAGATACAGAATCGTGCATTTTGATAACTCTTTGCAGCTTAGCTTTATAAGGTAACATGTTTTTCTTATGACCAGTAGGGTACATGACTATTAGAGTGATTTCATGTTTATCGGTTTTCTGTATTCTGCCTGGTATCCTTTATATGAAGTTTTGTATGATTAATCTTGTTTTAGCTACTTCTCTATCCTTAAAAACTCAGTCCTAATTTCCTGGTAAAGGGAAATCTCAAGAGTGACTTGGATATTTTTTAGGTGCTTCAAAAATGGATGTCAGTTGCATCTCCAACAAAGCCAAGTATGAGAGTCTGCTCTTTGGTATGTCCTTACATGTACACACCCGTATTCTAGACTACTAGGGACTCGGTCAAAGGAAACTACAATGTCTCACCTTAAATACTGGAAACTTACATTACAAAATATTAGAAGAAATCTGACCACTTTCTAAATTTCACAGACTTGGACGATACCCTGTACCCTTTGAGTTCTGGCTTGAACTCGGCATGCCGCAGAAACATAGAAGGTGTCTATCAACAAATTGGTGTGACGCTATATATATTGGTCCTATACTCTTGAGTAATTTATCGTAGCTAATTGTCGACTTAATGACACTCCACTGCAGATTTTATGCTGCAGCAATTGCATATTGATGAAAACATAGTCCCAAGTATGTGTTTGGACTTGTACCGAGAATATGGCACCACAATGGCTGGTCTGAAGGTAACTAAACCTACTTTAACATTACAAGATTTTCTTTCAAGCCTACATGAGACCTTCAATTTCAATCTTAAAATAAGGGTGTTCGAAAGTGGATAAAATTGTTCTATTTTCAGGCGCTCGGCTATGAATTTGACAACGATGAGTTTCACGCTTGCGTGCATGGAAGATTACCATATGAGGCACTAAAACCCGATCCATTGCTAAGGAATCTTTTACTTTCTATGCCACAACGGAAGATAGTAAGTCCTCATTTATAGATATTCAACCAAGTCAATGACACTTATTTTAGCTCCCTATGCATAAGGAGTTAATGAAATGTATCCAGACTTGGATCAAGATCAGAAAACAGATTGCTTATGTGTCATGTGGAGAATTACCCTAATTAGAAATATTTGGAAAAGGAAGTGGGTTATTCTAATTTGGTATATGCCGATATAATACATGTCAAGTAAGCAATATGGTTCTCGGTCTTGTTCCTGGTATATAACATCGTTGCTACATTACTCGTAACTAGCGGGGAAGTTGAGAGTCCCAACTCCCCAACCGCATATATACAGAAGGGCATAGTATCATGAATCTGGTCCACTACAAGCTAAAAACATAAATTAAACGTTACTTGGGTGAGAGTTGTTTTCTTTCCTGAAGGGGAGACATAGAATTCAGGAATACATATTGCCTCACCTTTTTTTGACAAGCAATACAAATGTCTCTTACCGTTTTATCCCATAATTTCGCTTACAATCCTAAGTTTATAGAAGATTTGATTTATTTATGTTGATTCATTGGTTTTCTTTATTCTATATGTGCAGATCTTCACTAACGCTGACAGAATACATGTAGCGCAAGTGCTAAAAAAGATAGGATTGGAAGATTGTTTTGAGGGTGTAATATGCTTCGAAACTCTCAATGACAGACCCTCTATCTACCCCCTACCACTTGATTCCACATTGACACACCAAAACTACTATCAGGACCGAGTGCTCAGAGAACTATATGATACCACAGGAAATAATGATGGTGATGACGATTATAATAATCACAACTCAATCCCTAAGTCCCCTATTCTATGTAAACCATTGCTAGAGGCAATAGAAGCCGCAATTCAGATTGCAAACGTCGACCCAAAGAAAACAGTAATATTGACATTACTTGCATCTTATATTCAAGAGCTAAAACTGGCTGTTTATTCATACCGATAAATGATGAGAAGTTCATTTTTCTGTTTCCTTATAGCTTTTCTTCGACGACAGCACGCGGAACATAGCAAGTGGGAAAGCAGCTGAACTTCACACCGTCATTGTAATTTCCACTTTTCCAAACTTCAATTCTAAATAATTTTTACTTTACAGAATGTTAACTGTTATTGTAATTTTGACAGAGCCTCTATTATATGCCACGTCAGAATCAGTGTTTTTTTTAAAGACGCGTAGTGGCATATTATTTTATATTTTTGCTAAATAACTACCTAGGTAGTAAATTTGCTCACTTACAAAACTTTGAAACACGCTTCCAGTCTTAATTTCTAATGCCATGCCAAATGGTCTATAGTCATATGCTAATGAGATATACCTACACAAAAATACAAAATAACTCTAGAAAAACATAATTACTTCCGAGGGAAAAATGCTAAAATGGTACCCAACCTATTAACTTTTAGCAATCTGGTACCCAACGTAACACTTTTTCTAATTCGGTACCCAACCTATACGTTTTGCTCTAATTTGGTACCCAACCTAATATTTTTTCTAATTTGGTACCCAACCTATGCGTTAAAAACCGATGATCGAAGACAAATTGAGTCCCTTAATTGGACTGTATACGTATAGGTTGGGTAACAAATTAGAAAAAATGTTAGGTTGGGTACCAAATTAGAGCGAAATGTATAGGTTGGGTACCGAATTAGAAAAAGTGTTATGTTGGATACCAGATCGCTAAAAGTTAATAGGTTGGGCACCATTTTAGCATTTATCTCCTACTTCGAAGCTAAACTAACCTACGCTTATGTTTTGATGCAGGTAGGGAGTTCAAAGCTGGTACCTGGTGCAGACTACTCGCTAATTAGCATCCACAATATTAAAGAGGCATTGCCTGAAATATGGACAGGAGAACAAGATGGTGAGCAACTAGAGCAAGTCATTCAATCCACTCCAGTTGAAACAGTTGTACTTGCATGATCATCCTTACCCTTACTTTCTATGTATCTTAGATCTGAACCCCGTATTATAGTAAGGCGAGGTCAATCCATACTTCAAGTTAATAAACGTGCTTATTTTGTAAGACGCCAGTTAAACTTTTAAAATAGTAAAAAGTTGCTTTTTATCCAAGCTGCTTCCACTGATCTAGAAATCTTCAAACAAAATAACATTAATCTTTACAGAATAAGGCATAGTTTGGTTGTAGATCTGAAGCTTAGTTTTTTTGAGTTTTTGCTTATAAGTTGTAACCAACTCAAAAGCTAGTAGTTTCTGGATTTTTAGCCTGAAATAGATAGAATCTTCTAAATTGGATGAACCGACCTGTTATATGCTACTCTGGAAAATTCAGCTTTTATACTTAATACGATCAGTTCAAGGTTCAACAAGACTGCAAATACTAATAAGCAACGAGACCAGATTACATCAGTGCATTAATTTAACTGCTAAAATCATAAGCCGGGAAAGTAATATTCCATCGGGGCATGATGAGTTTAACCATCTTCCTCATAAGTCGAACATATTGGTTGCACAAAAGGGAGACAGGTGATATTTGAATGAAATTGCATTGCTACTCCACTAAATTACAAAATTTAAATATACGTAATGAATACAAAACAAGGCAGTGAAATTGGCATATGTCACATCCTCAAAATTTAGTAAAAACTCAAGCACGACACTATTTGTTCAATCATACATCATCACAAAATAAGAACACAACTGGGTAACAGAACCAAGATCGATATGTTTAACAGTGATTTTTCCCAAAAAAAAAAAACGTGTAACAATGGATTATTGATCTATTGGTAGCTCTCCACAATTAGTGATTCTGCAGGGCTTAAGAGGGGAATCCATTCTGTTTGTTTCTTGCGATTCAAGTTCTTTCACAACATCCATTCCATCAATGACTTGTCCAAAAACAACATGACGGTTGTCCAGCCATGGTGTCTATAATTGAAAAAATAAACAAATATTACTGGCATATAAAAACACGCAGAAATGTTTACTGATTTAAGGGCCATAATACACACTGGGCTAACCTATGGGGCACCTTGCTCAGTGATGATCTGATTTAATTGTTAGTAAAAGAAAACAGGGAACAATCAGAGCAAAACCAAAAGACTCGGCTATTTGTCTGGATTTTCGTAGAAAGAGCGCAACTTCCAATTTACAACCACATATATATATACTGTAGCATTTTTTTTAAAACACAACTTGTGTGACCGAGAAACTTTGATTTTCTGGAGGAGAGAAAGCTCTCACAAACCTATTGTAAAAAAACTAGACGACTGATCACTCTATCTGAGGCATTAAGGTGAAATATTACAGCCTAAATTATATTGAAGTGCTTCATTCAATGATATTTCTATTACCGCACTTAGAGTAACATAACCATGCAGCTTACTTAGCTCTTTTAAAACTAAGTGGGATTCAATGCAGATTAAACTTTTGCTAAAATATAATATGATAGCAAAGTTTAGAAAGTCTAAATTACACGAAGAAACATAAAAGACTCGTTCTATGGCATCTAAGAAAGAATAAGATAACAGGTATTGTACCTTAATTGTGCATATGAAGAATTGGCTTCCGTTTGTATTAGGACCAGCGTTAGCCATGCTTAGCACTCCTGGTCCAGTATGCTTCACTGTAAATGATTAGTTGAGGCATTAGATTACAATAGTCACACAGTTTAGTTTAGAGAGGGGGGGGGGGGGGGGGGAACATCAATGAAAAGGACGCATAATAAGCACAATATCATATAGAGGAAGAAAATACTCACAGGCAAAACTTTCATCTTCAAATTTAGAACCATAAATGCTCTTGCCTCCAGTACCCTGCAGCAGTAAACAGGAATCCTCTTTAACAAATCAAAACTCACATTTTATTGCTATCTAATAGTATGCATTTTCATATATGATATGGAGATAGATCTAACATTTCCTTCAGTGAAGTCCCCTCCTTGTATCATGAATTCTTTGATAATCCGATGGAAGGAGCACCCTTTGAAACCAAAACCTTTCTCTCCTATATGAGTTTATTCCAAAAAGGGAAAGAAAAAGAAACATGAGATCAGTAAGATATGGCATAGTATCTGTTGGCCCCTGCAGAACCAAAAATAATTTTATAATTGGAAAATTGACGTGACTAGCACGATAATACCCTTTTTTTTTAAAGTGATAAATAGCAAAACCAACAATATTTACAGTAAGGTAATCGTATTCGAAATGAGTACAAATGTCTCTTCTGCAATAAAATCCATGTTAATACTAAACAAAAGATAAAGTTGGTAACACGCCAATGACAGACAGCTAGCTTAGATAACACTCTTACAAATTCAGGCAAAAGACCTTGAAACATTTTTAGTTTTAGGAATAAAATACTTCTTTGTCTTCTTAGGCCAAGAGCTTCAGCTCTTCCAAAAAGATTGTAAGAGTTTTATACGTTAATTATATGCTTACCGTTTCAAAATAAATAAATATAAGACCTCATTCTCTCTTGGATGATTCGAGATGTGTAATTCAGTGCAGTTACTATAAGTAAATAAAAATAGTTGCAGAGTCCAAGGAAAGCTTGCCTGTGCATAAAGCTCTAAAGTTCTCAACAGTTTTTGGAACTTCATCTCCAAACAGGCCCATTACAATTCTTCCAATGGGTTCACCACCAGCCTCAACATCGAAGAAGCACTTGGTCGTCACGTTAGCTTGCAGCTGAACATCCTAATAATATAACCACAAGTGTAATGATCATAGTAAAACCACCAGCATCTACATCCTTTTGGTTGTGAGAACTTACACAAAAGACATAGGATTGTACACTTTAAGATGAACATTTTGTAAGAACATCATTAGGTCTCCAGTTTTACAAGTAGTATCCCGTTTAAAAACCATTCTGGCTAAATAGTTATCAAAGATGGGCACCTTGTTTCAATTGCAGTTTGGTGGGCAGATCATATTTTCATTTTTCACTTACCATTTTCAAAGATGCCATTTAGTAGATACTTCTAAAAATTAAAGCTGTCAAAACATGAGGATTAATGCCATTCGAGAAAAGAAAAACTTGTCCACATTTTTAAGCAATTCTGTATTTTTTTACTGTGGTACTTACAGTGGCCATGGCTTTGGTGCAAACCATTCTTCGGCTAGCAAGAGTAAAAGCTTTAGAAAGGTGAACTGCAGATAACTGTTGTGTATGTTGTCCCTCAACAAAGGACAGAGATTTACGACCAAATAAACTAGAGCGGAAGGGTTTTGCTCCCATAGACACCATAGGCTTTTGGACATAAGAAACATCCCGGCTGCAATTTCCCTGAAACAATTTTTTTTTTAAAATGTAAATGTTGATTGTTAAGCAAAATGCCAAAGGAATGCTAGTGTACATGATCAGTCCAACAACAGTTGAACGAATTGACTATTTTTTCACAGGTCAGATAAGAGTGGGTTAGAACCCGCTAGGAATAGGTTAGGTATAGGGTTCGAGTCTTGTTAAAGGGGGTAGGTGTGAAATCCCTTGATCCTCTTTAATAAGATTTAAATATATATATATATATATATATATATATATATATATATATATATATAATTTTGTGTTTTTAGCAGTATCCTTTTTCTATAACCCTCTATTACTCACGTTTACTATAAAAGATTCCAGCTTCATATCAGTGCCTTTTGGTGGATAGTTCTTTTCTTAGTTACAACTTATTTCCCCTAGAAAACTTTTTAACCCCAAATCAAGAACATTAATTAAATGCTTTAAGGGATCCTTTCAGCATCAGCTTCTTTGGTCAGAAGTCTGCTTAAAATAAGCGATGAGAAAAAAGCTTACTTAAGAAAGTAACAGTGTACACTGTTTGGCACCACCTTAGCTTCTTTTTACTTATAAATAGCTTATTTCTTAAATTACTTATAGGTCCTTTCTTTTTGTTGCTAAATTAAATTCATAACTTCTAAGTTCTAACTATACAAACAAGTTTTATTATAAAACTTCTATTTGGTAATTTTTTTCCGGTTAAGGAACTTGAAAGAAACAAATACCCCATAGTTTTCTTTAGCTTTCTGACCCCAAAGCTAGCTTTTCAAAAGGCTAAAAATGTAGCAAACCAAAAAGGCCCAGTTTTTTTCTAAAATCAAATAGCTAAAAAAGCAGTTGCCAAACGGTCACTTCACAGTTCACACTTACGAGAAAAAAGAACAAAAATACAGTTGCAGCCACCCACATTTACAGAAATGGCATTTCTATATGTACATATATTATATCATACTATTATATTAAGCCAAGCCAAGATTCTTGAGACTGCCAAATTTTGGCTATTTTTCCCAAAAATACTAGTATTAATTTATTTTTATTAATTACCATAATGCCCATTTTAAAATCACATTCTCTTTCTCCCTCTTTTTAACATCTCAAACTAATGTCAAATTTTCTCAACATTTCTCCTATTTTCATCACATCACGCGTCACACACGCAACGCGCATGATTACTATTATACATAGATATATAGAGAGAGATATATATAAAAAGATAATTATATGCATAAAATGAAGTATATATGGTAGTTAGTAAGATGCAAAATGGAAAGATGAATAAAGTAACAGTGGTAAAAAAAGAAGAGTAAAAAGTAGTAGTAAAAAAGGAGAATGGTAAAAATGTTAAATAAGTAGAGTAATAATTATTTAATAAGTATAAAAGAAAGTAAGTGTAATGGTAAATAATAACCTGTGAGAGAGAAAGAGTGTGGGTAGCCGTTAATAGAGACGACGACGCCATTTTTGTTGTTTTAGAGAGAGATAGAGAGAGAGTGTGTGTGGTTTTTTTTTTTTGGTAGTAAGACTAAAAATAAATAGATAAGGCTCACAGTGTACTAATTTAGTTTATACACCCTTTTTTCTTTTTTTTTTTGTTCAAAAAGTCTCTCGATCATATTTTATTAATGCAAATCATGCGATTTGTATAGTGACATTTTAAAAATTACCATAAAATTTAAAAATCCAAAGCATATCGCTATACATTTCGAAAAAAAAAAACAATACGCGTATTTGTGCTTCCGTCGTGAAACCGTGAAGATTTACATTAATAAAATTTTGATTTGGAGCGTTTTTATAAAAAAAAAAAAATATGATGTCTAAATTGACGATGATATAACTTCTCCCTATTAATATATACTACTTCGTCCGTACCTTTTTAAATGTACCACTTAAGGTTGTTAAATTTTGATACCTAAACTACCAATATTGACTTTATAAATATAATGTATATAAATTCTTTCATGTGAATTGTTGTTGTTTTATCAATGAATAGTAAGTTTATCAACTTTTTATGTTTATTTATTTTGAGATCATACAAAATTTAAGATAGTAAACTTGTTAATTTATAATTACTTATATGTTTTTTTTTTTTTTTTTTGAGATCATACAAAGTTTAAGATAGTAAACTTGTTAATTTATAATTACCATATTATTAAAGGGGAGGATATATGGACATCATGGAAAACACCCAAATAGACACTTTTTTTCAAAAACGCTCCAAATCAAGATTTGGTTAATGCAAATCTCCATGGTTTCACGACGGGAACACAAATATGCGTCTTGTTTTTTTTTTTTTCTGAGATATATAATGACATGTTTTGAATTTTTAAATTTTACAATAATTTCGAAAACATGTCATTATACATCTCGGAAAAAAAAACAAGACGCATATTTGTGTTCCTGTCGTAAAACCATGGAGATTTGCATTAACCAAATATTGATTTGAAGCGTTTTTACAAAAAAGTGTCTAGTTGGGTGTTTTTCATAATGTCCATATAACATTTCCCATTATTAAAATGGATAATTATTTTGATACAATTTAATATGAAACAGTAGACAGTAACTAGGGAGTAGTTTATAATAACAAATTTGAATAATTAATTGTATGGTTTCTAGTTTGGTCCGAAAGTGGTCTTTAGAATATCCGCTTAACATACTTGTCCTCTCACTAGCACTAACAGATAACTGAAGCTCTTAACATGATTAAAAAAACATTAAAATAGAATTAAAAATTGGGATAATTATTATTTACTATATCAACCTATTGGTGTTTAAAAATATTCATACTCATCTTATAAGTTTAATAATTTACATACTTAGCTATAATAGATTCATCAATTAACACAATTCAATTAACTTATGTTAACTTTTTAACCGATTTTTGGTCATGTGCAATGTCTGTTTTACCCTTAAATCATAACTGTAAGTGGTCACGTGATCACATGTGAGCAAACTTCTATTAAAAACTTAACATAAATTAACTAAAGTATTTTGATTGATAGATCTAGTATGGATAAATATGTAAATTGTTAATTTTGTAGTAAACAATAATTTTTCGTTAAAATTTACACGCTAAACAATAGGCCTAAGGAATCGAAAAGATGGAAACAGAAAAAGGAGAAAGGGCTTCAAGCCTTCAACTATTACGTAAAATTCTTGTTTGGGGAAAATCAAAAGTAGAATGTGTTTTTACTATTGTATCGCTACGGTATTTCTTACTCCAGCAAAGTGTCGGGTTTCTACATTTTCATAGGGGCCTTCCGGAATTCCAGACACACACACCTCTTCTTTTTACTGCTTCTATTTGCTTTTTTCCTTATTGAGCTACTTTTTTTGAAGTTAAATAAAAGAAAAGATAATAAGGTTGATTCAAGAAATAAACAACTTTAAGATGTTTTCTTTTATTTCGAATATTAAAAAAAAAACATTGTTTGTGTTCTTAGCGAGAAAAAGTATCAGTTCCAATAATAGGACAAGAAGCTGATTTTCAGCCAAAACAAACACAAGAGTTTGGTTACAACAAAGCAACGGTAAAACAAGAACAATACTCCTACATATAAAACAAACGGTAAGAAAACAAGTATAGTTCTAATTTGGTAAATTGAAAAAATATGTAGTAAGAAGCAAAAATAATAGAAACCACCCGTCCGTCTGATTGTGACAACAATTGAACATATTCATGTTGGGTAACATTACAACCAATGCTGTAAGTCGGTCTATGGAAATCATCAACTCAAAACTATTGTACATTTGGTTACACATTATGGAAATCACTTCCTGTTTCTTTTTTAAGACAGATTCTAGCACCAGAAATGACAAAAATACCGTTTTATGATTTCCTACCTTTTTCACTCGAAATAAGCCACAACGCTGGAAATCAATCATCGTGTATGTTGGATGTGGCCTAGTGCTGTAGAAGGCTTTGGATGCATATGAGTTTAGTTAGATATATGCTATCTCCGCATGACACGATGGCGTTCTCGTTTGCGGAAACGATCGAGCATAATCTCATCTGTTGCAGCTTGTCTTCGCCCTGCACCATTAGGATTATTGGTATCGCTTGGTTTAGATTCCACACCTGCTGTATTATCTTCTTTACGTTTGTTATCCTTGTAAAGCTCAGGATGATCTACAATAAACAATTAAAAGGGAGCTTAGGGGCCAAGAAAAACAAAGAGCAAGCAAGGTAGACTGGGCAAAGAAAAAAGAGTGTGTAGCAAATTTATCTGCTAGTTGTCATGAAACAAAAACGGAAAGCAGTAACAAGAGATATGCAGTATAAGAACACGGCGATAATAATGATCCGAGTCGGTCCAAATGGTCGGCTTCTAAGCTGTCAAAAAGCAAGCTAAAAATAAAATAAAAAAGATTATCCAGAGTACCTTGATAGTTGAAGGTTTCTCAATTCTTAATCAATAAATACAATTTTCAAAAACTTTTTTTAAAATTAAGCTCTCCTTTACTATTAGGCTGTGGCAAGAGTTTGAAAGTAGTCAGATTGATTGAATATCAAAAAAAACAAACAAGAAATCTACGAGTAAAAGTTATATTCATCTAAATCTAATCATGCAGCACTCAAGTCATTCCACTAGTTGGTACCTCAAGTAAGAAATGGAAATAAAAGTAAAATACATAAACAAAACAAAATGCTTCTCTTGTGTCCATCTAAGTGACTAACCTTTCCTAAGTTTGTCGGCATAGTCTCTGCCACGCTGAAAATAATCTGCACTGTAACTCGCAGGCATGCTAGATTCCGTTTTGGAGCGACCTGAAAGCCTCTTCTCCTGTAAAAGCTTTTTTGCAGCCTCTGTTTCTTCAATATTTTTAAGTTTGAACCTGCAAATTGTTAAAACTAAAAACATGAAAAACCCTGACCACTTACTTAAAAATAGGAAGTATCAAAACAGGAATATAAACTAATGCATTAAGATGGGGTGAAAAGTACAGCAATCATCCCAACATTTTGGATCAAGTTTTTATATACTCTCCATTGTTCAATTGTAAAATTAATGTCCATCATATTTTAAGTTTCAAATTGGTCTGCATAGTTTCAATTGAAACACTTTAGGTCCTTAAATAATGACGTGTCCTTATCTGAAGGAACCACTCGTGTAAGTTTACTAAATCTATGGGGATCACCGCTGTACAATGTTCAAACTATGATGACTAACAGTGGTGCAACTGAACCATGGAGACCAAATCGAAATTTCTCCAAGTATGAACCATTTATGTATGAAACAACGCCTTTCCAAAATTAGCAAATCAAAATTTCAAAAGCATCTTCTCAAGAAAAAAAAAAAAAACAGGCAAATACAGACTTGCTATAGTCGTAAAGACCTATTTATCGAAAATCATTGCCAAACCTCTAATTTTAACTGCCAGAAACACCTTTAATTTGTGCATAGCATTCGACAAATTTTCTTTGTATCCAAAAATTAATAATACTTCGAGACAAAATAATCACATCTCCCCGAGAGCTCAGCGGAAAATTACCATAAATGAATTTCTTTAGAAATGTAAAAGAAACTGTAGCAACCAAGACAATTGCTATTACTATTTTTGACACTCAGATTGAAAAACATACTCAATTGGAAGTTGAATCTCAGCAATTCCTGTTGTCCACTGGGTAGAGCTTTCCTCTCCGTTTCGTCTCTTAACCTAACCCAAAAGAAAGTTCAAGTCATTTAGGTAAGGTTGACAGAGTACAGGAAAAGAACAAGCAATATTATTTCCACTGTACGAAACAAGTTGAACTTAAAGATGTAAATGAAAAGATAATTAACATTATTCACAAACAAAAATAGAGAACTTCGATACACTAACCCCAAAATTCGATAGACACTTCTCTGATTTCTGAAAATACATCAGGTTTTGAAAAAACAACGTACAACAAAAAATGCCAAATACAACTATACATACCAGATCTACCGTCTTATTAAATCGGAGAAGAGATATACATACAATATGAATTTCTGAAAACAATGTCAAACTGCAGAGTTTAATATCGTTTCATAAGGAGGATAAGCATTGACAAACAATTATAACCAAACCCAGACAGATACTCTCATGTGCACCAAAACCAACATGAAATACTAGAATTACAAGCAAATATTGACAGAAGCAAGGGTCAAATACATTTTGTTCTTCATGGGGATTTGTAAGAACTTGAGAAATGAACAAAGATATGACAGATTAATGTACTTACTTTTAGATGGTCAGGTATGTTGTACAGTTCATCTTCTGCTTGTTGAACTTCATTCTCAACCCGGTCTGCTACATCCATGTCCTTTCCCTTTTTCTTTGCCAATTCTTGTTCCACATATCTCACCCTGTTTCAAAAAAAAAGTAAATACCAAATGAGAGAAACTTAAATACTCTCATCCTAAACATCTATCAAGTAACAATGTAAATAAACCAACACGGCACATCATCCTTGTAACTTGATCAATGTTATTGTCTCTAATCATATAAATATTGTTGTATTGCTCCTTATCTATAAAAAAAATCGGCAAGCAAGAAATTTTCATTCGACCAAAAGAAAAACTGTCTCAAGCACTCAAAGAGCAGTTCTTTAAACAAAAAACATAAAGTAATGCTCCTTATCTATAATGAGCATTCCAGTTTTTTGAAATACCAACATTTAGTATGAGCGTTCTGTCATTCCACGGTTGAAACTAGAAAGGCATTTGACCTCTGAACATCCGGGCTGTGTCATGGACAACGATTAACTTCCAAAAATGGAGCTTCAATATTGCTGAATCACTTTTAATTGATATCTACAATTGCAGGTTATAATTTATTTAAAGAAACGACTATAAAATTGTTCCTATAGTTTAAACCCTATTCTAATTTACATTCCAAACAGTAGTCCTAAACAGAAAGAGAATCAAATCAGAAGCCAACATTAAGTCATACTTTTTCAGTGTCTTAGTTTTCTTACTTATTTAGCACTGCTAGGTCAATCAAACCCACAATTACTAGTGCCCAGTAGTAGCTCCTTGCCCAATCACAGGCCTGACTGCCTAGCCTTTTCCATAACACAATCGTGATATCAATATATACAGCAATCATAACAAGATCAACCGAAAGATGTTCCCAAAGAGCAGAGAGTGAGGAACAAGTCAACAAAACAAATCTAATTTAAAGCTCGGTTGGGATTCCCAAAGAAGACAAAAAAAATTACAAAGTTAGGAACAGAAAGTCTGAAACAGTAAATACTGCATACATATTCATACTACGTATTTGGCATGCCTTTAAAAGTGGTAAATGGTGTATGGTGTACACCTTAAGAGTGTACTTTCTTTTTCTTAAAAGTACTAAAAGTTAAGTTTGTAAGTATTATTTCAAACCAAATTCAATACTAACAAGTAACAACCATTTTAAAATTACTCCCAATACAAAAAAGTATTTATTCTAAAAGTGTGGATTCTGTTACGTTTATGAGTAAAGTATACTTCTAAAAGACGCCCATAGTGCGAGGAAAAGAAATTTATTGTTTTCTTACATGTTGGGGTCTT
Organism: Primula veris; assembly: GCA_963682055.1. Classification (NCBI taxonomy): domain Eukaryota; kingdom Viridiplantae; phylum Streptophyta; class Magnoliopsida; order Ericales; family Primulaceae; genus Primula; species Primula veris. The sequence goes on along the minus strand of OY821748.1, from coordinate 19,741,501 downwards.
CGACCATGACAGCAGTTTCCAAGGCAAAGGTATCTTGTAAGACCAACTCTTCATTTTCCTCATCAACTTCAGTTTTTTCCCTTACTTTTTTAGGAGCCAAACCGCCAGTGGCATTTATGGGCACTTTATTTTGGGATGATGTTGGTAATGCGGGGATCCCTGACCGCTTCTCTCTTTGTTTCTGCAAAAACTTCACCTCTTCCAAGGCCAACCTGTTCCAATTTCAAAACAAATCATGCCTAAGTAAAGAGGTATGACATCTTATTTTGTCTGAATATTTTACAGCTAAACAGATCTACGGTTAAGAACTTAATTCAAGTATTAAATTTTGACCCTCCGGTTCTGGAGTAAATCGGAAAGTGATTATCCAAATACATCTGTTAATAGTTGGTATTTTTGACTTAATATAACAACAGGAATATTATTTTAAAAAAATCGAAGAATATGTTTTTTTTTTTTAAAGATCACCCACTAGACTACGCTTAGCACAAACAGTTTTTTATTTTATATCTCTGCAGTTTCCATGTAGGTATGTTAGATGGTCCAAACACGAATCTTTTGGGTCTATCGTATTAATAATAGTTGTTACCCTTCTTTTGGCTCAATAAAAGAGTTTTGGGAACAATTCTTTTCTATCTGTCATCACATATTTCCAATCCAGGTTATTGTAATCCAGTCTGTACTCCCTTCGTCTCATAATGTTGAAATTTTTAGCAATCTAATCTAAGCATGCATTAATTTCTTTGTCTGCATATCAACATTCCAACTCACTCCCTTGTGCACTTTAAAGGAGGAAGGAACAAAAGCAAAACAAAGGGTACAATGAGAATAAACTGATTGTTTTAGGTTGATTTTTATTATTATGGAAAAAACATTCTGGGACTTCATACGAAGGAATACTGGACTAACAGTATACTAAGGATTAGTATCCTATTAGATCTCAACTTTACCAAAATGGTACCTTCTAGGTTTTTGTCAATCATCTAGAAAATACATCAAGCCTATCTTCTTTAGATCATTTCACATTTTCCTTTCTCTAGGTTCAGCCTTTTCCAATTCCGTCAAGGCTTTCTTTTGGAATAACATTACTGAATCCCAAAGAATACTAGTTATTACGAGTAAACATGATATTAAGGTAATATCCATACATGGTATCAGATTATTGACGTGGGCCTTTATATAGTCACCGCTACTTTAGCTACAACAACTACAACTCGTCAATTCGTTGACTCTGATTAATCCTTCCCCATGCACTACATTTGAATCACTAGCGCATCTAAATTTTGCGAGTTCACCCACCAATTCCGTCCTACAACAACTTAGTCTACTATCGTTGTAGCTATTAAGCATATCAATTTTTCTCATAAGCTAATATAATTAAGGTAGCCAACTTAAAAGATTGAGTGGTCTGAGATAGCCAAAATCGGGAAAATTACACTTTAGTGCCTTGTGTTTAAACAAAATTCTAATTTAGTGTACCGAGGTTTCAAAATCTTGATTTAGTGTACCGAGTTTACCAAATAAACTTGATTTAGTGCATTGAAGTTTCAAATTCTTGATTAGTGTACCGAGTTTAACAATTAAACTTGATTTAGTGTACAAAGTTTACCAAATAAACTATATGTGTAGCAATGAAAGTTGAGGGTAGTAGATAAACTTAGTACACTAAGTCAAGAATTTGAAATCTCAATAAGCTAAATCAAGACTCACTACGCCAAATCAAGATTTTGAATCATGAGTACACTAAATCGAAAATATGCGAAAACCCAGGGCACTAAAGTGAGACATTCCGGCTAAAATTATTAAGGATCAAACTTTTTCGCAGCCTCAAATAAGTCAGTTTATTTGCTTATAATATGCAGCCAAACTAGAAACATTCCACTATTTCACCACTAACTATTATTGCCCACTACGAATACAAACCATATTTTCAGCATCAATTTCCGAGTTCACCCACCAATTCCGTCCTACAACAACTTAGTCTACTACTGTTTATAGCTATTAAAGAATGTCTATTTTTCTCATTAAGTTGTAAATAATTAATATGGACAGCTTAAACGATTGAGTGGCCTGAGATAGCTAAAATCTTTAAAGTAAACTAATCAAACTTTTTCTCAGCCTCAAATAAGTCAACTTTTTTGCTTATAAAAGCAGCCAAACTAGAAACATTCCACTATTTCACTATTTCACCACTATTTAAGGTAAACTCATCAAACTTTTTTTTATCGCTCACTACGAATACAAACCATATTTTCAGCATCACCAACATTCCAAATTAGTTTAAAAACCAAATAAAATATTTTAAAAAATCCAATTACAAGCAATATAATGCTTTTCAAGTTGTTGTTTTTATTTTATTTTCTTATTTCCCAACTATAATAATCCACAATATTTCAAGCATCACCATCATTCCTATACAACTTATAACTAAATAACATATCTCTACAAATCCTATTACAAGCATATAATGCTTTTCAAGTTGTTTTTTTTATTTTATTTTTTTTCTTATTTCCCAACTATAATAATCCACAATATTTTCTCTTACTTCTTTTAGTACTTTTACCATTATAATAAACATTAACGAGAGAAAAATTGATAGAAAATCAACATATATATATATATTTTGTTCCCATCCACAAACACATATACGAAACCCTAGATGAGAGAGAATTAAAAAATAAAAAGATAGAATTAATAGTAATTACTTTCGTTGTTGTTCTTCGTCGTCGTTTTTAAGAGATTCTTTTTCGTCATCTTCAAATCTTCTTTTACGGAAATTTTTCGTCTTCATCTTTTAATTTCTGCTCAAATTTATTTTCAGTGTGAGAATATTTATAAATTATTACTCCGTAGTAGTATTTAATTCAGCAAAATAGAGAGGTGAATAAGTTGATTTCATATTTGCCCCACTATGTTTTAAAAATCTGTTTATGTGATCCTTTTTTTGGTGAATTTTTCATACAAGTTCTTGAGTTTGTGAAGTTTTATCATTTGTGCTGATTTATTTTTACACTCATGATTCCGATAGTCTGAAACCATGTGTATGTGTTCCTTAATACTAGTATAGTTAATATAGATTTTTGATGAAATTTTGAAACAGATTAAGTTTGTAAAGTGACGGATTTGGTCATTCGTTTCATTGGAAAAGTTTCAGATTTGGTCCTTTTTATTGTAATATTGATTATGGAGTAGTAAATCTCTGAGCTCCTTTCGTGTTTATTAAGATCATGTTAACATGAACAAACATTAAAGACTGTTTTACTCTGAAAAGACATGCTAATGATATTTTGTGTTCCTTTTTTCAATAAAGAAAGTGTTTTAGTATTGTAATTCTGATTCTCCTTGAATAAAAGAAACAATATCTTCAGTATACGGCAGGAGATTGAGTCGACTTTTTCATCATTTCAGTATGCTTTGGCACCATGTTGTCACCGATAGTGGTTAGTCCGTGCTTAAGAATAAAACTCTGCTAGTGAACATATAAGTATATAACGCTTCAACGTTATTTCTCCCAATTAAATATAAAAACTGCTTTTGCTGAATCCATATTTCATTTCCTGCAAAAAGCTTAATCTGATAACATAGATTTAACTCGATTCAACCTCGTGATAATTTAAAAAACTTGTGACACTTGGTTGTGTAGTTTATTATCTTCATTTTTTCAATTTTTCAAATGAAAGGCAAAGTTAACATTCGATTGTAGCAATCGCATACCCATGCTACAGCAGGAATTTCCACCCACTGGTGATTAATGACGTTACTTGCTCTAGAACAGAAGGCCCAAAACACTAGAAAGTTAGAAACTAATGTCACCTGTACAGTAGCAGCATTCAATTTCATATAGAAACAAGCACCGATTTTCGGTTTGAGTTGCCCTGACAGGTAAAATGGAAAAGAGAGAACATTTCCATGTATCATCATGGAGCTATCAACTTAGTATTTCACTTCAGAGTATGACCCAGCCCGAGCCAAAATGTACATCCTCAATAATGTACAGACATGATACATAAAAATACTACATGTTAACAAATGGAGATTGGGGAATTCTACTGAAGTGGGGTACTTACATGACATTTCAGAATTCCCGAATGGAAATAATTACAAAAAAACGTGTGGTCTTATGTTAGCTTCTTTTATGTGCCTCCTCTCGAATGCATGAAAGATTTGTTTTTATCTCTTTACAAAGCCTACCTTCCACAAGACCAACTGGTAACCACAGCTTTGGTTCCACATCCACAACGTAAGAAAGAGTTGTATGAAATTCTTCAGCTTTAAATGGGTTATCATCTTCGCATCGTTCAACGTTGTACTGCAATATTCACACTTATTAGTAATTGGGCCATGATCCATGATGTAACCGGAAGAACCAAAGTTAAATCAAATACTTGTGCATGTTTTTCTGAAGTTTTTCTTACAGGTTTTTTAAAAATGCAATTTTAATCAATTCAATATGATCAATACTAGCCAAGTTCCATAAGTTCATAAAGAGAAAACCCACCCCTGTAATAAGGCCACATTTAAACTTGTGAGCCGTCACATTATCTGTCTGCAAGTATTTATGCTTCTCTACTTCTATTACTTCCTTTGAGGCATTTAGAGGGAACAGTATCGGAAAAGGATATTACATCCATAACTGAAACATTGATTTTCACTGGCCAATTCTTAAAATGACCATTATTTATCTGTTTAATGTCTACAACAGTCCCACACACCCACAGAAAGCTTAGTCGGAGTGAGTTAAACAAACTCAAAATCAACAAAAACTAGGCATGGCATTTTTCTTAACTTTAAAGTGCAAACAAACCAGGCCACAATTAATTTGACAAGTTAGATTCATTTTATGTCAACTGAGAAATAAAGTTGAGTGCTAAGTTGTATCACATAGTATCTGCAGCTTCAGTTCTTTTACCTGTTCGATAGACCATTTTCCTTCGAATAGCTGAAAATCCCCTTCAATCATCTTGAATTCGATGTCGCGCCTTTGACCAAAAGGAAGGGTTTCAATATCTTTTTCAAAACAATCAACAATACCTTTTGCATTGAAATTAATCCCAAAAGCCAGTTTTTGCTGCCCAATCTGTCATAAAATTAAAGGAGAAAACAATTCAAGTTAATGGAGGAAAAAAATAAATACCCAATCCTTGTGATCATTAACTTAGTGTGATCCAAGCTTATGGCAAGCCTAATAACTAAAGAGAAACTATGTTAATGAAACATGAATCGCAAAAAAACTTGTACTCCAATTAACTAGAGCGCGGGGCTGCCTGCAAAATCTAAACAATACTCCAACAACCCAAATTACGAAAGAGGTACTAGCCTAACATACAATCCTAATACCTCGACTCCAACAAACTGCCCGTACGTCAAGTTCACAGCCAAAAAAAGACAATTTATGTAATAGAAAACTATATGTGTAATGCTTGTTGTACTTGGAAGTGGAATACATTATAACAAATTAACTTAGTTTACAACATTTACACCACAAAAAACATAAAAATACAACTGGTTTGATACTTAACCTGCATTACAAGTTGAAAGTTATACATATCCAACTCCATCCACTTAAATAGTAGAGAATCTCCCACAAACATTGTTAAAAAGTTTCCACCCAAAGTAGGAGCACAATAACGTAGGGAGGCAAAGGCATACAACTATGCACATTACATGCATAACATTTTACCTATGCCATGTCAATAATATTCAGTTGTATTTCTACAAAGTTGAGGCATTTTACGGGTGCTTCTCCAATTAAGTTAATGAGTGTTTGCTATACCTTTTTTGGCTGTAAGTTTTAAACTCACCTACATTGGTTGTGTTGCTTATAAGTTGCAGTGCACCAAAATTAAACAAAAAAGGGTTATTGATTATCAAAAAACAGTTGCAGGCTTGCAGCGCAACTGGCATCACGAAACTCAATACCTAAAAAGAAAACAATTTTAAATTTTACTCTACCTCAAAGAGACTGAGCATAAGTATCGCTCTTTTCGACCAGTTAGTTAACCGCCAATCCAAGAATAAAACCCGATAACCACTCATAATCATTCAAAATGCTCCAAACAGTTACAAGAATGGCATTTATCAGGACTTTTGACCTACGTTGCGGTACCTTTGCCTGGTCAGCTTAAGTCTACGTAGTTCCCTTTTTTACCTAATATTTTCCAATCTCAGAATAAGACAGTTCCTTTGCTTCAATTCTTTATAAACATACTTAACTAATTAACTTTGTAATGTGCCGGTTAACTAACATCATGAGACTCGATTTAAAAAAAAAAACAGCCAAATTTTACTCTAAATTTGGCAAAAACATACTTAACTTTGTACTTTGCCAGTTAATGTATATATATGCAACTAACATTATTAAATTCAATACCTAAGAAATCAGCAAAAATTTAAACCGGCTTTCACTCCTCTTAAACTCCTGACCACACTCCATCGTACACGGCAGGATCAAAACAAAATTAAACTAAACTCATCAAAAATTAAAACATGAATACTATCTTATCTTTTCACCCTACTAATGAGCGTGTTCTAGAACGTAAGCAGTGACGGCCCAAAGGTTCCCCACACCTTTAGTCCAGACTAAAAAAAATATAACAGTCTTACACTTTTATTGCACCAAAAAAACCCACTGATTCTATAGTTTTTTTCCAAAAAAAAAAAAATGGACCATAGTTTGTTTGTTTTTTTAAAATGGACCGTCACCCGAGATGGTCGGCTGTCTTAGCTAGCCAAAGAACCGGCTCTGAGCGTAAAAGGAGCTTATTTTGTTAATTTTACTTAAACGTGCTTAACTTTGTACCATAGTTACCGGAAAACTCGTTTTTCCCTTTAAAAGATCGCATTTCGCGTTTCCTATTATTTCGAAAATTTCTGAATTTTTTCATTTTTTAACTTTTCACGTTCCCTTTTTGCATTTTGTTTCTCACTTATGTTTCCCACCTGGCAACTGTGGTTTGTATAAATACCAATAATATTATAATACATATACAACTAAAATCATTCAATTCCACAAAAAAATAGGTACTAAAATTCAACATTTTTAACTCGACCTGAAAAAGACGGGCGTAACTATCGCCCTTCTCGACCAACTCGCTGACAGCCAACCCAGGAATAAACTCCGATAGCCTCTCGTAATCCGTCAAAATACTCCAAACAGTAATTAACTTCGCATTAATCGCCACCTTCGACCTAATCCTCCTCATATTCTTCCCTATCTCCTCTATCTCCGTCTCGATACCCTCCACATCATCACCGTGATTCTCCGTCTCGATACTGTCCACGTCATCGTCTGACGTGGCTCCGACAGAACCCTCGGTCTGGATTTCGCGGGCACTTGATGACGTGGCACGTGTAGGTATTTTTAGAAAGTTTTCACTTTTTTGACATTTCACGTGTGGTGATGTGGCGGAGGTTGTACGGATGGTGTGATGACGTGGCATGAGGGTGGAGCTAGGGTTTTTTATGATCGGCGGAGAAAGGAGGTGGACGGAGTAGGTGACGTGGCAAAGGTGTAGTTTGCATTTCATTTTTGTGTTTTATTTATTTATTTATTATTTGTATATGTATATTCAGGAAATAGTTTAAAAATAGCTCATAGTGATAGAGATGAGAGAGGAGTGAAGGAAGAAGGGGGAAAATTTAATTGGATTAGGTGTTAAAATAAAATTTCATTTTGCAAAATAATAAGAGCAATGTTACATAAAAAGTCACAAAATAAAAAATATCAAAAAAAAAAAATCATGAAACATGGGATATTAAATTAAAATTGCAAAACCACGCTACATTAAGGTCTTGTTTGTTTGGTGTTTTTGTAGTCTCACTGTTAGCAAAACTATTTGGACTTATAATAGGAATGATACATGAATCCAGTTGATTGTTCGGTGCTTTAATGTTTGGATAGGACTATTATTTATGGGATAAATAACCATTCTCATGTTTGTGTAAGTACTATATTTTAGAAATGACTAAATTATAATTATTTTACCATTCTATCATTCCCTCCAAATTTTACACAAAAAATGAAAATCACTGATTAAATCGGTGAGTTCAGAAAATGACAATGATCAAAATTCAAAAGAATTATATACTAACAAACAAAGTGAAATCATTAATAATTTACGCCTACAAGTTTTAAAGTTACATCAGCTCCATTCATATTAAATAAAATTGCCATAATTCTGCCTTCAAATTGTAAATGATAAACAACCCATTCAAAATTAGCAACATAACTTATCTTAACTAGTATATAAAATATCAAAATAACTTAACTAGTAATGGTTGTAGATAGTAACCATGACATTAGTAAACCAGCAACAATACCACGAGTGATCTTTCATATTCCCCCTGCGAGAAGCATGTAAACTCATTCAAGACGATCCTTCTCAGACAAGCTAATAAATAAATCCACTCAGGCCGCATCACCAACAATCATACTCGCAGCCTTTAGTCGATACTTTGTTTCAAGAGGTAATTTCTTTAACTCACTGTTAACATTTTTCCTTGATTCCGAAAGATTTTGATCGTAACCAATATGTTGCGCAATCTCTGCCATTGTAAGTTTGGTGCTTTCAAACATATTAGCAAATTGCTCTCCCATTGAGGCAAACATAGAAGAGAAGACATCGTTCCGATTTCTCTTTCTTCCATTGCAAGATCCTGACTGCATTGGTGTTGTTCCGTTAGCCGAAAAGTCGACATCGGCAGGTAAATGTGCCACAAAAGGATTCCCGCTCATTTGTATTTCCTCCTCGTTCATAGCAGCTACAGCCTCCTCCGGAAAAGACTTGTTGCGCATCCCACTTACGCTCAAATCTTTCTGCAATTTCGAGAGGAAAAAATGATAAAGACCACAAAGTAGATATAATGCAATATATAATAGTTACAATTATTTTTTATAACTAACACTTGAAATTACAAACATCAACACCACCACGGTAAACAAGAAAACAAAACCAAAACAAAATATAAACTCTGATACATAATATGAATTAATTGTAAAGATCAATATCAGACCTATATATAGGCGTTTTGGTGCTCCACTTTGTACTTCTATGCGTACTATTAATCTCTTGATTTACTCTCACCCACCATAGTAGTTGAACGACTGTGATAATAAATTGATAGACCGTAGTTGCTGAGTTTTTTTTGTGAGATGTAAACTTTTTTTCATTGAATGAGAGGAGAGAGATAAATACATATGTTCTCTGTATTGAATTGAATGTGAAGAATGAAAGTTGTGTGATACAGCAGGAGGGTATAATTGTAAAAGTTAAATTCAGTCCGGACCTTACTTTTTAAACACACACACCCCCCCCCCCCAAGCTATTAAAATAGATGTCATTTCACATCTTTTGTAATACACACTAGGGCTGGGTTCGGTTTGGTCCGGTTCGGTTTTTGGCAAAACCGAAACCGAAACCGAGCATATTTTTCGGTTCGTTTTTTTTCGGTTTCGGTTTTTTTATTTTTTGGACCGAACCGGACCGGTTTTTTCGGTCTAGTTTCGGTTTTTTTTCGGGTTTTTTCGGTTTTTTTCGGTCTTTTTTGTTTTTTTTGGTTTTTTTCGGTTTCGGTCTTTTTCGGTTCGGTTTTACTGAAAACCGAAACCGACCCGAAATTTTTTCGGTTTTTCGGTTTCGGTCTTTTTCGGTTTTTTTTGGTTCGGTTATCGGTTCGGTTCGGTTTTCCCGGTTTTTTGCCCAGCCCTAATACACACTTCTTTTCGAATCCAGGCCAATTTAAAAATATTTGAAACATCTTTTGTGGGTCCAAGTTCTTTCATAGTCCAATCCAACGGTAGAAAAGGTCCAAAAAAAACAAGGCTTAAGGGTGTGTTTGGTATCATATTTTTTGGATGGTTTTTGTATTTTTGTATTTTGAAAATTCAGATTTTTTTAATAGGTGTTTGGTTATTAGGATTTTTTTTATTCTTAAAATCCATATTTTTAGTTAAAATAATCTAAAAATCCATAATTCATTTTTTTTTTTTCTGGATTTTTGGATTTTTAAATTTTAGGATTTTAAAAATCAGAGTCAAAACCCAAAATTAAAAAAAAACACAAAAAGAAACAGGGCACTAAACTGTAATCCCCCCGAGCATGGAATGCCTTGATGTATTTAAAATATTATTTTCCAACTGGTAGTTGTTTTCTTGGGATTTGTTAGAACGAAAAACTTTTGTTTTATAAGTTTATGAAACAATTCGCCTGATTTAGTGAAATCGAAGGAGTAGTGCCTTCGTTTTACTTTTATTCGCAATGTATTTTGATCGCAAGTTTAATGGCTTTTCAAGCTCTTCTAATGTGTGTCACAAACGATAGGGGTTTTACCTATATTATTTATGTTACATCTACTTCAATATCACCATCTATATCTTGTTACTCTTCTAACAAAACTTGCTCATAGTTTGTTACAACTTTTAACAAATTCAAACTGTGTCAACTCTGATAATCAGTTTCATAATCAGCACACACCTAATCAATTCTCAGATTTATACGGAAGTTCCACCCAAATCCTTTTACTAAATCCAATTGATTTTACTAAAAAATAATGTTACCATAAAAAAATTAAAAAGTGAAGGGTGTGCCATTCACTGGTTCTATGTTCTCTCCTTTAATGAATAAACTTCATCTTTCACTTGGCTACAGAGAATGAAGATTTGAGCATTGATAAGCCCAACTGCACAAGTTTGTTTGTAATATACTACCAACGATGTCAAAACGACATAGCTCCAAAGAATCTGGAAATAAAAACGTTTTAATCTTTGCATTTCAATACAAGCAGCGTCACTTCCAAGTCAACAGAATCATGTGTAAACTCGTAAACAAGTACTTTTTGCTCTATTTAGCATTATATACAATGTCTCTTCGTAAGTTCTTTGCACAATTTTCACCGTAATTTGCCTCAATAGGTCCTAAACAACCACTCAACTACAACTCACCAACAAATCCACAAGTAAAATGTTACTATAAGAAGAGATTTCAGCACTAAGAACCGGCATCAACAGCCTGCAGCATATACCGAGCATTATTTAGAAGAACACTCAACTCCTCATTCGAAGCGTCAAGCATGCGCAGTTCCTTGATATCATCCTGCCATTTCTCAATCTGCTCCTTGTGTATCCTGGCATATAGTTCAAAACTCGTAAAAAAACATACTCTAGAGATAATGTGGTCCATAAGTTATAGTTATATATTCTTGTTGATCAATTCATATACTCACATTATCACCCGCTCCTCAAATTCATTGCCAAGTTCATTGAGAAGTGACTTTCCTGATCCCAACAGCTCAGAGACCTATATAATTTAAGAAATGAAAAGATAACCATCTAGAGCTTCAGATCAAATAATAAAGTAGAACTTTCTCCAGCAAAAAAGAGTATAGCCACAGAGTTGTAGTAGTTTCTATTTTAGAAAAAATTAAAACGGAAACATACAAGTCAAGTTTCAGGCAATTGAAAAGATTGCCGGATGATCTATGTTGGAGACATTTATGATTTATCATATAGGAAGTACCAGCTCGGTGAAGTGATTGATCTTATCCAGAATAGAATTAATGTCGAGCTCCATTTGTTCAGATACTGAAGTATTAACCTCTGTTTCTTCTTGAACAACCTCGAGGACAGATTTGCCTACAACCATTTCCTGTGTTGGTTCCACCTAATAATAAAGTAACCGAAACATAAAAGCATTATATAGACCAACAAACAATTTATAGTCTCTTTTTCTTTTGCTATTTAGAATAAAGAAAGCAAAGATGAAGAAGCATACAGCAGGTGTCGATCGTTTCCTCTTTGATTCTGGCTGTTTGCTTACCATTGGAAGATTCTGAATGAATAGAAATATAATAGATTAAATATAGTAAAAAGGACATCAAAGAAAACAATATAACAGTTAAAACTCAAAGGGAGCATGAAGCACGGATAAGACGCAAGAACATCTGAATCATGATGATCCATTTCATAATGAATAAACCTAAGTGTGATGGAAATTGGAACTCGAATTTTCCAAACAAACAAATTAACCGTGTCACGTTCCAAAAATAGATTTCTAAAGGGGAGCTTTATTCATAGGTGCAAGAAAGATATTGAATAGCACTTTTCACAATCATGAAGAACTCGCGAAATTTACGATGTACACTGTTGAAAATTGCTGAACAATAAATTAAAGTGACCTTCAGCAGTCTCATGCCATTCAATACTGAAGTATAAGATCTAATGACTACAAACATGCCGAACATGATTTTCCTGGACAAGAACTCTACATAGACAAGGAGATTTAACAGCCTCCTCATTCCCAATTAAGAGTTATTAAAGAGGGTTCATAATGCCCAATAAAATGCAATATAAACTTCAATCATTAACAATAGTCAAACTTTGAATATTAGCTTCAGATATATCAATTGTGCCAAAGAAAACAATGGAAGAATGAGACACAAATTGTAAAAACCCCTCAAATCGGCAAACTTTGAATATTAGCTTCAGATATACCAACTGCACACGGTGTTAAGTATTTACTCATAATTCGACTATATTAACTACTAAGTAATAGCTAACTTGATTAAAAGTTCAAAATTAAGGTCATAATGTTGCTTCTAAATTTCTAATGATACAAAAGCGATCAGATCAATAGTATACAGAGATGCTTAACAGAAAGTAGAGTACGGGTACAGTGAAAAATCACAACTAACACGAATGCAGACACTCTTGCATCTAGTTTTGCATCTTAACCTAAATCTGGCTCCATGGGTTACTAAAATTATAAATAAGTAAAACAAATTTGACAGTTTGACTAAAAAGTAAAAGGCACAACTGCAGGTATTACTCGTCATTTTTATTATATTTGAAAACTAAGCATATTATAACCAAAACCAAACGGAAACTCAGCAACTCGCTCATCATTTCTTAATGATAATTATAAACTAATAGCTTATAATCTGGCAAATAGCAGCAAATATATAAAGTTCTCTCCATATAGTTCAATATATGGAAAATGTAAGTGGTATTAATGAGACTAATTTCGTCTAATTTTTCATCTTGACCTTAATCTGGCTCCATGCATTGCTGTAAAAATACCAAGCAAAATTGACTGCTCACCTAAAAAATCTCAACTGCACGAGGTATTTCGTATTTGCTCATCATACAACTATATGAACTACTATATAACAATTAACAGCTATTTTCATTCAAACCTAAGAAAATAATCTTGCTTCTAAAGATGCAAAAGCACAATAGTAAAATACATATATACTTTACAGAAAATGGAGTAATTGGACAGTATAAAAGAAAAATTACACGTACAGACCTCGTTCAAGTAAAGTTACTCTTATGTACGGCATATACTGGGAAAATTAAAAGATAGACGCACCATATAAATCGATACAGCATTGCTTATTACAATTTTTAAAGTAATTGCATCTAGTTTTGCTTCTGGACCTCAATCTGATTTTGCGCATTCCTCGAAAAATAAACAGAATTTCAACTGAAAATCTCAATTGCACAAGGTGTTTTATATCTATTAATCATTCCACAATGTTAACTACTAATAAACAGCTAATTTATTTTGAACTTCGACCCTAAGGTTAAAACTTTACTTCTAAATTCTAATGATACAAAAGCAAGTAAATCAATAAAATACAGTCTTCAACGAAAATGGAGTATACTAGCACACGCAGATCTAATTTGAGTACAGATCCTCATATATATTTGCAAAATAATGGGAAAATCAAACAAAAGATACAATATATCAGTACATGCAATATTCTTTGTAGCACTTGTTAGACTAATTGAAAAAAAAAAAACTAAACAGTAATTTCAACTGAAAATCTCAACTGCACAAGGATTTTTGTATTCAGTCATCATTCGAATACGTTAACTACTAACAGATAATTTGATACAACGTAAGGCTTAAAATTCCGCTCAAGTAGAAAGAGCAAAAGTAACATTATTAAACTGCCTAATTCGAGTACATACACTCATACTTTCGAATATAGTCGGAAAAATAACGATAGATACAACATACAACATATAGCGAAAGTGATGCCAAAGCAAGTAAATCAATAAAATACAGTCTTCAACGAAAATGGAGTATTTATACCGTATAAAAGCAAAATTGGCACACAGAGACATTATTCGAGTACAGATCTTCATATATATTTGTGAAATAATGGAAAATCAAACAACAGATACAATATTCTTCGTAGCATTTGTTAGTCAAATTGAAAAATAAATAACTAAACAGTAATTACAACTGAAAACCTCAATTGCACAGGTCATTTTGTATTTTCTCATCATTCGAATACGTTAACTACTAAGTAACAGCTAATTTGATACAAAGTAAGGTTAAAATTCTGCTTTAGTATAAAAAGCAGAAGTAGCGCTTATAAACCTAATTCGAGTACGAATACTCATAAATATCGCAAAATAATGGGAAAATCAAACAAAATATACAATATATCAGTATAATATATAATATTCCTTGTTACGTTTGTTAGACTAATTGCATGTATTATTTGCATCTAGACCTTAATCTGTCTCCAAACATTACTCAAAAATATATAACTAAACAGTAATTACAACTGAAAATCTCAATTGCACAAGGAATTTAGTATTTACTCGTCATTTGATTATGTTAATAGCTACTAAGTAACAGATAATGTGATACAAAGTAAGATTAAATTCTGCTTAAGCTTAGAAAAGCAAAAATAGAACTTATAAACCTAATTAGAGTACGAATAGTCTTATTTACGCATATAGTCGGAAAATAAAACAAGTAACAGCTAATTTAATACAACGTAAGGTTTAAAATTCTGCTCAAGTATAAAGAGTAAAAGTATCGCTTATAAACCTAATTAGAGTACGAATAGTCTTATTTACGCATATAGTCGGAAAATAAAACAAGTAACAGCTAATTTAATACAACGTAAGGTTTAAAATTCTACAAAGTATAAAAAGCAAAAGTAGAACTTATAAACCTAATTCAAGTACGAATAGTCTTATAAAACGATAGATACAACGATAATTATCGGTAGAAACGATGATATAAAAAGTAATGTCAATTAAGTAACAACTAATTTGATACAAAGTAAGGTTAAATTCTGCGCAAGTATAAAAAACAAAAGTAGAACTTATGAACCTAATTCGAGTACGAATAGTCTTATTTTTGTATGTAGTCGGAAAATAAAACAAGTAACAGCTAATTTGATACAAAGTAAGAGTTTAAAATTCTGCTTAAGTATAAAAAGCAAAAATAGCGCTCATAAACCTAATTCGACAATTCGAGTACAAATAGTCTTATTTTTTGTATATAGTGGGGAAATAAAACGATAGATACGACATATAAATCAATACAACAATTATTATCGGTAGAAACGATGGTAAAGAGGAGAGAGAGAGAGACGAAGATATTACCAGTAAATGGGTTTAATCGAATTTTGTATTTACTCATGATTCGAATACGTTAACAACTAAATAGTCTTAATTTAGTATATATTGGGGAAAATAGCGATAGATACAACATATTTATCAATACAAGATAAAAATCGATAGAAAAGTAATTATCTGTATAAACGATGGAATAGAGGAGAAAGAGACGAAGATATTACCAGAAAATGAGTTTAATCGGAGAAATTGCTGAGTATAAATGAAGATGAAAAGTGGGTTTTCACTTCTCTCTCTCTCTCTCAAAAAGGCGGGTGATTTGAAGGAAATGAAAAATATTTTTTTCTAATTTTGGAGCCTACGAAAGTATATATTTATGGGTAAACGGTTGGATAAAAAAAAATATATATATGTTACCAAAACATTACATACACGTAAAGTATTTTGGAAATAAAAATTTTGATTTTGTTGTGTGACATATTAACTCGTTATAGATATATATAGAGATATGTATAGATATAGAGAGAGGTATGAGAGACAACAATAAGGGAGACTTTATTAATCAGAATGTATCAATACACGTGAACGCTAACCTACAAGATAAAAAGCTCAACTTAGGCCCACTATGAGTAAGGCTCAATAGTCTAATAATAACCTACAACATGTTGTGAGTCTTATTAGCTCAGTATATATATTATATAGGAGACATAGAGAGAACATAGAGAGAGGGAACAATAGCTCTTTATTCATCAGAATGTATCAATACAATGAACCCTAACCTTCTTTATATACTAGATATTAGGGTTATACAAGCTAGAAAGCCCAACTTAGACCCACTATGAGTAAGGCTCAATAGTCCAATAATAACCTACAACACTCTCCCTTTGGACGTCTTGAATTCTTCATCTTTATGCAGTCGATCTGAGTCGAGTTCATTCGCAGTGCTAAACACATAAAAACCTTAGGGACGGAAAACCCAGTGTGGGACAAAACCGGTACCTAGGAGAAACTGTGTAGCCGAATGATATAGGCCGAAATTCTATGTAATTAACTAACCACAAAACAGTGTGGCTCATCAAAACCTTGCCGGAGCAAACCCAATGGGAAAATCTCTGATCGAAGGAAAAAGAGTGCAACAGTGGTAGTAGTAGGGGATCAACCACAAAACAGGTGCCTCATCAAAACCTTGCTAGAGTAAACCCAGTGGGAAAAACCTTTAGTCGAAGGACAAAAGAGTACACAGTGGTAAGAAGTATACAACAGGATACTCCCCTTAATTTCGGCAATCTTAAGTGAGATATAATGGGAACGTGTCTCGCTAAAAACCTTGCTAAGGAAAACCCATTGGGAAAAAACCTTGGTCTAAGGACAAAAAGAGTACACGAGCATGCGACCGGATGATCCCCGTCACTTGCACACGACTGAGTGCAAAGATTTCATATTCCAAGAAAGAGTACGAGTATTCGACTGGATGTCTCATTTACTTGCACACGACTGTATGCAAGAAAATATAACGTGGAATAAAACGAGCATTCGACGAGATGCTCTTAAACTTCATATGTGAAAATTTATTTCGACGATAAATGCTAAATAGCATAATGTAGTCATGTCTCTCTTGATCGATAACAACAAGTTGTCTTCTATGACAATTGTTTTATCGGCATCGTGAGACAGAGCATATGTAATTCAAATATGGCTAATACTAGCTCGAATCCATATACACTCTCTAGTCGTCTCATAGAGCACGAATAGATCAGAGTGATTTGCTTGGAGTCATTCCAAGACCTTCAAGATATCGCCTTATTCCTAATAGCAAAGACATACCATGTTAGGAATATCGCTTATGCGGGTCTGATAAGTAACCGGCATCGGTATAACCGAAAAAGGGTTGCGTTAATTCGAGTATCGAAGGGGGTATGTACACTCGATGACGCAAAATGGGATAAGACAAGCCCTCATCCACAGTTACCTTAAGGTAATGGGAAAATGTCTTTTATGCTATTTCGATGGCAGCGTGTTAGCGCGATGCTGTGTCGAGCTATACCATTCACAACAGACAAAATGTTCGTCCTAGTACATTAGACCAAGTACAATGATGTGCTTATTGTACTTAGATATGAACATCATGGTTCAATATCTCTTTGTCGTCTCATCAGGGACGGACCGGGTCTATATCAATGTCTAGTGATCGAACGATCATGGGAGAATCTGACGACTTAGCGTCATAATGACTAAAACGTCATAACACCTTCTGGGTGTAGTCTGAATCATGGACTTAGATTCAATCTTTACGGGACTCGATCATCAGGCCGAGTCACTACCGTGTCTTCCCAAGATCCTTCATCTCGAAGGCAAATCCAAAAAAAAAATGGATCGCGTAATAAAACACGCAAGGGCATAATACTTGTTCAAGTATCCCAAACTAATCAAGTACTCACTTAGGCAGTATACCACATCCGCTCGGATTATATTAATCCATATAGTGAACGTCTTATTTAATTGTGATCGTGTTCCGTGGTCAGGAACTACTTGATTAAAGCGTATGAAGCCACACAGGGACCTTCATCTATATCTCTTTGTCTAAATTCCCATAGAGATAAAACCGTGACCCCAATCACATGCTGCATAATCAGTTTTTGGGAAACTACTAAACTGATAAAGTAGGGGACCGTTATAATGTCCATTACGAGGAAATCAAACATCTCGTAATCAATTCCAAGATGTGAGAGAAGCCTTGCGCTACTAGGCGAGCATTCTACAATCTCATTATTCTCATCACTTTTCCTTACGAATAACCAAATAAACGAACTCGTTTAACATTGGTGTGTTGGAGCTACAGGTCCGAACACACTTTCGCTAAGGAGTCTACTTGGATTGCAAGTTTCCATTAGTTCAGTCTATTCTACGCTGACTTCAGGCAACGGTACATGGTTCCCTGTCATAATTTGCTCGTATTATCGGTCGTCACCGAATATATGAACAAGTAATCAATGACAGTCTCGTTTTGCTTCAATATTGTCTAAGATATCATGATCGACAGATATTTCAAGATTCTTAGGATGAGGAGGAATCACACATCTCCTAGATCATTTATAATCTCGTGCGACAAACGAGTTTCAGTTCATCACCTCTGGGGCTGAACGAATTAAGAACCGGTCAACTTTCTCATATCTTAGGAAGGATGACAGACTGACGGCCGACAGCAGCGTCCTTTGCTTGGCGGGTTCAGCCAAAGCAACGTGTTACGACAGGAACACGGCGTCCGACAGGGACGTCTATCCTTGCAAGCATTTTGCAGCAGGTATAAATGATCTCGTGACATCTCATAAAGTCATTAAATGCGTCTGGCATTTAGTTAGACTTGAGGGAGTCTATGCACTTACTTATCACTAAGTGCAGTTTTGGGGATCAAGCTAAGACTGAGTGGGTTATGCCACGTTACTTCACGTCGTTCCTTATCAACGGTAACATGTAAATCTCCCCCTAACGATGGGGAGAACAGTCTTAGCGATGTCACTTTCGCATATCATGCGATAAAGAGATCGCTTGCCAAGGTTACTCTATCAAATGATAGGCAGGGATTCATAATCGACTTATGTCCCCTTCAGAGGTCCATATTTTGAACGCTATAGCGGCTCAATCAAAATATTAATTAAGCACTCCAAACACGCGTTAATATGAGACTTCTGGCTCATAACCAGTAACCAGCTGGTACGCATATGGTGTCTGAGTGTCTATGGGCCTCATAACGGACCAATGCAGCAAAATAGCATAACCCCACATGGAAATATAAATCTTGGTGTGCAAGACCAAGAAGTGCGTGCAATCATTTGCAGTCGCATCATCAAACTTTCCGTGAGTCCATTTGGGTCTGAACATAATCGACAGGATGTTCAATTTCAATTTCCAAACTCAAGTAATTCAAATCGAAATTTTGATTCTCACTCTTCGGAATTATCAAGTCGACTAGAATTTTCAGGATAATCCGGATCATGAGCCATCAACTTAATGATAGGGCTAAAAGTTTGGGAAATGCTGCATTTCTGTGGACAACGATAATCATGTGACCTTATTGTCGATGCATCAACCATAACCATTTATATTTTTGGTCCGTCTTATGGTTGGATAAGTCCACAATAACTCCTTTAATTCTTTACAAGAATTCTACGAGTCCATTTCGTGATCTTTACACATACTAGTCTTTCAAAGTGAGCATTAATGGCATGAATTTCGGATTAAACGTGAAATATATTCTCAGAGAGAATCCAAATGCGATGCGATTATAAATCAAGCATCGTCTTTTGACCCGGGAATATCTCATCCGGTCAAAGCCACAATATCAAAATGCTCTTATCAATCGACGACAGGCGAATGATAGTATAGACAATCATGTCTTAACATCTAAATCATTTATCATTTCGACGACAGGCGAAATGATAAGGTACCTTTAAATGCTTTAAAGAATGTGGTAGCAACCACTTGAAAGACATTTCAACTCCTTTAAAATACGCTTTTGGTCGTATTGAATGGAGGCTATGTAAAGAAATTTTAATTCTTTCATGAGCTATTACCAGATAACACTGATTTTCTCGAATATTTTATAACTCAACAATGTACGACATGACCTGCATGAGTATAACGCCTCATATTTGACAAATCAATTTGGTTTTACCAAAGATTTCGATTTTGGAACGACAGGTCCAGAATCGTTGTCACTGAGTGCTCTTTTAGGCAAGTAGTTGGTGAAATTATATGGTACATTGTTACCCACTATTTCCAAAAAACCAACTACACCACAAGTATTGCCTAAAATTTCATAATTTAAAGTTTGGTCACATTTTTCAAAGGAATTTACTCAAAACACTTTAAATTATTTCGAGAAATTTCGTAAACAGGCAAACCATAATCCAAAAGTATGGTCCAAATGGAAAAATAATAATCCAAATGGAAAACATAATCCAGATGAGCGAAAAAATGACTCAATGATTTATCAAAATCTATAAAAAAAAGGTATCAAACTCATTTGAGCCACAAAATCGGGGGTCTCAAGAGTTTCCTTTCAGTTAGCTTTAACCACATTAGCATCGGTTTTTCCACCTTTATAATAGTTGTGAACTATTTAAGGAGTAACCGTGCATGACCTTTGTCTTTATAGCATAGAGTTGGCTCATTGAGCATTATCTCTTGTTTTGTGACAACGGGCCATATTGTTCATTTCAATTACTGTCTTGGAGCCACAGGTTTTCGATTTTGACGATTGTCTAAAATCTCGCTTGGCTAAGCGATTCATCGGGATCGCGACAGTTCGAGACAAATAACACTTGTCTCGGTTCTCGATTCGTGGAAAAAAAATATACACGAAGAGCATTAATATCAGGCAAACAATTCGCCATTGACCCAATAGGATTAAAACTACTCACCGGGGTAATTTTCTTATCCAATAACAGATGGGCGATAAAGGAACATGGTGAATATAAATTCACGATACTGCTTATGGAATACAATTTCCAATCTAGTATTTTTGGTGAAAGATAGCTCCAATATGCCAATTTCATACATTTGTTCACCATAGACGTCATCACGTCTCAAATGTGGCGGCGGAATAAAATCAACGCCTTAGCATTCATCTCGAGGGTAACAACAAACTCGTGTTTTACTCATCAAAGATGGCATCCAAAAAAAATTTGGACATCACATTTTCACACATCAGGGTGAGTAACATGTGGTGACGGATTAAAATCAACGTTTAAATAGTCATTTCGCAAGTATGTTTTACGATTTTTCTCATCATAGATGGCATCCAACATGTGTTGGGAGTTCTGGATTATTTATCATATAAAACGACTGGTTTATATGTTTATGGTTTGTACAAGCACAAACTTTTTTTTCGAAACGACAGGTTCGAAAACATTAGTTTTGCTTCTCATGTGAATCGGTTTTCATTGATCGAACGACGGGTTGATACTGAAACACCAATTCGACGAAACATACATCAATATATAAACACACTCGGGGAAATTATTATTTAGTCAACCCCTTTCGGTAGCTCTAATTGAAAAACGACCAGGAAAGACGGTGAGGGTGGAGGGCACGAATGCCACTTAAAACCCGACCTCATTAGGATATCGACTTCCGCCTATATCTTTCCTAGACATCGTATCCAAATAGGTGAGCCTATTTAGGGAAGATTCATAATTTTTCTAACTTAAATGTGAATATATATGATTTCGCAATTCTACCATTCATGGCAATAAATAACAGATGTATCTATTCTAGATAACCGCATATATATACAAGACAGTATAAAATATATTCATGATATATATCTAATCATGCAGTAGATTTGGTGATAAACTAAATCAATTCAGGATTATCAATCACACAAATTATATCATACCAAATATCAAAAGATATGTTGATTATACTAACAAGATATCAATCAATTATCTACGGTTTATTGCCATATAAGTAATTCTATACATGGTAGTTTTAACATGCAAACAAACAATATATTTTTAATTACCAATCAATTCTATATATGGTAAAAAATAATTTTAACATGCAAAGAGCTTAATTTACATGAAAACAGATCAATTTATTCAATTAACATGCAATTTTTATTCACTTGCCTTTTAATAAAAAAATATATGCATGTGTGTATCAACCATATGTACTGTTTTCGTATAAGTATTATATTACAGGATCATGCATGTAATTTCAGCAAACTATATATCTATTTACAGCGTTATTACATATACAGTCCAGAAATTCAGATAAGTTTCAGTTTAGTCCTTGAGTAATTTACAGAATAGTTTACAGCTTTCAGAGAATTACAAATCAGTACATACGTTTCAGTTTGTTGCAGATTTAATCCGACAGATTAATACATTAGGTCAATACATAAATTATGTACTTAACACGGGTAAGCAATTCAATTTATATGAACCAGCAACATATATTAAGAGATTAAGAGATTCAATTCAATTCAATTTATTGGAACCAACAACAATTCAATTTAATACTATGCATGGTATATTAAGAGATTCATGTTACATACACAAAACCAGCAGCATATATATTACATATTCAAATTTCTATTAACATGTGGCCTTTTAGCAAGCAACAAAGTGGATTTATTCTTACACATACAAGTTCTATAACCAAACAAAATAGCATGCATACGACTGTAACATGTCATCTTATATAATTAATATGCCTGTAACATGTAATATGTAACGTGTACGGTATAAAAAAAATATTATATCCGGATATCTTACGCACGGTATGTTGGTGAAGGTCGATATAGCAAAATATTTATAAAAAAAAAAACCCGGATAAACCTCAAAGTTTATTGATTCCAGAATCTGTACTTCGATCTCCGAGAGCAGTGCTGATAACGTGTTGTGTGACATATTAGCTCGTTATAGAGATATGTATAGATATAGAGAGAAGTATGAGAGAGACAACAACAGGGTTTTTATTAATCAGAATATATGAATACAAGAGTATCCTAACCTTCTTTATATACTAGGGGTTAGGGTTATACAAGATAGAAAACCCAACTTAGGCCCACTATGAGTAAGGCCCAATAGTCCAATAATATATTACAACAGATTTATAATTTTTAATAATTAGATTTAAAAATTTGTATATTTTTGATAATTTTTCCTATATTTATACGGTTTTGAGACTTCAAATATCATGTCCCACTAATGAGTTTGTGTGACAAACCAACAAATAAATGACAAGTGTTAATTATGCATAAGAAAACAATAGAATTGAATACACCAAATCAAAATTAGGTGATTCTCCCATACCCCAACTACCACCCTTTTCTCTTTCTCTCTCCCCCAACTTATGGTACTGCTATTAAATTACTTAAATACTTTCAATTTTATTGACTGAACTAAATTGGTTTATATCCGCTTCCTTTTTAATTAATATTATATTAGTATATAATATTTCAATTTTTACTGAAGAAAGTTTTTTTAAATGAAGATGTCTTAATTTTTTTAATTTACATACTACATAGATTGGAAATGCGTTATCTATTTTCTCTTTTTGAATTATTTAAAAAATAGTTTACGATTTGGTAAAATGTGAACTAAAAATTAACATTTTAAACCAATAAAAAACTAAATAAAAAATGAAGAATCGTAGTATAAGACTATCCTAAATTTAAATATTAATTAAATTTAATAAATTAATGATTATAAAATTATTATTTAATTATTGTATCTACTGAAAATAATTAATATTTAACTTTATGGTAGATCAAGCTAGGATTTTTGTATTTTATTTGGGTTTTTATTATACGGTAAAATTAATTTTTAATTAAACAAATTATTATTTGTCTTTCAAATAATTAAGATATAAAAAAAATATTTTTAGAAGACCGATGAGGAGAAATTAAGTTTAGCAGAGAATTGTTTTAACGTAATACAAAAAATTGGTTCATGGGAAACATGGACACTGGACGGGTGGATCCCATAACATAAATTTTGAATTTGACTTTGAGTTTAATCGGGTACATTCTGATGTATTAATAACTTACATGTGTTATAAGTTTATTGAATGGCGCACCACACACGTGGTACACCGGGTTTACCATAGTGTTACTCGTTACAAATAGTAAACATAATTTTCTACAAATGAAAATTAGTAATAATGATATTTAATGATATCATTTGTAACTACTTTTTACTTTTTCTACAAATGATATTTAATGAAACTAATTAACTAATTTTTAATTACAATTTAAAAAGAGAATCCAAGTCTATTTTTAATTAATTTCCCCAATCACTTTTACTCTCTTCGATTTTTACTCTTATATCATGAAATCAGAATTCAAGGGAACTTTCTAAGAGTATGATTGGGACTTGTTTGCTTACATTTATTTTTGATATTTTTTAGGGACTTATAAGTACAAAGTATTTAAAAAATGATGTTTATTTGTTCCAATAAAAGTATACTGTTATTACTAAAAATTATTCTTTTGAAAAGAACATATTCTGATAATTTTCCATTAAAAAAACATTTTCTACAAATGAAATTTAATGTAACTACTTTTAACTACTCCAATACAAAAAAAAATGTTGTTATTTTTCATCAAAAGTAGTCAAACATAATGTTTTGAAATAATATGTTCACTTTTCGCCTACACTCGGAAGGCATACAGTTGTATACTTGTATTACTACTTATAAACAGTCGAAAGAAAAAAGTGAATTCATGTATAGAAATTTGGTTGACAAAAAATCTGTTCACTAGGTTGGAATTTAAAATTTTGGAACACCTGGGATTCAATTATCCACCAAAAATAATATATTTTCCACTTACTAACATTCCATCTAGACCTTTAAAAGTAGATTTTTGCCCACAATTAGACTCGACCAAGCCCATGATGCATGGTGTCACGACTCACGGGGTTGAATATCATTCAGAAAACTGCATTATAATAGCACAAAATTGGACTTGGTCGATAAAAAAAAACGCTCAGCCAAACAAACACTCTGGACACTCGTGTTTTCGTCAGCACACACAATTTACACCACAACCAAGTAACCAACCCAATATACTTATGTCAATATTAGGAACCATTTTACATACGTTTTCATAAAAGAATTCTTCCTGGTCTTATTTTCCAAGCTTAGAGCACATTTTCCAATTCCAGTGAAGGATACAAGCAAATTACACAGATACCGGGTCTTAAATAAAGTTTTTACAAGCCCATGTAAGCTTACAGAATGCTAAGTCTAGCAAGTATTAAATTGAAGATACGTAACTAGCATCAGCATCGACAGACTCCTTAACTAAGTTCCTGGACGAAGGCAAGCCAGCAACAACACCACCTTCAATTCCACACTCGTTTGTTCCTCGTTTGATCATGAAGTATCCATCCTGCATTTTATTATATTTTGTTAAATTATAATAGTCGATACCTTGCCTTTACCAACAGATATGAAAATTTTCCGATTATATACACTGTTCTATAGCGCCCTAAAGAGAATACAATTACAATCGTTCGGTTCAAAGAAGGAAATAAAAGAAAAGGTCAAGGATAAAGGTCGACTGTTCTCTTATTCTACACAGCATGGGAGTTGAGACTCTATGTGGAGGTAATATTTCACACTACTCTCTTTCCTCACTTCAAGAAAACAAGAGAAAAACAGAATAATGGATAATTGAACACTACGAGTCTGAGGTTGAAGTGATGGCAACACTCTTGACCTTACAACCATAAGAAGTAGATAGCCTCAGTCACATTTATTTGTTGGACTCTAAAACAAATTAATAGAGCAGTCTGGTTTTGTTTTTAGGCAAGTATGAGAGTCTGGTTGTATAACCAAAAAGATACGATAGTTGCACTATCGTCATTACAATTAGCCGATGAACATTAATGCTCGACGCCTGTCCTTCACATTGTTCATCACCTTACTACTCACGAAAAGATATAGATACCGATATATCCAAAAAGATAGAGATATATAGAACTTACATCTCCCCAGCTTCTATTCCATTGATTTGCAAGCAACTACAGAACACCAAGAGTACAACTTCAGTATATAGGGTTTTGTAGAAAAGATAAAAACTTAGAGATCAAGTGAAGAGAACTAAGATATTACCCAATAGGCTTCTCCTTCATCAGAGGTTCCCCATCCGATCAGCTTTACCGCATGTCCTCCCAGGGCTCCACCAGTTATATGCTTATAAACTCCAGATTTATAATGAGCAAAATCCTGATTGGCAAAATATATCAGTTGAAACAATAGGGAATTGAGATTCTAACTATTACGTCACTATCGGTGCAACCCCGTGTCAAATATATAACGGATTTGGGCTAAAACTAGATTCTTGTTACACAGAAGGTTCCATAGAATGGATTAATTTTACTTTTAGTCCTCTAAAATTTTGGTTCTTGTCATATTTTGTCCCTAAACTTTTGTTCTAAGCAATTTTTGCCCATGAATTCTAGAAATTGTGTATTTGTCATCCATTAACCAATCATTCTGGTAGATATTACAGCTCTATATTCCTTTAGAACATTTTTTATCTATTAAATCATGTTTTCTTCCCAATCTCCTTGTCTAATTTGCACTTAAAGTTGTTTAAATAAAAGTTTTATTATTGTCTTGTATAATTACTCCTTTATTTAAGGGAAAAACTAACAGTGTTAGATTTAGGGACGACAAAATGAAGAATTCGTGATGTTTACGACTCAAAACGTGTAATATTAGAAGTATTGGGACAAAAGTGGAACATATATAGGATTTCAAATCAGGCCATACATTAGCCATTTCAAATCTATATTGCTAGTACCTCTATTTTCCCAACTAACATTAAAAAATTCTGTAATCATGAATCAACAGTTGCAGTTACGCATTAGGCATAAATTATCTAAATCTTTTCATAAGTAATGCAGGTCCTTGAATATTTTGCAGGCATGCACCAAACAGTATCATATTAACACACGTGCTGTGAGTGTAAACAGTGTTTAGGATTATACTGAAGGGTTCAATGAATTCAAAAGAAATAAAGAAAAGCATGGAATTTGCATTATCAACTGAAATAAATGCAACAACGGATCAAATTTACATACCTCGTAAACAGTGAAAGCAACCTCGACAGGGCCGTTCTTGTAAACCTCAGCCATAATATCAGAAGGATCAGAGCTAATCTTGTACGCGCTTACGCCATAGTGTTTTGACTCTTTCCATAGCAGATTGTTGCTTACGCACTTGCGATGACATCTTGGGGTAGGATATGCGGGCTCGCAGCCGGGGTGGGAACACCCGGTATTATCAAAGTAAGGGTCGCACTGCAATTTTTTTTTTTATAATAAAGTATTAGCAAACATCTGGCTATGAACAAGAATATGTAGTACTCATGTTTTTGTATCCGATTAATCTTAATTGTCTGCGGGTTACGAGTTCAAAAAATGAACAACAAGAGAAAGCTAAGAGGTTATCCATGATTGTGCAAATAAGAGTGGATAATGGTTTAAGTTCAACGGGACACAATTTATGGAAACCCACAAAAAGAATCTATGTAAGGCCTATTTAATGTAGGAAAATTAATTGATAGTAAATATTAATGAAGGAAACGACTTTGAACTAATTGAAACAATGTTGAGTTTTGGCTTATCTGATATTTGAGTTACTTTGGACATTAGTTTCTGCTTACTATATGAAAATATATATAAATGGAAGCTTTTTGACGACTTTAATTCAAGTAAAAGAATCATAGGGTCAGCAACTTCACATAAATAAGAAAGACTTAAATGCATATGCATACCAACTGTCGATCATGTTTATGAATGATGCAGAAAATGTAAGGATTCTCAAATGGAACAATGAACTGTTAGCAAGAAAAATTAAAATGGGTATGAAACACTAAGCAAATTAAACTACATGAAACCATGGTAATGGTTCACAACCCGGGTCAACTTCCCTACCGAACCTAGCCTGGAATTCCTAAGAAGAATTTTAAACCGTAATGGTTATTTACATGTACGTACATAAGCATGCATTATCGACTGAAGAAAAACTTCAAATAATTAAAAGGCGGTTGACGTCGATAGCAATCTTCTTACAGCCTAGGGGAAAACATATGTTGTTTCAAGTAATAATATAAAGATTGACTTTCTTTTTATCAGATATAAAAAAACAGTTTTTTTGTGGTCAGTTAATAAATTCCTCAACTCTTTTCTTTCCAACAAGCTCTTGCTAATCAATAGATGCAACATTATTTTATCTTCATTACGTAGGTGGGACTTGCGTTTGCTTTAAGAATGTATTCTAAATATCCAGTGACTTGGGGGTACTATATGTAGGATGAGATTCAGGTTTGACAAAAATTAAGGATGCTTGATTTGCAAGCAAGCATTTTAGTACTAAAAGAATATATACTCCGTATGTAGTAGATGATTCTCATCCCATCCCCTGCTACTGATCATTTTCACGTACAAGCAGATACGATGGCTCTCAGTATATATCTTTACAATTACACTAATTAGTAAACCTCAAAATTTACATAAAACACTAGTAAAAATGCAGAGATAACAGCAATGAAGCACTTAAGAGTTTCAGTAAAGAGCGGGAATTCCAACCTCTTCAGTGACAACTCCATGGTGCTTAAAGTATCGCCACGCGTAAATAGGATAACCTCCATTACAACCACTACCGCACAAAAACCCGCAACAAGCTAAGAGATCATTAACTGACAGCGAAACGTTCTGCAGACAATAAATTTATAACGTTTTTATTAATGGCAGCCTTTAGAAATTACAGCACTCAAATTCAATATTTACTCAGAAGGAGACGTTACCATGCCAAAATGGATACAGAATCGGTCAGAGAGTGACTCAACAGCGCCAAAAGCCCAACAAGAACCACAATGACCCTGCTTTTAAGAATCTTAAATCAGCCGAGAAAACCATATGGGTCATATATAAATAAAAACATTGATATTTTCCCTTCAAATCTACCCCTTGTTTCCACTGTAGGAACCATTTGCATTGTTATAAAAATTATACTTTCGTCCCTCCTTAATGCAAGAGGGGCAGAATAGTTATTTCAGAAAACACAAAAAATGACCCCTCTTCTAGGCAAATGGGGGGGTAGTGTGGTGGCCAACAAGTATTTTCCTAAACATAATACGTGTGTCAAAATAAGTTACCTGATCTTTAAAGTGGAACAATCCAGCCAACAAGGAAAAGAGACTGTCAGCATGTTTCTTTGAGAAAAATGAAAAATGAAAATAAACTACAGCGGAGCGAGAACCAACCAAGTATCCTTCCAATGGTGGTACACTGAGACCACTGTGTTCTCGCATCAAATTTGTCAGGCAACTTCATCGCGGGGTGTCTAGCAATGGGTGTAGTGTCCAACTCATATTTGGGGGTCGGTTTAACTCCAAGAATGTGCATAAATTGTCCAACCTGGAGAGATAAAGAGGGGTTAGGGGAGTAAAAGAATGTCACTGAGAGAAGAAAACTGAAACATGTCTATAATTGTAATGTGAACAACTGAACATGAATGATTTAGCACAGAAAGTGTACAACTTGAGAAGGCTCACCGTGTAATTTTCAAATCGAGTATTCAAGGTGGCTTTCCAGCCAGCATTAGGGTTTCCATTAATCTCATGTACAATGGACTCCTGTAGTATCAGCGGAAATTTAAGCAAAAATTTATCTTTCGACCTTATGATTTGTACATACAAGAAAAGGTAAGATAGTGTACCTGAAGAATCTTAGAGTTCAGTTTAAGCTGAGTTTGTTCAGCCACAGTGATCTGCAAAAAAAATGAAGAAACACTGGAAATTAAGATAGCAACTTATAAGAAACTATAGAAGTCCAAAAAATTTGACGGTAGATTCATATACAGCTTTCTCATGACGATTCGAAAGGTTAAATAAGAATGAAGAATCTCAAAGTTCCCTACGAGGTAATTTGCAATAAACTAAATAATAGACATTTGACTTGCATAGCCATGTATCCTGGTAAAGGACATACGTGATCCAGTGTCAGGCTATTCATAAGGATGGCAAATGATCGCTGAAGTTATTTCTCATTGAAAATAAAATATCAGTGTTTGTATTAAAAAAAATGGCAACCGAACCTGCCCTTCAGCTCAATCATTAATGTATCAACAATTCTATGTGGAAACAATTAAAGTGCCAAAAACACAGAAAGCTCTATTCAAATATACTATCCTAGAACGTTGGTTCGTAGAAAATCCCCAAGCACACCCCAATTATATTTGTCTTTTGCATGTAATATCAAATGTCCATCAGTTTATTCACATTTTGATGATGTAACTGTTAAAGGGAACTATATGTTCTAATATTGAGTC
Organism: Primula veris; assembly: GCA_963682055.1. Taxonomy (NCBI): domain Eukaryota; kingdom Viridiplantae; phylum Streptophyta; class Magnoliopsida; order Ericales; family Primulaceae; genus Primula; species Primula veris. The sequence continues at coordinate 19,711,275 of OY821748.1, read as the reverse complement.
CATAGTCTTTGCAAGAGCTCATGTGACTGGTTCCATTGGAAAATGGGAAACTGACAGGTCACTCTATTGATAACAGTGTTCTTAATGTTATTATGTACCCCTATTAAAGGTGCTTTATTTTGAAACAACTAAATTACCAAATGACAAAATCCTTACAATCAAAATTCACAAAATTTAAATATTTTCCATTTGTTCAATGTCAATAAAAATACCTTAAATCTCAATAAATCTATCTAATAATTCATCGTTTAAAGCCTTTGAGGTAAATTTTACTTATTTACCAAGGTCGTTGTTTTTCTTCTCATAATGCATAGCTTATCTGGATACTCATTCTTGAGTCTTAGAAAAGCTAGAATCTAACACATGAATAAGTTAAACATTTCCCTTGATTACCCGATTTTTACGCTCTAAAGTTGCAACACATAGATTCAAAGGGCTTATCCAACTAACTCAAAGTTCTAATTTTTTTACCCTAAAACATTTTCTCCCTCAGTTTGAAAAAAAAACAAAGCAGCTTATTTACCCAAAAGCTGCAGCGAAAAGCATGTGTGATCAGCTTAAGTACATGTTTGGCCTAAAGCACTGACCAGGAGTATATATTTATAAACTTTTTGACACGTATCTCACCTAACAAGTATCTAACCTTTTACCCGACTTTTATCCTCAAAAGTTACAACACAACGAAACAAAAGGGCTTATCCAGCTAAGCCTAAGTTATGATTTTTTACCCTATAACAAATTTATTCTCAGTTTCAAAAAACAAAGCAGCTTATTAACACAAAAGCGGCAGTGAAGAGCATGTTTGATCAACTTAAGTCTGGGTTTAGCCTAAAACACTAACTAGGAATATGCATTTATAAACTTTTTTTACAAAAAAAGATCTCACCTAAAAAGTATCTAACTTTTTTCCTAACTTTATGCTCAAAAGTTGCAGCACAGTTGATTCAAATGGCTTATCCAGCTTAGCTAAAGTTCTGATCTTTTTATCCTAAACCAATTTTTATTCTCAGTTTCAAAATACAAAGCAGCTTAATTACCAAAAGTTGCAGAAACAAACAAGTCCAGTCAACTTAAGTTAGGGTTTAGCTCACTTTAGCCCAAAACACTAATCAAGAGTATATAGGTTTATGAATTTTTATTTACCAAAAAATATCTCACCTAACAAGTAGAAACAACTAAAGTTATTATAGCTAGATTAACCAAAATGATCCGATCATCAATACAACACAGCATACCAATAAATAAATAAAGGCTTGGGGTTAGCTGAGCTCACTTCATCCCTAAACACTAATCAAGGGTATATTTTCACTTTAAATAAGCTTTTATTTACTTAAAAAGCTCTCGCCTGACAAGTTTAACAACTAAAGTTCTTAATTCTTATAGCTAGATTAACCAAAATGATCCGATCATCGATACAACATAGCAAACCAAAATAAATAATTGGGCATAGGTATAGCTCATTTCAGCCCAAAACACAGTTTAAAAGTATATCTTTATAAACTTTTATTTACCACAAAAGATCTTACCTAACAAGTAAAACAACTAATGTTCTTATTTCTTATATCTAGATTAGCCAAAATGGCTCGGTCATCGATGCAACACATCATACCAAAAAGTATAAAATAAAAACAAATTTTTGAGGGGGTTTAGCTCACTTCAGCTCTAAACACTAATTAAGATTATATATTTATAAAATTTTATTTACCATAAAAGATCTCACCTAACAAATACTCACAACTAAAGTACTGAATTCTTATAGCTATATAGCCAAAATCGGGCAAAAGGGTCCCATATATACAACACAGCATACCCAAAAAAAGTAAAAAATTAAAATGTTCGGGTTTAGCTCACTTCATCCATACACACTAATCAAGAGTATTTTTCGTCTTAAATAGACTTTTATTTGCTAAAAAAGATCTCACCTAACAAGTACTCCCTCCGTTCCTATTTAATTGTCCACTATGAAAATACGTGCAATTTTGACCAGCCATGAACTTGTATCAAAATTGTCGGAATTAAAATTTTCAAAAGTTAATAATATAGTTTAAATGTTAAATTTTATGATTAGATTTTAAAAAAAAATTATTTAGACAATTTTGATACAAGTTATAAACGGGTCAGAATTGCACTTAGTTTCGTAGTGGACAATTAAATGGGAACGAAAGGAGTAACAACTAAAGTTCTTATTTTCTATAGCCAGATTAGCGGAAAATGGTCCGATTATATATACAACACAGCATACCAAAGAAACATAAAACAAAAATTATCCAGATAACAATTTTCTCAACATACCAGAAAATTAATAATAATAATAATAATAATAATAATACTTTAATCTAAGAGCTAACACAGAACAAGTAATCAATCAAATTTAGTAATATACAATCATCGATTCATCGTAAATAATAATAACATATGGGATGATGTGGAAATTAACCTGAATAATGAGTTGAAAAATAAATATGATTGAAATATAAGCTTTGAACAGCTTGGTCATCGCCATTTTAGAGAGAGAGAGAGAAAGTGAGAGAAAGTAAGTTGGGGGGGATCGGGTTTATATAGAAATAGTTTACGTCAAAGTTCTATTTGGTACTGTTTGTTCAGTTTTCATACAAATTGCCCCCTAGCTTTGAAGAGGCGCTTTTTTTTTTATATAGCAAAAAGTGTTCTTAAAAGGCGCGCATAGTGCAAATTAGGCGTCGCCCATGCGGTAGGCGGATTGGACGCAAATTAGGCGGCACTAGGCGATCAATTTCGTCTAAAGTCCGTCTTACGTCTTTTAGAATATTGGCAAAAGCTAAGGTTGTTAGTAATTACTCCATCTGTCCTAATGTGATTGATAGTTATTCTGTTTTTTTTTATGTCTCGTTTTTAATATAAGATTTCTAAAATTAAAATTTAAAAAGTGATAAAGTTATTCTATTACCCTTCATTGGATTTTTATAAACAATAAAATATCTTGATTTGACTAAAAGAATGGACGATATATATGGACAGATACAAGTCGACTCACTTTATTTTCTTAAATAGTTGAGTTATCAATTCATCTCTATAATTTGGAATGTAGAGAGTATAATTTCACATTATATGCTACCAATTTATGTAGGACGGGTCAAGAGGATGCCGATTTAAAGAGTAAATGTTGGATTAAAGGTAAAACACAAGAATAACAGTGTTTTAAAGAAACCGGACTAAATCCGAAAACTCAACACTTCAATACATATTTTTAATTTGTTAATACTATGATTTATCACTTAGTATATGGTAAGATATAATTAATGTGGCTAGGCTTTGCTTAACAATAATGTTGATCTGTTTATGGATTCTAACAATTATTACCTTCCATTTTATATACCTACATATAAAGTTGTTGGTGAATTTTTGTTATCATGTTATCACTAAAACTAAAATTATTAACTTGTGGGCATAGCTTGCGGGAAGAAAATCGGAAGCAGGGAAGAAATTTGGGAATGGAACGTAACGTGGAAAAGCTGGGAAAAAAATATAAGATTTACATGTGAAAAATGGAAAATAGGTAACGAGAAATGAATAACGCAAAGTGAAGTTTTGTAAGGAGAAACGAGTTTATCGGTAACGTTCACAATGAGAGCACATGTTAGTTTAATCCTTTTATGCTTGTCATTGTTGATAATAATGTGCGTTAGTGTGTATATCCAAGCACCAAAGAGTTAAAAATATTGAAATAACTTAGTCACGAAAACACTACCAAGGGATGGTCTACCTAAGCATCCCATCCTAGGCAATTTCTAAAAGTATACATAAAAATAAAACTCATCTGAGCAGTCCCCAGTCACATATTTAGTTTACTGAAATTAAATTTTTGTGACGTTCCATAATCCATATGTTACACTGTTATTGACTTTGTAAGTACATTTCCTTTTATTAACATGACACTTTATAAGATGACATTAATTTCATATTATTTATTCTCCTCATGTGGTATATGGTAAAGAAGATTAATTATACATCTATCCTATTTAGATTAAGTTCTTCATATAAATACTAGAAAAGAATGCATAAAAACGAAATAAATGCATGTTTGGCATTAACTTGTTTTTATTAGTTTTTTTAGCTTTTGATTTTAAAAATGCACATGCGTTTGATATAATTGTTTTTTTTATTTCTTTTTTTAACTTTTAAAAATCTATATTTTGGAGGAATATAAATAGAAAAGATAAAATAAAAAATCACACATTTTGGAGATTTTGATAGCTTTATCGCCAGCATTTTAAGAATTTAAATGAATATTTATCTTATCTCAACTAAAATTTTATTCGTATATTTGACGTGTTACTTGCTCGTTTAAATATGATATTTTAAAAATTTATCAAAAAAATATCTTATAACGTTATTTTGATTGAAAAACCAAAAAGTTATTAGCTAATGCTAAAAATCAATATGTTGAAAGTTAGTTTTTTTCAAACACTCATGTATATTTTGAAAATCAAGATTTTTTCCTACTGTTTTCTGAAAACAGATGTTTAACTGAAAAAACTGATAGCAAACGGACCTAAACTTGAGATGGGACATAGTACTTGAGAGAAGACTGTTACTGGTTTAATTAAAACTTATATACCAAATAAAAACGTTGTTTAATAACATGGGGACTGTGTAGTTTAATAGAGAGGATGCGTGTGGATAGGTAGCTTTGTGAGTACCAATAATTGAAAGGGATAATATATCATTTGTCTACTTTTTAGTTCATATATAATATTTCCAAATAAATTATGTGTTCCTTACAAAACTTTGATTTAAAATGGAGATTGGATTAATAAACTACAAAAAATATGTAAAAATGACTGTAAACCGTAGATTAAATCTACGGTTTACAGCGTTTTTAAAAATTTACACATTAAAAATTAAAATTAAAATTCTAATAAATAAAATTAAAATACTGAATATTTTTTTCAAATTAAACATGATTTTTTTTAATAAAAAAACTAAATGCCTTATTTTTAAAATTTTACATATTATAAATTACCAATATTCTAACAATCTCTCAAAATAAACACAAAATTTACACAAATTTACACAAATAAAGTTGATTTGATAAATTTTATGTTTTTGGTTCATGTTATATTTTTATCAAGTGTATAAGTTGATATTTATTGAATCATTAACTAAATCGTCAATTTTTGTGAAGTACCTTTGGTTTGTTTTTAACACTTATATAACGCAATATGAAACATTAACTAAGTCGTCAATTTGGTGTCAATCGTCAATTTTCTTGAATGAAACAATCATAAATTATATAAATTTCATAAAAGAAATTAAGTCAATATGCAAACATGAATATCAACTTATAAATTTCATAAAACAAATTTATTAAACAAAATTTACAACAAAATTAAACAAAATTTACAACAAAATTTCATAGAACTAAATTTCATAAAACAAATTTATTAAACATTTGTTTACATCATATAAATTTACAACAACTTGGAAAAAATAGTAATTTACATAAAATTAAAAATAAAAAACTGATTATGGACTTAGGTCTATAGCTTCTTCTTGATTTGCTTTTTGCTTTCCCGATTGCTTTTCCAGTGCCATATATAACTTGAAATTTGGTCGAAAAAGTTACTTCCATGGCGCAGCTGTCTCAGTGCGTGTTTGTTCCCACCGTGCTATAATTCCTGGCATTGGAAAGATCCCTTCTTCTTTAGGAATAACCTGAGCATAGTGACAACTGTTGACGAACACCATTACAGTCGGGATGTAATATGTCGTTCCCCGAGGCGGACCAGTATAAAGAGGTAAAAAGGTACTGTTCCACACGTTTACCCCTCCATCATTATTTTGCCATAAGGACAACAATACAATTGGAATATTGTAATGAGAAGCAATTAAAAACCCATAAGACGGAAATCTCATCCATTTGTCAGAAGGTGCGGGATTTGTAGCATGATAAAAATTTAAACTTGATAAAATATAATCATACCGGTAAGCTTCAAAGCCAAGATTCTCAAACAGCTCATAATAAACACTTTTCAATTGCTGCAGCTCTTGAAACAACTCACATCTTACCGCATACCAATCATCTTCCCCATGCTGTTTATGTTGGAAAAATTGTAGGAAAACATGTTTTAAACATGGTTGTTCCAAGTGGTCACGGACCATCTTTGAGTCAATTTTCGATGCGACTACTCAGTTTTTCTGAGGCCATACTCAAAGCGTTTGAGTAGCTCGTACGACGAGCTTCGCAACGGTATATCGCATGACCTATTCGGAGGAAGGGTGTGAATGATAATTGGACTCGAATGTTGGTACTCGAAAGAGGAAATAAAGTCAATGCTGGAAAATGAGAAAAGAAATGGGATTTAACCCATGAGGGTTATCCCACATTGGAAAATCATGAGTGATTTTTACAATATATATACTAAGGTATCCCATGTGGATATTAAGTAGTGTGTCCACATACACATGTGTGTATTGTGTACCACACATGCACTTGCTCGACGGGCGGGCTTGCTCGTTGGGTTTTTAGCTCAACGGGAAAAGTGCGCCTGTTCGGGTTTCACCTGTTCGGAAAAAGCGTGCTTGTTCGGGAAAAGTGCGCCAGTTCGGGAAAAGCTTCCAGCAAAGCTGTAACTGTTGCAATAAATATTAATTCATTGCAAATTTAATACTGCAGTTTCGAATTTCGAAAACTGACAGTAGTAAAGTGACTTTAATGGCTGAGATACTCAACAAGCCTATAAATAGGCAGACCCCCCCACATGTCAACAACATTCACAACATTCTGAAATCAAACACCAGTAGCATATATCATCTCTCAAAAATCTGCATTACGCAGACCCCCCCACATGTCAACAACATTCACAACATTCTGAAATCAAACACCAGTAGCATATATCATCTCTCAAAAATCTGCATTACATTTTAGAACCAGAGAGAACCACCCACCAACAGCTCGACCTTGACTCGTCGCCAGTTTTCGACGAGTCATCCGAGACGTTGTACCTTGGGATCGAAGCGCCAACGCAACCAGAAACATCAAGGTGGTTGGGCGAATATCGGTTAAGGGCATACTGTTAACAGTAGCCTCGTCTAATTTTATTTACATTATGTCCATTTATTTTCCGCACTTAAATTCAGTTTTTTTTATTCTGTTTTTTCCAATTCAGTATTTTAATTTGCCGTACTTAGCTGTAGCTTTTCTATTCTGTTGTACCTTTCTGTAATTAGTTTAAAGTTCTGTTTTTTGCTGTAATTACTATTCTGTAATTTAATTCAGTAATTAGAATAGTTTCAATTCAGTCCTGTAATTTCAATTTCAAACAGAACAGTCCGGCTGTTAAGTTTATACTTTCCAGTCCGGCAGTTTCTATTAATTGCAAATCAGTACATCAGATTATTAATTAATAATAATCTGATAATGTTTGCTTTAATTATTTTTTAGTACCTACATGTTGTAATCAGTTTATTGTATTCCATTTGGAAATTAATAAAGATTACACTGGTTTTATTTAATTCTTGTTTAGTCCTTTATTTATTATTAATTGTTATTTCGTACACGGAAACCAACAATCTTAACCGATGTACTGTTGTTTCTTTCGTGTATTAATACAATTATTTTTATAATAGGAATAATGCTTTTTTGTTTTCGATTCTAATTTATATTAGAAATTGATTACAAAGAAAAATTCCAAACAGTTTTAATTTTGTTTTTTGAATCTTGTTGATACCAACCGTATTGGTATTCAATAAGAATCGTTAAATCCTTTTAATATCAACCGTATTGATATTTAAAATGATAAAAGTTTTATTTTAATTTTTTGTTTGGTAATTCTTTTACAAACCCAATTATCAGTTTTGGTGTTTGTTTATAGAATTTTTTGTACACGTATCTCATACGTTTTGTGTTGTCGTTTCAGATGACTAACACGTCGCCTATTGAGTTGCCTATCGGAAGTGAGCATGACCTAGTGGTTGGTGGAAATGTCCATAATACTAGGGGCGATGCGAATGTGAGGGCTAACGCCGATGACGTGGTTGCAGCGGCTGAGGCCGCCGCGGCTGCGGCCATGGCGGATGCTACGGCCAAAGCTGAGGCTGCGGCCGAAGCAGCGGCCACGGCTAAGGCCGCAGCTAAGGCTGCGGTAAGAGCCAAGGCTGCGACCAAGGGCAAGGCACCGATGTATTCGGCTGTGCCTACTTTGCCGACTTCTCATCTGGAGAAACCGGAAAAATTCAAGGGAGACAACTTTAAACGTTGGCAGCAAAAGATGCTGTTTTATCTCACGACCCTGAATCTGACCAGGTTTCTCAAGGAGACTGCTCCCGTCCTAAGCGAGGACGATCTGGACAAGCAGTCGTTCTCTGCGGTTGAGGCATGGAGACATGCCGACTACCTATGCAAGAACTATATCCTGTGTGCTCTAGATGACACGCTGTTCAGTGTTTTCGATCCCAAAGCTACTGCAAAGGAGCTGTGGGAGACTCTCGAAAATAAGTACAAAGTGAATAACGCTGGCACAAAGAGATTTGTTGTCACGGACTTTCACGAGTACCGTATGACTGACAGCAGGGGTGTCATGGAGCAAGTTGAGGAGCTCCAACTGATTTATCACCGCCTTGAGGCTGAGGGGCTAGTTATTAATGAGCCTTTCCAGGTGGCACTCATGATTGAGAAATTGCCGCCGTCTTGGAAAGACTTTCAAAACTACCTGAAGCACAAGCGGAAGGAAATGAGGTTGGAGGGGCTCATTGAGAAGCTCAACATCGAGGTGAGCAACCGTCGCTCCGTGAGGAGAGTCGGTGGTGCTGTCATCCCGATGGCAAAGGCCAATGTGGTCGAAAGCTCCAACGTCAAACGGAAACGTTTTGACACCGGAGGCAGTGCTGTTGTCGCAAAGAAATTTGCGGGAACTTGCTTTGTGTGTAACAGGACCGGCCATCGTGCCGCGGACTGTTATGACAATAAAGGCGCTGTTAAGCCTAAGCCCCCCCCCCCCAGGAACTTTAAGGGCAAGGGAAAGAGGAAAGCTCCAGCTCAGGCACATCTGGCCGAGGGAGGACGAGATGATGACCACTTTACTGCTGTGGTCTCTGAGGTAAATCTCGTGGGGAGCAACCCCAAAGAGTGGTGGCTGGATACCGGCGCCACGAGCCACATCTGCTCAACAAGGTGGATGTTTAAGACCTACGAAGCGGTAGAGGGAGAAAGCTGCTTCATGGGAAATTCTGCTACTTCCAAGGTGGAAGGAAAAGGAATGGTGGTGATGAAGATGACCTCGGGAAAAGAGCTGAGGTTGACCAATGTGCTCCATGTTCCGGATATCCGTAAGAATCTGGTATCCGGATCTGTGATGGTGAAGAACGGGTTCAAGCTAGTCTTAGAATCCGATAAAATTGTAATCACAAAAAATGGTGTCTATGTAGGCCGTGGCTATATGACCAACGGCATGTTTAAGTTAAACGTAGGGACACCTGCTCCCAATAAAGGTGCTAAAGCTGAGGCTAGCACTAGTGATGTAATGACTGTTGCCCAAGAGGCCAATAAAAATTCTAATTTTGAGTATTTATTTGAGTCATTTCATTTGTGGCATGGTAGATTAGGTCACGTGAATTATAATTCTTTAAAGAAATTAATATCACTAAAACTAATACCAAATTTCGTTTTTTATAAGCAACACAAATGTGAGATTTGTGTAGAGGCAAAATTAACGAAATCATCGTTTCAACATGTTGAACGAGAAAGTGAACCTCTCGGTCTAATACACACGGATGTATGTGACTTAAAGTTTATACAAATGCGAGGAGGGAAAAAGTACTTTATCACATTTATAGATGATTGTACTAGATACTGCTACGTTTACTTAATGAGAAGTAAAGACGAAGCAGTTGAGAAATTCGCTCTGTATAAGACCGAAGTTGAAAATCAACTCAATAGAAAAATTAAAACATTGAGAAGTGATAGAGGCGGTGAATTTGAATCACCGTTTGAGCTGATATGCGCTGAAAGCGGCATTATACATCAAACCACAGCCCCATACACTCCCGAGCAAAATGGGGTTGCTGAGCGTAGAAATAGAACGCTAAAGGAAATGATGAATGCTATGCTAATAAGTTCTGGGTTACCCCAGAATATGTGGGGGGAAGCGATACTTTCCGCTAAATATGTTTTAAACAAGTTACCACATAAGAAGCGAGAAAAGACTCCATATGAATTATGGAAAGGTCATCAACCCAGTTATAAGAACCTGCGGGTTTGGGGTTGTCTCGCGAAGGTCTTAGTTCCCACTCCTAAGAGGATGAGAATTGGTCCTAAAACGGTGGACTGTGTGTTCATCGGATATGCACTTAATAGTAGTGCATATCGGTTTCTCATACACAAGTCGGACAATCCCGATGTGCACGTAGATACGTATATGGAAAGCCGAGAGGCTTCTTTCTTTGAGGATATCTTTCCCCGGAAATTACCTACATCTGTACCAACTGAAGAGTTGAACAGTGAAGGAAATGTGGGGGCAAGTGAACCGACAGAGGAAGAGGAAGAGCCTCGACGCAGCAAGAGGGCAAGGAAGGAAACTGTTGGCCCGGGTGTGGCTAAACCTTAGAGGGGGGGGGGTGGGTGAATAAGGTTTATGGCGATTTTCGCCTAATTTAAATTTCTAAGCAACTAACACCCAACTTACACAATTCTTAACTTAAGCGTTTAATAAAAGTTAATGAAATGTTAGAAATCCTAAACGCAAGCAAGAATATAAGCAATAATTAAGTTGCGAAAAGTAAATAGTAAGGGAAAGAAAATGACACCGATATTTATAGAGGTTCGGCAAACGGCATACGTCCTCTCCTCGGTACTACCGAGTATTTCACTAAAAAATATTTTCCCGGATATTACAATCCTAACGAGCTAATCGACCGATTAAGCTCCCCCTCACTTTATGAGTGTCCCGAAATGAAAGACCTAGAGCTTTTAAGCTTCACTTGCTTACAAAGTCTCTAACCTATCACTCGCTCACAAAAAATGAGTTTATAAAATACTCGTTACAATTTTGTTACAAAAAATGTAACTACACTCACTATTCTATTTGCTTCTAAGTAAGCTAATTTGTGAGTCTTTGTTGTTGTTGAGCTTGAATCGCTTTCTTCTTAATTTCCTCTTTTTCGAATATTTTCACCAAAATGGTGATAATTTGGAATTTGATTAAGAGAGGTTTTAGTATGATGGATTGGTGTATTGATTTGAGGTTTGGAAGAGAGATTGAGCTTGTATATGTAGACCAAAGGACTGTTTTTCTGGGTTATGACCGTTAGAAGTGGTTGAGGCTGTTTTAAGCTATTTTCCAGAAAAAGCTGAAAAGCTGTTTTCGAATTCTGTAGAAAACGATCGGTCGTTTTCTACAGTCGATCGATCGTTTTCCAGAAAACGATCGGTCTTTTCTGAAAACGATCGGTCATTTTTCTTGTGAACTCTCTGAAAGAAATTTGGACAAAAACGATCGGTCGTTTTTGTACAGACGATCGGTCGTTCTCTGGTTTCTCGCTTTTCTTCGAATGCTCATAACTCCTTCGTTTTAGCTCCGATTCTGGTTCCGCTTGAACCTGTGGCTTCGTTTTTCCGAGCTCTATCTTTCTGGCATTCTGAAATTTACAAATTTTCTTTTTGGAAAATACAAGCATTATATCATCGAAATTGAGAAATCGTAAAATCATTAAAAACATAATCAACGTTATAATCAAAATCAATTATTGAACCCCATGGTTCAACAATCTCCCCCATTTTGATTATGACAAACTAATGATGATTTTACAAGAAAAATATCTCCTCCATTTAAATAAAACGCAATTACAACAAATATCATTTTTCTCCCCCTTTGGCATTATCAAAATGCAATAAAAAATATGGGGTAAATGTGGAGGGTTTTCAACGAAAAACCAAGACATGAAAAATGTTATTATTATGCATATTACCCAACTAATCACATATATGTAGATATTATAGATTAGAGTATACCGAATATGTGATGTTGAGTCCGCTCGCTAATGGCATTTGCATTGAGCGTTGCCGATTCCAAATAGGTGGTACCATTTGTTGGTATGCCTTCCACCTTTGTCGATCAACGGCACTTCATTCTTGATGGTGGAGTCGATCTTCTTGACTTCCACGACTTTTGACGGTGTTGCCAACCATTTGTTGATTTTCTCCTTTTGGATGGAGATACCTACAACACAATTTTTGTCCTTTGGTACCCAATTTCTTTTGGGTCCGACATTGTTAGTGGCTCGGGTCTTTACTACCCATTTCAAATCGCTTCTACTAACATGAAAGCGATTTGGGCATTTAGAAGAATTATGCTCACTTCTACTACAATGAATGCAATGCATAGATTTTTTCGAATAACGAGAACTATGCGACTTTTTGTAGGAAGTTTTAGAAGTATGATGAGCGGTTTTGGTTTGAAAACCTAAACCTCTTCTATTATTACAAGAGTTTGGCAAAACTCTTGAAGTGCTCCCTTGAGTAAAAACAACCTTTTGTATAGGCGGAATAGGAGTTGTAGACATGCTAGAAGATTTGACATAGCGGGTTGTGCTTGAGCCAATAGAGTTGGAAACGAAACCCAAACCGCTTTTGTCATTGACATCTTTTTGACAACTCAAAATTTCGTCCAACACGGTTTTCCCTTTGGAAAACCTTGAGATTGTTAACTCGAGTTTCTTTACCGCAATGACAAGCTCATCGTTTTTATTTTTCAAAGAGTCATTTTCGGTTTTTAAAAACTCGTTTTTATCTTTTAAGTCTTCCTTTTCGTCATCTACATCATGAAGAGAGAATGACGATGTCGGAATAGACTCATTTTCAATTTTATCTCTTTTTAAGGATCTTATTTCTTCATTGAGAGAAGAATTTATCCTTTTAAGAGAGTCGACCTTTTCGACAAGCTTAGGAACTTTTTTAGAATAAATATCGCACATATGAAGTAATTCATCATAAGAAAGATCATTTACCTCATCGGCTTCGCTTTCATTTTCGCTGGACGAAGATTGGTTAGGCTCATTGTTGTCTTCCAAGGCCACATAGCAACCAAGGTGAGCGACTTCATCTTGGTCGGAGCTATCGCTAGAGCTTGAAGCGGATATCTTCTTCTTGCCTTTGCTCTTGCGATTCATGACGCAATCTCTCGCCATGTGTCATTCCTTGCCACAAGTATAGCAAACAAAATCGTTAGAATAAATTGAATTATTTGACGATTTACCTTTATGTTTGCGGTGGTCTTTTAGCTTGAGTATTTCCTTGACGATTCGAATGATTTGCATTGAATTTTCGTCGTCATTGGATAGCTCATCGCTTTCGTCACAAGTTGTTCCTTTGAAAGCTATCTCCTTCCTTTTTGAGATTGGCTTGTGACTATTTAGGGTGATCTCGTGAGTAATGAGTGAACCCGTCAATGCATCAAGAGAGTATGTGTTCATGTCGTGCGCCTCTTGAATTGCGGTGACCTTCGGTTCCCATTCCTTCGGTAAGCTCCGAATCACCTTAGAGACCATTTCCTTACAAGATAAATGCTTACCAAGAGATGTTAATCCGTTAGTAATAGTAGTAAATCTAGCAAGCATATCGGAAATAGTTTCACCCTCGCTCATTTTAAAAAGCTCGTAGTCATGAACTAAAAGTTGGAGTTTGCAATCCTTAACTTGGTTAGTCCCTTCATGCATTACTACTAGCTTATCCCACATACCCTTAGCGGTTTTACAAGCGGAAATTTTGTAATACTCGTTAGGGGAAACGGCACAAACAATAGCATACATCGCTTTGGCGTTCGTAGAGTAGGCTTCTAGTTGAGCGTTATCTAGGTCCTTTACGGGGATTGGGTTCTCGCTATTCTCGGATGTAGGTGCGGAATATCCTACTTTTATGGTCATCCAAAGTCTAACATTATAACTTTGTAAAAACATGCTCATCCTATCCTTCCAATATGAAAAATTTATTCCATCAAAATATGGTGGTGTATTGGGTGATGAAGCTATGCCGGATGCGAAATTAAGTATATTAGCCATCGGGATCTTAACTCTAGAATCGTTAGATTCCTATATGCAAGAGCCTCGGCTCTGATACCAATTGTTGGCCCGGGTGTGGCTAAACCTTAGAAAGGGGGGGGGGGGGGGGGGGGGTGAATAAGGTTTATGGCGATTTTCGCCTAATTTAAATTTCTAAGCAACTAACACCCAACTTACACAATTCTTAACTTAAGCGTTTAATAAAAGTTAATGAAATGTTAGAAATCCTAAACGCAAGCAAGAATATAAGCAATAATTAAGTTGCGGAAAGTAAATAGTAAGGGAAAGAAAATGACACCGATATTTATAGAGGTTCGGCAAACGGCCTACGTCCTCTCCTCGGTACTACCGAGTATTTCACTAAAAAATATTTTCCCGGATATTACAATCCTAACGAGCTAATCGACCGATTAAGCTCCCCCTCACTTTATGAGTGTCCCGAAATGAAAGACCTAGAGCTTTTAAGCTTCACTTGCTTACAAAGCCTCTACCCGATCACTCGCTCACAAAAAATGAGTTTATAAAATACTCGTTACAATTTTGTTACAAAAAATGTAACTACACTCATTATTCTATTTGCTTCTAAGTAAGCTAATTTGTGAGTCTTTGTTGTTGTTGAGTTTGAATCGCTTTCTTCTTAATTTCCTCTTTTTCGAATATTTTCACCAAAATGGTGATAATTTGGAATTTGATTAAGAGAGGTTTTAGTATGATGGATTGGTGTATTGATTTGAGGTTTGGAAGAGAGATTGAGCTTGTATATGTAGACCAAAGGTCTGTTTTTCTGGGTTATGACCGTTAGAAGTGGTTGAGGCTGTTTTAAGCTATTTTCCAGAAAAAGCTGAAAAGCTGTTTTCGAATTCTGTAGAAAACGATCGGTCGTTTTCTACAGTCGATCGATCGTTTTCCAGAAAACGATCGGTCGTTTCTGAAAACGATCGGTCGTTTTTCTTGTGAACTCTCTGGAAGAAATTTGGACAAAAACGATCGGTCGTTTTTGTACAGACGATCGGTCGTTCTCTGGTTTCTCGCTTTTCTTCGAATGCTCATAACTCCTTCGTTTTAGCTCCGATTCTGGTTCCGCTTGAACCTGTGGCTTCGTTTTTCCGAGCTCTATCTTTCTGGCATTCTGAAATTTACAAATTTTCTTTTTGGAAAATACAAGCATTATATCATCGAAATTGAGAAATCGTAAAATCATTAAAAACATAATCAACGTTATAATCAAAATCAATTATTGAACCCCATGGTTCAACAGAAACTTCCTTTGGACCTGATTTCCTAACCTTCATGGTAGAAGGCGAACCGGTGACATATAAACAAGCTATGTCAACACCGAATTCCCAATATTGGGAAGAAGCTATTCAAAATGAGATTGAATCAATCATGCAAAACCTTACTTGGGAACTAGTGGATCTTCCGAAAGGATGTAAGCCCCTAGGTCACAAGTGGATCTTCAAGAGGAAGTTAAGGGTTGACGGCACGATTGAGAAATACAAGGCGAGACTTGTAGTAAAAGGCTTCAGGCAAACGGAAGGTGTCGATTATTTTGACACATATGCCCCTGTCTCCAGGAAAACGTCTATCCGAATCGTCATTGCTCTCGCAGCTTTGTTTGATATGGAAATACATCAAATGGATGTAAAGACGGCATTTCTGAATGGAGAACTGGAAGAAGAAATTTACATGGAACAATCGAAAGGGTTTGTAGTTCCTAGTAAAGAGCACCAAGTGTGCAAACTTGTAAAGTCTCTATATGGACTCAAACAAGCGCCAAAGCAATGGCACGAGAAGTTTGATAGAATTATGCTATCAAACGGTTTTCACATTAATGAGTGTGATAAATGTGTCTACTCTAAAGGAAGTGGAAGAGACTGTGTAGTAGTCTATCTCTATGTGGATGACATGATTATAATTGGGAGTAATGATAGAATCAACTCCATAAAGAAAATGTTATCACAACACTTCGATATGAAGGATCTGGATATAGCTGATGTAATACTTGGTATGAAGATTACCAAAACATCAGAGGGGTATGCCTTGTCCCAAAGTCACTATGTTAAACAAGTACTAGACAAGTTTGACAAGGGCAGTAAAGCAATGTCTAGAACCCCAATTGAGTTCAACTGTAACCTGAAAAAGAATTTCGGTAAAAGTGTGAATCAATTGGAGTTCTCTCGAGTCATAGGCAGTCTCATGTATATAATGAATTGCACTAGACCAGACATAGCAAACTCAGTGAGTAGACTGAGCAGGTACACCAGCAATTCGAATGAGGAACACTGGAAGGCCATAATGAAACTTCTCAGGTATATGAGGTTTTCAGCCGATTACGGGCTGCACTATACCAGATATCCAGCGGTACTGGAAGGGTATTCAGATGCCAACTGGATATCAGACTCCAATAGCACAAGGTCCACGAGTGGATATGTGTTTATAATGGGAGGAGCTGCTGTGTCTTGGAGATCCTCCAAACAGACATGTATTGCAAGGTCAACTATGGAATCTGAATTCATAGCGTTAGACTTAGCAACCGAAGAGGCAGACTGGCTGAGAAGTTTGTTGGAAGGAATTCCAATGTGGCCGAAACCTATTCCCGCAATAAGCATGCATTGTGATAGTCAATCAGCTATTGCGCGGGCTCAGGATCATATGTATAATGGAAAGTCTCGACATATACGTCGGAGACATAAATCCGTAAGAGAATTGTTATCCAACGGTGTGGTATCCTTAGATTTTGTGAGATTAAAGGAAAACATAGCGGATCTATTAACAAAAGGCTTGACTCAAGTGGGAGTCGAGACGTCATCGAACAGAATGGGATTACAGCCCATTAAATTGGTGGCCCCCCCATAGGCAACCCAACCTAAACGGAATATTTCCTGATAGGTTCAAAGGGAAACTGAACTGTGGGGGCAACCGAACAAAGCACTCGGGAACCTGGAGTTCCCAACCCATTTCCGCGATAACAGAGTGATAGACCTGTACCATTGTAAGGGTGAGCTTGAGGCTCTTAATGATCCAAGTAACTCGACGGTCGAGTAAAGTGAGTCAGGATACTTTCGACTTGGAACACCTATAGCGAGTGTGTAAGGCCGGTACTATGTGATGAGCTTGAGCTAATTCACTAGAGCACTCAGTTGAAGTTGCCAAAACAGTCCAGGCCAAATATGGACAACAACTAAAGGGCCTAGTACGTGGGTAGAGAGGGCACTGTGCGGGTGCCATTCTGGGATACACAAAGCTTGATGGTTCAAAGCTTTACAGCTACCTAATAGCAGTATTTTGGGTGGTATTCCGCTACGGCAGGTTCAAGGCGCGCGCTACCTGACCTTAGGCAGTGAACTTTTGCGGTTCTCTTGATTTGCATTTAGGACATGGGCTTTCGAGCCAATTGCATTCATGTGGGGGATTGTTGGAAAAATTGTAGGAAAACATGTTTTAAACATGGTTGTTCCAAGTGGTCATGGACCATCTTTGAGTCAATTTTCGATGCGACTACTCAGTTTTTCTGAGGCCATACTCAAAGCGTTTGAGTAGCTCGTACGACGAGCTTCGCAACGGTATATCGCATGACCTATTCGGAGGAAGGGTGTGAATGATAATTGGACTCGAAGGTTGGTACTCGAAAGAGGAAATAAAGTCAATGCTGGAAAATGAGAAAAGAAATGGGATTTAACCCATGAGGGTTATCCCACATTGGAAAATCATGAGTGATTTTTACAATATATATACTAAGGTATCCCATGTGGATATTAAGTAGTGTGTCCACATACACATGTGTGTATTGTGTACCACACATGCACTTGCTCGACGGGCGGGCTTGCTTGTTGGGTTTTTAGCTCAACGGAAAAGTGCGCCTGTTCGGGTTTCACCTGTTCGGAAAAAGCGTGCCTGTTCGGGAAAAGTGCGCCAGTTCGGAAAAAGCTTCCAGCAAAGCTGTAACTGTTGCAATAAATATTAATTCATTGCAAAGTTAATACTGCAGTTTCGAATTTCGAAAACTGACAGTAGTAAAGTGACTTTAATGGTTGAGATACTCAACAAGCCTATAAATAGGCAGACCCCCCCACATGTCAACAACATTCACAACATTCTGAAATCAAACACCAGTAGCATATATCATCTCTCAAAAATCTGCATTACATTTTAGAACCAGAGAGAACCACCCACCAACAGCTCGATCTTGACTCGTCGCCAGTTTCCGACGAGTCATCCGAGACGTTGTACCTTGGGATCGAAGCGCCAACACAACAGAAACATCAAGGTGGTTGGGCGAATATCGGTTAAGGGTATACTGTTAAGGGTATACTGTTAACAGTAGCCTCGTCTAATTTTATTTACATTATGTCCATTTATTTTCCGCACTTAAATTCAGTTTTTTACATTCTGTTTTTTCCAATTCAGTATTTTAATTTGCCGTACTTAGCTGTAGCTTTTCTATTCTGTTGTACCTTTCTGTAATTAGTTTAAAGTTCTGTTTTTTGCTGTAATTACTATTCTGTAATTTAATTCAGTAATTAGAATAGTTTCAATTCAGTCCTGTAATTTCAATTTCAAATAGTAAAGTCCGGCTGTTAAATTTATACTTTCCAGTCCGGCAGTTTCTATTAATTGCAAATCAGTACATCAGATTATTAATTAATAATAATCTGATAATGTTTGCTTTAATTATTTTTTAGTACCTACATGTTGTAATCATTTTATTGTATTCCATTTGGAAATTAATAAAGATTACACTGGTTTTATTTAATTCTTGTTTAGTCCTTTATTTATTATTAATTGTTATTTCGTACACGGAAACCAACAGTTTACCCGTCACATTTGCAAGTACCCGGAACCCACAGTTACCATCCCCACGCACATCATAAACCATTTCGATGTAACTATGTAACATGACCCATAAACCAACAGTTTAGGGTTCTGGTTTCGCGGCCTCCTAGTTGGGTTTATCCTTACCTCCGGTGTTTCATCCGCCTTACCTTTGCCCTTGTCCCTACTAGCACCAGCACCCTATTCCTCCACATACTCTCATCCCGACTTATCCCTCTTACTAGATTTGTCTCATTTTCTAGGTCTCCCCCTATTTACTCTCACTTCGGGGTCACTGATGGATGTTCTGGCTGGTACGGTTATCTCTCGGAGTTGTGTTTTCATACGCCGTTTTTCAACATTAGTTTTGCTAGCATAAACACTTTTAAACTCTTCTAGATCACCCTCTACCCCATAATCATCGGTGTTACCATTATCATCAATTACGTCTAATTTTTTCCAGAATGGATGAATATATTCTAGAGGAAGAGGCTTCCCGAATAAAATATGTTCACTCATAATATGATGACAAGGTAAACCGTGAGACAATTTGAAACCGCAAGAACAATTCTCATCAGCCTGGCCACTACATTTTTTGTGTTCTTGAAATAATAAATCAAAGGCATAGTGTGTGATATACGACCTAAGATTTATAAATAGAGGTGTTCGTTCAGAATGTGGAAAATAAGACTTGCATTTATCCAACTTCATCTTAATATCCTCAAACTGTTTTTCTAGAATTCTATTCACCTCTACCCAAACAGTTTCAAGCGTGCCAGTATTTGTGGAAAGGGATCTTTTCAGCTTAGCATGTTGTTGTTCGGCTCGATTGCTAGTTCTGTTACCTAGATGTGTTGTATGGTTGGTATAGCATGCAACAAACTTTTCAGCATAATCATTTAAAAGCTTGTCTACATACTTAATCACAGCAGGGTACGATTTGTAAGAGGAATTGAAATAAGTTTGGTTATGATTGTACTCCTCTATCGACTCAGAATCAACCAATAAACCCCAATCATCTAGAAACGTTTGCCACTCCTCATCAGGGATCTTTTTACGGCAGTTTTTCAAAACATTTTTTGCAATATGAAAAGTGCACAAAATATGATGAGAATCGGGAAAAACAATGGATAAAGCATTTGATAAGGCCATTTCCCTGTCGGTTACAAACACCCTAGGTAGTATACACCCCTCCAATATAACTTTAAATTTTTCCAATGCCCATATATAACTTTCCTTTGTCTCGTCACTCATGAAAACAAAACCTAAACAATATGTTTGGTTCGTTGATGTCATTCCTACGACTTCTAGAAATGACATATTAAAACGGTTTGTTCTATATGTACAATCCATTAACAAGACATCAGGAAAAGCTTTGAACATCCTTATAGAATCGGGGTGTGCAAAAAACAAGTTCTCAAGGGAATGGGTTGATGGGTTCATATTATAGTAGAATGTGTAGCGATGGCTATCCAACAAATTAAACAGTTCCTGTATCGGGTTTCTACCATCTCGTTCTTTAAATTTCAGTCCGGCCAAAAAATTATGTATCGTTTTAGTGTTTGATACATTGTCAGGATTTCTATTTTTTATGGCCTCTAATATTGCACCAACTTTAAAACTACTTTGCCTTAAAGTTTTAACAATTTCTTTTTCATCTTGGGTTAAACGAGCACGTCTTGCTTGCCCTTGGAGGTAAGTTGGAGGTGGGTGGTTATGTTGTCCATTTTCTACGTGACACATCCATTCACCATTAACTACGTAACCTTTAATGAAAAATGGACAATCTTTTTTCTTTGTACCTGAATTTACGGAAGATGGTTTCTTTTTTTCGTAAACCCTCGATTTATCACACAGAATATCAACATACGGTGTTCTGCTCCCATCACCCCCTCCAGACCTACGAATCGTAAGAATGAAACCCCAATTTCCAGCCACATCAGCAAGATCAGCAAGCATTTCATCCCTTGTTTCCCAAGTCAATTCATCAACTTCAAAGTGATCTGTATAATCAGTTAGCTCATCGTTTGAGCCACTGGATGAATTCGCATTGTTGTTATTCCATTGGTTGTTGTCATAACCATAGTTGTAATTCATTTTCGAAAAGTGTTTGTTTATATATTTTTTTGGGGAGAAATGAGTATTTTTTTAGAGATTTCTGAAATGTGTTTGTGTTTGATATATTTAGGGTTTAGGGTTTAGGGTTTAGGGTTTAGGGTTTGTAATTTAGGGTTTAGGGTTTAGGGTTTAGGGTTTGTAAACACTCAATATTGGTCATATCAATTAAAATACAGAAACTTTTTTACAAACATACAAATCGAACATACGAATCAAATTAAACTTACGAATTTATAACGTACAAATCAAACATACAAATCAAATTAAACTTACGAATTTATAATATTCCAACTCAGCTAAGAATAAAACTTACAAATCAAACATAGAAATCAAATACAAAAAACACAAACAGTGCATTTTTTTTTGTAACGACTAAATGATTTAAAGTTGGACGTAGGGAGCATCTTTCCCGCCGATGTTAATCTATCCGACGATGACGGCTCAGTAGACTCTTCGATTTCGTGTAGCTCCGTACGCCGTCTCTGTCGATGCTGCGATTCTGGATGCGGAGCACAATCGTGGGATGTAATTGTCAATCCTCGACTCCAACTGTCGGTTGACTGATGACCAGGATGATGCTCGTACGACCCAAATGATTGTCTATGATGATCGAACGGAACATCGTCCTGAACGTAGTCCGACCCAGCAAAAGAAGCACGACGACGATGACCGCTTGAACTCGGACCCGGACCCTGATCTGTAGTCGGGGGTCGACCTCCACTCGTTCTTCTACACCCGCTACGCCCGCCGCTACTAGATTCGCCTTCCCCTCTGCCTCTTTCGTCGGGACGCCGACAACTCGAAGTCCTAGTGTAAGTTCTTGGGTCGTAACGTAGGTCGTCATCACCATCGTCGTCGTCCTCGTCATCGTCATCATCCTCATCCGACTGTTCATCAGCTGACCCATACGGATTCATTCCCATTTCAGCGAACTCCGCACGTAGTAAGTCCAAACAATAATAACTCAATTTTTTAATCATAACCAAACACATTTAATCATAAACCAAAAAATAATAACTCAATTTTTTAATCATAACCAAACACACATTTAATCATAAACCAAACAATAATAACTCAATTTTTTAATCATAACCAAACACACATTTAATCATAAACCAAACAATAATAACTCAATTTTTTAATCATAACCAAACACACATTTAATCATAAACCAAAGAATAATAACTCAATTTTTTAATCATAACCAAACACACATTTAATCATAAACCAAACAATAATAACTCAATTTTTTAATCATAACCAAACACACATTTAAGCATAAACCAAATAATAATAACTCAATTTTTTAATCATAACCAAACACATTTATAATCATAAACCAAACAATAATAACTCAATTTTTTAATCATAACCAAACACACATTTAATCATAAACCAAACAATAATAACTCAATTTTTTAATCATAACCAAACACACATTTAATCATAAACCAAACAATAATAACTCAATTTTTTAATCATAACCAAACACACATTTAATCATAAACCAAACAATAATAACTCAATTTTTTAATCATAACCAAACACACATTTAATCATAAACCAAACAATAATAACTCAATTTTTTAATCATAACCAAACACACATTTAAGCATAAACCAAATAATAATAACTCAATTTTTTAATCATAACCAAACACATTTATAATCATAAACCAAACAATAATAACTCAATTTTTTAATCATAACCAAACACACATTTAATCATAAACCAAACAATAATAACTCAATTTTTTAATCATAACCAAACACACATTTAATCATAAACCAAACAATAATAACTCAATTTTTTAATCATAACCAAACACACATTTAATCATAAACTAAACAATAATAACTCAATTTTTTAATCATAACCAAACACACATTTAATCATAAACCAAACAATAATAACTCAATTTTTTTAATCATAACCAAACACACATTTAATCATAAACCAAACAATAATAACTCAATTTTTTAATCATAACCAAACACATTTAATCATAAACCAAACAATAATAACTCAATTTTTTAATCATAACCAAACACATTTAATCATAAACCAAACAATCATAACTCAATTTTTTAATCATAACCAAACACATTATCAACAATTATCAACAATTGAAATTAACCAAACACATAAAAAAAATATATGCAAAAATGGGACAAATATCAACAATTATTATAATTAATATAAAAAAACAACAAACAATTATATATAGCTAAGTGATTATCCATTTGTATATTTTATATATTTTTTCCTATTTTACAAATTGAAATTACAAAAAAAAAAAAATTAATGCAAAAATGGGACAAATATCAACAATTATTATAATTAATATAAACAAATAACAAACAATTATATATAGCTAAGTGAATAATCAATTTGCATATTTTATATATTTTTTCCTATTTTACAAATTGAAATTACATAAAATAAATAATAAATTAGAGAATAAAAGATATACCCTTGAATTATGGATAAATTTGATTGATGATTTGGGGTTTTTTGTTAATAAATTTGATAGGTAATGTGTTTGATTGATTTGAGTGGGTTTTTTGGATGAAAATTGGGGGTTTTTGAGAGAAAGAGAGAGAATGTAGTATAAAAATTGTTTTTTTAATAAAAACGTCAGTTTCTGTTTTTCAGAGACTGACTGTGTAATTTTTGCGTAGGGACTGACTGTGCAATTTCTAAAAACTAGGGACTGATTGTGAAATTTCTGCAGAAATGATTGTAGACCGTAGATTTAATCTACGGTTTACAGTGAAACAAGTTCTGTGCGTTTTTTCAGATTTTTTGTAGTTTAAAAATACGATCTCTATTTTTTTTTTTAGAAATAAATTTTGATAAAACCCCAACCCGCCTGAAAATCTACACTTTCCGCCGATTACATAACTCTCTCTCTCTCTCTAGACGGATAACGAAAATGGTACGTTTATTTAAATTATCTCCCCACTTGGTTCCTTTTTAATCATAATCATTACTATTACTAAAACTGAAATTGAATTTGTTTGTTTGTTTGTTTGTGTAATTGTAGTTTGCAATAGCGGCGATAAACGATACAGACTCAAAAGAGCATTGGGAGCCTTTAGCACCTACTAAAGAAGCTCAGGCAATTAACCTCTCTCTCTCTCTCTATATATATATATATATTTATACTAGCGAATAATGCCCACACGATGCGTGGTGTAACACGTGGCTTGGTTTGGTCTAAGACGTCACCAAAATGTGTTGAATTTGTATTTATTGACCTAATCATAAAAATATTGGAAATTAAAAAGAAGGAATCAATTCAAAACCCAGTATGTATTAAACGTATACACAAACTTAGTAACGTAAGTAACACTAAAACAGGAGCAGTTACTATTAATGTGTAGCAGTTTTTTTATTGCATTGTTGTTCTGTATCTATATCTCTATATACATTCCTTGTTTGTTATTAGCTTGTTTTTTAGGGTTTTTTGGCTTAGTAGTTGGGTTAAATTTGGCTAAATGCGAGCTTTTCTGTTTTTTTTTGGTTCATGAAAAAACTAGACATTTTAAGCTGGTTGATCCTAAGTCGTAGAGCTTAAATACTTAAAAGCTGCAACCAAAAGAGCGTGTAGCGTTTCATTATAAATGCTGCTCAAACATCTTGTTTTTTTTTTAATCTCTGAAACCGTATTGGATTTTAGGCTAACATATTCACTATTTTAGCTGATATCTAGCTTAAGATAAAAAGAAGGTATAACAAACTTATTAAAAATTTAAGCCAAATGCATGCCACATTTTTAACATAATGTTTCGAGTTTAGATACCCAGGTAATTAACACCTCTCTCTCTCTCTCTCTATATATATATATATATATATATTAGTAATCGTGCCCCACGCGTTGCGTGTGCGGCACGTAGTGCAATAAAAATATAGAATGGTATTATCGTAATTAATATAAAGGTGTAGGGGTATTTTTGGAAAAAAATGGAAAAATTTGGCAGCCTCAAAACTCTTGGGTTGGCTATATATATATATACATCTAATTGCCTTGTTGTTGTGTATCTATATCTCTACATATAGTCCTTGTTTGTTATCAGCTTCGTTTTTAGGGTTTTTTTTTTGCTTATTAGTTTGATTGCATTTGGTTCATCGCTTAGATGCGAGCTTTTCTGTTTATTTTTTGGCATTTTAAGCTGGTTGATCCTTTTTTTTTTTTTTCATTTAGCATAAAAATCATAAAGCTTATTTTCTTAAAAGCAGCAACCAAACGAACGTGTAGCGTTTCATTATAATAGCTGCTCAAACATCTCATTTTTTTAATTTCTGAAACCGTATTGGTTTTTTAGGGCTAACATATTCACTATTTTATATAAATGAATAAAAGGACTTGACATTTTCACATTGTGTTCATTTGTCTTAACTTTTACGAGGGAACAAATTACATGTATAATTGAGTTTATGGAGTTGCAGTTCTTTTATGGAGTTGCCGTTCTTAAGTGAATAAGGTGACTTTTTTTCGGTTGAGAAAAAGAGCTGGATAAATCCTGCTTGAAGATTCCACTCTTTTTAGGCCGAAAATAAATTAATAAATCTGGCTTTTGAAATTAATCAAGCCACTGTGGTCCAATTTTCTGCCAAAAAGTTAAAATGAGCTTAAATGCTGAAATAAGAGACGGCCTTCTTTTAGCTGGCATCTCGCTTTTGAAACTAATCAAGCCATTGCGGTACACATTACCTCTTACATGTGTCTTTGATTTACTTTACCTGTCATGTGGCCATAATTTATAAACAAATTGCATATTTTAGTTTTTATGCTGTTGTTTTGATTATTTTCTAATCTGATCCATGTAGGAATTTCAACTGTCACAAATTTATCATGAGGGACTTCTTAAATTACAAAGCAAAGAGTACGAGAAGGCTCGTGAACTATTAGAATCTGTGCTAAAAGATCCACTCATCTCCGAAGCCAAGGTACTATGAAATCGGAAAGATGGTTAAACAATTATTTCTTAAGATTGTCAAACAAATATTGCCGTTTTGATCTTTACTGACGTTTCCCCTAGTTTTTTAGGTTGAAAGCTGTTCCAGCGACAATCATCTATTGCAACTCAGGTTTCTAGTTATCTTTCCTCGTAATTATGTATAGCTCTCTGTTCATCTCTATTCTCCATTTCCTCTGTGTCCTCTCTTTATTGGTATAAGTTGGTCTATACTCTATACAGTGTAGAAAACTGCTATAGTATATGTTCTTCCTGATTGCGAACTCTTCTTTTGTTCTATGGCCATTTGAAAGCCAAACTTTTCGATTTCCTAACCTTCACTATATAAGTAACATGTGTGTTGTAGTCTTGATACTAAACATTGGAAATTTGCGTTTGTGTATTGGGGAGAGTTTCCTGGTAACTTTAGAAATAACAACATGAACTTCAATGAGAATGCCTGTTCTCGATGTTCTTTAAAAACAGGCAATATTATCAATAAGTCAAGTTGTAAATGTTACTTATAATAGAGTTTGCAGTTTCTTTAACTTTCTAGAATTTGAGGGTTAGCTTTCAAGTCCCTTTGGATATAGATTATCTTTCGTGTTGCTTGGTTTTACTAAATTTTCTAGGTTTGTTAGCTCCTCAATCTATGGTATGTGTCTTATCTTTATATTCTTTTTGTACTTTGATAGAACTACCTGTCAAAGAAAAAGTTTTCTAGCAGATTGTTATCCTTCACTATTGTTATTGTAGTTGGAAATTTTGTATCAGACTGTATGCATAATCTAGAATGTTCTCATTAGTTTCCTCATCCTTCTTCATTATAAATTATTGTCACTGTTGTGACATTTCTTTTAACTGTCTTGCAGATTTTTGGCATTGAAGAATCTCGCCAACGTTTTTCTTCAGCAAGGTCAGGTGCATTATGAGAATGCTCTTCGTTGCTATCTACAAGCCGTAGAGATAGATACAAAAGATTCTGTTATTTGGAATCAGCTTGGAACGTTATCTTGCTCAATGGGCTTGTTAAGTATCTCGAGATGGGCATTTGAACAGGGCCTCCTTTGCAGCCCTAATAACTGTAGGCAATTTCTTAACTTTAAAAAGGGTCATTTATAGTCTCGTACATCAGTTTCGATTTTGTTCACCAACCTACAAAAATAAGTGATTAGTACACCGTTGTTACATTTCCCGGGAATTTATTTCACCAAATAGAATCTTATTATAGATAAAATCATAAAATTTTGAAGTAATAAGAAAACTAAATATTTTTGACACTATTCTACTGATTTTGTCCCTTTTATAGACCAGCCATCCTATCATAAGATTCCATTTTAGGCCCCAAATTATGGCTTTCTTTCCATTTAGTGTTCAAAAGCCGATAAAAAATGTAAAGTTGTTGTAGTAAATGTTAACTTCTAGGCTGGTGTACAAAATTGAAAATTTATTATATATGCTAACGAAGAAAATTGTAAATGACCCTTTTGAAAATAACTATTTCTTTCTCTCCTTGTTATATGTTCAAATGAGATTCTTACTCGGTTTTCTATTAATCTATGCAGGGAACTGCATGGAAAAACTTTTAGAAGTTTTAATTGCTATTGGTGATGAGGTGTCTTGTCTTTCTGTTGCTGAATTAATTTTGAGGCGGTGGCCAGCTCATGCTCGGGCATCACACGTAAAAAATACTATTGACGATTCGAAACCAATTCCATTTGCTCCAAGGGGTATCGACAGATTAGAACCAAAACATGTTCGACTTAAGTTTTTAGTCAAAAGAAAAGCAACGGATGAAAATATTGACAAGGTTGTTTCAGCTAAAAAAATAAAAAAGCAAATTGATCTTACCCTTGAAGAGGGTTCATGGACAGGTGTTGCTGATGCACTTTGTAGAGTATTA
This sequence comes from Primula veris, assembly GCA_963682055.1. Classification (NCBI taxonomy): domain Eukaryota; kingdom Viridiplantae; phylum Streptophyta; class Magnoliopsida; order Ericales; family Primulaceae; genus Primula; species Primula veris. The sequence goes on along the minus strand of OY821748.1, from coordinate 19,683,450 downwards.
TCAGGACAAAATTCTGGTGATATTAGTTTAAATATTAAAGTACCTGAAAAGTTAGAAAATAATCAGGTCGCCTCTACCGGTGAATTTATACCCCCTAAGATTTGTAACCCTGAGAAAACTAGTACTCCTTTTAAGGAAAGAGAAACAAATGCATACGAATTGCAACAACATGAGAGGCGGAGCAGTCGTCTTGAAAGTCGCCGGAAGAGTAAACCTGATAAAGAAGAATTGTGTTTTTCGAGTGGTAAGGATTGTACCCTTGTCGTAAGGCGGTTTTTAGAACCTTTTGTTATGAATGTCGAAAAATCTGAAGGAAATTCTACTCAGAATTGTTCACCATCTCGTGCTGATGCTGTTGCTAATCCCAATTATATTGAATTTAACGATGTGACGAGATTTATAACCAAGACAAAAAATAACTTTGGTGCTTACCATGTTGGTCACTTGCTTTTAGAAGAGGTTTCAACTAAACTTCCATTATATAGAGACACCTTTTGTAAGTTCTTAGAGTTGGAGAAATTAACAAGGCACTGGGGAGAGAATAGAACACCAGAATGTAGTCTTTTTCTTGCTGAGCTGTATTATGATTCGGGGTGTTCTTCGAATGCTTCTAGTTTCTCTGAGTTTATAGCGGAATCGTCTTATCATCTTTGTAAGATAATTGAATCTGTCGCTCTGGCTTATCCTTTTCAAATTAGTCATATATCCGAGGATATAAATAGTTCGTCAAGCAATTGTACAACATCAGTTGGCGCGAATTCTTTGGCTAGTAAACGTCCCTTTTGGGTCCGGTTTTATTGGATTAGTGGACGGTTGTCAATTCTCGAGGGAAACAACGCAAAATCTCAACAGGAATTATGTATTTCATCGTCACTTTTGGAAACTACGGAAGGTTGTCAAGGGTATGTTAGCCTACCACACTGCAAAATTCTTAAGGAACTGACAGTAGATAGGATTCTCCATGAAATCAATTTATTAGAGTTAGATTTTTTGTTGAAGAAAGATATAGGTGAGATGATTGAAAATCAAAGTTATGTAGAGTGTGTAAACTTGCTAGCTCCTCTTTTGTTCTCTACTAAAGAAGCGCCAACTGATATTTTACTTATTAGTAATCACAAAGGTGAAGACCATGCTTTAGTTGAGCTATCAGCTTTAGATATTCTAATAAAAGTATGTGGGAAAGTGGAACCAATGGACTCTGAGGTGCTTCTTAGTTGTTCTAAAAGAAAGCTTCAAATACTTCTGGTTGAAGCAGGCATGGGTGAATATATTAGTGCAGATAAATATGTTGGAAAAATATATGATGTTAAATCATTTTCTGGTGCTGAAACACAATCACATGAAGTCCCAAAACGCTTCACTGTATCAATTGCAGAGGAAGTGAAGACAATATCTGGATATGCATCCCAAATGAAGAAGGCTATGGATTCATCTCAAAATTTGGTAGGTTTCATTTAACATGATTGTTTCCGTATTAAGCATTTTCTCTCTTTCAAAAAAGGAATTTTTTACCTGTGGTATATTTGTTTAAATATTTTTATCTTTTGTTTCTAAAATTGGTAAGGTAAATCCTGCTATATCATCCATATCTTTCTTTCAACAACTGAGCAAAAGCATAAAAAATGCAAATTTTGTGAACACCGTTGAAATATTAGTACTTTCTTTAATAGAGATATTCTGTATTTTTCACTTGCTCCTACATTTTTCTATGGAATTTGCTATTTGCCTTTTCTGTCTTCCCCCAGTATTTATCTATTTATAAGCTGACAATTACGATAGAAACCGATCGTGCGTTTTGCCATGATAGTTGTTAAGGCATTTATCAACTTTTATATAGTTTTCCTAGTTTCTGCAGGTGAAGCAGTGTTTCAAATGTTATATTTAGTCAAATTTCTTAATATTGTTGGTACTTTTCTTAGTTCCAGAAATCATAATCGCTCTCTCTCTCTCTCCATCTCCCTGTCTTCAGAGTGGTCTTGTTGCTCCGGTGAAAATCATAGGCGATATTCAGGTTCTGGTAATGGCACTCATGTCTGGTATTTTAAACGTATACTTGTCGAAAATATCAGCAGACCCTGCAGTTTCAGATGGAACTGCACCAAGTGAAAGAAATTGCTTTATTGATGCCGCTATTACATTCTGTAAACTTCAGCATCTGAACCCCCAATTTCCGATCAAAAATCAGGTCAGTTGTTTCTCCTAATTGCCAATGCATTTGATGTACTTTCTGAACTTTTCTTTTATTTTCTTGTACTAGTTTTGCCACCAAAAATGGTGAAAACTTTTGTAACTATTTCTTTAACCCTGGCTTAATATGAGTACAGAGATGATGGTCAAAGTCAATACAATCAACTTCTTTCATGAGAATGAACTTATAATAATTTTAAACAACAATTATTAGAAGCCTTTACTGGTATTGGCATGCCAATAAAATTTCCTCTGGTGCTTCTCGTTTTATAACTGCAAAGAGTGTTAGAAACAAGATCAGACACTATTTGCATGCCTGTCTGGTTCTTTTTTTTTTGCTCACCTACTCTTCAATGTTGTTGTTTGATTTCAGGTTGAATTGGTTGTGGCAATGCACGAATTTCTTGCTGAGTATGGGCTTTGTTGTGGTAGTGGAGATGGCGATGTTGAAGAAGGGACATTTCTTAAGTTTGCGATAAAGCATTTGTTATCCTTGGATGTGAAGCTTAAATCAATTATACAATTCCCTGAAAAGGAAAAAGAAGATAACGAAGAAACATCTCCTAGCAAATTGAAGTCAGACACATCACATGCCTCATCTGATTTGAATGTTACCACGGATCAAGGTCATTTTATGGAGAAGAATGTCCTACAAAAAAGCAGTCAATTTACTGAAAGTGACCTGGAACTAAGTGAAGAGGAAAAGGAGGAACTTGAGTTGGAAATTGACGGTGCTTTGGATCAATGCTTTTTCTGTTTGTACGGATTGAATCTTAGGTCGGATTCAAATTATGAAGACGATTTAGCACAGCATAAAAACACTAGCCGGGGTGATTACCAGACTAAAGAACAATGTGCTGATGTTTTCCAATATATATTGCCTTATGCAAAGGCTTCATCTGTTAGTAAAACCTCCATCTCTCCCTCTCTTGTGTGGAAGATCTTCCACTGTTTTTCCCCCGATGTTAGATGACAACTTGACTGCAAAAAATATATATATTTTTGCAGAAAACTGGTTTGGTGAAACTCCGGAAAGTTTTAAGAGCCATTCGCAAGCATTTTCCTGAACCAACGGAAGATGTTTTGGCTGGAAATGATATTGATAAGTTTTTGGACGATCCTAATCTCTCTGAAGATAAACTCTCTGAGGAAGCTGGTTCTGATGGGTTTCTTGAGTCAATCCTGAAACTCACCTCTCCTAAATCAACCTCTTCTGGGAGGTATACCGTATATATAATTCGTCGTACAGATTAATATTCTTATGAGTATATTGATTATTTTGTTATCCTCATTGGTTCTTTAATTTTTTTGGTAAATAAATCAACTACAGATCCGACCCTTATTTGGAGGTGTATTCCAATTTGTATCACCTACTTACGCAGTCAGAGGAGATAAGCGCGAGTGATAAATGGGCAGGGTTTGTATTGACCAAGGAAGGAGATGATTTTATTGAGCATAACGCAAAGCTCTTCAAATATGATTTAATGTATAACCCGTTACGTTTTGAAAGTTGGCAACGGCTTGCTAATCTCTATGACGAGGTAAAGCTGATCTAGTTATTTTTAGTTCTTGGTAATGGTATATGATTTAACTGCAAAACTTTGAAATGTTTACGTAAAGACCTTTAAATCATTAAGTCAGTGATGTATTGGAAATATCCTGAAACTCTACAAATTGTGAAATTGAAAAATGCATCCAGATCACGTCATGGGCAACAATAACAATAAGTGAAATTTCATGTTTCTATTGCCTGATAAGGCTGATACCATTTATCTTTAATCGTTAGAAGTGTAATCTTCTTTTGGGTTTGTGGATGCAGGAGGTTGATTTACTGCTAAATGATGGTAGTAAGCAAATAAATGTGACGAGTTGGAGAAGCGATCCTGTGTTATATCAAAGAGTTGAGGCAAGTCGAAGGAGAAGCCGTCGCTGCTTTTTAATGACTTTGGCTTTAGCCAGGGATCCTAGTCAACAGGTAGTAAGAGTTGAGATAAAAAAAAATTTAATCTAAAAGAATATACTCTCTTGCTATGTGAGTGTGGCTAATTGGGGTTTGATGAGTGCTAAATTGTGCACATATATAGCAAATACTCACCACAAAGAGAACAACTTGTTCCTTCCGAACAATCCGAATCTTTGTATTTTGAAGAGTACAGATGATTTTTTTTGTTACTTTTTTTTTTGGCATTACCTAAACAAACGCACTTAAGGGGCAAACAATTATACATGAACTAGCAATGGCTTCTAAACGAGACTTTATGAAATCTATAATCCATAAACTGCTGGCAAAATTGGACTTGTGTTTCAAGAAGTTTTTATATATAAATTATATGCTCGTTTAATCTTAAGAAATATTTCATTTGGCTGCAGATTGAGATCCACGAATTATTGGCTTTAGTGTACTATGATGGCCTCCAAAATGTGGTTCCATTTTATGATCAGAGATCTGGTGTACCCAACAAAAATGCAAGCTGGACAATGCTTTGCCATAACTCCATGAGGCACTTTAAGAAGGCTTTTGCCCATAAGTATTTTTCTGTTTTCCTTATGCTTCTCTTCTTTTATCTTCCGGTGCTCTAGATTAAATCTGAATCACTTTTGTGAACCTTTCGTTTCGCAGAGAAGATTGGTCTTATGCATTTTACATTGGAAAGCTATGTGAGAAACTTGGGTGCTCTCATGAGGAATCACTAGTGTATTATGACAAGGCTATAAATCTTAATCCAACAGCTGTAGATGCATTCTATCGGATGCATGCTTCACGCTTGAAGTTGCTTTACACATGCGGAAAAAATAATAGAGAATTACTAAAGGTTGTTCTTATACTAATCTATATAGCTGCGCTTAATTTAGAAAGTTTTTTCTTTTTCGTTCAAACCCAGAAACACTGCAGGAGAAGATTCCACTGGTTGTTTCCCAAATCTGATTTTTAGAATATTCTCAAAACACTTTGGCTTTTATAATGGGGAAAGGTTATCTTATCATTTCCCAAATTTAGAAACTAAACTAGATACAATAAGTATACCACGGCTTACACAACAACTGGAGTAAATACAAGATATAATTCAGCAAAAGATTTAGAATTGCTTTGATCCATGTTCGCACCGGAAGCCAGAGAACAAGTCATTTGTTTATTTGTCATTTAGTTTTTGCAGTTTATTTATCATCAATTTCATAAATTTTTCATGAATAGTGCTGCACTATACTTGCATTGTAAAAATACTAACTATTGTTGCGGCTATATCAGGTTGCCTCAGACTACTGCTATAATCAAACAACTAAGGACAGTATCTCAACCATGACTAGTCGAATAGGCCTTAAATGTTCAGCGTTTCCAGATGATAAGTTGGAAGAGGTCTGGCATATTCTGTACAGAGATTGTATCTCGGCCCTTGAAATCTGTGTGGATGGAGACCTCAAACATTTTCACAAGGCTAGATACATGCTTGCCCAAGGTCTGTATCGAAGGAGAGAGAGTGGGGATTTAGAAAGAGCAAAGGATGAACTTTCGTTTTGCTTTAAATCATCTCGCTCTTCCTTTACTATCAACATGTGGGAGATTGATAGCACAGTTAAGAAAGGAAGGTACGAAGCTTCTTGACATCGCTGCAACTTTTTTGACAGTAAACTTTATAAAATATGTCAATGCGTATACTAACAGAACTCCACATAAAAAATCCAGGCGCAAGACACCGGGTTTGTCTTCTAACAAGAGGGTACTTGAAGTAAACTTACCTGAAAGCTCTCGTAAATTTATCACTTGCATCCGGAAATACATAATGTTCTACTGGAAGTTGTTGGAGGAGACGGGAGATATTGCTATGCTTGACCGGGCATACATATCTCTTCGAGCAGATAAAAGGGTACTATTGTAATTCCTTATTTTGAAATTCTTAATTAATAGGCTGCAGTTTACTTTAGTGAATCTGTGTTGAAAACGATGTCTTTTAAAAGGGGTTTTAAGCAGTGTTTTGAAAAGCACTAAGTTGATTAAAGCGTTTTTATGAGAGATACGCTAAAAGCATAGCTTTGAAGCGTAAAGCGTAAACTTTTTATAGTAGAAAAATATACATGTTAGAAATATTTAAAAATATGCATGTTTAATATATATTTTAAAAACATCATTTTACAATTTTCTATATAGGGAAAATTGAAATATTTCATAAATAGCAAAAAACAAACGAATTTAAGTCTTCGTAGTACTTAAAATTTTCAAATGTTGTAGTTGGTCAAAATGAGCGATTAAGTATCACTAGCACAGGTGGTAGAATTTATTTAAAATTATGTTTTTCATAAAATTGCTAACCCTAAATCAACGTCGTTTCCGTCAAGTCCTGAAAAGGCGCAAAAAGCGCACTAATAGTGCTCTACCAGCCAAAAACTGAAATAGCGTAGGCATTTTCTTTTAAGAAAACGCTTAATCGCGTTTTTAGCGCTTTAAATCGTGATTTTTAAATTCCTGGTTTAAAGGCATGTTTGCATACTTGTTTTTAACGCGTTCTGTCTATACATGCTCCAGGGAAAGAAGTATGAATTTAACTTCTGAGTTTTATGAGTAGTGTTGATAGTGGATTTTTTCCCCTTCATACATCTACATTATTTGTTATTTCATTATAGTTTGGAATCATTTTCTGGCTGACAATTTATGCAATGGATTTTTCTTGAAGAGGGGTTTTTATAAACAGCTAAACAATTTTCATTGTACTATTTTCTTTGCCATTTTCTGTTAGTTATTCATGTTCACTTTTCTTCCATGATTGTTGGCTTAATCTGTTCCATGAATTCTACAAATCTCATTGTAACTCTTTTTCTCCCGAACATAAACCACACGTCTCTTAGTTGCAGCATAGCTACTTTATCAGCTAATAATAGATTTATGTGGTTTAATTATTCAGAACATTTGTTTAACCTGAGCTTTTGATCCAGTTCTCATTGTGCCTTGAAGATCTTGTTCCAGTAGCTCTCAGTAGGTATGTGATTGCCCTAATTTCATCAATGAACCACTGTAAAGATGTCGAAGCTGGTACTTCAAACAGCTCTGAGCAGGTTCTGGAGAAGATGTTCTCTTTGTATGTGGAACAGATGAACCTATGGTCAGATATATGTCATTTGCCGGATATCACGAGACCAGAACTCTCTGAGACCAGCTTATACAGGTAAGGCCAAAAAGCCAAAGAAACAACAAAAAGAGCAGATTCCTTATTTACGATTCCCGAATTTTGTCAATTTTATATAATGTAACCCAAGGGATATGCTATTTTCAGATTTGAAGCTCGTATTGACAGACGCCATATATCTACCTTTTCTGTTTTGTCCTGTACAAGTACAAGTCGCTTTCTTTCAAATTTCAAATATTTGCTTTCCCTCTTTGGGTCTGAATTTTACTAACATGTGTACTACTTGAAGACCTTTTCTATGAATATCTGTCCTAGGTCCATTATCCTAAAATCTAAGTACCATTATCTGAATTAACATGAATGAGATTGACTCGTTCACAAATTCAGAATTTCAACTTGGAAAATAGACTTTCTTGTGGTATGTAAGACCACTATATGTATATGTTGAAAGATAATAAGAGAATAAGTTTTTATAATTAGGATTATATTTGTGATTTATATTGATTTGCTTTGTTGGAATATTTAGATTTTATTCTATTTCTATATTTATCCTCGTTGTACCATAAATATAGGTTTATGCCTCCCAATTTATCAATGAGAAATCTTCCTTTCCTTTATTTTCCTCTTCGACAGTATATATATATATATATATATATATATGTGTGTGTGTGTGTGTGTGTGTGTGTGTGTGTGTGTGTGTATGTATGTATAATATATACGAGGAAGGATCAACACACCAACATCTATATTAAAACCTCATCTCGGGGGAATTTGGGAACAAAGTGCTTATGGTAAAGTGCAGTTTGTATTAGCGTTGTTACAAAAGTGACTTTAGAAAAGCACTTTACCAAAATAATAATAATGTTTACTGTATAATTGCTTTTGGCATTCATAAGTTCTGCGGAGTATTTGGTAAATTAGTAAACTATGACTCTAGTTAGTAAAATAAACAAAAGCAAACTGTCAATGACAAATTATCAACAATTTTTATTATACTTCAACAAAATGAGAAGAGTCAAAATTTCCAAAAAACGTCAATTTTTTTTGCTTTTTTTTGGAAGACATTTTTTTTATTGATGTATTTTTTTCCTAAAGATAAGTCACTTCTATTTAAATAAGTCACAGTTGTTGAATATTAGCCAATTTTTGTTATAAATAAGGCGCTTGTTTAAAAATGAGTGTCTTTTTTTTGATAATAAGCACTTTCATTGAAGTAGGTAATCTTTTTTCAAAATAAGTTGCTTTTTTATTGAAAATAATTCACTTCTTTGAAACAAGTCAATTTTTCAAAAGTTGGTAATTGTTTGAAAATAATTCACTTTTTGAAAATAATTTGTTTTTTCTAACTACTCATTTATTGAATATAAGTCATTTTTTTGTAAATACTTAAACTTTATGAAAGTAATTTTGTTTTTTTGAGAATAAGTCATTTTTTCTATATAATCTAATTATTTATTCAACTTATATAAAAGGTAAAGTGATATAACTAAAAAATGTGATCGTTTTATTTTCTCTTTGTTTCAACTTTTCAGAAAGCATTCTTGAAAAGAACCTAACTCTGAATTTTCAAAATGGCTTTTAAAGGTCAAAACTTTTCAAAAAGATGTGCGAAAGGCCCAAAATACCCTCACCAAACGTGATTTCCCCCCCTCCAAAAGCACGTTTGGCCTCGGAAGTCACTTTGGACAGTGCAACCAAACGCCTCCTTAATCATTAAAACCAAGGACCGAGATTAATACTCACCCTAAGACAAAAACAATATATAACCGTATAACTCTCTTTCTCTGAAACCGTGCCCTCTTTCTCAACTCTCCATTCCTCTCTCCACTGTGCAATCATTTAAATGGATGGTGTCACAAAGTTTTCTCTTTTTCTGTTTGTTGGTGTCATTTATATTAACTTTTGTTATTACCCAATTGTACATTCTGACTTAATATTTGTCTTGAATACATTTTTTATTTTGGCTACATTGAAGATAACTAGGTGAAAACGAAATGCAAATGATAAAAATACTACAGTGTGCATAACGAGATGAAAAGCCAAAAATCTTGGTTAGTATAAATACAGGATTAAAGGAAAATTTGAAAAGGATTTTTTGTTTCGGAAACTGAAAAGGGTTAAAAGATTTGCACATAGAAGACATCCAATCTTGTTTTGAGTCAATGGAACTCAGGACAAGGAAAAGAGAATTGGTGAGAAAAAGTGATTCAGTTGAAGATTAAACACAGTGATAGGAACGGAGAATTGAGAAAGATAGCACAGTTTCTGACAGAAAGAGAGTTATATGGTGATAAATTTTTTTGTTTTGTTTTAGACTGAGTTTTGATCTTGGCCTTTGGATTTAATAGTTATGATGAGGTTTTAATATAGGTTTTAAATCTACCCTTATATATATACTAGCAAACCTGCACACGCGATGCATGTGAGATGTAAAAACTAAATACAAAATCGTTATATGGATGTGGGAGAGGGAGGACACTATTAGCGTGGGAAGGGGTAGTTAATTTTGATCTGTGTATGTGGTGGGAGGTGACAGTTGAACATTTCATTTTTGAATTCTTGAAAGTAGTTAGAATAAATTTAATTGTCAAGGGTGTTTTGGGAAGTTCCAAATGGCAGGCTTCAAGGTAATTGCCAACAAGGGAGCTCTCTCTCTCTCACACACACACACAGAGATGCATTTTTGTGTGTGTGTGTATGTACATGTATGTATTTATATATTTCTTGTTTGAACATTGGTTCCTGTGTGTGTGTGTGTATGTATGTATATATTTATTGTTTGAACGTTGGTTACTGTGTTAGTCATTAAATTAATGCCTTGTCTGAACTATTTGCAGATACCTTTACGATTATATCCATTTATTAGAGAAGGGTTCTTGAGTGGAGGTCCTTGAAGGGATGAGCGAAAAGATAAGAAAGCGTTTCAAGAACCCAAAGCTAGCAAGTGGCAACTGTGGTAAAGTTTATAAGAAAATATGTGTCGCTTGGTATAGATCACTTATAATCAGCCTTGCTTTGATTACGCCACTAAATAAGACTCCCACAAATGAAACCCAAGCCCCTAATCAGATCGATACAAGTTCAGAAAGCACCCAACTACTCTGTGTTGATTTGCAGATAAATGAGCTATGTAGTTCCTCACCAGAAGACCTGGGGCATTTGAAAGATTTTGGGAGTAAATGGAATAATATATTATCACAGGTTAAAAATATTGTATTAAAAAAGGCTGCAGAGAAAGATCTGGACACTGCGGCTACACTTGTCAGATCTTGTTACAATTTAAGTAGGGATACCTCATCTTCAACACTTTTATCCGAAGTCAACCTATATGTTGTTCCGTCTCAGTTGGGGACTATATGGAATTTTAATCTGCCCAAGGATGGAGTTAGCGTCCTTGATGTTGGTGCTCCTAAGCAGCTTCTTTTGTGGGCTTACACGCTGTTACATGGTAGCTACACAAATATATCAGCTGTTATAAAGCATTGCGATGAAAATGCAAAGGTTAGTGTGCATATTATACCAGTTTATTGGCATGTCAGATATTGTATTGTGTTAAATAAATGTTTAGAGGGAATCAAGTTATTGATGCTTATGCATCTCTCGTCTTTCTGCAATATGTTTTACCTAATTATATTGTTGCAAAGCTAGCTAAAGTTCACGAGGAATTATGTAGAAACCCCGATAAATTTAAAAGAGAACAGATTTAAATGGCGTAAAGTGCATAAAGAACTGCAACGAGTTGGTGTTAGTAAATTGAGAGAAGATCAAATATTGATGATAATATTATTTTGATAAGATTTTAACTTTTTAGTGATGATAAAGCTAGTAGCTTAGAGCCATCATAGAACATGACACTAAACGACACTAGGTTTAGATGGTATTCCTATTGAGGTTGAAAAATATATGGGGATGAAGGGATAAGATGAGTTTGTGGCTATGACTGTAGTGTAACACCCAAGTGAGTCAGTGACTCATGAGCAGCGCCAGTAGCAAGCTACTATGATGGACCACCAGAAAGAAAAAAAGAAAAAGAACCTATGTATGATGGAGGAAAAACACGTTAATACCGTCATATAGGAACACGATGATAACTTTTGTCATATATGAAGTTATAATAGGGAGTAACCGAGTCTAGGTTGAGTCGTAGTGTTATATTTCGGAAACTCTATTTGATTTTATAACGTGACTTTTACGTAGACAAATGATGGAGAAACATAGAGTTGGGAAGAGGGACTTACATATTGTTTATATAACCGTTAGAAAGCATATGTTAGAATTCCTTGAGATTTGTCTTTGTGCGTTTTGAAGGAAAGATGTGTGTTAAAAACATAAATATAATTAAGGACATGTATGAAGAAGCAATTAGGAATGTGAGAAAAAGTGGTGGCATAGAGATAGTTTCGCTATTACTATTTGGTTACACCAAAGATCAACAGTAAGCCCTTTCTTGTTCCAAATTGTGGATAAAATAAATAGACATTCGTGGTTACACATAATCAGGACGAGGTGTTTTAGTGCATGTTATTAGCAGATGTAAAGTTTTACTATACGTAAATAAAGCAGTTGTTAACGATAACCTAGAATTATGTAGAGAGGCTTTCTGGCTCCTGGTTTTCGGTTAACTAGATCAATAACATAACCACATTAAAAGTACTTTTAGCGTAACTAGAGAAGGCATAAACGATAAAATAGAATTATAGAGGGTGACTTTCAAGGCTCCTTGTTTTACGTTAAGTAGCTCAATAACTGAACCACATAGAATATACTTCAGCAGTAGCAGGATGGCTGACCTACTTGCAGTTAAGTTAGGTGATAAGGTTGTGGTAAGATTCATTATCTTGAGTGAAAAGTTCAAAATTGCACTCAAAATAATATTAGAATGGAAAGTGATGTTAAGAATAAGATCCAAGCAGAGTGGATGAAATGGAGAAGTTCAGGATTCTTATGTGATCGCAAAGGAAATGTTAACAAAACCATTAGAAGACTATCTTCATTCTAGGATGGTAGTGTTAAGCAATTTAGAGACTACCTGAGAATAAGATGGATGTATACACACAAAGGTTGGGATGCATATGCAAAAAAACTAAGAAAGATAAATTTAGGAATGAAGATATGCGTCTAGATGAGGAGTGAATTAAATAAGAGAGAGTCAATTAAGATGGTTTGTGCATGTATCAAAGAGACCTATGAATGCACCGGTCAAAAAGTTTGAAGATACTAGTGTAGCCTTGTAGGATATCAAAAGAAAGTTAGAGGGAAACCATTGGAGATTTGGATGCAAGTGATTTATAAGGACACGTGTGTTCAGCAAATCGATGAGCAAATAGCACCAGAGAGACGAATGGGGCGGGAAAAATACATTGTTACGACAAAATGTGATATTTGATATGGTTTTATATAGCCGCCACCAAGCTTTTAGGGTTAAAGGCTTAAGTTTAATGCGATATTGTCATGATTATGATGTATTTTTAAGCTTACCGACTATATGTGCATGATGTTCTAAACAAACACGTGTGGTTGATTTCTTAGATGAGGTTTGAAGAGCTTGTTTTTCTGTAACTGAAAATAATTGAATATGAAAAGAACTAATGTTAGCCTGGTTCGTATTATTTTTGTTACAGGCGAAGATTAAAAAAGGATCAGGAATTTCAACTGTTGCTCCGAACACGATTATGCCTGCTGCTGCAACTTCCGTGTCAGGTATATTTATTTCTATTTCTTGGTTTTATCAGCTCGTGAAATGTTTTCTGATGGTACAGTTCACCTAACCTTATCTCAATAGCTCAGAATTATATTTGCAGAATCTCTTATTTTAGTTGCTAAACAACTTAAAACACTAATAGCAGTTAAGTGTTTGCATTGGTTTGGTTTGGTATCAATTCTTTTTCCGCATGGTATTCATGTTACTGCAGTTGCTCTTTACCGTATTTAATAAGCTGGCTAATTGAAGACTGAGAACTTTCTAGATTGCTTAGCCAAAAAAAGAAAAAAAACAAGTTTAAAATCTGCAATCAAACAGGCCTTGAGTAACAACTTCTAATTCTGATACTTTCTTGTACAAGGACGTAAAATATAAACTCTTGTGTATCACCGTTTTGCTCATTATTATCCGCATCGTTGTTGAAGGTGGCATAAAGGATGGAACAAGCCAAAAGACTGATACAAAGGCATCTCTTCCACCAACCATGGGTGCATCTTCGACTACTGAAGGTGAGAGTAGATATAGCTCTGATGCAAATTTAAGTGGTGAGAACCAGACGACTGTTTCTCCTCCTCCACCTGTGGTTCCTCGTACCGACTCTGTTGCAGAAATGAACGAGTCGAATGGTGCAGATCCTGAACAAGGTTGACCTGTTTTCATGTTCAGTTGCTTGTGGTTGAAACCTTCCAATTGTAATGTGACTATCCCAATGTATTTTTCAAGTATATTTTTCTTTTCTGTGCAATCCCCATATGGATGTGCTGACAAAGCTCTTCGAAGACAATGTATATACATATAGCAAAGACAGCGCAGTCGAGTACAAAGTTCGCACAGAAGGTTGGTTATGTAAGGGTTATAAAAAATAACTTTGTACTAATATATGGACAAGAGTTTGAGAAAAAAGAAATCAATTAATTTAGACTTGTTGATCAACTGTTAAGCCAGATATGTCGCATGATGACATATATATTTAGTTAAAACTTGTAAGTGTGCAGAACATTGCATGAAGTTTTTTAATCCTGTGAAAACCTTGTAGGGAGTTTGTTGCCCACTCGATTATGATGTGAATAATTGAAAACAGTGTCATAAACAGACTCCATTTAGTTAGTCGATTGAGCCTGTGTGAGACGATAGGGCTAACAAGCATATGTAACATTGAGGAAAGTTGCACAACATTTTAACACTGCTTTCCTTTCCTTCTGCTTCAGATAGGGAGAGTGAGACGGTCCAATTCATACAGTTCCCGAACACAGCAAACCCTCACTGCACTCCCAGTATGAGCATGTAGGCATATCACAATGGCATTATCTTATTAGTGTATTTTTATAACTAGACACAACTGAAGAAAGAAAACCAATTTATCATCGGATCCAAACCTTAATTTCCTACATTTAAAAATTAAGGTAGGTTTTGTTTCTATGATCATTTCTGTATCATATTTTTATTCTAATCTAGATGTATTGGATTTGTCAACCTGTCTTGAATTTGCAAATTCTATCGAGTCCAAAAAATATATAATTAAAAATAGACATGGGTTTCATTTAACGTTCCTAATTTCTTTTTGTGATTTGACGTTATAGATGTTTATGTTGCAGGGTTAGAAAAAAAAAAAAAAAAACTTGTAGACAGAAACTATAATTAAAACACCACTTATTTACGCAATCGCCGCTGTACGAACACATTCATATTATTAAAGGTTTAATCTAAAATCTCACAATCAAACAAAAACATCTAAATAATGTCAATTCTTTCAATAAATTTCATAGATTTAAAGGATAAGGATAAGGATAGGATTCAGTGCACTATGTAAATTAAGATATAGCTGCTGGAACGCTAATCAGACACAACAGTGCGAAGAGGCAGTGAACTTTCAACTTCTGTGGTAGCAGACGAATTTCTCTCTGCAACAACTTTTGACATGCTAAACATCTGAAACAATACAAGATGCAACTAATAAGCACCAGTATAATTTGAAAAGTAGAAAAGTGAACTCTTTCTCAAGACTGAAAATATCGAGATATCTATGGATTTCACACTCTTTTGACTACCCGTAGCCAAAAAGTGAATATTTGCACAGAAGAAATGGCATATGTAGATCTATAAACCGGATATTTGAGGATAAATATCAGAAGCTCTTTTCAGATTATTCTAGCCAAATGCACTTCCAGCATTAATTTTGTTTTAATCTGTACTTCTCTTTATATAATCTTGTTCAATAAACGAAATGAGACTTTTTAAATTAACAATTTACAAATTTATCAATTAATTAATAGTAACTCTTTAAAATAAATATCAAGGCCGCGACGTTATTAAAATAGAGCTTTTACTGTATACGCCAAATTCTTAAACCTCAAACTTAAAGCCACACACTAATCACTTCTCAATGAAGGACATAAAATGCTAGACTTCCATGAACAAACAAAAGATGAAAAAAAAGTGCATCTGCATAGTATCCAATTTCAAACATTGTTCGGTTGAAGTATTACCTTCTGGATTGTTTTTTTGAAGCAAGTCTTGTGTTCATCCATCGATGCATTAATAAACTCGTCGATATGATCCTTCACATCCTCCAAAAAACTTGCTTCTTCTGATTTCTTCTTCCTACAGGAAGTGACTGCTGGATTTGTGGCGGCTGATGGCTGCTGGTTAATTGGCTGTTTTTCCATCGCTGTTCACAACAAATGGAATCTCGTAAAACCCTTTAAAAGTAGACTAATCCCTTGATTTGGTTAAAAACTACAAGATATTAATGAATAGCTTGAGCAATGGTACTTCAGTTAAACCCACCCACACACAGTTCGACAGCACAATGTTTGAGATAAAACTAATAGTACAAAGTTTGGCACTTGTAACAGAATAAAAGTCAACTCACAATAAGAATAAGGAACATGCAATAATCGGTTATATGCAGAGAAACACTTTTTTTGCCGAAGAAACTAAATTACGATTTTGCCACCATATTGGCTAACAAACTGTTCCTGTGTGGATACACAAAAAATCACCAAAATTTCCCAAAAAAAAATTGTTATAAAAAACAGTACAAAAGAAGGTGTGCATGTGTGTGTATGGTGGTTGGTGGTTGGTGGTTGGGGGCAAACATGACCCAAATGTCTAAGACTACCTCTTTGTTCATGGCAATAAATTTTCACGGAATGGCACGTTGTCTTCTAGAAAATCCATCCATTAACCTATTATAAGTGGCAATATCAGGTATAAAATCTTTATCCAACATCTCATCTACCAACATTTTCCCCTCCTTCCTTTTATACTCTCTAGTAAATCCAGAAACTAAAATATTAAAGGTCATGCCATCTGGATTCAACCCCTTGCTACAAGCAAGCATTCTTAGTTTATTAGCTTCATCAGCTTTTCCGTTATCACACATCCCTTGAAGAAGACAGTTATAAGTCACACTATCAGGAACAATATTATGTGTCAACATTTTTTTCATCAACTCTACTGCTTCTGAAACCTTCCTAAATCTCCTCAAACCTTCAATTAAAGTCGTACAAGCAACAACGCTAGGAGCTATACCCTTTTTCCACAATTCTTCAACAACCTCTAAAGCTTTCCCCACATTCCCTTTCGTACAAAGCTGCTCAATAAGATAAAAATAATCATACTCACTAGGCAAAACACCTTTTCTTGAAAAATCAACCAAGAGATCGCAAGCTTGCATAACCTTATTAACACTACAAAGCCCACCAATCAGAATCTCACAAGTGACCGCTGAAAACTCGCATCCCAATTCAGTCATCTCATACGCCATACTAATGCCTTCTTCAAACTTATTCATTCTGAAAAATCCTTTAATTAAAGTATTAAAGCTGACAACATTTGGAGTACAACCCTTAATTCGCATCTCTTTGAACACTTCCAAAGCTAACTCAAATTGCAAATTTCGACAATAACTACTAATCAAAATGTTAAAGGTAAAAACATCTGGCTTCACCCTATCCTCAATCATCCTATCATACACGCCCAATGCCTTTTCGTGTTCTCTAAACTTCACAAAACCATGAATCAAACTATTATAAACAGCAACGTTAGGTAACCCATCAACTAATTTTCGCATATTATTGAATGCAACCGAAGCATCCTCGAACCTCCCAACCTTGCAAAAGGAATTAATAGCAAATCGGAAAATAGATTCGGTTTCGGAACAAGAGAAAATGCCATCGGAGCAAGGGCAAGGGTTTGAGACCATAAACTCAAGAATGGAACTTAAAGCGTCAAAACGATCAGTGACGGCCAGGGTCTGGACCATCCACTGAAAAGTGGAGTGGTCGTGGCGAAAGGCATCAATGGTGGCGGCATAGTGGAAAACGTGTAGGTCGAAATGTGCAAAATTCCGGTGGTAGTGTAGGCGGTTTTTGAGGAAATGTAGGAGATCTCGGGGTGTGAAGCAGGGTTTGAGGTGGGTATTGAGGAAGTCTGTCAGTTGGATTTGGGTGGTGGAGGAGGAGAGAGAGAGGGTGGGAAGAGGAGTGAGAGAAGGGTCTTCAAGCGGCAGAGAGAGGGAGGTCTTTGAAAGAGGGGTGTTGATTTTGGAGAGAGATGATGGAAGGAGTTTTGAACTGACTTTTGGGAGTCTTTTGAAGCTCATTTTGGACAGCAGGTGGTTAGGTTTGTCGTGGAGCTGCACAGGAAGGAGAAGACTAGTCAAGGTATGTACAGGTGTGATTCTGCATCTTTAAGTTCATATGCTTATTTGGAATATCAAGATTTCAACAGAATGAAATGTAATTTTGTACTAACATGGATACGAATAAAACAGCTCATAAACTTTATGGAACAGCAAGGCAATATCGGGAAGAGACTCACATTCATGTATTATAAGCAAATTGTTTCCTATTATTCTTAGACAGTTAGACTACACCACATGGGGCACTATGACACAGAAAGATCACTAAAACAACTTACTGTATTGCATGAAAATGATGAATATAGATGATTCACAACTTCGTGCAACTACAATAAACACCATATACTTCCCACATAACAGTACTAACCAACCTAACTGTTGTTTCGTAAATGGTAAGTAAAAATTAACCCTGATTGATTTTATACTGTATAACTAGTAAATAGCGACTGATTGAGGAGTAATAGAACAAAGAAAATACTCCATACAAGAAACAGGAAGGTTCAGATGGATAATAATACTGCCAAAATATCGTGTAGATTTAACGATTTACTAAAGGAACGCTAGGAGACAAAAGGAGGGCCTAAAAAGTATACCTAAAAAGAAAATCATAACGAAGACGTACATGAAATCTTTAGACTTCTTACGCCCTTTATCCATTCATTCTGTCTTCTATATCACGCCAAACACTATTGCATATCTAAACTTCTGCTTAAAAAATAAATTGACAGGGGCACGCATTAACCTAATTAGCCAATACTTATATCTTGTAAACTCAAAATTTTCCAAGCATATTTTAAAAGGCTTTTGATCAAAACAAACATTTAACGAATATATTGTACATAAATGAGTTTGAAAATTATTCAGATCATTCTAAAACCCGTTGCATGAATTATAATTTATAAATGTTATAAACACTCACGAAAAGGAAACATCATTCTCAAGCAGCAGGTCTCATAAAAAATTGCCATGTCTACATAATTTCTTAAATAAATTAACAACCAAAAATATATATTGTAAACCAAAACGGAGAAGACTCTCATCACAGAAGAACTCGGCCTATTATGCACATAAATCACAAAATGGAAAGAACCTGAAAGAGGGTAGGGACATCCAGAAAGGAAGGGAAAAAAAGATATTAGCAGAAGCACCCTAGAAAATGAATCTTAGTAACTTCTATATTCATGCACACACAGAAAATTAAAGTTTCATGAATATGCTTCCGAAACTTGAATATGCTTCATGTAAATTAACCTTTAATGTTTTTCTCCCTAATTCTCACACCTTTAACACTCAGATAAGCTACATATTAAAATGAACCCCGGATAGCCAAAAAGGTCACTCATTAGTCCTTCCTCTCCCACTAACTATGTACTATTAAACCCATCTATAAGTTACTGAAGAACAATAAAAATCAACGACTCTGATGAAAACCTAGTTCTGAATCAGTTTAAGATAAAAACAATGACCCAAATGAAAGCTAGCTATGAAAAATCTTAAAAAGAAAAAATGATCCAGATGAAAACTTAGATATGATTTCGTAAGAATAAAAATCCACAGCTCAGATAAAAACCTAGCTATCAATTAGCTAAAGCTAAAGAACAATGATCCAAATGAAAGCTAGCTATAAAATATACAAAAAAGTAAAAATGATCCAGATGAGAATTTAATTATATTTACTAAAAATAATAAAAATCCACATGTTAGATAAAAACTTAGCTATCAATTAGCTAAAGGCTAAAAAACAATGACCCAAATGAAAGCCTAGATCATTCAAAATAAAACTGTAAAATAACAATGACCCAGATGAAATACAAAACTATAAATTACTTAAGACTAATAATTAATTAAAATCAACAACTCAAATGAAAACTAAGCTGTAAATACCCAAAGAACAATGACCCAGTTGAGAAAAACCCTAGATATAAATTACCCAAGAACAGTTTTTTACTAATTCAAGAGAAAAATCCACAACACTGTAACAATAATGGATAAATCTAAAAATTACCCACTTGAAAAGAAAAAAAAGGAATTACCCAAGAACTTTTTTTTTTTTTTTAAATTCAAATCAATAACCCACATAATTGTAACAATAATATTATTAATGATGAATCTATGAATTGCCCAGTTAAAAAAACCCTAATTAGAAATTACCCAAGAACAGATTTTTTTTTATAAAAAACAAAAAAATAACCCACAATAATTGTAAAAATGATATTATTTTAGATGAATCTAAGAATTGCCTTGTTGAAAAAAACCCTAACTAGGAATTAACCAAGAATGATGTAATAGTACTAATTTAAAACAATAACACCATAATTATAAATATAATGAATAAATCTATGAATTATCCAGTTGAAGAAAACCCAAGTTAGGAATTACCCAATAGCAATACTTATTCAAAAAATCAACCCAAAAATGAGTCTAATAATGGGGATTTATGGATCAAATGGTAAAAAGAAGAAATGATTAAAAATAAAAAATGGGGTTTTTCTTACAGAAATTGAAATTGAAAGAAGAAGCAGATTTGGGATAAGAATTCGCACCTACTTGTTACATATAATTTGCACTCCTCGTTTCCATTTTACTTATTTACTATTTTGGGAATTTTTTGTCAATATAAAAGAAGAAAGGGAAAATTACCAAAAAAAAAAAAAATTACACTCCAACACGTTATTCCAAAAACATACAACTAATTAAAATTATAAATACTAAATAATTTATATTTTTTTAAACCCCCTCTCTCTCTCTCTCTCTCTCCCCTATATATATATATATATATATATATATATATAAATATTAACTACAATATTCGTCCTCCTCTCTCCGCCACCTATCTCCCATCTCCGATCCCGTCACCATCTCCTCGAATTCCAATCCTTCGTATTCCCTACACTCCTGCTTTAACCACAATTTTCATCGTCCCATCAAAACTAATTCCACCAATAACTTCATTTTTATTTTTTTTTATATGAATTAGTATTTTGTTTTTCTTCGATCGGAACGATGCTCATTTTTGGGGCATAATTGGTAATTAATTAAATAATTGTGAATTTATGCTTTCATTTTCCATACTATGGCACGCAATATATTTTGTATTCATTGACACTTACCCTTCTTTGTGTTTTTGTTATTCATACACAATATATCGTTTATACATACTCTTAAATACAGGCATACACAATACACAATTATACATGCTATTAAATACAGGCATACACAATACATTTTTTATACATACTTTTTAATACAGGCATACACAATACACTTTTTGTACATGCTCTTTAATACAGACATAGACAATACACAATTTATACATGTTTTTTAATACATGCATACACAATACACTATTTAATACAGTAATACATAATACATATTTTATGCATGCTATTTAATACATGCATACACAATAATCAGTTTATACATGTTTTTTTAATACGAGCATACACAATACATTATTTATGCATGCTCTTTAATACATACATACACAATACACAGTTAATACATGTTTTTTAATACGGACATACACAATACACTATTTATACATACTCTTTAATACATGCATACACAATACATATTTTATACATGCTCTTTAATACAGGCATACACAATACACAATTATACATGTTATTAAATACAGGCATACACAATACACTTTACACGCTCTTTAATATAGGCATACACAATACCCTTTTTGTACATGCTCTTTAATACAGACATACACAATACACAATTTATACATGTTTTTTAATACATGCATACACAATACACTATTTATACATGCTCTTTAATACAGTAATATATAATACATATTTTATACATGCTCTTTAATACAGTAATATATAATACATATTTTATACATGCTATTTAATACAAGCATACACAATACACAGTTTATACATGTTTTTTTAATACGGGCATACACAATACATTTTTTATGCATGCTATTTAATACAGACATACACAATGCACAGTTTATACATGTTTTTTTAATACGGACATACACAATACACTATTTATATATGCTCTTTAATATATACATACACAATACATATTTTATACATGCTCTTTAATACAGGCATACACAATACACAGTTTATACATATTTTTTAATACATGCATGCACAATACACTTTTTATACATGCTCTTTAATATATGCATACACAATACACAGTTTATACATGTTTTTTTTTAATACGGGCATACACAATACACTATTTATACATGCTCTTTAATACAGTCATACACAATACATATTTTATACATGCTCTTTAATACAGGCATACACAATACATATTTTATACATGCTATTTAATACAAGCATACACAATACACAGTTTATACATGTTTTTTTAATACGGGCATACACAATACATTATTTATGCATGTTCTTTAATACAGACATACACAATACACAGTTTATACATATTTTTTAATACGGGCATACACAATACACTATTTATACATGCTCTTTAATAGATGCATACACAATACATATTTTATACATGTTCTTTAATACATGCATACACAATATACTATTTATACATGTTCTTTAATACTTGCATACACAATACATATTTTATACATGTTCTTTAATATATACATACACAATACACAGTTTATACATATTTTTTAATACATGCATGCACAAAACATTATTTATACATGCTATTTAATACAAACATACACAATACACAGTTTATACATGTTTTTTTAATACGGGCATACACAATACAATATTTATACATGCTCTTTAATACAGGCATACACAATACATATTTTATATATGCTTTTTAATACAGGCATACACAATACATTGTTTATACACGCTCTTTAATACAGTCATACACAATACATTCGGTATCCATTGACACTGTCCATTTTTTTGTTTTTTTTTCTTATTATTCATACACAATACAATTTTTATACATGCTCTTTAATACAGGCATACACAATACATAATTTATACATGTTTTTTTAATACGAGCATACACAATACATTATTTTTATATATTTTTGTGATTTTGGATTTTTCTTGGTTTTTTTTTTTTGCCACTTTTTTTGAGATTTTTCGGGTTTTCGACTTTTTAAAGTTTTTTTTCAGCACTTTTTTGGTTTTTTCGGTTTCTCGACTTTTATGAACTTTTTTCATTCTTTTTGTGATTTTGGATATTTTTTGGGTTTTTTTACCAATTTTTTGGGTTTTCGGTTACCGACTTTTTTAAAAGTTTTTTCAGCATATTTTGGCTTCTTTTGAATTCTCGACTTTTTTGAACTTTTTTCATTTTTTTTTTGTAATTTTGGAATTTTCTTGTTTTTTTTTTGTTTTTTACCATATTTTTGGGCTTTTTTCGGGTTCTCGACTTTTCTGAACTTTATTTTTATTTATTTTTGTGAATTTGGATTTTTCTTGTTTTTTTTTTTTGCCACTTTTTTGGAGTTTTTACGGGTTTCCAACTTTTTAAAGGTTTTTTCAGCACTTTTTTGGTTTTTTCGGGTTTTCGATTTTTGTGAACTTTTTTCATTCTTTTTGTGATTTTGGATTTTTCTTTGTTTTTTTTTTTACTTTTTTTAACCATTTTTTGGGCTTTTTCGGGTTCCCGACTTTTTAAAAGGTTTTTCCAGCCTTTTTTGGGTTTTTTCGGATTCTCGACTTTTTTTAACTTTTTTCATTTTTTTTTGTGAATTTGGATTTTTATTGGTTTTTTATTTTTTAACATTTTTTTGGATTTTTTCGGGTTCCCGACTTTTTTAAAGGTTTTTTCAGCATTTTTGGGTTTTTTCGGCATCTCGACTTTTTTGAAATTTTTTTATTTTTTGTTGTAATTTTATTTTTTTCGGTTTAGAAGTCATTTTAACATTAAATAAGATAGTATTTTGTGGTAAAAAAATGATGATTTAGAAAGAGAGAGGAGAGAGGGGAGAAAGAGAAATTTTTTGATAGGTGATGAGAAATATATATATTTTTTTATTTTGGGTTTATTGTTTGGGTTATATGTTTTGATAATATTTCATAAGGCATTGTATGTTTTGGGAATTGATACAGTGCATCAATTTTGCACTTCTTGTTATTACAAAAATTGGATAATATAGTTATTTGCAAGTCCCATGAAATTTCAAAATTCTCAATTGAACCCCATTAAATTTATAACTATTGCAAATAACCCATTTTTTTAATTTTGATACGGGGAAAAAATTGTGTTAGTATACAAAACTAACAGATGTTAACAAAGAAGGGTATCGAACTATGACCATTAATAGTTTACGTATCAAGCTTAGTTTCTTTTCACTAATCAAACTTTTATGTCAAATCGATCTAATAACTCTGTCACATGCCATCACGTGACTAAATAAAAAGTGCATTTTACTTTTTGCTATCATATTTTTCCTTCAAAACCGAAAACGTAGAAACATACAACAAATCATAGATTTTAATTAGGAAAAAAAAAATGAGGGCAATGTAGTAAAATACCTTTTAATTTGGTCGCATGATGTCGTATGACACGGTTCTGGATCGAAGTCAGATTTGTGGAAAACGAAGATTGAAACTCTAATTGTGAATTGTGATGGTTTAGTATGTTGTTTGTTAACGTATGATAGTTGTGTGTACTACACGTAATTTTACCATTTTTAATATGGTAATAGACAACTTTATAATCTATAGTCTATCTTAATTTATAATATTCTTTCAAGTTTCATGATATTTATGCACTTAAATCAGCTCAATAAGTTTTGATCCGAATTTTTATAAAAGAAAATGTTTTGCGTATCAAGATACGATTTTTTTATAAACCTTTCCCAATTACTTTTCTTTAACATAAGTTTTCTCTAATAACAAGTATGAACTAATGAATACTAAGTTATGCAAATTTAAAGATAAATATGGGGAATATTTGTAAAAGGTAGAAAGTTTGTGGGTCAATTGTAAAGGTTATAAGCTTACTGGGATTTTTTAGAATTACCCATAGTTTCTGGGGGTTATCCCTTATAAAATACACAAGTGCTTGCTTAAAATCGGAGAGGTAATACACTGCAAAATTTCTTTTAAAACGCACAGACCGTAGATTAAATCTACGGTCTACAGTAATTCACTGTAAACCGTAGATTTAATCTACGGTTTACAGTCAATATTAAATCTACGGTTTACAGCGTTTTTAAAAATTTACACATTAAAAATTAAAATTAAAATTCTAATAATTAAAATTAAAATACTGAATATTTTTTTCAAATTAAACATGATTTTTTTTTTTAATAAAAAAACTAAATGCCTTATTTTTAAAATTTTACATATTATAAATTACCAATATTCTAACAATCTCTCAAAATAAACACAAAATTTACACAAATTTACACAAATAAAGTTGATTTGATAAATTTTATGTTTTTGATTCATGTTATATTTTTGTCAAGTGTATAAGTTGATATTTATTAAATCATTAACTAAATCGTCAATTTTTGTGAAGTACCATTGGTTTGTTTTTAACACTTGTATAACGCAATATGAAACATTAACTAAGTCGTCAATTTGGTGTCAATCGTCAATTTTCTTGAATGAAACAATCATAAATTATATAAATTTCATAAAAGAAATTAACTCAATATGCAAACATGAATATCAACTTATAAATTTCATAAAACAAATTTATTAAACAAAATTTACAACAAAATTAAACAAAATTTACAACAAAATTTCATAAAACAAATTTATTAAACATTTGTTTACATCATATAAATTTACAACAACTTGAAAAAAATAGTAATTTACATAAAATTAAAAATAAAAAACTGATTATGGACTTAGGTCTATAGCTTCTTCTTGATTTTCTTTTTGCTTTCCCGATTGCTTTTCCAGCGCCATATATAACTTGAAATTTGGTCGAAAAAGTTCCTTCCATGGCGCAGCTGTCTCAGTGCGTGTTTGTTCCCACCGTGCTATAATTCCTGGCATTGGAAAGATCCCTTCTTCTTTAGGAATAACATGAGCATATTGACAACTGTTGACGAACACCATTACAGTCAGGATGTAATATGTCGTTCCCCGAGGCGGACCAGTATAAAGAGGTAAAAAGGTATTGTTCCACACGTTTACCCCTCCATCATTATTTTGCCATAAGGACAACAATACAATTGGAATATTGTAATGAGAAGCAATTAAAAACCCATAAGACGGAAATCTCATCCATTTGTCAGAAGGTGCGGGATTTGTAGCATGATAAAAATTTAAACTTGATAAAATATAATCATACCGGTAAGCTTCAAAGCCAAGATTCTCAAACAGCTCATAATAAACACCTTTCATTTACTGCAGCTCTTGAAACAACTCACATCTTACCGTATACCAATCATCTTCCCCATGCTATTTACCCGTCACATTTGCAAGTACCCGGAACCCACAGTTACCATCCCCACGCACATCATAAACCGTTTTGATGTAACTATGTAACATGACCCATATTTGGTCACTGTACAGGAAGGTTGGCCTATTGGGGGTGGGTTTAGGGTTCTGGTTTCGCGGCCTCCTAGTTGGGTCTACCCTTACCTCCGGTGTTTCATCCGCCTTACCTTTGCCATTGTCCCTACTAGCACCAGCACCCTGTTCCTCCACATACTCCCATCCCGACTTATCCCTCTTACTAGATTTGTCTCCTTTTCTAGGTCTCCCCCTATTTACTCTCACTTCGGGGTCACTGATGGATGTTCTGGCTGGTACGGTTATCTCTCGGAGTTGTGTTTTCATACGCCGTTTTTCAACATTAGTTTTGCTAGCATAAACACTTTTAAACTCTTCTAGATCACCCTCTACCCCATAATCATCGGTATTCCCATTATCATCAATTACGTCTAATTTTTTCCAGAATGGATGAATATATTCTAGAGGAAGAGGCTTCCCGAATAAAATATGTTCACTTATAATATGATGATAAGGTAAACCGTGAGACAATTTGAAACCGCAAGAACAATTCTCATCAGCCTGGCCACTACATTTTTTGTGTTCTTGAAATAATAAATCAAAGGCATAGTGTGTGATATACGACCTAAGATTTATAAATAGAGGTGTTCGTTCAGAATGTGGAAAATAAGACTTGCATTTATCCAACTTCATCTTAATATCCTCAAACTGTTTTTCTAGAATTCTATTCACCTCTACCCAAACAGTTTCAAGCGTGCCAGTATTTGTGGAAAGGGATCTTTTCAGCTTAGCATGTTGTTGTTCGGCTCGATTGCTAGTTCTGTTACCTAGATGTGTTGTATGGGTGGTATAGCATGCAACAAAATTTTCAGCATAATCATTTAAAAGCTTGTCTACATACTTAATCACAGCAGGGTACGATTTGTAAGAGGAATTGAAATAAGTTCGGTTATGATTGTACTCCTCTATCGACTCAGAATCAACCAATAAACCCCAATCATCTAGAAACGTTTGCCACTCCTCATCAGGGATCTTTTTACGGCAGTTTTTCAAAACATTTTTTGCAATATGAAAAGTGCACAAAATATGATTAGAATCGGGAAAAACAACGGATAAAGCATTTGATAAGGCCATTTCCCTGTCGGTTACAAACACCCTAGGTAGTATACACCCCTCCAATGTAACTTTAAATTTTTCCAATGCCCATATATAACTTTCCTTTGTCTCGTCACTCATGAAAACAAAACCTAAACAATATGTTTGGTTCGTTGATGTCATTCCTACGACTTCTAGAAATGACATATTAAAACGGTTTGTTCTATATGTACAATCCATTAACAAGACATTAGGAAAAGCTTTGAACATCCTTATAGAATCGGGGTGTGCAAAAAACAAGTTCTCAAGGGAATGAGTTGATGGGTTCATATTATAGTAGAATGTGTAGTGATGGCTATCCAACAAATTAAACAGTTCCTGTATCGGGTTTCTACCATCTCGTTCTTTAAATTTCAGTCCGGCCAAAAAATTATGTATCGTTTTAGTGTTTGATACATTGTCAGAATTTCTATTTTTTATGGCTTCTAATATTGCACCAACTTTAAAACTACTTTGCCTTAAAGTTTTAACAATTTCTTTTTCATCTTGGGTTAAACGAGCACGTCTTGCTTGCCCTTGGAGGTAAGTTGGAGGTGGGTGGTTATGTTGTCCATTTTCTACGTGACACATCCATTCACCATTAACTACGTAACCTTTAATGAAAAATGGACAATCTTTTTTCTTTGTACCTGAATTTACGGAAGATGGTTTCTTTTTTTCGTAAACCCCCGATTTATCACACACAATATCAACATACGGTGTTCTGCTCCCATCACCCCCTCCAGACCTACGAATCGTAAGAATGAAACCCCAATTTCCAGCCACATCAGCAAGATCAGCAAGCATTTCATCCCTTGTTTCCCAAGTCAATTCATCAACTTCAAAGTGCTCTGTATAATCAGTTAGCTCATCGTTTGAGCCACTGGATGAATTCGCATTATTGCTATTCCATTGGTTGTTGTCATAACCATAGTTGTAATTCATTTTCGAAAAATGTTTGTTTATATATTTTTTTGGGGAGAAATGAGTATTTTTTTAGAGATTTCTGAAATGTGTTTGTGTTTGATTTTAGGGTTTGTTAGAATTGGCAAAAATGAGCCATATTTATAGTGTTAATTTCAGAAACCCCACAAAGTGGTGTCATTTCCAAACTTTAATAATGCATTGAGTAGTCATTTTCGGATAGGGTTGTCAACTCATAATAATTCAAAAGTGATAAGGTGTTGTCGGAATTATCTTGATGGATATGGTATCCAATGTCATTTACACAACAAAACGTAGATTACTTTTACGGTTTGTAGTGTTTTTTTTGGTGTAGTCATTTCCAAACTTTAATAATGCATTGAGTAGTCATTTTCGGATAGGGTTGTCAAATCATAATAATTCAAAAGTGATAAGGTGTTGTCGGATTTATTTTGATAGATATGGTATCCAATGTCATTTACACTACAAACCGTAAATTACTTTTACGGTTTGTAGTTTTTTTTTTTTACGTTATTAACGGTGATTCAGTGCAAAAAGTACATTCGTAAAATGACGCTGCTTAAATAAAGGGTACAAACCGTACATTTATTTTACGGTTTGTACAGAATACATACAAACCGTACATTTAATGTACGGTTTGTATGAAATCTGTACAAACCGTACATTAAATGTACGATTTGTATGAAATCTGTACAAACCGTACATTAAATGTACGGTTTGTATGTATATTTCAGAATATTTAGGGTTTAGGGTTTAGGGTTTAAGGTTTAGGGTTTGTAATTTAGGGTTTAGGGTTTAGGGTTTGTAAAAACTCAATATTGGTCCTATCAATTAAAATACAGAATATTTTTTACAAACATACAAATCAAACATACGAATCAAATTAAACTTACGAATTTATAACGTGCAAATCAAACATACAAATCAAATTAAACTTACGAATTTATAATATTCCAACTCAGCTAAGAATAAAACTTACAAATCAAACATAGAAATCAAATACAAAAAACACAAACAGTGCATTTATTTTTTTTTGTAACGACTGATTTAAAGTTGGACGTAGGGAGCATCTTTCCCGCCGATGTTAATCTATCCGACGATGACGGCTCAGTAGACTCTTCGATTTCGTGTAGCTCCATACGCCGTCTCTGTCGATGCTGCGATTCTGGATGCGGAGCACGCTCGTGGGATGTAATTGTCAATCCTCGACTCCAACTATCGGTTGACTGATGACCAGGATGATGCTCGTACGACCCAAATGATTGTCTATGATGATCGAACGGAAAATCGTCCTGAACGTAGTCCGACCCAGCAAAAGAAGCACGACGACGATGACCGCTTGAACTCGGACCCGGACCCTGATCTGTAGTCGGGGGTCGACCTCCACTCGTTCTTCTACCCCCGCTACGCCCGCCGCTACTAGATTCGCCTTCCCCTCTGCCTCTTTCGTCGGGACGCCAACAACTCGAAGTCCTAGTGTAAGTTCTTGGGTCGTAACGTAGGTCGTCATCACCATCGTCGTCGTCCTCGTCATCGTCATCATCCTCATCCGACTGTTCATCAGCTGACCCATACGGATTCATTCCCATTTCAGTGAACTCCGCACGTAGTAAGTCCACTTCCGGTTTCATTTTCTCCCGTTTGAACGTTTTGAAATTGCGGCGCAACATCGCTTTCTGAAGAAAAAAAAAAAACCAATAAAAAACGATTTATAAGTATTGAAATATACAAAAAAAAAAATTAACAATCAAATATTAATGAACTTTAATTAGTAGTTACTATTTTATTGAACAACCCCGTATGCTCCCGGAAACCGTGAGATGGTCGGGCAAGTTCGGGTGGGTTTATAAAGATACGGGTCCTCTCTCTATACCATCTCATGTAATCCGGTGACGTCCCCGTGCCAAATTCGCCGTTAATAAGACAGTTGTGGCGGTCATTCCACACATTTATAAACTCTTCAAAAAGTAAAGGTCAGTCGTGTTTTTGCCCAATCCCATATCTTCTATCCTTGCCGTGACCCCTTCTGGGTTTCCAAATATATGTAGGGACCGGCTGAACAAAACCGAACTGCCTCATGAACCTTTCCGCGGGGTGGAACTCAATCTTCTCATTACAAATGAAAGGCACGGAACAATGCCACATATAACGGCCCCGCGTGCAGTATTCCGGATAGTTATTGAGGTTCCCGTAAGGTTGCCAGACTATCTGTAATCAGCAAAATTATTATTAGAATATGTAAACAAGGGTTTAAAAATACTAGTAATAAATTCTGCGAACATAAGACCAATGCAAACATATACAACATATAATACGTAAGTTGCATGTAGGAAATAAAAAAGTTGAAATTTACCTGTTCAGGCGTCATATTGTCAAACTGGTCCCGTATGTGGACCACATTATGTCCGTAGACATATGGCTTATCATTAGTAAGCCTCCAAATCTTCCATCTGTAATATTAAAACAAAACCCGATAAACAATAAATATAAATAAGCTAAGTAAATGATAGATGACACAATAAAAAAACCACAAATCCAAGAAAAAAACTAAATAATATCATACCTGTAACCGAGGGGGAACCTAGGCCAGCCCTCAGGTGGCTCGATATCTTCCGGCAGCTCTTCACATGGTCTAACCGGCAATAGTCTGGTCATCGCCCACATATCGAGAAACATCACCGTCCCGCTTACTCCGCTTGCCTTACCACGTACCAACCTGCATAGATTAGCCTCTAACCAGGCCAGAAGAGCTGATCCCCAACTATACTCAGCACACGTGTCAAAATCCTCCAGAAATGGCAGAGGCCAGAGTGGAATCTGATCACTGCTCTTATCTGAAAATACATGTGCCCCCAGTAATAACAACATGGCAGCCCTAGACTGATATAGCAAACGCTCCTCACTAGGGTTGGGGGGTAATTCACCAAACGTGTGTAACATCCAAGCAAGTCTAACTGTCAGACAGTTTGTATCCACTTGATTGTCAGCCGGTCTAACACCCAACAAACTCTCTACCATATCTAACCTGCTCGCCCTGTTATCATTCCGCTCCGACCGGGTAACAGCAAGACCATCCACCATGAGACCAAGCATAATCTCTACATCCTGTAAAGATATCCCCAACTCTCCACCGACAAAATGGAACGTGTGCGACTCATCACGCCACCTATCAACTAAGGCTGTAAGCAAACCTCGGTCTACGGTATAATTACCTATACTGTGAATACCGTAAAAACCAGCCCTAATCATATTTTCAACTACCCTTTCAGGCGTCGGTATCTGCCAACTATAATTATAAACCCTAATCTTATTGGCATCTCCTCTACCCGCTTCTCTTCCAGCATCCCAAGTCTGATTAGAAATGTGACCGGTCTGTCGTAAAATACCCAACCTGCCTTTAATATGTGGACCTGTCTCTGCCATTCTAACTGTAATAACCAAATATAACTCGGTTAATGATAACCAAACAATGATAAAATAACCAATTAATGATAACCAAACAATGATAAAATAACCAATTAATAACCAATTAATAATAACCAAACAATGATAACTCAATGATAACCAATTAATGATAACAAAACAATGATAACTCAATGATAACCAATTAATGATAACCAAACAATGATAACTCAATAATAACCAATTAATGATAACCAAATAATGATAACTCAATTATAACCAATTAATGATAACCAAACAATCATAACCAAACACACATTTAATCATAAACCAAACAATAATAACTCAATTTTTTAATCATAACCAAACACGCATTTAATCATAAACCAAACAATAATAACTCAATTTTTTAATCATAACCAAACACATTTAATCATAAACCAAACAATAATAACTCAATTTTTTAATCATAACCAAACACACATTTAACCATAAACCAAACAATAATAACTCAATTTTTTAATCATAACCAAACACATTTAATCATAAACCAAACAATAATAACTCAATTTTTTAATCATAACCAAACACATTTAATCATAAACCAAACAATAATAACTCAATTTTTTAATCATAACCAAACACACATTTAATCATAAACCAAACAATAATAACTCAATTTTTTAATCATAACCAAACACACATTTAATCATAAACCAAACAATAATAACTCAATTTTTTAATCATAATCAAACACACATTTAATCATAAACCAAACAATAATAACTCAATTTTTTAATCATAACCAAACACACATTTAATCATAAACCAAACAATAATAACTCAATTTTTTAATCATAACCAAACACACATTTAATCATAAACCAAACAATAATAACTCAATTTTTTAATCATAACCAAACACATTTAATCATAAACTAAACAATAATAACTCAATTTTTTAATCATAACCAAACACACATTTAATCATAAACCAAACAATAATAACTCTATTTTTTAATCATAACCAAACACACATTTAATCATAAACCAAACAATAATAACTCAATTTTTTAATCATAACCAAACACATTTAATCATAAACCAAACAATAATAACTCAATTTTTTAATCATAACCAAACACATTTAATGATAACCAAACAATAATAACTTAATTTTTTAATCATAACCAAACACATTTAATCATAAACCAAACAATAATAACTCAATTTTTTTAATCATAACCAAACACATTTAATCATAAACCAAACAATAATAACTCAATTTTTTAATCATAACCAAACACATTTAATCATAAACCAAACAATGATAACTCAATTTTTTAATCATAACCAAACACATTATCAACAATTATCAACAATTGAAATTAACCAAACACATTATCAACAATTATCAACAATTGAAATTAACCAAACACATAAAAAAAAATAATGCAAAAATGGGACAAATATCAACAATTATTATAATTTCTATAATTAATATAAACAAACAACAAACAATTATATATAGCTAAGTGAATTATCCATTTGCATATTTTATCTATTTTTTCCTATTTTACAAATTAAAATTACAAAAAAAAAAATAATAATGCAAAAATGGGACAAATATCAACAATTATTATAATTTCTATAATTAATATAAACAAACAACAAACAACAAACAATTATATATAGCTAAATGAATAATCAATTTGCATATTTTATATATTTTTTCCTATTTTACAAATTGAAATTACACAAAATAAATAATAAATTAGAGAATAAAAGATATACCTTGAATTATGGATAAATTTGATTGATGATTTGGGGTTTTTTGTTAAGAAATTTGATAGTTATTGTGGTTGATTGATTTTGGTGGTTTTTTTGGATGAAAATTGGGGGTTTTTGAGAGAAAGAGAGAGAATGTAGTATAAAAATTGTTTTTTTAAAAAAAAAACGTAAATTTCTGTTTTTCAGGAACCTTCTGTGTAATTTTTGCGCAGGGACTGACTGTGTAATTTTTAAAAAGTAGGGACTGACTGTGTAATTTCTGCAGAAATTGCACAGACCGTAGATTTAATCTACGGTTTACAATGAAACACTGTAAACCGTAGATTCAGCGTTTTTTCAGAAATTAATGAGTTTAAAAAGTCACTCTCTTTAAAATGTAATTCTAATATTGAAAATTGTGTTATTTAAGCATTTAAACCAATTTCACTTAAAATTTAACAAAAAAAGCCATCAATAATTCAAAATTTTCAAACAAAAACTATTTATTACTTACAATATAAGATTATAGTTGTTAATTTGATATAATTTAACTACTAAAAAGAGATACTTCAAAAAATAAAAAAAGAGAAAATTTGTTTAAAAAATGAAAATAGATTTATTTTGCAACATGCTAAAATGAGAAGCATGAAGGTATTATTATTCATTAGTCACTTTGGTTTGGCTCCTTTAAAGATTCTATGGTTAACTTATTTCAAAAAAAAAAAAAATTACGGTAGCATGTTTATTATTTATTATGGTGAATGTCACACGTAACTCAAATAACTGGATAATTAATTTTGCATTAGTTAGCATGCATACATCACTCATGACAAAAAAAAAGTCATCCATTAATAAGTTATTATTGTGGATCATATTTCAACACGATGACTATGAACAGCCACTAGGGGTACATTCTATGCACGTTATCATTTACATCGATATCATCAAAATTATTAATAAATAAAAAATATATATTTTTATACTTAGAAAATCATTTACATTTTACCGTCTCCATAAAACATAATTTATATCAATAATTAATTATTTTAACATTAAAATATATAAAATTCATATTTGAAGGACTAACGTACACATGATTAAAATGGGACAGTGGCGGAGCCATGATTAGTATATATGAGAGCTGAATTTTAAAAAATCAATATAGAGAGGCTAAATCGTAATTTCCGTTAAAAAAAATACACTATAAAAAATTATTTTTCGAAAATACGGGAATATGTTATAGCCCCGCCAGCACCCTATCTCTTCCCCTGAAGTGGAGTCCATTGCTTTTTGGGAAAATATAACTTAGTACATATTTAGAAACTTATTTATAAAAAATCCGGTTGTTTTGAACTTGATGACCATTTTACAAAAAAATACATATTTTGTGAACTTATTTACAAATAGGTACACATATCATTAAAAAAATCCAAAAAAATCCAAAAATATATTTAAAAATTAAAAACCAAAATTTTAAAAAATACATTTCTTATACAAAAAATATGTGTGATACTGTCTGATACTGTCTAATCTTGTTCAATGCAGTATGTTTAATCCTGTTTGATACTATCTAATGTCCAATCTTATATGTCTAATCCTGTTTAATTCTATATAATCATGTTCAATCATGTCTAGTTATGTTTGATATTGTGTATATTTTTTTTGATTTTTTAAATATTTTTTTGAATTTTTGAATTTTTTTATGACATATGTAGCTAATTGTAAATAATTATATGTATATAATTGTAAAAAGTACGCATATATGGGTTTTTTGTAATTAATTTGATTGAGATGTATTTATTTGTAAGTCTTCCTTACTTTTTAGTTGATAATGAGTCATATTTATTCTCTATTTATAAAGAGCAATGGTGGTCTTATCCAAAAATAGGAATTTTATTGTGAGTTTTATAAAATTGATTTTTGGAGTTAAACCTCCTCAATGAAAAAATAATAATTAGAATTTGGACGAGGTAGATGTGAATGTTCTACAACGTACCTGGTCATTTTTCCTTGATCATGTATGAATGTCAAAAATATTAAGAGAAACCACATTTTTTACCGTAAAATTAATACGTATTTTCACAATAAAGGAGTATGGAGTTTGGGAAAATACATGCAGGATTTAGGCAACCCCTGTACAAGGGAGATCCAATAAGCTACTAAGTCTACTGAGTATATTGATTCCTACTTTTAATTATTCATTACGAAATTATGTGCAATTTTGATCGGATAAGAACTTTTATCAAAATTGTCGAAATGAAATTTTTTAAAAACTGATGATATAGTTTAAATGTTAAATTTTATTATTAGATTTAAAAAAATTTATTTTGAAAATTTTAATATAAATTATAATTATATCAAAATTACACGTATTTTCATAATATACAATGAAAACCGATAATTACTCATATATAAAATAAATGGTTAAATAATCATTCCCCACCATGTGAATAAAAGTATTTTTTTGTTGCTCTTTACTGAAATGCCCATACTTTTTAAATTCTTTATTATGAGAGTTGCTAAAGCAATTTCTGTTTCACTTTATTGGACTTCTAACTTGCAACTAGGGGTGAGTAAAGAGCGGATTTAAACGGATTTGTTTCAATCCTAACTCAATTCGTAAAATAAATGATGGGACAAATTGGTGCGGATTGATGAAATTTAAATTTCAACCCAACTCAATCCAACTCGTTACAATTAAAACTCCAACCTAATCCAACCCGTAAAATAAATTGCGGTTTGAGTTTAGATTGATTATTAAATTTTTATTTTGGTCCTTTATTTTTCATAGTTTGTATAATCAACCCAAATTTTAAAATAAATTGAATATTTCAAACATAAATATAAATTAAACTCAATTAAAGTACGTTTAGAACAATTACGAACAAGTAATAAAACTAAAATATAACAATAATGAAAGGTTTGTATGTTAAAATACACACAATGTATATATAAATATATATATATATATTGCGGGTTGAAACGGATTGAGACGGATTAACCCGCGGTTTGTGAACCTCAACCCTAACCCAACCCGCAAAATATATAGCGAATTGGGGCGGGACGGATTGATTTTTTTTTAGACATTCAACCCATTCAAACTCGTTCCAATCCATACGGATTGGATTACGGGACGAATTTACGAATTTTTTAACCACCTCTGCTTCCCTCCTTGCACGTTTCGTCTCATTTAAATACGTAAACATTGAAATATTATGGTTAGATTAGAGATTGTCAATTGCACACAAGTATAATTAAAGCACTTAGAGGATAAGTGGTGGAGAAGACATGGTGTGCTTAAGTTGCTTAACTAATTTTTCTAGGTGCCATATTTTTTTTGCAGGGCTTGAAATTTGAATTTAGACAAAAGTTGCACTAAAAAAAAAATATTCAAATAGCGATGAGAATTTGAACGTTTTTTTTAACGAGGTTACTAACGACGTGATTACTAGCTACGAGATTTATGACAAGATCATCAATTTGTGTGACAGATTTTCAAATTAGTAATAATTTTGTGACAATTTTTGTCTTTCACAAAATCAACATAATTTTGTAGTTACGAGTGTTCAAAACATATATATTTTGATTCTTAAATTAATATATAACATCAGAACAGATCTCATGATATAGTTTTGTAATCCTATACAAACCAATAAAACATTACATGGATTTGCATAGCAAAAGCTTTGTAATGGAGGAAAGGTCCACTTTATTGACAAGCATTTTTCATTCTCTTATATCAACCTTAATGTTTAGAAATAATTTAATTGTTAAAAGCCATGTGTGATAACATGAAATACTGTCCAGTTTTATTAGAATATTTATTAAATTAAAAAACATTTGATCTAGTTATATATAATGATCAGCGAGTAGGAATTGTAAATTGATTGCGCGGGAATTGCACTTTCCTTTGAAGAAAACACTGGATAGCGGCCTGCTCGGAGTCGATTAATCTTTTAGAAAGTAAATATGAAACACTCAACCATAAAAAAAAAAAAAATTCGTTTTTTAACTTACAATCCAGACTCCATAGATTCAAAATATCAAAACCAACGTTATTTATGAGACCATCAGTGCTCATCTAAGCGTAACTTTCGAAGAAGTAACACAACACTAAATTACAAGAACACGGTCGAAAAATAGGCCAACTTAATTTAGGGGGAGATAAGCTTCATATGCTTTGACAAACTTTTTCAAAAAAAGAACTAAGTCATAAAAGAGTCGACATAAATGCCAATGAAAATGAGAAAATTTCGACCTGCAGAACCATGAAAGCCACCAAACCCACGTCCGGTTTTTAGTGGAATAAACCTATGACTTTTGATTGTCGGGCGTAAGTAGATCCGAACGGTCCATAAACCTTTTTGTTTGTGGTGAATGTACACTACAAAAAAATGTTAGATCACATACGGAATTAGTGACAGATTTTGCTTTCCAACGTTCTAATAGGGGACGGCATGACGACGGATTTCAATTTTACTGACAGAAATGGTCATTTAACGATAAATTTCTAACAGATTTAACAGTCACATATTGTAACCTGTTTTTTTTTAGTTAATTGAGGCTATACGCCTAGAGTAGTACTTTCGGTGCATTTTCACTTTAGTATCATAATACACTTCCACTAACAGTGGTAATATGTTCATTTTCATGATCTAGTTTTACCTAGTAAATAAAGGGGGGAAACAATAATGATTAATGTAAACGAATATGTGATACTCAGAAAAGAATACTTCTATACACAATTGTGTCCAAATTAAAAATAAACAATATTTACCTATCTACAGTGTGAATTGTTGTTTAATTAAGAAATCCAAAGCTTCTAAAACATATTTTCCGTAACATTATTATGGCTACATTAGCTTTCCTCTCCATGTAAAAAAATTAATTTGTTTCTATAAAAACGACATCAACTGATAATATTCTATAAACAACAAACAAGAGCATATATATATACATGTGTGTGTGTGTGTGTGTGTGTGTGTGTGTGTGTGTGTTGCACTCACCACATCAAATCTGGCACCAGAGCAATCTAAACGGTACAAATTGGTCGAGTCATATAAGTGCTGGCCCGGTTAATGTATATATCGAAGGCTCGAAAATATTTTTAGCTACACAAAAAAAATAAAAAAAATTGTACTTTGTTAGTATTGAACTCATGACCACCAAGTAAAAATCATAACTACATAAGCTCTTAACTACTATAACACAATGTAAATGAGATGTGGTTAAATATTTCATATAGAATTAGAAAATATATTTAAGAAATAGTAGAAGTGTTGCCCGTTAAAACAAATTTCCGAACATTTGCCCGAGACCCAAGGCTTACTAGACTTCAGACAGGGCCGGCCCTGCGAGTCATAACCATGCTTTTTTGATAGAACAAAGGCTCCATTCTCATCAACATACTGAAACTGTATGCAACTAATCTCATCTCAATGACAAACGAAAATCCGAGAAATTTTAGTCATGCCAAAATCATCCCAAGGAGTTCCAAACCTAACACTACCAATTTGTATCATATCCATTGTAAGTAAGCTTTCCATATGCCAATGAGAAAAAAAAAATTACTAGAGATAGTTTCATATTTATAAGTGAAAAGTTGGGTAAATGCAATAAAATGAGCTTGTGGTTTCAATGATGGTAGTTGAACTTAAGGTTTGTGGGAAATTAGTTAATGCATGGCACTATGACCTTTTAACTTCCCTATTGAGCCTCGTGCCTTTCAACATCGATTAATGTTACTATTTTAATTGCAGTATGCTTATCAAAAACAAAAAATGAATTGCAGAATAGGCTGTGTTGGGACTCATACAACGTTATACAATTATCTCCTAAAAGTATTTTTATCTACAAAATAATATAATCATGTCTAGTACTATAAACTAGATGTAATTACAACTTGGTGCAGTACAATATCATGTCTGTATTTCATTGAAGATAAGCGACCAGATGCAACTCTCAAGCCTAAATAATACAGCAAGTTAGCAAACAAAAGGACAAACTTTTTTTTACGTTCACAAAAATATACACCAAATACTCCCCATGAATACCACTAGACTAAAAAGTGACTAACACTATTAAGGTTGTTTGTTTA
Organism: Primula veris; assembly: GCA_963682055.1. Classification (NCBI taxonomy): domain Eukaryota; kingdom Viridiplantae; phylum Streptophyta; class Magnoliopsida; order Ericales; family Primulaceae; genus Primula; species Primula veris. Next base: position 19,644,044 of record OY821748.1, on the reverse strand, counting down.
GGCTCGAAAACTTACATCTCTGATTATTATCCGCAATTAGTAAAAACTTATTTAAGGATCGGTCAACCTTCAAAAATTTACCCAAACATTGATGTAGTTGGTACTTGGTAGACCGGGTCTACTTAAGTATTTGTCCACTCGTAAGTTCTTATAAATGTACAAAACAACCAGAAAAAGAATACTATACTATTGATAAACCATAACAACAAAACAAGATCTGCAAACAAATCAAAGTAACAGTAAATAAATGTAATATAACATTTGTTATATTTTCTGTCTCAGCTCAGGGTTACTTGTTTACATTATAATCAAAATAATTACTCCGTAACAACTGTTTGACACAAAGGGAAAGGGATTAAGATAATGAAGTAGTATGTGAAACTACAGTTCTACAACAAGCACAATTAGTGTATGATTACAAAGATGACAAAGAGGGAATGCAGCCAGGGTTGTTTCACCCTGATTTGTGCAAACCAACAACACCAATCCCAGTTTCTCGAGTTTTTTGCCTGCCATAATGAGGCCAAAGTCCCCTCCACTATTTACAGTCATACCAGGTTCAGCAATCTCACAGTCTCTGCTTGTCACGTTGTAGAATCTGAAACAAAAGTTAAACAATCAGTTTGCGTATTTGAAGCTTTTTTTCATAATGTTTTTTAACTTGTACAAATACTGCAGCGTATTTAAATCCTTGTTCTTATTTTTATAGCTGTTCCTATTTTACCAAGCTTTTTTCTCAGCTTATAAAACCAACTGCTTTGCTTGAAAATCGGCAGCCGAGTAAACAAACGATTAAATCTAGATGGATACAACTCCAATAAAGCTTAAATATAAAAGGCACCGAGAAAATAACACTTTAAGAAGAAGCTAAAGTCCAAGTAGTGAACTCAAAAATTATCCTATAAATGCATTTAGCAGTCTCACACAACCAGTAAGGATGACACGAGCTGGTATACGCATATGTACTACTCCCTCCGTTCTCATTTAATTGTCCATTACGAAACTACGTGCAATTTTAATCAGCTTATAACTTGTATCCAAATTGTCGAAATGAACTTTTTTAAAATCTAATCATGAAATTTAACATTTGAACTATATGATCAACTTTTGAAAATTTTCATTCCGACAATTTTGATACAAGTTATTGACCGGTCAAAATTGCACGTAGTTTCGTAATGGACAATTAAATCGGAATGGAGGGAGTAATATATTAGACTGTATCATGGGCACCTACCATTGCTGAACTTTTCTGAACTCGGTAAGAACTGGGTATATATTCTCGAAGGCAGCATAGGTCTCTGTTCTCACCTGGAGAATACAAGGACAATGTTTAATGGGTTAGCTCTTGGCAAGCAAAGTAAAACTTAGAAATAGGAGTATAATGTAAATAAATACACCGTAACTGAAATTTTTGGGCCATCACCTTTGCTCCGGTGAGAACAATTTTCCCTGAAACAAAAATGAGAAGCACAATTTTTGGCTGCTTCATCCGATAGATCAATCCAGGAAATAGTTCTGGTTCATACTGTAAGACATGGAAAATTACAAAATTATTTGTGTATAACGTAGAAATAAAACAAAAATTGCCACAAGAGCTCCTCCTTTATTCCTACTTACAAAATTTTAGCATGAAAAGAATTATCATATTGAATGTGGCAATTAGGAAAAAATATACATGAGTGAGCTAATGTAACTTACACTTGAAAAGGCACCGTGAGAGTATGCAAGACCTTCAAGTCTGATAGGGAATTTAACATCACACGAGCCAACAATGTTCTGAATCTTGAAATCCTGAAACAAATTAATATAGTAAAGATGACATGAATTATGAATATAATACAACCATACACGTAGAACTATATGGATAAGAAACAGAAGTTAAGAGTACAGTTACGTAAATTATGATAATACATCCACACATGGAAACGCTTAAACAGAGACATAAGGAAATAGTACACACCTTGAATCTGGCAGGGAAACCAAGCTTCTGAATAATTCGAGCATACTGGAAATCATAAGGACTTGTCAGGTAAAAAGGTGGAAATGGATTTAAAAGAAACAATGAGAGGATTAAATCTCTATAAAGGTTGCACCAAGGTCCATGTCAGCAGAAGTATTAAAAGTTAATTGAATGGATGTCAATCCTCACTCAGCAGAAGGGTTTATATCGGTCGGACCCCAAAAAGTGATTTAATTGAATGGATTAGGTAAAGTTCACAAAAATATAGATAGATATAGACGTAACGGGTTGTTATGAACTGTTGTCCAATTGAGATAATGTTTTTATATGGTAAGAGTACTTAAGGGAGTTTGAGAAAAGGGGACTTTATTTTCAGGAAAAAAATGTTAAAGAGTTAACAAAATCCAAGAGTAAAAGTCAAAACCAAATATAAAATTAGAAGTAATGGCAATTGTTTTCCATTTCTCTTCATGCGGAAGATAAATGATTAGACAATTAAAAGATGCTAACAATTAAGAATATCATGGGGAAACTAGTTAAAGCAGTACAAACCATACATGTGAAACAGAGAAGCAATTTAACTGAAGTAACTAATACAGTAACATGATTACAATCAATAAAAAAAATCAATAATGGAGTATTAAAAAAACTAAGGCCTCTATCACACACAATATCCCAGGCCTGACAAAACCCTCACATAAGATATAAAATTAAGAAGTAATGTTTATTTGTAAATTTCAAGAGTTGTGAGACTGAAGAAGTATAGCAGCTCTAGTTATGTAACTGCTACACTGCCGTTGTTACAAACCTAAAAATCATTACAACGAATCTATTTGCTCTAGCAAAAGCTGATATGGTTACTTTCTAACACTCTCAAAACAATGCAGATACCTTCCGAGCAGCCAATTTTGAATCCCTTTCGCTCTTGGCTCCAGTGCAAACCTGAAAATTTACAAATCATTAATTCAATCAAACAAGTGTCAATTACTAATGAAAAAAACAGAACAAAATTGAAGTGTTAGACAACTCCAGATCTAATGAATGCTTATAAAAAGAAATGAAGTCCAGATAACTGGACTGTACCAGTGCAGCTCTAATTCCTCCATCAAATAGAATTTAAACTAATTAAGACATCTTTTCAACTTTGATCAGAACTAGGCCTCATCCTAAACAAGAAGCAACAGTTTTCTAGTTTATAATGATTCTAATACATAGATTTTTTTCAATCAAATATAACAGAATAACAACACACAAGTAACAGAGCTCCAATAACTTGAAGTTCAAGGGAATAAATATATGTAAGCTATACAACCCATCCAACACAGAAAAACTTCTCCTAAACAAAAAATGTAGCACATCCAAAGAAAGAACTCTTGCTAATTTTTTTAAAAACCTACCATTTTTCCAGAAGCAAATATTAGCGCTGTCGTCTTTGGTTCTCTTATTCTCATAATCACAGCAGCAAAACGCTGAGAAGGGAAAAAAACACAATATAAACGGGTCGAAGGTGCAATATTACAAATAACAGGAAGCTGAAGCATTTTTCTCTATGAAACATGCTTCCAGCAATTTCTTCAAAAGGAAGGCAAAAAAAAAGAAAAAGAAATATACAACATCCTACCTTCGGGTTGTATTCTGCGTTTCGGGCTTGAAGCGCAATGGCTTTCAGATCCAACTTGCAGTCCAAGTTGACTGTTGACACAATATTTCTGAATGCACATACATATACTCTCATTAAAGTCCCACTTCGTAATAAGTTAAGAAGCGAACTTCAATTTTGTTCAAAAAGTATGGAGAAATGGATTTGTTCTCATCTTTAGTAGCAATATAAAATAACATTCTCGCCCTTTGATCTAGTTATGTTCACCAAGTGTATTAGGGATGATCAATTCTAATCTCTGGTAGCAATACAAATCACCTCTCTAATGATCTAAGTCAATTGATACTAGCCTGCTAGTACTTTAAAGTAAAAACAAACTAAAACTATCAATGAATTCACATTTCAAAGTGGTTTTCTAATTCAGTACTTCAAGGTACGCCCATCAATGGCAAAGTCCCCACAGCCAAAATAATCAAGCGTAAACATCTAACTACCAAGAAATATAGAATACAGAGTTTGTTTAATGACACCTTATAATCTCATCTTGTTATATTTTCTTGCTGGCTTTTTTCGTGGTGCATCTGATAAAAGCTGATTTCAGCTTTAAAAAACCAACATTATTGTTCGAATCCTAATAAGCTTTTATTACTTTGCCCATATTATAAAATTTGAGTTATCGATCTTCAGGCCTGGAAAAAGCTAAACGCTTTAAACTTAACTACTTTTTCTTTTTTAGCCTCAAATAGTTCATTTATTTTCTTAAAAGCTGACCAAAAGCCCTAACATAAATAAAGGTCACTCACTGGAGTGTTGGAACTATTCCAGATGGGTGAACCGAAAGGTCAACAGGTTGGTTCCCTTCCACACCTAAATCAGCCATATGGTTTGTTTTTACTTCCCCTTCTCAACTCCTCTGCGACTCAGATAAATCTCCAAACTTGTCCTACATTAAATAATAAAGATGTCACAAAAAAATAAAATTACATTCAAGCCACACACACCTACACATCAGAACAACTCCCAAGACATCTTTTTATCATTTCATGAAATCAATTATCAAGCGCACGTACACATACACATACACATACACATACACATATACATGATTATGCCCTGAATCTTTATAGTTTCATCAATTAGTAACTATCCAAATAATTACAGTTATAAATTAAAAAAATGACAGTGAAACAAGAAATACTGATCTAGGAAATAAACAAATCACCAGCTATACACGTATATATTATTGTTTGGTCGAAAACATAAAGAATAATCTTTTTCAGTTTAAGCCCTATAGAACTCGGAGGTTCTAAGTGATAGCAAATCATGTTCTTAAAATTTATTCCTTCAAGTCAGCAGCCAAACAGGCTCATATACAAACACCCAAGCGATAATTACATGAATTAGAAACTACCCAAGCGATCTCTTTGCCCAATTTAACATAAGAGCACAAAAAATGATTTAATACAAACACTGATTACTAGAAATAATCCTATCTAAGTTAGAAAAACTCAATCCAAAGCTAATACTACCTCAGACCACTTAATTATAATTTCTTTTAGTTTTAAACCAGATAATGCTTGAACTTTTAAGCTAAAACACTGCTTTTCCTAAAAATATTTCCTTAAAGTAAGCAACTAAACAAACTCCTATAGAGAAAGGCGATAATTAAACAATTTAGCAACTACACAAATGATCTTTGACCCGAAAAAAACACAAGTAATTTATTTTACACATGGGGCCCAATAACAGCTCTAATATAAACTCAAATTACTAAAACAAAAAATAATACTATCTAATTAAGCAAAAAATCACATTTAAACAAAACCCATAAAACAAAAGAAATCAATAAATAATAAAACCAATAATACCAGCTTTAATATTAACACTGATTATCAAAACATAAAATAATACTCATCTGATTTAGCAAAACCCACATAGGATCAACCCAAAATAAATCATTTAAAATTTTATTTCAAAAACATGATCTAACAACCATATATAAATATGAACACTGATTATTAGAACAAAAAAAATACCATCTGATTTAGCAAAAACCCACATAGGATCAAAGTCCATAATCCAAAACAATTCATTTTTTTAATTAAAAATTGAATTAAGAAGCATGATCTAACAACCCTATATAAATATAAACATAGATCGGACCTTAAAAGACCCCTTAATGCCCAAGATCAGATCTTTCTTCAATTAAAAAAAAATCTATATAACAGTATTGAGAAAAAGAGAAAGTGGGTATTTTTTAAAATTAAAGGGTTTTAAGTAATAAAAGAGATAAAATTAGCGGGTAAAAATTTGAAAAAGGTGTTCTTTTATATGTAGATGATAGATTTATATGAAGGGATGGGTTAGAGAGAGATAAATATATAGAGAGAGAAGGATAGAGAGGGGGGAGTTTTGTGGCTTGGTGGAAAAGATAAGATGAGGTTATTTGGGGTTATTTTTGTTAATTGACTAAATTGCCCCTCTTGAGATTTTGTATTTGGGCTTAAAAGCCTAAGCCCATTATTCTAGGGACAGTTTGTTAACGACTTCTTTTATGTAAGCTTTTTTTACTTATAATAACTAGGGTCTTGTTTGGTTGCGAGAGGTTGCGAGATTAGTAGAGTTGTTAAAACACTCGCATCAGTTTCTTTATATCACCAATTTACCTTAAATATAATAAGATTGTTCTAAAATTGTAAACGCATCAGTTTACTTATCCATTATCTTAAATATACACAACTCAAATATTTCTCAAATACAAGTGATCAAGATGTTACCTTATAATTAAAATAATAATTTCTATCTCTTAGTTTTCTCTTATTTTCTTTCATTTATTTGTATTTTTCACATATAAATTAATAAAATAACAAAAACATGAGTTGTATAGTTGTGATAAAGAAATTTATAAAAAAAACTATCATTTGTATAAACCAAAATGTTTTCTTATAAGTTGTAAAAATATATTTTTTACTTTAATTACGAGAAAACTTGTAAGTTATTCAATGTGTTTGCTCTAGTAAATTAATTTGGGTTGAAAAAAATTGATAGAAGTATATTAAAATATAGTAATATTTAGTTATAATAATAAATTTGATAGTTAAGCTGAAAAATATATAAAGTTAAATTGTTATCCTAAAAATATAAAAGTGATGCTAATTAACTTAAATATAAGGGAAAATATAAGAAAACTGGTGCGTTTGCTCTTAGATATGGGATAAGATGATGTGATGTTATTTGGGGGTTTTTGTTAATTGACTAAATTGTCCCACTTGATATTTTGTATTTGGGCTTAAAAGACCAAGCCCATTACTCTAGGGACCGTTTGGTAATGACTTCTTTTATGTAAGCTTTTTTTACTTACAATAAATAGGGCCATGTTTGATTGCGAGATTAGTAGAGTTGTTAAATGTGGGATAAGATGAGTTGATCATATTTGGAGGATTTTTGTTAATTGACTAAATTGCCCTATTTGGGATTAAAAGCCCAAGCTAGGCCCAGTGTTTTAGGGACCGTTTGGAAGCGAGTTTTTTTATTTTTATGTAAGTTTTTTTTCCTTACAAAAACTAGGGTTTCGTTGGGTTGCGGGAGAAAATGAGATGAGAATATTTGGGAGATACTTTTTTGTAATTGACCAAATTACCCTCCTTCGGATTGTATTTGGGCTGAAAGCCTAGGCTAGGCCCATTGCTTTAGGGCTAGGCCCATTGCTTTAGGGACCGTTTGGGAACCGCTTCTTTTATGTAAGTTTTTTTTTCTTTCGAAAACAAGGGTTTCTTTGGCTGCGGGATTAGTAGAGTTTAGAAGCTGCTGGAAAATATGAGATGATAGTATTTGAGAGATTTTTTTTTTGTAATTGATTAAATTGCCCTTATGTGATTTTAAGGCGGTTTATCAACCTTTTAAGGCGGTTCACAAACGGCTCAATTGACCTATTTTTTCTGTAGCTTGATTAGCTAAACAATTTGTCGGGTTGTTTAATGATATATGGCTCCAAATTAGACTACAATGCGTTGTTTTGGCAAGCACCTTTAGTAATGTGAATATAATATCGTTTTTCAATGAAGCGGCACATTCTTTTCCTTGCATGATCAAATTAGAATAGCGTTGTTGGACTCGAACTCCAACTTAGCCCACTTCGTTGTCTTCTAACTATTGATATTTTAAAAAAATTATGTATAAAACAATATTGTCATTGAAAACGAAAAACCCATCTCAAATACTGATATTCGAGATAAACGTGTTTACATTTGACAATACCTTTTCTCTCTTATTTTTTTTTTTAGTTTTTACTTAAAGAAATAAAGCATACTAGTCGTCTTTGTTTTTAGTTTTTATTGTCTTCGGGAAAGCTTTATTTTGAGTTAAGCAGAGTTGGAAAGCTTGAAAATCTAATAACTTGAAGCTTTTTGTAGATTGAAAATAATCAAGACATTAATTATAACGTATAACAAAAGTGTAGATTTATCATAACTTATACTCCTAGGTCCCGTTTGGTTACCGAACTACTAATCTCGAGACTACAAGTCCGGTCGGTATAACAATGATAGACGAAATGATGATAGGATTAGTAATCCAAATAGTCAGTCCAATGTTATGTTTGTTTGTTTGTTTGTTTGTTTGTTTGTTTGTTTGTATCATAGCCAAAGAAGAACCACTTGTTCAATTTACGGTTGTACCTATGAGCATGATTGAAATTTATAATGAAAATAAAATTTGAAATGTTAATTTAATTAGAACATAGAAAAATAGGAAAGAAAGATGCGAGAAAATTGAGATAGAGCGTTAAGATACATGAAAAATATTTCATCTTTTAATATTATTATTTTTTGCTTTAGGAATATTGGAATAATCGAAGAAGCTCTGGTCTAACCTGCAATTGTATTTAAAAAAACCAATGACAGTATGAATGTATATGATGTGAATTGAATGAGTTTGTATATAATACTAGAATGGTGATGTTGTGAAATAAATAATGAACGGATGTGAATTTTGTATGTATTAGATAGTTATTAAATTGAAGCCACATGTTTTGCCTCATTTATTCTCTTTGTTTACCATGTTTAAATTAATTATTAGTTTTAAATAAATAATGTAGATAATAATTTTAAATAAGTAAATATTAAATAAATAAATAATGTAAAATAATATTTTATTGTTTACCTATTATTCAAATTATGCTTTTAAATAGATGTCGTAAATGTATATTAAGTTTTTATTTCCGACAATATGTATTATAGACGATCTGCTGGAGAGAATAATATGTAAACTGAACATATATTTTAGATGATATGTTGTGAAGAAATGCGTTATATATGATATTTAAAATAGAAACAATAAGTTTGAAAATATAAAATAGATGATATATATAGCTGCTGGTAATCGTAGCTCATGTGTTGCGTGTGTGACACGTAGTTGCATAAATATAAATATGACCCGACACAAATAAATTTAATATTTTCAAAAATTTTACAAAAATAATTGGATGGATATCGTAAAAATATAATGTTTTATTGTTATAGTAATATAAAAATACATGTATGATGATTTGTTTGGGAGATGATTTGATATGTGAAAAAAAGAATATTTATTTATTTATTTAAATTGCATTAAGTTATTTTAGTAATTAGTAAATTAAAATAGTGGCATTTTTGGAAAAAATGAGTAAAATTGGGCAGCCTCAAGATTTCTTGAGTTCTCTTATATTAATAGTATGATACAGTTGTGAGGAGGGATGACAATTGGATCGGTTCATTCAAAAACCGACCCGACCCATTTGACCCGCTTTTTATAACACTTTTTGTTTAATTTGAAAAATAAATCTTATAAATGTAAGATTTGGAAGATAATTTATTAAAAACATATGCTAAAATTAAAAATTACTTGATTTAGAAAGATAATATTTAAATACTAACGTGACATTAAATACCCCTTCATATTAATTTAGTGATTTAAAGTTTGCAATCTTCTATTTCTATTTTACATTTTCATGTTTATTGAATTAATTTCGGGTCATTAACTTCGTCAATTAAAACATTGTCATATGTAAAAATGTAATAAAAATGTATATGATCGGAGCCGGAACCAGAACCAAATGTGTGGGGTTGCCAAAATTAATAAAAACGCATAATCTTTTTCAAAGTATAAACACGAAAAATCCGGATTTTTTTTTTGATTTTTTTACCATATTTTCTTGTTTTTTTTAACTTGCTTTCTTGATTAAAATGTATTTGATTTTTTTTTTATTATTTTCGCTCAATTCGACTTTCTTTTCAAACTCCAAAAAAAAAAACCGCAACAGTAATGACACGTACAGTTATATGTCAAAAGTTTTAGCATTTCAAAATTGACTAAAAAAAATAAATAAAATAGAAACAAAAAACATACAAAAGTTAAATTTAAGAAATCAATGTATAATAAGTAAAAAGATTAAGACACGAATGTAAAAAAATATAAAAAAAAAAGTTGAAAAAACCAAAGGGGTAGATATGTACGAACAATTAAATATATATTACACAATTTCACTATACTCATTTCAATTAAAATAAAAATCATCAAAAAATCTTTTATAAATTTTGTTTGCACTCACTGCTACTCTAGTTATTTTTTATTTTTTTAAGATGTGTGTTACGTGTCAACATGATAATTTGGTGTAAAATGTATTTTATAATCACGTGCTTCTGCTAATTTTTTTAAGTATTACTTATATATTATATGTACATACAAAATCATGTTATGTTATTGCAGTAACAATATATAATTTTGAAAGGGGTTGTCAATTTTTTTTTAAATGTTTGTCATAATACCGTATATATGAATTATTATAAAAAAAACAAATAATTTTTTTTTTTAAAATTGTAAGATTGCCGTGCTAACCTGTACGCCCATTCTTTAACCCACTTTAATATTATAGTTGTATATTATTCTTTTCCTACCTAGTTTTAACATTTGTCCCGACACACCACGTGACATCAATTGCGATTTCTATTTACTAACCAGCAATATGAAAATTACTTATAAAATATTATAAAAATAATATATAATTTTAAAAGGGGTTAAAATAAAAAAAAATATTGAGTGGTTGACAGAATAATTAATTTATAAATTAGTTTGAAAAGCGTTATTAAAAAAACATTTGTAAATTACGAGGTTGTCGTTGCAACCACTGGTCATACATGTGTCGCTATATATATGATTGATATGATGATATATTTTTCGTAATTCTTCTAAAAATAATGACGATAATATATTAGTCGTTAATTAACAAATTAATATTTACCCTAAATATCATTAATTAATGTATAAAAGATTTATTTCGAAACCACCAAATGTAACTATATGTATTAATATACCATTATTACTATAGAAAAGAGAGACATAAATTAATGTATATGGGAGAGAGAGAAAATGGAGATAGTGTTAAGTTGTGTAAAGTTACACTTTTATCCAAATTGATCGATCCGAACCAAATGAAATTATATTTTTACCGGATCCGCGACGGGTCAGGTGAAAACCCAACAAATTGCTATCCTACCTATGAATGAATGTTAGCAGCATTTGAAGTCCAGTACTACCAATCCCAGCCTAAACAATGCAACCAAACACAAGATAAGTGGGGGCCTCATCATTTCATATCCCAAACATACTGCTAATCCCAGCCTTAAAAACATGCCCCTAATGTTGAGACGTGACACGATAATACATTATTAATAAACCGATCACAGTGATCAACATTGAGGTTCACACTTTGCATCTTACTCAATTCATTGTTTCTAATTATGAGCCCTTTCGCCTTGTTTATGGCCTTTTTGGTTAACATGGAATTACGGTGGGATACTTCTAATACCGTGTGTTACATAAATAATGTGTTTGGTGGGTCAAATTGCGTCGATACTATTAGTCCAATAGGATAAGAAATGATCTAAAAGAGGAGTATTTCTAGTACTAAGGGGAGGGTGGTATTAAGCCACTTAGTACATGATAGAACATAAAAATTAGACCCGAATATTCTATTCGGGTAATAATCAACCCACTTTATAAATGGGTATTCAACGCTTAAATGGGTCATCTCATACTTTTTATAGGAAATAAGGTGTTACTATCAAAAGCCCAAGCCCAATCAAATGGGGACCCATGTCTGAAAAACCCCTGGGATAAAGACATTTGTCAACATCCTAGAAGGCATAGTTGCCTATAAATAGCCAACTACCCCTCCTAGAAAAGGACCAGAAAATCTATCCAAAAAATATAGAGAGAAGTTGAGAAAAGAGAGAAACTAGTCAAGGCATATTAAGTCAAGAAATAAACCGAACAGAGAGAAGCCGAGCATCGAATAAAAGGAGAAAGACCAAGAAGATAGATTAAACATTCAAATCGAGCACAATTGTAAAATAGAGATACTAATCCGAGCAGGTGTAGTAATCCGAATAACGATAGTAATCCGAGCAGTAATAAAGATCAGGAAGTGTCCATTATATACATTTGATTTACTATTATATTATTGTTGAAAAGCCTAACACGACCGACCAAAGTTATGGCTTTATCAAATGGCGCCGTCTCCGGGAATCATCTAGTTCCCAACTAGTTTAGAATTCGAATACCAATACTCTGCCAGACGAGCGACAATGGTGACCAATGTAGAGGAAACCCATCCCGAGATAATAGAAACCAACAACCAAAACGCGCAAATTAGCCAACAAGACCTCGACGATCTACTCGCCACTCGCGACAGATATGAAGCTATCCAATCCGGAAACCAACCAACAACCTCCTACGTCAACCAAGAACAACCGGTCGAACCACCCCAACATTTCATTGAAGGGATTGTCGACGAACACCCTTCGTCCTCGGAGGACGAACAAGACGTGCCCGTATTAAGGCGTGCACGAAGACGCTTACCCGGGTCCCAGGCAGGGCCGAGCTCAAGAGTCCCTTTGCCTACAGCCTCGGTCAACTCCGGTGCTCGTTTACAAACGGACGAAGCTCATCAGTTTGGCGTGCCCGAGGATCATGTACTCGGACGGTTGCCCCGACTACCAACTAATCCTCCGAGGATGATTACACCACCCACGGTGGAGGTACAACACATTGTTCCGTTAGCCGATGAAAGGAACTACGCCCAGCTACAAGCTCAGCTGGCGGCATGCATGACGGCCATGACAGCGGCCGGCATCGTAGTGCCAGTTATCCAACCCGACAAAGACCCAAGCCATGAAGTGGAAGATTCTGCCTACCGGGCCGCCCTGGAGGCAGCGGGTCGACGACCCGATACGAGAGTGCCCCACCAAGGGGCAATATCCCAATAACTATCGTCCATCCGAACACTCATATGGAACGTGTCCACACAAACACGAAGGACGGTAGATATCCCGAATACAGGATCGGGGAAGGATATGGCCCACCACCACATCAGGGAGGATACCCTCCCCCCTACCAAGTCACGGATGACGCGTTCCAACAGGCTTGGAACGTATGCCAAGAAACCCCATGTACCGAACAGATCATGCGGTACCGCAATCCTATGGGGTTCGTCATCCCCGAATTCAGGCTCTATGATGGAAAGAGTTGCCCTATCGACCATCTGAGGCACTACAAGATGAAGATGGAACTGTGGAGCGATGACCATGCACTGATGTGCAAATTTTTCAAAAACAGCTTGGGACAAGAGGCTTCGTCATGGTATCACAACTTACCACGGGGCTCCATTAGAGACTGGGCAGAACTGCTAAGAGCGTACTCCACCCGATACGCCGCTCATCGGAAAAAGAAGGTTAGCATCGAAACCCTTCTTAAAATGACGATGATGCCAAATGAAAGGCTCAACGATTACTGCATATATTTTATCGACGTAGCAAACCAGATTCCACGATATGCCAATAATATAGCCATCCATAACTTTATCAACTCCATCCCTAATGGCTATTGGGCGAGAAGGAAGTTCATAGGCAAAAACTTCCCGACCACTGATTCCCTGCTAGCCTATTGTACCCACCTCACCGATAAAAACGACGAACTGCGTTTCCTCAACCGAACTCTACCAAGAAGAGAGTCGGTCCGCGAGGCACAGGTGGGTCGCAAAAGAGTTAGGAATAATCAGGGAGAAGCATTCCAACCGACCAGAAAGGGCAAAGATCCCGAGGTCCATAGCAGGGTAGAGCGACCACGAGCACTAGAGCCCAAACCGCTCCAGATCTCGTACCCAACACCGACCAACGAACATAAACCGCTCCAGCTCACCTACCCGATGCCACCCAAGCCGTTTCAACAAGGTCGGCCCCAAGAGAGGGAACACCGAAATGCTTCCGGACCGGTCGAGCTGCGATACACTTTCAACCTATCTGCTGAAGATATCCTCAAGGATATATGCAGGGAAAGTTGGTATTCCCGACCACAACCGATCATTTCTCCCCCCAATCAGAGAGATTCCAAGCTCTTCTGTGCATATCACGAGGATCACGGCCATCTCACTGAGCATTGTCGTAACCTGCGATGGAGAATGAACCAGTGGGGCGATGCAGGATACCTAGCCAAGTACATCAAAGGAACTGGGAATAAAGGCAAACAACTGGCCATCGAGGGATCCGACAATCGGCAAGGCAAAACGATCAACGTCGTTCATATGTCACGACCTAAGGGCCCAGGCGGGGAACGATCGCGACAACGGCAGCTGGCCCACTTTGGCCAAGTAACCAAGGCAACACAAGCGTCAACCTCTAAACGACAATGCATACCACGACGACATCCGCCCATTTCTTTCTCGGATCTTGACGAAGAAGGGGTGATTTACCCCCACGGAGACGCCATTAACCTCCGTGTTCAAATCGGCCTAGACACAGTCAGCAGGGTACTGGTCGACCAAGGAGCCTCTTGTGATATCATGTACAAGGAGCTCTTCGATAAGATGGAACTCAAGCTGCAAGATCTACAGCCTACCGATGTCACACTGATCGGATTCATCTCCGAAACGACTAAACCGTTGGGTAAGATCGTCCTCAGTGTCACAACCGGGTCCGTGTCGGTTCCCGTGGAGTTCTTAGTGGTCAACGACCACTCCGGTCACAACGCAATATTAGGCCGACCTTGGTTACATGCCATGAAGGCCATACCCTCGACCTATCACCAAAAGGTCAAATATCCAAATGATAGAGGAGAGATCGAGACAGCCCGAGGATGTCAAGAAGATTCAAGACGCTGCGAAGACATCACCGCGACTCTCCAACAACAACGAAGCATTGTGGAACAACCCTCCAGCACAAAGAAGCTGATCAACCAAATATGCAAAACCGAAAGGGTAGTCGAAGAACAAGTAGGAGAGACGCTTAGGAAGGTGTATATTCCTGATATGGACGAGGAGCACTACTTCCTCCTTGGCGATAACCTTCCAAAACAAGAATCCGAGGAGTTGAAAGCATTCCTTCTCAACAACATTAATAAATTCGCCTGGAGTCCTAAAGACATGCCGGGCCTAGACCCCAATACAGCATGCCACCACCTGAGTGTAAACGCCGAGTACAAGCCAATAGCACAGAGGAGCAGGAAAGTGTCTGTACAGCACAGAGCAGCTATAATCGCTGAAGTACAAAAGCTATTGGAGGCAGGAGCCATAAGGGAGGCTTACTATCCCAAATGGTTATCCAACCCGGTCGTCGTCCCTAAGAAGAACGGGAAGGAAAGAGTCTGTATAGACTTTACCAATCTCAACAAAGCCTGCCCAAGGGACCACTTTCCCCTTCCAAGGATTGATCAACTGGTGGACGCAACTGCGGGAGCAGAACGGATGACCTTCCTTGACGCGTACTCAGGATACCATCAAATTCCCCTCACCCGCGAAGATTAAGAAAAGACTTCGTTTATATCGCCTTTGGGAAATTATTGCTATACGGTAATGTCGTTCGGTCTACGCAATGCGGGGGCAACATATCAAAGGATGATAACAAGGGTATGTCGAGATCATATAGGGAAAACAATGGAGGTATACATTGACGACATGGTCGTCAAGAGTGAAAAGGCCACATCTCACCTCCAAGACATTAAAGACGTCTTCCAGACGTTGGGCGAGCACAAACTAAAGCTCAACGCAAGCAAGTGTGCATTTGGCATCAGCAAAGGGAAATTCTTGGGGCATATGGTTAGCCGACGAGGAATAGAGGCTAATCCAGATCAAATAACGGCTCTACGGAACCTTGCAGCGCCCAAGAATAAGAAACAGGTACAAGAGCTCACGGGAATGATGGCCGCGTTGAGCAGGTTCATCAGCCGATCCGCAGACAAGGAACGGCCATTTTTCGAATCACTCAAGAAGGATAGAAAATTCGTCTGGGACCCGGAATGTGAAGCTTCATTCAACAATCTCAAAGAGTACTTGAGGACACTGCCACAGCTAGTAAGGCCGAACAAAGGAGACATTCTGGCATGCTACCTAGCAGTTTCCACTACAGCTGTGAGCGCAGTTATCCTAAGAGAAGAATGTCGCGAACAATTTCCGATCTACTTCGTCAGCAAGACTCTGGTTGAAGCCGAAACACGTTATCTACCCTTGGAAAAGCTGTGTCTGGCATTGGTCGTCGCAACCAGAAAGTTGCCACACTATTTCATAGCTCATCAGGTCCGGGTATACACAAAATTTCATATCAAAGAGTCACTTCGACAGACGGACATTAGCGGCCGAGTTGCCGCCTGGGGGGTCGAACTATCCCAATTTCATATCGAGTTCGCACCCCGTCATGCCATAAAGGGACAAGTCCTGGCCGATTTCGTCGCAGAATTCACCGAAGGCTATGACAAGCCTTTGGCACTCTCTCCACAATCACACTGGCAGATACATGTCGACGGATCAGCCACCAAGGACGGATCAGGAGCAGGGATCGTCCTAAAGTCTAGAGAGGGATCGTCCTAAAGTCCCTCGGATGCTCCCACTTAATTGCAAGCTCAGACTCCATGCTCATCGTCAATCAAGCCATCAGTGAGTACCAAGCAAAAGATGACAGAATGATCCTCTACCAAGAGAAAGTCCAAAGCTTGATGGCAACCTTCGAACAGTGCGAGTTAGTAAGAATCAATCGCACCGAAAATGCACATGCCAATGCCTTGGCCACCCTAGCCTCGACATTAACATTGACCGACACCCGGTCGATCACAGTGGAACTACTGCCGACCCCGAGCATAATAGAAAGGGTAGACCGGGTGACGTCGATACAGTACGAACTAGGTTGGATGGAGGACATGACTCGTTATCTGCGAAATGGAACGCTTCCGGCCAACAAGATAAAAGCGCTGAAAATTACAAGAAAAGCTCCTCGCTTCTGGCTATCCGAGGACGATAAACTATACAAATCCAGTTACCGGGGACCCCATCTACTGTGCATCCCGACCGAGCTACAACTGCCGGTCTTGGAGGAACTCCACGAAGGATCTTGCGGAGCACACATCAAAGGGCGATCCCTTGCAAACAAGGCAGTGACCCAAGGATATTGGTGGCCCTATATCAAGCGAGACGCCGATGCATACGTCCAACATTGCGACAAGTGCCAACGATTCGCCAAGATACCACGGCTCCCATCATCTATGATGACCCCGGTATCGGCACCATGGCCGTTCGCTCAATGGGCAATTGATTTAGTCGGAAAACTCCCAAGGGCACCTGGGAGTGTGGAATATCTGATCGTCACGACGGATTATTTCACCAAATGGGTCGAAGCTAAACCCCTCCGAGAAATCAAAGCCAGCAACGTCAAACAATTCATTTGGGAATACATCATCACTAGGTTCGGTATACTGTACGCAATCGTCGCCGACAACGGAAACCAGTTCAAATATGCCAATTTACAGCTGTGGTACGAGGAACTAGGTATCCGAAAATTCTATTCGACGCCGACATACCCACAAGGAAACGGGCAAGCCGAAGTGTCAAACCGAACAATATTAGACGGCATCAAGACCACCCTTGAACAAGCAAAGGGGAGGTGGCCCGAACGGCTACTCAACGTTTTATGGTCGTGCCGAACTACACCAAAGACGGGCACCAAGGAAACCCCGTTCAGCTTAGCATACGGAGTCGAGGCCATCATACCGACAGAAATCGGGCTACCCACGCTCCGAACGACTTTAGTCGAGCAAGGAAACAATGAACAAAGAATGAGAGAAGAGCTAGATATGATAGACGAGAAACGAGAGATAGCAGCCCTTACCCTAGCCAAATACCAACAAAGCGTGAAGCAAATTTATGACAAGAGAGTAAAAGGAACCAAAGAATTCATGGTAGGAGAACTGGTGCTGCGACGAGTGACGGTCTATACCCGCAATGAAATACATGGCAAACTAAGCCTTACCTGGGAAGGCCCATACGAAATCGTCAAGCAAACGAGTCTAGTCTCTTACAAAATCAAAAGCGTACTGTTCGCCAATAGCCGAGGGGAAAAGAATTCTTGGAATGTGGCTAACCTAAAGAAGTACTGCGTATAGGCAATCTTCTGAGTACAGGTTCCACCTTTCCCCTCCTGCTTAATGGCATTATCTTTCGTCTTTTTGAATGAATAAAATATATTATCATACTGTCTAGCGAAGGCAAATGAAAATTCCCAACATGGCCGAAGTGTCTAGGAATGCTATGAAATTCCGTAAATGGCGTGTTTTCAAAGGAACGTCTAGGAATGCTATGAAATTCCGTAAATGGCGTGTTTTCAAAGGAACGTCTAGGAATACTATGAAAATTCCCAACATGGCCGAAGTGCCTATGAATGCTATGAAATTCCGTAAATGGCGTGTTTTCAAAGGAACGTCTAAGAATACTATGAAAATTCCCAACATGGCCGAAGTGCCTAGGAATGCTATGAAATTCCGTAAATGGCGTGTTTTCAAAGGAACGTCTAGGAATACTATGAAAATTCCCAACATGGCCGAAGTGCCTAGGAATGCTATGAAATTCCGTAAATGGCGTGTTTTCAAAGGAACGTCTAGGAATACTATGAAAATTCCCAACATGGCCGAAGTGCCTAGGAATGCTATGAAATTCCGTAAATGGCGTGTTTTCAAAGGAACGTCTAGCAATACTATGAAAATTCCCAACATGGCCGAAGTGCCTAGGAATGCTATGAAATTCCGTAAATGGCGTGTTTTCAAAGGAACGTCTAGGAATACTATGAAATTCCCTAAATGGCGTTTTTTCAAAGGAACGCCTAGGAATACTATGAAATTCATATGCAGGTACAATGCAAGAAATAATTCAGGTCCACATTATGGCGGCGATACAATACAAAATGGCTAACACAATGAAGGAGAATCAAACTAAACAATGAAATATCAACAAGCATATCAAAAACAGGAATAACGAAATGACAAATGAATCAGCAAGGAAAAATCGATCCAATCAATCAAATAGCAATACTACAATGGAAAGATACAAAACAGGAATAAAGAAATAACACAAATAGTCCTCGCCCGCATTACGGAGGCAACAAGAAGATCATCGACATTAAAGAAACTCATTTAAGAAGAGCTACTACAGGAGGAGCACGACGGTAATTGACCGAGCTCAATCTCTTCGTCATCCGTCGTCGTGTCCCCATCCGACTCATCACCCTCAAAACGCTCCTCAGAAATGAGGGCATCAAAATTGGTCGTATGAGCTCCAACGCAAGTCAGCGTCTGGAGCCGCGCGTTGAACTCGGCTTCTTTAGCGAGATCGTGAGCATCCGAGGCCGCTTTACGGCGATCATCGTCGAAGGGGAGATTACGGCGAGCTTCGATCATAGCCGCGGAAGCATCGTATCTGGTTCGGGACAAGCGGAAATACTTCACCAACACGTTGGCTTTGGTTACCAACAACTTTAATTTGCCGAAGTATTTGTCCTTTACACGCCAATATCGATCCAAACGACGCTCCTGAACCTCAACAACGTGCTCGGCACGGCGAACGTATTCTCTAAAATAGGCCGCTTGCGTTTTCAGCTTGGTCCGAAGTCGAGCACATTGGTCGATCAACTTCACATTTTTGCCCATCAAAACGATGTAAGGCCACTTGTCAGGCACCTCACCAGCCACACCAGATGAGACCTCGTCCCGGGCAGCACCAGTAGGTCCTAACCCCGGGCTAACTAGGCATGGAGAACCATCCTGGTGCGACGTAGTAGCGCGTGCCTAGAAAAACAAAACAAAAAAAAAATGGGGAAGAACGAGACGAGATGAATATACAACCGCAAGAAACGAAAAGAAGAAAATAGAAAAAATGAACATTTCCATACAAGCTACAAATAAAACGACAAAACAAGCTACTCGATTATCAATCTGATAACCCCTCAACAGACGCCGAGGTCTCTACTACATCGGCGAAATGAATATCTCGCAATGAAGCAATTTGCGTCCCCAAACGCTCACGAACGACCGCGTCGACTCGGTTCAAGGCAGTAGTGGTCTCGGTTACCCCGGCCGTCGCATCAACCATGCGCTCTGCCCGGGACACACCACTCATCCCTTTTACATGCTCCAGCACCTCTAAAGCGCGAACTCGGGCCCAATACTCTTTAGCAAAGGATAGCAGCAGGTCCGCGTCCTCGAAAACGGCCCCTAGGACCAAGTTCAAGCTCGTCACACGACCTCGGGCTTCATCACGAGAACGTCGTAGGGCACCGAGAAGTTCCTTCGCTTATCCCTTATTTGCCGTATAATGGGCGGTCTTTTTGCTGAATTTCTCTCCCAAATCACGTAACCGAATCGACATGTTTGAAATGTGAATATTCAGATCCTCGACTTTATGACGAGCAGAATTAAGTTCCGCGGTTAGGGCAGCCTTAGATCTTTCCAGATTATCTATAACGTCACCTACGCCACGACTAGGCGAGGTCCAGACCACCACAGCAAGGGGGTTATGTGATACCTGACAATATTTTGTTTTCACGTTCTTCAAAATATGACAACCCTCAAAAGAAATTAATCCGAGAAGGCCCAACAGAAAGAAAACACAGCACCTATATTATCACTTCCCCAAAAGAATATGTTTCTAGATACAAAAGAGACCCACAATTCTAATACCAAAAGACTACACAAAAACAACAAAAATATATATATACTATCAGAAAAATGGTCAAGGTTCCACCTGAGGAGATGCGGGTGGGGAAGTAACAGTAGCATCAGGACGAGGAGTGGACGTGGCCGACGTAAAATGAGGACGGAGCGCTGTCGAAATTGTCTGCCCGGGTAGCCGGGGAAGTTCCTCTTCACGAAGATTCGCCCAGTCTAAGGGTTTCGGCGGTGCACCCTGCGGACAGGGATACACCAACTCCGACCACGCCCTATCCGATACAGGAACGTTCGCGAAATTGAGCGCTCGCACATGAGCGCAATAGACGGAGAAATTAGCCATCATTGCTAACCTTGTCCGCTCCTCCGCTTGCGCCGTTTTCAGAGCGGCCACCTTAGCCCTTTCGGCTTCCACATCCTCCGCCAGCAGCAAGTTCTCCTCCTCTAGTTGGTCATACTTAACGACCAGGCTCCCTTTTTCAGCCATCAATTTACCGACATCCTCGGTCACGTGCAGAAAGTCCGCAGATAGCTTGTCATAATTATCGCCCAGGGTTTTATTCTCGGCGACCAGTTTCTCTTTCTCGGCCTCGAAAGCCACAAGCAGATCCTTTATCTTCTGCTCGTTCTCCTCGACTATGGCTTTCTTTTCGGCCATCAGCTCCTCTTTCTCAGCCTCGAGCGCCTTCCACTGATCCCTCAGAACAATGGAACCCAAGAAAGCCTGTCATCAAAAACAAAAATAGACATGCATCATTAAAAAAAAAAAAAAAAAAAAAAAAAAAATATAAATAAATAAAAAAAAAAAAAAAAAAAAATAAATAAATAAATAAATAAATAAAATAAAAATAAAATAAAATAAAATAATAAAAATTATTTACCCGGAGTGCATCACTGCCGGCTTGCTCAATTAACGACAATAACGGACGAGCAGCTATTTTCTCGGCATCCTTGAAGCCAAGAGGCTTCAGAGCCGTATACCCCATCCTTAAAGCTTGGGGCTGCTCCAGCAATTTCCCCTTACACCGACCAATGTAACGGGTCATCGCGACCCCGTCCACCAACCCCTCCTCGGGTCCGTCGAGACCCTCATCCTCGACACCCGTCATAACATCCACGGCACTCTCCTTGCCGACCTCCACTTCCACCCCCACGTCCTCCTCCAACTGATCAATCTCAGGGGCCCTATGCTTGATCTCTTCCTCAGTACGGAGGGGCGAGCAAACGGGCAGATCTATCGGATCCTCGGTAGGGATAGGCGAGATGACAGTCAAAGTCATCGTACCCTCTCCCATGTTAGTCAAGAGGTTCATATGTCCGAATACATCGTCGATCGACCCCTGAAACACAATAATACCCATAGACCAGGCAAGAGCGAGGGTAACCAATGGAGAAGTCAGTAGCTGAAACAAGATGACTAATAAAGCAAAGCACTAGCGAACAAAATGACAACAATCAAAAGACAAGAAAATCAAAATACATATACACATACATCGCCCGGCGCAGAGGCATCCTCGGTGGTATCCCCTTGGGAAGCAGCAAACACCCCCTCGCCCGAGCCAACGTTAGCATCCTCCTCGGTAACCGATGTATCGGTTCCCCTAGCCCTCTTCATTGTTTCAACGACAGGGTCAGATGCACGACGCTTAGAACGAACGGCCTTCTTCCCTAGCCGAGCAGCACTTCGAGCCCGGACCACTTTCAAGAATTCCTCCTCAGGCTCTTTGGGGATCTCGGGTGCGGGATTCCCCTTGGTCACTGACCCCATAGGGTACCCGAGCAGCATGGGAGCAGTACGACTCGCAGGATCCGGCGTCGGTCCAGGCCCCCACCATTTCCAAAGAGCTAACAGAGCCTCTACATTGTGAGCGCCGAGGTCTGGCATAGTGGGAGCATTGGTAGCCGGTCCAGGAATCTGGTGTCCCAGACAACCCCATTCACCAGACGCAATAACAATACCAAGATTGCGCTCTTTGTTGGTATCCGGCAAACCGATAACGAGCCGGCAAAAGGAACGCAAGGTTTTCAGATACGAGCTGCGACGCTCAAAGCTCAAACTATAGACTCCGAAGACATCCTTCAGTTCAATCGGTATTCCGGACAACTCCGATAACCTTTGGATACCATTTAGGGCCAGTTGGGCCGGAGCAATCTGGACGGCCTCAAAGAACGAAGCCACCCAGTTTGTAAAAGGCAGTCGAAGACCCCTAGTGAAGAATGTCGAAGAGCGCACAGCTACCTCGCCGGCAGGAACAAATCCCAGCACCTCCTCGTCAGAAATAGGAAGCCGAATGTGTATGTTGTCAGGTATTCCGGCAAGCTCCTTAAAATCCTTTTCTACGAATGTGCCAACTTGGGCCACACTTTGGCTCAGAATTTCCTATCCAAACATCATCAAAAGTCCATCAATATAACTAACCAACTACACAAACAAGAACCACATCAATATAACGAGCGCCACCACCCCCCCCCCCCCCCACTCATATTAACCAGATACATAAGACTCATCCAACATATATAGACAACCTGAACCATATACCAACGCCACATCTAATGACCACAACGACAAATCAAATACAACCCCTAACAAAAAAAAGGGGGGGGGGGGGAGAACGAAAAATCACTTACAGTAATCATTATGAGCAAGCAAGCGAGAATAGCAGCAAGTCTTTCAAACAATACCACAAAACCCTAGATCACACGGCCGAACACTTTTCCTTTTTGGCGGGAAGAATATACTTTAGAGAGAGAGACAGATATTTTCTTCAGCAAATTTTGTGATAAAACCAAAAGGGATTACTTGGCACAGTAAAAAGGAGTGGAGTCACAAAAAAAATAAAATAATAACCGTCCTTTCGTGTGACAGAGGTTTACCTTTTTTCCAACCCTACAAAAGTCAACAACCGCTGCTATTTGTGACATATAAACGCTCCAGATTTTGCCACGTCAAAGCATATCCCACTACCCAAGGCAGTTCACATTATTACACCTAAATAAACGGCCAGTGGACCCTACCATGAAAAGCTTCCCACGTACGCTACCAATATTATCACACCAAGAATGTCCCCCGATAAAGTTCCTCGACTCTCAACCATTTCTTACCCAAAGGGCCTACCGAACAAGGTCGACGAAGACCGTTCCTAGCCTGACGGTATGACGCGTCAAGTCTAACAACGTTCTCCGGGGGGATAACCGGGCACATTGTTCGGTATATACTAGAAAAACATCAAATAAAATAGAATAGACAGAATCAAGTGCAAGACAGAGTTTTATTCTTCCACAAAGGGGGAAAACACAAACAATACAACAGAAAAAGAAAAATTTTTACAAGAAAATACACCCATCCTACTTTTTCGAACTATCCCCCATATCAACATCCTTCTTCGCCAAAAGTTCCTCCAGACGCTCCTTCTCCCTAATCAAACGAGAAATCGCCATCTCAGTCTGTTTCAAGGCGTAAGACTGAGACACGCATTTTTGCTCGGCCTTGAAACGAGCAGTGCCCTCCTCGTCCCAATATTATTTAAACCTCCTCACTTCAGTCCGAGCACACATAAGATCATGTTTCAGCCATGACATCTCAATTTCTTTTAGTTGAAGAGGAGTCAAATCCTCCTTTCCAAAACCAGGGGGACGAGGTAGCAAAAAAGTAGGTTCCTCTTCCATAAGGGCTTTCTTTTTAGAGGCGGACCTAGTGATGGGAGCCATCTCAAACAAAAGCAAGATAGAAGAAACAAATTATAAAACAAGAGAGGTAGAAATTGGTAATGAGATACAGGCAATAAGGAGCATTTATAGAGAATCAAAAGGCACAAAGTACGAAGCGTTACAATGGTTCACAAGACAGGCACGAGATACGAAAAGATACAACTGATTCATCAAATACAGAAAACAGAACACAAATTGCAAAAGGGGAAATACATAAGAAAACCAGCCCAATCTAAGGATCAATGGGTGGAAAAATCGAACTGCCAGACCGAGAGAAAGCAGAACGAGCAGAACAACTCAACCGAGCTTGGTAGGAATCATTCATGGCGACCAAATTGTCATTCTCCGAGGAGAGCTCGTTGTTCTCCATGGTAAGAGCCCTGATGCGTTCCTCGAGCCGAGTATTCTTTACCATTATGCTAGCAAGGCCTTGAGGAGAGTTATCAAACTCATCTTGAGCATGGTCCCAAATCTCCTCGGCATCATACCAGGAGTTGGCCAGATGATTTCTCTGTGACAACAAGTGATCGAGCTGACGACTCAGTGCCGAAATCTCGGTCCATTTCACCGTCTCTTCGGGATGAGAGCCGAACAAGCTCAAGGCCAAAACGTCATACTCTTTCTCAATCTTTGCCATCCGACTGCGGACCCGAGATACCTCAGTGTCCAAGCCCTTCATCTGAGCATGATATCTCGCCACAGGTCCAGACATTCTGGGAAATTGTTATAGTACGAAAGAAAATAAGGGGCTGAGGGAGAAATAAGCAATAGAAGAAAAATGAGAGATGATAAACTACTAAAGAAAAGAGAAGTACTTATAAGAGCGAAGACAGCACGATCTTTCCTGACACACTTGGGAGCATGCATATTCCTGACCTACTAGGGAGCATGCATATTCCTGACCAACTAGGAAGCATGCACCTATATTCAACAGTGATGGGGACATCCACTGACATCTGATACAACAGTACAGAAGGAAATAAAGACGAGATATTCAAAGATCTAGCTTCCAGACAAACAACAAACCACATGTGCGATATAAAAAGAAGTACAAAAATAAAGGGGCAAAAATACTTTTCATTAATAAAGATGGGATATATCATTGTTCATTACATCAGAGTACATCCGAAAAGAAAATCTATTACATCCAAAAAAGAAATCTATTACATCCGAAAAAGAAATCTATTACATCCGAAAAGAAAATCTGTTACATCCGAGATAAAGACCTATTACATCCGAGAAGAGCTAGTACAGAAGATCAGGCAAAGAAGATAGACTATATCAGCTGACCAAGTGAGCAGGAGACGCCAAAAAGAAAAAGTAGGAAGAAAAAAGAAAGAGAAAGAGCAGAGGAGGAAGAAATGAAGGAAACAGACAAATAAAAAGGAAGTCAAAGAAACAAAACAAAAAGAAGAAAAAGAAAGACCTAGGAAAAGATAGTAAGAAGAAAATGGAGGATAGAGAGGAGAGACTGAAAGAGTATAGAAAGAAAAGAATGAGGAAGAGGAGACGCAGCAGAAGAAAAAAAACAAAAAAAAAAGAGAAGGGGGAAGGTTAGGGGGAAGTCGATCGGTATCGGTGAGAGGGCCCGGCAGAGACATCCTTGTCCCTCAGTGTCGGGTTCCCCCTTAGCATCTCATTCTCTTCGACTAGAGCCTGACGAGCACGTCGGCAATAAGCCAGTTCGAATCTTAGCCAAGTTAATTCCCGAACCATCTCGGTATGGTGATAATGCATCACCTTCAGTTCCTCCTCGGCATCCCTCAACAGCCTTTGTACATGGTTATAGGAGGCTTCAAAGGCCTCCACTTGCAAAGCTAATGCTGATTGGGTGAAAGGACCAGACATCTTAGGGAAATTATAAGATAAGGATCTGTATATGGGGGAAAATAATATGATGAGGATTGTGGATGTAACCATACTATAAACAGGTATTTATAGATAAATTAGATGAGGTCTGGTATTGAGAGTCGCAACCGTTCGCCAATGGGTACTAAGAAGCGACGGCAATTAAAAGATGTGTCTGTTCAAGAAAAAACGTTTGGATTCCCAAAAGGTTCTAAAAAAGCGTGAGTAATTAAAAGCCACTCTTGTTCACAGAACGCTTGGGTTCTTACCAATATTTAAAGAGGGTAAGTAATAATGGCATCGTAACACGCGTCATTTTGGGGAAAGGCAGCGGTTCAAATAAATATCCCAGATCTTTTGCACAGAGCTCAAGAAAACTCTGGTGAATAAGATTTTTTATGCACAAGGCTCAAGAAATCCTATTGGTCCCCAGATATAAAGATTAAGGAGGTCCAATGGATAAGGTCAAACGCAAAGCCCAAGAAAAAGCATTGATGAGGCCACAAGCGTGCGCAGTCAAAATAAATTGCATTGGAAAAGTAATTCAGATATAAACAAGAGAAAGATGTCTTTATTGATTGATTGGTACTTCGTTACAGAAGAAACAATAAAAGGAAATACAATGAAAAAACAATAAAATCATTTCGTGGAAGAGCCCGCTTCGTCATTTGGTTTCCCCTTCGACCGAGCATACACTTCCTTAAGGGCCAGTTTGTAAGCCCTCTTGGAAGCAAGTGGCCTATCTCTGGAGGCCTCGAGCTCTTTGATCCGAGCACGAGCGCGAATACTGTCGAGCAAAGACCTCTGATGCTCCTTCTCCAGGGCATCCAATCGCTCGTCTAGTTCGGCGGCCCGACGAGCTTCCACCGACAGCCTGGCAACCGTCTTCTCGAGATAACGCACCTTCTGAACTTCCTCTTCAAGACGAGCAACGTATTCAGGAAGGTTGTCACCATAGTTTTCAAGAGGAAAAGCCATTTGTTCGTTAATAAAGAATGAATTACATAAAGAATACAGGGACAATCCTTTTATAGGAAGAAACAAGGAGTAGATCAAAGGTCATCTCGAAGAAATGCAACCTCTTGAACTTCCCAAGAGCATTTACGGCAAATTAACCACAGTTCCAAATCCAATTAAAGTCATCCAAAAAGACATCAAGAAGATGAACAGACAAGAACAAGGAAAGGGAAATATTTTATTAATTTCAAAAACTTCGATTACAACTGAGGAGAAGACTCCCCATTCAAAAGAAATTACAACAGAAATTACAAAAGACTAATTATTTCGAGGAAGAGCCTTCTTCATCGTCATCCGAACTCGGTTTAGACCGAGCATGCAACTCCTTGAAGGCAAGCTTATAGGCCCTTTTTGCTGCCTTCTGCTTGGCCAGATTAGCCTCGAGCCTCTTTATATGCTCGTAAGCCCAATCCCGATCGGCCATCGTCACATGATGATCAGAATCCATGTCAGACAACCTTTTCTTGTAACTTGAAACCTTGTCCACAAGTTTCTTATTCGCAGTACCAGATTTCTTGATTTCCATTTCTAAATATGAAATATAATTAAAGGATCTCTCACCAGTAGAACCTGAAGAAGCCATTATGTCACGAGCAAATTAGTAGTAAAATGCCTAATTATGGAGGGAGCACACCCCTTTATAGGAGTTTTCCTCGAAGAAAGATATTAGGATAGGAAACATTAAATGTGCCCCCCAGGGAACCGTCATGAGTCTATTGCGTTTCTCGATGAAGCATTGGGAAAGACAAGACCGAATTAACGTTCTCAACAGACCGAACATGACTCCCCCGACATGGAAACCACGCCGAGGAAGTCAGGGAGCACTTGATAGAACATAAAAATTAGACCCGAATATTCTATTCGGGTAATAATCAACCCACTTTATAAATGGGTATCCAACGCTTAAATGGGTCATCTCATACTTTTTATAGGAAATAAGGTGTTACTATCAAAAGCCCAAGCCCAATCAAATGGGGACCCATGTCTGAAAAACCCCTGGGATAAAGACATTTGTCAACATCCTAGAAGGCATAGTTGCCTATAAATAGCCAACTACCCCTCCTAGAAAAGGACCAGAAAATCTATCCAAAAAATATAGAGAGAAGTTGAGAAAAGAGAGAAACTAGTCAAGGCATATTAAGTCAAGAAATAAACCGAACAGAGAGAACCCGAGCATCGAATAAAAGGAGAAAGACCAAGAAGATAGATTAAACATTCAAATCGAGCACAATTGTAAAATAGAGATACTAATCCGAGCAGGTGTAGTAATCCGAATAAGGATAGTAATCCGAGCAGTAATAAAGATCAGGAAGTGTCCATTATATACATTTGATTTACTATTATATTATTGTTGAAAAGCCTAGCACGACCGACCAAAGTTATGGCTTTATCAGTACAAGTCCCGTATCATAAATTACCAAAACGCCCTCTTATTATTTTATCATATATATATATATATTATATTTTTTATTCTTTACACAAGAATAAAAATATATGAAATATATATAAATATAATTATGTGTGTATATATATATATATATATATATATATATATATATATATATCAATCCCGAGTGTATTTCTAGTATTATAATCATAGTAGGTGACAGAACCATAGTTTATTGCCCTTTAATAATCTATATACTATTATAATCATTTATTTAAATACTATTTGAAATTATATATATTATGTAATTATAATTATAATTATATAAATATATTTATATGTATAATATATGATATATATATATATATATATATATATATATTTATATATACATATAAATATATATATTTATATATACATATAAATATAAATATAATTATGTATATGCATACACATATATATTAAAATAGTAACATATATACTTAACATAATTATATATATATATATATATATATATATAATTATATATTTATGTATTTTGCTAGTTACTTGTTTTGGATATAAAGGTAAATTTGTAAAATAGTACAACCGTAATAAAAAGTAAACAAACACTTCATTGGTATTTCATGTTTATACTGTTAATCCGGCCTTCATTTGTTATCCCGTCATAGTCCGAATGTATTGTTAGTCTCATTACTGCTAATACCGCAACCAAACGAAACCTATGTATAATTGACGATACGATACATGTCAATATTTCATGTCACATATGGGAATCATGTATGATTTTGAGTTTTAATGCCTAAATATGTTTATTTTCGTTATAATAGAGGTAAAATATTAATTGTATTGTGCTAACCAACTTATATTATATTTGTTTAGACAATTTGTAATTAATAATTTAATGCTCAACAATTTAGGTAGTGTATTGTATTTTATGTTAATATGAATATCATGTTTGGTTACACAATTTGTAACCAACTTTCCTGTAAAAACCACGAGAAATTTTATTTTATTTTTAAAATGTGAATATCATTAAGTTGTATTATCCTACAATTAATAGGGACAAAAAATGGTCAGATGCAACTGGTAATATGATATTTGTTCTTGTACTTTAGCTTGAATAGGTAGACAATTTGTCGGTTTATGTTAAGGAGATATGTCTCCAAAATAGACTCTAATGCATTGTTTTGGGGAGACCCTTTATATTTGTGATTATAATAACATCGTTTTTCAATGAGCCGGCTTATTCTTCTCAATGCAGGTTCAAATTAGAGTAGTGATGTCGGACTCGAACTCTACATTAGCCCATTTTGCTGTCTTCTAGCTATTGAGATTTAAAAAAATTATATATAAAACAATATTGTCATTAAAAAAAAAAAACCATCTCAAATATTGGTATTCGAGATAAACGTGTTTACATTTGACAATACATTTTTCCTCTTATTTTTTTTTTAGTTTTTACTTGAATAAATAACGCATACTAGCCGTCTTTAACTCTTTGTTTCTAAATTTTCACTCTTTTATTTCCTACATGTAATTTACATGTAATTTACGTATTATATGTCGTATATGATTGCATTAGTCTTATTTGGATAATATATAATTTTATAAACAGTTTTTGACCGTGTTTTTAAAAAACAACTTAAAAGCTATAATATAAACAACTTTTAAGCTGTTTGTAAAAAGCTTACAAGTTGTACTGTAAACAGCTTTTAAGCAGTTTTTAAACAGCTTTTAAGCTGTTTTTAAACAGCTTGTAAGCTGTTTAAAAACTGCTTAAAAGCTGTTTTTACGGTACATCGATGTATTTTTAAACTTTTGTTTACATATTCTTATAATAATTTTACGGATTACAGATAGTCTGGCAGCCTTACGAGAACATCGATGACTATCCGGAATATTACACATGGGGTCGTGATATGTGGCATTGTTGCGTTCCGCTCATTTGTAATGAGAATATTGAGTTCCATCCCGCGGACAGGTTCATGAGACAGTTTGGTTTTGTTCAGACTGTTCCTACAAATATTTGGAAACTCAAACAGGGTCACGGCAAAGATAGAAGATATGTGAATAAATCTGACCAAAAACACGATTGGCCTGAACTTTTCCAAGACTTTATAACCGTGTGGAATGACCGCCACAACCGACTTATTAATGGCGACTTTGGTACGGGGACGTCACCGTATTACTTGTGATGATATAGAGAGAGGACGCGCATCTTCATAAATCCACCTGAACTTACCCTGTCATCTCACAGTTTCCGTGAGCATATGGGTGTGCTGAATAAGATGGTAACAACTAGTTAAAGTTAAATAATATTTGTTTGTCATTTTTTTGTTTGTATGTCTCAATACTAATAAATTATATTTGTTTGTTATTTTTTTTTTTTGCAGAAAGAGATATTGCGCCGCAGTTTCAAATCTTTTAAACGGCTGAAATCTAAACAAGATGTGGATTTATTACGTTCGGAGTTTACTGAACTGGGAATGAATCCATATAGATCAGGTGATGAACAGTTGGAGGATGAGGATGAGGATGACGATCAAGGTTACGAGATACGAGAAGGCTTCAAGTTATTGGCGTACCGAAAGAGGCAGGGGGAAGGTGAATCTAGTAGTGGAAGGCGTGGCGGGGGTAGAAGAATGGGTGGAGTTAGACGCACGACTACAGATCAGGGTGGAAGTTCAACCGGTTATCGTCATGCTTCTTTTGGAGGGTCGTCCTACTTACACGATAATGTCCAGTTCGACATCGAGACCCCAGATTTTTTTCATAGACATTCATTTGGGTCATATGATTATCATCCTGGTCAACATTCAACAGACATTTGGGATCGAGGATTTACAATTACATCACACGAGCGTACTCCGCATACAGAATCGCAGTATAGAGATAGACGTCGTCCGGAGCTAAACGAGATTGAAGAGTCCAGTGAGCCGTCATCGGACAGATTAACATCGACGGAAAAGATGCTCGCTATGTCAAACTTTAAAGGGTTTAGTCGTGCAAAAAAAAAGTTATGATTTGTTTTATTTAATTTGATTTGTAGGTTGAATTGTAAGTTACTGAACTGGTTTTATATGTTATATTTTTAGCTGAGTTGGAATATTATAGTATTGTCGTATATGTTTTTTACACGTTAGTTATTATGGTAGCATAAAAAAACAGTAAAGGTCATGTCAAAATTTTGAGTTTTTTCATAATATAAAATGACAACCCTATCCGAAAAAATACAAACCGTAAGTTAAATCTACGGTTTGTAGTGTAAACGCACTTAGATACCTTATCTATAAAAATATGCCAACAACACTTACTCACTTTTGAATTATTTTGATTGATTTGACAACACACAAAGTTCGTCTTTATTATGAAATGACAATTATATCCGAAAATGACTTCTCAATGCATTATTAAAGCTTGATAATGACTATATATGATTTCTTTTTTTTGAAATAACGAACCGTAAGTTAAATCTACGGTTTGTAGTGTAAACGCCTTTGGATATCTTATCTATAAAAATACGCCAACAACACTTACTCACTTTTGAATTATTTTGATTGATTTGACAACACAGAAGTTCGTCTTTATTATGAAATGACAATCCTATCCGAAAATGACTTCTCAATGCATTATTAAAGTTTGATAATGACTATACATGATTTCTTTTTTTTGAAACAACGAACCGTAAAAAAAAATACAAATCGTAAGTTAAATCTATGCTTTGTAGTGTAAACGCTCTTGGATAGCTTTCTATAAAAATCCGCCAACAACACTTACTCAATTTTGAATTATTTTGATTGATTTGACAATACACAAGTTCGTCTTTATTATGAAATGACAATCCTATCCGAAAATGACTTCTCAATGCATGATTAAAGCTTGAAAATGACTAAACATTATTTATTTATTTTGAAATTGAATATAAATATGCTATATTTTTGCCAATTAAACACAAACAGTCACCTGAATCTCTTCAAAAATACTCATTTCTCCAAACAAAAACATACACAAACACTATTCGGAAATGAATTACGATTATAGTTATGACAACAACCAATTGAACTACAACTATGTTGATTCCTCTAGTAGCTCAAACAAGGAACTAACTGACTATACAGAACATTTTGAAGTTGATGATTTGACTTGGGATACAAGGGATGAAATGCTTGCTGATCTTAGTGACGTGG
Source organism: Primula veris (assembly GCA_963682055.1). NCBI lineage: Eukaryota > Viridiplantae > Streptophyta > Magnoliopsida > Ericales > Primulaceae > Primula > Primula veris. The sequence goes on along the minus strand of OY821748.1, from coordinate 19,611,324 downwards.
CTAGAAATTGGGGTTTTATTCTTACGATCTGTAGGTCTTGGGGGGGAGTGATGGAAGAAGAACACCGTATGTTGATATTATGTGTGATAAATCGGGGATTCACGAAAAGAAGAAGCCGTCTTCCACAAATTCAGGTACTAAAAAAAAAAGATTGTCCATTTTTCATTAAGGGTTACGTAGTTAATGATGAATAGATGTGTCGTGTAGAAAATGGATATCATAACCAGCCACCTCCCACTTACATTCAAGGGGAAGCTGGCTGGTTATGATATCCATTTTAACACAAGAGGAAAAAGAAATGGTTAAAACTTTAAGGTAAAGTAGTTTTAAAGTTAGTGCAATATTAGAGGCCATAAAAAATCGAAATCCTGACAATGTATCCAACACTAAAACGATACATAATTATTTAGCTGGTCTGAAAGTTAAAGAGAGATGCTAGAAAGCCGATACAAGAACTGTTTAATTTATTGGATAGACATCGATATACTTTCTTCTATAATATGAACCCAACAACTCATAGCCTAGGGAACTTGTTTTTTGCCCATCCCGATTCTATAAGGATGTTCAAATCTTTTCCTGATGTATTGTTAATGAACTATACATATAGAACAAACCGTTTTAATATGTCATTTCTAGAGGTCGTAGGGATGACATCAACAAACCAAACATATTGTTTAGGTTTTGTTTTCATGAGGGATGAGACTCAGGAAAGTTATACCTGAGATTTGAAAAAATTTAAAGAAACATTGGAGGGTTGTACGCTACCTAGGATGTTTGTGACCGACAGAGAAATGGTCTTGCTAAATGTTTTATCCGTTGTTTTTCCCGATTCTTATCATATATTGTGCATTTTTCATATTGCCAAAAATGTTTTGAGAAACTGTAAAAAAAAAAAAAAACAGACGAGGAGTGGCAAACGTTTATAGATAATTGGGGTTTATTGGTTTATACTGAGACGATAGAGGAGTACAATTATAACCGATCTTCTTTCTACAAATCGTATCCTGCTGTGCTTAAGTATCTAGACAAGCTGTTAAATGATTATGCCGATAAGTTTGTTGCATGTTATACCAACCATACAACATATCTAGGTAACAGAACTAGTAATCGGGCCGAACAACAACACGCAAAGCTAAAAAGATATCTTTCCACAAATACTGGCACGCTTGAAAATGTTTGGGTAGAAGTGAATAAAATTCTGAATAAACAGTTTGAGGATATTAAGATGAAATTGAATAAATGCAATTCTTATTTTCCACATTCAGAACGGAAACCTCTATTTAAAAAATTTAGCTCGTATATCACACACCGTGCCTTTGATTTATTATTTGAAGAACACAAAAAATGTAGTGGTCATTCTGATGAGAATTGTTCTTACGGTATAAAGTTGTCTCACGGGTTACCTTGTCATCATATTATGAGTGAACATATTTTATTCGGAAAGGCTCTTCCACTAGAATATATCCATACATTCTCGAAAAAATTAGATGTAATTGATGATAATGGGAAAAACGATGATTATGAGGTAGAGGGTGATTTAGAAGAGTTTAAAAGTGTTTATTCTACCAAAACTAATGTTGAAAAACGGCGTATGAAAACACAACTCCGAGAGATAACCTTACCATCTAGAACATCCATGAATGATCACTTCAACACAAACTAGGGGGAGACCTAGAAAATGAGACAATTCTATTAAGAGAGATAAGTCGGGATGAGAGTATGTGGAGGAACAGAGTGCTAGTGCTAGTAGAGATAGAGGGAAAGGCAAAGCGAAAGAAACAGCGGAGGTAAAGGTAAACCGAATTAGGAGGCCGCGAAACCAAACAAATAAGCCCATCACCACTAGGCAAAGCTTCCCGTATAGTGACCAAATATGGGTCATGTTACATAATTACATCGATACGGTTTATGATGTGCGTGGGGATGGTAATTGTGGGTTCCGAGTAATTGCAAAGTTCATGGGTAAAGAACATGTGAAAAATGATTGGTACGCAATTAGATGTGAGTTGTTTCAAGAGCTGCAGCAAATGAAAGGTGTTTATTATGATATGTTTGACAATCTCGATTTTGAAGGTTATCGTCATTTTAATATAATAAGCCAACCTAAGTCAAATAAGGCTACCCAATTTAGCCACTTTTTTCCAAAAATATTCATATACTTTTTTATTAATTGCAATAATATCATATTTGTTGTAAGATTATTGGACTCTTATTGGGCTTTTACTTATTGGGCCCAGATGGGCTTTTAACCCTACCCCTCTATCTATATAAAGAGGGCTAGGGGTCTTGTATTCATACACACATTCATTCATTAATACGACTATACTGTTCCCCTCTCTCTCTACTTCTGTCTCCCTAAATACATAGCTAATAGTTGTATTACAACACGTTATCAGCACTGCTCTCGGAGATTGGAGTACGAATTCTGGGTTCAATAAACCTTGAGGTTTATCCGGATTTTATTAGGTTATTGCCATATCGATTTTCACCAACATACCGTGCGTAAGGTATACGATTTATTTTATTGTACACCCACATGATAAGTAAAATTACTTGTTACTGCTCTTACGTTATATATATATATATATATATATATATATATATGCTACTGTGCTCTTACATTATATATATATATATATACTACTGTGCTCTTACGTAATATATATATATGTGTACTACTGCATATAATTTTATGTGTACTACTGCATATAATCTAGAATTAGAAGCCTGTAATCTTGTTTATGCTACTAGTACTGTAATTGATTTAAAACATGTATAAACAGAAACAGGACCGGTGTTATATTTTGTTTATTAAACATACTAATATGCATCTGTCAGACTATATATGTTACAAACTGAAACGTATGTACTGAATTGTAATTCTCTGAAAGCTGTAAAATTACTCAAGGACTAAACTGAAACTTGTCTGAAATTCTGGACTGTATATGTAATAATGCTGTAAATAGATATATAGTTTGCTGAAATTACACGCATGGTCCTGTAGTATAATATTTATACGAAAACAGTACATATGATTGATAAAGATACAATATTTGGTAAATATACACACACATGCATATAAATTTTTTTATTAAAAGGCAAGCGTATAAAAATTGCATGTTAATTGAATAAATTGATATGTTTCCATGTAAATTTAACCCATTTGCATGTTAAATTTTTTTTTACCATATATAGAATTGATTGGTAAATTAAAAATATATTGTTTGCTTGCATGTTAAAACTACCATGTATAGAATTATTAATATGGCGATAAACATAGATAATTGATTTGATATGTTAGAATCTTCATGGATTAATTGATAATCTTAAATAGATTTGATTTGATATGTTAGAATCTTCATGAATTGATTGATAATATTAAATTGATTTGATTTGATATGTTAGAATCTTTATGAATTGATTGATAATCTTAAATAGATTTGATTTGATATGTTAGAATCTTTATAGATTGATTGATAATCTTAAATTGATAACACCAAATCTACTGCATGATTAAATAGATTCTAAAATATATTTACTGCATGTTTATATATGTGTAATTAATCTAGATAGATATTCTCTATGTTTAATATTATTGCCATATATAAAATGCGAAAATCGTATATATTCACATTTAAGTTGGAAAAATTATGAATCTTTCCCAAATAGGCTCACCTATTTGGATACGATGTCTAGGAAAGATAAAGGCGGAAGTCGTTCTCCTAATGAGGTCGGTTTTTAAGAGGCATTCGTGCCCACCCCCCTCACCGTCTTTCCTGGTCGTGTTCAAATAGAGCTACCGAAAGGGGTTGAGTAAATAATAATTTCCCCGAATGTGCCTATATAGATATGTATTCGCCGAATTGGTGTCTCAGGATCGACCTGTCGTTCGATCAAAGAGAACCTCTTCACTTAAAAGCAAAACTTGTTTTTCGAACCTGTCGTTTCGAAATAAAGTTTGTGCTTATACAAACCATAAACATATAAACCAGTTGTTTTATATGATGACTAATCCAGTCTTTATTTTCTTTTCTCCTGTTGTAGAAAAATGTCAATCAAGCTTGACTTTCCAATTTTGGATGCTGCCGGCAAGAACTACTTGGATTGGAGTCAGGATATCCAAAACCATTTAGATGCCCAAGGCTTATTGGATGTCATATATGATGAGGAGGAGCGTGAAATGGAAGTAACGCGTGAAATGAGTGCTCGGGCGATGATTCTGTTTCGCCGCCACTTATCAAACGCCATGAAATCTGAGTTCATAGCGACCACCTCACCAAAGGCCCAAAAGACCATTTGGCTTCCTGAAGCCCGCCGTGATTGGCTGAATCTGCGATTTCAGGACTTTGAAAGCGTTGAAAAATATAACGCTGAAGTATGCAGAATTCGTGCTACTCTCCAATACTGTGGTGAAACGCTCACCGACAGTGACTTATTGGAGAAAACGTACACCACATTTCCTAGTTCTGACATCTTGCTCCAAAAGCAATATCGTCAGTCTAAATTCACCAAATTTCCCGAGCTTATCACCCAGTTGTTATTGGACGAGAAGAATAGTCTCATTTTAATGATGAACAGTAATTCTCGTCCTGCTGGTTTAAAGGCAATTCCAATGCCTGATGCTAATGCTGTTCGTGGACCTCGTCCACGATATGGGAAACGAGAAAAGGGCCAGTCGTCCCGTCAGCCAAGGAACAGGGATGAGCGTAATGCTCGTCCAGCCAAGCGAGGTTTGGACAATCGTCCGAACCGAGGACCTGTGGCTCCTCCTAGGCAGTCTCGTGGTGGTAGGAACAATCGGGCCAGTCGTCCCAAAGCAAGAGATCCGGCCGCTATGCCAACTCTGTGTTATAAATGTGGTGGAAATGGTCATATGCAAAGGACTTGTAGGGCAACTCCCCAAGAAGTCGAAAACTACCACAAGGGTAGAAGGGTCGAAACCAACATGATTGAAGCTAGTGCAAAAGAAACCCTTGAGACCCCTGACTTTGAGGCTCACATGGAAGAATAAAGTTTTTTTTTCTTCGTTTCTTTTAATAATTGAGCTGTTTTGCTCCTGGATTATGTTATTTCAATTCCATTTCGGATTATGTTTTTTCCTTTGGATATTGTTCATTTCTTTTGGATTATGGTTTGTTTTATGGATAATGTTTTGAACATTTCTCGTATAATTTAAAGTTATTTCATTGAGCAATTCCTTTTATTCGTGTGACCGACTTTAAATTATTTTACTTTTAGGCATGTATTGTGGGGCAGTTGATTGTCTGGTTGATAGTGGCACTACACATACTATCTTAAAAGATAAATCGTTTTTTATCAACTTTACGCCTAAAGTAACCTCAGTGACAACAATTTCGGGCCCGTCGACCCTTGTTGAAGGCTTTGGTAAAGCTAAATTCACGTTGTCAAATGGTACTCCTGTTGAAGTATCTGAGGCCTTATATTCTCCGAGGTCCAGTCGTACCTTGTTGAGCTTTAAGGATATACGAGAAAATAAGTTTCATCTTGAAACTGCTCGTGAAAATGGTATTGAATACCTTCACATTACCTCCACTCAATACGACCAAAAGCGTATTCTGGAGAAGTTGAGATGTCTTTCAAGTGGTTTGTATGTTACTACAATCCAAAACTTTGAAAGCAATCTAATCATTCGGCGGGCGCCGATTGATGAGAGCACTTTTATGCTATGGCATGACCGGCTGGGACACCCGGGTCAAAATACGATGCTTCGAACGATGAACGCATCTCATGGGCATCCTCTTGGAGGAAAGAATTTCGTGATTAATCCGAAAAGCCTATGCCAAGCATGCTCGATTGGAAAGACTAATCTCAAACCAATTCGTGTGAAACCTACGAAATTGGTTTCCCAATTCCTTGAAAGAATTCAAGGAGATATTTGTGGACCTATCCAACCAACTTGCGGACCATTTAAATATTTCATGGTTTTGGTTGATGCATCGACAAGATGGTCACACGTAGCTTTGTTGTCCACAAGAAACGCAGCGTTTCCAAAACTCCTAGCCCAGATCATTAAATTGAGGGCTCATCATCCGGATTATCCAATAAAGTCTATTAGACTTGATAATGCCGCGGAGTTTACATCGAAAACTTTCGATGACTATTGCATGACTTTGGGAATTAATCTTGAACACCCAGTTGCGTATGTTCATACCCAAAACGGCCTTGCAGAAGCTTTCATTAAGCGATTGCAAATGATTGCTAGGACTTTGGTTATGCGCACCAAACTTCCTATTTCTGCGTGGGGCTATGCTATTTTGCATGCTGCTGCGTTGGTCCGTCTGAGGCCCATGGCCACCCAACCACTATCTGCGTACCAGTTGGTAACTGGATATGAGCCCGATGTCTCACATTTACGCGTGTTTGGGTGTTTAGTCAATGTTCCAATTGAGCCGCCTAAGCGTTCCAAATTTGGACCTCAGAAACGACGGGGCATATATGTCGGTTATGAATCCCCGTCCATAATACGCTATTTAGAGCCCTTGACAGGCGATCTCTTTACCGCTAGACATGCGGATTGTGACTTTGATGAGACACTCTTCCCGTCGTTAGGGGGAGAAATGCACGTTAACGTTGATAAGGAACGACGTGAATTAACGTGGCATGTACCCACTATGTCTCATCTAGATCCCCCAACTGCACATAGTGATAAGGAAGTGCAGAGAATCCTAGGTCTGCAAAATGTTGCAAATCAAATGCCAGACGCATTTAATGACCTAGCGAATGTCACGAGATCACATATACCTGCTGCAAATGTGCCTGCAAGGATAGACGTCCCAGTGAGACGCCGTGTTCCGGTTGAACACGTTGCTCCGGTTGTACCCACCGAGCAAAGAACGCTGCCGTCGGCCGTTCAGTCCGCCGCCCTTCCGAAAAAAAGAGGAAGGCCGTCCGGTTCCAAGGATGTTCTGCCTCGAAAGAGGAGAAATCCTGTCGCATCTGTTTTGCCACACGAGATCATTAAGGATCACGGTGATGTATTAGAGGAGCGTGTTCCAGATGAAACACCAGTTCCTAATCATCATGATAACCTCGAAATATCTGTCGATTATACTAGTTTAGACGATATTTTGAAGCGAAACGAGACTGTCATCGATGATGTGTTCATATACGCAGTGGCCACTGACATTATGAACAATGATGACATGGAACCTCGTACCGTTGCTGAGTGTCAGCGAAGAACGGACTGGCCTCAATGGAAACAAGCAATCCAGGCTGAATTGGATTCCTTAACGAAACGAAGCGTGTTTGGACCTGTCGCTCCAACACCGCCCAATGTTAGACCAGTTGGTCATAAATGGGTTTTCGTAAGGAAGCGTGATGAGAATAATGAGATTGTTAGATACAAAGCTCGCCTTGTGGCGCAAGGTTTCTCTCAACGCCCTGGAATTGATTACGATGAGACGTATTCTCCCGTAATGGACGTTATAACGTTCCGCTACTTAATCAGTTTAGTAGTTTCCGAAAAACTGAATATGCAGCTCATGGATGTGGTCACAGCGTATCTCTACGGGGATCTGGACACAGAGATTTACATGAGAGTCCCTGATGGACTTAAGTTGCCTGAATCAAGTAGTTCCCGTCCACGGAACACGTTCTCGATTAGACTGAGACGATCACTATATGGATTGAAACAATCCGGACGGATGTGGTATAACCGTCTAAGTGAATACTTGATCGGCGTGGGATATGTTAATAATGAACTATGCCCATGCGTGTTCATAAAGAAATCCACTTCAGGATATGCGATTATCGCAGTCTATGTAGATGATATGAATCTCATAGGAACCTCGAAAGAGTTGTTCGAAACTGCTGAAATCCTGAAGAAGGAGTTCGAGATGAAAGATCTTGGGAAGACACGGTATTGCCTCGGCCTGCAGATCGAGCACCGTACAGATGGAATTTTAGTCCATCAAGAAAACTACACCCAAAAGGTGTTGAGGCGCTTTAGTCATAGTGACGCTAAGCCATCCTCTACTCCCATGGTCGTCCGCTCTCTAGACATTAATAAGGACCCCTTCCGTCCAAAGGAGGACGATGAAGAGATATTGAGCCCTGAGTGTTCATATCTGGGTGCAATAGGCGCACTATTGTACTTGGCTCAATGTACTAGACCGGACATCTCGTTTGCTGTGAATTGTCTAGCTCGACACAGCACCGCGCCAACACGCCGCCACTGGACTGGCATAAAAGACATTTTCCGTTACCTTAGAGGTACTACGGACATGGGCTTATTCTATCCCTTTGCGTCGAGTGGATCTAGCTCCATTGATCCTCGAAATAACGCAACCCTTGTCGGCTATGCCGATGCTGGTTTCTTATCAGACCCGCACAAGGGACGTTCCCAATCTGGTTATGTCTTTACCATTGGGAACACGGCGATATCCTGGAGGTCTCGTAAACAGACTCTAGTGGCCACTTCGACTAACCACTCTGAGCTACTCGCGCTCTATGAGGCGACTAGAGAGTGTGTCTGGCTTCGAGCAGTTATTGGCCATATTCGAAGCACCTGTGATCTAGCTTACGATCATGATGAACCAGTTGTTATTTATGAGGACAACACCGCTGTGATTGATCAAGCGAAACATGGTTATATCAAAGGTGATGCCACTAAGCATATTGCGCCAAAGTTGTTCTTCACACATGAACAACAAACGCTTCAAAAGATTGAAGTGAAGCATATTGGTTCAGAGAATAACCACGCTGACTTGTTCACCAAGTCACTGCCAAAGCATTCTTTTCAGAAGCACGTACGGGCGATTGGCCTACGTAGGCTATCTGAGCTACCTTAGAGCGACATTTTATGTCGGAGTCGAAATCCTCGCACCCTGTCGTGTGCAAGTGAGGGGGAGCATCCTGTTGTATGCATGTGTACTCTTTTTGTCCTTAGTACAAGGTTTTTCCCACTGGGTTTTTCCTTGACAAGGTTTTTAGCGAGACACGTTCCATGTTATACCTCACTAAGGATTGCCGAAATCAGGGGGAGTATCCTGTCGTATACTTCTTACCACTGTGTACTCTTTTGTCCTTCGACCAGAGTTTTTTCCCACTGGGTTTTACTCTGGCAAGGTTTTGATGAGGCACCTGTTTGGTGGTTGATCCCCTATTACTACCACCGTTGCACTCTTTTTCCTTCGATCAGAGATTTTCCCATTGGGTTTGCTCTGGCAAGGTTTTGATGAGGCACACTGCTTTGTGGTTAGTTACTTACATGATATTTCGGCCTATATCATTCGGCTACACAATTTTTCCTAGGTACCGGTTTTGTCCCACACTGGGTTTTCCGGCCCTAAGGTTTTTATGTGTTTAGCACTGCGAATGAACTCGACTCAGATCGACTGCATGAAGACGAAGAATTCAAGACGTCCAAAGGGGGAGTGTTGTAAGATTATTGGACTCTTATTGGGCTTTTACTTATTGGGCCCAGATGGGCTTTTAACCCTACCCCTCTATCTATATAAAGAGGGCTAGGGGTCTTGTATTCATACACACATTCATTCATTAATACGACTATACTGTTCCCCTCTCTCTCTACTTCTGTCTCCCTAAATACATAGCTAATAGTTGTATTACAACAATATTCACATAAAAAAATAAAAAATAAAAAAATAAAAATAACAACTAATAACACTATGTGTCCCTCTTTAACAACCAAATATTATTTTAAATCTTATACTATTTTTTTTTATTATTATCCACGTATTTGTATCATAACTACATTTATTTTTTATATTTTAATTGCATTACGTGTCACACACGCAACACGTGGGATACGATTACTAGTTATGATTATATTCTATTCAGTTTGAATTTTTATCATCCTACAAATCCTGCCCCTTTTGAAAAATGGATGAGATTTTCAGTTTATGGTTTTTTAACTGCATCTCATTATAATATCCCAATTGTATTGCTGTCACTTTTTTACCTCTTTATACTGGTCCGCCTCCTGAAACGACATATTACATCCCTAGTGTAATGGTGTACGTCAACAATTGTTATTATGCTGAAGTTATTCCTAAAGAAGGGATCTTTCCAGTGCCAAGAATTATAGCACGGTGGGAACAAACACGTACTGAGCCTGTTGAGCCATGAAAGGATCTTTTTCGAGCAAATTTCAACTTATACATAGCGCTAGAAAGGCAATCGGGAAGCAAATCCTAAATGAATAAGATGCTATAAACTTATCAAGTGCATAATTAGTTTTTTTATTATTATTTTTATGCAGAGTACTCTTTTTTCCAAGTTGTTGTAAACTGGTTTTGATGAGACTCAAATAAAATTATGTGATGTATCATGTTTAACTAATATGTTTTATGAAATTTAGTTAATATTTGCATATTGACGATTGGTACCAAATTGACGATTAAGTTAATCTTTCGTATTGAGTTATCCAAGTGTTAAAAAACAAACCAATATTATCATATTGGAGCTCTAAAAACCATCACGTATGTATATGAAAATGTATGATTTCAACTGTTTCGTATTTCTTACTTCACCTACTAAAACTTGCAAAAAGAGTGAAATTAAAATGATTAATAAATCTCAACTTATACACTTCACAAAAAAGTAACATGATGAATCAAAAACGTGAAATTTGTAAAATCTACTTTTTTGGGGTAAATTTGTCTAAATTTTGTGTTTATTTTGAGAGATTGTTAAAATTGACCAAATTTATATATAAAAAAAATCATGTCTAAAAGATTTAATATTTTATAAAAAAAATATTTTTATTTTATGTATATTTTTAAGAATGGGGCATTTAGTTTTTTTATAAAAAAATTCATCTTTAATTAAAAAAATTCATGTTTAATTTTTAAAATTGGAGTATTATTATTGATATAAACAATATTACAACTCTAATAAACTAAAAAAACTATCAACTAATTATAAAATATTCATGTCTAAAATTGGAGTATTTTTATTGATATAACCAATATTTGAACTAATTATAAAATATTCATGTTTAAAAGATTTAGTATTTTATTAAAAAATTATTTTTATTTTATGTATATTTTTAAGAATATGCCATTTAGCTTTTTATAAAAAAAAAAATCATGTTTAATTTTTTTAAAAATATTAAGTATTTTTATTGATAGGACTAATATGCAGTTTTTACGAAATGCATGGACTGTTCTGCAATTTCTGAAAACTTCAGCAAAACCGTAGATTTAATCTACGGTCTGTAGAAAAAATCTACGGTTTGCACTGAAATTTTCTGAGCTGCAAACCGTACATTTAATCTACGGTTTGCACTTAAATGTACGGTTTGTACAAAAATTTACGATTTACGTGTTTTTTCAGAAAAAATGTATTATAAAAATTCAGGCTAAATATATGACACATGTCATGTCACATGCGAATCATGTATGAACTTGAGTTTTAATGAGTAAATATGTTATTTTCGTTATTATTATATAGGTAAAATATTAATTGTATTGTGCTAACCAACTTATATCACGTTTGCTTATGCAATTTGTAATTAATAATTCATTACTCAACAATTTCGGTATTGTATTTTATGTTAATAATGGGTATATAATAATAATAACACATATTCCAATATAAAATATAGTTATAAATTATACGAGTGTAAAAAAAATAGCAAAGTGAAAACAACATCACAAATCTCTCAACTATATCTCTTGTTTGGAGTTCAAAAATGACGAAAACTATTTAAAATAGTACTACACCATTCAGTTTAAACAATTTCAATAAAAGCATATCCCAAAATCAGACTTGAATGGTAATTATATACTTTTTATTTTATTTTCTATTAGTCTGTCCTCATGATTCCTGCTAATATATCAATAAAGTTAAAATCTTTATCACTTTTATCAATTCTTATTAAACCTCAATCATTTTCCACCAAAACCCTAATCCCCAAAGACTTCATTTCAAAAAACCCATTTTTTACCACTTGTAATAATAACCCAGATATTGAAAAGTCTTTAAACATCATTTTCTCACTAAACCCATCAACTGAATTTGCCCACTCGATATTGCGGGATTGTCCGAGGGTTCTAGAGTATGAGTTCCTCAAGAATTGGGAATCGAGTTTTTCCCAAGTTGGGATATGGAATGTTGGTTTTTCGGCTATTCGGAATGTTCTAGAAGTTTCTAGAAAGTTCGGTTTAGGACCAGGTAATGTTAGTAAACGTTTAGCGCGTTTAAAGAGCTTAGGGTTTAGTCACGGAACAGTTATTAGGGTTTTAGAGGGGTGTCCAATGGTAGTTGTCATGAATGAGAACGGGATTCGGGAGAAAGTTGAGTTCTTGGAGAGAAATGGGTTCGATAAGGATCAAACCGATATGATTTTCGGTTTAGTTCCTTGTATTTTGACATATAGCGTCGAAAATAAGATGAGGCCCTTGTTTAATGAGTTTCAGAACTTGGGTTTCGCGAGAAATGTGGTTAGGAGAGAGATTCTCAGGGACCCGAGTGTTCTTAAATTGGAGTTAGGCGAGTTGTCGCTATGTTTGGAGTTGTTGAGTTCTTTGAAATGTCGGGTACCTATTAGAGAGAAAATCTTTAGTGAGGGTGATTTTAGGGCCGGGATTGAGGTGAAAAGGAGAGTCGATTGTTTGTGTAGATACGGGTTGATACGTAGGGATGCGTTTAAGGTCTTGTGGAAGGAACCGAGAGTGATTTTGTATGAGGTGGCGGATATTGAGAAAAAGATCGAGTTTTTAATACATAAGATGGGGTTTAATATTATTTGTGTTGTCGATGTGCCGGAGTATTTGGGGGTAAATTTTGAGAAACAAATTGTTGCCCGATATAATGTGATAGAGTATTTGAGGTCTAGAGGTGGGATTGGCGATGAGGTGACTTTGAAAGGGATGATCAAATTGAGTAGGTTGAGATTTTTCAATCTTTATGTTAAGCCCTATCCCGAGTGTGAGAAGATATTTGGCCGTTTTGCTGGTGATGTTGCGGTAAAAAAGCGGCATCCGGCTGGCATGTGGAAACTTTTCGTGCCAAAGCAGCATCCAAGTACCGAAGCGGATGTAACAAATATGAAGTCTTTCATGGATGGTTTTGGTTAGTAAAACTTGATTTATATGCCATAAGACTAATTCATGTGTTTCTTTGTCTATGAAAATGGTTTGGGGAGAAACCTGGGTTCGTGGTGTTGAAAGACTTGTAGTGAATTATGAAAAGATTTGCGTATCACTTTTGTTATATACACGTGTATTTGAATGCGTGTTTGTGCATATATAGTTTCAGTTTGATCCCAAGTTTCCATCTATAAGCTGGACAATCAAGCTGATAACCATAAGTAATTTGGCAACCTTTTTGGAATATATGTAGTTCTGCGAGTTGATACACTTTAAGCATTTAAGGAGCTTATTTGAGGTCATGATAGTATTAGCGGCCTTGTTTAGTTGAGTCCACACTTTAATATATAAAAAGAAAGAGTCTAACGAGAATCGCTTATATTGATGTGGTTCTCATGTAGCATGTTTCATACCAATTCTTTTAATTAGTTGTCTTTGCTGGTTAGTAGCTGTTTTGCGAGAAGGAAAGGCTGGTTAACGATCAGTTTGAGCAGTTAAAGACACCGACTGATGTAAGGGACATACTCTGTGCAAGTGGATCAGTAAAGCGGACTGAAAAAGGTAAGATTGATAGCAATAGCATTTCATGCATAATATCCCAAATTTCTTTTTCAGTATTTTCTTGTTTGACTTCCTCCTAGATATTTTTCTGGCATTTACGATTGAGAGTGTCACGCCCCGGATTTTGGATAAACCCGGGTCGTGAATGTAAATTAAAATAAAAAGGAAAAAGTTAAAATAACGAAACATGCAGAAAGTCATTCGATAATATGCTAATCAATAGAACAAAATAAATACTTCAGGCCATGCCGATAATCACATTTGATTCACTAAATTGGCCTAAGGGTAGCCAACGGTGTTCAAATGTGACAACACAAACAAGACAATACGTTTTTAGAAAATTTCGGCATGAGCTTCGCGTATCTACTTGTTTCCAATAAATTAGACCTGTTTGACAACAAAACATATAACCAAATCGCAAAGCGATTATCACTAATTCCACATGAATAAGTCAAATTCAACCCAGCTGACATTATATACAATAACGCAATCTAACATATACAAATGTACATGATAGGTTACTCTAACCAAAAGAAAAACATACACGTTTCAAACGCTTACTAGGTGAACCAAGTTCAAAATAAGAAACGCCAAAAAGAGTAAACAAAAGAGTAGCGTGCACGCGATAAGGTGTAATATGACAATGATCCTCAGACAAGAGTTCTACACCTCGCCACCGTCTCCGTCAGCACCTGTACATCGATCGTGAACAAAATGTACAGAAAACAAGGAAAGGAGGTAAGAAAACAATCTCGCATTAAAAACGGCGCGTGCTACTAAGCACGCACACACAATCCTAGCATGGCAAATATGATATCTTGACAAATAATGACAAAGGCAATTGCACGAAAAACACATCAACAAATATAACTCGCGACACAAGTAAATGAACATATAATCAAGATCAACTGAATTAATAATAAAACAAAATAAAATAAAACACAACAAAATAAAACAAGACTCAACAAAACACAAAGTCGGGATTGCCTCACATGTACCCACTTTTAGAGCCACTCTGCTCAAGGACCCAAAGTGCAATGAATTCCCTCACCCATATTATGACACTAACATGTGACCAAAAGATATGGGGCCGGCTTTAAGGGGACTAACCCTATGGTACCGATATACCTAATCCTTGCGCAAGTTTCCGGGATCTCACCGTAAGCTGACACAGCTCCGCCTTAACACTTGGTACTGCAATCCCTAAAATAAATATAAAAGACTCCCAAAAAAAACGTAAACAGTAAAGTCCACAAACTGAAAATAAAATAAAGAACGCCACACTTTGTAATAATTTATTTAATCAAATATTAAAAATCACTTGAACACATCTATGTCACGATATCACCACAATGTTCACACAATATCACCACTTTCACCACTTTCACACTTTCACCACTTCCACACTTTCACGTTTTTAAAAGATTTAATTAAATAACACATTTAAATCATTTTATTCTCCACAATTTATTTTATAATAAAAATAGTAAAATCGCCATACACAATATAATCACCATAAAAATAACGATGCAATACACACCAACCATTTCACATAACCTAGCATACAACAAACACACAAAACCGCCTTTAAAGCGAAACCATATTCTTCCCCCTTACCTATACAAACGAGAGCTCGTTTGTAAAAATATCCCAACCTCGAACCGAAAACCCACCGAACAATCAAAGCTAGATATGGACAGCCCACTAATCGCCCTCAAGTAGTCCCTAAACGTAATTAGAACGAGCTACGGATCAATAAAATTGATGTAAATTCGGATTATTAATGAAACCCTAAAAATGGGTTTTTATAAAAGTTAAAATAAGATGAAACGGCTTACACGGATAGATAGGACTCGAAGAGTAGATCAAAATAATGTATTTAATCGTGAAAAACGGAGTCCGAACGCACCCGAAACGGAATCAAACCCCGGATGCCCGAAACCCGAGAAAAACCCACGCACCGCTGCCCAAACTCGTCGATCAGGCCTGACCAGCCCCTTTCCGACGACCTAAACCCCTTCTCCGGCGTTCGTCTCTCTCTTTCTAAGTCAACTCCGCTGGTCTCTCTCTCCTCTTATCTCTCTCCGTATATATATAAGTATATATGTATCTATGTATCTATGTATATATGAATATGTATATGTATATATGTATATGTAGATATTTTAGTAATTTACTAATTTACTAACTAGTCCACCTATTTATTAAATAATACAAGTCACACCCACAACTATCATATGTACCACATATACAAACATTTCACATAAATACGTAATCACCCACAAAACTAAATATCACTATCTTATTACTAAAAGTAATAATAAACTACAAAATTTTCGAGACGTTACATTCTCCCCAACTTAAAAGAATTTCGTCCCGAAATTAAACACATACCCGAATCAATAAATAAGTCTGGATACTTAGCACGAATCTCCAGCTCACGTTCCCATGTTGCCTCTTCGGTCCCATGGTGACTCCACAATACTTTCACCAAAGGAATAATGCGCCTTCGTAGTACCTGCTCACGTCTATCAAGTATACGGACCGGACGAACCACATAAGAAACGTCCTCATGTACTCGAAGATCAGAAAAATTCAGAATATGAGATGGGTCTGGCTCGTACTTCCGGAGCATCGAAACATGAAACACTGGGTGTACATTCGCCAGTTGCGGTGGCAAAGCTAACTGATAGGCCAGATCACCAATTCTCTCCAAAATCAAGAAAGGTCCAATAAACCGCGGTGACAACTTCCCACGCCTCCCAAAACGCATAATGCCCTTACGCGGCAATATCTTAAGAAACACATGATCACCCACCCCAAACTCCAACGGCCGCCTTCGTCTATCCGCATAACTCTTTTGACGGCTTCTCGCTGTCTCCAACCTTTGTTTAATCAAAAGAATCTTCTCTGTAGTCTCTCGAACCACATCTGGTCCTAGATGATTCACCGGCCTCCGTCCAACACACCGGAGATCTACATGGTCGTCCATATAGGGCCTCATAAGGGGCCATCTCAATGCTCGAATGATAACTATTATTATAAGCGAACTCAATCAACGCCACATGTTTCTCCCAACCCCCACCAAAATCAAGTACACACGCAGGAAGCATATCCTCCAAAGTTTGGATAGTCCTCTCCGACTGCCCATCGGTCTGAGGGTGATATGCCGTACTCAAATCTAGTTTCGTCCCTAACGCCTTCTGAAGGCTCTACCAGAAACAAGACACAAAACGAGGATCACGATCAGACACAATAGAAACTGGGACGCCATGTAAGCGAACAATCTCACAGACATAAAGCTCGCATAGCTGCTCGACTTTGTCGCTAACACGCATCGGGAGAAAGTGGGCCGATTTCGTCAACCGATCCACTACGACCCATATCGCATCTTTCCGCCTACTAGATCTCGGCAACCCCACTACAAAGTCCATAGTTATACGTTCCCACTTCCACTCCGGTATAGGTAAAGGTTTAAGCAACCCTCCCGGCTTCTGATGTTCTATCTTCACTTGCTGACAGGTAAGACATTTACTAACAAAGTCTGCCACATCCTTTTTCATTCCACTCCAATAAAATTGTTAAGCTAGGTCGTGGTACATCTTGGTACCACCAGGATGAACTATCAATCGAGAATGGTGGAATTCTCTCATAACCTCCACGTGCATACTCATAGGTACAAACAAACGATTCATAAATCTCACTCCGCCATCTGAGCCAATCTTCCATCTGTTGAGTCCCAACTCACTCGAAACTTTAACTCGTAAGTCTCTAGATTCTTCGTCCCCTTGTTGGGCCTCAATCACCCTCGAGACTAACGACGGTTGCACCTTCACCGAGAACAACACGGCTGAATTTTCTTCTTCCCCCATCTCCAAGTCGAACTCCTTAAGAACATTTAGCATTCCCCATTCACGAATAGCGACGCATGCCAAAGAACACCTAGTCTTGCGACTCAAGGCGTCTGCCACCATATTTGCTTTACCAGGATAATACTGCAAGTCGAAGTCGTATTGCTCAAGATACTCCATCCACCTCCTTTGTCGTAAGTTTAGATCACGCTGTGTGAAAATATACTTGAGACTCTTGTGATCCGAAAACACGTTGAATCTCTCTCCAAACAAGTAGTGCCGCCAACACTTCAAAGAAAACACAACCGCAGCCAACTCGAGATCATGAGTGGGATAATTCTTCTCATGGACCTTTAACTGCCGAGAAGCATAAGCCACCACCTTGCCCTCTTGCATTAACACAGCGCCGAGGCCTTCCTTCGAGGCATCACAATAAACACAATACTCCACACCTCTCTCTGGGATAATGAGAATAGGAGCAGATGTCAAACAACGCTTCAATTCTTGAAAAGAAAGCTCACATTTCTCGTCCCATTCGAATTTAACACCTTTCTTTGTAAGCCGAGTTAGGGGAGCCGCCAGACGAGAAAATTTTTGCACGAACCTTCGATAGTAACCTGCTAGTCCCAAGAAGCTACGGATCTCAAACACACTTTTTGGTTGAGCCCAATCAGTCACCACCTCAATCTTAGAAGGATCCACCGACACTCCATCCACAGACACTACGTGTCCCAGAAACTTCACCTCTGACATCCAAAACTCGCACTTGGAGAACTTAGCATACAGTTTATGCTTTCTTAAAAGATTAAGCACAACACGAAGGTGCTCGATGTGTTCTTCCTCCGATGAAGAGTACACCAGAATGTCGTCCACAAACACCACGACAAACTTGTCCAAAAAATCTCTAAAGACTCGGTTCATCAAATCCATAAAAGCAGCAGGAGCATTTGTTAACCCGAATGGCATCACTAGGAACTCATAGTGACCATACCGAGTACGAAACGCAGTCTTAGGAATATCCACCTCACGAACTCGAAGTTGATGGTACCCTGAGCGAAGATCAATCTTTGAAAAACACTTTGACCCTTTCAGCTGATCGAAGAGATCATCGATTCGTGGCAGGGGATACTTATTCTTTATCGTAACTCGATTCAGCCTACGATAATCAATACACATACGCATACCACCATCCTTCTTCTGAACAAATAATGTTGGCGCGCCCCACGGAGACATACTAGGACGTATAAAACCCTTACCTAACAGATCATCCAACTGTTCTTTTAACTCTTTCAACTCAGCTGGCGCTAAACGATAAGGAGCCATAGCAATCGGAGCAGTCCCAGGTGTTAAATCTATGGAAAACTCCACCTCACGCTGAGGAGGAAGTTCGATAAGATCATTAGGAAACACCTCGGGAAACTCACACACCACCGGAGGTAGTTCGACGTCAATAGACACTTCATCACTAACCGATAAGCTTGCTAATAAAACACCCAAATCATCAACCACGTTCCATGACGGGGAAAAACGAATACATCGGTTCCCAGAGAAAATAATACGATCACCAGAAGGGGGAATAAAAGATACACGTCGACGCTCACAATCGATAATGGCATGGAAGAAAGATAACCAGTCCATGCCAAGAATAACATCAAAGCTAGTTATATCAAGCACAAGAAAGTCGAACACAAAAGGGTGTTCAGAAATATAAATCACACAGTCACGGCATATTCGATTAAGCGGAACACTACCATGAATAGGAGTTTCAACCAAAATAGCAGGATCTTGAATACTGAATAATAAATCCATAGATGAAGCAAAACGAGAGGAAATAAATGAACGAGAAGCGCCAGTATCAAATAAGACATTAGCCCAAGAAGAGCAAACGAGTAAGGTACCTCGAATAACTGAAGGTTCACCCCTGTCAGTATTAACTTGAGGCAGGGCGAACACACGAGCTTGAGTACCCTGAGAAGATTGAGAAGACTGGCGCTGCTGATAACCACCACGGCCGGAACTCTGAAAACCACCACGACCTGCCCTTGAATTATAAGGAATAGGAGCCTTAGAACCGGAATAAGAAGGCGCAATCGAATAGTTCTGAGTAGTTGGAGTAGTACGCATAGGAGCTGAGGAAATGGCACCAGTTCCCCTTGACATGCACCGACTCTGAAGATGTCCTAAACCACCACACTTATGACACTTGGCCCTAGGACAGTCTCGAACCCTATGAGCTAGAGAACCACAACTATAGCATCCAGAATTTGCTTGAGGAATAGAAGACACAAAACCCGTATTCGAATAACTCCTAGGGTGGGAATGTCCTCGAAAACCAGGAAAATAGTCGGCCTCCCTCGGCCTCTTACGATCACCCCCGCTATTATCCAACTTACGGTTAGTCCCTCCCGACTGAAACCGAGAACTAGAAACATGATCCGAAGAAGGAAAAGGGGGCTTATGTAGCTTAGTTGCCAGAATACGCTTTTCCTCAACATCCGCCGCCTCGACTTTCAACGCGCGTTCTACAAGGACATCAAAAGAAGTAAGCACATGCGATGCTAGACTGCTGAGAATCTTAGGACGTAATCCCTGCTCAAATCGCTGACAGCGAAGCTCCTCAGTGCTTACACTTTCTGGATAATACGTCGATAACTTTTGGAACTTTAGCTGATAGTCACGCACACTCATATTACCCTGAATAAGCTTTAGGAATTCGGTTTTCTTCGCATCTCGCATAGGCTGAGGAAAATACTCCTTGAGAAACATCTCCCTGAACCCCTTCCAACTAATATCCCGCAAACCGAACAACTCCTTTCGACTCTTCCACCACACTCCCGCATCGCCCCTCAAATAGCGGACAGCACAAACCACCTTTAATTTATCTTCCGTGATTTGAAGCGACTCAAAAATATTCTCCACATCCGATAGCCAAGTCTCGGCAACTTCAGGGTCGACACCTCCATAAAAGATAGGAGGTTCCATACGCTGAAAATGCTTTTGAGCAGCTGAAGCTTCTGTTTCCCCACCAATTAACCCGCCTTGAGAACTTGAACCCATGTGTCGCATAGTCTCTGCCATAGCCCTCATAAACTGGGTCATCATCGGGTTGTTGACATTATCATTCCCATCTCCAATCGGATTTCCGTCCCCTTCCTCCTCCAAATTATGAACCTCATGTGGGGCATTATTACGAACGTCTTCAGGTGGAACCTCACGACCGGTTCTCCCTCGACCACCACTACGACCACCACCACGATTTCGACTTGGCATACGACCACTCCCGGATGCCTCTTTCGGAGCAGGATTCCGACCCCTAAAAGTACGAGCACGAGTAGGTATAGGACCCAGACTCTTACCGCCCGTACCGCGAGTTGGTTTTCGCTTAGGAGCCATCAGTAACTACACATAACCATAGCGAAAAGAAAATTGAAATTAAAAAGCTATCCCACTAAAACGCACTAAAACGTAAATAACAAGATTTTTGTTTACCACACGTCATCACACATATGTTACGCTCTATAAGTCACTCAAGTAAAAGTATAGAACAGAAATATCACAAAGGAAGTATGCACAATTACCAACAATTGCAGACTTTCATGAAATACTGTAGTAGTATCTTATTCCACTACCCAACCCATCCGTGTGTGCCTATCCTACCCAACAGGCAACCAAGGTAATCGAAACCCGGTTAGCTCTGATACCAAGCTGTCACGCCCCGGATTTTGGATAAACCCGGGTCGTGAATGTAAATTAAAATAAAAAGGAAAAAGTTAAAATAACGAAACATGCAGAAAGTCATTCGATAATATGCTAATCAATAGAACAAAATAAATACTTCAGGCCATGCCGATAATCACATTTGATTCACTAAATTGGCCTAAGGGTAGCCAACGGTGTTCAAATGTGACAACACAAACAAGACAATACGTTTTTAGAAAATTTCGGCATGAGCTTCGCGTATCTACTTGTTTCCAATAAATTAGACCTGTTTGACAACAAAACATATAACCAAATCGCAAAGCGATTATCACTAATTCCACATGAATAAGTCAAATTCAACCCAGCTGACATTATATACAATAACGCAATCTAACATATACAAATGTACATGATAGGTTACTCTAACCAAAAGAAAAACATACACGTTTCAAACGCTTACTAGGTGAACCAAGTTCAAAATAAGAAACGCCAAAAAGAGTAAACAAAAGAGTAGCGTGCACGCGATAAGGTGTAATATGACAATGATCCTCAGACAAGAGTTCTACACCTCGCCACCGTCTCCGTCAGCACCTGTACATCGATCGTGAACAAAATGTACAGAAAACAAGGAAAGGAGGTAAGAAAACAATCTCGCATTAAAAACGGCGCGTGCTACTAAGCACGCACACACAATCCTAGCATGGCAAATATGATATCTTGACAAATAATGACAAAGGCAATTGCACGAAAAACACATCAACAAATATAACTCGCGACACAAGTAAATGAACATATAATCAAGATCAACTGAATTAATAATAAAACAAAATAAAATAAAACACAACAAAATAAAACAAGACTCAACAAAACACAAAGTCGGGATTGCCTCACATGTACCCACTTTTAGAGCCACTCTGCTCAAGGACCCAAAGTGCAATGAATTCCCTCACCCATATTATGACACTAACATGTGACCAAAAGATATGGGGCCGGCTTTAAGGGGACTAACCCTATGGTACCGATATACCTAATCCTTGCGCAAGTTTCCGGGATCTCACCGTAAGCTGACACAGCTCCGCCTTAACACTTGGTACTGCAATCCCTAAAATAAATATAAAAGACTCCCAAAAAAAACGTAAACAGTAAAGTCCACAAACTGAAAATAAAATAAAGAACGCCACACTTTGTAATAATTTATTTAATCAAATATTAAAAATCACTTGAACACATCTATGTCACGATATCACCACAATGTTCACACAATATCACCACTTTCACCACTTTCACACTTTCACCACTTCCACACTTTCACGTTTTTAAAAGATTTAATTAAATAACACATTTAAATCATTTTATTCTCCACAATTTATTTTATAATAAAAATAGTAAAATCGCCATACACAATATAATCACCATAAAAATAACGATGCAATACACACCAACCATTTCACATAACCTAGCATACAACAAACACACAAAACCGCCTTTAAAGCGAAACCATATTCTTCCCCCTTACCTATACAAACGAGAGCTCGTTTGTAAAAATATCCCAACCTCGAACCGAAAACCCACCGAACAATCAAAGCTAGATATGGACAGCCCACTAATCGCCCTCAAGTAGTCCCTAAACGTAATTAGAACGAGCTACGGATCAATAAAATTGATGTAAATTCGGATTATTAATGAAACCCTAAAAATGGGTTTTTATAAAAGTTAAAATAAGATGAAACGGCTTACACGGATAGATAGGACTCGAAGAGTAGATCAAAATAATGTATTTAATCGTGAAAAACGGAGTCCGAACGCACCCGAAACGGAATCAAACCCCGGATGCCCGAAACCCGAGAAAAACCCACGCACCGCTGCCCAAACTCGTCGATCAGGCCTGACCAGCCCCTTTCCGACGACCTAAACCCCTTCTCCGGCGTTCGTCTCTCTCTTTCTAAGTCAACTCCGCTGGTCTCTCTCTCCTCTTATCTCTCTCCGTATATATATAAGTATATATGTATCTATGTATCTATGTATATATGAATATGTATATGTATATATGTATATGTAGATATTTTAGTAATTTACTAATTTACTAACTAGTCCACCTATTTATTAAATAATACAAGTCACACCCACAACTATCATATGTACCACATATACAAACATTTCACATAAATACGTAATCACCCACAAAACTAAATATCACTATCTTATTACTAAAAGTAATAATAAACTACAAAATTTTCGAGACGTTACAGAGAGTGAAGAAAATTTTCCCTGTTCTGTTTTCTTTTTTTAGTTGGGACAGATTGAAAATGCTATATTCTTAAATTTGACATAGCCATTTAAAACTTGTTATGCCATAGCTCCTATTCTTAACTTCATTAGCTGGTCGTTGCAAAACTTTAAAAATGAACAAGTGTTTACCTTAGGCTAAGGAATTTGAAGCATTGCTTGTGCAGCTTAATCAGCTAGATGCTTTCCGATTAGTCATTTTAGCTTTTCTTTGTTCTTTTGATTTTCAGTGAACTTTCTGTTTATTTGAATTCATTTGTGATCATCACAAAATCCCTACTCCCTTTACCTGATAAATATCATTAATATATTGCTTGTGCAATCAAACTGTCCCGATTTTGTGAGGATCATTATTATATTGTATGTAGAGAGCAACAGGAGAGGTTCGATTTATTAGCTGGTCAATTTTAAAGATCTTTAAAAATTGTAACACTTTCCCATCATATTCTTATATTGAAACTCTCCCGTATTGCGATTACATGGTATCCCTCAGAAAATAACATCTATAAAGGCCATTTTGTTTCTCTCTTTAAATACTACCTTTAATTTCCAAAAACACATCTTTCACATGATCCGAACTCATTCTTTGTCACATGTCACTAAATAAGTTTTGTTCTTGTTTTGTTTCTTGAGAACAGGGTAGTTTAGTAACATTATTTGAATATAATCGAGTCAAAATTGTCTTGGTCTTACATTGTTACCATCTCTAATCTTTTTTGCACTCAAATGCAACTGTATAAAACAATACAAAGGGGATAATGCTCCTTTTTCTCAGAAGTAAATGACTTTGGCTGATTGGTTTCAATTCATTCCTTATCCAGTTTATTCGATCTGTTCATGTAATTAATTTTAAAAACATGACAGGGCCTTTTAATAGTCGAATTATTAGTAAAATATATATCTTTTTTACCCTGTAGGGATGTCCTGTATAAGAGCACCCACTACAACTTCCCGATATGATGTTCCTAAAGTTTTGATGAGAACATGACTTTTTTTATTTTGTATAACAATTTTATGTTTACGAAAAACTCCAGCTTCACAACTAACCTCCCTATAACATTTTGGGATAGTACTCAATTTGTTCCCTCTACTGTCAAATTTTAACAATCGACCGTACTTTCAAAATTCCCAATTTAGTCACCGTCCTACTAAAACCAATCCAATTTAGTTTTCTCTGTCCATTCTGTCAACAGAAATTAAGCCACAAGACCAGAAGCTGTAATTTTACTTCTCAACCCCTTATTTTCCCTCCACAACTCACTACTCTCCTTCATCGCTCACTTTCTAACTCATCTGACTTAAATAGCCAGTTCAGTTCTTGTCACTGAAGAGGAAGAAGAGCCTAAAAAATGACCTCGTGGAGAGATCACGAACGTTGTTTGAGAAAATGTTCCATGAGTAACTGTAGTATTTGAGTGGATTGATCCACCCATGTGCCGTCGCTCCACAAAGATCATTCCTGGGTTATTGAGGAAAATAAATGCTCTAGAGGAAACCATAGGAGAACGGAAAGATTGGTGAAGAAAACAGAGTTGGAAACTGAAGCTTCAACAGTTTAAAAAAACGGTGAAGAAAATGCAGATGGAAAATGTGAAGAAGACGGAGATTGACATGAAAAAACAGAGAAAACAGAGGAGGTATGAAGAAAAGAGTGATATTTTTTTTGTATCATTTGTGTAATAATGTTTGTAATTTTGCTTTTGAATGATGATGATTAAATAAAACTTTTATGAAGTTTGAAACGTTGGTTCAAAGAGTGGTCATGTAATGAAATTGGTTCCGAAGCAATGAAATTTTGTGTTTATGATTCTCTGTATTCACACTGTTTTGAGGGTCTTTCTTACTCGAGTACTCTTTTGATGATATAATAGTTGTTTGGGGGTGTAAAGTGCTATATTTCTTGTTTGATTGATTTTGTCAACATAAATTTAGTTAGTAGTTGCAAACTCCTTTAGTTAGGAAGTATCTATAAACTCTCTCTAAGCTCAGTAATATCTATAAACTCTTTCTAAACTCCAGTTACTATATATAAATGTTCACTAAACTCACTTAAATAAACTCTTTGTAACCTCAAGTTAGTAACTTTTCTAAACCCAAGCACTAGCTAGTTATTACACAGAAAAGGACCAACATTCAAAGCACATACTTAAAACAAAATAAACAAACGTGCTGAGCAGCTTGTTGTTACATATAGAAAGCCAAGGACTCATTTGTAAATAGTCAAAACACATACTCAAAACAAACAAATGTGAAAACACAGACGGAGGCTCGTGCTCCTTCGCCACCATTAGAAAAGACATTGCTGTGACTGCGCTTACACCGACATGTGGCACGTGCCTCCGGCCCTTGGTTAAACATGCTCAAACACACCTTCCGACTGAATTGAAATTTTACCCATACATCAAAACACAAACCGCTCTCTCATTACCATAACATATATGGTGAAAGTTGAAAATATTCTCTTTACAATAAACAGAACTAGGATTTGCTAAAAAAACATTGTTGTACTGAAGAAAAACAAAATCGAAAGGCAAAATGGGAATTGATAACATGAAACATAAAAAGAAAATGGAAAATTTATAAGACGTACACGTGAAATCATGAAAATCGAAAAACAAAACTACTGAACCATCGAATTTTGATCGAGGAAACGAGTTTACCGATAATCATATGAAACGTACAAAGAAAATGAAAAAAATTATAAGATGTACACCAGAAATAATAAAAATCGAAAAACGAAACTACTGAACCATCGAGGAAACGAGTTTATCGATAATCGTATGAAACGTAAAAAGAAAATGAAAAACTTATATGTGAAATAATGAAAATCGAAAAACAAAACTCCTGAACCATCGAATTTTGATCGAGGAAACGAGTTTATCGATAATCGTATTGTAAAAAGAAAATGAAAAAATTATACGATGCATACATGAAATAATGAAAATCGAAAAAAAAAGCCTACTGAACCATCAAATTTTGATCGAGGAAACGAGGTTATCGATAATCGTATGAAACGTAAAAAGAAAATGAAAAAATTATAAGATGTATACGTGAAATAATGAAAATCGAAAAACAAAACTAACATACCATCAAATTTTGATCGAGGAAACGAGTTTATCGATAATCGTATGAAACGTAAAAAGAAAATGAAAAAGTTATAAGATGTATACGTGAAATAATGAAAATCGAAAAACAAAACTAATAGACCATCAAATTTTGATCGAGGAAACGAGGTTATCGATAATCGTATGAAACGTAAAATGAAAATGAAAAAGTTATAAGATGTATACGTGACATAATGAAAATCGAAAAACAAAACTAATAGACCATCAAATTTTGATCGAGGAAACGAGTTTGTCGATAATCGCATGAAACCTTAAAAGAAAATGAAAAAGTTATAAGATGTATACGTGAAATAATGAAAATCGAAAAACAAAACTAATAGACCATCAAATTTTGATCGAGGAAACGAGGTTATCGATAATCATATGAAACGTAAAATGAAAATGAAAAAGTTATAAGATGTATACGTGAAATAATGAAAATTGAAAAACAAAACTAATAGACCATCAAATTTTAATCGAGTAAACGAGTTTATCGATAATCGTATGAAACGTAAAATGAAAATGAAAAAGTTATAAGATGTATACGTGAAATAATGAAATCAAAAAACAAAACTAGGAGGAAACGAGGTTATGGATAACCCGAGGAATACAAATGTAGTAGTATTGTATACAAACTAATGGCATCAAAATGTGATTCACCTAAGATTCTTAGTTTTTTGCCAAAATGGTGTGGTTGGTGCGGAAAATCACAGAATGTGCTACCTTTCTTTAAATTTTTCAATATGGTCTACCTCTTTATCTTCGTTAATTGAATTGACGAACTTTTAAAAAATTAAATACAACTTCGTCAATTGAATTGACGAAGTTGGTAAAATAAACATTTAAATACTACTTCGTTAATTCAATTGACGAAGTTGGTAAAAATTATTTATTCTGAAAAACGACCGATCGAAATGGTCAAAACGACCGATCGTTTTTGGTCCAAATTGTTCCAGTGAGTTCGTCTGAAAAACGATCGATCGAAATGGCCAAAACTACCGATCATTTTTTATCCAAATTGTTCCAGTGAGTTCATGATAAAAACGACCGATCGTTTTTCAGAAAACGACCGATCGTATTTAAATAATTTTTACTAAATTCGTCAATTGAATTAAGAAAGTAGTATTTAAATATTTTTTTTACCAACTTCGTCAATTCAATTGACGAAGTTGTATTTAATTTTTTAAAAGTTCGTCAATTTAATTAACGAAGATAAAGAGATAGACCATATTGAAAATTTTAAAGAAAGATAGCCCATTTTAGAATTTTTCAGCACCAAGCAAACCATTTTGGTAAAAAAAACTCTAAGATTCTACTAGAAAGTAGTAGAGGGAGACAAAAACAATGGGGTGCAAAAAACAATCCAACGGTGGATATTAAATATTAATTACAACAAATAATAACAACCGTTGATTAAACCATTTTTATCCACCTATAATAAGGAAGTAGTAGTAAGTAACCTAATATCTCTTTTTATCTCTCTCTCTCTCACTAACTTATCCTACAGAGACTCTAAAAGAGATAAATAAACCCTTAATTCTCAACACCATCTTCAATTTTTATCTGGCAAGTTTTATTTACTCTTTTTAAGATCCACTATATTCATACTTTGTTTTCTTCATATTGGTTTTGGCATTTTGATTTATTTGGATAATTAATTGGATGGTTATTTTTGGATGATTATTTGGCAAGTTATATAATACTCTTTTAAGCTCCACAATTATTTTTTAATATATGCTTGAGTTTCATAGTTTGTTTTCTTTTTCTTGGTTTTAGCATTTTGACTTATTTGGATTATGAATTGAATGATTATTGTTGGAGTGTTTTTTTATTGATAATTTTGTGTATTGGGTATGGATGAAAGTGCTCTTTTAAGCTCCACAATATCCTTTAATATATATTAAAATATCATACTTTTTTTCCTTCTTGGTTTTGTCATTTTGACTTATTTGGATTATCAATTGAGTGAGTGTTTTTTTATGGGTAATTTTTGGGTATTGGGTATGGATGAAAGTGTTGCTTTGTGTAAATTTGTGGCAAATTTGATAATAATAATAAACTATGGTTAGAAAGGGATAACCTTTTAAGCCCCATTATCATTTTAATATGCTTAAAATCCATACATTTTTTTCTTTCTTGGTTTTGGCATTGACGTATTTGGGTTATGTTGAATGAATATTGTTATTGGTGTTTACTGTTTTTTTATGGGTAATTTTGTGTAATGGGTATGGATGAAAAGGTTCTTGTAATTTTGTAGTCAAATATGATAATGCTAATAAACTATGGTTAGAAATGGATAATCTTTGAAGCTGCACAGTATCTTATTAATATATACTTAAATTCCATAGTTTTCTCTCTTTCTTGGTTATGACATTTTGATTTATTTGGGTTATCAGTTGAATGAATATTGTTGTTGGTGTTTACCATTTTTTATGGGTAGTTTTGTGTACTGGGTATGGATGAAGGTGCTCTTTAATAATAAACTATGGTTAGGAATGGATAATCATTTAAGCTCCACAAGTATCTTTTTAATCACTTGCAAATCATCTTAAATTTTATCTGGCAAGTTATTATATCCTATAAGCTCCACTGTATTTTTTTTTAATATACACTTAATTCCATACTTTTTTTCCCTCTTGGTTTTGGCATTTTGACTTATTTGGATTATCAATTGAATGATTATTTTTGGAGTATTTTTTTATGGTTAATTTTGTGTATTGGGTATGGATGAAAGTGCTGCTCTTGTAAATTTGTGGCCAAAATTGATAACAGTAAGCTAAGGTTAGAAATGGATAATCTTTTGTTAATATGTTAATTAAGAGTAATTTTGTGCATTGGGTAAGTGTTGTTTTTGTAAATTTTTGGTCAAAATTGATAATAATAAACTATGGCTAGAAATGGATAATCTTTTATTAATATGGTTGATTAGTAGGTTAACCTAAAGATGCAAGCTTTATTGGATTTATGGTACTTACATTTCTGCAAAACACAATTTTGAAGTACTTTTTTGCATTTTCTAATCACTAATTTGTTCTTTCATATCAATTGAATGATTATTATTATTGGTGTTTATTAGTATTATTTTATGGGTGGATTTTGTGTATTGGGTATGGATGAAAGTGCTACTCTTGTAATTTTGTGGTCAAATTTGATAATAATAAATTATGGTTAGAAATGGATTATCTTTCGTTGCTACGTGAATATGTTAATATGGTTGATTAGTAGTCTTAACTTAAAGATGCAAGCTTATTTTGGATTCGTGGCACTTACATCACTGGAAAATACACTTTTGAAGTACATTTTCATTTTCTGGTCACTAATTTAGTCTATAGCCCATTTTTTTTTTACATCATTTGAATGATTATTGTTGGTGGTGTTTACTGTTTTTACGGGTAAATTTGTGTACTAGGTATGAAAATAGCTGGTGGTCTTTGCAATTTGTGGTCATGACTGTTGACTGTTAAAGATAAACTGCCAAAAATTGTCAATCTTTTGTTACTATGATAATATGGTTAATTCTAAGCAAATTAACATAAATATGGAAGCTTTATTAGATTAAAGGTAATTATATAGGTTAAGCTTTATTGGATTAAAGGTAATTATATAGGTTAAGCTTTATTAGATTAAAGGTAATATATAGGTTGTGTGTAAGTGTATAACACAAAATGCAAGCTTTATTGGCTATGTTTGATATCGTTGAGGTACAGAATCAATTTTTTGGTACAAAAACACACTATTCACCTACACACTACTGTCAACTAATGTTCTAACGTTCGCCTCCACTAATATTCCTTTTTAACTTGGTTACTGGCTAACGAAGCTAATGCGCTTGTAACTTTGTGGTGAAGGGTGTTGCTAAATTACAGTCGGAAATGATTAGTTTCTTAATAATTCTACTTAAAGATACAAGCTTTATTGGATTATTGTTAATTATATAAGTTGAAGATACGAAATCCTAAAGTAATTTTTGTATATTTTGAATATAAAAGTTTTTTTTTAAGAAACCTGTAAAAATATTACTTACCGATATTCTTTGGAAGTACAAAATAAAACTTTTGGTACAAAACATACTTTTCACTTATATACTATTGTCAACTAATATTTAGTTACCACCAGTACATATATTGTGACCTTCATTTTAATACTTACAATTATAACATTTTCTACCAAAAGAATATACCTTTTCTAGGTTGCTCTATGATCCAGACAAAGAAATTCCTCTTGAAGCGGTTTATTAATTTTTAGAGACATGTAAATAATTAGTGTATTAGTATACTCTGCATTCAACATCTGGGAAAATGCCGTTTTTCTACTACACTTAGAAATTGTTCTCGTGATGAAGTTATTAGTATCATTAGAGCTAAAGTTTATTTGGAGTTTATATCAGTAATTTCACAGTTAGCTCACCGCCATCAATATATGTGTAGGTTTTTGTCGTAAAATAATGACCTAAGGGGATTGCAATATGTCGTTCGTAATTAAAGTTTGCTCTTTTGCAGAAATGGCGTCAGTAGGCTCACTATCATCTCTTGCTTCCATTTCAATTAGCCCATTTAGCACGAGGCAAAATGTTTCCGTACGTAAAGTTTCTGTGCGTAATCCTAAAGTATTTGCCATGGCCAAGGAGTTGTATTTTAACAAGGATGGTTCAGCTATCAAGAAGCTACAAGTAAGTCCCTCGAGATTTACCATCTATCTTTTTTAGCTGAGTTTTCAATTTTGAATGTGTTTAATGTGGCTGATGTTATTTTGCTTGTTCTTTTTCTTTCAGGCGGGTGTAAACAAGCTTGCGGATCTTGTTGGAGTTACTCTTGGTCCAAAAGGGAGAAATGTGGTTCTCGAGAGTAAATATGGTTCCCCCAAGATTGTTAATGATGGTGTGACTGTGGCCAAGGAGGTATATATTATTTAGTAATTAGATTAGTTGGTTTTTACTCCTACTAGCCTTTTGTTTTGTTTTTGTTTACATATACAGCTTGCACTCTTAATTTGCTAAACATAATTATCAAATTTAGAAATAGTAAAACAGATTTGTGATATTTAAGATGCTTTAAAAGTCTTCAGTAACTGAATATGTACAAACAACTTTATCTCTGCAGTTGTTTCCATCTCTGAAACAGACTTGTTTAAGACATGTTTTTTAGTTTATTTGATATTTTGATAACGATATTTGTAAAATTTGAATATTGTTTTATTTCTTCTCAAGCTCATATCGTAATTTGGTTTGTTCCTGCTTAACTTTCAAAGTTATGTTTGTTATCTTGTAGGTGGAGTTAGAAGATCCAGTAGAGAATATTGGGGCTAAATTAGTTAGACAAGCGGCTGCTAAGACCAATGATTTAGCCGGAGATGGGACAACCACATCTGTTGTTCTTGCACAAGGTCTTATCGCTGAAGGTGTCAAGGTTGGTTTAAAATGATCCAATTGACGTCCCTATAATTGTAAAATAATTTTAAAGACCCAGTTACTAGATGTTATAAAACGAGAAAAATATATTGTACATGTCAGTGTGGCTAATTGTATGTAATTGTTCAGGTGGTTGCTGCTGGTGCAAACCCTGTGCTCATTACAAGAGGCATTGAAAAGACAGCAAAGGCTTTGGTTGCAGAACTTAAGTTGATGTCAAAGGAGGTAAGAAATGTTTTTGGACTTGCGTTTTATTTGAGATATAAGGATCAGAGCTACTAGAGGGTTTGCAGATATTCTTCTTGCATTAGTCAGATAAATATTGTTTACCATATGTCTATGCTGAATTGAGTTGCCAGAAGCTTGATAATTAAGTCAATTGTTTTATTTTATACATTAATTTATTCAAGATTCAAAAACTCCAGCAACACTATTGGATTTGTTTACTCCATTGTTGCACGATCTATTATTGGTATTTAAATTTTCATGAGTTTTGGCAAGTAGATTCTTATAAAATTGCAAGTTCTGCATATCTTTGGACAAGCTCACTTGGAATGATTATTTTGTTGATTTTTATTTGCTTAAACTGCATTTTGGTTATCACTATGGGTTTCTGATTACAGGTAGAAGATAGCGAACTAGCTGATGTGGCGGCAGTTAGTGCTGGAAACAACTACGAGGTAGGAAACATGATAGCTGAAGCCATGGCTAAAGTAGGCCGTAAAGGTGTAGTGACCCTTGAAGAGGGAAAAAGTGCCGAAAATAGTCTTTATGTTGTTGAAGGGATGCAATTTGATCGTGGTTATATCTCACCTTACTTTGTAACCGACAGCGAGAAAATGTCTGTCGAATTTGACAACTGTAAGGTATGAATTTGCACAAAACAGTACTTGTTTTTTTGTTTTAGGTTAGAAAGTTTATTTTTTGAAATCGGGTAAAACCATAGAAGCGCGTTTGGTAAATAAAAGAGAATTTTTTTTTCCTTCATTGGGGTGATGGAAAAATAGTTTAGAATAGTGTAAATGTGGTAAAAAGTATATTTCATTCTTACAAGGGAAAAGAAGTATTTTATAAGAAGCTCGTTTTGTAAAATTAGAAAGTATGTTTTTTTTATAAAAAATTTGGAGTGGTGAAAAGTGATAGTAACTTGATTCTGGTGAAAGAGGTACTATTTTCGTTCTTTCCTTTCTTACAAGTATATAAACAATTTTTTTTGGTGTTGCCAAAACATTTTATACTTTTGTACCTTAAGTATATAAGCACAAGAGTACACTCCTAGCAGTCAAAGCCGTTGTATTTTATTCACTGATTGTTTTTGGCTGTCCGTGCAGTTGCTTTTGGTTGATAAGAAGATAACAAATGCAAGGGATCTGATCAACGTTCTCGAAGACGCTATCAGAGGTGGATACCCCATTGTTATAGTTGCAGAAGATATCGAACAAGAAGCTCTTGCAACTCTTGTTGTGAACAAGCTTAGAGGGGCGCTAAAGATTGCAGCCCTCAAGGCCCCAGGCTTTGGAGAGAGAAAGAGCCAGTACCTTGATGACATCGCTATTTTGACTGGAGGTTGGTTCATCTCTCTTCTGATGTATTATTCCAACTTTGTAGTAATGCTAGCAGCCAGATTTGGTTATGATTTACATGTTACACAACCTGTCAACCTTAACTGTGGCAATTAAGGCCTCGTGTGGTTAAATCTTATCAGTAGTTATACTATTTGGGTGAAAGTTAAAAATTATACTTCTATACTTAAATGGGTGTTTGGTATAATAAAAAGTATATCGTATTGGATTAGTGATAACCAATTGATAGCATGTAAGTTAATTAAAAACATCCATCTCTTTAAAAAATAAAATATGAAAACTGTTTTATTTTGGAAATAATATTAAATTCTATAGTTTTATTGGTGCAAATTTACAACATAAAAGCCAACCAAACAAGCCCTCACATCCTTGAATCCTTATAGGAAATTCCTTCTTTCTTCCCAATTACAAGATCTCAAACTTTTTATTTATTTGCAGGGACTGTGATTAGAGAAGAGGTGGGGCTTACCTTGGACAAAGCAGACAAAGATGTCTTGGGTCATGCTGCTAAGGTTGTCCTTACAAAGGATACAACGACAGTTGTCGGTGATGGAAGCACACAAGATGCTGTTGAAAAGCGTGTTGCCCAGATCAGAAATCTGATCGAGGCATGTTTTCTCTGTGTGTGTGTGTGTGATGTCTATTTGGGTGACTCAGTATTGACATATCAGTACTGATCAATGATTATTTTAAACAGGCTGCAGAACAAGATTATGAGAAAGAAAAACTTAATGAAAGAATTGCAAAACTATCCGGAGGGGTTGCTGTCATTCAGGTAATATTTGGTTACATTATAGAGTTACTATCTCTTCTTTTGTTTTAAGTGAAAATGCAGGCTGATTATTTTAATTATTGAAGGTTGGAGCACAAACTGAGACTGAGCTGAAAGAGAAGAAATTGAGAGTAGAAGATGCTCTAAATGCTACGAAGGTAAGATATTGAGTTAAACATGAATTATTAGTCAAATTTCCTAGTATTTTTACTTGCAAATGTAATATATTTTTTCAGGCAGCTGTTGAGGAAGGTATTGTTGTCGGTGGTGGATGCACCCTGTTAAGACTTGCTTCAAAAGTTGACGCAATCAAGGCCACTCTTGCTAATGATGAGGAAAAGGTAATGTTTATTTAATTAGATCTAATACTTGTTTCCTATCAGTTGCTTAAAAACAATATCAGATGCAATAGAGGCCTATGTATTAATTTATAAACTGGTTTGCAGGTGGGAGCAGATATAGTAAAGAGAGCATTGAGCTACCCGCTGAAGTTGATCGCCAAGAATGCTGGTGTTAACGGAAGTGTTGTCAGTGAGAAGGTAATTTAGCGTTATAAAAATTGACTTTACTAAAAAGTGGAATTTGTTTCTTGTTTGAGGATTTGATGTTTGAAGTTTTTTTGTCTTTCTGCAGGTGCTTTCGAGTGACGACCCCAAATACGGATATAATGCTGCCACTGGAAAGTATGAGGATTTAATGGCTGCTGGAATTATTGACCCAACTAAGGTGCGTATTCGAAAACATTTACGTCAATTCCCTTTTTTTTTTGTCTCATGCCCTGGAACTTGCAGTAAGCTAATGTCTGATATGAATGAAATCAAAGTATCCATTAAAATATAAACATGGTGTTGTATTTTAGGTTGTGAGATGCTGTTTGGAGCATGCGGCTTCAGTGGCAAAAACATTCTTGATGTCTGATTGCGTCGTTGTTGAAATCAAAGAGCCAGAATCTGCGGCTCCTGTTGGGAACCCCATGGACAACTCAGGTAATATATAATCAGCTCAAACGCTGGTCTCGTTTGGTTGTATCTTTTCCGTACAAAATATACCTTTTAGTGGAGGTGACAAACATACTTTTAGATATTTCTATGTTTGGTTGGTAAAAAAAAAATACTTTTTTTTCCAGTGGAAAATCGATAGTAGTTTTAATTTTCAACTCATGAAAATTGAAAAGTATAATTTTATGAAAATACCAAGATAGTTACCTTTACTTTTTTTTCTCTCTCCAAAGATTAAATAAAGTATTCATTTTCTTAGTATGCCAACCAGACACTATATTTGGCAGTAAAATGTACACAGTAGTATACTTAACAAGGGCAGTGTGGCTGTTTTTCCTTTGCTTATAACCTTTTAAGTAGAGAAGCTGCTTTTTTTATAAATCTAGAAATCCTGGTTGCTTATAAAATATGCTAGTATAAGACAAGTAAACACCATATATTTGTACCACCTGATTTCCTGATAAATAAGTACTCTATTAAATCCTTTCATCTTATGTGTATTTATGGAGCTGAAAAAGCAAACAGCACTGCTTATGGGACATGGAACTACCTGAATTGCTGTTTTGTTATATTAATGTTTCGAGACATAAATGTTTACTCCGATATGTTTGCCTTTTGCAGGATATGGTTACTAGATGATTTAGAAGTTGGAGGAAGTGAAGGTCATGCTGATGTCCGGACTGCTGTTAATGGTGTGCCAAAATAAGGCAAAGGCTGACGGAAGCAGTCCCTAAGTTTTGTAATATTGTTTTTTTCTCTTTGGAGTTTTTAGTAATATGGTTAAGTTTTATGATAATGCTATTTAGTTGGACGGATGCGTTGTAATTGCCATATTATAAAATTTTAGAAAATTGAGCTTACAAATACAGTGATTATGATGTTGTACTGTATTGTTTTACCTTTGAATGTTCTGTGACACGAATATACGATGGAGGTATGTTCATAAGATTGCCTCTCTTTGGTGCAAGGGTTGCTCCAGGCCCATTTTCCTTTATAAAAACCTCGCTTGGCTTGTGTAAACGAGCTTTAAACCCTTGAGCCAAACAAAGTGTATGTGCTGAGCAGAGTTGCCTGTTTGTAAACCATTAAATCCTGAAAAGTCATGTTATCAATGGTCCGTTAAAGTCCAATAGGAGCCATGCTCCTACTTGTACTTGGATAAGTTTCATTTTGTATAGTGATGCCGATGTGACAATAAAAGAGGCTCTTTATAGTCCTCTGATACTATAACTAGCTTGTTTTAGTTCCGGGATCAGACATTGCGGGATCTTCTTCTCTAATATGAATATTTGTCGGATTGACTGGTTTGCCCCTCTGTTTTCATGGCAACGTCTAAGTGCTCTTCCAGTCGGTCAATAAATGTCAAACTCCATTATACATATATTAGGCAAGAGCTAAAGGCAGTAATCTCTGCGGAGAATAGGATAAGCTTTGATGAATAAAATACTCCCTCCGTCCCTTAATAGTTAATCACTATTTTATTTTGAGGATGTCTCTAAATAATTGATTATTTTTTCTCTTTTAGAAAAAAAAATATATTTTAAATTATCATTCTACCTCCTTCACATATCATACATAAAAAGTTATGATGTGGTATTTTTTGTATTTTTATAGATATAATTGCAACTTATTTAACGCTTTATTAAATTTAAGATACTTCTAAACTTATATATTAACAAGAGACGAAGAAGTAACTATGAGTAGATTTTCTGATAGGCAAAATAAAACTTAGCTTTTCAGTTCACAGTAGAATGAAACTGTAGAAAATATTCTGTTTTTTTAAAATGCATCTTTCTTTTTGATCACGTGGCATATGCTCTTAGACCACAGTCTCACCCACCAGGAAAATGCCACGTGGGCTACCCCATAAGTTGAAATTACTCAACAGCATATAAGAGCCACTGGTGTACTTAGCTTGTCATCTTTTTGCTTACCAAATCTCTTCCCTCCATTCCCTAAAACATAACTCTTTAAGCAAACAAAACTCATTTCACTAAAAGAGTATAAAGAGAGTCATCATATCAACATACAAAGTAATAATGTCTATAGCTTCTACTAACTACACTTCTTTATGTTCTTCCTCACCACTAGCTAGAACAACTAAACCAAATCTATCTCCATATTTACTACAAATTTCAAAGTTCCCTGTTGTTTTCGATATTGGCACTAACACAAACTTGTCGAAACGCTCAATTTTGGTAGTTAGAGCATCGGAGACTGAGGCCAAGGCAGCTACACCGGAGAGTGAAGGTGAGAACAAAGAAGAAAACGACGAATATGAGGTGGAAATTATTCAGCCTTACGGGTTGAAGTTCCGAAAGGGGAGAGATGGTGGAACTTATATCGACGCAATCGCTCCAGGTGGATTTGCTGACCAGACTAAGAAGTTCGCTGTTGGGGATAGAGTTATTGCCACTAGGTTCTTCCTTTAATTTTCATCACTATTTATTTTTAGTTTTGAGCTTGTTTGGTTCTGGCCTGAAAAAGTTTGCGTTTTATGCTTGATGAACACGTTGTGTTCCTAAGTGCTAAATAGGAGTGCTTGTTTTCCTACAAGTTCCGGTTTAATGTCCATATTTTAGAAAGCTTCAGCTGTTTTCTATGAGTAATCTAGAAATTTCCATTCCGGGAGTTTGCAATAGTACCAAATTATAGCTCACCTTTGTTTATAAAGGTTTATATGCATCAAGGATCTTCTGTCCTGGCTCTTGTTTGCGTTTGGTCATTCTTGTTTTGATTGGATTCTTTTGTTAATCTAATCGGGTTTTTCAGGATTGGTATTCGATGCACTGTTGAATTAAACTTGTATGTTACATTGTTATGTGCATGTAATCATAGGCAAATGATTAGCCAATTTGAAACCGTAAAGCTACATATCCTAATGCTTATCTTTCTAACATAATTAATTGTTTCAAAACATGACGATCACACATCGTTACCTCCATCAGTCGATTATAGATATGTAGAGGAGATATGGCATATCTTTTCTAACATGAGCATATGTTTCTATACAGTGCAGTGTTTGGAGAGGAAATATGGCCTGCAGCAGAATATGGGAGAACCATGTACACCATTCGCCAGCGAATTGGTCCTTTACTCATGAAAATGCAAAAGAAATATGGTTTGTACCCTTTACCTCTCGTATTTCTTAATCATGGATTGTTTAGTTGCTATTTCGAAACAAATAAGCTGGGTTTTGGAGGTGGATAGGAAAACTGCGTTCGCCCAGCCAAAAGTTTCTACCTTTCTTAGACCGAAAAATCAGAAGAAGAAAAAAGAGATTTTTTTACTGACCAACAAAATAGAGTCCAACATTTAAGAGAAAGAAAGCTACAAGTGAACATGGCCTTTCCAGCCAAGTATTTTATTTTCTCTTTTATTTATTTAAAAGACGGAATTTTATACCAACACTCTTAAACTTACCAAACGAACAATGAGCTATATTTTTCTCTCTCGTATTCTCTCCTTCAATTTTTTGTTTCGTGCAAAGTACGTCTATGCATTGCTTGTATAGTTGTATTAAGAAAATGATAGACTAGTTTATCTCATAACTCACCCAGAGATCGATACTGAATGTGCCTTGAAAACAATCTTAGCTTTAAAAGGACACAGAGTAGTGCTAAATGCTAAACTTTGCGAGGATATAAAAGAAAAAGAAATATCATTTAACAGTGTAACTGATATTTTCCCCATGGTTTGCAGGGGTTATAGACGAGGCTGGTGAAGTAACGGACAAGGAGATAATAAGAGCTGAGAGGAACTCAGGGGTAGTTAGCAACCGGGTGAGAGAAATCCAAGTAAGTTGCATGTAAAAAACTGATTATGACACCACTATTTGATTCTGCAAGTACTATGAGTCCTGATTTTGTTACTTGTAACAGATGCAAAATTATATGAAAAAGAAAGAGCAAAAAGAACAGAGAGAAAAGGACCTCCGTGAAGGACTGCGGCTTTACAAGTAAGCCTCTAATTGATCTATTTAAATTAATTTTATTGTTTCTGTATGCGCATTGTGCCTGTTTTGTATTGGTTTTCTTTTTTAGTGTATTTGTTATTTTCTTCTCAATTTAGTGTCTTCAGTTTGGACCTCTTTTAAAAATAAAATGCTTATTAATTTTCGCAGTTCTGTGTGGACATGTACCATGTCCGATCTATCTTACTTGCAGCTTGTTTGGCTGTAGGTTTCAGGCAAATAAGTTGACTTATTTGAGGTTGTGAAGACGCTGGGTTCATTTTGCTTAATTCACCAGCTTTTTGAGGCCAGGCTAACAAAGCTGAACTTTTGTGCTGGTCAACCAAAAGTATTTCAGCTTATAACTAAAAATTAAAAGATACAAGAAAATGGAAAACATAAGATGCAAACAAGGGCAACAAAGTATCCAAATTTCTTTCTAAAATGTTTGCTACTTGAAGATTAACGTCTTACAGGCAGTCACCCAGTCTTTGGAAGTCATTTACAACATCCAAATATTTCTATTATATTAATTCCTTGACTTGTTTCTTCTTACATTGCTAATTTATGAAGGGGTGGGAAATATGAAGAGGCCCGAGAAAAATTTGAGTCAGTATTAGGATCAAAACCGGACTCGTTCGAAGCTTCAGTGGCAAGTTACAACGTTGCATGTTGCTATTCTAAGCTCAATCAGGTAATTAATGGTTATAATAGTAATAGTAACAGTTTCAGCATTAATCGGACTACACTTGGTCACAATGAAACAGACACAGCCAGTTTCAGCATTTTCCCTTTTTCCTTAACTGAGAAGGTTCTAATAAAGTAACAAGTAAATAAAATAACACTTTTGGGGTTCGTTATTTTTATTTTAGAGACAATTTAATTGCAGATTCAAGCTGGACTTTCTGCACTTGAAGATGCCTTAAAAGAAGGATTCGAAGATTTCAAGGTAATGAGTTGATACTTCAAATATCGCGCATTCTGATTATTATGGTGTATCATAATTTGATAGTCCTTAATTTTCTGGCTAATTTGCGAACAGCGGGTACGAACTGATCCTGATCTAGCTAACGTCAGAACCTCGGAAGAGTTCGAGCCTCTTCTGAAAAGATTCGACGAATCTTTCATAAATGAGAATGCCGTAAACGCCATAAAATCTCTGTTTGGATTTGGCAAAAAATAGAGATTAACAGCCGAATTCTACCTCGAAAAACCCATGCATTGAGCTTGAAATTACAGCGGCATTCCAATCAGTATCAAGTATCAACAATGATGCTTCCTGAAGATTGTTTTTTCCTACTTTTCTTATGTTTATACTTTTTTTTTCTGTATAAAATTTGAAAGGTGTTCAAATTATTCTTTAATATTGGCAGTTTCCTTCTGTAATAGTTTCCGTGTGGTATACTCTGAACTAACTGGATCATAAAAATTGAATTTCTTCCTCGGAAAGAATCCTCAGCTATTGTTTCCTCGTAATTGCTTTCTATAAACTGAAAAATAAAATTGATCGTAAAAATAAAAGCAATTCTTTACCTTGATTTTTGGACAATGATATGATTTTTACCATATTGTACTCGATACGATCAGGCTATGGGGCTAAGCTAACAACAAGCTAACAACAACGAAATCTGTTTAACATTACTATGTTTTGAATAAAACAGATGAAATTGTCAAGACTCACGACTACGAGTAAATTGAAATATTCATGCACATTTTGCATTCCAATCCACATCGTCGAAAATATTGTAGCATAGGCGCCATGAAAATTATATAACTTCATATTAGATTTGTATCTCTAGGGCAACGACTGCCTCTCTATTATATACGATACATCAAAAATCTTACAGTTTAATGTCATCGACTTTCTATAAAAGATCATTCAATGAAAATAAAAATACTTGTCGATTAAAAAAAGCAGAATAGGAACCACCAAAGCCATCTACTAAAAGATAGTTCGCAACTCTTACAAAAGGATCCTCGTTATGAGCTATACAAATTGAACCGTTGTGAAAATTCACCTTGAGCTGCGGAAATAAATATCTTTGAACTTTGAAGCATTGATTTCTTGAGGATATGCATTGTCGTAATTGTAGATAAAAAGTTATGATCTTCTGTTGTTCCTGTCATTGCTGTGTC
This sequence comes from Primula veris, assembly GCA_963682055.1. NCBI lineage: Eukaryota > Viridiplantae > Streptophyta > Magnoliopsida > Ericales > Primulaceae > Primula > Primula veris. Next base: position 19,569,899 of record OY821748.1, on the reverse strand, counting down.
CGCTAACATTTCGACAAATTTAAGGTCAAAGAATTAAGCAAGAGCATGTTCTGTTCTCCAGCTCATCGGCGTCTCCTGTTTCACTGCTCAGACCAAGTCAAATAATTACTATTTGCATTTAGGGTTCCAGCTGAGGTAAAAATAGTATTTTAAAAAAAAAATAGATGCATTACGAAGCAAAAGTATAAGAAAACGGTTAAAAGCTCTAGTACAAAAGACGGACTTACAGTATCTAAAACAACACACATGTTCACCATTCTTTTCCATTTATCAAATTTTCTAAACCAACACACAAATAGGCAATTGAAACATACCCCAGTTTAGGATAAAGTATTAATCTTAAATACGTTTGAAGCATATTTTGTTATTTACGATTGAAGATAATGGTTTATGATAGTCCTAAATCAATCTCACTATAAGAAGTAGAAAACTAGAAAAAGAACAAATCGAATACAAGTACTTTTTTATTACTGTACTAATTTCACATAAGATTAAAGGGAAAAAAACGCATAATTTTCTTCGATAGATGAACAAAAGCATGCAAATAGAAGAGACAAACAAAGACTAATTTCACGGTATTCTTGTTTTCTATATAAAGGGGACAATTAACCAACTCGACACGGCAAACGGCATGCTTAAGTCCATATTAATATCCACATAATACCCACTAAGACATAAATTATACTAAGCAGAGGAACATATTATAACTTATAAGCCAAAGACTAAATCAATTACTAATCAACGTGGAAAAAATGACAGCCACAACATATTAAAATTGTACTTAATAGTTCATCGTAAATGACAGTAAGTTAAGCTGGTTATCTTAGGGGCATAGCTTTGCTGGACCCTGAACAGTAGACTAGCTTACCCACAATTCCACTAATAAATAATTATAGGCAGACAAGAAAATTGGTGACAAAATCCTCCTGGATCATGCTTTTTAACAGAATCAATCTCTACCCATAAAAGAAATATCTGATGCCTTTTTGAGAAAGGGATTCGATGCTATAATCAAATCCAATTGTATTAAAAAATGTTGTTTCCGCTTCTTCTGTTCATCAACGAAGGGTGACTGACCTTAATAATGTGAGTTTTCTTATACAAACAAACATAAACGTGTATAACTGTCTGGTTTTAAGACTTTGATCCTATCAACCGATCTCATTTGAGAAAAGATATTACCTCACACCATTTGATACATTGTCTAAAGCATATTATTCGACCCAGCTACTCACGTGATGCTAAGTTCATACTTTATGTACAGCTTAAAGAACTTGAAATGGGTATAGTTATGATAAGATACTACATAGAACGAGCTATCAAAATCAAATATAAGAGTAAAGGAATAGTAAAACTTTGAAGCTAACCTTTATATTCGGTCCGAATTACGGATTGACCCTCATTAGATCCAAGTTACTAATTGATAAACATTTTTTCTTAATGACCGTTAATTGACCAAAATCAAACACTAGGAAACAGGAAAAGCAGTCAAATAAGCAAATGGAGAAATGCACTACATAGATATATTTGATAATTCATTATCGCCTTAAGTCTCCCTACAAACATTCAGTCTTTGTTTTCAACACCTACATCTGCTATTTTATATGATTGTTAAACTGTCCATATGCAACTCAATAAAGACAATAAAGATTACTATCCAGTTAACAAACCTAGTTCAAACAAAAATAGTTCCATTAACCAAGGTCATTATTAATGTGAAGTTGGTAAAGAGATGGTCATCACATTATGCATTATCCCATTCATCTTCCACTAATGCCTCATTATGGAAAGAAGATAACTCCATATAGCCTAAACACTAGACCGATATACGAATAATATTTGGACACTTAACAAACAATAACAATTATCAACACAAAGATAGCAAAACATTGGAGGGAGGCTCACCTAGACTGAAATTCCAGAAATTGCAAGTCAAGGTAGACAATTTAAGATAAAAAAACATGTAATCACAATTCACAACATTATGTACCCAAAAGAGTAAAAATAACAAATGTTTTGGAAAGATGAATGTTACCTAGACTCGACTTCTTTAATCCATTGTACCTTTTTCTTTATCTTTAACACCACGATCACCATCCCCACTTTTTCCACACACTTGTTCTCAATACAACTCTTAATCAGTGATCAAAACAATTATCAACACAAATACATATAAAAACGAATTAAGCGAGGCTCACCAATATTTGAATTCCAAAAATTGCAAGACAAGATAAACAAATAATCGACTCGTAGAGAAAGAACATCCATAAAAAGAACAGGCAATCACAATTAACAACACTATGTAACCAAATAAGTACAAATAACAAATGTTATTGGAAACGAACATTACCTAGACTCGAATTCTCTGATTAGTGATCAAATCAACTATCAACACAAATATATACAAAATAAATCAAGCGAGGCTCACCGATACTCAAATTACAAAAACCGCAAGACGAGATAGACAATTTAACCGACTCATAGAGAAAGAGCATCCAAAAAAACAACAAGCAATCACAATTCACAACACTAAGTAACCAAATAAGTACAAATAACAAACGATTCGGTAAGGAAGGTTACTCAGACTCGAAATTCTTTAATTAGTGATCAAATTAACTATCAACACAAATACATACAAAACGAATCACGCGATGCTCACCAATACTTAGATTCCAGAAACTGCAAGACAAGATAAATAATTTAACCGACTCATAGAGAAAGAGCATCCATAAAAACAACAGTCAATTAAAATTCACAACACTATGTAACCAGATAAGTACAAATAACAAATGTTTTGGAAATGAACATTTACCTAGACTCGAATTCTCTAATTAGTGATCGAATTAATTATCAACACAAATACACACAAAACAACCCAAGCGGGTCTCACCAATACTCAAATTCTAAAAACCGCAAGACAAGATAGACAATTTAACTAACTCATAGATTAAGAGCATCCATAAAAACAACAAGCAATCACAAATCACAACACTAGGTAACCAAACAAGCACAAAAAACAAATGTTTCGGAAACAAACGTTACCTAGACTCGAAATTCTTAAATTAGTGACCAAATCAACTGTCAACCTAAATACATACAAAACGAATCAAACTAGCTCACCAATACTCAAATTCCAAAAACTGCAAGACAAGATAGAAAATTTAACCAACAAAGAGAGAAAGAACATCCATAAAAACAACAGGCCATCACAATTCACAACACTAAGTAACCAAATAAGTACAAGCAACAAACGTTCCGAGAAAAAAATGAACATTACCTAGACTCGAATTCTTTAATCTCAACAAGCTCTTTCCCAAAGCTATCCACCCATTGCACCTTCTTCTTATCCTTAACATCACCACCACACTCACCACTCTCATTACACTCTCTCTTCTTAACACAACTCTTGAGGGCACTACCGCAATCTCCCTCGTCCGAATCAGAACTCGACCCGTCAATCTTTTCAGAACCATCATCAACATCAACAACAGAAACAACTGAAACTGAGCTTGAATTTGGACCAATTTGGTCATTTTCCAGTTTTAGGGGGGCAGAAGTGTACAAGCTAGAAGCTTTAGAAGGTTTGCAAAGAGAGAAGAGAGGAGGACATTGGATCTTACACAACATAACCCTCATCAAAATACTACTTCTTTGCTTCATTAAACTACTAAACTAACTCATTGTTATTCAAAAACAACAAAATATCAACAACAACAAAAAAAACACCTTTTTTTTTTGTTAGTACAGTATAAATATAAAATTCAAGAAAAAACCCAGAATAAGAACAGAACTGAGTAAGCTATTGGGTAATAAAAAATATTTTTTTTTTCCAGATAATTTAAAGTTTTACAGAATCTTTAGTATGGGTATTTTAAAAATAAGAAAAACCCAGAAAAAGAACAGAACTGAGTGAACTATGGGTTATAAAAAATAATAAAAAAAATTTCCAGATAATTTAAAGTTTTAAAGAATCTATGGGTATTTAAAAATAAGAAAAATAATGCAAGCTGGAGTTTCTGTACTTAGTACAAAGAGAGAGAGAGAGAGAGAGAGAGAGAGTTTTCTGAATTTAGAATTAAATTCTTGAAAATGAGAAAGAATTTTTGTTTTGTGTCTTAATTAATTAATGGTGGTAATAAAATAAAGGGTGCTAAATTATTTTAAGGAACCTTTTTCTTTTAGTCATGAGATAAGATATTCTTTTTTTTTCTTTGTAAAGTAGACGACATAGATTTTTAGTAGAATATTAGTGTCAACTTTTATGATTTTTCAAATGGAGGTACTTGCATCCAAACTTTTTTAAGTTATAGTCACTCGATCAATAAAAAAAAACTTAAAAAATGTTTTTAAACTTAAAAAATGTTTTTAAACTTAAAAAATAACTTATAATCTATACAGAAAAGATATTAAAATGTAAAAAATATGTTAAAATTTGTTTTAAAAAAAGATATTATAATCTACATGAGAAATATATCAAATTGTAAAAAAATAACTTAAAAGCTTTTTTTTTTAATATTTGTTTGAATTATTAAATAAAAAAAAATATCAAAAAGTTACGAAAATAATATCTTTTTTTATCACTTGTAATAAGATGACCTACAATTAAAAAACTTATAAGAGTGGTGATATATGAACAAAAATATTATTAAAAGATGACATACCACCAATAAGCTGATTTTTAGTCAAATGAGAGTAAAAATAAACATTTCCAGTTATGTTTGGTAACAAATTTTTTAGTTAGTCCAAAATATGTTTTAATTAATAATCCATTGAAATCAAGATTTTGAAATTTTGGTTTTTTTTTTTTTTTTTTTTTGTCTAAAAATCTGGCTTTTAAAAGCTAAATGATCTGATTGTCCAAATACTCACAGATTTTTAAAATCAAAAATCCAAAAATCAACTAAAAAAATATGTTGTCAAACATATTATATACTTTTAAAGAATTCCAATCTATGGTTACCATCAAAGTTAAAAATAAATACCGTAGAACCTCTATACAGTCATAAGCTCGGTACCAGAAAAAAATATTACTATATAGATGTTATTTTTAAATGCAGGTTCATATATAAAAAATAAAAAATAATTTAAATATATAGTTTGCATAATACACAGATACATATATACATTGTTTAACAAACTAAAAGAAATATACAGGAGACAAGTGCATATATTTAATATACACGTGAACGAGCTATTAGGTACGCACAATAAATGATACGGTAGTGACCCAAAAAATTAAGTTATTGTCGCAGACTATCTTAGATAAATATTTTAAATCGTATTAAATTTTATGTAACAACATATATATAATTTTTCGCTTTATGTTATTTATTACTATATAAATGCACATTTTATTAAGACGGGACCGTAAAAATTTACGGAATATCAAAATTTAAAAGTTATTTTTATTTATAACTGGTTCTGAATTGGTACCAATAATTTTTATTCTTATATAGAGTTTATTCGTATATGGAGTATTCTTAGCATCAGTGAACATTTGTAACTAATTTAATATTTTAACCAAGAGTTTTTAATAATTAATTTTCAAGATAGGTGTTAGTTTTTTTTTGAAATAAAAAGATAGGTGTTAATTGATCATATTTCAAACAAACTAATTAAAAAAGGTGAAATATTTTTTTTTTAATATAAAGGTAGTGTTTTACAATCACTAGCTAACAAAGCAAGGCGATGGATTAGAAGGCAAAGAATCTTTTATAGTAAAAAAGGATTAGTGGCAAAGTTTGGATTAAAAATAAAAACAAAAACAATTAACAAACCGTTAGTGGGAGTATATAATATTACTCTAAATCTATTGAAAGGTACAATTGTACTATTCACCCCAAATGGATATATAAGAACAATATATATTTATTGTCCAACAATATCATGATAATGACGGTGGCTAAATTGGGTGGTTTTATATTTTAATTCTTCAGTTTTTGTTAACTTTTTGAATTACTCTTTCTGTTGGTTCAGTATATAGTAGTATCTTGCTATATTTATGTGTATCATTTTTAATAAAATTACTCCTGAAAATCCTTTAAAAAATGAATTTATATATTGATAAAGTGTTGAAAGTTTCATACTAATTTAAAGGGTAAAGTGGATGGCTACTTGTATTTATTACTAGTTTGTCGGTAATATATTTATTCTTAGAGGGAAAAGCGAGGTTATACGATTGGTTCACAAACCGTTTGCATGTCAAATAGATAGAAAAAATATTAAATTTTGATTAATATTTAAGTTTATGATATGCCCCCATATGGTTATGTATTTTAATTTGGGGTTTTTAGTGTGTTGTACAATTTGTTTTTAATTTAATTACCACTTATTGAAAAACATTCATCCAACCGTTTATTTTCTAATCTAACGATGATTAAGCTGACTGTGCCATAAACAGTCAAATAATCTGACTATTGTAAAGAGACACTCATTCGTACGTAACTACTTATGGGTACGGTATATATAGTTTATCTTAAGAGTATATTTATCTGTGATTATAAAAATATTCATAAGCTTTTGTTACTCGTTGCACTTAATTGGGTTACGTACGTAGTATTTTGCAGTTCTCAAAACAAGCAGAATAAAACAGCTCAAGTAGATTAATAATTTGAAAGAAGAAATATTGAGTCAATAGTATGAGTTTCATATAAGTTACAAATTACAACTCCATGCTTTTATTTTGTGATTTTCCAATTTAGAAGTCTATTTCTATGAATATAAACTTCTCTTAATTAGATAATTTTAAATATTTGTCTCTCTTCTATACATTAAATTTACTAAATTAAATGTGAAAACTAAGTGTAGAATTATCATGATATTCCTTTTATATTTGGAGAGTTACTATGATAAGAGTTATAAATTGAAAAAAAATGAAATAAACCATAATAACACACCATCATAATTTTCCTATAGGTTCATATCCCAAATTATAGGAATTCAAATTCTCTATATTTTACAGTGCACTCACATTCTCTACTGTTCAATTTAACGGATGAAATTTGTGAGTGCTATATGAAATATAGAAAATTTAAATCCAAATTATAGTAATAGAAGATAACATTAGCAACAATACACTAACACATCAATTGATATTATGTTGCAAAAATTTAGCACACATTTAACAACAAAATATTTTTCTTGGGCGCGGTAGATGATGACTATTACTGCTGGTATATAACTATATTTTTATATATCTGTAACTTGATAAGTGGGCTAAGAAAAAATCAAATATTATTGAACAGTTAAATATGCGATTAAAAATGTGTTTGAATTACCAACCCAATGTTACCGTGTGTTATTTTGAAGAATTTACTGAATTCGTCATGAGTTTGTCTAACAATTACAAAAACTAACAAACAATTAATAATCAAAGTTTGAAAACTGCCATTGCCAACAATTATATATGTATGACATATATCTCATATGATCAATAATTGTACTTATACAGAAAAAAACGTTACTCCAATGTTTGTTTGTATGGATAAAAGATTGGACTTTAGTTGACATGTTTGTGTCGAGCAAAAATAATGTCTGACATTATCTGCTGGCACACATGAAGTTGCATGTATCTAATGTTTGTTCATAACCTAAAGTTTACTAAAAAAAAAGGTAAAAGTTCATCTGGAAATAGTGAACTTCAAATTAAGTGAACATTTTACAAAACTCAAACGAACTGGGTACTTGCATGTTAATGAATGATTGATGATCATTTCAAACTTTAAACATTTCTTCATAAGCTAAAGTTTATTTAAAAAAAGGTAAGACTAAATTAAGGGAAGCTAAGTACATACCATCGAGAGGGACGACACACCTCATAATTTCAAAAATTATTTATTTTTATTTTTAACCATATATTTTCACTACAGTACGTTAAAAACGTTGATTTGACACCCCTTGTTTTTTTGTTTCACTTAATCTAATAGTTTATGTAAATTTTGTCACCCAGATTATCCATTCATGGCTTCACCCTATTGCATGTGTCAAATTTTATTTCACAACGCCTTAATCGGAGATGTCATGTTTACATATTTTAGTTTTACTAACATGTATCGGTCATTTAACGACATATTTTAGCATCCTTGATTGATTTTATTTTTTTTTGCAAGTTACTTAAAGTTCCTTATCGTACTTTAAAGCACTCCCCAAAGTAATTATGCTTTTACATGATGACCAAACAAGATTTGTTAATTTAAAAAAAAAAGAAAAAGGATTGGTTTATAAAGGCTAGAATTACACTCATGATCGATGATGTAATTTTCAAAATTTACATTAGATTACAGAATTGGTGGGTCAGACGCATGCCCATAATGTATGCAAATGAGGGGGGAAAGGACCTCCTATTATTGCTTCACTTTCATCGTCATTCATTCCGCAACGGAACCAGAATTACGAAATTCCGTAACGGAACCAGAATTACGAAATGTGAGGCTGATTTTTTATATAAAAAAATTTATATCTTATATGAATTTATTTTACAGAATATGGGGCTGAAATACTAAAATTTAAATATTTTGATCAAAATATATATAAAAAATCTATTTTTTCAAAATGGTACCATAACCCCAACTGTTACCACCTAATTAGTTCCCTCCATTATTACACTACTATTGTAAAAGCATACTTTCCCCCTTTCATTTACCTGCATAGCAACAGTAATGTTGGACAAGGGTATGTTGTGGTCAAGCTCTATGAAATCATTTATTTTTTGTTTATTATTTGTCTTTTAAGTAGAACATTTTATTATCTTTTCTATTTTTAATAGTATTTGATTATGTTGTTACATAAATTGAATAGGACGTGTGTGTTTATATTCTTACAAGTGGTTCATCGTTTATGAGTAGGGTTAGTCACCCAAACATTTCTCCATTTATTAATAATAATTCAAGAGCTTAAGATTTTACATCTCAACAATTTGTGCTTTTAGGGCTTTGGAGAAGAGTTTCGGTCTACAAATGTTTAATGTTATCCGAGGTTTTAGTATTTGCACCGACATATATTGAGCAAATCAGGGTGAAATAATTACGTCAATCAACTTGTTAAATGAACCGAGGAAACAAAAACATATGAGAAAAGTCTATAGTACAAGTATTACAAAAATTCTCAAGCAAGACCGTATTTGTAGTTGCTGTCTAATGATACGTTCACAACTACGACACTCATAGCCACACGGAGCCACACTCTCCAGGTTCGAAGCAAAACTAAATCAAACTCACCAGCCCTTTTAAGGTATACCAACCAGTGAAAAAGGTGTGCAATTATGCTATTTTAGCATTTAAGACGATAGATTCTTTATGTCACTTTTAATCAACTTGCAATTTGATTACCTATTAAATGAGTACGAGCGTAATGTACGATGATGAAGTTCTGCTTACTCGGAGGCTCGGAGCAAGTTCTCAATAAAGAATTAATATCGAGAAACAATAGAAAATTTAAAGAGAAACAGACACATGGATTTCAACTTCCACATGCAAGTAAAAAAAAACTTTTTAAGTTGAAATTTTATCATTATGAAATATGAATAGAATAAACACCAGGGGTACATGCTGAAGGTACATCGGAACTCGGAAGCTAAAAGAATGAAAAAATCACATGAATTAAAAGCTTGTTAAAAATATTGCCGCCGTATTCAGATACTAAAATATTAAATTATTTAACAGCCGAGAGGAAAAATAATCACTGGATAACTAATTCCCGTAAAGGGGTGATCTCTAACTCTACATCTTCCACCTAGAGGCCGCAAGTATCTCACACCATTCTCATTCTTAACCTTTACTTAAGAAATAATGTGTTAATATAGTACACAAAACGATACAACCAATCTCAGAAAATTGAATGTAATCTGTATCAGGTAAAATCCTCATGTAAAGCATATCAACAATCATGTGAGGAAACAAATGATTTCGTCACTGCTGAATCTTGAGGACAGGGAAAGGAATAACATCTCGAATACTGGCAGAATTAGTCAGCAGCATAACAAGTCTGTCCACTCCGAGACCCTAAATATTGGAAAGTGGAATGTCTTAGTTAGTACCTGCTCTGCTCAAGGAAAATGTTACTGCAATTTGAACGATAGGTCTGGAACAAGGAACCGTTGACAAAAAAAGATAAACAAAAAAGAGTACTGGCATGCATGTTGCACAAGTTCCCTGCCCATGAGGAAATTCAGTTTTTTTTATTTGCTATTCCTTTCACATAGCATGGACAATAGATCTGTAGGTAATCCCTACCTAATCAACTGGGAACAACTATTTTTTATTTTCTTCCACTATCAGTTTGTGTCCTTTCTTACGCCTTTCAGCAATTTATGATTTTATTCAAACATATTAGCCCCAAAACATTGCTGTTTTTTCAACCTTGCATTGGTTGCACCTTTTCAATTACGTTTTGGTGAATTATCAAAAAGGTAAGCTTGAGAATAAAACCTAGAATTCTCAACAAATATCCAAATAGGAAACAAATGGAAAATAAGTAAATCAGGATCAAAGTAATGAGTTCAAAATAGATAGTCAAGAGAATGCAAACTAAGAAGAGGATAATAGTTGAGGGTTGCTGTGTGTTTTTCCCTGTTAACAACGATATCCAGTAAGAGATCAATATGAATAATGATCAGGTGGAAACCCAAGAACAGCACCTAAATACCTACAGGAATAAGTCGAGTCTAACTAATCTAAATAACAAAATTATTAATATCTACAGAGTGAAACTATGTTGAAAACTATTCAAGTATTGCAAAATATAATTACATCAGACCAGTTAAAAACATGGGTAGAGCAAATAACTATGTTCTATGTATATCATTAGTGCTAAACCAATAATAAAACAAGATCATTAATTACCATTCCTGCGGCAGGAGGCATTCCATATTCCAAAGCTGTGACAAAATCTTCATCAAGAGTCACGTCATATGAGGTGTCATCTTTACTCTTTCCACTCTCATCTGAATCTTTCATCTCAGAGACTTTGGCTGCTTCTCTCTTCTTGTTATGCTGTCTCACCTGTTCTTCCAATCTCTCCCTCTTAACACGATAAAAATTAAAGATTACTCTTTCATGAGGAAATAAAATTCACTATTGCCACTGAGAATAAGTGCGAAATTTATTTCAAAACTTACCTGATCAACAGGATCAGTGAGTTCAGAGAATGCATTTGCCAGTTCACGGCCACAAATGAACAACTCGAATCTCTCAGTCAACCCTGCATGCCTAATATGAAAGTGTCATAACCAAGGAATCTGTTGCTGATAAATTCACTTTCCAGTTGATGATGATTATAACAAAATTGCGTACTTTTCCTTTCCAAGACATTTCATCAATGAAAGCAAGTAAATGCAGAAGAAACTGAGAATGACTTTCTTTCGAAATGATGTGCATTATCAATGGCTTCCAAGATACTTTGTTGAAGAGGCATTATCATACTTCCTAAGCACTAAAGTGTATACCACTAACTATCAAAATTATCTATCAACTCTAATGCTAGATTTTAATGTAATTTTAGGGTCATTTTAAAATCACAAATAGGGAGGTTGTACAGAACTCTATTTGCAAGTTGATTGTTAGCATGAAGGAAAAGAAATTTTAGTGATGCTTGCTATATCCCCGTCACCAAAGCATCCCCCAAAATGAAAAGATATAAAAATATAAAAAGGGACTTCATTTCCCCCCTTATACTTTCTCGCAATGAAGTAATCACTTTCACGATCTAGTTAGGTACATCTGTACCCCATAGCTCAGTGATGCTTTGCTCGCTAGAAACTGCAAAATATACCCCTTAAAACCTAAATTATCTTTAACTCACTTGATACCGTGTCCTTCAATCGAATTCAATGGGGACTCCGACCTATTCGATTAAATATATGATATCACCAAACCTTTACAGTTTCATCTCACACACACAGTAAGCAACCACATAACAAATACAATTTAAAAGCCAAAAAAATAAATTACTTCTTTTGCTTACTTATCTAGATAATATGGATGTTATGTTTTCATGTAAAGGTACTATGATAAATTAGATAGTGGAATGTTCCTAGCTGATATCCATGCAATTTCAAGACTGTATTTTAGATATTGAAATGAGTAAATTATAGTAAATGGACAAATCAGACGTTAAGTGGTGTTATACCTTCTGTGTGGTTTAGCGAGAGGAGATATCTCAATGGGGTAGTCCATTACAAATGTAGGCTGCACCAGCTTCGATTCAACCTCAACTTCAAAAACCTTAACAAACGATGCAACATATCAATACGACCAGACCAAAGACACAGCCAGCAGTATTTCATGAACTGCAAATTTATCAGATTTTACTTGGCCCTTTTCCAATAAGATAAAAATAACTTGAAATAGAGAGGTGGATGCTGAACCTCATTAAGCACATGACCAACAGACGGGCATGCTTCAATGGAGCATTTATCCTTATATTCAAGACTGTCACCAAGTGTCTTCACAGTCACTTCTTTAGCAGTTTTAAGATCACTGCCAAACTCAACAAAATCAATCCCAGTGACTTTTTTGACAAGATTATGCATCGTTTCTCTCCTCCAAGGTCTTTTTAGGCATATTTCTACTCCCTTCATGCAACATTTATTTAACAGTTCTTTAGGGAAAGTAAAAAAAATGAAGAATCTAATAAACATTTAAGAAGTTCAGGTGCATGTATATGTTTAGTACTCTTCAAAGCGATTAACACCTAATCACTATTAATATATAAATGATTCGATTACAGAGATGTACAAAAGCATCGATTTACATAAATTAAACTATTACGTACACCAACATTAAATTTTAGTAAGCACTCGTAAATTCTAATAGGTTGGTAACTATTGTTCGATTTTTTGTAGATTGGTACTGAAGTTGTGAGTTTTGACAGATTGGTCGGTTAATTGTCGGATTTTGTGTAGACTGTATCTAAATTGTTTACATTGATAGGTTGGTGTAAACACGTGATAGTTTCCAAAACATATAACACTCTATGTTTGCTAAAACAAACTTGACGCCGTAGATTGAAGCCAAATATCATAGTTTTCAACAGATCAAGTATGAAACTTTTAATAGCTTAGATTATCCTCTTTGCAATAAGAAGAAAATGAAAGAGGAGAACTAAACATATTTAACACTAACCTGGTAATCAACAGTAAGCTTCCCGCGAACAGCAAGAGCACATCGAGTCACAATTTCCTCAGCCATATTCATCATGCTCTCATAGTCTTTATAAACTTCATACATCTAAATGACAGGTAATTTTTCAGGTAGTCTTAACTTGTTTACCAGAAATGAAAACATAACAAAGATAGAAATTACCTCTATTGTGGTAAACTCAGGATTGTGACGTGTTGAAAGCCCTTCATTTCTGAATATTCTCCCCATCTCATATACTTTCTCAAATCCACCAACCTGAGATGTTACGATGAAAAATAGCATTTAGAAGTAGGATAGATGAGCCGAAGCAAATAACACAAATTTAGAAATGGTGGCAAGTCAGACCAAAGCATAAAAGCACGGAAAAAACACCCGTGATTGCTAAGCTAGCACGATTTGGATGTCTACTATGAAAAGGTAAAGGACGAGAACAAAGATGCTAAATACATTTTCTTATAATCCTCTACAGTCAACGGACAGAAAAAGAGTTTGGGTAAGAATGCAAGACAAACCAAATAAACAAGCGCTGATAATTGTCCAAACATGAGAGTTAAGAAATTAACTTGAGCGGACCTGACCGTAATGTAACAGATCTTCCAAAAAGACCTCATCCATGGACAAGAAAATTCCCATGACAAATGAAAGAAGTCGATATGTAGCAGAACAAATATATCAAGTTGAAAATAGCCAAAAAGAGCCAAGGGATATAATTGTAGAAGGCAAATGTTAAGTTGGTTAATTTTGTTTTAAAAGTTTGTATCAAAATGTTTAGTATAGTAATTCATTAACAACACTTCCATACACGTATATTGAAGACTTGTCTTAGCATTTAAAACAAATTGACCTTAGAATAACATTCAATGCTTAAGCAATGCCTCAGGGTACTCGTTAACAAAACCAATTGTATAATTGGGAACTGACAAGAATCAGAATGAAGATTGAAAACAATATATACACACACACACATAGACATAGACGTAGAAGTAGACGTAGACGTAGACGTAGACATAGACATATGACATAGACATATATATATATATGTATGTATGTATATATATGTATGTATGTATATATATGTATGTATTTATATATATATATATGTATATATATACATTTAGGCCTTGATTGGTAGGAGGATTATGGAGTCGGATAGGATTGTAAATCCCGTGGACCCCATAAATCCTGTGTTTGGTAACGCATTTTGGGTTTGAACTATTTGTCCACTCCGGACTTCAAATGACCATAAAGTGGTGTATTTCCAATACCATGGGGGGTGTGGTATTAGCTATCCCGAGACTAAAAGTGAAGGGTTATTTGAACTCCCGAGCTTAACCCCACTTGTACCCATAGTCCGGGACTACTGATCATGTAACCAAACGAGGCCTAAACATTGAACACCCAATAAGGAAAGAAAATTATGAAAGGATTTTGCTTACTTCTCACAGGAGACACATTGCTAACGAAATAGAAGAAACATTGGTTCTCACCAATTACTTTTTTTTTAAATTAACAAAATATAGAACATCTGTAGTAATGGTGAACAGAGAAACGTCTTACCAGCATTCTCTTCAGATGAAGCTCAGTTGCAATCCTTAAATAAAGTTCCCTCCCTAACGAATTATGATATGTAACAAATGGCCTAGCTTCAGCTCCACCAGCTGCACCCTAGAAGACCCAATAAATTAGGAATAAGGCGCAAATGTACCAGTATGGTTCTACATTATGTATACAAAAATAACTTAAGATATAAGACCAGATGTCGTTAGCTCGTCATAAATTCATTAAAATGCCAATGAACAAGTAATACTAAGAAGACCTGTTACGTTCTTCATTCAATAACTTATCGAGGATGTGAACCTTCAGACTTCTTAAGTTATTAACATATAAATTTTGACAAGTCGTTAACATATAAGGAGAAATACAACAGACCTGTAGAACTGGTGTTTCGATTTCAAGGAAGCCAAAAGATTCCACCGTCTTCCGAATCTCTGATACAATCTACAAAACAAGACATGCTCTGAGTTTTGTCAAGTCAATAACATACAATATTCATGCCAAGCTGTGTCAGGAAAGTTGTGTGTCCTGACAAGTTTTATAACTTGAACACTACAATGGTTTACAAAAAATATTCAGTTTATTTCTTCAGATTTAAACTAAAAAGATCCAAATTGAAACAAAAAGATACAATGCAATGAACTTATGCTACCGTGACTGGTACATAGGACCAACCTAGCCCATTTCATGTAATGAAACCGGATAGTACTGGATTCAGTCTGATATATCATCAAATATCTCCTCAACGAAAGATCACCCATGAAGAATATTTTAAAAAGCAAACAAATTATCTCCTCGACCGAAAGGAATATGTGTGTAAGAACTAACTGATGCTTAAGTAATTATGGAGAAAAAAAATTACATGAAATAAAAATAGGGAGGTTGATAGGGAAGTTGGTGTTTATTGTAATCTAAAATGGTTAAACAATACTGAAAAGTGATAGTTTACTACAACTTTAGGGAATATTGTAGGGGAAGTTGGGGTGGGTGCTCCATATATTTTTTTACTAATACTTCGATTATTAAAAAGCCCTATCATGTTAGCTGACTTGACCGAATTAACCGGATAAGGGCTCAAACCTATAAGCTATAACTATAAGCCAAAGTTATTTACTTCCAAGGGAAATGAAAATTACCCCCTTTGTATTGTTTTATTCTGTTACATTGAAAGCAGAAAAGTTAGAGATGGTAGTGATGCAAGTTTGAGACAATTTCAACCATAGCAAATAGCATATTAATCTAGCACCCTTCCCCAAACATTAAATAAGAAATACAACAGTGAATGTAAGAAAGAAATAAAGTCCGGATCATGTGAAGAATGATTTTTTAGAAAATAAAAGGTTGCATGTTTAGGAGGAAATAAAAAATGCCCTTTGTCAATGGTTCTTTCTGAAGAATACCACTTGATATAAGTTTCTTTTGGAAAAGTACATGTATTCGCACGACTGGAGAGTATCAACCTAGTAGTATGGTGGGGAAGTGAATAAATTTTCAAAGATTACTTATACAGTTCATGACAGCAGATGCACACCTTTGCTCTTTCGCGGAATGTATCTGCTACCTCTGGGTTTGCAATCATATCTATGTACCTAAATAGGAAATCAAGGTCCAAGAGAAAACAAGATTTAACAATTTGGTCATTCAAATCGACAGTTATATAAAACTAAAGTTGTGTATCTACGTCGGTTAAACTAATGTTCACGAATTTTACGTTGTAATAATACATCCGTGTTAGGAAAAATGAACGAAGAAAATTACAGTCACCTTTGACGATAGCGTTTATCCACATCAGTTAAACCATGATATTTGTCAGGTAACGGGAGTAGGGATTTTGTGAGGATCACAAATGAATTCAAATAAACAGAAAGCTCCCCTGAAAACCAAAAGAACAAAGAAAAGCAAAAATGACACATTAGAACCAAGCTTATTAAGCTCCATGACCAATGCTTCAGATTCCTTAGCATTAGGTAAGCACTTATTCATTTTAAAAGTTTGCAATGACCAGCAAATGAAGCTTAAAGAATAAGAGCATGTCTTAACAAATTTTAAATGGCTGTCATTGTTATGAATATAGCATTTCCAATCTATCTCAACCGAAGAAAAAAAAAAGAACAGGAAAAGAAAATGCTCTTTCACTTTCAATCGTAAAGGTCAAAACTTGTAAGAGTAAGTGACACAAGAAAATAATGAAAAAAGGACTTAAGAAATTATGCATGAAATATTTTAATCTAACCTTTTTCAGTCCGCTTTATTGATCCACATGCACCGAGTATGTCCCCTACATCAATCAGTGTCTTTAACTGCTCAAACTGATCGTTCAGCCTTTCCTTCTCGCAATACAGCTACTAACCAGCAAAGACAACTATATTCATAAGAATTGCTACCAAACATGCTACATGAGAACCATCTCACAAAATATAAGAGACAACAACTATAATTTAATATAGAGCTTTGACCAGCTAAACAGTTTTCTAACCACATGGACTTGGGAGTACAAACAAACATCTGGATACCGGAGCCTAATCAAGATTTAAATAATAATCATATCCATTGCAAGGATTTAAAATTTAAAGCAAACTGTTCAGACAACAATTAAAGACATCCAAAACTTAAAGTCACGTTGTCACTCTAGTTAGACTCTTTTCTTTTTTATATAGTTTTGTATGGACTCAACTAAACAAGACCGCTGATACCATCATAACCTCACATAGGCTTCTTATTTCCTTGCTTAAGGAATACGCTCACAGAGCTACATATATTCCAAAAAACCATCTGGTCTAGCCAAATTACTTATGGTTATCAGCTTAATTGCCAAACTCATAGGTGGAAACATAACTAAAACTATAAATGCACACACATGCATTCAAACACACGTATATAATAACAAAAGCTGAACACTTTCCAGAACCATCAGGGGCACGATCCATCTCAAATGAAATCATATTGAAAAAATACAGGTAAACCAACCTGTATCGTCCCCGAATCATCTCTAATGGTCAAAAAAGCAAGCTTTCCAAAAGCTCGACGAGCCACAATCCTTCCTGCAACTGATACACGATCATTTTCTGTATTCGCCTCTTCACCTTTCTCTAAATGACTATATTTTTCTTGCAACTGACTTGAATTGTGTGTCCTTTCCCAATGGTAAGCATAGGGCTCAAAACCCTTACTCTTCAATTCCTCAATCTGCAAATCATACACCAAAAATTTCCTCAACACTGTCGCATTTGTTCTTTAACTAGACTAGAAAACTACTGGGACACCCGTTCGAGAGTATTAGACTTAGATTTACTTGTTTCCAACACATGCTATTACACATAACAACGATCATGCTCCAATGCATGATCTCGCCATATACAATATTAACTCAAATATATTAACTTTTACATTCCCTATTCAAGATCCCTTTTTATGGCTGAAAATAGACAATTCACACATTTTACGTTTTAAATGACGTGGCGTAAACTTCCTTCTTGAGAGCCTTAGAGCTCCTTTGCTTGCAGCATTTAGCACTACCAATCCATTTATTACTGTCTTATAAGTTGCAGCATTGACCAATTTAAATTTTAAGTTTTGTTTATTGGCTTGAAGATCAAAGTTCTACTAATGTTTATGGTTTTTCCTCAGAAGCGTCAAACAACCCATTTTAATAGCTTAAAATCTACATCAGAACAAGCCCTTTTTACGAGCATTTAGTCAAACAAATCCCTGAGTTCCAATAGACGCTTTCTAAATAGAAGCAATAGTTTTTCAGAAAGAAAAAAAAACTAAAACCAACAAATCTGTAAATAAAAACAAATCCAAAACAGGCAAAAGTATTTAGGGATACAATTCGGTAACTTATTCAGAGAATACACTACCCGCAGCGTTTCTTTTACTAAGGCCAAAATAAAAGAAACTATTTCAAACAATGTCAATAAATAATACGTCAAAGTTACTTTCGTCACTATATTTACCAAAATTTGCACTGTATTTAAATAGTATGTAAAGCCAGACTATAATTTTTGCCAAATTATTTGATAGTATTCAAATAATAATTTGAAAGTATATGGTCTAAGAGAAATAAGATTAAGTACGCTATAAAGGTTTTCTGTATTGTACCTACCTCAAACAAATAGCCCGAATTATTACTAATATTTACTAATAACTGTCAAAGCAAAGTAATTCTTACTGACAAAAAACAAACTAAACCAATTCTTACTAATAACTGTCATAAAAGCAAACGAATTACCAAAACTAATAACTAAGAAACAAAAAAAAAAACTTTTGGTAAACGGATAACGCGAACGAACTCTCTATCGGAGGTAGAACCCGAAGAGGAAGGAGACTAAACCATCAAACTAAACTGTCAAAGGCAAAAGCTATAAAAACAAATAGCTCGAATTTTCACTAATAACTGTCAAATTAAACTAATTCTTACCAATTCTTACTGATAAAAAACACTCTAAAATGAAAAATAAAAAGAAATAATTCTTAAACCAAACTAAACTGTTAAAAAAAAAGCTAATTCTTACTAAGCTGATAAAAAACAAAAACTAATTCTTCTAATTCTTACTGATAACTGTCAAAGCAAACAAATTACCAAAACTAATGAAAAAGAAAAAATATACTTTCTGTAAACGGATAGCGCGAACAGACTCTCTATCGGAGGTGGAACCCGAAGAGGACGGTGACCTCCGGCGGGTCTGGCGGCAGCGGCGGAGGGAGAATCGGAGCAGCAGCGAAGATTGAATTTATGAAAAGGGAAATTAGTTCTTGTTGTGAAGGTTCTGTTGAGGTTTAAGAGAAGCTTTAATGGGTGTGTGTGGATATGCTCAGTACCCTCACCGCCTCCATCTCTCCCTATATATATATATCTATATATACGTATGTATATCTATAGCAAACCTGTAAAAGCAAAAAACTATAGAAAAGACTAAAAAACAAACAAAGAGTGCGAATGCTTACTAATTCTTCCTAATAACTGTCAAGCTAAACTAATTCTTACTAATTCTTAGTTCTTACTGATAAGAAACAAACTAAACATGAAAAAGAAAAAGAATTACTATTCTTAAACCAAACCAAACTGATAATAAACAAACTGTAATTCTTACTAAACTGATAAAATACAAACTAATTATTACTAATAATTGTCATAAAAGCAAACGAATTACTAGTTTACTACTAAAGTTAATGAAAAACAAAGTAAACTGATAAAATTACAAACTAATTCATAAACTAACCAATTACTTACTACTAACTGTCATAAAAGCGAATGAATTACCAAAACTAATAAAAAAGAAAGAAAAAAAAAACACTTTCTGCAGACGGATAGCGCAAATGATTACTAATTTTTACTAATAACTGTGAAAGCAAAGTAATTCTTACTGATGAAAAACAGTACTTAAACCAACCAATTCTAACTAATAACTGTCATAAAAGCAAACGAATTACCAAAACAAATGAAAAGCAAAAAGAAAAAGAAACTAAACTGATAAAATACAAACTAATTCTCTTACTAATAACTGTCATAAAAGCAAACGAATTACTGAAACTAATGAAAAAGAAACAGAAAAAGAAATTAAATAAAGAATAATAATTTCTGTAAACGGATAGCGCGAACGGACTCTCTATCGGAGATAAAGCCCAAAGAGGACGGAGACCTCCGGCGGGTCTGGCGGCGGCAGCGGAAGGAGAATCGGAGCAGCAGCGGAGATCGAATTTATTAAAAGAAAATATTGTTTTGTTGTGAAGGTTTTGTTGAGGTTTAAGAGAAGCTTTAATGGGTTTGAGGATATGCCCAGTACCCTCACCGCCTCCATTTCTCTCTCTCTTTCTCTCTCTCTCTCTCTCTATATATATATGTAAATATTATGTATATATATATGAAAAGCCTAAATTAATCATCAAATTTCTACCTTCTCTACTTTTTAGCTTTTTCAAAGCTAAAAAACGAAGCACCCCCAGATAGTATTTTTAAGCAAAAAGCTAAAAAAAAAAAAAAAAAAAAACTCCAAACAGGCACTTCAAAACTTAAACCAGTCAATTCTTACTAAAAAAAAGCTATAAAAAAAAAAGCTAAGAAAAAAGCAATCCAAACAGGCATTTTGAAACTTAAACCAACCAATTTTTACTTTAAAAAAAGTAAGAAAAACGCAATTTCCAAACAGGCAGTTTGAAACTCAAACCAACCAATTCTTACTAAAAAAAGCAAAAACAAATCCAAAATTCCTAGCTTCTCTGCTTTTTTGACCCCAAAACTGGCATTTTAAAAGCTAGAAAAGCTATACGAAAACAAAGCTAATAGCGCGATTTATTACTTATTCTTACTAGTAACTGTCAAAACAAACTATTTCTTGCTAATTCTTATTAATAAAAAACAAACTAAACATGCACTAAAACCAACCAATTCTTACTAATAACTGTCATAAAAGCAAACGAAATAATATCTTCTGTAAACGGATAGCGCGAACGGACTTTCTATCGGAAGTAGAACCCGAAGACGACGGAGACCTCCGGCGGGTCTGACGGCGGCGGCGGAGGAAGAATCGGAGCAGCAACGGAGATTAAATTTACTAAAAGGGAAATTAGTTCTTGTTGTGAAGGTTTTGAGGTTTAAAAGAAGCTTTAATGGGTTTGAAGATATGCTCGGTACCCTCATCGCCTCCATCTCTCTCTATCTATCTATCTATATATGTATGTGTGTATAATGTAACACTAATTGTTACGGATAAAAGCAAACTAAACATGCACTTAAACCAACCAATTACTTACTAATAACTTATAACTGTCATCAAACCAAACGAAGTAATGGAAAAACAAACAGAAATAAAAATGGAATACTTCTTGTAAACGGATAGCGCGAACGGACTCTCATTTGAAGGTGTTGAGGTTTAAGATAAGCTAAAAAAACCTAATAAAAAATCAGAGAATAATGCAATTTCCAAAGAGGCAATTCAAAACTTTAACTAGCAATTTTTTACTTAAAAACAGCAAAAACAAATCCTAAATTTGTAGCTTCTCTGCTTTTGCGCTTTTTTGACCCAAAAGCTGGCATTTTAAAAGCTAGAAAAGCTATTAAAAAAAAGTAAAAATACAAACGAATAACGTGAATTATTACTAATTCTTACTAATAACTGTCAAAGCAAACTAATTCTAAATGATAAACAACAAACTAAACATACACTTAAAACCAGCCAATTACTTAATAATAACTGTCAAACTAAACTAATTCTTACTGATAAGAAACACCCTAAACAACCAATTACTTACTAATTACTGTCATAAAAGCAAACGAATTATGTTTTTTTTTATAAGCAAATGAGCATTACTACTAAAACTGATGAAAAAGAAATAATACTTTCTGTAAACGGATAGCGCGAACGGACTCTCTATCGGAGGTGGAAGACGAAGGAGACTTCCTCCGACCTCCTCCGGGTCTGACGGAAGCTGCGGTGGAGGGGGAATCGGAACAACAGCGGAGAATGAAATTATTAAAAGGGAAATTAGTTCTTGTTGTGAAGGTTTTGAGGTTTAAAAGAAGCTTTAATGGGTTTGAAGATATGCTCGGTACCCTCATCGCCTCCATCTCTCTCTCTCTATCTATCTATCTATCTATATATGTATGTGTGTATAATGTAACACTAATTGTTACGGATAAAAGCAAACTAAACATGCACTTAAACCAACCAATTACTTACTAATAACTTATAACTGTCATCAAACCAAACGAAGTAATGGAAAAACAAACAGAAATAAAAATGGAATACTTCTTGTAAACGGATAGCGCGAACGGACTCTCATTTGAAGGTGTTGAGGTTTAAGATAAGCTAAAAAAACCTAATAAAAAATCAGAGAATAATGCAATTTCCAAAGAGGCAATTCAAAACTTTAACTAGCAATTTTTTACTTAAAAACAGCAAAAACAAATCCTAAATTTGTAGCTTCTCTGCTTTTGCGCTTTTTTGACCCAAAAGCTGGCATTTTAAAAGCTAGAAAAGCTATTAAAAAAAAGTAAAAATACAAACGAATAACGTGAATTATTACTAATTCTTACTAATAACTGTCAAAGCAAACTAATTCTAAATGATAAACAACAAACTAAACATACACTTAAAACCAGCCAATTACTTAATAATAACTGTCAAACTAAACTAATTCTTACTGATAAGAAACACCCTAAACAACCAATTACTTACTAATTACTGTCATAAAAGCAAACGAATTATGTTTTTTTTTATAAGCAAATGAGCATTACTACTAAAACTGATGAAAAAGAAATAATACTTTCTGTAAACGGATAGCGCGAACGGACTCTCTATCGGAGGTGGAAGACGAAGGAGACTTCCTCCGACCTCCTCCGGGTCTGACGGAAGCTGCGGTGGAGGGGGAATCGGAACAACAGCGGAGAATGAAATTATTAAAAGGGAAATTAGTTCTTGTTGTGAAGGTTTTGAGGTTTAAAAGAAGCTTTAATGGGTTTGAAGATATGCTCGGTACCCTCATCGCCTCCATCTCTCTCTCTCTATCTATCTATCTATCTATATATGTATGTGTGTATAATGTAACACTAATTGTTACGGATAAAAGCAAACTAAACATGCACTTAAACCAACCAATTACTTACTAATAACTTATAACTGTCATCAAACCAAACGAAGTAATGGAAAAACAAACAGAAATAAAAATGGAATACTTCTTGTAAACGGATAGCGCGAACGGACTCTCATCTGAAGGTGTTGAGGTTTAAGATAAGCTAAAAAAATCTAATAAAAAATCAGAGAATAATGCAATTTCCAAAGAGGCAGTTCAAAACTTTAACTAGCAATTTTTTACTTAAAAACAGAAAAAACAAATCCTAAATTTCTAGCTTCTCTGCTTTTGTGCTTTTTTTGACCCAAAAGCTGGCATTTTAAAAGCTAGAAAAGCTATTAAAAATAGTAAAAATACAAACAAAAAGCGTGAAATATTACTAGTTCTTACTAAACTGTTAAACTAAACTAATTCTGACTAATAAAAAACAAACTAAACAACCAGTTACTTACTAATAATTGTGATCAAAGCAAACTAATTACTACCAAAACTAATTAAAAAAGAAAGAAGAATACTTCCTGTAAACGGATAGCGCGAAACATGCACTTAAGCAAAAAGCTATATAAAACTAAATAAGAAAAAAACAGCTGCCAAACATGCACTTAAACCAACCAAAATTTTACCAGCAAAACAAACGAATTACTAGTAAAGTAAATGAAAAAGAAATTAAAAAGAATACTTTCTGTAAATGGATAGCGCTAATTATTACTAATACTGATAAAGAACAAACTAAGCATGCACTTAAACCGACTAACTAGTTATCAAAACCAAAAAAAAAAGAAGGAAAAAAAAAGGAATAAAGAAGAATACTTTCTGTAAGCGGATAGCGCGAACGGACTCTCTATCGGAGGTGGAAGACGAAGGAGACCTCCTCCGACCTCCTCCGGGTCTGACGGCAGCTGCGGTGGAAGGGGAATCGGAACAACAGCGGAAAATGAAATTATTAAAAGGGAAATTAGTTCTTGTTTTGAAGGTGTTTTTGTTGAGGTTTAATAGAAGCTTTAATGGGTTTGATGTTAAGTTCAATACCCTCACCGCCTCCATCTCTCTCTCTCTATATATATATATATATATCTATATGTATCGTGGAGTATATATTTATTATTAATTTCATCCTGTCAATTTCCGGTACGTTCTAGCATAGCATCATGAATCGATGAAATTTCATCCTATCGAAACATATATTTTTGGCCCTATATTGACGCAAATTGCATCTGATAGTTAAAGATAACCTGACTGCACTTACATCGTTTTGTTAAATACTACTCATTGCTTAAACTAAAATTGGTATACTGGGGGCATAATTGATAAAAACTTAAATGTTATGTACTAAATTGTTAAAAATAAATAGTATGCGGTACCCTTCCGTTCTTATTTAATTGTCCATTACGAAACTACGTGCAATTTTGACGGGGCAATAACTTGTATCAAAATTGTCGGAATGAAAATTTTCAAAAATTGATCATATAGTTCAAATGTTAAATTTTATGATTGGATTTAAAAAAAAATTATTTCGACAATTTTGATACAAGTTATAAGCCGATCAAAATTGCAGTTAATTTCATAATGGACAATTAAATGGAAATAGGGAGAGTACTTAACAACATTTTACTTGTATTATACGATTATGTTTGTATGGTTTATAACTCGGTTTCCGCTTTCAAAACTCACGTTTTCCATTTACCGCTTCTTATTTATTTCATGTGTAAATTTTAATTAATTATTTTTCATTTTTCTAAAGTTTATGTTTTACATTTTGTTTCCGGCTTATGTTTTCTATTATGTCGACTGTTATGTACTATTCACGAACATTCCAATAAGACAAGGATATCGCATTACACCAAACCGACACTCCATTTCGTATATAACATTACAATTTTCGTATCGTTGACTTATTGCCATGTTGACCAAGCGGACAGTTACGTAGACACGGCTTGCATACTTTTTGGAATATCATGGACACTTTAAAAACACAAGAAACACAAATAGTACTACAAAAATAAAACTTTTATTTTCTGTTTTACAATTCTATCTCAAAATTTAACAAAAAATTCAAGTTAAAAATAGTAATTATTATTAAGACGTGTCTGTCGCATCAAATATATTTATAGTTTTTTTTTATTTTGATAAACAATATTTATATAAATAATATATTTTTAATTTATTAATAGTCTTATCGTAACGGTGTTGTGTCCTAAAATTTAAAAATTTATCATTTCGTGATGTCTGTGTATTGTCATGTCGGCCACACTATTCCTGTTTGTGCTACATAGATGAAGATACATTTACTATCGTGCAGACAATTTTTAAATACTTTTGAATGATTCGTTCATATGATCATGAATAACCTTGTATTACACATGGGTTACTCTGAGCATAAGTATCAACTAATTCCTAAATTTTAGCATTTTTTTATTGTCATCTTTAAATTTCTATTATTGTTAACATCATAAAGTTTTATTTAGTTTGATGTACTTGATTTTCTTTATTGATGTTTTTTTTTTTATCTTTCTCTCTCTCTCTCAACGTTTTTACCATTTACTTGCTGGTTTAATTGTTGTTTTTAATATTTCCTTCGATACTTTGTAGTTTACCCTCGACGTTCTTTCTCGCTTTATACTTGTTTATAGTGCTATTTGGTGATGTATGTTGCTCTCTATTTGTGTATTATGGTGGTTTGACATTTAGTTTTATAAATGTCAAACCACCATAATACACAAATAGTTTGATTTTGATTTTGATGTTGATATTTGATTCTTTTAGGTGATTTGTGCTTTCTCTATCTATTTTTATTTGATGTTGTTTGAAATACTCATATATATTTTCCCAATATTTTGCTTTTATTTTTCTTATTTCCTTTGATTTTGAAAAATATTATATATAATTAAAATTTCAAAGTGAATATATGTAAGTCCGTAAAAGTTTTATAAACATATTCCCCCTTATAGGTTTATATTTGATAAAAATTAACGTTTTTAAGATTAAAAAATCCAATGGAGAAACTGTTTTTAGCCTGTTACTATGGCAACATTTAAACCACTATTTTTTTTTGTGGCAGCAGCTATTATTATTGGAAATACCATATGCAATTTTTTTTATGACTTATGATCTTGATTCATGGAAAAGTGTCAAATTCAAATATACTGACTCGACCCACCAAACATGGATCACCAATCAAAAAATAATTAGACAAATTCAGATTGACTGAAAGCAAGCTTTGTCAATTTAACTCCAAATAAATGAATGTTAACAGTGGCCTCTCTCAAAATGAGTAAGATAAGCGGAGTATTTCTGGTTAAAATTTTGATTTCTTTTAACATTCTAAACTGATGATATCAAATTCCGAGGGAAGTGTTTATTTTGATACTACGAATTAGGTAGTTAAAATTGATGCTATTGAGCTTTATATATGTCTGTATTCTACCGCTCATTTTATAAACAACTATTGTATATAAAGTGGGCGGTAGAAGACAGACATATATATGTATATTTTAATAGAGTATTGTTTTAGTCAATAGAAAATGTAGTAATACGATGGAATCATCAAATAGGGTTATATTGGATTTTTAAGAAATAATGGAAGTGGAAATGAACTAGCTGAATCATGGTTTGCTTTGTTGGTGTATATATGAGAACCGACAGCATAGTTAAACTTTAATTTAAACATAGTGACACTCAGTTTGGTTGGATTTTTTAAGATAGAAACGATTTATTTTTTAAGATAGAAACGATTTAATTTTTGTAAAACTGTGAGATATTTCAATTGAGCGGGAACAGACGAGGATTGGACCTTGATAATCATCCGCAATCATTGTAGAAAGCCGTCCATTCTCCACTAAAAGGTCTTGTAGTAATTAAGGCGAGCAGACCATTTTAAACACATGTCACGATCTATCAACAAGTGATGTGGGATAATAAACTCAACACTCCACCTCACGTGTGGGTGTACTAAATCCGAACGGGCCCAACAAGTGTAATATAACGTCCATCATGAGTCAAGTAAGCTGAACAACACATTTTAAACACATGTCACGATCTATACACAATGATGTGGGATAATAACATCAACATATAGTACGAGCATATTTTGCTTCAATTGAATTTAAAGCTAAATTTAGATAGTAGTATTTTATTCCGAACCATTTGAGTCTGTATTTTATAAGCTATAATTTTTCTTCTCTCCTGAACTTCTCGTTAACCACAATCATGTTGTAGAAATGGGTTACAGGAGTTGATCGGAAATATTTAGAGAGAGAAACTCTAAAATAGAAATGAAATATATACTGATCAACCAAATTGTACAATAAACCCAAACGGACATTTATAGACAAATGTGCAATTAACTCACTAACTGGATATACGTCTCAGCATGTGTGTATTCTAATTTTTTATTAGAAAAAATCATGTGCTACTTTAATTCCCTCCAACATTTCAAATATCGCTCGTCATTGAGCCTTGTAATATTTTAGACAAAATTGTCAGTGCAAATGAAGCTATATAAATTAAAAATACACGTGGAAAGTGGTTATATAAAGTCATGAGAAAGGGCTTGGTGTTTCTATCAACTAAATTTTGATGACAACTTCACGTTAATCTAACTCTTTTTCTTCTCCCTCTATCTCACACACACACCAATTAAATGCAAGAAGTTTCTTAAAAAAAATTAAGTGAATCTTTAAAAGACAACTAACTAATGGGAAGATTTAACGGTGAGATATATTTAAGAACAATGATGATACTATAGTCAAATAAAGGGCATTTCTTTTATACATTCACTTTATTTAAAGGCAATTCTTGATTAGTATTTTAGTTTAGTATATGCTTCCTAGGGTTTCATATTTTTATTTATGTTTTACTATGCTGTATTACATCCTAATTCATTAAAAATAGAAAAAATAAATTAGTTATTGAAAAAAAATCATCTAACCATCTATTT
This sequence comes from Primula veris, assembly GCA_963682055.1. Taxonomy (NCBI): domain Eukaryota; kingdom Viridiplantae; phylum Streptophyta; class Magnoliopsida; order Ericales; family Primulaceae; genus Primula; species Primula veris. Next base: position 19,541,702 of record OY821748.1, on the reverse strand, counting down.
TTTAATCTAACGGTTATTAAGTTGACTGTCCAGTCAAACAAGCTGACCGTTTTAAAGTCATTCCCATCAAATCAATATTAAAATCATAATAATCATATATTTTTTTTAATTTAAGAGATTCTTTTTGCCATTTCCACAATGCCAATGGTCCAAAAAATCTCATTAATAAATAGTTTTAACTATACATGAGAATATGATATTATACCTAGAGAATTTGCAAAGAATTACATCTAATGTGCCGCTTAAAATTATGGAAAATTATCTCGACTAGTTGGTATATGTTTGGAAGACCATCTCGACTTATCTCTTATAAATTTTATAGATGTATGTATAATGGCCTTTCCTATTTCTTGTATATTGTAGGGTTAAAACCAAAAAGTTATCGCTTTCTCAATGTTTCCTTTCATTTTCGAGTTAAACCTCTTGTAAACTTTTTCCTTCCACATTCCGCAATGTTTCCGGTGATAAATTTGAAAATCCGAACATCAGATTTTCCAACTAATAGAGTCGACCATACGTATTGGTGTAAATTATTTAGTTTACTCTCTATATTTTCATATATAAGACCTTGGAAAATACTTGTAAGAGTTTGATCCAACAAAAAAAATGGAGCAAGATAAAAAAATAAAGTAAAAATGAGATAGCCTTCCAAGCATTAAAAGCCAATACAAGAAAGTTAGATTATGTTCTGACTTCAAAACATTTTCCTATATAAAAAAAAGTACATCAAAAGTTTGATTTTGTTGTCGCTTTTAGTCATGAGCTAGAAGTGAAATACTCGCATAGTTTAGGTGTCATACCGGGGGGACTGAAGAGCTAGTAATAGACTGAAAACCGACTCCAGCACTTATTATATTAATAAAAACACCGTTTTTTTTTTTTTACCAAGTATCTTGATTGATTTATTTGTTTTTATCGATCTTAACGTTTCTGTATCCCATAATTACGAAAACGATAGTTCTAATTCCACCAGTGGTGTCTTATATGTTTGAGGACCATCAATTTATCTTATTTTAGTATCAATCGCAGTTTTTGGTGCTGTCGTGGAATCGACATTTAACAAAAAAATTGAGAGATTTGTCAAAATTAAACATTGATGCATGTGAACGCTGCGAGTCTTGTGTTAGGCCGGGTGAAAGCACATCATTCCATTTCAAAATATAACCTACATTGATAGTATACATATTTTCATGATTTCATCTAAATTTGTATTACAAGATCTTAAGATGGCACTATATTTGACATCTGCTTTAGCCATGGATAATTTAATATACCTAAACACTTTTTGAATGGACAGGTCACATGCATAATTCTCAACGTTGTTTATATATATTGGATACGTTGTAAATAAATAAAATAATTTCTACGAAAAAGAAATGGACAAATAAACAGAAAATAGTTTTCTCAAATATATAAATATCAATTACAAGATTTAACATAAAATAATGTAAATGATACCGAAATGGACTAAAATCCGAGACGAGGTAACTGCAAGCAGTTTCCCTTAAACGATATTTGCCCCGCCACCTCTGCTTCTGGCTACATGGGGCACTTCGTTCCCAAGGTACAACGTCTATCACATGTGACTCGGCGGAAACGGCACCGAGCCACGGTCGGACCGTTGGTGGTGCGGTACTCTCTCTCTCTATATGTATGCATGTGTATGTGTGTGAATGTGTATATATGCCATGTATTTTATTACTCATAAAAGCTTATTGAAAAAAGGTCTAAGAAAAAAAATGGTTGGAAACCACCATTTTATTCATTTTCTTATGTAACTCTTTTTTCCAATAAAGAGCCACACTTAATGGGGTAATTAAGTTTTGAAACTCATAATTTTAATTGTATTCAAAACCATAAAACAAAGTTTTATCCAACAATATATATATATATATTCTACTAGAAAAGTTTTTCTTTACCCTCGTTTTTTGTGGAATATTGTTTGCACAATTGAAAGTTGAAACGACCTCAAAGTTCTTAACAATCAAGTCCGCTAGGTGGTGAAACTTGAATGCATAAAATCTCATTTTTGTGTATCTTTATAATTTTGCAACTTCTCCTCACGGTTGATAAAATTTGATTAGCGATAACAACCGAGTCTTCAAGGTCTGTATAGTCAGTAGCTTTTCCATCTTAAAGTTCCGGAAAATATAACAAAATATAGCGTCTTCATCGAAATTGCGATTTAAAAACTTCAGTGGTAAATTTCATGAAAAATAAATGAATGAACTTTATCATCATGAGCATCAATAACTCAATAAGTGGTGATGGTTCTTCAGTTTGGTAATGAATAAGCCTTTTGGTTTCTCATGCTCTTTGCATTGTTTGTTCGGATGAAATCTAATCTTCGAGCACTATAACTTACATTTCATACAGACTCAACGTTGACCAAACGAACAGTTGTGCAGACACGGCTTGGATACTTTTCAAAATATTATGTACACTTTAAAAACACGGAAAAAACATATTGTACTACAAAAAAAGTCCATTTACTTTCAGTTTTACAATTTTATCTATAAAAATGGTTTAAAATAGTAATTAGTACTAAGATTTATCGGTTGCATTAAAAATATGTATAGTTTTTTTTTTTTTTTTGATAAACTAGATTCATATAAATCTATATAAATGATATATTTTTAATTTATTAATTGTATTTTCGCGGTGTTAGTTTCTTGTCATGTCAGACACACACTAAATAGATGAATAGACATTAAACTATCATTTAGACATTTTTCAAAGCTTTTCTAATGATTCGTTCATATCATCGTGAATAAACTCATATTACACATGGGTTAATTATTCTGAGCATAAGCATCAACTAATTCCTAAATTTAAGCATTTTTTAGTTTATCTTTAAACAGTTTGATGTGGTTGATTTTATTTGTTGATGTTTTTTTCTTCCCTAATTACCATTTACTTGCTCGTTTAATTGATGTTTTTAATATTTTCCTTTATATTTTGTAGTTTACCCTCAATTTCTTTGTTGCTTTATATTTTTTTTTGGTGCTATTTGATGTTGTACGTGTTGCTCTCTATTTGCATGTTACGGTGGTTTTACGTTTAGTTTGATAAATATGATAGTTTGATATTTTGTTCTTTTAGGTGCTCTATGTTTTATCTATCTATTTTTGTTTGATGTTATTGAAATCTTATGTTTTTTTTCTAATATTTTGTTTTCTTTTTTCTTATTTCCTTTGGTTTTGAAAGTAAGGCTACTTGGAAACCACTATCTTTTTACGGGTTTGGTTATTTTTATTGGAAAGAGCGGATGCAAAAATAAAATAAAATAAATCATGTCTTATGATCTTGGTGTGCGAAGAATCATGAAATTCAAATATAACAGTTCGCACCCACCGAAGATGGATCAACAAGCGAAAAATAAATGGATAAATTCACATGGTCTTGAAAGCAAAATTTGTAAGTTTAACTCCAAAAAAATGAATGCCAGTGGTTTCTCACAAATTTTGAGTAATATCATATTTCATCTTGTACGATAAACTAGACTTGTGCATGAAGTCTAACTCGGGAGAAAAATACCAAAATTAAATGTTTATGCAAGTGTACGAGATGTTTCGCATAAATGAATGCAAAGCTGCAAACAGACGATCATATATATTGGTAGACTTTAACAGGTATATATAACTAACTTGGTAATTTGATCTAAAAAAATCAAAATTACAGGTGTAGGTATGTAGAATGGAAATGACTGTTCGAGAATATATACGACCGGGTACGAACGGTTCATTCTCGTAATTTCGACAAATGTAACAAAAGATATGTTTTGCCTGTGAAAGCATCTCAAAGATACCGTCGCTCACGACCCCCGATAAAGTGGGGTGTCAAAAGTGTTAGAAATGCGGGAAAGATATAAAAAAAAACTAGCAATGGATATAGACTCACCGCTCGATAATCATCCACAATCATATACCTTTTGATGAAGGCGGACATATTTTACTTCAATTTAATACAAAGCTAAATTACTAAAGTATTTTATTGAGAAGCATTTGAGTCGGTATTTTATCGGCCATCGTTCTGTTCTCTCTCGGACTTCTAGTTACGCGCAATCACGTGTTACTTTAATTCCTTCCAACATTTCAAATATTATCGCTTGTGATTGACTCTCGTTGTATTACAACATTTCAAAGTTGTAAGTAGTGCAAATGAACCGAGTGGTATACACTATATATATAAAAAATACATGTGGAAAGTGGTCATATATCAAGTCAATGAGAAACGGCTTGGTTGATATCAACTATATTTGGATGACAAATTCACGTTAATTGAAATCTTTGTTCTCTCTCACACACCAAAAAGCTGATTTTTTTTAAGTGAAAGATAACCAGCTAATGGGAGAGATAACAGTGAAATATTTAAGAACAATGATGATATAGTATAATCAAATCAATAGTAAGAGCATAACGACTAACGTTATAATAATTATATTTTTTCTAATTCAAGAGGTTCTTTTACCTAGAGAATTTACAAAGAATTGTTGGTTTTTGGTACTATTTCGAATACAATAATTGAAAGACAATAATGTAAAAGACAAAGGACTGAATGGAAATAACAATTTTATTTCTCACAATTGGAATATAAATTACAATTCCTGACTCAACAAATAAATAAAACTGCTGGACTGTTATAAAGAAACTGCCGGACTGGTTTAACACATAAACTGCCGGACTGGTTTTACATAAACTGCCGGACTGGTTTTAACAAACTGCCGGACTGGTTTTAAATAAAACTGCCGTGCTGGTTTTGAATAAAAGAAACTGCCGGGCTGGTTTTAACAAACTGTCGGACTGTTTTGTAATAAACGAAACTGCCGGACTGGTTTTAACAAACTGCCGGACTGTTTTGTAACAAATAAAAAACTGCCAGACTGGGTTTTACTGAATAAAAAACTGCCGGACTGGTTTTTGTAAATGCTGGAAATTACAGAACTGAAAAGTAAATTACAGAATCGAAAGACTGAAAGTAAACAGTACTGAAATGTAAATACAGAAAAGAAACAGTACAGAAAAGTAAATTACAGAAATGAAACGGTACTGCAAATGAAATGGACAGAAAGTAAATGACTAAAAAATAAATAACAGGAAAAATAAAAGAAGAGACAACTGCTGAGCAGTTTCCCTTAAACAATATTTCCCGAACCACCTTTAAAGGTTTCTGGTTTCGGGACTTTGTTCCCAAGGTACAACTTCTATCTCAGAGTGGCTCGTATGGAAACCGGCACCGAACCACAGGTCGAGCTGTTGGTGGTGCGGTTCTCTCTCTCTATATGATGCTTATGCTGTGAGTTGTGTGTTTGATGGTGTGTTGAAATGAGAGGGGGATGACTGCCTTTTATAGGCTCTAATGAAACCGCAGCCATAAATGTTGGTCATCAATTCTGAAACCGCAGCATTTAATCTCATTCATTGCTGGCGTTTTTATTGCTGGAAACTCTAGGGACTACTTTTGTATTTTATACAAAACTCCCTATTCGGGTTTGGACCCAAGACCCAAGACCCAAGACCCGAGACATTCCTCAAATCCCAAATCCCAAATCCCAAGCCCAAGCCCAAGCCCACGCCCACACCCGCGCCCGCGCCCGCGCCCGTACCCGAGCCCGAGCCCGAGCCCGAGACCAAGACCCGAGACCCGAGACACGACACACGAGCGAGCGCGCGTGTGTGGTACACACTAATACTCTTAGGTGTATGTGGACATGTTAGTTTAATAACTACAAGGGTTGGTATGGTATATATATTGTAAAATTAACTCTTAATCTTCCAATATGGGATTATACTAAATGGTTTTCCTTTACCATTTCGGTTTTTTCAGATTTGAGCTTTCGAGGCACCAACTTTGAAGCCACTTTGTATTCACACCCATTCTCCGAATAGGTCATGTGATATACCGTTACGAAGCTCGTCACACGGGCTACTCAATCACGTTGAGTACGGTATAAACAACTTAGCGCTGTTACACGAAATAATGACTTGAAGTTGGTCCAGTGACCATTCGGAAACACCCATGTTTTCACATGTTTTTCCAACAATCCCCCACATGAATGCAATTGGCTGAAAATAAAAATGCTCTTAAATGCATACGAGAGAACCGCAAGAGTTCACTGCATAAGGACAGGTAGCGCGCGCCTTGAACCTGCCGTAGTGACGTAAAATTTGATATGCTACTATTGGGTAGCCTTTAAGCCTTGAACCCTTTAGCGTTTGTGCATACCAGGGTAATGCGCACACAGTGTCCTCTCTACACCACTTACTAAGCCCTTTGGTTGTTGTCCATATTTGGCCGTGGACTGCCTTGGCAAAATTCAACCGAGTGCTCTAGTGATTTAGCCCATGGCTCATCACATAGTATCGGCCATACACACTCGTCATAGGTGATTTCAAGTTAAGGGTGTCCTGACTCACCCCTCTCGACCTTCGAGATACTTGTTTTCATTAAGAGCCTCATGCTCACCCTTAAGATGGTCTAGGTCTATCACTCTTTCATCCTAGAAATGGGCTGGGAACTTAAGTTCCCGAGTGCTTTGTTCGGTCACCCCCACAGTTCGGTTTTCCCGTTGAACCCGAGGCTGGAGAATCCAGTTCGGGTTGGGTTGCCTCTGAGGAGGTTTCCAGTTTGATGGGCTTCAACCCCATTCCCCTCGATGAAACTTCAACTCCTACCTGAGTTAAGCCTTTTGTAAATGGATCCGCTATATTGTCTTTAGATCTCACAAAATCTAATGACACCACACCGTTAGCTAACAATTCTCTTACGGATTTATGTCTCCGACGAATATGTCGGGACTTTCCATTATACATATGATCCTGCGCCCGCCCAATAGCCGACTGACTATCGCAGTGCATGCTTATTGCAGGGACATGTTTCGGCCACATTGGAATTCCTTCCAGAAAGCTTCTCAGCCAGTCAGCCTCTTCTGTTGCTAGATCCAAAGCTATGAACTCGGATTCCATAGTTGATCTAGCTATGAAGGTCTGCTTGGATGATCTCCATGACACAGCTGCTCCTCCTATTACGAACACATATCCGCTAGTGGATCGTGTACTGTTGGAATCCGAGATCCAGTTCGCATCAGAATACCCTTCCAGTACAGCTGGATATCTGGTATAATGCAACCCTCGGTCGGCTGTGTATCTCATGTATCTGAGAAGTCTCATGATGGCCTTCCAGTGTTCCTCATTGGGATTACTGGTATACCTACTCAGTCTACTCACTGAGTTGGCTATGTCTGGTCTAGTACAGTTCATGACGTACATCAGACTGCCTATTATTCGAGAGTATTCCAATTGTCTCACACTCTCCCCAAAATTCTTTTTCAGGGTGGTTGAGATCTCTATCGGAGTTCTGGATGTAGCTCTACTATCTTTATCAAATTTGTCAAGCATCTGCTTGACATAGTGAGTTTGAGATAGCGCATATCCGTCTGATGTATTGGTAATTTTCATACCAAGTATAACATCAGCGACACCCAAGTCTTTCATCTCGAATTTTTGTGACAACATTTTCTTAGTGGAGTTGATGTTATCAATACTCCCTATTATAATCATGTCATCTACGTAGAGGCAGACTACCACGTAGTCCTTTTCATTAACTTTTACGTATACGCATTTGTCACATTCATTTATTCGAAAACCGTTTGATAGCATCACTCTATCAAATTTTTCGTGCCATTGTTTCGGTGCTTGTTTGAGTCCATACAAGGACTTCACAAGTTTACACACCTTGTAAGCTTTACTTGGAACCACAAACCCTTCCGGTTGTTCCATGTAAATTTCCTCTTCCAGTTCACCATTCAAGAACGCCGTTTTAACATCCATTTGATGTATTTCCAGATCGAACAGTGCTGCGAGAGCAATGACTATCCGGATTGACGTCTTCTTGGAGACAGGAGCATAGGTGTCGAAATAGTCGACACCTTCGGTTTGTCTAAAACCTTTCACTACAAGTCTTGCCTTGTATTTCTCGATTGTTCCATCGAGCTTTCTCTTCCTCTTGAAGATCCACTTGTGTCCTAGTGGCTTACACCCGGGTGGTAAATCCACTAGTTCCCAAGTGTGATTTTGCAATATCGATTCAACCTCATTGTTGATCGCTTCCTCCCAATATTGGGCTTCCGGGAATGACATTGCTTGTTTGAATGTCGCCGGTTCGCCTTCTATCATGAAGGTTACAAAATCTGGACCGAAAGTCGTTTCCTTTCTAGCCCTTTTACTGCGTCGAGGCTCTTCTTCTTCTTCCTCCAACGGTTCACTTGCCCCCACATTTTCCTCACTGTTTGACTCCTCAGTCTCTACAGTTATGAAAGACTTGCGGGGAAAGATCTCCTCGAAGAAAGAAGTTTCTCGAGCTTCGATGATAGTATCTACATGCACATCGGGATTATCCGACTTGTGAACGAGAAAACGATAAGCACTACTGTTTTGTGCATATCCTATGAACACACAGTCTACTGTCTTTGGCCCTATTCTCGTTCTCTTCGGAAGCGAGACAAGGACCTTTGCTAGACAACCCCAAACCCTTAAGAATTTATAGCTCGGCCGATGGCCTTTGCATAGTTCATATGGTGGTTTGTCACGCTTTTTATGCGGTAGCTTGTTCAATACATAGTTGGCGGAAAGCAGCGCTTCCCCCCACATGTTCTGGGGTAACCCAGAACTTATTAACATGGCATTCATCATTTCCTTGAGTGTTCTATTCTTACGCTCGGCAACCCCATTCTGCTCCGGAGAGTATGGGGCTGTGGTTTGATGTACAATGCCACTTTCGGTGCATATCTGCGCAAACGGTGCCTCGTATTCACCGCCTCTATCACTCCTCAACATTTTAATCTTTTTATTGAGTTGATTTTCTACTTCGGTCTTATAAAGAGCGAATTTCTCTACCGCTTCGTCTTTACTTCTCATTATGTAGACGTAGCAGTATCTAGTACAGTCATCTATAAACGTGATGAAATACTTTTTCCCTCCTCGCGTTTGTATAAACTTTAAGTCGCATACATCCGTGTGTATTAGACCGAGAGGTTCAGTACTTCGTTCAATATGTTGATACGAAGACTTGGTTAATTTTGTTTCAACACAAACCTCACATTTATGTTGTTTATCAAAAACAAAATTAGGTAGTAGATTCAGTGATATTAATTTCTTCATAGAATTAGAATTCACATGACCTAATCTATCATGCCATAAATTAAATGAATCACAAGAATAAGAAAAAGAAGTTTTATTAGCCACTTGGGCAACATTAACGATTACATTATTCTTGGTACTGGCCTCAGCCTTAGTACCCACAATAGCAGACTCGGCTTTAGGAGCTGGAGTACCAACATTTAATTTAAACATGCCGTTGGTCATATAGCCATGGCCTACATACATTCCATTAAGGGTGATTACAATTTTAGCAGATTCAAATACAAGTTTAAACCCTTTGTTCACCATCACTGAGCCGGAGACTAGATTCTTGCGAATTTCCGGCACATGGAGCACGCCGTTCAGTGTCAGCTCCTTTCCCGACGTCATCTTCAGCAACACGGTTCCTTTTCCTTCCACCCTGGAAGTAGCCGAGTTCCCCATGAAGCAGCTCTCATTGTCCACGGCCGTATAGGTCTTGAACATCCACTTGCTGGCACAGATGTGACTAGTGGCGCATGTGTCCAGCCACCATTCCTTTGGGTTGCTCCCCACCAGGTTCACCTCCGAGACCACAGCACTCAGGTGCATGTAGTCTTGTCCAGCATCATCTCCTCCCTCAGCCACATTTGCCTGAGCAGGTGCCCTCTTCCTCCCTTTCCCTTGGAACTTCCTCTTTGGGGGGGGGGGGGGGGGGGGGGGTGGGTGGGCTTGTCGGTGCGCATCTTACAATCCGCGGCACGATGGCCCGGTTTGTTGCACACAAAGCAGTCTCCCATGAATTTCTTCTTGAGAGAGGCACCGACTCCAATGTCAAAGCGTTTCCGCTTAGACACAGCGTCCTCAACCACATGGGCCTTGGCAACCGCGTTGCCTGCTCCGCCACCGCCTTTCCTTCCGGATCGGCGGTTGCTTTGCTCAACATTGAGCCTCTCAATGAGTCCCTCCAAGGTCATAGCCTTTCGCTTGTGTTTCAGGTAGTTTTGAAACTCTTTCCAAGAAGGTGGCAGTTTCTCAATTATTAATGCCACTTGGAAAGGTTCGTTAATAACTAGCCCCTCGACCTCAAGCCTATGGTATATGAGTTGGAGTTCCTCAACCTGCTCGATAACACTCTTCCCATCAGTCATCATGTACTCATGAAAGTCCGTGACGACAAATTTCTTTGCGCCAGCGTTATTCACTTTGTACTTTCTTTCGAGAGACTCCCAAAGCTCCTTTGCAGAAGCCTTGGGCTCGAAAACACTGAAGAGAGTGTCATCCAGATCACACATGATGTAGTTCCGGCATAGGTAGTCGCCGTGTTTCCACGCTTCCACCGCCGAAACCGTCTGCACGTCCTCATCGTCCTCGCTTAGGACGGGTGCAGTCTCCTTGAGAAAGCGGGTCAGATTAAGGACAGTTAAATAAAACAGCATCTTTTGCTGCCAACGTTTGAAGTTGTTGCCCCTAAACTTTTCCGGCTTCTCTAAATGAGAGGTTGGCAACATTGGCATAGACGGCGTTGCCGGATCCTTGCCCTTTGCCCTGGCCGCAGCCACAAGCGCTGCCTTGGCCGCAGCCTTTGCAGCAGCTTGTGCTGCGGCCGCAGCCGCAGCCATAGCATCGGCCTCTGCCGCAGCGACGTCGACCGCAGCCTTTGCCGCAGCAGCTTCGGCCTCAGCCTGAGCCTGAGCCCCCCACTCGCAGCGCTCGCATTGTTATGGCTACTGCCAATCACAAGTGCGCCCTGCACGTCTCCCGAAGGAACGGTGGGTGTTTGATCCTCATTAGTCATCTGAAATGACAAATTAAAACCGTTTAGTTTCTCGCAAGAAAACTAAATTCTTTATCGCAAATACTAATTATAACTTAATTAGATTGCTTCAAAAGAATAAAAACCAATGAAAGAGATTCTAGCGTGAAAATCAAATCACTTTTGATTTCACTAAGAATTCTTTATAGTATTCTAGAATAAAAAGATTAAAACCAATTCGGATTTATTCTATGTGCAAATTTCAATTTCTAGTAAACTAGCAATGATTTTGCGAGAATAAAAACCGAGACGTCAACAACAATAAAATAAAAAAGAAAAGTCCTTTTCTTTTCGAAAATATTAAAACCAAAAAAGGTATTGTTTAAGATTGTTGGTTTTTGGTACTATTTCGAATACAATAATTGAAAGACAATAATGTAAAAGACAAAGGACTGAATGGAAATAACAATTTTATTTCTCACAATTGGAATCTAAATTACAATTCATGACTCAACAAATAAATAAAACTGCTGGACTGTTATAAAGAAACTGCCGGACTGGTTTAACACATAAACTGCCGGACTGGTTTTACATAAACTGCCGGACTGGTTTTAACAAACTGCCGGACTGGTTTTAAATAAAACTGCCGTACTTGTTTTGAATAAAAGAAACTACCGGACTGGTTTTAAGAAACTGCCGGACTGTTTTGTAATAAACGAAACTGCCGGACTAGTTTTAACAAACTGCCGGACTGTTTTGTAACAAATAAAAAATTGCCAGACTGGGTTTTACTGAATAAAAAACTGCCGGACTGGTTTTTGTAAATGCTGGAAATTACAGAACTGAAAAGTAAATTACAGAATCGAAAGACTGAAAGTAAACAGTACTGAAATGTAAATACAGAAAAGAAACAGTACAGAAAAGTAAATTACAGAAATGAAACGGTACTGAAATGAAATGCACAGAAAGTAAATGACTAAAAAATAAATAACAGGAAAAATAAAAGAAGAGGCAACTGCTGAGCAGTTTCCCTTAAACAATATTTCCCGAACCACCTTTAAAGGTTTCTGGTTTCGGGACTTTATTCCCAAAGTACAACTTCTATCTCAGAGTGGCTCGTATGGAAACCGGCACCGAACCACAGGTCGAGCTGTTGGTGGTGCGGTTCTCTCTCTCTATATGATGCTTATGCTGTGAGTTGTGTGTTTGATGGTGTGTTGAAATGAGAGGGGGGTGCCTGCCTTTTATAGGCTCTAATGAAACCGCAGCCATAAATGTTGGTCATCAATTCTGAGAGTTACACCCCCAGAATCCGCTCAATCAATTCTGAAACCGCAGCATTTAATCTCATTCATTGCTGGCGTTTCTATTGCTGAAAACTCTAGGGACTACTTTTGTATTTTATACAAAATTCCTTATTCGGGTTTGGACCCAAGACCCAAGACATTCCCCAAATCCCAAATCCCAAAGCCCAAGCCCAAGCCCAAGCCCGCGCCCGAGACCCGAGACACGAGCGAGCGCGCGGTGTGGTACACACTAATACCCCTAGGTGTATGTAGACATGTTAGTTTAATAACTACATGGGTTGGTATGGTATATATATTGTAAAATTAACTCTTAATCTTTCAATATGGGATTATACTAAATGGTTTTCCTTTACCATTTCGGTTTTTCCAGATTTGAGCTTTCGAGGCACCAATTTTGAAGCCAGTTTGTATTCACACCCATTCTCCGAATAGGTCATGTGATATACCGTTACGAAACTCGTCACACGGGCTACTCAACCACGTTGAGTACGGTATAAACAACTCAGCGCTGTTACACGAAATAATGACTTGAAGTTGGTCCAGTGACCATTCTGAAACACACATGTTTTCACATGTTTTTCCAACAAGAATTACAACTCATGTGCCGCTTAAAATTATGGAAAAATTAAGGAAAACCATCTCGACTTATCGGTTTTAAATTTTAAAGATTTCTGTATAATGGCCTTCCCTATTTCTTGTATATCATCGGGTTAAAACCAAAAAGTTGTCAATTTCGCCTTTCTCAATGTTTCAATACATTGTTGACTTAAATCTCTTGTAAAAGTTTTTCCTTCCACATTCCACAATGTTTCCGGTGATATATTTGAAAATCCGATGATCAGATTCTCCAACTTGGAGAGTCGATGATACGTATTGGTGTAAAGAATTTGGTTAATTAGGCTCTATATTTTCAAATCTATAACCTCGGAAAATACTTGTAAGAGTTTGACCCAACAAAAAAAAAATTGGAGCAAGATAAAAAAAATAAAAATGAGATGGCCTCCCAAGCATTAAAAGTCAATACAAGAAAGTTAAATTCATGTTCTGAGTTTAAAACATTTTCTTATATAAAAAAAAAGTACATCAAAAATTTGATTTTGTTGTCAGCTTTTAGGTATGAGTTAGAATTGAAGTATTCGAATAGGTTCGCTGTCATACGGGGAGGAGCTAGTATCGACTCAAAACGGACTCCAATACATTTCATATTAAGAAAAAAACCGATTTTTTTACAAGTACCTTGATTTATTTATTTATTTATTTTATCGATCTTAACCTTTCTAGTATCCCATAATTACGAAAACGACGGTTGTAGTTCCACCAGTGGTGTCTTATATTATATGTTTGAGGATCATTTTGTCTTATTTCAACATCAATCACAATATTAAGCGCTGTCGTGGAATCGACATTTAACAAAATCCTCAAGAAAGTAATAAAGCTTAACTTTCAAAAAAAAAAAAAAAAAAAAAAAAAAACTTCAAGAAATTTGTCAAAATTAAGCTGGGCATGTAAACACTGCGATCTTGCGTTATCCTGGTGAAAGCGCATCATTCCATTTCAAAATATAACCTACATTGATAACATACATATTTTTTCATCAAAATCTTTGTATTACAAGATCTTAAGATGGCAATGTATAATTTATTTGGCATCTACTTTTGTCATGGATAATTTAATCTACCTAAGCACTTTACATACATGCAATTCTCAACGTTGTTCATATATGTACCTTCTACTAGAAAAGTCATTCTTTTCCCTCATTATTTTTGGAATATTGTTTGTACTTGAAACGACTCAAATAAATTCAATTAGTAAATAAACTTATTTGCAATACACACGCCTTCTATGTCAAAGTTCATAACAATCAAGTCCATTGGATGGTGAAGCTTGAATGCATAAAACCTCATTTTTGCGGATCTTTATTTTGCAACTTCTCCTCACGGTTGATAAAATTTGATCAGAGACTTATGGTTAGTAGCTTTTCCATCTTAAAGTTTCGGAAAATATAACAAAATATTACATAGCGACTTCATCGAATTTGCGACTTTAAATACTTGAGTGGTAAATTTCATGAAAAGTAGATGAATGAACTTTATCATAATCAGCATCATTAACTCATTATGTGGTTAGTGGTGATGGTTATTCAATTTGGTTATGAACAAGCCTTTTGGTTTCTCATGCTCTCTGCCTTGTTTGTTCCGACTGATGAAATCTAATATTCGAGCACTGTAACTTACATTTCATACAGACTCGTGTATGGGGAGCATTAATATATGGAACTAGAGCTTATAGCTTAAGAAATTACAGTATAGCTAGCCCGGTCGGTTTAATAAAAAAAACATTTTGCAACAAAATCAAAATAAAATAAAAATGTAACTGTACCTTTGATAAATTTAGTAAAACCGAAATATGTACAATTCCAAGATACTGGAGAGAGTGTTAGCCTATTACAGGGCTGATTTAAATTGAGGTTGAATAACTGGATGAGAACTTATTGTTGAAGTTAAGTGTAGCTTAATTGGATTATTATTTTTCGTGACCGATTTGGTTGGATGAGAATTTGATTCGAAGTTGGTGTTAGCAATGGTTGAAAAAATTTGAGGGGACTAATTAAGTTGGATAATAGTTAATTAGAAATTGGGTGTTATGATATGATATGGTTTTATTGAAAAACGATTGGAGGTGTATTCAGGAATTTTAAGCTTATAGTTGCAATGTCTGGTACCAAGGGTCTGCATCACAAATTTGATAATTCTCGATTTCAATACCTACCAAAAAAAAGATTATTCTGGTCAGATGTGTACTCTGAAAATTTCCTCGAGTTATGGCATATAATTGATTTATAAAATGCTAAGATATGAATTAAGTTTATCAATCATGATAAATGGAAAATTGTTAAGAGATTGGCTACTTTCTAGTGACATCTCTTATCTTTGGCAAAGGGGTGCCTGAATTTGTTCAGTTGCAGGCATCTATGCTCGAGTTCAGGAAAGACTATCACCGATCTTTGTAAAAAATGTTAATCTTGAATTAACGACTGCAAACAATATGTAAAGTGTTTTTTGGGTAAGTCGGTATGTAAAGTGTTGATCAATCAAACACGGTTAATTGCTTAATCCATTCCACAGAAAAAAAGAACACTTTGGAATAGTAGTCTCATCACTCAAACATACATAATTGTACACAATTCAGGCAAAAGTATAATCAGGTATAAAGAATCAGCAGCCAAGAAAGAAAAAGGAAACCAAGTAAAAAGGTAAAATCGAAAGAACAAAGAGAATAATAAACCATATTATTGTGATATTTAAAAGCAAAAGAACCAAATGAATATGAAAGCGGGTTGCTTTTACAAGAACACCATTGCTTATGTACCGAAATTGGAGGCACATTGTTCGACCAAACAATCTCTTATTCTATGCGTCTTTCTGCCTACGTTGCAAGTCTACTTTGCTCTCCAAAAAAATTCAAATGAAAAAGAAAAGCTAGTGCCAAATGAAGGCTAAAATCATTTTACATGTTTGAAATCACTCGCCCTCTACCTTGCAATTGTTGACACCCGAGATTGCAGCCACTTTTGCAAGTAATTTCCGTTGACCCGATTAGATTTAAGCATATGGGCGCTAAAATCATTTTACATGTTTGAAATCACTCGCCCTCTACCTTGCAATTGTTGACACCCGAGATGGCAGCCACTTTTGCAAGTAATTTCCGTTGACCCGGTTAGATTTAAGCATATGGGCATACACGCCTTTAAACATTCCGGCGCAGGCCCTGGCAATGTTGTTACAACCATTGCCGTGAAGCAGACAAATATCAATAATTTAATTATTAGCACACAACATTGCGCCATCTCAAAAGTTGTTTGGTAATTCGAATCCCAGCATGCAAGAAAGGGAAATGGTTTCTAAGTTGATGCTAATCTTGTGATTTGATTCAATGGGTTATGATAAATTAGGAAGTTGCTGTGACTAAAATGGTTCATTTTTGCCCACACACTATTAGTTAAGGTACAACCACAAAAAAGGATTGATCATACGAGATTAAGAGGTACTATTATTAGACGTATTTAATATGGGACTACTGAGTATCTTAAATATCAACATTCTTTTTATCAATCATCATATAAACCCAAAATGGAAAGAGTGCCTTCTGACAGTTTTAAATAAACAGATCTTCAGAAGACAAGTCAGCATACCTCATTTGCATTATTTTAGTTTAAGATCATGAAGGTACCCACAAACAAGAGATCGAAGTGAGGTCTGTTTCTGCTAAAGCTACGGATAATCTTTACAGAAAAATGAGTAAACAGGAATAAAGCCAGTTTATGCAGGATAGCAAACCCTAATCACAAATCTAATATAGATTTTTAAATTAAACCCTGTTTTAAATAGATAAAGCAGAATATAAACCTAATCGAAATGGGTATCTTTCAATACCAAACTATATAACAAGAGTACCAAACTCGATTTTATTCGATTACCTAATTTTTATGTTATACCAATGTTCTATTGAAAAACTAATCTAGAGGAGGCAACTTTAGAATGCTAAAAGTTAATTTTTTCCAGAAGATGCCACATCAATAAAGGACATAATCGTTTTAAAACATGTACACACAAAGTAACAAAACATCATTTAATAAATAATATATAAATGAATATTAACTGACCTCTAACTACCCGCTAGAATAGGTCTTCCAACAAACATCTCAGCCAATAAGCATCCTACACTCCATAAATCAATTCCAACCCCATAATCCATAGACCTTAAAAGTAGCCGTGGAGCTCTATACCAGCGTGTCACAAGACGGCTAGTTAAAGGGCGTTTCTGTCTGGCTTGAAATAACCCGCGAGCCTAAAATCTTCAACTTTAGCATCCCGTTTGTGTCGATTAAAAGGTTGGAACTTTAAATGTCCCCA
This sequence comes from Primula veris, assembly GCA_963682055.1. NCBI lineage: Eukaryota > Viridiplantae > Streptophyta > Magnoliopsida > Ericales > Primulaceae > Primula > Primula veris. Next base: position 19,524,610 of record OY821748.1, on the reverse strand, counting down.
TATAGGATTTCCGTCCCGTGGCAATGCAGAAGACGGCAGCTGTTGCATATAATACTTGACCTGCATTAAGGTAAAGTGATGTAATACTTCATTAATAATTTGTTTAGATTAAGCATGTATTAATGTTGATTTGAACACAGTTCGCTTAAAGCTAGGGGGAAAAAACTTGTATTTCCTGAATTCAAATTGAGAGCAATAAAACAGAAAACAGACCTGTGGCTCGGTCAATTTCCCTTGTAGTCGAGAGATGACTTTGCATAAATCTGTGTGCTATAAAAATCGGACAAATACCGTAGGTTTCTGATTTCCGGCGGCGCCACTACATTCCGGTCATAGCAGAAATATTTCCTTTTTCTTTTCCGTCACCTACTCCTTTTACACTCATCTCTGAGCAGATTACCTTGACCTCTTGTACTCTACCTTCACTTCTTAACCCAGACAAAAGCTCATTGCAGCTATTGAAATCGGGCAAATACCCATTCTCGACCATTTCTCTATACCAAACATATGCACCACTATAATTTTCAAGATTGCAATAACCCTTAATGAGTACGCTGTAAGTATCAGCTTTAAGAACCAATCCTCTAAACTTCATATCCTCAACCAGAATATTCACTTTCTGCACATCCTGTTCTTTAAAGCGAGCCATAATTAAACTATTATAACTCATTCTATCGGGTTGAATACCAATACCTACCATCTCATGGAACAAAGCGAAAGCCTTCTCAACATGTCCATATTCTGCATAACAACGAATGAGTTCATTATATACGAGACGATCAGGAGACAAGTTTGACTGTGACATGTCGTCGACCATCTTCTCAACAGAAACCAACCCTTCCTTCTTGCACACACTAATTAAAGGATGAAATGTGTTTAGATTAGGTGAAATTCCGATTTTCTTCATATCAGCATACAAATCCATTGCTTTTTGTGTGCTCCCCGCGTCAGAGTAACCCGAAATTAAGGAATTATAAGTAATAATGTCTGGTTTTAAACCACTACTCACTATCTGAAGGAACAATTCTTCAGCTTCGTCAAGTCTACCTTTTCTACAAAAACCGTGGATTAGTGTGTTATAAGTTACAATTGTCGGAGTTATTTGACCATTCAACATCTCATCAAAAAACCTAAAAGCATATTTGGGTTTCCCAGCTGTGCAGTAACCATCAATGAGCATGTTATAGATTTGAGCAGTAGGTAAAATCTCTCTAGCAATCATATCCCTAAGTGTAACTTCAGCTTCAACAACCCTGCCATCTTTGCATAAACAGTTTATCAAAGAACCATAACTCACTACATTAGGTTTTATTCCACTATTTTCCATTTCCTCGAGGATCTCAAAACACCTTTCAAATTGGCAGCATTTTCCAAACCCACCAACAAGAATGTTGTACGTTTGCAAATTTACAGATATTCCTTTTTGCTTCATCTTCTTCACCCATTTTTCTGCCTCAATCATGTCTCCCATTTTACAAAATTTGGTTATCAGTGTATTGAATGTGACACAGCTAGGTTTCACAACAGATAACTCCATTTCTTCAAGGATTGATATAGCTTTATCCATTTTATCCTCCTGACAATAGCCATTTACAACAGTGTTATACATCACCTCTGTCGTAGTAAGGCCATTGACAATTGACTTTCTCAGAATCTCCACCGCTTTATCAACCTTTCCATCTTTGCACAACCCATTCAACAAAATACAAAACGTATAACTATTCATCTGAACACCCTTACTCAACATATCTTCGTACAAATTCAGTGACCCTTCGACATACCCACTCCTCGAAAACCCATCGCAAAGTATACTGTAAGTAAACCCATCAGGTGAAAAACCCAACCTTTTCATCTCCTCCAAAACCATCTTCGCATCCTCAACCCTCTTTGTCCGACAAAACCCACTAAGCAACGAATTAAAAGTAACAAGATTCGGCTTCACATTCCCCTCCCTCATCCTTTCTCTCACCTCGACTGCCTTCTCCAGACTCCCGACTTTACAATACCCATCGATCATCGTGTTAAACGTAACGCAATTCGGTGCCACCCCTCTCTCAAACATCTCATCAAATACCTTCTTCGCGTCACCGATTCTCTTCTCCTTACAAAATCCACCAATCAAAACATTGTACACGAAACAACTCAACCCGACACGGCGTTCAATCATCGAATCCTTCAACCCCACCGCCTTATCCAAATCCGATAACTTAACCGCGGCCTGTACAGCTTTACCGTAAGTAAACTTATCCACCCTGATACCAGAGCCAATAACTTCGTCAAACAAATCAAGGACCTTTTTGTGGTCACCTTTAGTCACCAAAGTTTCGAGTAATGAATTAAAAAAATCCAAACTCGGAAAAGTACCCTGTTTCCTGATGAACATGAAGAGGTCGATAGCATCGTCGGTCCGGTTTTGCTGAAGGAAAAAATGGAGCTGCTTTTGTTGTTCATGACTGCTCTCTTCTTGTAAAGAAGAAGAAGAACATAGCGTTTTGCAGAGAGGGACTTGATGGGGTTTTCTGAGAGTTTTAGTGAAGGGGACTTTTTTGGAGAGACCAAGAAGCCTGTTGGTCATGCCTTCTTACAGTCTATCTGCAAAAATAATATAATAGTTAAAGGGAAGAACAAAATATCAAAAGCATGTTCTTAGTGCGAGCTGCTTTTTTTCTTAAGTATCTTAGTGCATGTTTGGTTACCTAGGTATTTCTAGCTTTCAAAACGCTAGCTTTTAGGCTATAAAAACTTAGAAATCTCAAAAGCGGAGAAGCTAGGAATTTGATGCTTTCTAGCTTTTTTACGGAAAAAAATTGAAAGATTTCTACAAGTAAAAGTTGTTTGTATAGTTACAAGTTACTTCTAAGTTGAAGAAAGTTAAAAATGACTAAATAATTAGAAGTAAGTTCTAAGTCACCGGTAACTAAAAAAGTTGAGGACGTGCCAAACACTACACTGTCGGATTTTTCAAGCAAGTTTTTTTCCTGCTTTTTCTTTAAGCAGTTTTTGGAGCAAAAATTGTGTTGCCATACATGCATTAACCACCCTCCTACAAAAGTATTTACCACATAATGGAAACTATTAATCAATATGGCTTATTTGTTTGCAAGATCTTTCTAAAAATTCTAAACACCCGGGTGGATAAAAACCAAACTGACCAGACCGAATAATATAATACAAAGCCGTACGGAATAAGTTATTCATCTGATTTGGGTTTAAAAAGATAAACTGGTTTTGTCGGTTATATTTGCGGTTTCAATTCTTTTTAAACCGAACTAAACCTAGTTTTTAACATATTCCCTCATTAATAATTGAAAACGGTGTACTAGTTCAATAATTTATTTTGTTTTTTTATTTTAAAGTCTACAAAAATTTGTTAATAATTTGTGAAATTTCATATTAGGACAACTCTATTCTTAAATAAGTGCTTTCTTTTTGTGTTTTTAGTGCCATTATTCGCAATCATTTTTTTTCCTTTAAACCTTCAAAAAGTACACACTGCATAAATAAATATATTAATTAACTAATTAATCTTTTCCAATCAAATCTGGGTATAAGTCCAATTATACAAAAAAAACAGTAGAGAGAATTAATAATAATATTTAATAAATAAAAAATCTTGCAAAAACTTCTTTTTCAGTATTTCAACCAACGAGAGCCAAAATATATCCCTAATTAAGTCAAGTAAAATATGAAAACCAAAGCAATTAAGAAAATACCCTAAAAAAACCAAATCAAACAAATAATTATAAGGCCTAAATCTTAGCAAAACATGAAACTAGTGAAAAACCCTTTTAATCAAATTGGTATATATCTATACTATTAATATATGTGTAGAGGCCTTACGAAGCCTTGAAACAACTAATTACAAAAAGCTATTAATAGTTTAAAAAATTACACATAGTGTTAGAAATTCAAAAACTAAAAAAAAATATAACTGCTAAAATAACTGCTTACGTTCAATTCAAAATAGATACTAATTATTATTGTTTGAATAAACCCAAAAAATAACTCCTCTATCCTCTCTGCACTCTCTCTCCTCTCCCTCTTCTCTATCCATATTCGCTGCACTCTCTATCCTCCCCCTCTCATGTATTACTCTTCCTGTTATATTTATTTATGATTATAAATGTTTTTTTTGTTATAAAATTATTTATGATTATAAATGTTTTTTTTATTTATAAAATTGAGTTTGTGTTGCTAAATACTTTTGTTTAATATTTCACAACAATTTACACATTTACACGTTACACCACCCATCGGTTGGGCAAGTCCGCTAGTATATATATATATATACATAGAGTTTGAGAAAGGACCTGTGCAGAGGCAAATAAGCTTCTTTAGAGAGAGAGAGAGAGAATTGAGGCGGGGAAATTGGGGAAGTTCAGGAACGCCTTTTTTCGGTCTTAGTTTCGTTTTTTTTTTTTCGGTTTTATTGAAAACCGACTGGAAATTTTTTCGGTTTTTCGGTTTTTCAGTTTTTCGGTTCGGTTATTGGTCCGATTCGGTTTTTTCGGTTTTTCGTCCGGCCCTAACTTATTTGATGCGCAATCTCAATTTAGTTACACTATTTATTTATTTTGAAATAAATATATATATATATATTTTTTATATTTGTAAAAAAATTAACAAAAATAAGAGTTAATAATTAACGACCACATCTATACTCCATATACCTCATCATTAGAATATATTATCTAGTTATAATATATTTCAACACTGGTCATCGCTCGTGACCTAACATTTTAATAGTCTTAAGAACGTATATATTATATTGATGTAGTTGAGCTCAACATGCCATATTATAATTCATATATCTCACCATTAAAATACATCATAATGGTAAGGATGTGACTCGATCATTATCTAGTCGATGTGAGATAATATACTCTAACAACACCTCATCAACCAAACTTGTAAAAATGAACGTGGGATTAGCGGTCTACGTGACGATGACCTAGTCTCCGAAACGGGAGTCCATTTAAAGTATTTACTTTTGGGGGGACAAATGCGGGTTGAAAATATTATTTTTAATGTTTGGGTTGAAAAATATTTATGCGTATGCAAAATGCATTTTATCACAAAATTTCCAAACCAAAATATTTACCAGTTGGCGATTAATTGTACCAATTATTATTAGGGTCAATGCCCAAAACATACAATGTGTTATGAAATATTACCAAAACATACGATCCAAACAAATTATTCCCAAAACATACAATTGACCCAAAATAGAAAAAAATATATATTTCTCCTCATCTATCAAAAAATTTCTCTTTCTCCTCTCTCTCTTCTCTCTTTCTAAATCATCATTTTTTTCCCACAAAATACTATCTTATTTAATGTTGAAATGACTTCTAAACCGAAAAAAATAAAATTACAAAAAAAAATAAAAAAAGTTCAAAAAAGTCGAGATGCCGAAAAAACCCAAAAAATACTGGAAAAACCTTTAAAAAAGTCGAGAACCCGAAAAAATCCAAAAAAATGTTTAAAAAATAAAAAAAAACCAATAAAAATCCAAATTCACAAAAAAATGAAAAAAGTTCAAAAAAGTCGAGAATCCGAAAAAACCCAAAAAAGGCTGGAAAAACCTTTTAAAAAGTCGGGAACCCGAAAAAGCCAAAAAATGGTTAAAAAAAGTAAAAAAAAAAACAAAGAAAAATCCAAAATCACAAAAAGAATGAAAAAAGTTCACAAAAATCGAGAACCCGAAAAAACCAAAAAAATGCTGAAAAGACCTTTAAAAAGTTGGGAACCCGAAAAAACTCCAAAAAATTGGTAAAAAATAAAAAATAAAAAACCAAGAAAAATCCAAATTCACAAAAATAAATAAAAATAAAGTTCAGAAAAGTCGAGAACCAGAAAAAAGGCCAAAAATATGGTAAAAAACAAAAAAAAAACAAGAAAATTACAAAATTAAAAAAAAATGAAAAAATGAAAAAAAGTCGAGAATTCAAAAAAAACCCAAAATATGCTGAAAAAACTTTTAAAAAAGTCAGTAACCGGAAAAACCCAAAAAATTGGTAAAAAAACCCAAAAAATATCCAAAATCACAAAAAGAATGAAAAAAGTTCACAAAAGTCGAGAAACCAAAAAAAACACAAAGTGCTGAAAAAAACTTTAAAAAGTCGAAAACCCGAAAAATCTCCAAAAAAGTGGCAAAAAAAAAAAACCAAGAAAAATCCAAAATCACAAAAATATATAAAAATAATGTATTGTGTATGCTCGTATTAAAAAACAAGTATAAATTATGTATTGTGTATGTCTGTGTTAAAGAGCATGTATAAAAAGTGTATTGTGTATAAATAATAAGAAAAAAAACAAAAAAATGGACAGTGTCAATGGATACAGAATGTATTGTGTATGATTGTATTAAAGAGCGTGTATAAACAATGTATTGTGTATGACTGTATTAAAAAGCATATATAAAATATGTATTGTGTATGACTGTATTAAAGAGCATGTATAAATAGTGTATTGTGTATGCCCGTATTAAAAAAATATGTATAAACTGTCAATGGATACAGAATGTATTGTGTATTACTGTATTAAAGAGCGTGTATAAACAATGTATTGTGTATGCCTGTATTAAGAAGCATATATAAAATATGTATTGTGTATGTCTGTATTAAAGAGCATATATAAATAGTGTATTGTATATGCCCGTATTAAAAAAAATATGTATAAACTGTGTATTGTGCATTTTTGTATTAAATAGCATGTATAAATAATGTTTTGTGCATGCTTGTATTAAAAAATATGTATAAACTGTGTATTGTGTATGTCTGTATTAAAGAGCATGTATAAAATATGTATTGTGTATGCATGTATTAAAGAACATGTATAAATAGTGTATTGTGTATGTCCGTATTAAAAAACATGTATAAAATGTGTATTGTGTATGTCTGTATTAAAGAGCATGCATAATAATGTATTGTGTATGCTCGTATTAAAAAAACATGTATAAACTGTATATTGTGTATGCATGTATTAAATAGCATGTATAAAATATGTATTATGTATTACTGTATTAAAGAGCATGTATAAATAGTGTATTGTGTATGCATGTATTAAAAAACATGTATAAATTGTGTATTGTGTATGTCTGTATTAAAGAGCATGTACAAAAAGTGTATTGTGTATGTCTGTATTAAAGACTATGTATAAAAAATGTATTGTGTATGCCTGTATTTAATAGCATGTATAACTGTGTATTGTGTATGCCTGTATTAAAGAGCATGTATAAAATATGTATTATGTATGCATGTATTAAAGAGCATGTATAAATAGTGTATTGTGTATGTTCATATTAAAAAAACATGTATAAACTGTGTATTGTGTATGTTTGTATTAAAGAGCATGCATAAATAATGTATTGTGTATGCCCGTATTAAAAAAACATGTATAAACTGTGTATTGTGTATGCCTGTATTAAATAGCATGTATATAATATGTATTATGTATTACTGTATTAAAGAGCATGTATAAATTGTGTATTGTGTATGCATGTATTAAAAAACATGTATAAATTGTGTGTTGTGTATGTCTGTATTAAAGAGCATGTATAAAAAAATTATTGTGTATGCCTATATTTAATAGCATGTATAATTGTGTATTGTGTATACATGTATTAAAGAACATGTATAAATAGTATATTGTGTGTGTGTATTAAAAAACATGTATAAACTGTGTATTGTGTCTGTCTGTATTAAAGAGCATGCATAAATAATGAATTGTGTATGCTCGTATTAAAAAAACATGTATAAACTGTGTATTGTGTATGCCTGCATTAAATAGCACATATAAAATATGTATTATGTATTACTGTATTAAAGAGCATGTATAAATAGTGTATTGTGTATGCATGTATTAAAAAACATGTATAAATTGTGTATTGTGTATGTCTGTATTAAAGAGCATGTACAAAAAGTGTATTGTGTATGGCTGTATTAAAGAGCATGTATAAAAAGTGTATTGTGTATGCATGTATTTAATAGCATGTATAATTGTGTATTGTGTATGTCTGTATTAAAGAACATGTATAAACGGTATATTGTGTATGAATAACAAAAATACAAAGAAGTGCAAGTGTCAATTAATACAAAATATATTGTGTATGGCTATGGTGGAAAAGGAAAGCGATAAATTCATAATTATTTAATTAGTTACCAATTATGCTCAAAAAATAGCATCGTTTCGATCAAAGAAAAACAAAATCCTACTTCATATACAAAAAATGAAAATAAAGTTCTTGAGTAAATCAATTCCAACAATAAAATTACTGAAGAGGAAAACGATAAATCCCCGATTATTTAATAACTTATCAATTATGCCACAAAAATGAGAATCACTCAAATCGAAGATAAATAAAAGCCAATTTCATATAAAAAAATAAAAAATTAGGCTTCTAAGTAAATTAATTCCAACAAGTAGAAAACACAATCAGATTAAAAACAAAACAAAAATCCAAATAAATATAATACTCTACATACCTGATATCTAGAGCACAAAAAAAATAATATGTAAGAAATTCTAAAGATTTAACCTAGTTATAATCGAGTTTTACGATAAAAATAAAACAAAAAAAGTGAAAATGGAAAAGGGGTTCAGAAACCACTGGTTCTGGTATAACTGGTACGGAGATGGGTTTAGATGAGTATTTTATTGGGGGAATAAGTTTTGATCGGACGGTGGAGATTGGGGTTAAAGTAAGAGTGTGGGGAAGATGGAGGGTTGGGATTTGAGGAGGTGGTGACGGGATCGGAGATGGAGAGAGGTGCGGCGAAAGGTGGTGGAGATAAGTGGCGGAGAGAGGAAGACGAATGTTGTAATTAACATTTTTGTATGTGTGTATATATATATATATATATATATATATATATGTATGTTAAAAAAAATATAAATTATTTAGTATTTATAATTTTAATTAGTTGTATGTTTTGAAAATAAAGTGTTGGAGTGCAATTTTTTGGTAATTAGTTTAAAATAGTCGTATCTTTTGGTAATTTTCCCTTATTATTATTGGGATTGTGAAAATGAATTTTCATTTTAGTACATGATTGCTTCATCCGGGTAAAGTTTTTGGTTAATCTTTTGGGTTGTTATAGTTATAATCTTCAAGGGGATTTTGTTTTGTTTATGTTGGTTTAGCTGAAAAATCATTTGCAAGAAATATGTTAATCCATATTTTAGGAAAATAAAGAAAACTTTCCTCAAAATTGACAAAATAGATGTTTTTGGTAACATTGATCGAAATATAAAGGTGAAGTAATATATAATCATAATTGGTTTATGATAGTTAAAAAGCAACTAGATATTTCATAAGTAACTTGTAGTTAAAAGTAGCTTATAAGTAAAAAAAAATGATATACTTAGCTTCTACCAAGTTAAATTGACTAATAATAGTTGCTAACTACAGAGTTTAACATGGTTGTTAACTAACTCAGTACTCAGAGAAATGGCATTCAGCTGGTATGCATATTCCCAAAGATAACACCGGTGAATGCTTCAGTCATCTGCTTGCTTGATCAATTCCTCGACAGCCATTGACATCTCCACAGACGAAACACTAACATCCTTCTTCGTTACAGAGAACCAGTCAGCATCCTTTCCCCGAGACCGACCAACATGCCACTGACAAATGCTTCGTGCAATGGCCAACACAAAGAGGCCACAATCATACCCATTACTCTGCTGAGGTGTCATCTCGTACTCGACGAATCCAGGTACATCAGGTACAGTGCTGCTGCGTTTACTCAGAGGCTGTGTGTCCTTCTTCTTCTTATTCTTTTTTATTATTAAGCCCCTTGTTTTTTGAAGACGACATGGAGGAGGAGACAGATCCCTTAACAGCTTCATACAATCGAGTAGCGTGCTTGTTGTTTTCACCTTGCATGCTGTCCAGATGTACAAGCATGTTCGTGCTTCGGAAGTACACCAATGTGCTCCAATGAGTTCCATCATCGCCTGTTTCTGAACAGTTAGTGACAGGGAAAATCACAATGTTGCTATCATGAAACTTCATAGACTCGATATTCTCTACTCCGTGCTCTGAGCTTCCGCCTTGTGTAAGCCAAAACGACACAGAAGGGGAAACAAATTTGATGTCGTCACAGTCGAAACGCGATGAAAGATATTGGAAGTAAAACTCAATGATTTCATCAGTCAGCTCACATGGGCCTTGCAATATTCCAAGGTCTGACTTTCTTAGCACACTGTCTTTATAACAGAGAACCTTTTCATCACCCATGACTAGTGCCTACAAAAGTAAGAAAGTGTATGGTCAACACGACAGAATCTCAACCACAATTGATCTCGGGTTACAGGCTTAAAGACTATGAAACCAAATGATAAATACCAGTTCCGAGTTTGGTTTCTAAAACTCCAACTGTGGTGGTGTTTATCTAGTTAACGTTTTTGGTTCGTTAAGCTTTTACAAACAAATTGGAGAACGAATACAAGCATGAGAGTATACCAACTACACCAAAAACTGTGCAATAGCAATTCAGGAAAGATGTTCACTTTATAGTGTGCAGACATTAAGGTTGTAAAAATAGAAGCATCCAGATAGTTTCTATAGGAAGGGTTTGAGAAGAATTTGCAGGATTAGTTCCTAGCTAGTCTATGATTCTTGCTACCTAATCTCTGTCCATCTTAATAAGCAAACACTTTCTTTTTTCCAGAAAAACAAATATAGACTAATTTCCGAAAGACTAAAAGAAGTAGTCGATTCTCAAGTGAGTGCCTACAAAATATCAGAAAGTGTATGGTCAACACAACAGAATCTCAACCACGCTTGGTCTCGGATTACAGACCACAAAGAATATGAAACCAAAAGTTAAATACCCAGTTGCAGTTTTATTTCTAAAGTTCCAACTGTGCTGTGTATCTACAGTATTACACCGTCGGAGTTACCAACTCCTAGCCATGCGATATTTAGTTAAGGTTCTTAGTTTGTTAAGCTTTTAAAACAAAACGGAGAACAAATACAAAAGGCACCAAAAACTGTAAATAAAAAAAGATGCAGTAGCGATTCAGGAAAGATGTTCACTTTATAGTGTTTGCAAACATTAAGTGGTAAAAATAGACGCATCCGGATAGTTTCCATAGGAAGAGTTTCAGATGAATTTACAGGATTTGTTCCTAGTCTTTCCTTCTTGCTACCTAATCTTCATTCATCTTAATAAGTGAACATTATTTTCCAGAAAAACAAGCATCAACTAGTTTTCAAAAGACTAAAAGAAGTTGATTCTCAAGTTAATACCTAACAACCAACAACCTCTCGAGACGAAAGGTTATGAATCGATTATCAAGAATACGCAAGAAACGCACGAGCAGTAAAAAAAATCCTATCATCAAGCATATACTAGGGAGTAATATATTCGCAGAAATCGAAAAAAATGGAGGGGGAAATCTGAAGAATGTGAAGTATTTTCAGATAGTAGTGTATTTAAAAAAAGAAAGTTGTGCAAATCACATTTTGGTTGAGATTTTCATGGTCAGCCCTATTCAAAATCATCGGATTTTTTAGTCCAAAATCATATTTAAAAAACCAATTTCAAGAATCCACTAAATATTCAGATTCTTGATTTTATAATTTTTAGCTTCTTCTAGCCTAAATGTTTGTTTTTTAAAAGCTAAATAATATGACTGCCCATACACACAAGTATTTTTAGAATCAAAAATTCAAAAATCACCTAAACAAATATGTTGCCCAAAGGACCCTGTCAACAGTGTTACTATCCGGATAACTTTGGGAGGAAGATTTAAGGGTCAATGCCTAAAACATACAATGAGGTATAAAAAATTATCAAAACATACAACCCAAACAATTTATTCCCAAAAGATACAATTGTACCAAATACTAAAATCACGCGTACAACACGTGATAACTACAAAAAAAAAATTCTTTTCTCCGCCTCTCTCTCTCTGTGCTCTCTCTCTCTAAATTACCCTTTTTTTCACAAAATCCTTACCTTATTTGCTGTTAAAATGACTCCTAAACCGAAAAAAATAAGAAAAAAACTTACAAGATCTGAATTATCACTTGTAAACGAGGAAGAAGCTACAATCGCAGCAGAAAAACCTCCAATGGTGGTAATTTATTTATTTATTTATAGATATTTATGTGTTTTACACTGTATTTACTAATAGTAATTTGATTCGCTACTCATAATAGACTAATTTATACACAATTGTTACATTCTATGTATGGTATGTAATTTACTTTGATGAAATAAATTTTCTGTGAAAAAATATATTAAAAAAAGGGTAAAAATTACTTTTTGAAAATGTCTATACTTGATAGTTTTGATTCTTGAGATGCATACACAATGCTGAAAATACATAGAAAAAAGAGTCGGGGCATAAAAAGTGCATACATATTGACTATTTTACATACACACTCATGAAAAACATTGTTATGTGAAAAAAAATGTTGTAAAAAAAAGCTAAACATTACTTTCTGAGAATGTTAATAGTTGTTGTTTTAATTCTTGACTAGCATACACAATGCTGAGAAAACATAGAAAATAGGATACACATTGCTTGATTAAGTTCAAAACCTGTGTAAAAAAAAGTTATATGTTTTGGTAATTTCAGAAAAGAAAAAAAAAACGTATTAATGTGCATACACAATATGACTTAACTGTCATTTATGATTAACTTGTAAAACATACACAATATTAATGGGCATAAACATTGATGGAACACGTTATTCTGAGAAAAATATGTAGTAAAAAAAGTAAACACAACTTTTTCACGTTATTCTGAGAAAAATATGTAGTAAAAAAAGTAAACACAACTTTGATTTGAGTTGGTTTGTTATAATAGAATGATAACCTACTTAAATTAACTAAGTAATAACTAATGGAGAGCAATAATTCATAAGCGGTAGTGAAATTAAGAAAATGATTACGAAAAAAAAGTGCAATTAAGAAAATATTCTAAAAGCCTTAAATCAAATGAGTATATAAACATATATAGATAGATACATACATATACAGAGTTAGAAAAAAAACCTGTCTAAAGGCAATTAAGATTTTGTTTTAATTACAAATTGGCGCACTAATATATATTAATAAAACGCAATTTTAGTTTTTAATTACATTTTTTATTTTAGGAAAAAAAACAGGGGTTGGAATTTGAGAAAGTTAATGTTTAATAAAGTACGTGCTTTCGGAATTGTTTATTAAAAACCCCATATTCTATTTTTTTTTCGAAAATTGATACATACACTAAAAACTCTATAGATTAATATAATTGGTAACATAGAAATTTATTAATTTAGACAGGTATTAATTAATATATTAATTCATTATTTTTATTTTACAAAGTTTTTTATCGATTCAATAATACACTCCTTAATACTAACATAAAACTCATTATATATTACTAATATTACTAGTTAAACTCATTAGTAAAGTCTAATAAAATACTTCACTTATTAAAATATAAATTTTATAAGAAATTACATTAATACATTAAATTAGACATGCATGAGCTTCAAGTAGATTTAAATTTTAAGATAAATCAAATCAATATAGGATCATATTTCACTAAATCGTAATGTTTGTCATTTTTAACAATTATTAATTTATTATTGTAGGATATTATTGGCCATCTTAAGTCTTACTCTATTGGGCCTATTTGGGCCTTCCTAGCATATGTAACCCTACTCTCTATTATATAAAGAGGGTCAGGGGTCTCTGATGTATCTCTCTGTACAATCATATTAATGAATAAACACTTCGTCTGTTGTTTCTCATATTTCTCTATATATATACATATCTCTATATATATCTATAACGAGTTAATATGTCACACAACACGTTATCGGCACTTTGCTCGCGGAGAATAGGATATACGCTCGCGGATATTGGAGATTTTTGGTAAACGCACGGATATTGGGTATTTATAAACCTTGAGGTTTATCCGGCTTTTTAGGGTTTTGCTATATCGACCTTCACCAACATACCGTGCGTAAGGTACCGAATTCAAAACTTAATTTATTCCATATATGTGATCGCACGTATTATTTTATGGATAACTAAAACATGATAAATATCCCGTAGTATATAATCCATGTGTATTAGATTTTGTTACTTGTATGAATAACTATATATGATCGTAATAAAATAACCCAAATTATATGTATTTGTTGAAGAAAAAAAAAAAAAATATGCGTGATAGATTTTTTTTTACTGTCTAACATGATCAATCTGTCTATAAAAACCAACTTATATGTAATATGTATAGTGTACTGTAAAATTGTATTTTTATACAAACAAAATCAGTAAAAGACATATAATCGGGTTGTAAATCGAAAATCATGTAATTGTAAAACATGTATTAATCTGTGCGATTAAATCTGTGAAAAAACTGAAAAGAGTAGGACTGTTTTGTAATTCGCTGAAACTATTGACTGTGCATGTTAATTACTAAAGGACTAAACTGAAACTTGTATGAAATTATGGACTAAAGCTGTAATAATGCTGTAAATAGATATATAGTTTGCTGAAATTACACGGATAGTCCCTGTAATATATTACATGTATAAAAACAGTACATATGTGTTATAAAAGTCAATATTCGGTCTAAATATTCACCCACATGCATATATATATTTATTAAAAAGGCAAGTGAATAAAAATTGCATGTTAATTGAATAAATTGATATGTTTCCATGTATATTTAACCACTTTGCATGTTAAAAATTACCATATATAGAATTAATTGGTAATTAAAGATATATTATTATTGCATGTTGTAATTACCATGAATAAAATTTACACATATGGCATTAGAATAATAATTGTGATATATTTTATACTGATTGGTAAATTTAGATTGATTGATTGTATTAGATATTGGTAAGTGTGATTTAGAATATCTTGTTATAATATGTACTACAAGCAGGTACAATCTAAATATATTTAATCACTGCCATGTGTATAATATGTAAATTTGCGAAATCACATATTTTCACATTTAAGTTGGAAAAAATATGATCCCTCCCCAACTAGGCTCACCTATTTGGATACGATGTCTAGGAAAGATATAGGCGGAAGTCGATATCCTAATGAGGTCGGGTTTTAAGTGGCATTCGTGCCCTCCACCCTCACCGTCTTTCCTGGTCGTTTTTCAAGTAGAGCTACCGAAATGGGTTGACTAAATAATAATTTCTCCGAGTGTGTTTATACAGTGATATATGTTTCGCCGAATTGGTGTCTCAGTATCGACCCGTCGTTCGATCAATGAGAACCAATTCACATTAAAAGCAAAACTATTTTCGAACCTGTCGTTTCAAAATAAAGTTTGTGCTTGTGCAAACCATAAACATATAAACCAGTCGTTTTATATGATAAATAATCCAGAACTCCCAACACATGTTGGATGCCATCTATGATGAGAAAAATCGTAAAGCATACTTGCGAAATGACTGTTTAAACGTTGATTTTAATTCCGTCACCACATGTTAGTCACCCTGATGTGTGAAAATGTGATGCCCAAAAATTTTTTTTTGATGCCATCCTTGATGAGTAAAACATGAGCTTGTTGTTACCATCAGGATGAATGCTAATGCATTGATTTTATTCCGCCGCCACATTTGAGACGTGATGACGTTTATGGTGAACAAATGTCTGAAATTGACATATTGGAGCAATCTTTCATCAAAATACTAACTTGGAAATTGTATTCCATAAGCAGTATCGTGAATTTATATTCATTATGTTCCTTTATCGCCCATCTGTTATTGGATAATAAAATTACCCCGGTGAATAGTTTTAATCCTATTGGGTCAATGGCGAATTGTTTACCTGATATTAATGCTCTTCTTGTACATTTTTTTTCCACGAATCAAGAACCGAGACAAGTGTTATTTGTCTCGAACTGTCACGATCCCGATGAATCTCCTAGCCAAACGAGATTTTAGACAATCATCAAAATAAAAAACCTGTGGCTCCAAGACAGTAATTGAAAGGAACAATATGGTCCGTTGTCACAAAGCAGGAGATAATGCTCAAGGAGCCAACTCTATGCTATAAAGACAAAGGTCATGCACGGTTACTCCTTAAATAGTTCAAAACTATTATAAAGGTGAAAAAACCGATGCTAATGTGGTTAAAGCTAATTGAAATGAAACTCTTGAGACCCCCGATTTTGTGGCTCAAATGAGTTTGATACCTTTCTTTATTGATTTTGATAAAGCATTGATCCATTTTTTCGCTCATCTGGATTATGATTTTTCCATTTGGACATACTTTTGGATTATGGTTTGGCTATTTACGAAATTTCTCTAAATAATTTAAAGTGTTTTGAGCAAATTTCTTTGACAAATGTGACCAAACTTTAAATTATGAAATTTTAGGCAATACTTATGGCGTAGTTGATTTTTTTAGAAATAGTGGGTAACAGTGTACCACATAATTTCACCAACTATTTGCCTAAAATAATACTCAATGACAACGATTCTGGACCTGTCGTTCCAAATCAAAATCTTTGGTAAAACCAAATTGATTTGTCAAATATGAGGTCTTAAACTCATGTAGGTCCTGCCGTACCTTGTTGAGTTATAAAATATTCGAGAAAACCAGTGTTATCTGGTAATAACTCATGAAAGAATTAAAATTTCTTTACATAGCCTCCATTCAATACGATCAAAAGCATATTTTAGAGGGGTTAAAATGTCTTTCAAGTGGTTTCTACCACAATTTTTAAAAGCATTTAAAGTTACCTTATCATTTCGCCTGTCATCGAAATGATAAATGATTTAGATGCTAAGACATGATTGTCTATACTATCATTCGCCTGTCGTCTATTGATTAGAGCATTTTGATATTGTGGCATTGACCGGATGAGATATTCCCCGGTCAAAAGACGATGCTTGATTTATAATCGCATCGCATTTGGATTCTCTCTGAGAATATATATCGCGATTAATCCGAAATTCATGCCATTAATGCTCACTTTGAAAGACTAGTATGTGTAAAGATCACGAAATGAACTCGTAGAATTCTTGTAAAGAATTGAAGGAGTTATTGTAGACTTATCCAGCCATAAGACGGACCATAAATATAAATGGTTATGGTTGATGCATTGACAATATGGTCACATTTTAATGTTGTCCACATAAATGCAGCACTTTCCAAACTTTTAGCCCTATCATTAAGTTGATGGCTCATGAGCCGTATTATTCTGAAAAGTCTAGTCGACTTGATAATTCCGAAGAGTAAGAATCGAAATTTCGATTTGAATTACTTGAGTTTGGAAATTAAAATTGAACATCCTGTCGATTATGTTCAGACCCAAATGGACTCACGGAAAGTTTAATGATGCGATTGCAAATGGTTGCACGCACTTCTTGGTCTTGCGCACCAAGATTTATATTTCCGTGTGGGGTCATGCTATTTTGCTGCATTGGTCCGTCTAAGGACCATAGTCACTCAAAACACTAAATGCGTACCGGTTGGTTACTGGTTATGAGCCAGACGCCTCATATGAATGCGTGTTTGAGTGCTTAATATTTTGATTGAGCCGCTATAGTGTTCAAAATATGGACCTCTGAAGGGGACATAAGTCGATTATGAATCCCTTGCCTATCATTTGATAGAGTAACCTTGACAAGCGATCTCTTTACCGCATGATATGCGAAAGTGACATCGCTAAGACTGTTCTCCCCGCCGTTACGGGGAGATTTGCATGTTACCGTTGATAAGGAACGACGTGAAATAACGTGGCATAACCCACTCAATCTTACCTTGATCCCCAAAACCGCACTTAGTGATAAGTAAGTGCATAGACTCCCTCAAGTCTAACTAAATGCCAAACGCATTTAATGACTTTATGAGATGTCACGAGATCATTTATACCTGCTGCAAAATGCTTGCAAGGATAGACGTCCCTGTCGGACGTCGTGTTCCTGTCGTAACACGTTACTTTGGCCGAACCCGCCAAGCAAAGGACGCTGCCGTCGGCCGTCAGTCTGTCATCCTTCCCAAGATATGAGGAAGTTGACCGGTTCTTAATTCGTTCAGCCCCAGAGGTGATGAACTGAAACTCGTTTGTCGCACGAGATTATAAAGGACCAAGGAGATGTGTGATTTCCTCCTCATCATAAGAATCTCGAAATATCTGTCGATCATGATATCTTAGACGATATTGAAGCGAAACGAGACTGTCATTGATTACTTGTTCATATATTCGGTGACGACTGATAATATGAGCAAATTATGATAGAGAACCATGTACCATTGCCTGAAGTCAACGTAGAATAGACTGCACTAATGGAAACTTGCAATCCAAGTAGACTCCTTAGCGAAAGTGTGTTCGGACCTGTAGCTCCAACACAACCAATGTTAAACGAGTTTGTTTATTTGGTTATTCGTAAGGAAAATTGATGAGAATAATGAGATTGTTGAATGCTCGCCTAGTAGCGCAAGGCTTTTCTCACACATTGAAATTGATTACGAGATGATTGATTTCCTTGTAATGGACATTATAATAGTTCCCTACTTTACCAGTTTAGTAGTTTCCGAAAAACTGAGTATGCAGCCATGAATGTGGTCACGGTTTTATCTCTATGGGGATTTAGACAAATCGATATAGATGAAGGTCCATGTGTGACTTCATAATGCTTGAATCAAGTAGTTCCTGACCACGGAACACGATCTCAATTAAATGAGACGTTCACTATATGGATTAATGAGACGTTCACTATATGTATTATGCCCTTGCGTGTTTTATTACACGATCCATTTTTTTGGATTTGCCTTCGAGATGAAGGATCTTGGGAAGACACGGTAGTGACTCGGCCTGATGATCGAGTCCCATAAAGATTGAATCTAAGTCCATGATTCAGACTACACCCAGAAGGTGTTATGACGTTTTAGTCATTATGACGCTAAGTCGTCAGATTCTCCCATGAGCGTTCGATCACTAGACATTGATATAGACCCGGTCCGTCCCTGATGAGACGACAAAGAGATATTGAACCATGATGTTCATATCTAAGTACAGTACTTGGTCTAATGTACTAGGACGAACATCTTGTATGTTGTGAATGGTATAGCTCGACACAACATTGCGCTAACACGCTGCCATCGAAATGGCATAAAAGACATTTTCCCATTACCTTAAGGTAACTGTGAATGAGGGCTTGTCTTATCTCATTTTGCGTCATCGAGTGTACCTACCCCCCTTCGGTACTCGAATTAATGCAACCCTTTTTCGGTTATACCGATGCTGGTTACTTATCAGACCCGCATAAGGGATATTCCTAACATGGTATGTATTTGCCATTAGGAATAAGGCGATATCTTGGAGGTCTTGGAATGACTCTAAAAAAATCACTCTGATCTATTTGTGCTCTATGAGACGACTAGACAGTGTATATGGCTTCGAGCTAGTATTAGCCATATTTGAATTACATATGCTCTGTCTCACGATCCAGATAAAACACTTGTCATAGAAGACAACTTGTTGTTATCGATTAAGAGAGACATGACTACATTATGCTATTTAGCATTTATCGTCAAAATAAATCTTCACATATGAAGTTTAAGAGCATCCTGTCGAATGCTCGTTTTATTCCACGTTATATTTTCTTGCATACAGTCGTGTGCAAGTAAATGAGGCATCCAGTCGAATGCTCGTTCTCTTTCTTGGAATATGAAATCTTTGCACCAGTCGTGTGCAAGTGAGGGGGAACATCCAAATGAATGCTTATTGCACTAATTACTACTTAGTCAAAATCCTCGCACTCTGTCGTGCGCAAGTGAGGGGGAGCATCCAGTCGCATGCTCGTGTACTCTTTTTGTCTTTAGACCAAGGTTTTTTCCCACTGGGTTTTCCTTGGCAAAGTTTTTAGCGAGACACGTTCCCATTATATCTCACTTAAGATTGTCGAAATTAGGGGGAGTATCCTGTTGTATACTTCTTACCACTGTGTACTCTTTTGTCCTTCGAGTAGAGATTTTTTCCCACTGGGTTTACTCTAGCAAGGTTTTGATGAGGCACCTGTTTTGTGGTTGATCCCTACTACTACCATTGTTGCACTCTTTTTCCTTCGATCAGAGATTTTCCCATTGGGTTTGCTTTGGCAAGGTTTTGATGAGGCACACTGTTTTGTGGTTAGTTACTTGCATGATATTTCGGCCTATATCATTCGGCTACACAGTTTCTCCTAGGTACCGGTTTTGTCCCACACTGGGTTTTCCGGCCCTAAGATTTTTATGTGTTTAGCACTGCGAATGAACTCGACTCACATCGACAGCATGAAGACGAAAAAATCAAGACGTCCAAAGGGGGAGTGTTGTAGGATATTATTGGCCATCTTGGGCCTTACTCTATTGGGCCTATTTGGGCCTTCCTAACATATGTAACCCTACCCTCTATTATATAAATAGGGTCAGGGGTCTCTTGATGTATCTATCTGTACAATCATATTAATGAATAAACACTTCGTCTGTTGTTTCTCATATCTCTCTATATCTATACATATCTCTATATATATCTATAACGTGCTAATATGTCACACAACATTTATGATTTTGTGGAGACCAAATATTTATATAAAGATTTTTCAAAATTTTATTATTTTATTAATTTATCGAAATTAATCATTTTTTACATTGAACCAAGTCGGGACCGGAAATTGTATTGATTTTACAAAGTATCACCATCCTTGTTGATAACGAAGAGTAATAATTTACAAAGTATTAATTTATTATTTTATTAATACTTGTTGATTGTATTATTTTAGAGAGTTTATTAATTTACAAAGTATTAATTTATAGAGGTTATATTGTATTAAAATTGTATCACCATCCTTGTTGATAACGAAGAGTAAAAAAATATTATTTTAGAGAGTTTATTAATTAACCGATTATTAATTTATAGATGTTATATTGTATTAAAATTGTATCACCGTCATTGTTGATAACGAAGAGTAAAAAAACCAGCAGCATTGAGCAATTGTATCTAATTTTAAAATAGATTTTAATCATTTTTTTTTTTTGCAAAATTAAATGTCAGTTTTATTAAATAAGTAACGGAACGATTAGAAATACAAGCTATCAACAATGTGCGCCACTAGCCCTTTTATTTTAACTATGTGTCAAAATATGTACCAAAAAATCAGTTTGTTTTCCTTGAATTTTTTTTCGTTAGGGTTGAAAATATATGTCGGGAAATTTTCACTTTTGGAAAAAATTAAGCTTTTTGCTTGGTGCAATTGGATGTGTTTTATTTACACGTTTCCTGTTATAGTAGAAAACTCTTCTATGTCGGGAAAATTTAAGCTTTTTACTTTGTGTAATTGGATGTGTGTTATTTACTTGTTTCCCGTTATAATAGAAATTTCTTCACTGTTGGAAAAAATTAAGCTTTTTGCTTGCTGTAATAGGATGTGTGTTATTTATTGTTTCCCGTTACACTGAAGAAATTTCTACTATACCGGAAAACAAGTAAATAACACACATCCAATTACACAAAGCAAAAAAGCTTAATTTTCCCGACATAGAAAAATTTTCTACTATAATAGGAGACAAGTAAATAAAACACATACAATTACATCTAGTAGTGAGCGACTGAGCGTATGCAAATATCTCAAAATCGAAACCGCAAATTCAAAGATTGGGAACCTAAAAACATTAAAAAACATGTCGATCGATTGATTAGAAAAAAACATCATATCAGGTTTCTTATGAGTTTACAGTAATGGTCCTAAAACTAAGACTAACTATTTGTTTAAACTCGTATATTTGTTCATCTTTTCCAAAAATTTTCCCATCTATACGTAATAAAAGGTATGGTAACTGAGCCAAAAACACAACTAAAAAATCAGATTATGAATTCATGAAAGCACACATAGTTTCAAAAAATTAACAAGAACACATGAACACAATTAGCATACATCAAAATCGAAAGAACCCCTGATTATACAAAAAATAGCAAGTCAATTACACTAAAGTATGATGTTTATCAAAATAAAAGCTCATGATTCTGATATAAAAAAAGAAAGAAATACTGACACAAGAGAGATCAAATAATTTTAGCCCAAAAATTACAATTTTATTCTAATTAGATTCAGTTAATAATAAAAAAACAAAAATTTAAAAAAATCAACCAACGCTATTTGATGAAACACAAATCTGATCATAACTATTTGATTGAAAGCTGAGGTTTCAATTTAGAAAATTAAATATATGAGCAATACAAAATTAAGATAGATGATGGTAGCCGGTGTTCTATAAAGAGAAATAAAGATAGATGAAGTCCTTGGTTCGTTATATTAGGATTTGGGGGTGATTTCGCGGGAACACAAAATCAGATTCGCGTCCAACAAAAAGTAATATTATTTTATTTATACGGTAATGGTAAAATTCCCTTGTATAGAGGGTAGTATCTCGTTACTGTAAAATATATTAGTTTAAGCTACAACCATAAAATGCATTAAAGTTATTCTAAACAAAGTTTCTAGTAAAAAAATCTTGGCCTGGGTTTATTTCAATCATTAAGCTAATAGAGAATATATAGTAGTAAACTTGAAATTCTGGAATGAATGTAACACAAGGCAACTTACCGGGAAAAAAGATGTAACACAAGGTAACATTCATTCCCCTCCTAGGGGAGCCAAAAATTGGACTGATCTAATTTATTTTTTTCATTTTGCATTTTGCAATTTCAGTAATTAATAAGTTATATTATAGTTGACCTTTTGTATGATTTTGTAAAAATCATGTGCTATATGGACATCTGTCTGGATTAGTTTCAGTTGATGCATTACTATTTTTTAAATGTTACAAATTAATTGTTTTATTTTTATTAAAGTATATTGTAGAAGATGACGTTGGATTTTTATACTACACTTTTTCTGAAAAAACACACAAACCGTAAAAAAAATCTACGGTTTACAGTCATTTACTGTAAACCGTAGATTTAATCTACGGTTTACAGTCAATCACTGTAAACCGTAGATTTAATCTACGGTATGCAGCGTATCTTCATAAAAAATTTTTACATAAAATAAATTTGGTCAATTTTAACAATTAAAATTAAAATACTGAATATTTTTTTCAAATTAAACATGATTTTTTTAATAAAAAAGCTAAAAAATTTACACAAATTTACACAAAAAAAGTTGATTTGATAAATTTTATGTTTTTGATTCATGTTATATTTTTGTCAAGTGTATAAGTTGATATTTATTGAATCATTAACTAAATCGTCAATTTTTGTGAAGTTTTTTTGGTTTGTTTTGAACACTTGTATAACGCAATATGAAACATTAATTAAGTCGTCAATTTGGTGTCAATCGTCAATTTTCTTGAATGAAACAATCATAAATTATATAAATTTCATAAAAGAAATTAACTCAATATGCAAACATGAACTAAATTTCATAAAACATATTTATTAAACATTTGTTTACATCATATAAATTTACAACAACTTGGAAAAAAGAGTAATTTACATAAAATTAAAAATAAAAAACTGATTATGGACTTATATCTATAGCTTCTTCTTCATTTGCAATTTGCTTTCCCGATTGCTTTTCCAGCGCCATATATAACTTGAAATTTGGTCAAAAAAGTTCCTTCCATGGCGTAGCTGCCTCAGTGCGTGTTTGTTCCCACCGTGCTATAATTCCTGGCATTGGAAATATCCCTTCTTCTTTAGGAATAACATGAGCATAGTGACAACTGTTGACGAACACCATTACAGTCAGGATGTAATATGTCGTTCCCCGAGGCGGACCAGTATAAAGAGGTAAAAAAGTGGCGTTCCACACTTGTACCCCTCTATTTTTATTTTGCCATAAGGACAACAATACAATTGGCATATTGTAACGAGAAGCAATTAAAAAACCATAAGACGGAAATCTCATCCATTTGTCAGAAGGTGCGGGATTTGTAGCATGATAAAAATTTAAACTTGATAAAATATAATCATACCGGTAATCTTCAAAATCAAGATTCTCAAACAGCTCATAATAAACACCTTTCATTTGCTGCAGCTCTTGAAACAACTCACATCTTACCGCGTACCAATCATCTTCCCCATGCTGTTTACCAATCACATTTGCAAGTACCCGGAACCAACAGTTACCATCCCCATGCACATCATAAACTGTTTCGATGTAATTATGTAACATGACCCATATTTGGTCACTGTACAGGAAGGTTTGCCTATTGGGGGTGAGTTTAGGGTTCTGGTTTCGCGGCCTCCTAGTTAGGTTTACCCTTACCTCCGGTGTTTCATCCGCCTTACCTTTACCCTTGTGTCTTCTAGCACCAGCACTCTGTTCCTCCACATATTCCCATCCCGACTTATCTCTCTTACTAGAATTGTCTCCCTTTCTAGGTCTCCCCCTATTTTGTCTCACTTCGGGGTCATTCATGGATGTTCTAGATGGTACAGTTATCTCTCGGAGTTGTGTTTTCATATGCCGTTTTTCAACATTAGTTTTGCTAGCATAAACACTCTTAAACTCTTCTAGATCACCCTCTACCCCATAATCATCGGTGTTCCCATTATCATCAATTACGTCTAATTTTTTCCAGAATGGATGAACATATTCTAGAGGAAGAGACTTCCCGAATAAAATATGTTCACTCATAATATGATGACAAGGTAACCCGTGAGACAATTTGAAACCGCAAGAACAATTCTCATCAGCCTGGCCAATACATTTTTTGTGTTCTTGAAATAATAAATCAAAGCCATAGTGTGTGATATACGACCTAAGATTTATAAATAGAGGTGTTCGTTCAGAATGTGTAAAATAAAACTTGCATTTATCCAACTTCATCTTAATATCCTCAAACTGTTTTTCTAGAATTCTATTCACCTCTACCCAAACATTTTCAAGCGTGCCAGTATTTGAGAAAGGGATCTTTTTAGCTTAGCATGTTGTTGTTCGGCTCGATTGCTAGTTCTGTTACCTAGATGTGTTGTATGGTTGGTATAGCATGCAACAAACTTTTCAACATAATCATTTAAAAGCTTGTCTACATACTTAATCACAGGAGGGTACCATTTGTAAGAGGAATTGAAAGAAGCTCGGTTATGATTGTACTCCTCTATCGACTCAGAATCAACCAATAAACCCCAATCATCTAGAAACGTTTGTCACTCCTCGTCAGAGATTTTTTTACAGCAGTTTTTCAAAACATTTTTGGCAATATGAAAAGTGCACAAAATATGATGAGAATCGGGAAAAACAACGGATAAAGCATTTATCAAGGCCATTTCTCTGTCGGTTACAAACACCCTAGGTAGTATACAACCCTCCAATGTATCTTTAAATTTTTCCAATGCCCATATATAACTTTCCTTTGTCTCATCACTCATGAATACAAAACCTAAACAATATGTTTGGTTCGTTGATGTCATTCCTACGAATTCTAGAAATGACATATTAAAACGGTTTGTTCTATATGTACAATCCATTAACAAGACATCAGGAAAAGCTTTGAACATCCTTATAGAATCGGGGTGTGCAAAAAACAAATTCTCAAGGCAATGAGTTGTTGGGTTCATATTATAGTAAAAGGTGTAGCGATGTATATCCAACAAATTAAACAGTTCCTGTATCGGGTTTCTACCATCTCGTTCTTTAAATTTCAGTCCAGCCAAAAAATTATGTATTGTTTTAGTGTTTGATACATTGTCAGGATTTTGATTTTTTATGGCCTCTAATATTGCACTAACTTTAAAACTACTTTGCCTTAAAGTTTTAACAATTTCTTTTTCATCTTCGGTTAAACGAGCACGTCGTGCTTGCCCTTGGAGGTAAGTTGGAGGTGGGTGGTTATGTTGTCCATTTTCTACTTGACACATCCATTCACCATTAACTACGTAACCCTTAATGAAAAATGGATAATCTTTTTTCTTTGTACCTGAATTTACGGAAGATGGTTT
Organism: Primula veris; assembly: GCA_963682055.1. Lineage (NCBI taxonomy): Eukaryota > Viridiplantae > Streptophyta > Magnoliopsida > Ericales > Primulaceae > Primula > Primula veris. The sequence continues at coordinate 19,498,693 of OY821748.1, read as the reverse complement.
CTTTTTTTCGTAAACCCCCGATTTATCACACACAATATCAACATACGGTGTTCTTCTCCCATCACCCCCTCCAGACCTACGAATTGTAAGAATGAAACCCCAATTTCCAGCCACATAGCAAGATCAGCAAGCATTTCATCCCTTGTATCCCAAGTCAATTCATCAACTTGAAAGTGCTCTGTATAATCAGTTAGCTCATCGTTTGAGCCACTGGATGAATTCGCATTGTTGTTATTCCATTGGTTGTTGTCATAACCATAGTTGTAATTCATTTTCAAAAAGTGTTTGTTTATATTTTTTTGGGGGAGAAAGGAGTATTTTTTAAGAGATTTTTGAAAAGTGTTTGTGTTTGATTTTAGGGTTTGTTAGAATTGGTAAAAATGAGCCATATTTATAGTGTTAATTTCAGAAACCCCACAAGGTGGTGTCATTTTCAAACTTTAATAATGCATTGAGTAGTCATTTTCGGATAGGGTTGTCAACTCATAATAATTCAAAAGTGATAAGGTGTTGTCGGAATTATTTTGATAGATATGGTATCCAATGTCATTTACACTACAAACCGTAGATTACTTTTACGGTTTGTAGTGTTTTTTTTGGTGTAGTCATTTTCAAACTTTAATAATGCATTGAGTAGTCATTTTCGGATAGGGTTGTCAAATCATAATAATTCAAAAGTAATAAAGTGTTGTCGGATGCATTTGATAGATATGGTATCCAATGTCATTTACACTACAAACCATAGATTACTTTTACGGTTTGTAGTGTTTTTTTTTTTACGTTATTAACCGTGATTCAGTGCAAAAAGTACATTTGTAAAATAAACACTCCTTAAATAAAGGGTACAAACCGTACATTTAATGTACGGTTTGTATGTATATTTCAGAAAATTGCAAATCAGTCCCTGCATTTTGTAAAAACTCAATATTGGTCCTATCAATTAAAATACAGAATATTTTTTACAAACATACAAATCAAACATACGAATCAAATTAAACTTACGAATTTATAACGTACAAATCAAACATACAAATCAAATACAAAAAACTTACAAATCAAACATAGAAATCAAATACAAAAAACAGAAATGTGCATTTATTTATTTTTGTAACGACTAAATGATTAAAGTTGGACGTAGGGAGCATCTTTTCCGCCGATGTTAATCTATCAGATGACGGCTCAGTAGACTCTTCGATTTCGTTTAGCTCCGTACGCCGTCTCTGTCGATGCTGCGATTCTGCATGCGGAGCACGTTCGTGGGATGTAAGTGTCAATCCTCGACTCCAACTGTCGGTTGAATGCTGACTAGGATGATGCTCGTACGACCCAAATAATTGTCTATGATGATCGAATGGAACATCGTCCGACCAGCAAAAGAAGCACGACGACGATGACCGCTTGAACTCGGACCTTGATCTGTAGTCGGGGGTCGACCTCCACTCGTTCTTCTACCCCCGCTACGTCCGCCGCTACTAGATTCGCCTTCCCATTTGCCTCTTTCATCGGGACGCCGACAACTCGAAGCCCTAGTGTAAGTTCTTGGGTCGTAACGTAGGTCGTCATCACCATCGTTGTCGTCGTCGTCATCGTCATCCTCCTCATCCGACTGTTCATCAGCTGACCCATACGGCGCAACATCGCTTTCTGAAAAAAAAAAACAATAAAAAATGTTTTATTAATATTGAAATATACAAATAAAAAAATAACAAACAAATATTAATGAATTTTAACTAGTTGTTACCATTTTATTAAACACACCCGTATGCTCGCAGAAACCGTGAGATGGCCGTCCAAGTTTAGGTGGGTTTATAAAGATGCGGGTCCTCTCTCTATACCATCTCATGTAATCCGGTGACGTCCCCGTGCCAAATTCGCCGTTAATAAGACGGTTGTGGCGGTCATTCCACACGGTTATAAACTCTTCAAAAAGTAAAGGTCAGCCGTGTTTTTGCCCAATCCCATATCTTCTATCCTTGCCGTGACCCTGTCTGAGTTTCCAAATATATGTAGGGACCCGCTGAACAAAACCGAACTGTCTCATGAACCTGTCTGCGGGGTGGAACTCAATCTTCTCATTACAAATGAGAGGCACAGAACAATGCCACATATAACGGCCCCGCGTGCAGTATTCCGGATAGTCATCGAGGTTCCCGTAAGGTTGCCAGACTATTTGTAATCAGCAAAATTATTATTAGAATATGTAAACAAGGGTTTAAAAATACTAGTAATAAATTATGCGAACATAAGACCAATGCAAACATATACAGCATATAATACGTAAGTTGCATGTAGGAAATAAGAAAGTTAAAATTTACCTGTTCATGCGACATATGATCAAACTGGTCCCGTATGTGGACCACATTATGTCCGTAGACATATGGCTTATCATTAGTAAGCCTCCAAATCTTCCATCTGTAATATACAAACAAAACCCGATAAACAATAAATATAAATAAAATAAGTAAATGATAGATGACATAATAAAAAAAACACAAATCCAATACAAAAACTAAATAATATCATACCTGTAACCGAGGGGGAACCTAGGCAAGCCCTCAGGTGGCTCGATATCTTTCGGCAGCTCTTCACATGGTCTAACCGGCAGTAGTCTGGTCATCGCCCACATATCGAGAAACATCACCGCCCCGCTTACTCCGTTTGCCTTACCACGTACCAACCTGCATAGATTAGCCTCTAAACAGGCCAGAAGAGCTGATCCCCAACTGTACTCAGCACATGTGTCAAAATCCTCCAGAAATGGCAGAGGCCAGAGTGGAATCTGATCACTGCTCTTATCTGAAAACACATGTGTCCCCAGTAATAATAACATGGCAGCCCTAGACTGATATAGCAAACGCTCTTCACTAGGGTTGGGGGGTAATTCACCAAAGGTATGTAACATCCAATCAAGTCTAACTGTCAAACAGTTTGTATCCACTTGATTGTCAGCCGGTCTAACACCCAACAAACTCTCTACCATATCTAACATGTTCGCCCTGTTATCATTCCGCTCCGATCGGGTAACAGCAAGACCATCCATCCTGAGACCAAGCATAATCTATACATCCTGTAAAGATATTCATAACTCTCCACCGACAAAATAGAACGTGTGCGTCTTATCACGCCACCTATCAACTAAGGCTGTAAGCAAGCCTCGGTCTACGGTATAATTACCTATAGTATGAATACCGTAAAAACCAGCTCTAATCATATTTTGAACTACCCTGTCAGGCGTCGGTATCTGCCAACTATAATTATAAATACTAATGTTATGGGCATCTCCTCTACCCGCTTCTCTTCCAGCATCCCAAGTCGTATTTGAAATATGACCGGTCTGTCGTAAAATGCCTATCCTGCCTTTAATCTGTGGACCTGGTTCTGTCATCCTAACTATTTTTAACAATAAAAACAACATAAGAAACATACACATTTAATGATAACCAAACAATTATTTTAATTATCTAATTAAACAATGATAACCAATTAATGATAACCAAACAATGATAACCAATTAATGATAACTAAATAATGATAATTCAATGATAACCAATTAATAATAAACAAACAATGATAACTCAATTATAACCAAACAATGATAACTCAATTTTTTAATCATAATCAAACAATGATAACTCAATTTTTTAATTATAACCAAACACATTTAATGATTATCAAACAATGATAGCCATCATAAACATGTAACATCATAACCAAACCATTAGTAATAAATATCTAAATAAACAAATTTGAATAAAAACCCTAATTTTTTTATTAAATGGGACAAATATCAACAATTATTATAATTTTTATAATTAATATAAACAAACAACAAACAATTATATATAGCTAATTGAATTATAGATTTGCATATTTTATATATTTTTTCCTATTTTACAAATTGAAATTACACAAAAAAAAAAAAAATGCAAAAATGGGACAAATATCAACAATTATTATAATTAATATAATTAATATAAACAAACAACAAAAAATTATATATAGCTAAGTGAATTATGGATTTGCATATTTTATATATTTTTTCCTATTTTACAAATTGAAATTACACAAAAAAAATAAATAATGCAAAAATGGGACAAATATCAACAATTATTATAATTTCTATAATTAATATAAACAAACAACAAACAATTATATATACCTAAGTGAATTATGGATTTGCATATTTTATATATTTTTTCCTATTTTACAAATTGAAATTACACAAAATAAATAATAAATTAGAGAATAAAAGATATACCTTGAATTATGTATAAATTTGATTGATGATTTGGGGTTTTTTGTTAATAAAGTTGATAGTTATTGTGGTTATTGATTTGGGTGGTTTTTTTGGATGAAAATTGGGGGTTTTTGGGAGAAAGAGAGAGTGTGTAGTATAAAAGTTTTTTTATTTTTTTTTTAAAACGTGAAATTCTATTTTCAAGGGACTGTCTGTGTAATTTTGGTGCAATGACTGACTGTGTAATTTCTGAAAAATGAGGACTGACTGTGTAATTTCTACAGAATTGCTGCAGACCGTAAATTAAATCTACGGTTTACAGTGATTGACTGTAAAAATCTACTGTTTGTGATTTTTTCAGAAAAAGCGAGGTAAAAGATTCTGGGGAAAAAAGTGTCCCTTCACATGCAAAAGTATTCATCAATATAAACTTTTTCTCGCGTAAAGGTATCTTTTTAGTTCTTTAGTACAAGCCCTATTTTTATTTTATTTTATTTTGAAAAAACATCTTCTGAGCACATAACCAAAAACTGAAAAAATCGAACCGTACCGATAACCGAACCGAAAAATACCGAAAACGAAAAAAACCAAAACTGGACCGAAAAAAACCGATCCGGTTCGGTTTAAAAAATAAAAAGCCCGAAACCGAAAAAAAACGAACCGAAAAATATGCTTAATTTCGGTTTTGTTTGGGACCAACCCGCCCAAGATAAGACCCAGGTTAACATGGCCTACACGTTAGAAAAGTAAATGAAGGCATTCAAACACTCGATGACAAAAACCAAAAAATAATAAATTGGGGAAGTCAAGTCAAATGGATGTTTTAATTTTCTCTAAATAATAAGCTTCATAAACTATGGATGTTTTAAAATAAACCCATGTAATTTGAAACCTCATAAGTTCATCATAAAGACATAAACTAGTCCATCACAAACTATCTAGTATCTACATTGCATTTAGTAAATAATTCGTATAACCAATTTAGACGAGCATTAACTTTGTGTGGTGGGGTGGTAAGGGCAATTATCTCCCTACTTACTAAGATAAATTCAAGTTTTTATTAAGCATTTCAAAGGAAACAAAACATTGATACTAAATGGCCTGCAATTTATACACTCATATCCTTAATTGTATGAAAATTAATTGGTTACAACAAAAATTGATAAAATTTAAAATGTTACGTAATAAATTGATAAAAGTCAATATTACAATATACTAAACAACTTTTTAGCCATACATTAAGTCGAGTCGCAAGCTTAGAAAGTACAAATCGGTTATATACAAAAACGCACATCATGAATGTTATTGCAATTTACACAAAACTATTCAATTTCTTTCAAATCTAATCATATTGAAAACACACACTTTGACACTATTTTCTACTATTATACAAAGAAACGCAAAAAAAAATCCATAGAAAAAGCTCAAGAATGGTAGTAACAGTGGTGAACACATCCAACAAGTTTTGGCAACACATGACGTGCTTCTCGGAACACGTCACACATCGGAGCCTCTAGATCTCACCAATTGTTTACTAATCGTGTAACTAATCCACTGCCAATATTTCTCTCATAATAAGTAGATTGTACTACATTAAAATTGAATCAAAATTATCAGAACTTTAGACAGTTATTTGTAAATCACACATAATCCATGTGTGTTAATTGCAATTTACACAAAACCATTAAATTTATCTAACCAAATCCTATGAAAACACACACTTGACACCACTCCCCACTAAACATACAAAACAAAAAAGACCATTAAATGTCAAAAAATACTTTCCAAAAAGTCAAAAAAAAAAAAATCAAAAATGGTAGCCAATAGTGTGATAGTAGTAATAGACTAATAGTGGCGAACACATCCACGACATTCTGGCAACACGTGGCGTGCTTTTCGGAACACGTCACACATCGGAGCCTCTAGATTTCATCAATTGCTTACCAATTGTGTAGCTAGTCCACTGCCAATATTTTCCTCCTAATAAGTAGATTATACTACATTAATATTGAATCAATAGTAGCAGAATCTTGGATAGTTATTTGTAAATCACACATAATGCATGGTCGTTAATTGCAATTTACACAAACCCATTAGATTTATCCAATCCAATCCAATCCAATCCAATTCAATCCAATCCTATCAAACACACATTTGACACCACTCTCCATTAAACAAACAAAACAAAAAATCTCATAAAAAGTCAAAAATACTTTCCAAAAAATCTAAAGAAAAGTTTCAAAAATGGTAGTCAAGCGTGATGGTAGTAACAATGGCAAACACATCCACCGCATTCTGATAACACGTGGCGTGTTTCTCAGAACACATCAACACATACAAGCTCCTACATCTCATCTGCCCTTACCCATCGAACAGTTAGGCCTCTATTATATAAGAAGTAGCTAGAATTACATTATTGTTATTTGCAAAATACACATAATTCATGGGTGTTATTTGCAATTTATACAAAATTAACTTTTCTTCGATCCAATCCTATCAAAAACACACCCTCTTATGCCACTTTCTAAAAGAAACACAAGAAGTCAAAATAAACTTTTTAAAAAATCCAAAAAAAAAAACTTCAAGAAAAAATATCCAAAAAATGGCACAAAACCATTAAATCTATTCAATTCAATCCTATAAAAACACACACGTGACACTTGACACCACTTTCCACTAAACAAACCAAAAAATAAAAACCCATAAAAAGTCAAAAAAATAATATCCAAAATCCAAAATAGTCTCACCAAAAGAGCAGTAAAAATGATACAAAGCCCTGTGATGGCAGTAACAATGGCGAATACATCCACCACATTCTGACAACATGTGGCGTCCTTCTCGGAACACGTCAGGACATTCGAGCTTCTCGATCTCATCATTTGCTTACCGCTCCACCACTTGGGTCGTTTAGCCTTTTGCCTTTGGACCTTCTTTTGCTTACTCCCTTCACCGGACACATTTTATTTTTATGATAATGACCAATCAGATCGTGACACGTCATCAAACTACCCAGACAGTTATTATATAGATGATAGGAGATACAATTATCGAGTAGTTATTTGGTTCATGCAAGACGCGGATATTACATATAGTCGAGTTGCAATTTACATATGGGCTATTAGCAAAAGAAAGAGGGGACTCTGACTGTTTTCTATGTGAGTCATTAGATTTTAAATGAAATGATCCAATGGATCAAAGGACTTCAATAATTAAATAAATCAGTTCAAACAATTTCTCTTTTGTTTACTTTCTTCTATCATCTATACAATGAAAAATCCAGAACAAACTTTATTTTCTCCTCCCTATTCTCCATCATTCTCACTTTAATCTTTCCGAGATTTAATTTGCTAGTCTATCAAATTGATGAATTATCTTAACATATATCATAAGCAATTTGCCATCAAACATCGATGAAATTCTATTCATCATTGGTGCAAAAAAAAAAAACTAATTATTCATATATGCAATCTGGAAAAAATAATTTAAATTGAAGGTAAGAATACTTTTGGGTTTATTCGTATATGCAATTCTTCATATAGGTTAAATCAAGAAACCGTTCTTATTATTTAAAGTGACTTCCCCTTGATGGATTGGTATCGGCGGCTGTCTAATTTGGAAAAAAAAAGGGTGGTTTTTATCAATTTATCAAATTGGAAAAAATATTCTAATAATATTAGTCAGGATTAAAAAAAACTGAGAGAATTTTGGGTTTACATGGTGGGAGATGAAAGTATAAATATGAGTATTATTTGAAGCGTACTTTTACTTTTATTTTTATTTTCTCTGCTTTTATTTCTTGATCCCTTTCGACTGCAGCATTTGGATCTTTCATTTAAAATCTAACGGCTCACATAGAAATCAGTTAGGATGACTGTTTTAAAAAAACATTTCCGAGCCCCCTCTTCCATTTGCAAAATGGTACAAAGCCCTGCGATGGTGGTAACAGTGGCGAACACGTCCACCGCATCCTGACAACACGTGTCGTGCTTCTCGGAACACATCGCCACATCGGAGCTACACAAAGTAGATGTAATACATAAGTAAAGTAGCAAGTTCACATAATAATTACATAGGGGTTATTTGCAAAATACACATAGTCTATGGGTATTAATTTGCAATTTACACAAAACAATTCAATCTAATTCTATTCTATCCAAACCCATAAAACTCATCTATCTGACTCCACTTTCTGCTACTACTATACAAACAAATAAACAAATAAACAAACAAACAAAAACATCAAAAAAAACCCAAAAAAAACCCAAAAAAAAAAAGTTCCCAAAATCCAAAATCCAAAATCCAAAAAAAAAAATGGTACAAAGCCCTGTAATGGTAGTAACAGTGGCGAACACGTCAACGGCATTCTGGCAACACGTGGCGTGTTTCTCGGAAACCGTCAGCACATCGGAGCTTCTCGATCTCATAATTTGCTTACCAATCCACCACTTGGGCCGTTTAGCCTTTTGCCTTTGGACCTTCTTTTGTTTACCCCCTTCACCGGACTCGTTTTATTATTATTACGACGACGATGATCAATCGGATCGCGACACGTCATCGCAAAGCAGTTATTATGTAGATGAAAGGGGATACAATTCCCACTCCGATTGAGATTATTATAAATTCAGGTTTTTAATTTGTATAGGCTGTTTTTAACTTGTTGTGTAATTTATCTGGATTCTGTTATTGTTACGCTTTCTATACATAATGTTTTATAGATTTGATTTGAGTTCAGTTTTTTATTACATTGAATTTATTTGCAGTTTTTGTATTTAATTGTTAACTTAAGTTGCAGTTAGCTTATGTTTGATTGATGATAATTGATATGAATTATGTTTTTATTACGTTAACAATATGATTAATTTGAGGTTTTTATGTAATTTTTAGAATTCACACTCCGATTGAGATAATTGATTTATATCAGGTTTTTTAATTTTTAGATTTGTATAGGCTGTTTTTAACTAGTTGTGTGTGTAATTGATTTTTAAATCAGATGCAATGTATCGGCTATAGGACTATTAAGTTTTTGATTTTCATCAGTCGTAGTTATTAAAATGACCAGAATTATGTTACTATTACGTTCTCGATACAATTAATTTGAGCTTAAGTGTTTTAACGTAGGTGATTGTAACTGTGGTTCTTGCTTTAATTATTTATATTTGTGTCTGATTATCGAGTGTGAGTGAATTGTTAGATGCTATGTGTTTGATTATAAGCAAATTAATAGAGCTTAATGTATATTGTTTACCCTTTTATTGATCTCACGTGTATGCATTTGCAGCCTTTTGCAAATTAACAGAGATTAATGCGTTTCATTATCGATCATGAGCAAATCGATAGTTACAACAAGTGTTATTAATAGATGATAGGAGATACAATTCGCACTCTCGATTGAGATGATTGATGATGTATCCTCAGATGATAGTTATGTAATTGATCTGGAATCTAGATTCTGTTGTTATTACGTTTAGGATATATTTAGTTTTAAGTCTTGTTATACGTAGTTGTATTTATATTTGATTTTAAGTTGTGTTTGATTATTGAATATGAGTTAATTTACACTCGGATTAGTGATTTATCAGGTTTTGGAAATTGTATAGTTTTAATGAAATTTAATTGTATTACGTTACGAACTTATGATATACTTGACTTGCTTTTCAATGTCTGATCGTGCTGAATTTATTTGCAGTTTTTGTATTTATACATTATAGCTACTGTTAAATTGTAGTATATGATTATTGATTATGAATAATTATATAGATGCAACGCGTTTGATTATCGGCTATATGACAATTTAGTGTTTGATTTCCACCAGGTTTAAATTTTGGATAGTTGTCTTTAAATTGATCTGGATTCTGTTGGGTTTACGATTATACTATTTCAATTGAGTTCTGTCATACGTAATTGTATTTGCTGTGTTTGTATTTGTATCTGCTTTTAAGTTTTGTTTGGTTATCGACTACAAGCAAATAAATAGATGCAATTTGACCGATTGTCTGCTAGTAAGGGAGTTTAGTGAGACTCTAAATGACGACTCCTTTTTGTCTTATTTTAAAACTATGTACTATGTAGACAACCAAGGCTGCAGCTCAAACTCCGACTGATTCTCATGTTTTTTTCTTTACAGTTGTTCAAATCGATTCTTTTGATACTAAGGCACCATTCTTCGGTGATGAGCTCTAGAGATTTGCTTCTTTTTTTTTTTGTGTATTTAAGTATGCTGTCAGTTTGTGTTTCTTATGAGAAAAGCATAGATTAAAAAATTAGTGTTCCGTCTTTAAAAAGGTAAAATTAGTGTTCTGTGGTGAAATTAGTGTTCAGTCTTTGAAAAGGAGACAACGATATACTTAGTTCGAGTCCAGATGTGGGTGCTTGCCGTTTTTATCTGCTGTTAAGATATTTTTGATTGTCGTCTATGAGAAAATAAATTGATACAATGTGTTTGATTACAGCTACAGGACAATTTAGTGTTTGATTTTCATCAGGTATAGATTTGTATAGTTGTTATGAAATTGATGATTATCATGTTTACAATATACTATTAAGTTATTTTATTTGTGGTTATTCTATGTATATCTGCTGTTATGTTGTGATAGGAAAATTTAGTGTTCGATTTTCATCAGGTTTATTATTTTGAGTAGGTGTCTTGAATTGATCTGAATTCTGTTATCATAACGTTTAATAGTAAGATAAACAAACAAAACAAACAAGTCCAAGTCCAAAAATGGTAACAAGGGGATGGTAGTATCAGTAGCGAACATATCCGCCAATTGATGATTTATTAGGCTTTATAGTTTGCTCAGCTGTTATGTAATCGACAAATACTTTTATTGCATTAACTATATATTAACTCTTCGGGATGTCCTTGGCTTTTTTTATTCATGCGTATTTGTATTGCATTAACTATATATCTAACGAAAGAACCAGAAAATCTATTATATGGTTCTACCAGTAAACAATTACTTTTGTCCCATTTTACACCTAAGAAAACAGAGCTTAAGTAAATGTATTTGCGATTTTTTGGATGTAAATATCCTATAAGTTGTTTTGGATTTATAAAAGGTGAGCAGATAATGCAAATGGCTTTAATTTGTTTTAGAGGTTTTAAGTGTGGGAATTGTTTGATTGATCGATAGGGCTATTGAGTGCAACTCTAACGACGACTATGCTCTGGGTTCGTATTGTTCGTCTACTTTGTATTATACAGATGATCAGGGAAAATGTCCCCTCACACGGATTATGGTAGTGCATAACTTAATACGGTAAATTGGTTATGAAACAGATTGTGGTAGGCTCATGTCTCACAGTTATGCAGTTATAATTTGTTTTTCCATTTGGTCCCAAGAAGTATGTCAGAAGTGAGGCGTTGAATTGGGATATAATGCGTTCCATCCTAAGAAGCCAAGGCTTTGTGAGTATCAGATTTTCTTTGGTACAGTTGCTTCAGACTCATCTGAGATATACATTTTACCACTATAACTTGGATCCATGTATACTGTTTTTGTATGTAATTATGGTATTAATTTTGTTTGATTATTGATACCAGCAAGTAGATATTATTATTTTTGGTGTTCAATTTCTGGAAATGATACAGTTTGGTAGCTACATGAAGAGATTTTACATTTTCCCCTCTCATTAAATTACCGCCAATTGTGTTCGACTGCAATAACAGGACGGTCGAATTGAGCTAATTGAGAATTTAGTTCTTCTGTTTCCTGTTTTGGATGAGTTCAATATTTTACTTTTCGTGATTATGGTTGTGGTAGATTTTTATAGGATGATATTGTATTCTTGTGTATCGATTCATCATTTCATTGTATGTGCTTGCTGAATACTTGACGCGATCTATCAGTTCATATAATTGCCATTTTGTCTCGTCTAATAGCGGTGTCTGCTGATATTCAAACTCATAGCATGAATTTCAATCTAGTGCCACACGAGCTCCTTTCCCTTGCTGTCTGTCTGTCTTCAGATTGGTGATCCGATTGTTTCTACATATACCTGAATCTGATCCATGACTTGGTAGTTTGCGTCCGACTTCGAGTAATCTTTGCGCAGTTACTCTTGTACATGATTTGAGTTTTTCTATGTTAGTAATGCATATCCTATTTCCCTTGCATTTCAATCTGTGAATGGCAAAAAAAGCAAAGAAAACAGTAGAACCTACTGAAGATTTCATCAAAAGAATCTCAAATTGATGAGAAAATACCCTCTAGAAGGGTGTCTCCATTGTCCTAACAGAAATCTGTCCTTTGATGGCATATCACATATAGGACCGTAAATGAGATGAGCCGTTCGTGGAATCGTTCGTGTTAAGCTCTGTTAATTTCCGTTCATGTTCGTTCATTTATAAACAAACATGATAATGAACAAGAATATATAGCGTTCTTCTATTAATTGAACTGAACATGAACACGACTCTGTTCGTTTCGTCTAAGCTCGTGTTCGTGTAATTATATATTAAGTTTGATAAAATCAAAAAACTAATTCTATTGATGATGTAATAAAAATTAGCTAGCATCACTATAAATTAGTAAACTTGCTTATACTACAATAATAGTAATTATTATTAATGATATATTTTTATTATTTCAAACTTATTAAAGTAATTTATATCACCATACTATAAATACAGTCGTCGATTTTATTGTCAAGTACTCGACTCGTTAAAGTAATTAATTATACGTATGTAAAAAATAATTTATACATTAATAAAATATATAAACTTAAAACGAAGAAAATATGTTATAATTTCAAATAAATTAATTTACTAACGTTTTGTTTATTTGTAAACAACTTTATCATTGTAAACAACTTTATCATAGTAAACAATATAATAATAAATGATAAATTTATAATATATTCAAAAAATAAAGAAAAAAATACTATTTTTTAATTATTAAATGTTTTGAATTAATGAAAATAGACGTTGACGAAAAACTCGTTTTCGGTTCGTCAAACGTTCAGTTCATGTTCGTGAAGCGTTCGTTTGTATTTAAATGAACATGAACTGAACATGAACAAGTGTTTAAGTTTATAAATATGAACAAAGTCATGTTCGGCTCGTTTCGTTTCGTATCATTTACAACCCTAATCACATGTGTCATGCAATTTTTTTTTAATTTTTTTAAAAGTATGCATATATTAGAATTAGGAACTAGACAAATCCAAGTCGATCAAAAACCACTGGTCAGGCAGTTTAAAAACATACAAAACATGTGTATTAGTATAAGCATGACATGCTAGACATTTAGCCGGTATATTCGCCGATCTCGGAATCCATAAGAAACTCAAACGGCTAGTCTGTTAGAGCATCTACATTGCATTAGCGAAGTCACACTTTTGTGTCAGCCCAACCACCACTTTTTATATCTCTACAAACTACAGCCTCATGCCCTCTCATTAACAAAAGCATGAGGACATCACATCCATATATCACATTAATACTTTGAAAAACCCGACCCCAAAAAATTCTATACCAAGTCAATTAGGAGTACTTTTTTTGAGGATCAGCTATAACAGTGAGAAATTTTCTATTTATGCACCCCAATCGGTCAATTATCTCCGAGTCAGATAATCGGCCCTGGCCTGTTAAATGCGACCGGAATCTAATGGCATACTGCTCATACATATACGAAATAAAGCCCAATGAAATAATCTTCTCGCCATTCATTTCACTATGGAAAAAGATAGCAGCTCATTAGGCGACATGCTTCTGAAAAAGATAGCAGGTTTTATTAGCAGTACTCTGGGGTTTTATTTCGTATATGTATGAGCAATATATGTCATTAGATAATGTTTGATTTAGTAAGAATCAAAAGTTGTCACAGGCCTGTCACTAATTTAAAAATCTGTCGCAAATTGACTAAAATGTCACAAAGCCGTCATAAAAACTGTCGCTAATAAGCTCGTAACAAAAAATACCGTCACTAATCCCGTCGCTATTTGAGTATTTTTTTTTGTAGTAATACTATGCCGGGAAACGTGAGCAATGTTTCTGAAACAATTACTTCTCAAGAGGTAAGAGCATATGCATGAGACGTTGGTGTTCTCTTTACTTTCATCTCTTTTTTTTCCCGTAAATAATAATTTTAATAAAAACAATAAAACATGGTATAGAAACGTGGATATATTGAAAACTATGAATACAAAAAAGTAACAATACGTAACATGTGGCAATTACTATGTATGTGTGCACAGCCTGCTAGACAAATCTTATATAACGAATGTTTTAAATAGCGTTATTGTTAACGTAGCGTTTTTTTTAAGAGAAACACTAAAAATGCAAATAGCGTTGCTACATAGCGTTTTGCGGTGTACTTTTTTTTTGCTTAAATACATATAAATATAACATTAAATTCAGAACATCTAATAAAAATTAACTAAATATATATAAAAAGTTGTAACTAATAATCACAAATGATTGTAGTTGAGATGTCAGAGCATTTACTTTGCTTGCAAGAGTTTTGGGGTTTGATTCTCTTTAGCCTCCAATAATTTTATTAAAATTTTGACCAATAATATAAAATAAAATTGACCGCGTTCCCATAGCGCGAATTTAGCGTTTTTCCATCTAAATAACGGTTTATCATAGCGTTTTTCGGCCGAAAAACGCTATTTCGCGAACTATAACGCAATAAAGCGTGCTTTTTAAAACAATGATATAACTTCTAATGTAGGCCCCCCTTTTTTTTTTTTAATCATATATATAGGCTTCTTTATAGAGCATATTTTTGTAGTTTTTGTATACTTAGTGTTGTAAGTGATCTTAGTATCGCTAAGAAAATATTGATCAAAACCTTAACTTACAGAAGTTAAAAATTGTCCATGTAGAGATGGCAGTTATTTTTGTAATGGTTTTAACCTCGGCGTTTAGTATGGAACACGAGCTATTTGCCCGCATGGCCTTACATGGTTGGTATAGCATCGATTGAAATCATCTACTCAACTGCGGTTTCTACAAATTGCAGAAGGCGGATATATTCCCCTTGCAATTTCCTTCGTATTGATATTGATTATGTACTAGTGCAACCATGCATGTCTTCAGAAAGACTAAAATTTACGAGAAGTTCATGCAGTTGCTCAACAAGATGTGGAGGACCTCATTCTCGAATCAAGTTTCCCCATGATCCCCGGAATTGCCCTTTTCTACACGGGATCCACACGGATCTGTGGAGGCATATCCCCCATATTACGACAATAGGTGGCCACCGTCACTTGACACACACCTTTATAACTGTTGTAACTATTGAAAAGCTCGTAACTAGCAAAGTGCCACTTCGCCAAAGATTTACGTTTCGACGCATTCAGGGAGGTATAAGCTTATGTGAAGTTTAGGTCATTGTTAGAAACTTGGAAGTCCAGTGAGGTGTTCCATAAAATGGAGCTGAAAACTCAGAATCTGACCATGGCATGGCACCCCTTTATGGTTTTAGCTTTGACGCCGTCTTACACTATTATGTAAGAATTATTTATAATTATTTTATAAATATTAATTCATTAAACATAGAATAAATATTTCTCATTAATGTGCTCCATATACATTCCATGAATTATGTAATTTATGATTTAAACATAAATTTATGAGTTAAAAAACTCTACATTTCCACCATAATGATCGGTTGAGATTGATCCTAACTTGATGGACGGTAAAGATCGAAAGTATATGAAGAGTCTCGGGTTCTCCTCCTACCTATATAAAGGACACAATATCATTTCAATTTGTGTCAAAATACACACACCTAAACAACACATAAAATAGTGTAGTGATAGGTTAAGGAGGAGAAACTCAAGTATCTAACCCGACGATCTACATCCGTCATCCGAACTCAACTATCATGTTCCGTTTAAGTTCCACCGCCCTTCCACATAGCTTAAGGTATGTGTTTCGACATACCATCGATATGTTATAATATGTATGATCATCATATAGAAAAGATTATATCTAGTTATGTTAATAAAGTTTATAACATAATATATAAGTTGTAATTAACTTACATTTGCTATCAGAGCCTAGGTTATTTTTCTTGTTATGTTCTACGTAAATTATTTCGGCATAAAATGGATTATAGTAAAATGTTAGTTTCACATGTAATTATGATGTTCTGCTTTGCAACTAACATAATATATTAATGACATATAAATATTTATATTCTGATAATCGGATGTTACTTTATATGCTCGTGTATCATGACTTAAGTTTTCATGATTTTATAAGCTCGAATCAAGGTGAATTACTATTCAAGTTTATAACTCCAGAAATTGAGATTTACACACATACATATATATATATACACACATATACATACACATACACATTTATATGTGTTTACATAAATAAGTATGTATGTATCTCACGGCTCAAGATAAAAGGCTCACTGCCAATGATTTTTATTAGTAATAAAATCAATTTATTTTCACATATTTATTCTAGATATGTACATGGAATAATAGTATGATTTTTATAAATGAAATGCATAATATTATTGATACTTCTATATTTTGGGTCTATCGGAATTTGAAAAGGCTCAAGAATATACTCAAGGATAACCATGAATGTGCTAACTGCCTTACATAATTAGAATTGTTAGTAATCATTGTTCTCACACTTAATAACGTAGGTATATGTTACTGTTTTCCCGTTATTTAATTGTTAATATTAAGTTATCAATTATAAGATGTAAATGGTGAAGTTAATATGATTTTAACTCATTTATTGATTGCTATTATAACATATTAAGTTCTTGCAAATGCATATGTTACAACATTTAACTATAGAATGTAAAATGTTGTATTTATTTATGAGTAACAACCTATTTTGTAGTTATGATCATTTACACTACATGATATTTTATTTAAGTATATCGGGTTGCTCAAGCAACATTTGAGGTTATGAATATAGAAAGACACGAATAAGAGGTTATGAATATAGTCACTAATGGTATTAAGTTTTCATTATTTCATGGTTGTAACCATTAAACACTATATTAAATGAAGAATGTTATTATTATGTTTAATTGAATTATAAATGTCACTACATATAAATGGTTATCTCCTTATGTAGTAAATTATAAGTGTTTATTCTTATTATTTATTCATTCTCAATAAGAATTACTTGATTGCCGAATGATTTTATAAGAAATATTAATTGTTATTCTCATGCCCGATAACTATATTAAATGGACATAATATGAACTTCATAATTAGAAGTTGTAAAGTTTGCGAACAAGTTTAGACTCACACATTAAGCTTGGAAAATTATAAATATTTTTCAAATAGTCTCACCTATTATGATGCGATGGCAAGGCAAGATTTCGGTTGATATTTGGTATCTTAATGATGTCGATTTTTAAGCAGCATTTGCTGCATCAACCCTCACCCTCTCTTACATGATCGTATTATGTTAGAGCTACCGAAAGGGTTATAGTATGTAATAGGTTTTCCTGGTTGTGTTTCTATGCTTATTTTCGTCGAATGAGTGTCTTTATAAGTTATATATGACATGTGTTAGATAAAGTGAATAATACGATGATGCATGCCACTAACTCTTATGAAGAATGTAACTTGGTGAAATGTTGGCCAAAAGTCTAATGGTAACAAGACATAATTACTAATTATTTTAGTAACTAATTTTAATATATGACTAAAAGTAAGGACTTAAATGCAAATTTTCGAGTCATATATTTCATTTAAGAGTACATTGGAATTGTTACTAAAATTCAATTATGACATGGGTGGAACTTATATTTATAGAATTTATTGTTTCGTGTACTTATATGTCTAAAGAAAGTTATAACTTGCATATAAGTTGTTAAATGAATTAAATAAAATATAAACCTTATTTGTTATATATATTTAAACATATGAGTATTTTAATATATAATTTTAAGATTACATGTTATAATGAATATTAGTGATAAAGATGCATGTACATATGAAAAGTTGGGTGATGTACATATTATTGTTTGATTAAAACATACGCACGTTTTAGTTATTATGTCGTACATATTATTGTCACTACTATTATTTTTAAGCCAATTTTGACAATATAAAGTTAAGTCAATTTATGTTCATACCATATAAGTTTTGGTAATAGATTATAAGCTAAATCATATATATAACGTTCATATTATGTGAAATTTTGTTTGCCCATAGGCACAAAATTTTAATCGATTAATGTTATGTATGCGTAAGTGTCAATTAAAGTTGTTGATGCTCTAATGTCAATATTCATATTATCGTTTGATTAAAAATCAATATACAGTTTTTGTCAAATCTAATGAATATTTAGCTTAAACGGATACACTTAATAACATTGAACTGATATTCATATTATTGTTCGATTAAAATTAAATGTAGATTTTAATCTATATTTTAATGAGTATTAGTGATAATGAATATTTTGCATCAACATCATATGTCCAGACTTTGTTTGCCCACAGGTACAAAGTTTTAAAGACTAATTATTAATGATAAACGTTATGTTTTGCATCATTAATGTCTTAATTATGGTTGCTAAATTATGTTTGCGTCCAGTATTGCTATGGGCGGGGATGCATAAGAACTGATTTTTATGTATGTTTGTTTTTGGTGTCCACATGTCCAAAACATTATGATACAAATAACTATTATGGATGTTTATCATTGTTTAATTATTTTTAGTAACTTGGTTGCCCACAGGTCTAGTTATTTTGACTAAGTAAACATTATGAATGATTTATTATGGTTTAATATTAAGATGGAAAATATAGGATATTCACAAATACCATATTTTTCCTAGTTAAACAAATATTAAGGACGAACTTAAATTTAACATTAAAAATAACAAAATATAGCTCAAATAAATATGCCATATTTTTATAGTTAAAATTTTAAAATGATCCATTTTATTGACTTATTTCATTAGTTATAAATTGTCTTGCAAAATGATATGCTTGATTTGAATGTATTGTTAAAGAGATTGGTCTTAAGTTCTACCAATTTAATATGGTTTTTGTTGTGTATTATTAGTCAAGTTAAATTTGAATACCCACGGGTAACAAATTTACTTGGTGAAAGTATACCATAATTAACTTAATAAATAAAAGTAGAAAAGAATGAAAATTTTATATAGTGTTACATGTTGATTTCTCCGTAAGAAAACAGTGATTGTTTAATGTTTTGAAAGGAGAACTATTGTAACACTAGTTGAGATATTCTTTTAATATGATTAAACTCATTAAATCTCAAAGTCCAAATTCGTGAGTTTTTACTAAATTATTGCCTTATTATTCATATTTTCTTTATAAGCCGCATATTAGTTTGCTAGTAAACGAAAAGTTTGTAATTGAAACTAATTTTATTAGATCTAATAGAAAAATTAATGTTTTTCAATCACATTACGTGCATGTAAATTGATACCTTTAATAATTATAGTAATGTTTTTTTTAAATTTTTATTCAATAAAGGAGTTTTGCTTATCGATAAAGTTACCGTAACATTAGTGGGAGAATTATATTATTCAGTACACACACTATAAATGTTTTTCCTAACTCCTATTAAGAATTAATATATATAATTACACCCACATCAAGTTATACGTTATTTACCATAAGATTTAAAGTTACACCCACTATAAATGTTTTTACTAACTTCTATTAAGAATTAATATATATAATTACACTCACATCAAGTTATATGTTATTTATCATAAGATTTAAAGTAATGGTTAAACAAATGGGAGATAATTACTCGTTTCACTATTAATGTATTTTTTAACCATATACTTTTATAATAAGGGTAAGATCAGTGAGAGTAATTAATAATTTTTAAATAAGTTAATTGTTGAGATTTACTTGAACTATCATTTTCTTTGACTTCAAATAAAAACTTGTAACTTATTTTGTTTTCATAACCTATTATTTTGAAGTAACCACTAGATTAGTGGGAGTAAACGTTGTTATAGTCATTATAATTTTGTTTTTGTAACCTATTATTTTAGTAAAGGTTATATTCATGTAAGTGAGTTACTAGATCCATAATGAATTGTAAATAGGTTTTAAATGGTTTCTACATGATAAAAGATTTTAAATGAGTTTTACGACTCATTAATAGTATTGCAAACTGGTTCTTATGTGTTGAAACTATTAGTTATAATTGAAACACATATTATTGTAGGCAACGCTCAAATAATCATTATTTAGAGTGGGTTACCTTTTGCATAATATTAAATATGACTAATTTATGTTTTATGTTTGCAAGAATATAAATATTTTACGCTCACGTATCATTGATGTGATACATAGAAATAAAATGTGATAACTAAATATTTCACAATAGCTCATTGCTCGTTAAATTACAAGATTTATGTATGACGTTAATATATGCTATAATGGTCAATAAAGGCATTGATCAATTTTATGTATTATTGCTCAATAAATGTAGGGAGAAATTATAAGTTACATTTATGAATAAATTATTGTGCAATTTGTGTTTTATTTCTCAATAAAGGTATGGAGAAATTGCTACATTTCTTAATAAAGTATTGTGCAATTTATGTCGTATTGCTCAATATAAGATTGGAGCAATTTTATGACATAAGTGATTGAATGTATTATCACATGTATCATCAAAAAAAAATTATATAATTCTTTGAGTACAAAACTCATAATAATAGTTGCAAATACTTAGATTATGTCGAGCTTATGACTGAGTCGCTGGAAATGAATGTTTGCAATTATTCTTAATAACTAGCATTCAAATGGTGTTGAGTTCATATAATATAAATGCTAAGTTTTCGAGACTAATTTTAGAAACAATACTATCAATAAACACATAATGATCGTATATACCTTAACGATATCTACACAAGACAATTAAAATTTTGCTAACATCACGTGTCTTGATTGTAGATAATTATATGGTATTACATAATGATGGTTGTTTATTTGATAAGTAGAGATCTCATTTATTATTGTTTCTATTGTTCCTATTGTCCACTTAAGTACGTATAATAATGAAAAGTTATGGAATTTTAATGGAACTGTCTTTTCTTAAGACATTATCGAACCATTACGGTTATACTCGCTTTATAGGCTTTATTGAATAAATTGGTGTCGTCGTATTACATGGAAGGAACCATGCTCTCAAGTAGTATGCAACCGTCATGACTCTCATCACCGATTTGTTTAGTAAAGTGTCTCATAAATCTATTTGCGCACTAATTATTGATTATGAAATTATGATATGGAGCAAGTGGAAAAATGTAAGAATTATTTATAATTCTTTTATAAATATTAATTCATTAAACATATAATAAATATTTCTCAAGGTTGTCCATATACATTCCATGAGTTATGTAATTTATGATTTAAACATAAATTTGTGAGTTAATAAACTCTACATTTCCACCATAATCGGTTGAGATTGATCCTACCTTGACGGTAGAGATCAAAAGTATATGAAGAGTCTCTGCTCCTCCTCCTACCTATATAAAACACACAATATCATCTCAATTTGTGTCAAAATACACACACACATAAAGTAGTGTAGTGATAGGTTAAGGAGGAGAAACTCAAGTATCTAACCCGACGATCTACATCCGTCATCCGAACTAACTATCATGTTCCGTTTAAGTTCCACCGCCCTTCCGCATAGTTTAAAGTATGTGTTTCGACATACACTCGATATGTTATAATATGTATGATCATCATGTAGAAAAGATTTTATCTAGTTATGTTAATAACGTTTATAACATAATATATAAGTTGTAAAGCATCTGTGTACCAGTGAAACGGGGTCGAGGATTTTGATGGTTGAGTAAACAATAACACTTAATATAATTGCCACAATGATGACAATACTCAGAGCCGGCCCAAAAAATAATTTTTTAGTTGGTTGCCTTGCTTTTTTTGTTTTGCCTATCTAAATAAAACTCGAAAAAACATAGTATAAATTTTATTTTTTTCAGGAATTTATTTGCCCTTGCGGTGGGATGCGTAATCCACTCGAACTATGTGCATTCACTCAAGACCGGCCCTGCGAATACTATAGCCACAAAACTGGACCTAGCAGAAAAGCTTCTCGCTGAGATAGTTTTTCTCCTTTATTTTCTTTGAAAATTTTGATCTGATAATGTTCTTTTATACTCCATGTTGTTATGGTTTACTATATTGAACTTGGTCTCCTTAAGTTTTTTTTTTTCCTATCTCAAAAACTAGCATCTGTCTTTTTTGTGTGTAAATATGCTGGTTTTAATGTTTGATTTTTATCCACTATAAACAAATAAATAGGGGAAATTTTATTTAGGATGTTTATGAGGTATTAATATTAAATGTCATTAATTCGATGTGAATTATGTTAGTCTTTTTTACCATATAGTTGAATTTAGTCGTTTTGTTTTTCTTATCTTAGATATTCGTATCTACGGTTTCCAGTCTGAAGCCTGCTTTTACTCGTGTTTGCTTATCGACTCTGAGTAAACAAATGTAAATATTTGGATGATTTCGAATGTCAACTATATTATATTATCTGCTATAGGACAATTTAGTACTGTAGCTCTGTGACGGCGATGGTGATTCTATTTCTGTTTTCTTCTTCTAGTCCGTATTGTGACGATGAAATCTCCTTTTGATATAATATCCTCAGTTTTTCTTTGTACAGCTACTATGACATTTAGAAATGGCCAAATAGAAAAAAGCTACTATGACATTTGATCTAAGTTATGTTATATGTATCCGTGATGTAGCACATAACTTACTACGCTGACAATGCAGATTGTTAGGTTGTGTCTCCCGACTACACATTTCAGTATTGCTTTCATTTAATTAGCTCTATAAATGTCAAAATTGGATATAATGCGACTCTCTAACAGTTAAAGGCTTGTTTGGCTTGGCACTCCATTGATTGAATCCTCAGGCTTCTTCCGTAGAGTTTCTTTAAACTCAAGATCCTGATATTGATTGTGTTTTGACTGTAGTCTGTAAGCAAATCGACGATATCAAGTAATTTCGGTATTTGGTAAGGATAAATTTTATAAGTATTTGGAGCTTCTTAAGTATTTGCGAGTTTTGTATATGAAATTGCTGCCAGTTGTGTTTTGATTATGCTAACGGCATTGTTGGATTGCATCAACTGGAACTCTTTTTTTCTTCTCAATTTCTTAATTTCGATGATTATTCAAAATTTACTACTATTCATTAATGTGATGATTAGGTAGGCTTATAGTGTAACTGTCTGTCTTGATGGATCCGATGGTTCCTTCCATACCTCTGTTTCTACATCTACTTATTGATTTAGAACACTTTAGGGTCCTTTGGTGCTACATAATTGTTTGGATTAAAATGTTCTTTGCACGAAGGGACGGAAAATGACAAATAAAATGAATGAAATGCCGAAACCTGCGGAATACAAGGTGACCAGAATCAATGCAAATGTGAAATGTGCACTATGAATATACACCACAAACAAATATTTCACTCCGGTTTCCATCCCTTCAACTGTACTGTTCCGTTATCTTGTGTACTGGGTTTGCACCAATATTTTGATTAAGTTCTGTTCCCTGATTTTTCTGTAATTGGTCAGTTCATCAAACTTCGAAGACTTAACTTATATACGTTTTTAAACTTCTAGTTTCTGTCTCGTCTAGGACTTCTTCTAAATTTCCGAAATACAAAATATCCGTATGTAGCTCCTACCTTAACTCCTCTTAAGTCGGAGCATATTCTTTCAAATTGTGACCTTGCACTCCTTGAAGCCGAGTACGGAACATTTGATATGTTATGTATGAACTTTCAATTGGCTGTTTTCTTTCTCAAACCTACACATGCGTACTGTATACAGGAAAAAACAAACTAGGAAGGGATCTATTAGAAATATGAATTGATTAGTGATTGTATTAGCTTCCACTTATTTACCAAATAAACAAATTATCTGCTAAGGAACCACTACAACTCATTAAATAAATGAGAGTAAACCAAACCGGTAGTGTGCAGTATGTACTCGTTGTTGTTGGTTTATAGGGTACAAATTTGCTCCATAACCGATTATGGATTTCGTGAGACTTAAATCCGTAACCGGTTACACCTTGATGGAATTGAAATTGGCGAAACCTTTTTTTTTAATGGTGTGTAACCGGTTAAAGAAATCATTGTATACAAGTTTTCTTTCTTGATCGAATAAGTACTCAATATTACAAGCCTCATTTGCCGTCCGAGAAAGAAGGACAAGACGACTAAGGTAGCCTACTCCACTTCCAAGTTCTCTTAGCCGTGTAGTTAGAATGACTCGAGAAAGCTTGAAAGGGTTTTTTTATAAGTAATAACGATTGTTGTATATAGAGAGAGCCCCTCCATGAGAGTTTTGAAGGGCTACATTTATACTATATAACTTGTATGTGTAATATAAAGATAGGTTTACCCGTAACCCTCTTTTCTATCGAGTAATATTATGATCAACTATAGCGATCCGGACACAACCACTGAATGAACAATCTAATACTATTATACTAAGCAAACTCAAAAAATTTGAATCTGTCAAATTTTGTCACTTTTTTCAAATAATACCTCTACACTCTTTTATTAATTATCATACTACACTACCCTCATAAAAAATATGTAAAAAAGAAAAACTAATAATACTACCATTTCTCGCTATTTAACAACTCAAAATTATTTTAGGTCTTATCATCTTATATTCTATCATTTTTTTACTATCCATATATTTACATCATTAAAACACTTATTTTTTTATTTTTTTTGCCACAATACGCATTGCGCACGCAACGTATGTGCACGATTACTAGTATATATATATATATATATATGATCAAATATTATGTTTATAATTTTCAAAAAGAATATTGTGTTTTGTGTACTAAATCTATTACCTTTTCTCTATTCCTTTATTCTTTTCGTCGTGGTTGTCTTTTGTGCGGATCAAAACTAAATCCACACACTAGAACTATCTAAAATTAATGTACTAATTAAGGGATTGGTTTTGGCTCGACAGCCTGTCTTAATTTTTTAATTCAGTAAAACCAATTCGTTTTGAATCCATTTAGTATATTTTTGTCTTCATTAATAGGTGTTATGTTTTTAGTATGTGACACAATCAAAATAATAGTGTACTAGATTCACGATAGTGTTAATCGTTCAATGTTCATTTCAAAATACACTATTAATTCACGATAGTGTTTCAACCAATAGTATTTTTTAGTTTTAATTTTAAATTAATTTTAGGGTAAATATTGTTGGGTTCATTAACATGTGTTAGGTTTTTAGTATGTGACACAACCTAAATAATAATTGACTAGATTCACGGTAGTATTAATCGTTCGATGTTAATTTTAAAACATTAAAATAAGAAGGTAACATATAAAATTAGCTGACTGCCTTTAATTTGTGAAGGCAGCATGATCCTAATTAAGGGTCCAAGTGCCATTTGTCAATGTCGCAAGATAAATTATGTTACACTGTGACCACTACAAAAAAATACCCAAATACCGACGGAATTAGTGACGGTATTTTTTGTTACGAGCTTATTAGCGACGGTTTTTGTGACGGTTTTGTAACAGTTTAGTCAATTTGCGACAGATTTGTGACAGCTTTTTAAATTAGCGACAGGCTTGTGACAGCTTTTGACTCTCACTAAATCAAACATTATTGTGTAATGGACCTTATTCTTATTGGGACCTTTTTTCAAGAGCATGATACTGCATTTTTTTAACCAAGCCGTAAAAAATGAAGCCACCAAACGTTTATGATTATAGTTTTGCACCAGTCGATGTCATCAGATTGTCCTCACTACCTCGATTTCCACTGTTTATTTGGTTTTTCCTATTTGTCTCCATTCACCTCAATTTTTGGTCCTTCTCTTCTTGATTTGACCAATTTTATATATTTTGTTTTTTTTTCATCTAAATAATAAAATTGTTTTGTTTGACGGTTACTTTTGTTTTAGCAAATATTGGTTCAAAATTCATCGAAACCTGGCAAAAAAACAGAAAACGATTCAACGTTTAAATTTCATGAAAAATACGTTCTTTCTTTTCTTTCTATTTTTTATACATTTTCTTGACCAATTGAATGTTTCCGCAACCACTAGATAAAATAATAAAAATAAAATAAAACAGGTTAGCTAAGGCAAATACTACCGTGCATTGAACAAAGTTAATCGCGAAAGATGAACATGTCGGAATTCCGTAGCAATCTACATCGATAAACATATATGGTGATCAGTAACTATCGACGATCTCATACTTGTTCTAACATCAAATGCAGTGAATATAGAGAAAACATGCATAATACGTATTATTAGTTATAAATTTATGTAAAGACATACAAATTTATGCCATTTGCTAGCTATTTTGCAAAAAAAATAATACAATAGACAATATCATTCATGATTTATGCTCACACGTCGTTACAAGCCATATAGCACATGATCATGTCACGTACATATTCGGTTGTTGGCATGTCTATTTGAACAGAACCCCACTTTTTAAGAAACAAATGAGAAATGTCTATCTTATGCTTTTGTTGATTTCGATACCTGTTTAAGATGTTACATCATTTTGTGAGGGTGACTAATGAAGAACGTTAATTTTGGATGCATGCTTATGTATTATATACATCTTCATTGCCACATATTTCAATTTCAAACATAATATCCAAAACACCATTATTTATAACTTTGTTCCCCGTGAACAACAAAGTTGATAGGATTCACATGTATGATGTATGTTCCCCGTCCCTTTCTCTCTCCCTCTCTAGAATCTACCTTAACACACTTTTTCAAGACACGAAAAAATGGACAATATTTGGATTTTGGTTCACTCTCAAGTATCATTAAGAATCAGATATGATGAAGAAGAAAATTGGTAATTTATAAAGGATTTAAGTCTTACTTGTTCAGGTGGAAAATGAGTAAAAATAAAGACAGATTTAGACATTTAGTATAAAAATTATAAGAAAGATTAAAGTAAACGTATATATGGAAGTCATTGTTTCATTAGAAAATGATCACCTGGTATATATTTTGAGAGTTAATTATCAAAAACCCATAGTTAAAATCTGTTTTAAAAAGTAGCTACATTTGCTCAATGTTACTATTTATTTTACTTTTTGTTTTTAATTTTGATGCTTACAGATACTACGAAAGCAAACGTATCGAAGTCAATTATTTCATACCTGGTCGACCCAATTGTTGCAAAGTTTTCGTTACCTCAATGAGCAGATTGGAGATCATGACTTCTAAGAAATAAACCCAAATATTGAATATATATCAGTTAATTCCGTAAATTAACTCTTTTAGCTAAGTTAACGCAATTACTATAGGTAATGAAATGAATATTTAAACTTAAGAATTTATGATAGTACATAAAGTTCTGATGCATAAGTGTCACAGGTAGAAAAGACAAAAAAATGTTCCGGAATCCATCATTTTAACTTCATAAATTTTGGATATATTTGGAAATATGTACACTTCCTGCAAGTTCCTGCATAATTCATATATATACCAGAGCAGAACTTATAACTTATTCGTTTTAATATGGTGCTATAAGTAGATTGTCTAATTCAGGAATATGCCATTATCATGCACAAAATTAGTTTACTTTATACTGTATTGTCTTTCAACCAATCATTAGAAAACTTTCTATAAAAGAGTAAAAAAAAAGAAATTCTAAAGAAAGTTTCAATTGTCTTTGCAATAGGCTTTTTTGCGCCACAAATTGGTAAGCCGACACACGATATATAATTAATGGACACCGATAAATGACCCACCATCGTGACTTCAATTATCTGATTAATGTAGTGTTATTATCATGACATTTTCTTGTATAAATTTTAGAAGAAAAAAAATCTTGATATGTATGAATTTATCAGATTGAACTTTGGATTGCATTTTTGACATGTATTTTGCAAAATTACCAGATTGGACTAGTGGTTATAGATATGCCATAGAGTACAGGATTGTTTTCTAACAATTTCCATGTATATTTCCATTTCTCTTTATAATATTTGTAAATGAGTTAGGTCAGATATGCCATAGAGTAGAATTCAACCTAATTATCCCCACCAAAAATCGGTTGAATTAATTGGTTGGTACAAAGAGACTTTTGTAGTGTAGAACTTAGTTTTATCTAGTTGACAATATTGCAATCTTTAATATGCCAACTTACATTTTTTAGGTAAAAGTTGGTTTATTCTGATTTTGTAAATAACAAAGTTTTCGTTTTTTGGAAGTTCAAACTAGTATTTTTACAACATATTTTGGTTCACATAAAAGCTATGGTCAATTCCTCTAAACAAGTTTTTTATTTTGGTTCACATTTATTTTTGCAATAAGGATTGTCTGTATTAGGTTTGATTAAAAAAAAAAATACATTTTTGCAAGGATATAAATAATCGTGGATCTCCCCCTCCCCATAGCTTTAATTATATATATTTAGAATCATCTCTGGACGAATTTTCATATTGTATTCACATTGCTAGATTCCTAGCTAGATATTTGTTGATTATATTGTAGCGCTACATGTTTTTGAAATAAATCTGAAAAAATTGAAGATATACTATCATACCAATTGAATTAAACAAAGATTTTTGCCTTACAACTTTCTCTCGATATGCATGTGTGAATTGTGATGCCGAATAATTCATAGATTCTTAAAAGAAGAAAAAACATGTGCTATCATATCCCACCATATATATAATTGAAAATTAGAATAAGGATTAGTAATTAAAAAAAAATTGAGACACAGCTTGTATTACTTTTAAAAGGACTAACAGTACATGAGATACATGTACACCATATAATCTCATTCAAAAAATCTGAAAAACAAGAGGTAATATAAACATTTTTTTGTACAAAATGGATCATAATTGTTTTTTCTCGTGTCATGCAGACATGCACAAGTAACCTAGCGATTAGCGAAACTTTCTAAGATCGAATATCTTTTTATTGATATTCCAAAATCAAGCAACACATACAGCTTTGCCAAATCGAAATGGATCTCGGATAGAGTTAACTTATCCATATTTTGAATTGTGGTAAACTATCTCAAGTCTAGTATAGAAAATAAAATAAAAAAATTATCTTTAGCCTGATCCTATTTAGGAACTATTCTATTTTATTTTTTCTGATTACTATGGAGTTCATTTTTGCCATTTAATTAACTTCCCGTGAAACTTTATGCTAAGTTTCTTCAATTTGTATTTCCTCTAATCTTACAAATAAATAAAGAGATTAATTAAAGTCTCCCTTGTTAAGATGCTGTTGGAAAAACATGTGAAAACATGGGTGTTTCCGAATGGTCACTGGACCAACTTCGAGTCATTATTTCGTGTAACAGCGCTGAGTTGTTTATACCGTACTCAACGTGGTTGAGTAGCCCGTGTGACGAGCTTCGTAACGGTATATCACATGACCTATTCGGAGAATGGGTGTGAATACAAAGTGGCTTCAAAGTTGGTACCTCGGAAGCTCAAATCTGGAAAAAAAAATCTGGAAAAACGAAATGGTTAATGAGAAAACCATTTAGAATAATCCCATATTTGAAGATTAAGAGTTAATCTTACAATATATATACCATACCAACCCATGTAGTTATTAAACTAACATGTCCACATACACCTAAGAGTATTAGTGTGTACCACACACGCGCGCTCGCTCGTGTCTCGTGTCTCGGGTCTCGGGCACGGGCACGGGCACGGGCGTGGGCACGGGCGTGGGCGTGGGCGTGGGATTTGGGGAATGTCTCGGGTCTTGGGTCTTGGGTCTTGGGTCCAAACTCGAATAGGGAGTTTTGTATAAAATACAAAATGAGTCCCTAGAGTTTCCAGCAAGAGAAACGTCAGCAATGAATGAGATTAAATGCTGCGGTTTCAGAATTAAATTGAGCGGATTCTGTGGGTGTAACTCCCGGAATTAATGACCACAATTATGACTGCGGTTTCTATAGAGCCTATAAAAGGCAGCCCTCCCCCTCTCATTTGAACACACCATCATACACACAACTCACAGCATAAGCATACACTTAGTGAGAGAGAACCGCACCACCAACAGCTCGACCTGTGGTTCGGTGCCGGTTTCCATACGAACCACTCTGAGATAGAAGTTGTACCTTGGGAACAAAGTCCCGAAACCAGAAACCTTTAAAGGTGGTTCGGGAAATATTGTTTAAGGGAAACTGCTCAGCAGTTGCCTCTTCTTTTACTTTCTGTTATTTATTTTTCAGTCTTTTACTTTCTGTCCATTTCATTTCAGTACCGTTTCATTTCTGTAATTTACTTTCCTGTACTGTTTCTTTTATGTATTTACATTTCAGTACTGTTTACTTTCAGTCTTTCGATTCTGTTATTTACTTTTCAGTTCTGTAATTTCCAGTATTTACAAAAAAACAGTCCGGCAGTTTTTTATTTGTTAAAAACCAGTCCGGCAGTTTTTTATGCTTTAAAACCAGTCCAGTTTGTTTTGTTCAAAACCAGTCCGGCAGTTTGTTTAAAACCAGTCCGGCAGTTTGTTAAAACCAGTCCGGCAGTTTTGTTTAAAACCAGTCCGGCAGTTTGTTTAAAACCAGTCCGGCAGTTTGTTAAAACCAGTCCGACAGTTTCTGTAAAACCAGTCCGGCAGTTTCTGTAAAACCAGTCCGGCAGTTTCTTTAAAACAGTCCGGCAGTTTCTTTATTTCAGTCCAGCAGTTTTATTTATTTGTTGAGTCAGGAATTGTAATTCATATTCCAATTGTGAGAAATAAAATTGTTTATTTCCTTTGCGTTCCTGTCTCTTTTATTTATTGTCCTTTCATTATTGTATTCGAAATAGTACCAAAACCAACAATCTTAAACAATATCATTTTTTGGTTTTTCTATTTTCGAAATAAGAAAGGACTTTTCTTTTTTATTTTATTGTTGTTGACGTCTCGGTTTTTATTCTCGCAAAATCATTGCTAGTTTACTAGAAATTGAAATTTGCACATAGAATAAATCCGAATTGGTTTTAATCTTTTTATTCTAGAATACTATAAAGAATTCTTAGTGAAATCAAAAGTGATTTGATTTTCACGCTAGAATCTCTTTCATTGGTTTTTATTCTTTTGAAGCAATCTAATTAAGTTATAATTAGTATTTGCGATAAAGAATTTAGTTTTCTTGCGAGAAACTAAACGGTTTTATATTGTCATTTCAGATGACTAATGAGGATCAAATACCCACCGTTTCTTCGGAAAACGTGCAGGGCGCACTTGTGATTGGCAGTAGCCATAACAATGCGAGCGCTGCGAGTGGGGGGGCTCAGGCTGAGGCTGAGGCCGAAGCTGCTGCGGCAAAGGCTGCGGCCGACGCTGCTGCGGCAGAGGCTGATGCTATGGCTGCGGTTGCGGCCGCAGCACAGGCTGCTGCTAAGGCTGCGGCCAAGGCAGCGCTTGTGGCTGCAGCCAGGGCAAAGGGCAAGGCTCCGGCAACACCGGCGATGCCATTGTTGCCAACCTCTCAACTGGAGAGACCGGAAAAGTTTAGGGGCAACAACTTCAAACGTTGGCAGCAAAAGATGCTGTTTTATTTAACTGCCCTTAATCTGACCCGGTTTCTTAAGGAGTCTGCACCCGTCCTAAGCGAGGACGATGAGGACGTGCAGACGGTTTCGGCGGTGGAAGCGTGGAAACACGACGACTACCTATGCCGGAACTACATCCTGTGTGCTCTGGATGACACTCTCTTCAGTGTATTCGAGCCCAAGGCTTCTGCAAAGGAGCTTTGGGAGTCTCTCGAACGAAAGTACAAAGTGAATAACGTTGGCGCAAAGAAATTTGTCATCACGGACTTTCACGAGTACATGATGACTGATGGGAAGAGTGTTATCGAGCAGGTTGAGGAACTCCAACTCATATACCATAGGCTTGAGGTTGAAGGGCTAGTTATCAACGAACCTTTCCAAGTGGCATTAATGATTGAGAAACTGCCACCTTCTTGGAAAGAGTTTCAAAACTACCTGAAACACAAGCGAAAGGCTATGACCTTGGAGGGACTCATTGAGAGGCTCAATGTTGAGCAAAGCAACCGCCGATCCGGAAGGAAAGGCGGTGGCGGAGCAGGCAACGCGGTTGCCAAGGCCCATGTGGTTGAGGACGCTGTGTCTAAGCGGAAACGCTTTGACAGCGGAGTCGGTGCCTCTCTCAAGAAGAAATTCATGGGAGACTGCTTTGTGTGCAACAAACCGGGCCATCGTGCCGCGGATTGTAAGATGCGCACCGACAAGCCCAAACCCCCCCCCCCCCCCCCCCCCCCCCCCCCCCAAAGAGGAAGTTCCAAGGGAAAGGGAGGAAGAGGGCACCTGCTCAAGCTAATGTGGCTGAGGGAGGAGATGATGCTGGACAGGACTATATGCACCTGAGTGCTGTGGTCTCGGAAGTGAACCTGGTGGGGAGCAACCCAAAGGAATGGTGGCTGGACACAGGCGCCACTAGTCACATCTGTGCCAGCAAATGGATGTTCAAGACCTATACGGCCGTGGACAATGAGAGCTGCTTCATGGGGAACTCGGCTACTTCCAGGGTGGAAGGAAAAGGAACCGTGCTGCTGAAGATGACATCGGGAAAGGAGCTCACACTGAATGGCGTGCTCCATGTGCCGGAAATTCGCAAGAATCTGGTTTCCGGGTCCGTGATGGTGAACAAAGGATTTAAACTTGTATTTGAATCTGCAAAAATTGTAATCACTTTAAACGGAATGTATGTAGGCCGTGGCTATATGACCAACGGCATGTTTAAATTAAATATTGGTACTCCGGCTCCTAAAGCCGAGTTAGCTATTGAGAGTACTAAGGCTAAGGCCAGTACCAAGAATAATGTAATCGTGAATGTTGCCCAAGTGGCCAATAAAACTTCGTTTGCTTATTCTTGCGATTCATTTAATTTATGGCATGGTAGATTAGGTCATGTGAATGCTAATTCTATGAAGAAATTAATATCACTGAATCTACTACTTAATTTTGTATTTGATAAACAACATAAATGTGAGGTTTGTGTTGAAGCAAAATTAACCAAGTCTTCGTATCAACATATTGAACGAAGTACTGAACCTCTCGGTCTAATACACACGGATGTATGCGACTTAAAGTTTATACAAACGCGATGAGGGAAAAAGTATTTCATCACGTTTATAGATGATTGTACTAGATACTGTTATGTCTACTTAATGAGAAGTAAAGACGAAGCGGTAGAGAAATTCGCTCTTTATAAGACCGAAGTAGAGAATCAACTCAATAAAAAGATTAAAATGTTGAGGAGTGATAGAGGCGGTGAATACGAAGCACCGTTTGCGCAGATATGCGCAGAAAGTGGCATTATACATCAAACGACAGCCCCATACTCTCCGGAGCAGAATGGGGTTGCCGAGCGTAAGAATAGGACGCTCAAGGAAATGATGAATGCTATGTTAATAAGTTCTGGGTTACCCCAGAACATGTGGGGGGAAGCGCTGCTTTCCGCCAACTATGTATTGAACAAGCTACCACATAAGAAACGTGATAAACCACCTTATGAACTATGGAAAGGCCATAGGCCGAGCTATAAATTCTTAAGGGTTTGGGGTTGTCTCGCGAAGGTCCTTGTCTCGCTTCCTAAAAGAACGAGAATAGGGCCAAAGACGGTAGACTGTGTGTTCATAGGATATGCACAAAACAGTAGTGCTTATCGTTTTCTCGTGCACAAGTCGGATAATCCTGATGTGCATGCAGATACTATCATCGAAGCTCGAGAAGCTTCTTTCTTCGAGGAGATTTTTCCCCGCAAGTCTTCCGTAACTGTAGAGACTGAGGAGTCAAACAGTGAGGAAAATATGGGGGCAAGTGAACCGTTGGAGGAAGAAGAAGAAGAGCCTCGACGTAGTAAAAGGGCTAGAAAGGAAACGACTTTCGGTCCAGATTTTGTAACCTTCATGATAGAAGGCGAACCGGCGACATTCAAACAAGCAATGTCATCCCCGGAAGCCCAATATTGGGAGGAAGCGATCAACAATGAGGTTGAATCGATATTACAAAATCACACTTGGGAACTAGTGGATCTACCACCCGGGTGTAAGCCACTAGGACACAAGTGGATCTTCAAGAGGAAGAGAAAGCTCGATGGAACAATCGAGAAATACAAGGCTAGGCTTGTAGTGAAAGGTTTTAGACAAACCGAAGGTGTCGACTATTTCGACACCTATGCTCCTGTCTCCAGGAAGACGTCAATCCGGATAGTCATTGCTCTCGCAGCACTGTTCGATCTGGAAATACATCAAATGGATGTTAAAACGGCGTTCTTGAATGGTGAGTTGGAAGAGGAAATTTACATGGAACAACCGGAAGGGTTTGTGGTTCCAGGTAAAGCTCACAAGGTGTGTAAACTTGTGAAGTCCTTGTATGGACTTAAACAAGCACCTAAACAATGGCACGAAAAATTTGATAGAGTGATGCTATCAAACGGTTTTCGGATAAACGAATGTGACAAATGCGTCTACGTAAAAGGAAATGAAAAGGACTACGTGGTAGTCTGCCTCTACGTAGATGACATGATTATAATAGGGAGTATTGATAACATCAACTCCACTAAGAAAATGTTGTCACAAAAATTCGAGATGAAAGACTTGGGTGTCGCTGATGTTATACTTGGTATGAAAATTACCAAGACATCAGACGGATATGCGCTATCTCAAACTCACTATGTCAGACAGATGCTTGACAAATTTGATAAAGATAGTAGAGCTACATCCAGAACTCCGATAGAGATCTCAACCACCCTGAAAAAGAACTTTGGGGAGAGTGTGAGACAATTGGAATATTCTCGAATAATAGGCAGTCTGATGTACGTCATGAACTGTACTAGACCAGACATAGCCAACTCAGTGAGTAGACTGAGTAGGTACACCAGTAATCCCAATGAGGAACACTGGAAGGCCATCATGAGACTTCTCAGATACATGAGATACACAGCAGACCGAGGGTTGCATTATACCAGATATCCAGCTGTACTGGAAGGGTATTCTGATGCAAACTGGATCTCGGATTCCAACAGTACACGATCCACTAGCAAATATGTGTTCGTGATGGGAGGAGCAGCTGTCTCATGGAGATCATCCAAGCAGACGTGCATAGCTAGATCAACTATGGAATCTGAGTTCATAGCGTTGGATCTAGCAACAGAAGAGGCTGATTGGCTGAGAAGCTTTCTGGAAGGAATTCCAATGTGGCCGAAACCTGTCCCAGCAATAAGCATGCACTGCGATAGTCAGTCGGCTATTGGACGGGCGCAGGATCATATGTATAATGGAAAGTCCCGACATATTCGTCGGAGACATAAATCCGTAAGAGAATTGTTAGCTAACGGTGTGGTGTCCTTAGATTTTGTGAGATCTAAAGACAATATAGCGGATCCATTTACAAAAGGCTTGACTCAGGTAGGAGTTGAAGTTTCATCGAGGGGAATGGGGTTGAAGCCCATTAAACTGGAAACCTCCTCAGAGGCAACCCAACCCGAACTGGATTCTCCAGCGTCGGGTTCAACGGGAAAACCGAACTGTGGGGGTGACCGAACAAAGCACTCGGGAACTTAAGTTCCCAGCCCATTTCTAGGATGAAAGAGTGATAGACCTAGACCATCTTAAGGGTGAGCATGAGGCTCTTAATGGAAAGAAGTATCTCGAAGGTCGAGAGGGGTGAGTCAGGACACCCTTGACTTGAAATCACCTATGACGAGTGTGTATGGCCGATACTATGTGATGAGCCATGGGCTAAATCACTAGAGCACTCGGTTGAACTTTGCCAAGGCAGTCCACGGCCAAATATGGACAACAACCAAAGGGCTTAGTAAGTGGTGTAGAGGGGACACTGTGTGCGCATTACCCTGGTATGCACAAACGCTAAAGGTTTCAAGGCTTAAAGGCTACCCAATAGTAGCATATCAGATTTTACGTCACTACGGCAGGTTCAAGGCGCGCGCTACCTGTCCTTATGCAGTGAACTCTTGCAGTTTTCTCTCGTATGCATTTAGGAGCATTTTATTTTCAGCCAATTGCATTCATGTGGGGGATTGTTGGAAAAACATGTGAAAACATGGGTGTTTCCGAATGGTCACTGGACCAACTTCGAGTCATTATTTCGTGTAACAGCGCTGAGTTGTTTATACCGTACTCAACGTGGTTGAGTAGCCCGTGTGACGAGCTTCGTAACGGTATATCACATGACCTATTCGGAGAATGGGTGTGAATACAAAGTGGCTTCAAAATTGGTACCTCGGAAGCTCAAATCTGGAAAAAAAAATCTGGAAAAACGAAATGGTTAATGAGAAAACCATTTAGAATAATCCCATATTGGAAGATTAAGAGTTAATCTTACAATATATATAACATACCAACCCATGTAGTTATTAAACTAACATGTCCACGTACACCTAAGAGTATTAGTGTGTACCACACACGCGCGCTCGCTCGTGTCTCGTGTCTCGGGTCTCGGGCACGGGCACGGGCGTGGGCATGGGCGTGGGCGTGGGCTTGGGCTTGGGATTTGGGATTTGGGATTTGGGATTTGGGATTTGGGGAATGTCTTGAGTCTCGGGTCTTGGGTCTTGGGTCTTGGGTCTTGGGTCCAAACCCGAATAGGGAGTTTTGTATAAAATACAAAAGGAGTCCCTAGAGTTTCCAGCAAGAGAAACGTCAGCAATGAATGAGATTAAATGCTGCGGTTTCAGAATTAAATTGAGTGGATTCTGTGGGTGTAACTCCCGGAATTAATGACCACAATTATGGCTGCGGTTTCTATAGAGCCTATAAAAGGCAGCCATCCCCCTCTCATTTGAACACACCATCATACACACAACTCACAGCATAAGCATACACTTAGTGAGAGAGAACCGCACCACCAACAGCTCGACCTGTGGTTCGGTGCCGGTTTCCATACGAACCACTCTGAGATAGAAGTTGTACCTTGGGAACAAAGTCCCGAAACCAGAAACCTTTAAAGGTGGTTCGGGAAATATTGTTTAAGGGAAACTGCTCAGCAGTTGCCTCTTCTTTTACTTTCTGTTATTTATTTTTCAGTCTTTTACTTTCTGTCCATTTCATTTCAGTACCGTTTCATTTCTGTAATTTACTTTCCTGTACTGTTTCTTTTCTGTATTTACATTTCAGTACTGTTTACTTTCAGTCTTTCGATTCTGTTATTTACTTTTCAATTCTGTAATTTCCAGTATTTACAAAAAAACAGTCCGGCAGTTTTTTATTTGTTAAAAACCAGTCCGGCAGTTTTTTATGCTTTAAAACCAGTCCAGTTTGTTTTGTTCAAAACCAGTCCGGCAGTTTGTTTAAAACCAGTCCGGCAGTTTTGTTTAAAACCAGTCCGGCAGTTTGTTTAAAACCAGTCCGACAGTTTGTTAAAACCAGTCCGGCAGTTTCTGTAAAACCAGTCCGGCAGTTTCTGTAAAACCAGTCCGGCAGTTTCTGTAAAACCAGTCCGGCAGTTTCTTTAAAACAGTCCGGCAGTTTCTTTATTTCAGTCCAGCAGTTTTATTTATTTGTTGAGTCAGGAATTGTAATTCATATTCCAATTGTGAGAAATAAAATTGTTTATTTCCTTTGCGTTCGAAATAGTACCAAAACCAACAGATGCACCCCACATTTCTTCGTTAGGCAAAGCAAGTCACATGCTTGGGCTAAACAATGTTAGTACCTCAACAACGATCACCACAATTTGTCTTTAATTTGGAAAAAAATAATGAAAGTTAACAAACTTACCGCATTTTTTTAAAAAGAACATACATCAAAATGGATAAAGAAATAATCCACACTTATTAGCAACTAGCAAGTGGAACAAAGATGACAATTTATTTACACTATAATTTCGATTTTACCCTTAATGGTCATACCTAGAAATTAATACCACTCCTTCAGCATATACTTTAAAAAGGACAAGACGTAGTCATTTTAGAAAAGATTCAATTTAATTTTGGAATATATATTATACTTATAAAATGGAACAACCCTAAATGCACCACTAAACCTAAGTTGGGAGTAATGCCTAATGGGAGTAGAAATAGTGCATCTTATGTTAATTTACAAAATTATAAAATAATAGTAAACACTTTTACACATGAATTAAAACAAAAATAACTAACATCTAATTATTAACTACATATTATCACAAATTATAATTGCAGGGTACCATCAAATTTTCCCCCCTCTCGACCATAATTGTCTTCCCTTTTAAGATTCATCATACCGAGTTTACATTTTTTTTTTTTCAATTCATATCCATCCGCTAGTATAATACATGCCTTATCATCATGGTACATAGTTTTATACTATACCTCTTTGATTCGAGATATCTTAAAGAAAAAACACAAAGTTTAGTAAAATGAAGAGAATTATGAGATGGGTATGGGGAGTGGACAAAAGTGGTGGGTACCATTCCGATAAAAGACAACTATGAGTTGCATGTGACCAGTACAGTCATTTTGCAGAATTTTGACCCTAAAAAGTTATATTTTTCACTTGAGAGATTGTCCCGTTAAACTAAAAGTGCATGTATTTTTTTTTACTAAATTTCCCATATAAAGCAACACTAAATAATCATACTGTTTTTTTTGGTTAAAATATAATCATATTGTTTTAGTATCTTGTAAATTGAGGGGGTTTCTTTATTTCGTAAAAAATTATTATGTATCATCCCATCATAATTTTTTAGCGACCTTCTGGCCAATATTTCTAATAAGATAATATATATTATTCAAAAATCTTGTTTTTAAATAGATATAATGGTATTTTTACACTAATGGTTTTCCATATTTTACACAATTAGTCTTACACCGTTTCGGAAAGAGAGGGAGAAAAGTTCAGACTAATCTATCTACGCCATCATCCAATGATCAAATATCACTGTGAAGTTCAGTCGTTGAACTTGATCATGGAATGGAAATAGACCGGATGGAAATATAAAGATAGATAAAAAAGAGAGAGATGCATTAGAGGCGGTGATCTTCGTCCGTCTTGGTCGCCATCACAATTCACAATCACTAGAGTATCGAATGATTAAAGGGAGCGACCAGCCAATCGGGAGTCATAGATTGTTTCTATAAATAAAAAAATTCTAAATTTTTTTCCTTGGTTTTGCAAAATGCAATTGATGGATCTTTTTTTCTAAATGGACAGCATTGCTTGCTACTACTAATTAATTCAGCTTTTTTTTTTATATGAAAGATAATTTAATTACTTGTTGGGAATTGGTATAAAATATGTATGTAGTTAGTTACTCACGTAAACAATTGAAGAAACATAAAAATATATATACGTGGTTGTAACCTACGTCAAAATAATTTGGTTGGATCATGTTTCATTATAATAAGTCAACTCAAATCAAATGAGACTATCCAATTTAGCCAAATTTTTTTAAAAATACCCATATATTTTTTTTATTAATTACAATAATACAATGTTCACATAAAAAAATAATAAAATAAAATAAGAACTAATAACACTGTGTGTCAACTATAAAAAAATACCCAAATAACGACGGGATTAGTGACGGTATTTTTTGTTATGAGCTTATTAGTGACGGTTTTTGTGACGGTTTTATGACAGTTTAGTCAATTTGCGACAGATTTATGACAACTTTTTAAATTAGCGACAGGCTTGTGACAGATTTTGACTCTTACTAAATCAAACATTATTTTGTAGTGGTCCCTCTCTAACAACCAAACATTCTTTTAAATCTTATAATATTTTTTATTATTATTATCCACATATTTGTATCATAATTATATTTATTTTTTATATTTTAATTGTATTGCGCGTCACACACGGGGTAAGATTGATTTATGATATAGTGACACGCCAAAATATAGATCCATGGAAAATAAATATGAAAGTACCATTACACCCCTAAATTAGTCTCACAAGTCACAAGTCAGATTCATGGTGTGATGAACCCACATGCATGTGCTATATACAGTACGAGACACTGTATATTTTTTTGAAATTTATGAGACACTATATATATATATATATATATGAATAATGATGATCACACACGACAAAATCTA
This sequence comes from Primula veris, assembly GCA_963682055.1. NCBI lineage: Eukaryota > Viridiplantae > Streptophyta > Magnoliopsida > Ericales > Primulaceae > Primula > Primula veris. The sequence continues at coordinate 19,458,417 of OY821748.1, read as the reverse complement.
ATCAGAATATATCATGACTTTACACCGTGTATAGCCGGCCTTTGTACTCTTATATAGACCATGTCTGTGAACAGTATAAGGGCTATAACTTGTAACTATATATTATTTATTGGTATATTAATACCGTCTTATAATTGTTATTAGTTATATCTATTTATTAACATAAAATATAGTATAATTAATATTATAACTTGTATAATACCGACTGTAATTTGCATAAACAAACAAGATATAATGTGGATCGGTACTAATAATACTATAACACCTCTTATATCGTAAACAAACATGGTTTTAACGTGTGCACGTAAAGCAAAGCCAGAAATCGTAATTTATATAAACTAATAAGAGCAACCGTATTAACAAACTTAACCATTTTATTAAACCTAGTATATTTTATATCTTTTAAACAACCGTTTATATTTATACAAAATTTCAGCTTTCTTATTAATTTAGTTATAATAACCTTATATTATTTCTTTTTAGTTGGTTATTATCGTTTAATAATCATAATAATATTACAACCACAAAAATATAGACCTCATGATAGTTTATTACTATTATATTCACCAAATGAATCATATACATTCTTTGTATACAAGTTCCCTGAAATTTAGGTAATTTATAGGGCTCCCGATGCATTTCACTTTTTATACCATAATCATCAAATTTTAGGAAAAAATATGTTTTGAGTTAATATATACGTATGGTCTAAATTAAGTAAAATAAAAAGTAAATGGAATCTGTTGTAATATATTATTGGACTCTTGGCCTTGTACTTTATGGGCTCAAGTGGGCTTGTAATCCTACTCCTCTGTCTATATAAATAGGGTTATCGGTCTTATATTTCACATTCATTTGTCTCTCTCTATATATCTATATACATATATATATATATGAGCTAATATGTCACGTAACATAATCATCATTTTTCAGTATTATTTGGGTTTTAGTTTTTGAGGTTAACTTGTTTCTTTTAAGAACCATTGGATTTAAAATGGACGGGTGAGATTTAACAACAGCTACCGCGGCAAAATTATTACCGTTGCTACCCTTTTCCCTATTAATCCAAGCCCTTTGCTAGTTGTTATTTTTACCATTTTTACTTTTTTCTTTTTGAGTAGGACTAGACACCTTTTGCTAGATCATGTGGTCAAGTTAAAATTATGAAAGATACTGAGATAAAATTTGTAGCTAGGATCAGTAGATTCCTCTATCAACTCTCACGTGTGATACATTGTAAAAAATATACTTTTTACGTGCAGATTAAACTATTTAACCTAAACATGACCCCATAAGCAAATGTAACGAATGTAAATTATTTTCCTGTCAATTTGCGGTCGTTTTCAGAGTTTCGGCGGCGGTAGGCCATCGTAATTACAGGCGTTTTTTTTCCGCTATAAACTAGCAAAGTTATTTTAATTAAATATTTAGTCATTCACCAGCAATGATAAGCACGCATATACAACAAGACAATAATAACAGATAAAATTTTCTACAAACTTTGCTATAAAAACCGGAAAAAAGCATGCTAACAAAAAAAAAAACATTTTCTATAAAGGACAAATGTTTAAAAATAAATAAATAACGGGTGCTTTTATGATGCATTTAGTATATGTGGCAAAAAAAAATACATTACCTGAAACTATGAGATTATGAAGTTTTAAAAGTATGTGGCTAAACCCAAAAAAACTCACATTACAAGAATAATAGTATATGTTTTGCAATAAATGATCAAATTTGTTACTTTTTAAACAAAGAAGGCCCTTTTCTGATGTATGTAATATATAGGACCAGAAAAAAAATTATTAGAAACTATGAGATAAAAACCAAAAAGAGTCAGACGCGAGATTCGATCTTGTGGCGTATACAAATTGAAAGATTTTTACTTTGTTGTTTAACCACTCGGACAACTACAATCATATTTTTATATATGAACTGTAAAATATATAATATTATTTTAGCAAATTTGAGGCTCTAAGAACGTAAGTTTTTTTGGGTCTCGAGACTCATGTCTCTTGGACCTTAGCCCAAAACCGGCCCTGCAATGGGACATGGATATTGACATCCAATATGGACCGTCGGATCTTGGGCTCGGCGGCTCACTATCTCACTAATTAGCCGAACAATATAAATGCCATCTTTCCACTTTTTTCGTGTATCGCGTACGAAGCCGCAAGCTTAAACAAGAGTAAATAATATTACAACGTGTTAGCAGTGTCACTACAAGTATCTAGCTCACAAGGACCATATACTTTTGCATGCATCTATATACAACACATCAAATACTTGAGTTGGATTCTTGGTATATATATACATTATCATAAAATATAGAATATATATAAGTTTCAATTGTACCGTAAGTATCACTAAAACAAATGGCAGCATATCATAAAACGTAATGTTGCTAAACTGATGGTATCCTCACAAATTTTGTAATGTATATACAATTTTAATTTATAGTATTAGTCATGAAAGCAACACGAAACCGAAACACGATAGGAATACTAAACATGATATCAAAATATCAATGGCTATATATATTTATCGGTTCTAAAAGGTGCAAGACGGAAATAAGTGTCTAGCGACTAATCACTATCATAATTCAGTTGAATCTCGTCTAATCTATTAGGCATCTAAACTCCGCTAATTTTTTGTTCTGAAAAAATAAATATGAGGCGGTTGTTATTAAAAAGTGATGCGTGGGTGATGGGTTAATTAGGGTCAATGGTTTCTGCCAAATCCATGTTATGGGTGTATGCTATAATAGTTCAATTTTCGGAAATTGTGTTCTTACCAAACGTTTGACTAATCACATTACTATATACATATGAAGTGGAAATCGAGTCTTTGACTACTGTCATCCACATCACAATATTGACTTTAATAATTCATTATGTATTCATTAAAATAAATAGAAACACACTAGTTTATGTGTTAATGACAAGGATTTGAACTAGTTAAAGGATCTTTGTCTGAGAATAACAAGGAAAACATTATTATCTTGGTCCGAGTGGACAGAGTCTGACTGATGGGGGATTCTTTATTACATAGGCGAATTACTTATCAGTATAAGGGACGTGGGATTGCAGCAATCCCACGTCTACGTGTCACTCTGAATATTTTTTATTTTATTTTTTTCCTTTTTTTTCTGTGATTTTGTTTTTTTTATTTCGTTTTCGTATATCAAAAAATTCCCCAATTTTACCTAAAAACTTTTCCAATTTTATTCAAAAACTTTTCCAATTTTATCAAAAAAAAAAACTATAACCATCAACCTACTTCATATATCAAATTAATATATTTTTTTATCAAATCAACGTCACTTTACCACTACAATTATCCCAAATTTTACCCAAAAAAAACCTCCCAATCTAAAAAAAAAAAAAAAACTTCTTCAATTTTATCCAAAAAAAACCCTAACCATCGACCATCAACCATCAAACTCGTTCGTATATCAAATTAATATATATTTTTCTCAAATCAACATCACTCTACCACTACATTTATCCTCGGGATAAATTGGGGTATGTTTTTTTTAAGGTAAAATTGAGGATAAATGTAGTGGTAGAGTGATGTTGATTTGAGAAAAATATATATTAATTTGATATACGAACGAGTTTGATGGTTGATGGTCGATGGTCGATGGTTAGGGTTTTTTTTTTTTTTTTTTAGATTGGGAGGTTTTTTTTGGTAAAATTTGGGATAATTATAGTGGTAAAATTACGTTGATTTGATAAAAAAATATATTAATTTGATATATGAAGTAGGTTGATGGTTATAGTTTTTTTTTTTTGATAAAATTGGGAAAGTTTTTGAATAAAATTGGAAAAGTTTTTAGGTAAAATTGGGGAATTTTTTGATATACGAAAACGAAATAAAAAAAACAAAATCACAAACAAAAAAAGAAAAAAAATAAAAAATAAAAAATTTAAGTGACACGTACACGTGGGATTGCTGCAATCCCACGTCGCTTATACTCATAAGTAATTCGCCTATGTAATAAAGAATCCCCCCTGACTGATATTTATTTAATTACTAGTCTAAGTACGTGATTAGTGATTTTATTTGTTAGAGATTCTTCCCATGATGAATGATGAATGATGATTTCAGATTTGTAATTACTATCTTATACTCCCCCGTCTCTAAATAAATGTTCATTACGAAAATACATACAAATTTAGCCATAAATTTTCTCATATCTAAATTGCAAAAATGAAAAATCTAAAATTTCCGTTATATAGTTATAATCATGTACTAGATGATTGATTTTTGAAAGAATTTTTTCCGACAATCTACATATGAGAAAATTTATGGTCAAATTTGCACGTATTTTCGTGGTCGAGGCTTATTTACCGACGGAGGAAATAGTATTTTTAAGGGCTGAATTATTGATACTCCATCCGTCCCAAAATATTGAGATTTTATATATATATACGTGCAATTTTAACCTGTAAATATCGTGTGATTAAATTATTGAAATATAAATTTTTAAAATTTGTTCTTATAGTTTATCCTTTGAACTATTTGATGAAATTTTGAAAAATTCGATTTCAAAAACTTAGATATGAGTTATTTATCTGTAAAAATTACACGTATTTTCATGTAACACCAATAATTTGAGACGGACTAAGTATTTAACGATGAGAATGTGGGTTACTTACACTACAAAATAATGTTTGATTTACTGAGAGTCAAAACCTGTCACAAGCCTGTCGCTAATTTAAAAAGCTGTCACAAATCTGTCGCAAATTGACTAAACTGTCACAAAACCGTCACAAAAACCGTCGTTAATAAGCTCGTAACAAAAAATACTGTCACTAATCCCGTCGGTATTTGGGTATTTTTTTTAGTGTTAAAACATTGACCATTTTACAAAACAAGATGTGATTGGATAATTTTAGACCTTAATTTAACTGGATCAATCATGTAATGTGGGTGAATTAAAAAGTATAGAATTAGGGTTTCACACCGCTTTTTAGTCATGACCTGTCACAGAAGAAGCTCACGGATTTAGTATATATAGCGCTTGATTATAATTAAAAAAGGTAATACCATGAATATCAGAAGATAATTAGCCGTTTTAATTTGATCATGTTATTAGAACATATAATTGGAACTGAAGTTAATTAACCAAAATGATGATTTTGAAGCATAAAGTATATATTTCTTTTATTATGTAACGTGGTTGTCTGTCACTTAAATCTTAAGCTAATTTGATCACGGAAATCATAGATGTTTGCAACAATAACGATAATTCATATACTTATTTATCTAAAGATCATATGTTACACTTATATTTGGCGATCATAAATATTACGAAAATATGTAACGACTTCTCTTGAATTCATTTCTTTCAAACATATATACCCACAAATATGTTCAAGAACAGTAGTGCTTACTTTTTGAGCATTTTTTCACTTAAGTTGTGAGGTACATTTTCATAATTTTAGCATTTTTAACTAGTTCACTTGCATATATGGCTCTTGAATACATTTTTAAAGTTAGACCAAAAACGTAAACATGGAAGTAAACAAGGAGAATGAATGTGGACTTACACTTCGCTACAAAAAAAAGCTTTTATAATTTGCCGTTTCTTTTAAATTTTCCATTAAATTTAATAACAAAAGATGTAGCAGAAATTAAACTCAAAATTTATTATTCATTATCATAAATATTGTAAGATAGATAAAGATCGGAATGGGCTTGCGAATATTACGGGGGAAATTGCGAAAAGTTCCATTTATAAAAGTGGACATGAACGTGACATATAGTGAATGTGGAAAAGTTGAAATGAACTTGGTGACCACCAAGTCTTACAATAATAAGTCTTGTTACCTTGTATAGTCTAATACCATATTACTCCAAGTTTCTAACTAGTTATCAAGTTACCCCACGACAAAAAAAAATTACTTTAGAAAAATATTCCAAAAAGCATCATATATAAGCTTTAGCTTTATTCAACTTTTCCGGGACCAAACTAGATGAAAAATAAAAATATTGATGAATTTGAAATTAACATATACAGTAAGCTTTTAAAAAGTGTATACGTGAAAACACTGGATACGTAAGTCAGCATTATTTGCTAGCCTGACAAAAACGTTTTTTTAAAAGAAGAATCGAGAATTGTAAATATATTAATGAATAAAAATAGAAAGCTTTTAAAAAGTGTATATGTGAAAACACTGGATATGTAAGTCATGAGCATTTGCTTCTTTTTATTTGATAGTCTGACTAAAACGTTTTTCTTAACAAGAAGAATATTCGAGAACTGTAAATATATTAATGAGAAAAATAGTAAAGAAAACATGAGCTAATTAACACGCATATAAACTATAGAGTCGCCCTGTTGATTGATTGTGCTCCATGATTACGCGAGCTCGTCACGCGAATCAAAAGATAAGTGATCTATATTGTTAATTATTCCGTCTTCAACAACTTATGAACAGGTCATAAATATCGAACTTTCCTACAATATACACTACAATAAAATGCCTGACTGGATATTACGAGATTGACAACGATTACTAAACGTGACAACTTATTCGTCGATAGAATTGCAACGAGAAGTCTTTAGCGGCTCTTTTACGACGACTTATGTTTGTAGCTAATTTATCTGTTTCTATTTTTCGTGCAGTAAGAGCTTCGTGACCTCAAATAAGCGAAGTCCGTATAAATAAACCCATATTGTGAACAATCTTTTCATAGTTAGAATCCTTCAACTAACTCACAGAAAATTGTCCGAATCACCTATTATGAGTCGATCTTTTTTGGTCCCGGAGACGGGAGGGGTAAGGCCGAAAAATAATCGGTGTTTCCTAAATACTTTTGGCATCTCACCAAATGTTTCGAAATTGCGTACGTCTCAAGTTACACTACAAAAAAGATGACTAAATAGATACGAGATTAGTGATAGTATTTTTTGTTTTTATTAGTTATGGTTTTTTTAACGGGTTTGTGACAGTTCAGTCAATTTATGACAAATTTGTAATAAATTTTTGAATTAGTGACAGTTTTGTGATAGATTCTGACTCTCACTAAATTGACATTGTTTTGTAGTGTCAACTAGCCTGTAAAAAAAATATGCATGTGAAACAACTTGTGAGCAAGATTATGTTATAGGGTAACTTTTTATTTAAATGTGTTAGGTGATTTTTTTTTTTTTTAAATCTTCAATTTTACTACTAATACTTATGGCTCAAGATAGCATCTTATAGCATGTTAAAAACGAATGATGACATCAACTGGCTGTACAAACGGGTCTCCATTCAATATTTATTCAGAGATAGAATTTGTATTGCTCACATTTGATGACAATATTTCAATTATGAAAGCTCGTGGGAGTTCCACGCTTGACAAAAATTTAAAGTAAATGTTTATATCGATTACCTGTACATTTCTACCGATTATAGTAATTGTTTTAACCTAAAACAATTTTGCCCAAATTTGATGGACAATGTCCATTAGGGCGGGGTTCGGTCCGATCCGGTTCGGTTTTTGGCAAAACCGAAATCGAAACCGGGCATTTTTTTCGGTTTCGGTCATTTTATTTTTTGGACCGGACCGGTTTTTTCGGTCGAGTTTCGATTTTATTTTTTATTTTTCGGTCTTTTTCGGTTTTTTTTTGTCTTTTTCGGTTCGGATTTACTGAAAACCGAAACCGATCCGAAATTTTTTCGGTTTTTCGGTTTCGGTCTTTTTCGGTTTTTTTCGGTTCGGTTATCGGTTCGATTCGGTTTTTCCGGTTTTTTGTCCCGCCCTACTGTATGTCTTCAATATACAGTAATTAAGTTTATAGTATGGAAATTGAAAGTTAAACATCATAGGAAAATCAAACTAAATGCATATTCAAATTATAGCGCACTAGTTAGAACTAAACATTTAAAACTATACTTATATAACTAAAATCATACTATTAATATAAGCAAACCCAAGAAAAATTGAGGTCGCCCAATTTTGCCAAATTTTTCCAAAAATACTCTCACTCTATTTTAATAATTACCAATATACATAATCTAATTAATTAACTATCTGTCCTCAATATATTTTACTAATTATGGATGTATCCTAAATTAATTACCAATTTGTTTTAACCTCCGTAACTATAATAAATTATAGCAAATCTGAATATTATGTTAAAATAAAATATATTACGTGATTTATGTCATTACGCGTCTCACACGCAACATGTGGGTAACTTTTACTAGTATCTAAATATGAAATTTAAACAGTATAGGCCATAAACAAAATCTATATATTTTCATAATCGTATTTGTTCTTTGGTAGAATGTGGTAAATGTAAGCGGAAAATGATTATGTAGAGGATATTAAATAAAGAGGCATGTCATGCAAATTACTGAGTAGAGTGTAGATTGATGAATAGATGTTGAATGGAGTTGCTAAAGTTTTAAGTATGAAACTTATCAGACTTCAATTGGTAAGTTTAGTGAGCTTTGGATTAAAATCAGAAATGCAAATATTTGCCAACTCTGTCCCTGTCCGACCCGTTAAATTTTAATCTAACGACTATATATTGATGAAACTTCGGTAAGTGAATTTAACTTGACTAAGGACATATATAAGGATAGGGGCAATAAGTACATGGAAACAAAATGTCACTTAACTTGATAAAGTCAAATTTTGTTGTGTATTAGCTTTTTTTCTTCTTATTTGCTTCTTTAAGCTCATATTGTTGTATTTTAGTTTGTAACCTGGCTACTTATCGTGTTTTGAATTGTAATCCATCATGAAGGTTTTGTTTCACGATTAATACCTTTTTTGTTTCTTAATATATGAGCTCGTTTTTTTTTTCTTAATACCTTTTTTTAAAAATAAAAATAAAGATATGAGCTCGTTCTAAAAAAAAAAAAAAAAAAACTTGAAAATTCACCAACTCAGTAGGCGAAAAACCGAAAAAACCGAACCGAACCGATAATCGAACCGAAAAAGACCGAAACCGAAAAAAACCGGAAAAAACCAAAAAAACCCGAAAAATAACCGGAAAACCGGAAAAAAACCGAAAATGGACCGAAAAAACTCGGTCCGGTTTGTTCCAAAAAATAAAAAGACCGAAACCGAAAAAAATTAAAACAAAAAATATGTTCGGTTTCGGTTTTGCTAAAAACCGAACCGGACCCGGCCTGATCAATGCTGTTGTTTTTTTACCAAGCAAAGTCGCATCTCATTGTTGTTTATCCAGTAAAGTGGTAATTTGCCAACCATTAGTAGGAATTTAATGATGAGAATGTTCAACAATATTGTAACTCGTGACAAAGAGATTATACTTTATAGTAGGGAGGGTGAAAAACCAAAAAAAAATCGAACCGAACCGAACCGAAAAAACCAAAACTTTTTCGGTTCGGTTTCGCTTTACAATAAAACCGGACCGAAAAAAGACGGAAAAACCGAAATATAACCAACAAAAGCCGAAATACCGAAACCGGACCGAAAAAAACCGGTTCGGTTTGGTCCAGAAAATAAAAAGACCGAAAATAAAAAAAAACTGAAGCGAAAAATCTGATCGGTTTCGGTTTTGCTAAAAATTGAACCGAATCGGACCGGACCGAAATCATCACTAATTTATAGTGTGTTTATACCAAAATGAGAAGGGTAAAACAGTAAAAAGAAAATGTGAATTTTTGAAAGAAGGGGGTAAATAAGGAAAATAGTACAAGTGTAGATTAGTGGGACCTTTGATAACGACAAAGAAATGAATGGAGTTGGGTGGTGCTCCACTTGCACACCTTTCACATTCGATTCCCTTTCTTCTTCTTTTTTTATTCCCTTTTTTACCCCCTCCCTCTTGTTTCCTCAATTATAAACCCCCCCAATTTACTTATTATTTTGTTACATTCATGTTGTGAATAAGTTCAAGGGAGTTTGTCATTTCATCCTTAATCCAAATACAAATGATCTATCTAATCTTTGCTAATAACCTATTCGATAAACCGTCGTTCATGTCCAACCTTAAAGATATTATTAAAGAGTGTTGATATATGCATTTCATATTTCTCATTGAATACTAGAGAATGAATCGAAAACAAAAATACATACTTTATCGGTTAATTTCATATTTCAATTTTCTGAATTTTTTTAAAATACTCCATTACACATATCAAAAATTAACACCACATAGATTGCATACATTCTGAATAGTAGTCCGAGACAAAAATCGTTACTTATGTAAATTCATGTGAAGAAAAGTAGAACAATACACTAATGCAACATTTTTATCAACATTAGTAATTTAAAATTGAAACTAAAAACACATTTACTATAAATAACTACTATCGTATATATATGAAGTATAATAACTACCCTTAACAAGTGTTAACTAGAATACATTTCATTTAAGTAAAATATATTTGCTCATTTAAGTAAAACATTATTTACTTAAAATCATACAATTTAGAGTACAATTCTTAACCAAGTAACACAACGACGGAGTTGTCGCACTACAAATCGTCGAGCCTCGCATTCATTTATTCATACTTTGCATTAATATATAACAACATTATTCTTTTATAATATTCCTTATTGTATTTACTATTCCCCTTACATAAAAAAAGAAGAAAAAAAGGAGCTAATTGAACAGATCTAAACTCAATGAGCATTAGCATTAAAATTAAAACAAAATGGACTAAGTAGAATGTTAGGTAAAAACATTGGTCCTATTCAGAGTAAACAACACAGAATCCAATAAGTCTCCAAAACAATTTAGAATAAGATTTTATATATACACACATATATATATATATATACACGATACGTCAATTTTGTAATAAATTGGATTTTTCTCTGAGAAAAAAGGCATAATAAAATAAAATAAAGCACTTGGTTTTTTTTTTGAGGTGAAAAAGTGATAAGAAAAAGAAAAACCCACTTTCACTCTCTCTCTCTCTCTACACTACACTATCTCTCAATGGAGTGAAAGAAAAAGAGATTTCAATTAAATTGCCAAACTGGGTTTTGTTTATTTTTGTTGAAAAATGGGGTTTGTGCATTTTAGCATTTTATTAGTAATTTGTGGGTTCATAAATATATCCACCGCTGGGAGGTTAAGTGGACCGGTTAAACAAAAACTTGAGGTTCAGAAACACTTGAACCGGATTAATAAACCGGCTGTTCATTCCATTCAGGTATTTCTTTATTTTATTTTATTTTATTATTCGAGTTTTATTTAGTTAATGCTATTTTTTGCTGATGTTTTTGGTTCATATTTGCTCTTAATAATGATTTAGTGAACAGTTTTTGTATCTCTAGATTAGTAACTGAGTTGGGTCATTTTTGTAATGAAAAAAGTATTTACCTTTTTTCCTGGTTAATAACACATTTTGATTTTGGGTCTTACAAATCCTGTATTTTTTGGGTTTCTTTCTATTTTTGCTTTGAAGTTATTCTTGAATTAGTTCAGCTGGATTTGGTTTTTTTCACCTAATATTAGTTATTCAGTATTAATTATTTAGTAAACAGCTTCTCTATCTCTAGATTAGTGACTGAGTTGGGTTTTTTGTTGTTGTAATGGATAAAAGTATTTACCTTTTTTGGTTTTTTCCACATTTTGATTTTGTGTCTTACTTGTCCTTTATTGGGTATTAATTCAGCTGGATTTGGTTTTTTTTAGCTAATATTAGTTATTGTCTTATTTAGTTTTGATTATATAGTGAACATCCTTTGTATCTCTAGATTTGTGACTGGGTTGGGTCATTTTTGTAATAGGAAAAAGGTTTTACTTTTTTTAGTTTTTTCCACATTTTGATTTTGAGTCTTACTTTCACCTTTTTTACTTCTGCTTTCAAGTTATTCTGTATTTTGTTCAGCTGGATTTGGATTTTTTTATAACTCATATTAGTTATTGAGTACTAATTATTTAGTGAACAGATTTTGTATGTCTAGATTAATGACTGAGTTGGGCCATTTTTGTAATGGAAAAAGTATTTACCTTTTTGGGATTTATTCCACATTTTGATTCTGGGTCTTACTTATCCTGTATATTTTGGGTTTGTTTGGTTTAAGCTTTTATTTCACTTTTTTTGCTTTTACTCTGAAGTTATTTTGGAGTTAGTTCAGCTGGATTTGGGTTTTTTTAAGCTAATATTAGTTATTGTGTATTAATAATTTATTGACAGTTTTTGTATCTTTAGATTAGTGACTGAGTTGGGTTATGTTTGGCTTGGGGTTTGTTTTGAAATTTATGATTTTTTTTACCTTTTTGGGGTCTCCCTTATCCTCCATTTCTCAGAGCTTGTTTGATTTGAACTTTATATTCACCCTTTTTGCTTTTGTTTTGAATATATTCTGGATTCAGTTTAGATTGAAATAGGGGTTGTTTTAGTTTTGTTTTGAGCTGGAAAAACCAATTTTTGTTCTCAGTCTAAAATGAAAAAAAAACAAGCCAACTTATTTTATTTTAAGATTCACCCAAACACAACTCATTTAACTTTTTTGCACATTGCGTCATAGAATGGGCCTTAATATTGGTACATCTTTTGTGCAATAATGGAACTCTTTTGACACTGAGATGAGTATTTTAGGAAAAAAGATTTAAGTAATGCAGATCTACATCAGAGTAAATGTTCTAAAATCAGAAAGTTGAAAAAACAAAGTGAGTAGATAGAATATAGAAACAAGGTGTAAAATGTTTTACTGGCTTTGAGGTGTTATCCTACCTTTTATTCACCTACCACTCATAAGTAATTAAAATTAGTTTTATTAGTTTATAATATTGCTTATGGTGGATAATTGAACAGAGCCCAGATGGAGATACCATTGACTGTGTACCTATCTCCCATCAGCGAGCTTTTGATCACCCATTTCTCAAAGACCACAAAATACAGGTTCATTTCTAATCTTTAATTTATTACTTTCCATTTTTGTGTACTAGATCTTTTGTTTTCCTGTATCTTGATTGTGTTTGTTTTGGTAACAGACAAGGCCAAGCTATCACCCAGAAGGCCTTTACGATGAGAGCAAGGTTTCATCCTCAGCCTCAGAGAAGAAAGAGAGGGCAAACCCAATTACTCAGCTCTGGCACATGAATGGTAAATGTCCCGAGGATACTATTCCTGTGAGAAGAACCAAGGAAGATGATGTGGTGAGAGCCAGCTCAGTGAAGAGATACGGTAAAAAGAAGCGTAAGAGCACAGCTCAGCCCAGGTCTGCAGATCCCGACCTTGTCAACCAAAGCGGTCATCAGGTAAAATGAGGACTAAGTAGAAAAAACGAATTGTTTTGATGATCTTATTCATTTTACTGCCCAATAAAATGCAGAAAAAGTAACAAGAGGGTAAAAACCTTTTATCTTTAAATTTGTGCTTCTTCACTTGACGAAGGGTATTTAATAGTTTCTGGACTCTCACCAAAATGTGTGTGCACAAATTCTTCCCATTGTTATTAACTTGTAAATAGAAAAGTTGTGCCAAGTGTGACATAGTGAATATTTTAAAAGTATGTCATCAATTACCAATCTTTGGTTCTTTCCGTTGAGATTCAAACCATTTTTAGGCAAACTTTCGTTTGCTTGAGCAAGTTGGCAAACCTTTTTTGGGTAAGTTGTTCAGAGACCTTAGGAACACAGCTATAACTTTTGTTTGAGAATGAAGTAAATTTTATACTAACAAAGGGATAAAATGTGTGGATTTGCCCAATTGAGGTTTTGTCTTGGCTGATGTTGTTCTGTGACTAACTACAATCATGCTTTATTTGTGGTAATTGGGTTAATCAGCATGCAATAGCTTATGTGGAAGGAGATAAGTACTATGGGGCAAAAGCTACATTGAATGTTTGGGAACCTAAAATACAGCAGCCTAATGAGTTCAGCTTATCTCAACTGTGGGTTCTGGGAGGCTCTTTTGGTGAAGATCTTAACAGCATTGAAGCGGGTTGGCAGGTACCAAAATACAAAACACTATTTTGTAATCAAATTATTTTCAAATGGCATGAAAATTTATTTCCATTTTTCGTGCATATATATATCTTCTAGTTATGAGTATGACTCTAAACTCTAAATTATTACAGGTTAGCCCGGATCTTTATGGTGATAACAACACAAGATTGTTCACTTACTGGACTGTAAGCTTCTTAGCCTACCCTTTTGTTCTTAGATATTTTGCTCATGAGCATTTTGTTTATTGTTATTTCTTTCTTAAAAATTGCAGAGTGATGCATATCAAGCTACGGGCTGCTACAATTTACTATGCTCAGGCTTCATTCAAGTCAACAGTGAGATAGCAATGGGTGCAAGCATATCCCCAGTTTCTGCTTATCGCAATTCTCAATATGATATCAGTATCCTTATCTGGAAGGTACTGTCTCTAGGACACGTCTGTGATTTATAACTTGAGTTTTATCATCAATTGATTTTTACATTGTTGGCACGTATGCGGCTTAATGGTATTTAATGATTGTTCTTTTGCATAACTATTATATCTTTAAAAGTCAAAAGATTTCTAGAACAATTTACAAAACCACAGAAATTTGTGAGAAGTACTATGCCCAATCAGTTCCTGGAAATTCCTCTAAAACAATTTTGTATGGTACAAGAGTGTTCTAGTTCCAACAATCTATTTGAAAGATATGAAATATTGTGGGACGCTGGTGTTTTCGTTACAAGTTATAACCCATTTACAGTACAATGAATATGAGAGAGTTGAGAAAATAAAAATTCATATTAACAAGTAAAATTTCTTGAAAATATCAAACACACCACTGTTTCTCATTTATTCCTTGTAAATGGGTGGGTGCGTTTTTTGAATTCTTTCCCTTTGTTGGGAGACTGGACTACTGGAGTTCAAAGCACCTAATGAGAAATTTCACATCACTATTCTGTACTGATCTTTGTATAACATTGTACTATCTGGGTAACATTTGCTATGCAATTTTTCTGCCAGTGGCTTGATACTACTTTTATTCATGTTTTTTTTTTTCTTCTGTAAATATTGATTTTATAGGATCCTCGAGAGGGTCACTGGTGGATGCAATTCGGCAACGATTACGTACTCGGTTACTGGCCATCTTTCCTGTTCTCCTACTTAGCCGACAGTGCTTCTATGATCGAATGGGGCGGTGAAGTGGTCAACTCAGAATCCGACGGTAAACACACTTCAACTCAAATGGGTAGCGGACATTTCCCTGAAGAAGGATTTGGTAAATCAAGCTATTTTCGCAACATTCAAGTTGTTGATAGCTCAAACAATCTCAAAGTCCCAAAAGGGCTCGGCACTTTCACAGAGCAATCAAACTGTTACGATGTCCAAGTTGGGAGCAATGGTGATTGGGGTCATTACTTTTACTATGGTGGTCCTGGTAGAAATGGTAATTGTCAATGAATAAGGAATAATTAGGCGAGAATCCTATGATGCCCCCCCTCTATCATAATGTAATGTAAGATTGTAAGGTCTCATCTATGTTATGTATACATTCTATTTTTTTCTTTGTAGGATGGGTTAGGTAGTGTGGTGTTTTCTCTAGTGGGAAGTTTTGACTCTTGCTTTTGCCATATAAGTTCTCCACGCAAATGGTTGGGGATATGGCTTTTTCTTAGCTTTTTTTAATTTTTAATTTCTCTGTTGTGCATGTTTACCAAGTTGTAGTTGTGGTAGTGTGAATGGTTTGACTATGGTGTTTCTGTTGTCATTTACATTGGAAAAATTGTAACTCGGTTGTATCTAGTAGTTGTATTTTCCTTATTTTGTTCAAGTTCTGGTTCCTTTTTACATTTATGTTGCGATATGCTACTATAATAGTATAATCCGCTAAAACGCCTCTATTCCAACTTCTATTGGGGGTTCAAGCCTTGCAGTTGTAGTATGTAATAACGAACAAGAAAGAATAGCACTTGGTTAGCTTCTTTTGTTTAGCGAATGTGATGAAATAACTAATTAAAAGGCCAGATTACAACAGAAATAGATGGGCGAGATAGCATTCGAGTTAGTTAAGAGAATTTATCCTGCTAGTTTTAGTCAAGGAAAATGTTAATCATTCGACTTTCAATAAGTTATTTGGTCATCTTTTTACTTTGAATATTCAGTTTGGGATCGGAACATGGTTAAATCAAGATCAATGTTGTAAGATTGGATAACTGCTGTCTAGCAAATACTTGTTTACGATCCTTTTGGGGTTCGTCCAATTACAATGTTTAAGCTGATTTACACACTATCGGTTTGCGAAAATCACCGAGTCTTTAAGATGATAGTCATTTAGTTCATGTCACGTTTTTGTCTGTTTGGTAAAGGTGAACAAATAGGCTTGTATTATTCAGCTTACGGAAGGAATGAGCTGGAAATTCTGTTGGGTGAATCGCTCATTAAATAAGTCGGCAAATTGTCTAGCCAAGTTTGCAAGACTAAGGTATACATAGTCGCTTTTCGGTTTTGTCGAACGAGTTAAGTCACTTTTTACTCTGATTTGGTTTTATGATAATTTCTTTTCAAAAAAAATAGGCTTGTATTTAGCTATTGCATTCATAATTGGGCCAGTATTTCTATGCTAACGATGTCAAGTTAGCCCGTCCATAATGGAAATAAGGAAAAAAAGCCTATCAAGTTATGTAGTAACCACATTAAGATGTTCCATTTAATACACCTAAAAGAGATTTCAAAGATCTTGGACTTTTAAGACTGCTAATTTGTATTTTTGTTTTAAATGTAATCAATGTCTTTCCTGAGTCGTGACAAATCCATTCACATTTAAAAGGTGCTTCAAATTAACTTTTAATATATGACATTTGCAAGTTGAATAGAAACATCCCAAACTCTAAACATTCAAGGTATGTCTTTCAAATTTATACTATTTTATTGCGATTTGCGAACTTAGAAGATCGTTTCCGTTACAACTTGAGACGATGTAATAAACGGTAGTATTAGCATATGGGAATCTATTACTGATTTCATTAAATTGTTTAGGTAACTATATATGTACACGTTTTTGTGGTTATCCGAAATATTACGTGCTTATTATTAATTTGTCATCTACAAACTTTGAAAAAATCGCATTTGGAATTATGTGAATAAAAGCCAAAAGTTCTTTACCATGAATTGGTGCGACAGATGCAACTTTTTTTTTTTTGGTAAAACGAAAACGACGCAACCAATTGCTCAAGGTACAAATTAGCTCATGTCTTTCACAAAGCTTTTGATCTCTCAAATCCTTCATATGGTGTTAAGCCGTGTTCTATCTCTAACTTGAGTTGGCCTCTCTTCCCCTCTTTCCGACTCCGGCAGGTGTTGAGGTCCGCCGTTTTTCAACCATTCAATTCGATGTATATGGGATGAAATTGTTTCTTATAACGGTATCATTACGAAATAGTATAAAAAAGTCAAAATTTTGTCTCAACTTTTTTAATGACTATGTTGTTAGAAGTCACTTTACAGCATCTTGACTAAAAGTAATTACTATGGAACAGTCAGACTATATGACTGGTTCACAACCCGTTAGCATAAAAAGCGTCAAATGCATAAAAAAAAAATTGATTAATATTTAAATTTAGGATAGGCCTCCCTAGGATTATATATTTTTATTTGAGTTTTTAGTGTGCTGTACAATTTGTTTTTAATTTATCAAATTCTAATTTGTTAAAAATAGAAAAATAAATTAGTTATTGAAAAACATTATCTAATCATCTATTTTTTAATCTAACAGTGGTTAAAATGACTGTTACATAAACAGTCAAATAAGGTGACTGTTCCAAATACGCACTCTGACTAAATCTATAATAGAAAGATAATATAACGCTCAACAAACCATCGTCACGAGTAGTTCCACTAATACACTTATTCCAACCCGAACCCAAATTGATACCTAACATTACGAGTAGTTCTTCCTATTTAATAAGATAAGTTTGCAAATTCAACTAGTTAGCATTTCACAAAAGTCAAATCGATGTTATAATCCGTTAAAATGATTATCAAATCTGACATTTACTTAGTAGCATTTATTTTATTTTTGCAATTCGCTTCTTTTAAAACATTGATTCACGATATAACAAGTTTTTAGCAAAATTTGGACATTCTGAATGTTTATCGATTAGTAACTTAAATTGTTAGTTTTCTCAATTAGTGCCATGCATTGATGTCTTTCTGGATTTCAACTTCTCTATATAATTACAAATGAGAAAAATCCGTGTTAAAGTTCAAAATACGTTGTTAGTTTTTGTAAGTTTCCATCCAATTACTTGGTTTTCCTTTGGATGGTAAGATTCAAAATGATAGTAAAAGGTTAAATAGAAAGGTAAGGCATCAATACATAAGTATGTACGATGAGGTGTAATGGGATCATACATATTATGGCCCATAAGTTGCGTGTTCGAAACTAGAGGGAAGACAATACTATTACTTACATTATGGACAAATAAACTTATTTATAATACCTAGGGAGTGATATTATTGGGGGTGTACTTTTTGTACCGATTTGTACCAACCGAACCAAATAAGTTGGTACCTAAATTTTGGTATACCGACTTTTCGGTACGGTAAACCAAACTTTAAAAGTCGGTTCAGTTTCGGTATCCATTTCGTATGTTTGGTATAATACCAAACTGAACCAAATATTAATATTATAAAATATATAGAAATTTACACATAGTCATAACTTAGTATTTTAATCAAGTTCACGATAAATGTAGCAAATATAAGAATAGTTGTACACATTTTACTTTTTACAAACTTTTTTACTATTTTGTTGTTATAAAAAATTGTCTATTAATAATAATAATGTTTCGGTATAAAACGGAAAAACAAACCGTACCAACCGAAAAAGTTGGTATACCGACTTTTTCGATTCGGTTATGGTATAATTTTTTTCAAACCAAACAAGTTCGGTTCGGCATTGGTATATGGTAAAAAAATCGGTACCGTATCAAAACCACCGTCAGTTATTATGAATACCGGTATTACTAATATCATTATATTTTATTATCCAGTCTTATTCCGATTGAATTATAGTAGTGGAATTTATAGGCCAAAAAACTGAAATAACTTTTTTAATTTTTTCTATGAAAAAAAAGGCGCGTAGGATAACGCTCCAAAACACCACGTGCGCCGAACACAACAAAAGAACATATCCACTATGGTAATAAATCAGACAGAATAATAATAAATATTAAAAGTAATAATAAGTAATAATAATAATAATACTAATAATAATAAAAACAAAACAGCTGTTACTTTTATTTCATTTCCATTTTTCTTTTTTTACAACCACTCCCTCTGTCTCTTTTTCTCTTTCTCTCACCTTATTTTTATACCTTTCCTAATTTCTCTCTCTCTCTCTCTCTCTCTCTCTATATATATATATATATATGTTTTAGGGTTTTTAATCTCTCTCTCAATTCCTCTACAAAAACCCATCAAAACCCATCTTTTTAAATTTATTTCATTTATACTATTTATGCTATTAAACCCATGTCTCAATTTAGCTCTGGTGGAAAAAAAGGGCACCTTTGAAATGATGTTGCTTCACTGAAATCTGGTTATTATTATTTTTTATTCTGAAGTTTATTTACTTTATTTTTGTTTGATCTTAGTGTTTAATTGATATTATTAAGTGGGTTGTTCTTAGTATGAACTAGTTTAGTTGGTTTATCTAAATGTGTTAATTAGGAAAAACCCAATTAGGAAAAAAAGACAATTTGGAAAAATAACATTTTTTTTTTACGATCTTAGTGTTTAATTGATTATATTAAGTGGGTTGTGCTTAGTATGGACTAGCTCAATTGGTTTATCTAAATGTGTTAATTAGGAAAAACCCATTTAAGAAAAATACCCAATTTGGAAAAAAAATCATTTCTTTATGATCTTAGTGTTTAATTGATTTCATTAAGTGGGTTGTACTTAGTATGGACTAGTTCAATTGGTTTATTTTAATGTGTTTGCATTTTTGTTTGTACAGTATTTTAAGAGTTTTGGGAAAAAATTCATTTCTTTATGATCTTAGGGACAACTCCAATTAGGAAAAAGACCATTTAGTAAATAAACCAATTGGGAAAAAAATTCAATCCTGTATGATCTCAGTGTTTAGTTGGTTTTCTTAACTGGGTTGCTGTTACACTCCATTTATTTTGTACTGTGTTTTAGGATTTAGTTGAAATACACTCCATGTTTCCTTAACTAACTAATTCAAGTGTTGTAATTAATCTAACTGATTTTGCATTTTGTTTGTACAGTGTTTTAGGGCTTTTTGGTTATTTTTTATTTTTGTATGATCTTTTGTAAAAACCCCAAGTCTCAATTCAGCTCCTGACTCCTGTGGAAAAAAAGGCACTTGTGAAACTGTTTCTTTTTTAATATCATGTACTATAGTGGCGCTTCTATTGTATGAACTAGTTCATAGTCTGCATGTGTTTGCATTTGGTTAGTTTAGTCATTTAGGGGTTTGGTAATTTTTTCATGATCTTATCGGAGAAACCCTAATTTGGAAAGACCCAAGTCCCAATTAAACTCTGATGGGAATATTAGAGCAGCTTTAAAATCATGTTGCTTGGCTGTTTTTATCTTATGCTATTTTACCTTTTGATGCTCTTTTTTATGATCTTAGTGCTTAATTGATTTTGTTACAGTTAGCTTGTATGAACTAGTTCAATTGTTTAATATAAACGTGTTTTCATTTCGTTTGTACAGTTGTTTAAGGGTTTTGGTAGTTTTTTCATTTTTGTATGATCTAAGGAAAAACCCATGTCTCAATTTAGCTCGGTAGAAATATTAGGGTTCTTGTGATATAATGTTGCTTCACTGAATCAGGATATTTTTTGATTTTTTTAATACTATTTTGCAGTATGATTATAGTTCTAAATTGGTTTGTATAATTTGGGTTGCATACCTCTTGTGCTGTCTTTTAGGGTTTAGATGAACTACACTCCACAGTGTAGTTCAGTTGTTTGATTAATCCCAATGTGTTTGCATTTTGTCTCCACAGTGTTTAAGAGGTTTGTAGTGTTTTCATGTTTGTTTATGTGATCTTTCATTTATTGATTCTTCTAATTTGGCTGCACTTTATTCCTTTTGTCTTTATACCGTTTTAGGCTATATGCACATTATTACGTTTTCTTTTTGATCTCATTAATTTAGTTGATTTTCCTAGCTGTGCTGCATTTATTGATTATTTCTTTTTAGGCTTTTCTTTCATGTTTTCTCTTAATTGGTCTTTATGGTGGTGTTTTTACCGTCTTATCATTTTTCCCATGTTTTTTGTCGGATATCGTTTGTATGGTATTATTTCCAAGTGTGGTGCAATCGCTTAAACTTTCTGTTCGGGTGGTGTTGATTTTTCTCTTTCAGCAATTTTTGCTTGACGATTTCGATTGTTTTATTACTTAAAGGTGCTGTATTCGTTGATATTGTCTTTTAGGGCGTTGTTTATGATTTTTTTCCGCATTTTTATGTCATATCATTTAATTATCTAAATCATCAGTATGTGCTGCATTTTTTATTTACCATCTGTTATTTCTATATATCTTTGTCGTATTCTTTGCATGATATCGCAATACTTTTTCCCAGTTGGGTTGTGCTTTTAGACGTCTTCAGGGTGTAAATGTTGTAGCATTTATTCTTATGTTTGATGCATTTATTAGATCAGTGAAGAGACAAGTGGCATCAAAGCCATGGAAGGAGAGGGCCACGATGTAATGCTGGCGTGTGTAATTTCAGGGGCCCTTTTCTCTGTATTGGGTTCAGCTTCATTCTCAATACTCTGGGTGGTGAATTGGCGGCCGTGGCGTATTTATAGGTGAGTATTATCAGACTTATGAATGCGTTACCTATTAACTAGTATACTCTGATTTAACTCATTTATACATTGCATCATGTTGTTGTTATGAGCCATACTGCTTACACCTATTCGATTATAGCAAATACTATACCTGAAGGATTCCACCATTAGTTTGATTGCCGTTAGCTAAGTAGGAAAAGTACCCCAATTACAGCTTATGAACTAAGAGACTATTGTTTGCTTGGACTAGAATTTTTAGCTGTGTATCATATGCATCTGTAATCGACTAATTGTTATTAGTTTACTTCAATTAGTTCCTCGTCTATGGGATCCGAGGCTCTCGTGTAAGGGCCAAAAAAAGTGTAGTAGTGTGTGTTTGTGTACGTTGTGTTTTGGCCAATTCACTGTCGAGAATAAGTGGAGGGTGACAGGCTCAAGAATACCATTGCGAATAAGCTGGAATAACAGACATTTTCACCAATATGGTGTCAGGCTGCTAGCTCGTTCTTTAATTTCTGTATCATGTAATATTATGCGTTTTTTTAAAGAAATTAGTTAGGCCATGATATAATTATTTCTGCGTATGGAAGGGGGATAGGGAAATTTCCCGAGCTTTTTATAAAGTCAGTGAAAGCAGTTTTGGATTTGTAAGGGTTTCCGGAGCATCTTATGTACCTTAGGAGTGATTTTGTGAAGTAAATATTGGGAGTTGTTTTCCGTTTAATCTTTGAGCTCTGACTATTTTGGTATTGTGTTGGTAGACCGTTATTGTACGAATTGCAAAGACGATAATTTTCTATTGAACATTTTCTTAGCTTCTTTTGAGGGGACAGAAAGATTCTTGTTCCTGTCAACATTAATACTCCTACAAGCACATGTACACTAACCCAGGATTGCCACGCTTTAAACTATTTATTAGGACCAAATCTTGAGATGGGTGGAGTGAGGGTTGATTCATTAGATAGTTAAATGTCACAAGAAAAGGCCTCTGTAACTTGTGCTGGCAAAGAGCAGTTTGACACGTATATAAGCTCACCACGTAAGTCTGTTTTTTTCACTGTGGAAAAGATACATTAGGCATACAACATGTTTTACACGGTATGGCCCATTTTCCGATACAGCACCTTCAAGATGCTTCCTAGCAAATCTTTTATGACTTAACCAATTTAATTACTAGTTTGGTGGATAACAATGAAGACCATTATAAGTCTTCGTGAGTGTAAAGTTTGCCTAAGATTTGTAGGAGGGGCTAGTTGTGAGTGCAATGTTGTGAGATCATTTTTGTTTTGTTTTTTTGGTAAGTAGTACTGTACACTCCTAGTTGCATTTGGGTTCCAAATAGGTGTGGTCAATCAAGATGGTGATCCCATTCGTTTCATTTAATCTATTTTCTTCGTTTGACAACGTAGTGTGAGAATTTGACATGGATGCATAATTTTTTCCACTGCAAAGATTTGATTATTTCCAGCCGTGGAAATTTTTGTTAATACTAATTGTTGTTTCATTTTCTTCTTCAGTTGGGTGTTTGCTCGAAAATGGCCAGATTTCTTACGAGGACCTCACCTGGGTTTATTATGTGGTTTCCTTTCTCTCTCTGCATGGATGATTGTTATTTCTCCAATTGTGGTGCTTATTCTATGGGGATGCTGGTTAATAGTGTTACTGGGACGAGATCATCTAATTGGCTTGGCTGTGATAATGGCCGGAATTGCTCTTTTATTGGCATTCTATTCTATCATGCTTTGGTGGAGGACTCAATGGCAAAGCTCAAGTATGTTCTTTTTAATAATGATTGTTCATTCAGCCATTATCATTGACATGTATAATAATGGATTTCTCATGGGATTGATGTAATTCTCTTGTTATGCTGCTGTCTCTCTTTCTTTTGTCTTTAGCGAAAGAAAAAAAATGTGAAAATGTAACTGTTCAGAAGTGTATTGCCTTCATTAAATAAGCTACTAATTAAATGAAGATTATAATTTAAGAGGAATGTTCTTGTGGTGACATGCCTTCCAACCTTGTGAATATTGGTTACTGTAGTTTAAGCTCAAGTTTTAGCTCTGTGAGCTAGGGGTTTTCCCGATCATTTCTTTGGTGCAATTGTCAGTTTAGTTTTATCTCTCTTCGTCTTACCAGTCGTGGTTGGATGTATCTCTTTTCCTAACAACTGGATTTTGGATGGTTGTTCAACTATCACCTCTGCTTTAGACTTCTGTTTACTGAACTGAAATTATAGCTGCAATTTGCTTTCATTGTCATTCTATCCCGACATTCTATTTGTTTATTTTTAGATGATGAGATACTTTTGTCATATTGTTTAACAGGGGTTGTCGCTGTATTATTACTTTTGGCTGTTGCCCTTCTCTGTGCATACGAACTCTGTGCCGTATATATTACCGCAGGTCCAAAAGCATCTGACCAATATTCACCCTCAGGCTTCTTCTTTGGTGTATCAGCAATTGCTCTTGCAATAAACATGCTCTTTATTTGCAGAATGGTTTTTAATGGTAAGTCTTGAAATGGTTTTGTTGTCCATTGTCCAACCTTGTTTTGTTTGTTTTTCTCTTCCTTATAGTTTGTAGTATTTTTAAACAGGAAATGGCTTAGATGTGGATGAGTATGTTCGTAGGGCATATAAATTTGCATATTCAGATTGTATTGAAGTTGGGCCCTTGGCTTGCTTGCCCGAACCACCTAATCCTCTAGAGTTATACCCTCGGCAATCTAGGAGGTAAGATTAATAAATGCTTTTATAGTATGCAAAAGTTAGCAATTAGATTGTTTTATTACCATACAAGTTTGTGAGCTGGTTTTCCCTTTCAGGTTTACACATCTGGGGCTTCTCTATCTTGGCTCACTTCTTGTACTTGTCGTCTATTCGATCTTATATGGCTTGACTGCTAAAGAAGATCATTGGCTTGGTGCCATTACTTCTGCTGCTGTTATAATTCTCGGTAAATTTCGTAGCCTTAAGGGTAATCATAGCCTTTCACTCTTTTTATTTGTCATAATTATTTATGTGAGGAGCTAATTGTGATTTCAGACTGGAACATGGGTGCATGCTTATACGGATTTCAGCTCCTTCAAAGTCCTGTTACTGCACTTATTGTTGCTGGCTCATCTAGAGTTTTTCTCATTTGCTTTGGCGTTCATTATTGGTTCGTTCTTTAGTAACCAAATTTCCAATTCTTCATTGCACAGTTTCATTGGGTTTATTACAGTTTTGCATTCCAATGTATCACTAGATTTTGGTTTCGTAGACCAACTTGAAAAAAATAGCAATTAATAAACTGACGTTACAATTGATGATTTAGAGCACTTACTATACAAAAAAATCGTATATATACTATGGTACTAAATAGTTACGAAAATAAAACAAATATGTACACTATTTTATCATTTTTATATATTGTACCTTATTATATCACGTCTTTTCCTATTTTAGTGGCTAACATATGATTTTGTTTTCGTTTGTGATCCTCAATGTATGGTTTTCCTATCGATTCTACTTAATTAGTTAAGAAATGATATGCTAGTATACTACTAACTCCCTCCATTCCTAAATGTTTATCTACTACTCCAATTTGGAATTGTCCAAAATGGTTATGCACTTCCCTAAAATAATAAGTAAATTTTTTGGCACATCAAATGTTGACCCTTTTAACCTTTTTAAAGCATTTCAAAATAAGGTTCCATGTCGAGACAAAATATAAATACAGAAAAAACAATGTCATCAATCATCATTGATGTTCCCATTAGTATTACATCTCGCCTCATTTTGTATGTTGGTGTACACAATCAAAATTTACAAATCGATTAGTGTACAGAATTATTACCATTTGATGTAAACTCGTATCTACTACAGGTACATTGGCCACTGTGTTAGTTATGCTGTGGTAGCATCGGTGCTTTTAGGTGCGGCTGTTTCTCGTCATTTATCAGTCACAAGCCCTTTAGCTGCTAGAAGAGACGCTTTAAAAAGTACAGTTATTCGCTTAAGAGAGGGGTTTCGCAAAAAAGAACAGAACAGCTCATCAAGTTCTTCTGAAGGTTGTGGCTCTAGTTTGAAACGTAGTAGCAGCGCTGAGGTGGCACACCTAGGTTGTCCTGAAACACATTGCACTGGTGATATTAATAGCGATAGGAGTGTTGATAGTGGAAGACCAAGTATTGTATTACATAGTAGTTCTTGTCGCTCTATTGAATCAAATTCGGCAAATCAACAAGCATTAGATTATTTAGCTCTTGTTTTCCAAGAAAATTTGAATGATCCCAGGATTTCGTCTACAATGAAAAGGAGAGCTAGACAAGGAGATATTGAATTGACTACCATGTTGCATGACAAAGGATTAGATCCTAATTTTGCTATGATGTTGCAAGAAAAGGGATTAGATCCAACAATCCTTGCGTTGCTTCAGAGAAGCAGTTTAGATGCGGATAGAGATCATCGTGATAATACAGATTTGACAATTGTTGATACGAATAGTGTTGATACCAATATTTTGCCCAACCAAATTTCACTGTCAGAAGAGCTTAGACTTCAAGGTTTGGAAAAGTGGCTTCAAATTTCTAGAACGGTGTTGCACCACATTGCCAGTACCCCAGAGAGAGCATGGGTTTTATTTAGTTTGATATTTATTATTGAAACAGTCATTGTTGGAAGAATCCGTCCAAAAACTATCAAAATCTTGAATGATACGCACCAACAGGTAACTTGGTTCTTTTGTTGATTTTTGAGGAATATGTCTAATTAGCTATTTTGTTCACCAAGCTATCAGCCTTTAACAATTAGTACACCAACCAATCGAAATTCATAATATAGACACCAACCAGCACAAAGTGTACAACTTATCAATATTTAGTGTATATGCCAATGATACACAATCAATTAGTATACCAACCCATCTGAATCTATAAGTGCTGTAAAGTAATTTTTTTTTATATATGTTGGTGCGCAGATTGTTCCTCTTTTTGTAGATTGGTGCTTATTGTATGTCATAATCGTACATCTAATATGCAACTAGTTCTTTGAAGTTGAATTTTGTAGCGTGTCTGTACTAAATGTTTCATATTGATTAGATGGGTGTATTAAGTGTGGGTTTTACTTGTATGGCGTATGTGCGTTACCAATTTTTTAGAAGCTGATATGTTAGCAAATAATAGTGATACTCTCTTTTCTTTTCTCCTAATGTTCTGAAGCAATGGGTGGGCTTTTCTTTTAACTGTTATTGCTCATCTGCAGTTTGAATTTGGGTTTGTGGTGTTGCTTCTATCTCCTGTCGTTTGTTCAATCATGGCGTTCATCTGTTCTCTTCAAGCTGAAGATATGGTTATGAGTTCAAAGCCACGAAAGGTACTTTAATTCTGTTTCTTTTTAGGTTAGCAGTTACTTGTAGTCCTGCGACTTATGTGATTTATACTCAGGTTGTTAATGCAATTAGTCACGAATAGTTTCGCTTCACGGAAATTGCCTAATGCTGTCTAGGAGAGTAAATCCAGCAATTTACCGAAAATAGGGGAAGGAAGAGCAAAATAATTGTAAAGAGTGTAAATGAGCCTAGGGAATTTAAAGGATTAAAGCCGATTATTTAATTCTCAAAGGCATTACTAAATTTTTATTTATTTTAGCAGTGAGAACTATTTTTAGTAGTCCTTTTGCAACTTTATAGTCATATTGCTTGATTGAAAAAGGATAAATTCACATGTTACTCCTATGGCTACCTTAGACTTGAGAAAACTGAAGATAATCAGAACTACAGAGCAGCTAATTAAATGAAGTTACTTTCCCGCATCATTGACCTTTACTTGATGTCTCTCCTGTACTTTTGATGCTGTTTTAAATAAGTTGCTTTTACTTTTAATTGGGTAATATGACTTTTGTCGCTGTTTTAAGGTGTTACCATCTCCTTACACCAAGCTAGAGTATATTTTTGCCTTATGAGTAGATAGGATCTATGCTTGTTGAATATTATCCCAATCGGTCCTAGCATATGCTTATATATGAGTTCATCTCCTTCCTATCACAATATTTTTTGATGGGAATGGATGGACTCTAACAATGTTGTTAAGGCAGAATCTGTAGGGTCTCCAAATGGATGATTTGTTAAGGCAGACCCTTTTATTTCTTCCTGTGCTAACACTTACAAATTTTTCCCACCCTCCTATTTTCAATACCACACCTGTATGCTCTGAATTGAATAATTTTCCTTGTTTTTTTCTCAGTATGGTTTTGTGGCTTGGCTACTGAGCACTTGTGTTGGTTTGCTGCTTTCCTTCTTGAGGTATGGTTCTTTATATCTCTAGACACATAATAAGTAATTTGTGTGAAATTTTATCATGCAGTGTTGTTTCTTTTTGTTGGTTAGAGCTCAAGTTATCTGTATCAAAATATACTTGTCTATGTCTAGGAGATTTACATTGAGGTTTTTTTTTTCCATTTGGGTCTATGATACTTTTGAGCTTGTCCAGTATCACTTCTGTGTCCTTCTCATTCAGTGTTTAGGGCTTTTTGGTCTCCTCACAAACAAATAAGCTGGAATTTCTTTTTGTTAGCAAAAAGGTTTGGCTCATCCAGCTACATTATCAAATAAGTTGGATCTCTTTAGGTTAAAAAAAAAGGTCTGATTCATCCAGCTTCATTATCAAAGCTCTTTTGGCCAAATTCCAGAAAGGCTCCGCTTTTAAGCTGATCACCGAAATTTACTCTGACTTGTAAGCAAAAGTAAAATAAAAGCTGAGGGTAAAAGCTGTAACCAAATTAACCTCAGTATCAAAGTCGGTAATATTGCATCTGTGGTAATTGTTGTGCCTCTTACTTTGCTTTCCATATTCTGTGTTTTCTTGCGTCTGTAATTGAATGTGTGTTTAAGACCATCTTCTTTCCCTCCGCAGCAAATCATCTCTTCTTCTTGGATTGTCATTAACTGTCCCTCTCACTGTGGCATGCTTGTCTATCGCTATTCCTATATATATTCGCAACGGCTTCCAGTTTTGGGTGTCCGGGGATGATGGTGGAAATCGTCGAACTATGGGGATGAAGGAGGTGTGTACTTATTTTCATTTTTATTTTATTATTTGGCTAGAAAATGGATTAAATATGTTTGTTGACTAATAAGAGTCTGTTAGGATGGACCGTTGTGGATACTGACACTTTCATTTGTTCATTTGAATGGGTCTATTGAGATGCTAATATAATCGGGTATAAACTCGCATTATCGCAATCATATAGAGCTGGTTGATTTATACCAACTAGTATCTTTTTCCATAACATGTGGTCAAACTTTTAACTTTAATTTACTAAAATATGGAAGTAGTTACCAGTGTGTAGTAGAACTAAGCGTAAACTACGAAAAATGTTTTGACAGATAGACCGCTTTGGTTTTGATCTAAACCTTTTATACCTAGTTGGACTGGCTACATCTTTGGCAAAATACTGTATGTAACTTTGTATTGCCCTGCTTTGATCAACAAACTTGTTTTTTTTTTTTCAGTTCAAGTGTGTATGATTCTGAAGTGCTTGCAGTATTTTTTTTAATATGCCACAGTTAGTTGTTTTGCTAGTGAACGTATATTCAGGTTAATTGCAGTTTTGTACACTTAACATATCACCAGGTTTTGATTTCTTAACCTAAGGAAAATTAGTATTTATTACACTAATGTTACATTTCACGACGATTTATTAGTAGACTTAGGTGTATCAAATAATTAATAAACATAGGTTGGGGTACTAAATACTATTAAAACCAAAGTCTTTGTTTTGCTATTGTAGTCCCCAATCTATCCTTGTTTTTACATGTAGTGAACTAAAACTGTCGTGAATGTAACCTTTGTGTAAAAATTGCCAAACTTTGTAGGTTGGTGTACAAAATCGTAATCTGGCGATTCTTGTACAAAAAAAGTACCTTTAATATCACTTGTAATAATTATTTCTGGTTATTTCAGAAGACCAAAACGTTCCTGACTGCTTTGTTCTCTTACATTGACAGGGTTATGTTCTTCTTATCTGCACATTATTATTTGCTGGATCCATTCTGGCCCTTGGTGCAATAGTATCTGCTAAGCCATTAGATGACTTACAGTACAAAGGATTGACTAATGACCACGTCACGAGAGCATCACCCTATGCGTCACCCTTGTATCTTGGCTGGGCAGTGGCCTCTCTGATAGTCCTACTTGTTACTGGTGTTCTCCCAATAGTATCATGGTTTGCGACTTATCGTTTCTCTGTTTCTTCTGCTCTCTGTGTCGGAGTTTTTTCAAGTAAGTGTTGTATCTTCTCTTAAATAACCCCCAGGTACTTCAGAAACTTGCACTTAATCCCCATGCACTATTTAAGCTTTTCAATCTACCACCACTTACATAGTTTACAAAAAGGAATAACTTTGCGGTTTTCCGCCCGGTGCTCCGTTTTGGATGCCTATTGCCAAATATATCTGTGCGGTATAAGAAGTCGAATTTTAACACTAGTTTTTTGTAAAATACAGATTTGCGCTTTAGAAGACTTACTTTTAGCGTAAATCTGCTCTAAGGGATCTTTTTCTCTAGGCACTGTTTCATATGCATATATATTAACAATTGACATAAAGAAACAAAAATCAAACTGGATTGGAAGACACAAAGTTCTACCATTTTGAATTTGATATGGGGATTGATTGCAAAACGTAGATAGTACATGGGGTAACCTGTAAGTATCAGAAGTATGAATGGGGCTTTCTTGCAAAACACCCACTGTACATGGGGGTTATTTGCATTGTACCTTCCCTTCAACATGCAGAGCCGCTAACTTTGTACCGTTTTCTTATCTTTTCCCTTCCCATTATTTTCGTGAAAAAATACATTTCATATAATGTACTATTTGCTATCAACAATTTAGGTACCAGTCTACAATGCTTAACAAGTTGAGTACCAATCTACGGGTTTTAGTTTCAATATGGGTACCTCTGTTAAATTGATTGGATGTAAGTTCGTTGCAAGTTTCAATTTGGTCCCGTAATTTTTAAAATAGAAGAAAATTACTCCAGATTCTTCAAAAATCAAATAATAAGCAAATTTCACAGAAAATTGACATCCCTTATTTCAGAGCAAATTTCACAGAAAACTTGGCCAAAGTTCACAGAAAATTGGCATCACCTATTTTTTTTGTCGGTTATATAGAATAATACCCAAATCAACTCAAATAATCAAGGCAAGGCCGTCTCCACTCCAGGAAAAAAGTTTGATAAACCGTTGAAATATCTTATTTTATTCTCTAGTTTGTTATTGTGGATTACTGATCTCTGAAGGAAAATTATTATCATGTCTTTATATGTGATGAAATTTATAATCAATTTCAGTTAATTAGTATTTGGTACGAAGTTAGGGCGTCAAATATTTTCTACAAAAGGGTGTTCAACGATACAATCATTCATTTTTAGTACGAAGTTAAGGCGTCAAATTTTCTACAAAAGGGTGTTCAACAATACAATCATTCATATTTAGGAGATATACATAAAATGATATATATATATATATATATTTATCTAACTTTTCTAGATAGTAATTTTAAAATAAATATACTGTTTTCTGAACATTCCTTACTAAAACAAGAATACAAAATTCCTATCTGGCTCTAGGGTGCGACATAGTTAAAAAAGGCAGTCCTCCATAAACGCAATACAGAACACGATATTCTTGGCGGGTGAAATGATTATTTTGTTCCTGATAACGGATGAAAAAAGTTAAGCAAGGTCACATTTTTTGTGAACTCTGGCCAAATATGTACTTAATGTGTACTTACCGGTAAAAAAACATACGTAATGTGTAGAGATTTTATTTGTATGTATTGGTAAATTTGTTTATTAATTGCTTTTTAAAAAATTTGGAGTGAAATTGATCTATTTTAAACAAAAGTAGAACCAAATTGAAACTTACAACTAATTTTCATCCAACAGTATGACGGATGTTCCCAAATTGAACCTAAAACACCTAGATTGGTACTCAATTCGTTAAGCATCGTGGCTTGGTACCCAATTTAATAGCAAATCGCATGGTTTACGTATATTTTGTGTATGTATATTAGGAATTTCTTTGGCGTAGCTTAATATATTTGCTCCATTTTATTTTTTAATTTGCAGTTGTTTTGGTCGCATTTTGTGGTGCATCCTACTTGGAGGTTGCGAGCTCTAGGGGTGAGCCCCAGAAAGCTGATTTCCTGGCGGCCTTACTCCCATTAGTGTGCTTTCCAGCTTTTCTTTCTCTTTGTTCTGGTTTGCTGAAATGGTAAGTTCAGGGGCACATTTTTTTAGAATTTCTTTGTGCCCGTATTTGGAGTACTTCGATTAATTCATGTTTTTATTCACGTTTCTAGTAATCTTGGAAATCGTCGTTTGTCTGTAGTAGAAGCAGATCGTCTTGTATTTTATTTTATTTTCTAAGTTGTCATTCTGAGTAAGTCTAATAGTGCTTATAAATCATTAGGCTGATATTTTAATCAATATATTGCTTTGAGATGAATGCCCTTTCTCATGTAAAGATTTTTTCTGTTTCTAATGGACTGTAGATTAGGGACATTCTTTTATACCGAAACCCTCCTCTGAGCTACTTCTATTTTTTATAATAGTATAATACACTTACCAAAAAGGATGTGTTTAGCATCAGCACTTAGAGGTCCATACTTTATAGCATCCCTCTTACTTGATTTATCAGACAGAGGAAAAAAGAGCTCAGGGGTAGAGTACTTGATTTATCAAAAAGTGGGGAAAAGAGCTCAGGGGTAGAGTCTGGAATAAAACTCGAACTGTAAATATTTATACTATCCCTTTAACGTGATGAAAACAAGAGACTCTAACTAGAAGTGCTGTATTTTTTGCTGCAGGAAGGATGACAACTGGAAATTATGTGGAGGAGTTTATGCGTTCATTGCCTTTGGCCTTCTCCTTTTGCTGTCTGCAATATCAGCTGTCATCGCTATAGTTCATCCTTGGACGGTATGCAAAATTCGTGATATTATCTGCATTGTAATATTTTGTTTGTTGTTATTATGATGCATATTGCTGACCATGTTGCTTTCTGTTGTTGCAACAGATTGGAGCTGCTTTTCTTTTGGTGCTTCTTCTCATTGTTTTGGCCATTGGTGTCATCCACTTTTGGGCATCAAACAACTTCTATTTGACTAGGATGCAAATGTTCTTTGTTTGTTTCCTTGCTTTTCTTTTGGCTATGGCAGCATTTGTTGTTGGATATTTCCAAGGTTAATGGGATCCATGTCACTAACTTTTTGCCCATATCTATTACATTTCAGCAATTCTAAAGATAATGTTATTAATATATCTACTTTTCTCAGGTATTCCTTTTGTCGGAGCTTCAGTTGGTTACTTCTCGTTTCTGTTTCTTATGGCCGGGAGAGCATTGACCGTGAGTCACCACTATCTTAGTTATTGGTTTTTTAGTAAGTCACCTTTATGTGAACTGTTTCTGTTTATCATACAGGTGCTTCTCTCTCCTCCTATCGTGGTCTATTCTCCAAGGGTACTTCCTGTATACGTTTACGATTCTCATGCAGATTGCGCAGAAAATGTCAGGTGTGGCATTTAACTGTATATGAAGCAACCATTTTTGATTTCTTTAGTTCAATTTTGCTCGCATATTTAATCTTGGTGTGTCATTTATTGTACAGTGTAACGTTCCTTACACTTTATGGGATTGCGTTAGCGATAGAAGGCTGGGGGGTTGTTGCGAGTCTGAAAATCTATCCACCGTTTGCTGGAGCAGCTGTATCAGCTATTACTCTTGTAGTTTCTTTTGGTTTTGCCGTCTCTCGCACATGCCTCACTCTTAAGGTTGGCAGGATAACTAAAATATAAATTATTAATTACCTTTTTTACATGAATTGATTTATTGAAATTGTAATTACTTACTTCGTAGGTATGCTTAGTCTTCTATTTCACATCAGCTGGTAGGTACTCTAAAAATATCTGTTTTTTTAATGCCACCCTAATTTTCTTGACCAGATGATGGAAGACTCTATTCACTTCCTCAGTAAGGACACAGTTGTTCAGGCTATTGCTAGATCTGCCAATAAGGTAACCTGAAATTCTTTATATTCCTGGTATGTTAATTAAACCTTTGTGAGGTCTTAATCTGCTCTATAAAACATGTGGACTATGCTCTAAAGTTAGTCGCTGCTCTTGTCCCTTCCTATCAGTTTCTGAAGTAGATGATTATTTTGTAGTAGCAGTAATTTTTATCTTAATTCATCAGCTCGATTAGCCTTTTGTTTTGTAAGAGTGACCTCTATATACGAGAAAATGCAAACATTTTTTATGACATTCAGTATTTTTTGTCTGGAAAACAAAATAACTAGAACTTGTTTCTTATAAAAGCTAACCGGTTCTCGTTTAAGCTTGCCTGACTTGGTTACAAAACTTAAAACTTGTTCCGGAGAAACTATCTTATCAGGCTATCAGCACCAAGTTATTTGTGTTTTGTCCCATTTCTTTTAGAAAAATATAGATAATTGACAAGCTATCTCACAATTACAATTGTCATTATTAAAGTCCATCTAATCCCATCAAAAGGCCTCAAGATAGGGTGGAGAGGAACTCACTTATAACCCCACAGGCTTGATCGATATAACATCGATGTGAGACAATTGCTCTTAATAGTCATGTTTCTATAACTACATATTAGCAACCTTTCCGATTTAAATTTTGGCAAAAGCATTTCATCCCTTGTACTCAATGTTCCTTTCCGCCTTTTTTTTTGTCTATCATTCCTTCTTTCCGCTCTCTATCTCTATCTATATGTCATCTCATTTTCCTGAATCTCACCTCCTCTCCTTTGATTAGTGCCATGGTCTTATTGAAAATCTCCAAAGGCTTCTGATATTATTAATATTCTTTGATTTCAAATTATTTTCTTTATATGATACATGCCATTTTGCACCAGTGGTTGACCATGGTTTTGTAATTTATTGAGATTTAATTTAATGGCAATGCAGACAAAAAATGCAATATCGGGAGCTTATTCAGCACCACAGAGATCCGCTAGTTCAGCTGCTCTTTTAGTTGGAGATCCCACTGCCATGCGGGACAGGGCAGGGAATTATGTATTACCCAGAGCTGATGTTATTAAATTAAGAGATCGTTTGAAAAATGAAGAATTAGCGGCAGGATCATTATGTTATAGACTACGCAAAGGATGGATGTGGAATGGATCAAACAGTGACTCTGGTCATAGAAGAGAAATGTGTGCTCATGCACGGATTTTGGCTTTAGAAGAGGCAATTGATACAGAATGGGTTTATATGTGGGATAAGTTTGGTGGTTATTTGCTTCTTTTGCTTGGTTTAACTGCAAAGGCAGAGCATGTACAGGTAATATGAGACCTGCTAACATCCCTAAATTAATTACTTTCGTATGAATAAGTTGTTTAGTAGCCCGCTTCCTTCTATTGTGTATGTTAAGTGAAACCTACAATTTCATGATGTTATGCTTGCTGTTAGTTATGCTTATACGCTGAATATATGACTCTAGATTTCGACTTATATGGATTTTAGCTATTGTAGCTTAGTTTTATTTACCAAAAGTAGTAGCTCAATGAGGTTTCTGGTCACTTAGTTTTGTAGTATATTTTTTCGCTTTGTGGACTTCCATTTCCTTAGACCCTAATATAAACCTTGAAATAACGGAAATAACTAAGAAACAGAGACAGAAAGCCTTGATCTGTTTATGCAAAGCAATTAGTTTACTTATATTAATCCCCTTCACTGACATCATAGAAATATTTGGGAGAATTTACTGAAACCCAATAACAGTTTATGGTATATAACGATGTCGTTTACTCTGGCTTATGAGTCTGAATAAGAATATATGGTGTATTGTTGTTTGTTTACTCTGTTAATTTTATTTTATTTTTGCATTTGATGAGAATCACATCTATGGGTCATGGTGTGGGGATAGGAATTGGGTCAGCAAAGAATTGTGTTAAATACATTATTCATTCGGATAAGGCAGATATAGGAAATGCCATAGAGAACTTAAATTGTTGCATGACACAAATATGAAACTATCCCTAAAGCCAGCCTGTTCCCGTTCTTTCACAAGTGGACCACTTCAAAACATTACCATGATCCATTTATGTTTAATATGGACAACATCGTATTTTAGTTTGTCATTCCTTCCATTAAAAACCTTTATATTTTCGTGATATAACCCTCAGTGACTTGTTTGTTTGTTGTTACAAACTTTACCTTATATTTATATTTTTGGTGAACCAGGATGAAGTTCGTTTGAGACTCTTCCTTGATAGCATAGGTCTTTCAGATCTAAGTGCAAAGAAAATTAAGAAATGGATGCCAGAAGATCGCCGACAGTTCGAAATAATACAAGAGAGGTAGGCGATTCTTCATTTAACCCTGTCCAGTGTTATTTGTCTTTCTTTTTCTAAGATCTGTCATATTTGGTATGGTACAGTTATTTAAGAGAAAAGGAGATGGAGGAGGAAGTTCTGATGCAAAGGCGTGAAGAAGAGGGTCGTGGTAAAGAGAGAAGAAAAGCTCTTCTAGAGAGAGAGGAACGTAAGTGGAAAGAGATTGAGGCTTCGCTCATGTCATCCATTCCAAATGCTGGAAATAGAGATGCGGCAGCTATGGCTGCTGCCGTGCGTGCCGTGGGAGGCGATTCCGTTCTTGACGATTCCTTTGCACGTGAGAGAGTTTCTAATATTGCTCAGCGAATAAGGTCAAGTCAGTTATCTCACCGCGCACAAAAGGTATACTTTTTTTTTTGAATTTGCATATTTGGTGCTCGGAAATGGAAGTTACGTGATTATGCTTTTATTGCCTAAACTTTTACCAGTATAAACTGTGTTCATTTCGCGACAAATGTGGGTTACGAGAATTTCGTATCAGTCTATTGCTCATTAGCGAATAGAAAACTTGGTTACCTAGCTCATAGTTTCTGGTACTGTAGTAGTTTAGTATATAAATTTTTTAAAACCACTGTAAGTGTAAATACTGAACTGGGCACATGAGTAGTTGTGTCTGTGTGTGTGTGTGTCAAAGAATACAAAGATGAAGTAAATTAACTTGCTAAAAGTTCCAAGAGAAAACGTGAGAAACTGAGAATTCTTGCTTTGAGATTCCATTACATTGAGATTTAGACATACTTCTCCTAGGAAACAAAAAAACTGGAAATAAATTCACCAAGACATCCTTTTCAGTTTTCAGTATTTTGAAATCAGTTAAAGGCATGTTTGAAACGTGATCCTTCATTAGAATTTTTCTTTTTAACTTCTCAATTTGATTGATTTTAATTTGTTGTAATTTCAAAGGCTACTGTTGATTTTATATGTTTGGTCATAATAAATGTTGTTGTAGCCTTGACCGTATTTCTATTTTGTTAAATAGACTGGACTTGCGGGCGCTGTATGTGTTCTTGACGATGAACCAACAACAAGTGGCAGACATTGTGGTCAGATAGATGCAAGTATATGCAAAAGCCGAAAAGTCACTTTTTCTATTGCAGTTTTAGTGCAACCTGAGTCTGGTCCAATTTGCCTATTAGGAACCGAGTTTCAGAAAAAAGTGTGCTGGGAAATACTTGTGGCTGGTGCAGACCAAGGTATGGAGGCTGGACAAGTTGGGATTAGATTAATTACAAAAAGTGGTAGACAAACTACAGTTGCAAAGGAATGGAGCATCAGTGCAACTAGTATCGCCGATGGAAGGTTTCTCTCCTTTTCTTTATTCCCTTTTTGTCCCTTCTTGTTTTTAAATGCTCTACTATGGTCATAGTTTTACTTTACTGGAAAGAGTTTTTGACTATTTATTATGCGTATTTGGTTGTAGCTCAAATACTCAGCTTATAAGCCTTTCCAGCTTTTATTCTGAATCACCTTATGCTGCCTACATTATCAGCGAGCTTACAAATGTTGTCTCAAATAAGCTTTAAAATTTTAGCTTTAGGCCAGCAGAAAGCGGTTTTTTTGTGGCTTTATATCTCTATAATGGAGCTAGAATACTCTTAAATGAATTTTGATAATTGAATTTTTGTCCTCGTGACTGAAAACACTTTATACCTTTCTCTTTCCTTTCTGCCTATATCTTTTCGGCCAACCCCATCTCCAAAGTAGCTTGGACCTTTCCATGAACTTTTATCTTTCTAATTAGCCTTTTTTTTTAATCTGACATTAAAACTTCTAACTAATAGTAAGACCAAAGAAGACGTCAATTGAAGCCAAATGTGAAAATCTGACTTCGATTAATTGCAGCAGCTCAGAACGACAGCAGTGTAAGTTTGGGGTAATGGGTGGGTGGATTAACAAATGAATTTTTATGCAGATACGTACTGAGAGAGAAAGAATGAGGCGGGAGATATATATTATTTTATAATTATTAGGCTAGTAGACGACCCGATGTGTCGAATCCAGCTTTTTTTACATTTCATAAAAACCAGTTTTTTTGACATACTATAAAGTTTGTCTTCTTCTTTGTTTAGTCGTATTTTCTCTCTTACTAGCTAATCAAGTTGTTTTAACAGGTGGCATATGGTAACGATGACTTTAGATGCTGAATTGGGTGAAGCAACTTGCTATGTAGATGGTAATTATGATGGTTACCATAATAACCTACCATTACTCGTTGGAAACAGCATTTGGGACGAAGGAACAGAAGTTTGGGTGGGAATTAGACCACCTACAGATGTGGATGCTTTTGGTAGGTCGGATAGTGAAGGAGCTGAGTCTAAGATGCATTTAATGGATGTATTTCTTTGGGGAAGATGTTTGAGTGAAGATGAAATAGCTGCCCTTCATTCAGCTATTGGTTCCGCTGAGCAAGACATTATTAATTTCCAAGAGGATAACTGGCAATGGGCTGAGTCTCCTTCTCGGGTGTGTACTTTAACTCCTCACTTTACCAAAACAGAAAATATCATTTTTGAAAACCCACTTATCAACTTTTAATGATTAGTATACCATGCTATAAAAGTTCACAACTTGCTCACCAATTTACAAAGCATAAAACAATTACTACACCATGATATCAACCTATCAAAATCCGCAACTTAGACTTCATTGTACGCAGAATCGAGCAAATAGTATTCCAGTATTTAAAAGTTTACTTTTTAATCATTGATGTACGCATTGTGCTATTTTATGCCTATTGGGCATAGACTTGGTACACCATCCGCCAACATTTTGAAACAATTAGTACATGGCAATTGCTTTTAAGTTGGAATTTTAGCGTTGATGAATAATTTTTATTTTATTTTATATAGACCGGTATCCAAATTCTGAAACTTAATACCTTGGTGTACTAGTTGTTGAAAGTTGATGGTTTGGTCTACAAGAATGACACTTTCCCTTTACAAGTAAATATAGATAGGCGTTTTCATCTTCTGTTGGCTTTAAATTTGTGTATTTATTGTTCTTTTTATTAACTTATGATAAATACACAAAATTTCTACTTGGTCACTTTTTGAGTATTTGTAGGTTGTGATTTAAAACAGTAGAACTATTTTTTTTTCTTCCAAATTGATGGAGACTGTTGTATAGGATGTTTCCTTACTGTGGCAAAATTCAGTAATCTATTATTAGAAAATTGCAAGAGAACTTTTGAGAAATAATCTTATCAGCGTTTTGTTTGACGTTCTCATATTATCTTCCATCAATTGTATATTGTTACTTCACAACTTCAAATATCTCCAAATTTTCTTACTTATTTTTATAGCTTCCAAGTAGTAGATTCTGACTACATCATCACCAAACTATGCCTTTTATCTCAAGAATTTGGGATCGGCTATATGAAACCATATGAGAAATCATTCTTTTACGCAACAATGACTTTTAGATTCTGCACAAAAAAGAAGTACTAGATTCTATCGGAACGCCAATTTGATAAGTAATAGTTTCATCTTTCTCAACCTCTTGTCTTCCTGTGTGTATGTTGTTGTTCAGGTTGATGAGTGGGACAGTGATCCAGCAGATGTTGATCTCTATGACAGGGATGACGTGGATTGGGATGGGCAATATTCAAGCGGAAGAAAGAGAAGGTCTGGTCGTGATGGAATTGTAATTGATGTAGATTCTTTTGCTAGAAAATTGAGAAAACCGAGAATAGAAACAAAGGAAGAAAGTATTCAGCGAATGCTTTCTGTTGAGTTAGCAGTCAAAGAAGCCCTTTCTTCAAGAGGAGAATCCAATTTTACCGATCAAGAATTTCCTCCAAATGATAAATCATTGTTTCTGGATCCGGAACACCCTCCTTCAAAGTTGCAGGTATTTAACATTATTGACTTATTTTATTTCCATTTCTTTTTTCCTGTTTGATCTTGATTGCAATTTCAAAATAAATTTTGTATTTTTAGGTTGTTTCTAAATGGTTGAGGCCCTCTGAAATTGTGAAAGTATCCAATGTGGATTCTCGCCCTTGCTTATATTCTGGCGCTACAAATCCTTCTGATGTTTGTCAGGTGTGTTTTTTCAAATATTTAATGTTTAGTAATGCAAAGAAAAATAAAGAAGAAAAATTAGGGGCCTGTCTTGGTATTTTCATCTCATAACGAGTTTATATTGTTAATATAACTGCTGTATATTCTTCTCTGTGCAGGGTCGTTTGGGAGATTGCTGGTTTTTGAGTGCTGTTGCGGTTTTGACTGAGGTGTCCGGAATATCAGAAGTTATAATTACACCGGAATACAATGAGGAAGGGATTTATACTATTCGCTTTTGTATTCAGGTAAAGTACTTTGTGTATTGTGTCAAGTTCAATTTTCTACTACAACTTTTCCTGCGGTAGTATAAGAAAACTAAACCCTTCTCCATGTGTCTAATTATACTCTTTCTTGCGCTGATGTTAATCCTATATTTCAAATTAACCCCCCTATAATTTTTATTTGTAACACATTCTTTTCTTTTAGATGTCCACTTGAATATAGTGCTGGCTGTGTTTTTTGCTTTTTGTTAAGCATAAAAAAAGCTATGCATTTTCCTTTCAAACATTTCCTGTTCACAAAAAAATATCGTAATGAAAGCACCAATGCACGTCTGTGATGTTTTATTTTTAGACTGGTTATATTTCTATACACCCAACTATCACGATTTTCCAACTTTTACTACCAATTAGCCGGAACATGGGACTGAAGGTGTACTAACTGGGTAAAAAAATGAAGGTCAAGTACACCTATAGAAGAACACTGTCAGTTTGGTGTTGAGAAATAATGTAAGTAGTGTGTAGAATACTGTAATTAATTAGCCCTTAGCTTTGGGTCATAAAATATAGTTTTCTCAGCATTCGACACCGGATATATAATTGTTATTATGATATAGTAAGTTTTTAGAGGTGTTATTTGCTTTCATTGTAGGGTGAATGGGTTCCTGTGGTAGTTGATGACTGGATCCCTTGTGAATCTCCCGGTAAGCCCGCATTTGCCACTAGCAAAAAAACCAACGAACTGTGGGTTTCTGTATTGGAAAAGGCATATGCGAAACTACACGGCTCTTACGAAGCATTAGAAGGTGGGCTTGTACAAGATGCTCTTGTGGACCTTACCGGAGGTGCCGGTGAAGAGATAGATATGAGAAGTGCCGAGGCCCAAATCGATCTTGCTAGTGGGAGATTATGGTCTCAACTGTTGCGTTTTAAACAAGAGGGGTTTCTTCTAGGTGTTGGGAGTCCTTCTGGGTCGGACATTCAGATTTCTTCTAGTGGAATTGTTCAAGGTCATGCTTATTCGTTATTGCAGGTACTTCTCTTTTTTATCAGGCGAATCTGAGTGGTTGGGAATAATATATTAACACCTTTTTCATCTACAAGTTAAAAACTTATGGTTAAAAACTTTTAATTGGCTCTTCTAAGCTTTTCCTCTTAATTTTCATCCTTTATTTTCCTTCTCGAAAAAAGGAGCTAAAGACTATAAAGTGAGGAGAGGTCCTATCTCTAAACAGAGATTTCAGTAAATTGGTTTTGCAAATTATCCCCATGTACTTCGGTCACCAGGAATTACCCCCATGTATTGTTAAACTTTTGCATACAACCCTCATTATCAATTTTTAAATAGCACAATCCTTTGTTTGATGGTCCACTTTGCATAATTGCTTTTTGATGTCTATTTTCTTAATGTCTATAAAGGCATATAAGAAAGTGGACGATGTGAAAAAGAAAGAAAGAGCATTTTTAAGAAAAAAGTCTTGTAGAAGTGGAAAAACAACATATTTTTACAGGTGTCAACCCCAAATTTTGCTACATACGGCGAGTTCATGGACATGATTTACCAAAAACAAGCAACCGAGTTATGTCATTTCAAAGGTGTATGGGGGTTTGTCACAAAACTTATATAATACATGTGGCTTATTTGCAGTTTACCCTGATTAATTAGTCAACCATTGTTTAGGTTTTATTAATGGCTCTTACTCATCTTTTCTCATTGTTTCAACTCTACTCCTGTTCTGCCTCTTTCTTTAACATAATAAGGGATGTGCCTTTTCGCCGTTCATACTCCGTATCCTTCTTCAGCTGATTTGTAGCTAAAGATAATTATATGCCTATATAGTTAACAGTTATGATAAAATTCTTGTATAGGTGAGAGAAGTGGATGGACACAAACTTCTACAAATTCGAAACCCATGGGCAAATGAAGTAGAGTGGAACGGGTCATGGTCTGATTCATCGCCTGAATGGACTGATAGGATGAGGCACAAACTCAAGCATATTCCTCAGGTAAATTCTTGAATTGAACTGCTACGGTTGTATCTTTTGTCACTTGGAAATGGCTTCATGTTTTACTTTTTGTTTGTAACAGTCAAAAGATGGTATATTCTGGATGTCTTGGCAAGATTTTCAGATCCACTTTAGGTCAATATATGTTTGCCGTGTGTACCCACCAGAGATGCGTTATTCTGTGCACGGCCAATGGCGAGGTTGCACTGCTGGCGGCTGCCAAGATTATGACACGTGGCATCAGAACCCACAGTTTCGTATCCGGGCCATTGGGGCAGACGCTTCATTGCCAATTCATGTGTTCATTACCTTAACTCAGGTATGCATGTATTACACCTTCCTTCTCTTTAATTATATCATAAGTGCATTTATATTGCAAATGTCAAATGTTGAGAAAATGTTCCGCACAACTAAGTAACGATTCGGTGCCTGATTTTTTGGGGGTACAATGCAACTAACCCCATGTGCTATGGGTGTTTGGCAAATAAGTCCATGCACGCTGGTTGCTATCAATTAACTGTCACATACAATCTAACTTTTTCAGACAACCCCCATATTTCTATGACCGGTTTTAGATAATCGTTGTTTAACTCAGGTATGCATGTATTACACCTTCCTTCTCTTTAATTATATCATAAGTGCATTTATATTGCAAATGTCAAATGTTGAGAAAATGTTCCGCACAACTAAGTAACGATTCGGTGCCTGATTTTTTGGGGGTACAATGCAACTAACCCCATGTGCTATGGGTGTTTGGCAAATAAGCCCATGCACGCTGGTTGCCAGCAATTAACTGTCACATACAATCTAACTTTTTCAGACAACCCCCATATTTCTATGACCGGTTTTAGATAATCGTTGTTTCAGTTTGTGTAATTTGTTAATATCTATGCATACAAGATAGCAGTTAAATAGATAAAAGTCGTATAGAGCCATTACGAGCAACAAAGAACGTATAAAAGCAGAGTACTAGACTTATTTCTTAAGAGAAATGATGTTATCCTGAACTCAGTCTGCTTACATTGCAAAGATTTTAACAACAAATGGAATAGAGACATGTGTTCTTTGAAGTTTATCG
Organism: Primula veris; assembly: GCA_963682055.1. Lineage (NCBI taxonomy): Eukaryota > Viridiplantae > Streptophyta > Magnoliopsida > Ericales > Primulaceae > Primula > Primula veris. The sequence continues at coordinate 19,414,948 of OY821748.1, read as the reverse complement.
TATTAGTTTTAGTAACATCGTATTAGTTTTAGTAACATGTCTACCTACTGATTGACACTTGGCAGACATCTCCCTTGCTGGTTCAACCGTGAAAATGTCTGAGTCGGATATTCACTAATTTCAGAAAAGCCTTTACTTCAGTGACATTTTTTAATTAAAATACTTTAAATGTACAGGGTGTTAGCTTCTCAAGGACATCGGCTGGTTTTAGAAATTATCAGTCTAGCCATGATTCATCGATGTTCTATATTGGGATGAGGATCCTCAAGACTCGTGGATGCAGAGCTGCTTACAATATATATATGCATGAATCAGTAGGTGGTACAGAGTACGTTAATTCTCGAGAAATATCCTGGGAAATGGTTCTAGAACCTGATTCTAAAGGATATACTATCGTTCCTACTACTATCCATCCAGGCGAAGAAGCACCCTTTGTTCTATCTGTATTTACCAAATCCTCCATTACCCTTGATGCTTTATAGCACGCAATGACTCATCATAAAATGTTGGGTTCCTTGACTATGTGATCATCCATACAGACTAGCAGTTTATATCAACTGAGTTCAAAAGGTACTTCCTAATACTAGAGGCCTACTCTATGATTTTTTTTTTTGCATTTCTGTGTTTGCTTGGGTGGAAAAACCTTTTGTTATAGGAGTTTGTACCTTTTATCTTATATGCATAACCTTCAGAAGAGCATGTGGTCAATGAATCACTCTTTTCAAGAATTCTGATACTTATATTAACCTTAGCTATCAGTTCTCTGTGGCAGGAACATGGAAATTTTGAATCGCAACTATTTAGTTATGTGATGTTAGGTGTAGATGGTAGTTAATGGATGAATTTGAACTTATTGGCATATGGTAGTTATGTTATCAAGCTTTAGCAGCGTAACGTTCTAATGTCAGAAACGGGGACCCACTACAAAAGAGTCCTCAGACTCTTTCTTTAGTAGCCCTCAGATATATATTTAAAAAGCATCTAAGGGTGGATACACAATAATATTTAACTTAAGAAAAAAGAAGGAAATAAAAGAAAAAGATCCAAGGATTTTATTAGTTGATATATTTTAATGTTATATTATTTTTATTTCACGGTAGGCCATACAAGGGTTCCCAATCTTTTCTTAAGGTTTTCTTGTTTGGGATCACCGAATTTTGATTTTTTTTATTTCAGTTTTTATTTCACGGTAGGTCACACGAGGGTTCCCAATCTTTTCTTAGGGTTTTATTGTTTGGGATCATCGAATCTTGAAAATGATGGGATATATATCTAGTGTATTATTTTAGTTTATAGTTTTTGTTTTGTTAGCCGTAGGATTAAAACGAACAAAGATCCAATGGTCAATAAAAAGGGAGTGTGAGGACTCCTCCCTATAGGGAGAGTCTGGTACTCCTATTCCTCTAATGTCTGTCCCATGAAATTTAATGACCTATCCAATCTGTGGCCTTGGCGACTAGTTTGTTTTAAATACTTGCCTAATTTCAAACACTATGTATGTATTTTTAGATTCATGAAGAACTAAATTCAAGTTCTATTTCTGTTTGCAGGGTTAACAAAAGGTAAATACTGATTGATGGTTGTGACTTGTGATTTAACATCTTTTGTTGCCATAACTTGAAAGTTCGACTTGCAAACTTGATCGATCAGTTGAGAGTTAATGGGATGGAATCTAGGGTTTTTGTTGATATGGCAAGGCGACCTCGGCGTCAATGATCAATTTGGGTGATTTTGTTTTCCAGCACAGAAGAGTGTTTTGTCGGAAGTTTTTACTGTACATGAGTAGTTTGTAAGGATATAGGATTGGATAGTGTAAATGAGAGATTGGAAAAAATAGGCTTTGAGAAATAGAGATATGGTTAGTTGTAGATCTTAATTTGAGAGGAAACTAAATGAAAACTTTGTGGCTGGTAATATAAAGTTCCAGCTACGGTTTTGACTTGTATCTATAACCCCAGTTGTAGAAATAACTCGCTTTTTGCAATATCAGTATATTATTTGACCCATATAGACAGCAAAGCTTCAATTGTTTTATTTATCAACATGCTTGGCACTTTGCACGTACTGGTATCAATTTTAATTTGGTAAATTGGTCTGTATTTACCCGGCCTGGGATGCATTAAATATAGCATGCACCCATCATTCAAATGATCCTTTTTAATCATAATTTGTAAATATCCAAATATTGTTTCATTGCCATCACAATTCCATCCATGTACCAGTTCAACAAAAGTATTCTTGCTTCGTTTCTTTTTTCTAAAATTTTCTCAAATTTACCATTTGCCGAATTCACATTTATTGTAGAAAATGTGATATAAACTTCCAGCAATAGCCATCAATGTTGAATAACTTGTATTAAAATTACTGAAATGAAAAAATTCAAAAGTTAGTTATTTAGTTTAGGGACAATTAGCAAAAAAAGTAAAGAAATAAATGAGTATATTATGAAAAGTGCTAGAAGTGTCATTTTTCCTGTCCCATCTTAGACTCCCTCGCTACAAGTCTACAACCTATCACAAGTTCTCACTAATCAAATATCAAACACATCAGACCCCTCCCCCATTGGTGGACGTTGGAGGTGGGGGTGGTCCGACGAGGTCGTTGGATTTTTGACGAATTGCATACCCATTTGTGAAAGTGCACACACATTTGTGAATTGCATAGCTATTCACGAAGTGGACTCATTCTTGAAAGGGCATACCCATCGGTGAGTAGAGCTTCGCCGCCGAAGTTATTAAATAGGTGTGTAATTTATGACGAAGGACTATACACTTCCAAAAGTAATAGGTATGCAATTGGTCGTGCAATTGGTCGGACATCCGACGACTTCAAGGTTTGTCGGACCTCCGTAACTTCTGCCTGTAACTGAAGAACACAAATGGTATGCGCCTAAAGAAAAAAGGCTATGCGCTTTCCACAACGTCGGTGAACCTCTGATGACCTCGTTGGAGGTTTTTCGAACGATCGCTAACACCGTCAATCAAGGACGAGTGGTGGGTGGGGGGGGTAAGGTGAAAGTTCGGGTGTGATTTGAAATTATGTAAGGGATAAAAAGTTGGCAGTATACAATAGTGAGTTTGAGATGAGCAGACGATCGAACTTATTAGGAATGAAATGTTGGATGTTACTTTTTGAAAATATATACTTCCAAACTGATAATTATATTACAATATTCATAAGTTACATAACATAAATAACCGTTTTGGAGTTATGATTCCCCTTTAATCCGTAATATTATGGCTATTATTTATAGATCCAATTTTCCTTTTTACTTCGTCTTAACCTTACGTTTGATCTGCGTTTTGATCTTTCACTTTAAAGTTATTTGATTTTATCTTGAGCCATGATATCACAAAATTCAATCACCAAAGTAAAAATTCCATATCAATACAACTCCAGCTAGATAAATGTCGCACCAAAATTTAAATTCCATATCAATCTATTGCGTATGCCATATCTTTATTTAATAAAGTAAGATGTTTGTGAGATACATTCTTTATATTACAAAATTGAATATAAGCAAAATAGGAAGAAGAAAATAAAAATAAAAATAAAATGACAAAATAAAAGCAACCAAATATGGGCAACAAAAAGAAAGAATGACAATAGAAAAGCTACTAAAAATGAGCAACATGAAATTTTCACTAAAACCAACATCGTTTTACAGATAAATGAGATACTTATAAAACAAGGAACCATATGAGAAAAATACACATACGATAAAAGAGAGATCACTTTGCTCAGAAGATTATTTGATAGCACCTAAAAACTACAAAACGTTGCTGCTCTTAATTCTCTCTTTATCTTCTCGAACGCTTCATTCTGACTCGCTCTCCATGCCTCCCATAGCTTTCAAGCCTCGAGGTCTCTGCGTTATGCATAACAATTCAAATCAATAATTTTCCATACAATTAGAGAAAATCTTTTGAGAGAGCAACTCTATATTACTATTCCTAAACGATACGGCAGAATCACTAGTCCGTGAAACAAAGTATTCAGAGACTGGATCTCATACAAAATGAAAAGGAGAGGATATAAACCTTAATCTTTTAGAACTAATTTAAGGGAACTGTATCAAATTTAAATCTCGTTTCTAAGGTAACATATAAATCGAAGTTTAATATATCGTAATCAAAATAATACTAATCTAATACAATTACCTTTTTTGAAGCCTTTTTCTCTCTCACTTCATATCTTTCTTGGCACAAATCCGACAACCATGCCCCCGGGCTCACCAACTGCAGAAATTACATGAAAAATCAATACAAAAAATAACTTCATAAAACATCGTTAAATCAAATGGACAATAATAGATCAATAACATGAAAACCTTAATAAACGAGAAAAACATACAATTAACAATTAAACTGCTAAAATATTCAGAAACTCACAAGTAGGGTTCTCTGAACTAGCTTAGCCCTCTTCTTAGGCCTCTGAGGTAATTTACATCCTTTCATAGCCATAAAATCATCCTCTTTCTCTTTACTTGATAATGAAATATGGAGCTTTGGCCAAATAGTCTCTTGTTTATTATTTTTATCCTCTTTCACCTCCATGAACAATTTAGCACTCTCATTCCCTAACCCTACCGACCCCCTTGTCGTGTAATATCGATCTTCTTTATCGGGTGATGAAGATGTTGAAACTTTCTTCTGATTCTCCATCAAACTAGACTTGTTAATCCCTAAATCCCTGCAAATAAATCTCCATTAATTTCTAACATAATTTCTTTCCCAAAAATAACAGATTTGTTAGTTGGGTAGATCCACTTTTCAAGGCTTGATTGGCTGCAGCTTTTAAGTAAATCAAATAACAAATTTGTTTTGAGGAATTCACAAGGGAGCATAGCCCAGTGGACAAGAATCCATATTCTCAAATATAGAAGAGAAAAAAAAGAGTTCACATAAAATCTGGTTTTAAAGTTCTTCATCCCAAATTCCCAATACATGCCAACTTAGAACACATATTTAGTGCACGAGATTGGATTTAAAAGTTGCACCAAAACTAGGCTAAAAAAATGAGAATTAAGTTGCAATTCTAACCAAAAAGGCTAATAAAACTTTTCTATCTTAAAAAAGGATAATAAATCATTCAGAGTAGTAAAATTTATATACAAGTATTTTCAAGCATAAATAATAGGGTTCAAATTGTGTTGTTTTGATCGAATCGATGAGAAATTTTAAGATTACAAAAAACCAAAATCCAAGACAGCTAGAAAAGACTGTTTCTTCTTCTGTAGGTCATATAGAAACCAAAAAAATAAAAGAAGAGAATAATAAAACAATTTAGAATTTTATTACAAAGGATTTTCATTCAATTGATGGTGAGCAGATCTAATCTGTTTGGTTGCTGAGAAAATCCCAAACTTAATTGGAAATAGATTTAAGGTAGCAAATCATTTTCAATTGTATAACTTTGAGTCATGTATATATATAGCAAATAAAATAGACAACTAAACTAACCCAAAAACTCTGCACCTAAAAGAACTCTTATCACAATATCTAAATGCTTAAAAGTACTGGATTCTAAAATTTAACAGAGAAATAACTATCATTATTCAAAATAAAAAGAAAATGTAAAAGATTTTTAGAATCTACAATTTACCTCTCCAAAAACAAATCAAACTCTATTGAAACACTCCTTATCTTTATTTAGAAAACTAAAAGAAAATAGGATACAGAAATTTAAAATCTTACACTCCAAAAATAGAAAGAAATCAAGCTGCAATCTAAATATTGCAATTAAAGCAAATGCCTCTTCTTCTGGTCAAGCAAAAAAGAGCAATATCACCAATTAAATTTGTTCAACACAATAAAGAAAAACAAGACCAATTAAAATTGTTCAACACAGTAAAGATAATGGTGCTTCACTTATCCTTGCTTTATCAAAACAAAAAGCATTTTTTTGAAAAAAACAACAAAAGGAGAGATAGAAGTTCTAATTTAACACTCAAAAAATGAAATATAGAAGAAATTTTAATACAAAAGTTTTGCAATAACTTGCCCCCTTTCCCCTCTTTCTGGAATTTGATTCTTTTCTATTTACAATAAAACCTTATTAATGTGTTTATTATATTTGAATCTAGCAAGAATAATAGTCACACCATCCAAATATCCAAAACAGAATATAAGAAAATCACTAAACATTCATCAATAAAATTCAATTAAAAAATATCACCTTTATTCACCCAAAACAGAATAAAAAAAAAAATCACCAAACATTCATCAATAAAAATTCAAGTAAAAACATCACCATTCACTCCAAAAAAAAAATAAAAATTCATCAATAAAATTCAATTAAAAAATATCACCCTTATTCACCTAAAACAGAATAAAAAAAAATCACCAAACATTCATCAATAAAATTCAAGTAAAAACATCACCATTCACTCCAAAAATTAAAAACATTCATCAATAAAATTCAATTAAAAAATATCACCCTTATTTACCCAAAACAGAATTAAAAAAAAAATCACCAAACATTCATCAATAAAATTCAAGTAAAAACATCACCATTCACTCCAAAAAATAAAAACATTCATCAATAAAATCCAAATAAAAAATATCACCCTTATTCACCCAAAACAGAATTAAAAAAAAATCACCAAACATTCATCAATAAAATTCAAGTAAAAACATCACCATTCACTCCAAAAAATAAAAAAACTTAAATATAAAGCTTGCATTTTTTTTTTCCTTTTACTCTCCTTCCAAACACCCAAAAATCCAAAACAGAGTAAAAAATCACCAACTAAATTCATCAAAAAAGAAATCATCCATAAAAAATCAAGTAAATACAACACCAATAAATTCTCACAAATTAATTACCTGAGAGTAATGGAAGTAGGAAAAGATTGATTATTGCTATCTCTTTCGACAGCCTTTCGATAAACACGGGATTTAACCTTTGATCTATTCATAAAAACCCCATTTTCATCATCTTCAACTTTTATACACCTTAATCTTTTTTTGCTCCCCCACCGTAACTTATCCATCTCTCTCTCTATATATATATCTCTGTATATGTATCTAATATCTCTCTTGGCTTTGTTCTCTGCACAAGGTCAAATAAACCATTTAAGAAAATTCAACAGAAAATTTAATAGGAGATTTAAATTAGAAAAACCATCAAATGATCCATGTGTACTTCAAAGATCCAATATATTAGGTAAAAAACTCAAATTTTCAAAAAAAAAAAGAAGGAAAAAGTAAACCTTTTAAGAAAACCCAATTGATTAATTTAAGTATTTCCACAGAAAATTTAATGAGAGATGTAAATTTGAAAACCCACCAAGTTATTTTAGCAGACTTACAAAAATAAATTTTTTTTTTTACATAATCACTCAAAAATTCCAATTTTATTATAAATACAAATCAGAAAGAAGAAAAACCCAGGAAAAAAAATAATATTTTTTAAGAAAACCCATTTGATTAATTTAAGTATTTTTCACAGAAAATTTATGGGAGATGTAAATTTGAAAACCCACCAAGTTATTTTAGCAGACTTACAAAAATAAACTTTTTTTACATAATCACTCACAAATTCCAATTTTATTACAAATACAAATCAGAAAGATGGAAAACCCAGAAAAAAAATAGTTTTTAAGAAAACCCATTTGATTAATTTAAGTATTTTTCACAGAAAATTTATGGGAGATGTAAATTTGAAAACCCACCAAAATATTTTAGCAGACTAAAAAAAATCAAACTTTTTTTTACATAATCAATCAAAGTTAAAATTTTATTACAAATATAAATCAGAAAGAAGGAAACCCAGAAAAAACAATCCTTTTAAGAAAACCCATTTGATTAATCTAGGTATTTTCCACAGGAAATTTAATAGAAGTTATAAAAATGATAACCCACCAAAGTATTTTTAGCAGACTTTTTCCCAGAAATCACACAAAAAATTCAATTTTATTACAAATATAGATAAAAAAGAATAAAACCCAGAAAAGATAAGGAGAAAAATAAAGAAAAAGAGATAGAAACTATACTTACAAATATGAAATTTCACTATTTGAGAGGATAAATTGGTGAAAGATCTAATCTTTATGGAACAAAAGTGATCAATGCTCTGTTTTTCTCTGATCAAATAAACAGAAACTTGACAATATTTTATGTTTTTCTTTTATTATAAGCTTTTTACTTATCTTTTATATATTTCAATATTAATGAAGAAGAGGAAACAGTTTTTCTACTCTTCTCTTTTTTCTCTTTCTTTGGTTGATAGCTTTTGAGTTTTGTTTAAGATTTAAAGACTTTGATATGGTGATAATAATAAATAAAAAAGGTAATTAATGTTGAAATAAGGAGATTAGATCTTGGCCGTAGGTTGTTAAATCAATGGTTGGATTGATTTCCCTCCATTTAGAAATGGTGAGAGAGTGAAAAAAGATCACGTGACATACAACACCCATTGTTGTATTGAGTTTGAGATGTTAAATGAGTTCAAACTTGTCTATCAACATACTCGTGTTTTATGGTAAAACTTCGTTTGAAACGACGTGGTAGAAAGCAACTTACGACTTGAAAGGCACGATCAAGGTGGGTTTGATCTATGTCTCGTTGATGAATCGGTTTCTGTTCATTATAAACGAGTTGGACGTTCGACAAGAAAATATTACTTGTTCGAGTGAAATTCATGTGTTCGATCTATATTTAAGGTGAAGTGTTCCGGGCTAAAACAACTTCCACCATTTCCCTCTCTTTATCGAGTAGAGGTTTTGAGATGCAAATGAATATATTCGTGCATGAGCATGAATCAACTCGTGTTCATCTGATGTACGTCTCGTTGTGACTCGGTTTTCGTTTGTTATAAACGAGCCTCACATTTGACAGAACACAAAGGAGCAACTAGATAGACACATTGTCAAAGAAAGAGAGAAGAATAATAAAACAATGGAGAATTTTTTATATTAGTTTTGATCGAATAACATTGAATACGAGGAAGAAGAGAGGGGTTACTAAGACTGAATCTACAATAAAACTTATATACAGTCATATTGTTGGTACGATGAGAAATTATTTTTATAGTGTGTTTATTATTAAATGGACCTTACATATGAAATGTATATTTTTTAAATAAAAATAAATTTATAAACATAATATACGATACATGTGTACCACATTAATATAAACAAAACGTAAAATGTATAAAATTTTAGTCTTAACCTTCATAGATAACAAATAAATGTATATAAGAATGTGGAACCATGCAAAATACAAATGGATCCGAAAAATGATAGTATAGAAACAAAATGTTTCATACAAAAAAGGTTAAAAATAACGTTAATAAGTATTGAGTTGCAACATGTGTCATGTACAAGCTATTACATAAGATGCGGAGCAACTAAACATTAACCAATCGTCACCGGGGGCGGAACCACGATAATTTTTTTGTTGGACCGTGGTGTAAAAAATATATCAAATATAAGATAAAATAAATAGGGTCTAATACAAAAATAAACAATTTTTTCTATGTTTAACATAGAATAAAATAAAATATGAAGTTAAAACAAATGCTATTAGGAAATAAAATATTTTTTTAGTAATCTTGTTTGGGAAAATAGATTTACGAAATTTGGTAATTTCAAGATAAAAAACATAAAATTTTAGAAAAAAAAACATCTAGCATGATTTGAACTCTTAATCTTTCACTACCTTAAAATCAATTTTACGATTATGCCAACAACTCTATTATTTAGTTAAAAAGACCATCAATGTATGTATCTTGTAAAATTTTAAATTATACAAAAAAAGAAAATTAAAAATCGTCGTGGGGGGTGTCCCTAATCGTCACAAACAACTTAAAATAAGTATTTTACATTATATTAAACTTAATGATACAATATATATATATATATATATATATATATATATATATATATATATATATTTAATATAAAATGTTAATTATTACTATAAGGAGATGAATTTATAATTAATGAGATCCAATTTTTTTTACCAAATATGATAATAGAAAGATTGTTCCTGTTTATAATTGGTTCGAGTTGGAATCAAGATTTTTTATGACTATAAAAAGGTTATTTCTATAGATATTATTCTTATGAGGAGTTTTTACTATATATATTTCTCTAGTTTTAAATAAAAGTTATTTTCCATTTCAACTACAAATCCAGTTGTTTACATATCTCGAATTACTAGATATATAATTGTTACTTCGGCACGGATCAGAAAACCGGCCTTGTAAAGTTGCTAAAACCGTTGGCTATGTACTTTAGTGATAAACATATATATTATCTGAGTTATTTTTTTTTTTTTTAAGATGGGTGTAAACAAACATTTACGGTTAAAATAAATTTTTCAATTGATTGGTTTAATGTAAAACATTTTTTTCGGAAAACTTTTCCCACTTGCTCTGTTTGTTTTGTTGTAAAATGGGGGTAAACAAATATTTACGGGTAAAATAGATTTTCCGGGTGATTGGTTTAACCTAAAATATTTTTTTTGGAAAAAACTTTTCCCACATATACAGTAAAAGTGGGGGAAACGATTACCCCGCAAATAAAGTTGTAAACGGTTTATGGAGCCTCTCTCTATTTTCTTTCTAATACTAGTATTATAACTATTATCAATTATAGGTCTATTCTTTCAAAATTATTTAATAATTAGTTCAATTCTATCTAATAACCAATAAAAAAAAAGGAAAAAACACGAAAAATTCTAAAAAATAACAAAAATGGAAAAAAAATTTAAAAAAAAATCCAAAAAATCTAAAAAACCCAAGAAAATTTGAAAAAACTAAAATCTAATTAACCAATAAAAATATAAATAAATAGGAAAAAATCTAAAAAAATAACAAAAAAATAGAAAAAATAAAACAAAAAATTCTGAAAAATCTAAAAAACCCAAGAAAATTTGAAAAAACTAAAATCTAATTAACCAATAAAAATATAAATAAATAGGAAAAAATCTAAAAAATAACAAAAAAATGGAAAAAACAAAACAAAAAATTCCGATGTAGTTGTTAAATTATGAACAATGTTTATTTATTTATGCATCGAATTTGTCTAATTTAAATAACTAATAGATTTTTGAATTTCAATAGAATTTACATGGGAAACCTTTGACGCACCAAACACCCGTAAATAAGCAAACAAAAGTTTACCCTGCAAATAAGGTCGTAAACGGTTTACGGATGCTCTCTCAATATACTTTCTAATATTAGTATTGTAACTATTAGTAATTATAGTTACTCTTTCAAAATCATTTAATATTTAGTCAAATTCCAACTAATTAACCAATAAAAAAAGTAAAAAATAGGAAAATTTTCAAAAAATAACAAAAAATGGAAAAAAAAACCGAAATTTCTAAAAACCCAAAGAAAATTTTTAAAAGTTAAAATCTAATTAACCAATAAAAATAAAAAATAGGAAAAAATCTAAACAAATAATAAAAAATGGAAAATATAAAAATTCCAAAAAATATAAAAAACCCCAGAAATTTTGAAAAAAGTAAAAAAAGTCAATAATATCTTCTATAATTCTAATTTTATGAGTTTATATGTTGAGAATTATAAGTTATTACAAGTGACGTATACGACAGAAAATATGCATTTAGCTAAATTTTCATCATGATGCGATTTTTACCAATTATTTATTTAAAAAAATAATTTGTAAAAAAAACTTGATTTTTTTAAATAAAATTTTAGATGAAAATTTTTTTATGCATCAACCACCCGTAAATAAAATATAAATAAATAATTTTAGTGTAAAATTTTCCGAAACGCAGTGTATTTCATTGCATATAGTATACTGGTAGCTTATATCGTACAATATATACACGTCATTGTAAGGCTGTCCAGGCTATACACTAATTAAGGTGCAAAATAACAAGTTTTCATGTAGCCAAACAAATTGAAGAAAATAAAACAAACTCGTGTTGCTAATGATGTATTTGATGCATGTTCTTTCATCTTATATGTAATATAAGCATGAATAAAACCTGAGCAAAGTTTATAACAATGAACACGGCATGTTTTTTTATTCGTATATTGATTCATTTCAAGCCCTAGACTTGTGAAATAACTGAACAATAAACTTGAGGTTAGCTTAAAAAAAATGCCATTTTTTTTTTAATAAAAGACAATTTGTGAAAGTGATGGGCATTAACACTCAAAACAAAACACTTGTACATAGTCGAGTTAAACGTGCTTTAGTTTCGTTTCAGTCTAATTACAAATGAAGATAATAAAAAGACCAAATAACCCCAACCAAAAACTTAAAAACATCTGAGCCGTGTTTTAAAAGGCGTGTCTAGGTGTAAATTAGGCGCCGCCTATGTGGTAGACGGATTCTAAAATCTTAAGAAATTAGGTGGGATTAAACAGGTTAGGCGTTAATTAAACGGAATTAGACGGCAATTAGGCGCTAAACGACCAATTTAGCTTAAAATCCGACTTACGTCTTTTAGAGCATTATGTCTAAGCAATGAAATTTCAAAGATGTTCTAATTTCTTGAAACAAAAACTCAGGAATCACCCACGTCACATTTTTTTCCTTTTAGTCAAGTTTTTTATCGTATCACTATCATACATATGTCTTTGCCGGTCGGTACTCTACTAAAATACCTCATAACTATATATTGTGCCACACGATTTTTAGAAGTGGTAACGGCTTTAGTAAGCAAAGGACAGGTGAGGCAAATCGCATTACACAATTTTTCTTTATGAATGGGTCTTTTGTAATTATGATTTATGAAACATGTGAAAAAAAAAGAAGAAATTTGATCATTTCTTTTGCCACGAGGCTACGTTAGACCAATTGTCATGGGCTTAATCAATCACTATAAATACACCATTAAATATGTACTGGCCATCAATATGAGATTCGACAACAAATGAATATACAAAAGATTCGTAACACACAAATAAAGGAAAAGTCATAACGTAATCGTTGATGATCAAAGAATTCCAAATAAACTAGAAATAACAAAATCATAAAGCAATCAAATAAATAAAAAATTACTATAAGCAATCGCCAGTTAAAAAATGTTGAGGCAACAAAGGCAGATCCCAGAAAACATCATTAGAAACATGAACACTGTCCCAAAACTCAGTAACCCCATTTATCCCGTTAATCTCTTCGTTTGTCACGATCGTTTGATCAACTCGACAAACATTCATTTCCATTCCCGGGTTATTATACCCGTCACCAAACATACCCAACTCACCAATACCATTTGTTTCACAACTTTCATTAACATTATTTGTGTGTGACAAACTAAGGCTTTGCTTAATCTTCTTTTGAATAAGCAAGTTCCTAATCTTCGAAGACAAAGCCGACTTTACATTCCCATTATTCACGAAATTTGTACGCGTATTTGGTCCTCGTAAAAGATAAGCCGCTTCGTCATAAGCCATAGCCGCTTCCTCGGCTGTGACGAACGTCCCTAGCCACATTCTTATTTTTTGAGTTGTATTTTTAATTTCAGCAACCCATTTTCCTGAGGGCCTTTGTCTCACCCCTACATATTTGCTCTTCCTTGAACTTTGTTTTGTTGATGAGAAAATTGGTACTTCCTTTTTATTTTCCATTCTAAAAATTATTGAACAGAAAATTGGGATAATAGGTACTTATATATAAGGGGTTGGTGTTAGTGGGGTGGGGTGAACGTCTTTTAGTAGCTGTTTGTACTTGGGATTTGTTGTTACTTTATTGTGTTGACTGATTTATCGATGCTTAATTGAGACCATGTCGTAGTAATTCATATGTTTACGAGAGAAACTTCTTTTAATAAGTGCATTTGTTACCTTGTCTCCACTTATATTGGATTTGCATTTAAAGCAGCTATGGTGCAACTCACGTTCTTGCCCTTTGCTTTTTTAATTTATAGTACAGATTTTAAGGGAGCCTAAAAATTGATATTTGAGACTAGTAACGTGATAAATAGTGACATGTTAGAATGTATTGCAATTGGCCAAGAGTCCTATATCTAAAAGTGGCCATGGAACATACATTTCCGGTATAATTTTTCTTTAGAAGCACACAATTACAATTCACAATCCTATTTTCTAAACTATCACAAATTGTTTTAGATCAGTGGTTACACAAATCTCTCGAGAGTCGAGACGGGGTACCGCGTAACTTAATTGTCGATTTGAATAAATCGTTTTTTATCCATTTTCGAAATGCATGTAAATCGAGAAATTAGAATACAAGAATCTCATGAATTAAGAAGGTACATTTGCCATTTCGATCTAGACTATATGACTTACTTGGATGCATCATTTAGTCTCTTTTTTTGCTTAAAAACTAAACTGCTATTGGTTGATCAACTTGAAATGATGTTTTCTTCTTTGTTGTATGGAAATAAAATACTAAACCTCTCAAAATGGATGAACTGATGATGAACTCTTATCTCAAACTATAGAAAACCCAACTTATTTGAATGAATACTGCAATAGAAATGGCTAAATTTAAACTCAATTCGTTAGAAGTTCACCAGCGTTAGAGTTATTATCTCATATCGATGTAATATCGATTAAGCCTGTGGTTTATAAAGAGTTTACATTCTTACCATTACGAGACCTTTTAATGGTAATATATATGGTTTTTGTTTTAGTTTCTATATCTTGTTACTCAAAGAGCATTTTTGAAGTTGAAGGCCGGCACTTGAATAAATGCAAATATAGTCATTTCTTATCTTCTAAGAAAACAAATAATCTAGGCCTCGTATGTTTACCCTTTTCGCAGCGATATCTGAACTTAAATACATCTGGACAGTGAAATGATTTGAGTTTACAATGTAACTTATTATTTAGCAAGATCCTTGTTTTTCTTATTCGGACCGCGATGGTTGGACCAATCAATTATATATTGTTCCGTTTTTAACTATCATCATCACAGTACATATGATGGCGGTATTATGCTTTAAAGACCATGCCTTCGAATCAGTTACAATTTTAGCTAGGTTACAACTGACATCTGTTTAGTTCGTGTAGTTTTTACAGGACTTCAGCGCTAGGGTTGTAGATTGTTTCTCCGCTCATATTGGTTACTAGTTTACAGGGGCGGCCCTAGAATTTTAGCACCTTTAAGTCCTCACGTCCGTATAAATTTTGTCGGCTATTTCCTCACTTTTGAAACCCCTAAAAAAGAAAAAATCAACTATATATATATAGTCATGTTTCAGTCGGTCGACACTTAAACGTGTGAGCAATTCTAATCTCATTTCATCCAAGACTTCACTTTTATTTGAAGTGTGTATGTAATGTGTGTGTGAGAAGGAAAAAAATTTGATTAACGTGAAGTTGTCATTTAAATTTAGTTGATATCGTATCATATTATTAATATAAGTGAACTCAAGAAATCTTAAGAGTCTGTCTAATTTTATCCATTTTTTTATTTAAAAAATGCTCATATTCTAATTTACTAATTACTAAAATAAATTAATACAATTTAAATAAATAAATAAATATTCTTTTTTTTCACATATCAAATCATCTCCCAAACAAATCATCATACATGTATTTTTATATTACTATAACAATAAAACATTATATTTTTACGATATTCATCCAATTATTTTTGTAAACTTTTTGAAAATGTTAAATTTATTTGTACCGGATCATATTTATACAAGTACGTGTCACACACGCAACGCGTGAACTACGATTACTAGTAATATATATATATATATATATATATATGAATGTTAGGTCATTTCTCATGACTTGATCAGCAGGCACTTTCTACGTGAACTTTTGATTTATATTGTGGACGAGACTTTGGTTATTTTCTACTGCCTTACAACTACTTGGTATAGAATGTTAGGAGTATCAATGATAAAGCGATGAGATTGATATGTTGGAGGGAATTAAAGTGTGTTGCGATTTTTTTCACTCTGCTAACTATATAAAAAGCGGGCATCTCGCTTGACGAGGGGATGCGTTGAGCTGCATGATTCCGGTCCACCTACTTGCCACAACAAAGAAGCCAACCACCCCATTCTTCCACCTCCTTAGTTCACCTCCTGAGATGCCTGCTTGATATGTAAAAGAAAATGACTTCTTAATTTTGAAGCTGATAACTTCATTAGTCTTTATGTAATTTTCATGGTCGTTTTAGTTTCTTTAATTCTTAATTTAGTGCATCTTATTTTCAAGTGAACATAATAATATTGACTTTTCTTAGTTGATCTCAGTTGAATTTTTGTATGTTAGAAAATTTTCAACACAACACTTGTAATAGTGAAATTTCATCCGAAATCAATAAAAAATTTGAATTTTTTTTTATATTATCTTGATATGGAAAAATAATTATATGAACCTGATACACTATTATGTAGGGTGTACCAACCAATAGTTTTTTTTAGTTTTAATTTTGAATTAATTTTAGCTTATATATTTTTGGATTCATTAACATGTGTTATATTTTTAGTATTTTTTAGTTTTAATTTTGAATTAATTTTACGATGAATATTTTTGGATTCATTAATAGGTGTTAGGTTTTTAGTATGTGGCACCCAAAAGAATAGTGGACTAGATTCACGATAGTGTTAATCATTCAGTGTTCATTCCAAAATGCACTATTATTTAGGGTGTGCGCAATAGTATTTTTTAGTTTTAATTTTGAATTAATGTTAGGTTAAATATTTTTGGGTTCATTAACATGTGTTAATTTTTAGTATTTTTTTAGTTTTAATTTTGAATTAATTTTAGGATAGATACTTTTGAGTTAATTAATAGGTATTAAGTTTTTAGTATGTGACACACCCTAAATAATGGACTAAATTCACGATAATGTTAATCATTCGATATTGATTTCAAAACATTAAAATAAAAATAAAACATGTAAAATTTCACATTTTTGCTGTCGAAAAATTAAGACAGAGTGCGTTCAATTTTTTTAGGCATCAAAAATGTAAATTGAATAAAATATTGTACTAATTATACCCATCTCATAGTTTTAATGTTTCAGGGTCCCACCCTTATATTTCATACAAAACTTAATACTGATACTTTAGTTTTAATGTTTGACAGATTAACTCCCATATTAAGAAAATTAAGGGATGGAATACATTATTTTTTTCTAACATTGTTTTACGTGATAGCACATTTGAAGCTAAATTTATAATATTGTTTTACGTTATAACACATTTGAAGCTAAATTTGAAGATCCCGTAAATTTATCGGCAAAGTTGACATCATATTCCTGTCTTAACTACTCACCTAGGTCTTAAAAGGTACTCCATATTTATATATACAAAATTATTTTTAATATGCTTCCGTAGTATTATTTTATTTTGCCAAAAACTAATACAAATTACACAAATGGTAACATAAAAACATTGATCGTATTTCACATTTGATTTCCGTTTTGAAATAGGATAAACATGTCATTATTTGTTAAATGATACAAATCTCTATATTAAAGAAAATAGACAACATGTATAACAAAATATAAATTATATTATAATATGAGGATTGTAGTGACCCGTAACCGTCATCACTTAACTTCTAATGACTATAACTACGTGACTGCAACGGCGTGAAGTGATTTTTTCCAGTCCTAATATGGATGACGACTACATTTTTATTTTATTTTAGATGAGGATTGTCTTGCAAAAAAGGATACAATTTCTTCTATTTCATCAATGATTTCAATCGATAAAAATTAGATAATTAAATGAAGCGTGATCTATGATGTATTTGTAACTAAGCTGCGCAATTTGTAATTAAACCTATTTTTCGACATACACAATGACAAACCCAAAAACAAATCCGGCCAAAAACCAAACCATTTTTAATTTGAAAATGTTGAAAACTGAACGGAACCGAAATGGTTTAATCTAGTTTGGTTTCGGTAATTTCACAATCTTGAAAACCGATCTAAATCCGAAAAAATCATAATATATATAAGCAATTATTTTTTCGTGGCTAGCATTCATTGTATTTTGTTTGTCAAAACCCATTATTTATTTACTTTGTAAATATTTTGTAACATATTTTTATCTCAAACTCGATTAATTACATTGTTAATGATTGTCTCGATTTATATTTTATTTTTTAAAATGAGTATAAATGTATTTTCCAAATACAAAATCTGAATTTTCTTTTTATTTCTCGCTAAACCATTTAACAGAGAGAGAGAGAGAGAGAGAGATTCAGCAGAAATGGTTACTACTAAAAAAGCTAAACTTTCCTCTTTTTTCTCAGAACAAAACCCACTTGAGAAATTTCTCAAAGTTGACTGCAAATTAGGCCAAATAAACACCAAAGATGGAATCTTTTTCTTCAATGAAATGATTAACTCACAACCCATTCCCTCAACTTATTCATTTAACCATTTATTAAGTGCTTTTTCCAAAATTAAGCACCACAAAGATGTCATCTCATTGCATTATAAAATGAGCCAAATCGGGGTTTTTTCCGATTTTATTACACTTAATATTTTGCTTAACTCTTTTTGTTGTTTAAATCGTGTCGATTTTGGTTTTTCTCTATTGGGTAGGGTTCTAAAGAGGGGATATGTTCCGAATATTTATACTTATACATCTTTGATTAAAGGGTTGTGTTTGGATGATAAGCTTTTAGAGGCGACGGAGTTGTTTCGGAGGATTATTCGTTTGGGTTTAGAGCCAAATATTGTTACTTTCGGAACGTTGGTAAATGGGTTGTGTCGGACGGGAAATACGGATTTAGCGGTTCGTTTGCATCACGAAATGGTGAACGGGACGAGTGTTTCGAGTTTTAAAATGGAGCCTAGTTTGGTTAGTTATAGTATTGTTATTGACGGTCTTTGTAAAGATGGGAAAGTGGATAAAGCGAAAGAACTTTTCTTTGAGATGAAGAGGAAGGGAATTTTAGCGGATGTGGTTGTTTACGGCTCTTTAATCTCGGGTTTGTGTCACATGGGTCGGTGGGCCGAGGGAACAAAATTATTTAGGGAAATGTTGGATAATGGCGTTCGTCCTAGTGAAATAACGTTTAATTTACTAATTGGTGTACTTTGTAAGGAGGGGAAGAGCAGAGAAGCAAATAAGTTGCTAGAATCGATGACCGAGAGGGGATTACAGCCTGATAGTTATAGCTATAACACATTAATGGACGGGTTCTGTATGGAAGGGAAAATGGATGACGCAAAAAAAATATTTGATTTACTTGAATTAAAAGGGTTTGTGTGCGATGTTGTTGGCTATAACGTGTTGATAAACGGATACTGCAAGTGCAGAAAGATAAACGAAGCTATGAAGATTTATGAGCTCATGATTAGTAAAGAGGTTAAGCCGACTATTATCACCTTTAACACCCTTTTAACCGGTCTATTTAAGGTAGGTAGAGTTACAGATGCTCGTAAAATATTTGATGAAATACGAGTTTGTGGCCTTGTACCAGTATCCACTACTTATAACATTTTCTTAGATGGTCTTGGAAAAAATCACTGCTTTTCGGAAACATTGGATTTATTTAATAATATTCGGGAGAGTGGGGTGGCAGCAACCATTGAAATGTTTAATTGCATTCTTGACGCGGTTTGTAAATCAGGGAAAATAGAAATTATGAAGGATTTATATGATGAATTATTGCATAAAGGTTTGGTTCCAACAGTTGTGACACATACTATCATTGTTAATGGGCTTTGTAAATCAGGACAATTTGAAAAAGCAAATGATTGGTTTGTTAAGATAGAGGAGAAGGGTTGTACTCCTAATGTTGTTACGTTTAATACGCTTATGAGGGGTTTTCTTGAAAATAACGAGCCGATGAAAGTGACAGAGCTTCTTCAGAAAATGAAAGAGAGAGGTGTTACACCAGATGCATCAACTGTATCTATCGTGGTAGATTTAGTGTCGCTGGATAGCAGCTATAAGGATTTCATTCCACAATTTATGGTTCAGAAAACAACTGCACGCTATAACGAAAAACCCGACATCGCTGAATTGTGTAATCATACTGTTTGACCATCGAGACATTTTACTTGTGTTATTATTTGTTTCACGAGTCGACTTGGAATAGCTGGAGCCCTCATTAGGGTGTGCCAGGCAGTATGCAGATTCTGGCAATCAATTTAATACTTTATTGCCGGACTTGTGTTTATACTGGTTTGTGGCTCCGGAATTAGCAAAATGACGAGAGGGAATTGAAATCGCAAGGTCATGAGTTTCAGCTTGCTAGAGATTTTGCAGTTTTCGAGAAAATAATGATATGGTAGTGGAATTGGTGTCAAGGAATATATTACTAGTGATCACCAATTAAAAGTATGTAAAAAGCACGGTTTCAGATGTAAAACTCGAGAAAAACTTGAGCTGCTCAGTATTCATACTTAAAAGAGCTAAAATTAAGTCGAAAAAGCCACCAGAGACATCAATCGAGCAGCAATGAGAATCAAAGCATTTCAACACACTTGATGTATGGCGTCGGTTTTGTTCTCGGATTTATGATAGATGATAAGAAGGTCTACAAGCAATACATGCACTAAAATTCTGATAGAAGCAAACAACCTTGGTTCTGAATGATGTCCGACTACGACGAGGACCAAATCTGTCACATTTTCAGAACTGTGGTAAAACACTGGTACAACTGAATGTATAAGGACCAGATAGAGCATTATTTAAAGTTTGGGGACCTTTCTTTCTAATTAATCCCAAAAATGTTCTGAGAGATGGTGAACTGACGTGGCAAATTCTGTTACTCTAAACTTCCCAAACAGAGCATTTATATATTTTCTCTCACTACAGCATTTTGTTCATATGTAAATATAATTATAAATGGCTATCAATATAAGTTCACCTGTACCCAAACTGTACAGTCCTGTTCAAGTTCATAGACTTACAAGTAAACTCTTGGTAGCTCCTACAACTCCTTTTGCTACTTCAAGTTTCTCTCTTTCTCATTATAATACTAGACTTTCTATCTCTAACTCATCCGATCTCGTGACCGATGATTTTACTGCTGGGGACACTGCTCGGATCGAAGTTAAAACCTGGTAAAACTCTTGACCTTTGTTTTAACAGCTATTTACTTTGTTTTTCTTGTGTTTGCTATTGCTTTGCTGCATTCTTTTTGGAGAGTTATAGGGACCAAGTAATGACAGTATATTCTTTTTGGGATAGTATGAGAGTTTATTGATTTTAGTTGAGATGGTACTATATAAAATATCAAAGGAGACATTGAACGGCACGATACCAAGACTTTATAGAACTTTAGAAACGCACGAGTATACCACATTCAGAAGCTCCAATTTCTTTTTATACAGTATTGGCTATTTTTAAATCACAGAAATATGGAATTACGGTGAAGTACAAGTAAAGTGGTAGAAAGAACGCACTCGTCCACTCTTTTTTAGGCAAAACAAAAATTAAAGAAAATCAGCTTAAGTGTTTTACGCCAGAACACACTACAGCTTTTATATAAGCAGAATTACAAACCAAGCGAATATGTGATATCTTATTTGCTTGGTTGCTT
The DNA here is from genome assembly GCA_963682055.1 of Primula veris. Taxonomy (NCBI): domain Eukaryota; kingdom Viridiplantae; phylum Streptophyta; class Magnoliopsida; order Ericales; family Primulaceae; genus Primula; species Primula veris. Next base: position 19,393,519 of record OY821748.1, on the reverse strand, counting down.
TATTGTACTGTGCATTTCTGGTTTTAGATCCTGGTGTGTTTCTCTAAAGTTATTTCACCTGACTTTTTCTTTGTTGTAGCATGTGGAACTGGAAAGGTTATTCCATTCGTTACCAATGCTCCGGGAACAGTGGACCTGCCTTGGTTCTAGTACACGGTTTTGGAGCTAACAGGTCTACATCCATCTACAATTTTCTAGTCATCAACTAATCGTTGTAGGTATAAGAGTCTTCACAAAAACATTTCGTTCTTTTCATACTTAGAGCTCGTTTTCTTGCAGCTTTAATCTTAGAACCTTTTCATTAATAATTGATTTATTAGACTCAAACCTTCTCACTCTTTTTGGCTTGCTGGCCTAAAAGAGTGAGAAGGTTTGAGCCTAATAGATCAATTATGGCATGTTCTGTTGCAACTTTTTAAGCAAATGAGCTAGCTTTTCTTAGATTGAGAGAAAGCAGGATTCATCCCTCTTAAAGTTGTGTGTGTTTTCAGGCTAAAAAACCATTGAAGCTGATAACCCAAATATTCTCGCTTTCAAGCAAAATAACCAAAATGTTGAGCTTAAAAGCTGCAACCAGTGAAGGCCTATGTTTCTCGGGCTTAAGCCAACCCACCCCTTATATCCCTTCACATTTCTCTCTCTTGGGTTTACTTAAATGAAATTAGTTCACGACGATAAATTATAATGTAACTACTTGATTTGCTAACTCTTTCTGTCTTTTTTCCAACAGTGACCACTGGAGAAAAAATATTGCTGTGCTTGCACGTTCAAATAGAGTGTTTTCAATAGATCTTATCGGCTATGGCTATTCTGACAAACCAAATCCTCGTGATTTTGGTGATAAATCCTTTTACACATTCGAGACATGGGGATCTCAGCTAAATGAATTTTGTAATGATGTGGTCAAAGACAAGGCATTCTTCATTTGTAACTCTATTGGAGGTATTAGCCTTCTAATTATTTTGGTTATACCAGATTGACCCATGCCTCTTAAATTTCAATCTCATATTTAGTTGATCTCATAATCGGATGAAAGCGATGGGGACTAGCATAAATCTTTTCATAAAAAAACATGCTTGTTTTTGTTACATAAGGGCAAAATTGCTTACAGATTTCTGAATTGAGGGATTCTTTCTTTGGTGGTAGCTTAGAAGCAATTAAGTTGAATTTTTTGAGGTTCACAAAAAAGCCAAGTTCATCTAGCTTAAAGCATCTAGCTTTTCAGACAGGAATCAAAAGATAAAAACAGCTCAGCGTTTAAATTCTTCAATCAATTGCACTCCAGTTTTTCTGGTGAGAAGGGGAAAAAATGAACTTAAGAGCTACAACCAAGCAACGCCTAAATATCATTGATGGCTTACCTATTATTTTTTTTTTCCAATGTGTGTGTAGGAGTTGTTGGCCTTCAGGCAGCAGTGATGGATCCTAATATATGCCGAGGCATTGTGATATTAAATATATCTCTACGCATGTTACATATTACTAAGCAACCATGGTTTGGAAAGCCTCTGATCAGTTCATTCCAGAGTTTGTTGAGGTGAGTTACTTATAAAATCTCTTTCTCGGCTGCATTTGCTTTGTTGGTTTATACATGACAGTCTTAAATAATTATATATTTCTGGTAGGAATACTGAAATTGGAAAACTATTCTTCAAATCTGTGGCTACACCAGAGTCTGTGAGAAGTATTCTTTGTCAGGTATTACTCTGTTATTGCTATGCATACATACTTGTAATACGTTATTCAATCTTTCGTTTATGTTGCATTCTAAAACACAGATAATTAGAAAATTAAAAAAGGCTTGGATGCTCTTCTTTATGAGTGGCTACTCGTGAATTCTAACGATCTACATATTTGCCCATACATATGCTTCTATAGGTTTTGACATTATAATTTTTAAAAGCTGGGATGATAACTATTTCAAATTTCTAACCCTTCCGTGCTGCACTGCTGCGATTCTGTAGATTCGTCAGTTTTCTAAAATATCGGCAATTTTTTTAGTTTGGACCTTAAATAACATTTCAGAAATTGTTCGCAAATTCCATATGATTTCAAACACTGAGATCCAACTTTATCACCAATGGTTTAAATAATCAGATAATATCTAAATGAACTGTCCCCATGTAACCGAAGATTTCCTTTTTCTGTTATGCCTTTTTATATGTATACTAACAATGACGAACTGTCTTCTAGTGTTATCATGACACATCTCAAGTGACGGATGACCTAGTTCAAGCAATCCTTTGTCCAGGACTTGAGCCAGGTGCCGTTGATGTGTTCCTCGAGTTCATTTGTTATTCTGGAGGTCCACTTCCAGAGGAATTATTGCCTCAAGTGAAGGTTTATATTCTAATCTTCATTTCCTTCCATCATCTGGTAGGACTTACCGTTTCGGATTTCATTAACTCTCTTTTCCTGTTTTCTTTCTCTTTTTCCCAGTGCCCCGTGTTGATAGCATGGGGTGATAAAGATCCATGGGAACCAATTGAGCTTGGAAGAGCTTATGGCAACTTTGATACCGTTGAAGACTTTGTTGTTCTCCCTAATGTCGGTCATTGCCCTCAGGTTTCTCTATCTCCTTTGTTTCTCTCGTACATACTGATACACAAACATTATATCATAAGTAGGATCGATGACTTCATTCGGAACTGAGCTTTATGGTAAAAGTTAAATTAAACCACTTGGTTGCATGTCTTGATTCTTCTACTACTGCTTTTATTTATTTTTATCAATCATGAGAAAGTTATATCTGGACAATTTGAATGAGAAGAACTTGGTCAGCGCGAATAGCCAGCCACTAGAAAGAGGCAGAGTTTGATATTGCAGTTGTCATTTTATAAAAATAATTTTTAGTTCTAAATGGATTATTTTTTTGGCGTAATTGCAGGACGAGGCACCTCAACTTGTTAATCCTCTTGTCGAGTCGTTTGTGGCACGCCATGCTAATCTCTAAACTAGTCTCTCAACCAAGACTATATAAGTCCTCAACTTTCTTTAGCTGTGCCAGTTTGATTGTGATCAAAGTGATCTAATATATTTGATCTAATATATTGTGAAAGCTCCCATATGTTTTGGTTGTCTAGTTTATATGTATAGGATGTTTAGTTGAAACCTGAGGCACATTGCTAGACTTATAAAGTTACAGTTTCTCGTTTAATTTGCACCTTTAAATATATCTGTTTTTGATAATTAAAACAACACCTTTCTAAACATTCCTAGTGGTCTAGAGCCCGCATTATTACTAGAAGGTGCAAGGTTTGTGAAATTATTTGATCCTCCTTAATAAGATTTTTCTTTTAAAAAAAAAAAACTCAACACCTTTATGGAGAAAGAAGTATGTTTTCTATTTTTTGGCAAGTAAAAAAATGCTACTGCCCAGGATCGAACTGGGGACCTTTTGCGTGTAAAGCAAACGTGATAACCACTACACCACAGCAGCTGATTTGAAAGAAGTAGCGGTTGCTCGTTTATATTAGACTCATATGTAATAATTTTACTCTGCCCGATTTTATTAATAGAAAATTTAGTTTGACCTTTGAACAATCGCCATTTTTATTTCTTGTTTTTTGTATGCTTCTACTGATTGCACCGTACTTGTTGAGACTTGATACGCATAATTAGACTTCTAAAGTTAAAATTTCCGTAGTATCTTCTGCGGCTTTAAATATATCCATTCTTGATATTTAACTCAACACCTGAAAAAATAAGCCATGCCAATCTAAATAGATACTCCTGTTAGGCTGTAACAACTGATTTATTATTGATTGCTCTACATGAATACTCGAATACGCTACTCGTTCACATCCAATTCAAGAATTTAAGAAGTAGAGCTGATTATTTTCTGGAAACTTGAAGATCCAGTAAGTAATATATAAGCTACCATGAGCAAATACTTTCACTTGCAACAGCTTAATTTATTGCTTAAAGTATACATAAATATTCCCTTGTACATTTTAATGGTACTATACAACTGTGCTCACGTCATGTGAGCAATATACTAGTCTCGACAGAAGATTCCTTAAATTTTACATATATACCATATACTCCAACTACATTTTCCATATTCAATAGATATACAAATCTCAACGGAAGGCATGATTATAGTCATGGAAACGGAAATTTTTGTAGACGAAATGAGACAACCATCTTGAACCCACAAAGCACAAAATAGCAATGGATACCATTGTATTTCTTTGAATCACTGATAACGTATTTTGCTTAGTCGCAGCAACAATTCCAATCAATGCAACAGAGACAACTTGCAAAACAACTTCGAGTGCATTGAGACGCTTATACGCCACACTACAACTCCGGCAATTTACAACATGGGACCAATACCTGTAATTAAAAGGACAATTTGAAACTCTAATTTACTGGGAACACTTCAATCAGCTTGACATCATAGGTGAAAAAATTAGTTTCACAATGCAATTTTTAGTGACAACCGGATATCCATCCTAATACTAAGAGCTCGTTTGGTTTCTTCTATATAATACAGAAGTATGGTATTTAGGTCGAGGTGTAAAACTATACTTTTAGTATATCTTGTCATTTTATTTGATAGAAAAAAGAGGTAAGTACTATTTTTGCGTCGGGAGTATGAAAACTAGTTGATAGTAGTGTAAATTGAAGAAAAATATCATACATTTGTCAACAAAATACCAAAACCAATACTTTGAAAAAAAAGCACCTTTAACTACTTATTAATGGCGTAAGCAAACATCATCTTTAGATTTGTAGTTTTAAGTACATAAGTGGTAAAATAGCTACCTAAACACTAGTCAAAGGTAACATTTAGCAGTGCCTTTATGATACAAGATACGACTATCTATTTATCACCATGTTTCTACCAATTTGGAAAATAAATCACAACAATAGTGGTTCTTTCCCCCTGATTATGAAAAAAAAATTGATTCTTTCCCTCAAGCTACGTGATCTAAGTAAAAACAACACAGTTACACATTCACTGAAATAGAATTTAAACAAATACGACAAAATAAATAAAAGATTAGAAGTTACCTGTCCATTAGCTGTTCTCGAGGAGGGCTAGCGGGAAGGGCACCTGTGAACTTGGTACGCCAATCAACTTGGCCGCCTGCATACTTGTTTAACCACTTTCTAAAAGCAACCACTTGAGCATCTGCTTTTGTTGGAACGAAACAAGCTTTTTGCCAGTTTGAAGGTCCCACTTCCATCAACTTGCGCTCCTGTAAAAAAAAATCAGATTGTAATGAACCCGATAAGGGAAGAAGAAATGGAAATAGAGGGAGAACACAAACAAAGGTGGTGATCAAGTTACAAACATATGCCACGAGGTTTTTTACGTGTGACTGAGAGCCCACGGCTTGGTGCAAATTGTGCAAACTTGGCGGTTCTTTTTTCTATGTCCAGAAAATTCTTCCTAATGGCAGCAAATAAAATCATAAATAGCCTTGATATGAGCTGGATAGGACATGGAGAAAACATAGGCGTGTAAACTTTCTGCTTTTTAGTTACCAGTAGGAGTGTGACTAAGCTATCAATTTTTGTTTAGATTTCCTTACCTTTAGTTCCTTTTTAATCGCTGAAATTCAAATTTATTCTGAAACTCTCCCCACAAAAGCAGTGTCCTTTGGTTTGGTCATCAATTCGGGACATTATCTTAAAATTAGAAAATTTTACTTTGCACACATAGGTCTCCTGCATACTTGCATTTGTACCACTTAATCTATGAATTTCCACATGTTATATGGTAAGAACTCTATAAGCATGTTTAACAGTTTAAGTGAGGATTGATGGGAGGGTACTAAGGTAGCGGTGAAGTGAGCCCTGCAAAAATGTGTTTCATAGGTTAAAAAATGGTTTCGACCACTAATGGCATTCTTTATAATATCGAAAGAAATTGGAGATCATAGCATTTCGAAATCCCTATGGTGTAAGTAACTGTGGTTACTGAATTTATCCAAATAAAAAACTATGGTTACTGCTTGCCACCCAAATCCCATGACTAAAATTGGAAACATCTTCGAATCCTCAAAAGTAGTAAAACAAAAACTGTTGCGCATAACAGCATAGGTCCAAACAAAAAAGTTCTATATCATGTACATAGAGAATACTTTATATTCTGATTGTTACAGGTCATACACATATATATGGATACAAGAAACAGACGATAAGTAATAATGTTATGAAAGATAAGAAAGAGGGTAACTACCTCCGCATGGAGAAGGTACAGATCCGAATCAAGAACTAGATTCTGACCCAAATGAAAGATCCATCGAGGAGTAAGTTTATCGGCCCAAAGTGCAAAATTTCTTGGAAAGGTAAATATCAGCCTACTATTTCCGGGACTAACTGGAATGCAGATGAATATTAATAGCAGCTTCTTCTGTGCCACTTGTGACGATCCCTGCGAAGCAAAATCAATACAAATAAATATACAACTGAATACTCGGTGTAAAGGAAGAAAAAACAAAGTTAAATGCAGGGGTGTCATCAAATAAAGCAATAAAAGGAAAATAAGAAGTACTAATCGATTTGATTTGATTTATTACCTCTTTCGGCTGAGGGGGAAAGGCATAAAAAACACAAGGTGCCATAAATTTGGTGTTCAAATAACCCTGGTTGGCGTTATAGCCATTGACATCTAATCTTTCCACGTTTATTTCCAATGGTTGTCCACCTTCTCTATCGGCCTTCACAGTGGAGGTAAAAAAAAAATCTCAGCAAAATGAACTAAAGCATAAAACAAGCGAGCTACGGAATAGTACATGAAATAGCAATATTGGATTCCTTATCTTTCTTTGCGCTTTGGGACGTTCATGATACCATAATGTGCATAACTCACATGAGCAGGGTCCATAAGGTTATCAATTAAAACGTCATATCTGCAAGAAACAAAATCCAAAAAGAATTAAAATAATTTTCCAGGGAAGGAATCTTCATAAGTTACAATTTTCTTTCACGAGTCTCAGTTTCGTGATAACATAGGAATTACGAAGTTGAAGAATTTTTTTGGTTCTAAGTTTATTTTTGACAGCAATGAGTCGAAGCAGTGGAATATCATGGTGGCATAATTTTGAAACCAACAAAGAAAGGAAAATATTAATGGAACAGACTTTATCTTTAGATTCTTTACATACCCATATGGTATATCTCTATTTGACATCGACCTAGTAAATGAAGGGTCGTCAAGTTCTGGAATATATGGGGGTTTTTTCTTTGATAATATATCGCTGTACTTTGGATCGGTGTTAGGCCAGAACCAAATAATGTCATTTTGCACTACAGTTGGATAAACAGCTACACATGCCTTCTTAAATGTATGAACCTGCATGTATTACAAAACTAAATTAATATTCCCGCTCTAGCCTTGAAGTTCTTAGAAGAGACTAAATATGCAACAATATTCGGCATTGCCTTGTAACATCCAATTAAAATAACTAAACTGAAACTTCAGATTTCTTTGCATGAATCAAAATATTCTCAGATGTCCTGCTATTCCTCCCTCACGATTACTTCCACTACTTTTTCTTCAATTCAGCCCACATACCTCGGTCTTAGGATTTAAAACAGTGACAATCTTAATAGGTTTATTAACAAAATAAATGATCAATGGTCACACACTCTATTTTTACACTATACCAAATGTAGGCGTTAATGTGAGAGAGTGAAAAACTCTGCGACACTAAATCAAACATAACTGCTGTTTAGTCTTCATATGGAGCTCTACCTAGTCACTCTTGTTTTGCAAAAACAATCCAAAAAATTATTTCTAAAACAAAATTTTCTCAATCGTTTCCCTTTCAAATCTCTCCTTTTTCTGAACTCACGCCATTACCATCACTCTGCGCCGATATAACGCGCAAAAACACATCATATGAGCAAGTTAAGTAACCGACCCAAACAAATTCGTAACGAAATTAGTGATACTCTATTCAATTCTTCCACTGAACAATACGTTGGGACTCCAAATCTTGCAAATACTAAATCAAAGCTAACTCACAGGAGTTCTTAAGGAGCTCATATGGCTATCTGTTGGGTTTCAAATCTAACTACGGCAGATTTTCAGAAACAAACCCATGAAAATCCCCTTTAACACAAATGATTCTCAATATAACCATTAGTTAGCACAACAACAGGCTTTTATATACTTTATAAAAAAAGTTAAGTTACAATACAACATTACCTTATTTACAATATCAGTGAGCAGCGACGCAATAGCTAAAATGTACAAAAAAATAGAAACTAAACTAAACAAGTAAAAAAAGTTGTGATTCTAAATAATACATAGTGGCTTACTTTCCCTATGTTGTGCCCTTATTCGGCATAAATACCCTAGATAGAAATTAAGATCAATAGTGACGATCTTACTAGGACTTCAAAAGAAATACAAGCATGGTCATTACTCTGAGCTAGTATAAATGTTGTGACACTAAATCAAACATATTTGCTGATAGATCAATATTTAAATATCCCAGTCTAGAATTGAAGAGCAAGTCTAGCGACGATCTTACTAGGACTTCTAACACAATTAGTGATTAGTGATCCACCTCTATTTTTCCACTAAACAAACATGGTCCCTAATCCGAGTTATTATAAACGTTGTGACACTATATCAAACATAAACCTAAAATATTAATATCAAGAGCAAGCCTCTTGAAGAACTTAGCAGAACTTCTGATGCAATTAGTGATCACACCTCTATTTCAACACTATAAAAAGCATGGTCACTAATCTGAACCAGTATAAACTATAAATGTTTTGACACTAAACGAACATATCTGCTAAAAGATCAATATTTGAATATCCCAGTCTAGAATTCAAGAGAAAGTCCAGCAACTATCTTACAAGGACTTCAAAGTCAAACCAAATTAGTGATCACACCTCGATTTGTACACTATACAAACATGGTCATTAATCCAAGATAGTATAAACATTGTGACACTAAATCAAACATACCTGCTAAAAGATCAATATTTGAATATCCCAGTCTAGAATTTAAGAGCAAGTCTAGCAACAAACTTACTAGGACTTCTAACCATATAAGTGATTACACTTCGATTTCTACACTATACAAACATGGTCACCGATCCAAGCTAGTGTGAACGTTTTGACACTAAATCAAACATAACTGCTAAAAGATCAATATTTGAGTATCTCGGTCTAGAATATAAGAGCAAGTACAGAGATGTTCTTACTAGGACTTCAAAGTTAAACCAAATTAGTGATCACACCTCGATTTCTACACTATGCAAACATGGTCTAAACCAAGCTAGTATAAACGTTGTGACACTTAATCAAATATAGCTGCTAAAAGATCATATCCCAATTTAGAATATAGGAGCAAGTCTAGTGACTATCTTACTACGACTTCAAAGTCAAACCAAATTAGTGATCACACCTCGATTTCTACACTATACAAACATAGTTAGTAATCCAAGCTAGTGTAAACGATTAAACGTTGTGAACTAAATCAAACATAACTGCTAAAAGATTAATATTTGAATATCCCAGTCTAGAATATAAGAGCAAGTCTAGAGACGATCTTACTAGGACTTCAACCCAAATTAGTGGCCACACCTCGATTTCTACATTATACTAACATGGGCACCAATCCAAGCTGGTATAAACATTACAGCACTAAATCAAGCATCTCTGCGAAAATACCAACATCAAGAAAATGAATTAATAAACTTACGGGGGGTCCATCCGGAGGCGCTTGAGGTATAAACTTACAATCACCGGCACCACCGAAACACCAACCATGATACACACATTGCAGTCTCCCCCACTGATCAATCCTACCCTCGGAAAGTGGCGCTAATCTATGCGGACACATGTCATCAAAAACCTTCCATTCACTATCATTCTTATCCCACCATACAACAACATCTAAACCCATCACTTTTTTCCCAAGTGGGGCTCGTTTGCCCAGGTCACACACCGGCATTACTGGGTACCATTGCGCGTACCAGTCGAACTTTTCTTCGTTTTCGTTGTTTTTTTCTTGTGGGTTTGTGAGTTCAGTTGAAAAGGGTGGGGATAGTGATGTAAATGCAGTAAATATTGTTTTTTTATTGTTGTTTTGGTGAAAAGATTGGTTTTTTGAGATGGGTTTTTGGGTTTGGGAAAAGGTTTTTGGTGTTTTTAAGTAAGTGTGGGTTTTGGTGAATTGAAATGAAGAGAATGTGAGAGCTTCCATTGGAGCTCTTTTTTTACTCTTTTTAGTTTTGATATTTATAAATAAAAAACCATAATTGTACTACTTTCAATACTTTAGTAATATTTGGAATTGGAAAGAGATAAAGAGTTGAACAAGTATAAATTGTGGTTGAAAAATAACCAACAAATCATAGTCCGTTGTGTGTTTTATTTTATTTTTGTTGAGAATAGTCCATAACGATTATAATTATATGGAAATTTACTTTCCAAACTTGTGTTCTTGTTTCATGTTTCCCATTTAGTAGTTAGCCATAAATTACTAATAAAAATGTTTGGTACTTTCATTTTTGATGCCTTTAATGTTTCATGTTTCGTTTACTATTTTTCGGTTACGTTTATCATACCGACAACTGTTATATAAAATAGGTTTTTTTTTTTTTTTCCGTTTTGTATACCATACTATACACTTATTTCGATTTTTTACATCATACAACCAATTTATTTAATTAGTACACTATACATCTTATTTACTATGATGGTAGCAGATTTTATATATTTCTCATTACAATATGTAATTTTGAATAATTTCCTAAAGAAAGGGTTATTAATCATGTAAAAAAAAACTACGATCGATCTGTAACGGGTATAGTATGATATTCTTGTTAAAACAATGAGAGTTTTATAAAAAAAAAAAAATGTGGGATACCCATTTCGTGGGATGACGACGTATGTTACCGTTGTTGATACTTTCATCTCATATACGTCCTAAACAAAGGAAATCAAATTTTAGACTTAAGCAACTCCAATTACCATATATATATATATATGGCCTTTTTCTCAAGTAAAATAATTATTGTATTTCCCTTACTAATTTTCCTTCACCTTAATAGTCAAAAAATATAAAAGTCCCAACTTTTTATGCTTTTATTTAAAAGGATCCCCGCCTTATTAAAAAGGAACCATAAAAGAAAAAAGAAAAAAAAAAGAGGAGAATTCCTATCAAATAAAAAGGATAAAGATCACATGACTGCATGAGTGTTCCACTAGTTTCTTACACAATTGGCTTTTACAGTTTTAATGTCCCCACATCATGTCATGGACCATGGTCATTAATTTTGAAAGTTAAATTCCCAAATTAATTACGTCCCCTATGTTTTCCATTTGTGTCCATTTTGATTTATTTTAATAAATTATTTCGTTCATAGTTTTTGAAGCCTATAAAATCAAACCGGTTCGATCAGACTAATTGTCAGACATTAATTTATATAATTTTTATAATTTTTTTACACCTTAAGTAAAACAAAAATAAAAGCTCAAATATAATATTTATCAAATTTTAGTTGAGACTAACCTAAACTTAAATATTAATTAAAAATATTTTAATAATTTTATTTAACGATTTAATAAAATAAAAAATCAAATATAATATTATACAACCCTCTTTCAGACTACCATAAATTTAAATATTAATTAAATATATTAAATATATGGCCGAATAACACTATTAAATTTCGGGATGAAAATGAAATTATAAATTTATATTGATAACTGGTGTGTTAAGATAAGAGTATGTGTGAGCTCATTAACATTATTGTTTTTGAAATAGTCATTTTTTGTGGTAACTCGTATGAAGGTTTTTGTTTGAAAATGGTGGTGTTATGATGTTTATTTGGAAACTAGATAAATTAATACTCGATTATTTAATAAACTCTCTAAGATAATATTTTTGGCCGGTCCCGACTCGGGGATAGGTTGCTAAGTTAATAATTCGCTAAAATCATAAGATAATGCATTTTTGATAATTTCTATAAACCCCATATAAAATATAAATTAATAATTTCTTATATACTACATATTACATGAATGATTTATGAAGATTTCTTGAAAAATGACTCAATTGTTTTTTGTTTTTTTGTTGAAATCAATTTCACATTGAATCTCGTCTCTAATTTTCCTTATCATTGTAAGAACTTCTGGTATTGTTTTCTCATAGCTCAACAAGAAATTATTCAAGTGGAAGTTTTAAGTCTTTTTAAATTGAGTATTTCATTATAAATTAATAAAATATTAATTAATATATAAATTAATAATTATTAATTTATCGATTAATTAATAAATTTTGGTGGTCACATGAGTATTAATTTATAGGGTTTCTATTGTAGTTTGGAATCTTCATATAGTACAACTTTCAATTAGAGTGATTTTTACATGTTTTTCAATAAAAAGTACCAATATCGGTGTATCACCCTATAGATGAGAAATCAGAGAAAATGACTTTACATAGAAACCCAGACTACAATTTATTTATTTTTGTAATCAGAGTCTCAGACTATAAAATTTATTATTGTCAGGAAATTAATAAAGGCTGATACTATAAAAAAAATTGCATTTGTGAAAAATAAACAAAATTTCACGTGAAAAGACAAAGAATCGGACAAAATGGAAGAGTAAAAACTCTTCCAAATTACTGGTGCCCGTAGTTCACGAAAAAGTTCTATTTGGCTCTCATAGTTTCAGCTAATAGACTGATAACTCCTAAACATGAAAAAAGTTATGACTTTGGACCCCATCTTTTGTATAAAACGTCTCTCACAATAATTTGCCTTTTTGAAATTACATCCGTGTTTATGATAGAATATACCACCACATTAAATAAGAAGTATTAAAATTGTTTTTTTCTTGATAAGCCAAAGTATTAAAAATGTTTATTAACTCTGAGAACGGATCAATTAATATAGATTCTAACGTTAATGATAACGTTTCCTTCACATGAATCAAATTTGTCTTTTTTTTAATATATAGAAAGTAGAATTGTTTTTCAGTTGAAAATCCAAAGACCGAATATCATTTTTGTAAAAACTAAAGAGTTTCTTTTTCTTTCTTGAAAATCAGTAAGTAAGATTAATTAATCCATAATCCAGAATGGTTATGGGGTGCTAATCAATGTTCTAAAAGGTGCAAGGCGGAATTTAGGCGGAACTTGGTCGTCTAACGCCTAATTCTGTCCAATTTTGTCTAATTTCGCTTAATCATCACCTAATCAGTTAGTTTTGTAGACTCCGGCTAATTTCCGTCTAGACACGCCTTTTAGAATAATACCGATAATACAATATGTTGTATGAGTAATATAATACTCCCTTTTGGAGTTCTATAAAGTAATAATTAGTAAATTTAGGAAAAAGTAAATAGTAAATACTAAGTAGTGTGAGAGGGGTTTATTACTCAAAAGAGGGGTTTAAATGAGTAAAATAATGATTAAAACTTTATAGATTCTTAAATCTTAGTCATTAGATTCTATGTACTACTTTGTGTTGTCAGTTTCACATCTCTTGGACTTAATAATAACTCTCTTCACTCTTCCCCCCTGTTGCTCCAAAAATAGTAATACAGTAACAACTGAAATAATAAATAATAAAAAAATAGGTTTTTGTGTGCTAAAGGAAAAAGTATTTAGTAGCTTATACTTTGAGCTGGATAATTTAGAGCTACTGAAAATCAGGTAAATTAATACTCTCACTATTAAAGTCTTTCAAATTTCTCCTTAAATGAAGTGTGTGGGTTTAGGACAATTTGTAATGTTTTCTTGTATAATATTTTATAATTTGATCATTTGAAATGTATGCCATATTTTTGTTTAGGTGTTGGTAAAGGGAATTTTATTTTCCTAATTTTAGAATAACTTTTTTGGGTAAATATATGTACATAGTTTTTTTTTTAATATTTGCTAAACTGTTGTAGTGTGTGAAGTGATACATGAGTAAAGTTTAGTTAGAAGTTTAGGCTGCCAAACATGGCCTTGTGTGTTCTAACTTCTTATTTTCAAACAAGAGTGTAGAAAGATGAAATTAAAGTTAATAAGAAAATTTGTTGTATGGTGACCTAATTTTAAGGGTCTTAAACAATCAAATTATCAAACCTAACAAACCCCAAAAAGTATATAAGCTGTCCATCCAAATATACTTGTATGTGTAAGGGAAAAACCGAAAAACAATACGAGTTATGCTTGACAATTGTAACCAAACAAGCCCTATGTGGACATACACATACTTTAAGAGGCTTTTCTATTTATTTTCTTCTGTTTTTCTGTAGAAAATTTCATCTCGGTTTATTTGTTCAATAACCTTGGTCTCAGGATATAAATTTTCCCTGTTAGTTATTCCTGCTGAAAATGTTGTCTCTTGCTATCGACATGACGTCGTAGACGTGTTTTTTCCTGCATCTGTATAGTCACAAAGTTTTTGTATCGCACTCTGTAAGGTTGGGTTTAGAAGGCCAGATTTCAAGTACTGATTCTAAATGGGGTATTAGTATAATGTACTTTGATTGGTAATAGTTATCTAAATAGGATTATTACCTTTTGTCATTTTACTCGGTCTGTTTGAATTGTTTCAGCTTACAACCTTGCTGTTCCTTCGACATATTGTGCCTATTTCGTGTACATTTGTGCATACAAAAAATACACTTAAAAGATGTAGATGTCTTTTATTTCCTGAGTTCGAGCCATTACGAGCCTAAAGTGACAACGAAAACTCTTAATTCTTTTTTAAGATTAAATGAAGTTATTACTTTACTTTCCACTTAATAGTTAAATCTCATCATAGTCTTTTTGCATTTTCGTTCTTTCATTTTTTCTTCCATTTTCACCTTACTCGATTCATTATTTGATTTTCTTGTTACTCAGCTACTTGCTATCCTTTTGTTAATGACCTAAATAGACATGAAGTTGTATTCACTCTTTTCACTGCATTTGCTACTTTTTACTTGTTTGCTTGCATTGTGTTAAGCATATAAGCTGGATATTTTGGAGAAAACAACTGGGTTCATCCAGCTTAAAACTTTGAGATTTTTGAGGCAAAAAGCTCAGGAAAGAACAGCTTTTAAGCTGATCAACCAGACTTGCTCCAACTTTGGTGGAAAATCCAAAAAACTGAGCTTAAAAGCTGCAACCAAACAAGGATATTGTGTTGATGATTAACTTTCTTCTGATTTTCAGCTACACTCGGGTGAAACATTCGTCAGTGAAGGTCAATTTTGAAGATCATCGTTGCTAATGGTGCCTAAAACATGCATCAGAATAGTATTTCTCCTTATTATCACTCTCGCCAATACAAGGGCAGCTTTTATCGGTATAAACATAGGCACGGATACATCTACCCTCCCCACACCCTCCGAAATAATCCAAATAATCAAATCAAATCAAATAACCCACGTACGTCTCTTCAACTCCGACCCCCACATATTAAACGCCCTCTCAAACACGGATATTGATGTTATAATAGGTGTTACTAACGACGAACTCCTCGGCATAGGACAATCCCCTTTAAAAGCCGCAACGTGGGTAAATAAAAATGTTGCACCTTATTTACCCTCAACAAATATAACCGCAGTAGCTGTGGGTAGTGAGGTTCTCTCTTCGATCCCAAATGCGGCCTTAATTTTAGTTCCTGCTATGAATTATATTCATAAAGCATTAGTTTCCGCGAATTTAAATAGTCAAGTAAAAGTGTCCACTCCAATATCAATGGATATGATTTCGAAACCATTTCCACCCTCGACTGCAGCTTTTAACTCCACTTTTAATTCCACGATCTTTCAAATTCTTCAGTTTTTGAAAAACACAAACTCATACTACATGCTAAACGCGTATCCATATTATGGCTATATTAATGGAAAAGGAATTTTCCCGATAGAATACGCGCTTCTTAACCCACCTTCCCCATCTAAACAAATAGTGGATCCCAACACGCTTCTTCATTACGATAGCATGTTTGATGCTATGGTAGATGCTACGTATAACTCTATATCGAGTTATAATTTCTCAAACATCCCTATTGTTGTTACGGAATGTGGGTGGCCTTGGTTTGGTGGGGCCAACGAGCCCGATGCAACTATTATAAATGCCGAAACATTTAACAATAACTTGATTCGTCGTGTTTTAAATGGGTCCGGTCCGCCTAGTCAGCCTAACACACCAATTAGTACTTACATCTACGAGTTGTTTAATGAAGATCAGAACCCCGGACCTATATCAGAAAAGAATTGGGGACTATATTTTACTAATGGAAGTGCGGTTTATAATTTGGTACTTAGTACTTCGTCACAAATATTAGGAAATTCTTCGTTGGGCTTTTGTGTAGCTAAATTAGGTGCGGACCCTAAGAAGCTGCAGATTGGACTGAATTGGGCTTGTGGGCCAGGCCATGCAAATTGCAGCCCTATTCAAGCGGGCCAACTGTGTTATTATCCGGATAATGTTCAGAACCATGCTTCGTTCGCTTATAATGACTATTATCAGAGAATGCAAAGTGCTGGTGGATCTTGCGACTTCGATGGCACTGCCACTGTAACTAGTACTAATCCAAGTAAGCTTCTAAATCTATTCTTATTAGTACCCGGGTTTTTTTTGCACCACATAATACATAATATTGTTTTTTTAAAGTTAAGAGTCCTAAGCTTTTTTTAAAGGTTTTTTACAAACTAATTAAGGTTCACGAACGAACTGAACACGATCACGGAAATTTTATGTTTTCACGAACCATCAATATCATGATTTTAGAAGTTCGTCAAGAATGAACATATTGGATGAACGAACCGATCACAAACGGAACTGTATTCAGTTCGTTCGATTCATTGTAACCCTACCCACGCGCACCTTGCCTAGGGAACTCATATACATATATGATTTAAGTTTATGCATACATATATGCTTTACGTTAAATGAAATAGTGCAAAAGTCGATAAAAACTATTGCCTTCTTTAAGGCACACCATTTTTTTAGCAGTGTTGCAAGTTTTGATATCCTGGAAAATTAAATTAATTAAGGTTACTTTGATCAATTGTGGTATCATTAGAGAACGAAGACTTGTTATGCACATGTTCTGTCAATTGTTTACTAGTTACGAAACATGAACTTCTTTTTGCCTCATCGTTTCATTATTTTTTGCTCTTATGCAGGTTACGGGTCGTGTGTATTCAGCGGAAGGTTAGTAGAGTTTATGTCTAATTTCACTTCAGAAACTGTAATCTTTGAGTTTATTTAAAAAATATGATGGTTTTTTAATTCATTATCGTAACCTCTCTTTTTTTTATCCCGAGCAGTTCAGATTCAGGATCTGCTACCATTACACCGCGTACTTCAGCATTTGGTCCGGTTGCTCCTCCCAGTGGACAGGCTTCGAAACTCAAAATTTCCAAATTTGAGTCGTTCATTTTCGCTATATTCGTCACTTGCCTCTTGCAAAGATTATAATGAGTTACCTCAAGCTTTTACAGCAGAGCTTTTTGGTTAGATGTAACAATTGTTTATGCTAAGCATTCCCTTTTTAGGTGAGTTTTGTCTTTTTTTTTCCTTTTTCACGAGTTTCTAACTAGATTTCCTTTCTTATGTAAGTGAGCATATTCATAATTATTGTAATGTGCAATCTATGACAAGGTCTTGTATTTTCTTACCGTGTTTAACTTTTATCTTTTGCATTCTAATTAATTGCATGAATGTTCATTTTCAATATGGAGATGTGTTATGATGAGCTGTTTCAGGCCTTACTTGGAGGATGAGATTAAATTAAGGGATAACATTTTTTATTGTGTTTCTTTTTTGCTTTCTACTTTCTATAAGCTGCTTAATTAATAATTCAGTTTTCAATCTAGGGATGAGATATTTATAGAAAAAAAAATGTGATGAGCTGTTTCAGGCCTACTTCACATAAAATACAATAAAATTACAAATACATATGAAAAAAAAAAAACAATAAAATGACCTATTTAACATGATCAAATATGTTTCTCACTTTGGAAAAAACAATAAAATGACCTATTTAACATGATCAAATATGTTTCTCGCTTGGAGGGTCAGATAACATAAACTTTTTACTAAGGAAGACCAATTTAAAAGCAGGGTTTTATACGTTTAGTATGTCAAACTATCTGCTTTTAACGACTTGGGTATCTTTTAAAAAATTTAATTTGGGTATCATACTGTAATAATTTTTCAATTTAGGTATCACCCTCTAAATTAATCACGGAATCATGTCACGTGACATTTGACAAACATTAATTTGAGAAGAAAATTTGATAATTTTGCATAAAAATATGTCATCTTAGAAAAACGTTTCCACCAATTTCACACAACAAAAATTTGCATGCTAATTTTTGTTGTGTGAAATTGGGAAAAAAGTTTTTCTAGCATGATATATTTTTGTGCAAAATTATCAAATTACCCTCTCAAATTAACTTTTGTAACGTGACATGATTCCGTGATTAATTTAGACGGTGATACCTAAATTGAAAAGTTATTATAGTGTGGTATTAAAATTGAAAAATTTGAAAGATAAATACTAAAATTATTAATATCAGTATAGTTTGATATAATAAATGTATTTTTTTTTCCATTAATCGATTACATTTTTCTCATTGTTTTTATTCTTATTGTCTCGAGTCTTTGACTAAATCTGCAATAATCAAGCAAGTTAAATTACTTTATTGGTTTATTGCTATGTGCTTTTGAAAAAAGTTTTTTTTTTAAAATTACTTTTGAAAAAAGTTGCTGCACACCAACTAAGACGCATTTCACGTGTTAAAAAAATTCTAAACATGAGAAAGTAGGGGTCAAATTTTTTAAATGGGTACCCCAAAAAGTCAACCCATTATTCACGTTTCTATGACCCACTCAATACAAAACGACATCAGTGAATATTTTTAGCCAATCTTTCAAGTTCTTCCTTACATAAAATATAATGAAAATACTAATATTTATTTAGTGCACTAGGATATAAATGACAAAAACAAATCAAACGCAATATCTTATTTTCTTAAAGGAAATGAAAAAGATACAATATAATACACAGCAGATTTTAGGAGATTACATTTTGGATAATTAAATTATATATGACTCGGTAACAAACACACACAAAGAAGGTAAATGCATTGCCATTTAAAACCCCTATTATACAAATACATTGTACCATTAAAACCCAAAAAAACAAAAACAAAAAATAAACTGAAAGACACTAAACTTGTCATAATTCTGCATGGTTTTCATCCTCCTCTTCCAGAAAATGACGACCATTATCATCACTAAACTCAATCCACTTCTTATTTTTACAAAGTTTCATTAAAAAGTACCACATAATCGCCCCAATAGTCATTAACCCGCTCACCAGATAAACAATTTTAGTAGCAATTACCATAATTACAACCAAAAAAGCCGATGGAATCAAACACATAACAATCAACCCTGGTATCTTTAACGGAACGCTATAAGGCCGCTTCATTTTAGGGAATTTTCTCCTTAGCCAAATGAAGGAAGCAAATTCCAAAAGCATACTGAGACTATAGAGGAAATTTGCAGATGCGACAATATCCGAGAAATCCATATGTGTCATGCCTATCGTAATTGCAGTGGATACAAGTATAGCTACCCAAGGGGTGTCGAACCATTTTGATCTTAATTCGAAGAATTTTGGTAAAATACCTAATTCCGCCATGCCCAATAACTGGAAGGAACTGCTGCTGAGTTGAGCTTCGAATAATCCAATCGCTGATAAAACAGCTCCGATTTCAATCCAGATTTTTAACCACTTGCCTGCAATTTAGAAAATTTTGTTATTCTAGCGAGTTCAACATATGAAATGTTAAAGAGAAATCTGAGAGAAGGAATTTGAACTAATGTTTTTGTTTAAAATCATACTGTGATATTTCTTTTTAATGAAAATGGTTAAAACTGCATGCCTTCGATCAGTTTACTGACATCAAATATATAGGCTTGACTTCAATATATTTACTTAATGTAGGATGTCACTCTTTAAGGGTGACATCAAGTATAGGCTTGTTTGGTTGCAGGCTTTAATCTTTTAAGCAAATAAGCTATATTTTTCAAGGTTCAAGGAAAACCATAGGTTCATCGAGCTTATGTAGGACAAAAGAACTAGAAAAGGTTTTAAGATGTAAACGAATGCACTCTAGATTTTAAGCAAGAAAGCAAAAGTAAGGTTATAAGTTGTAACTAACAAGGTCAAACTTTCCAGTTCTTAAATAAAACAAGTAACAATATGAATGAATGGAAAATAAGTCAAAAGTCCCAAAATACAAATTTACTTTTGATAGCATGATTCATGAAAATGTTCCATATTCGTGAAAATGTTCCGTGCTTACCAGAGATGATCTGTGCAGCATTAGCCATGAACCCATTCTCCCATTCGCTCTGATCCACCTGGACAGCTCCCGTCACGGCCATGAGCGGTATTAGATATGCAAGACATGTAAATATCACCGCAACAAAAAGAGCAAGCGGAAAAGTTCTTTGCGGCTTATCAACTTCACCGGCTAAAGTACTAACACTGTCCCAAAAATTTAAGTTCCAAAATAAAGTATTAAAGTAGAGGTTCCAGTCTTTTTTAACCCCTTTTTGGCCTAAACTAATCCAACGGTGGGGACGAATCTGTGGGATTGCGATCAGCGACATGAGTATGAATGGCATAAGAGATACTATACCCAAAAGAACAGCGGCATATCTGTTAGGAGATAAATCTCAGTCATAAGCATTGGTGGTGTCAAAGTTTCATTTCCAGGACTAATATGGACTAAAAATAAATTGGGTTGGGAGTTCAGAAAACAGTGCTCTAAACGGCGAGCCTACACGCTAGGCGGAGGCTAGGCGTCTAGTGAAATAAGGGGATTAACGATTAGGCAGTGATTATACATAAATAAGCGCTAACAGGTCTATTTCCGCCTCTAACTCAGTCTTGCACCTTTTAAAAGATTGACGGAAACTAATCAAATTAAGGTCAAAATACTCATTAAAGTTACAACCATAACTGGCCAAATGCATCAGAAGAATATTCATAACAATTAATGAACTGATGTCGTGTAAATAAAATACACCATGCTTATATTGAATTTTTGACAAGTTGTATGGTTATAATGGCGAGCCTGATTTTCTTCCCAAGCTCGGCTTAATCAATTCGCGTCGGCTCCGATCTTCCGGGGTATCCGAAGTGGGCTATGTCGGCTACGGTGACTAGGCGATCTTCGTGCCTGCGCAAGAAACGAACAGGGGCCCGGGGTTGGTACCAGGTTTTCCCTCTCCAACGATCAAGTCAGTATCGGTGTTAACTGAAAGTAAGAATATAATTAAGGGTGAGGGACCGGGCCGGTTACAAGTTGTCGTCTCGGATGGCACAGGCAGTGTTCTTAGGGTCCGGGTTGTTTAAGCTTTATCTCTCCTCTCTGTCTTTGTGCGTCCCCTCTAAGTGGTATTAGTGGGGGTATTTATAGTGTGATCAGAGGCGTATTGACCCTTGGATCACTGTACTGTAAGATGCTGATCCAACGACGTTAGGTCATTTATGACTCTGACAAGGGTACTGTCCGCTACCGGGGCCCACAGGGAGGTGGCCTGTGATTGGGCCACGTCGATGAAACGCCAGGAGGGTCCCTCAGGGGAGCAGCAACATTAATTGGGGAAGCGTACTCAACACGCTTCTTTGGGCCGGCCTAGGTTCAGCCCGACCTCTCAAGATCCGGGGTGACACGACATTCACTATGTGGGGCCCGGTTTGTCTGTTTTCGCGGTAGTATCGGTCCGGACGAGGGGATGCTGACATTCCCTCGCCAATAGCTCTCTGTCCGGAGTCGTCGTTAGTGGCAAGGTTGGTGAGTATCTTCCTCACTTTACGGGGGCTCCGGTCATTCCGTCTTCATGTTTGGCTGTCTAGAGGCACCTCGGCGTGACTCGTCTCGTGATACGTGTTCAACCATTCATGGATCTCTTACACGTGGAGCATGCTCGTTTTGCAATTATGAGGCGCCGCCTCTGTCTCTTCGATTTCTTCAATGTCATTAATGCTAAAACGGCTGAAGGGTGACATTTGGCAGACGACCTCTGCTTGCTGTACACGTGGAAGGTGTGGGTTGAGTGGCGGCTGTCATTTGTGGGAGTTTGTGTAATGAGCCGTTCTGCCTTTTCACCTTCTGGTAAATGCCTATAAATACCCTCAGTGAAAATTCATTTTTCACTTTCTCCTTCTCTTTCTAGATTTTCACAGCAAACCACTTTCTCTCTCTAGATTTCTATAGCAAACCACCTTCTCTGCACTTAGCAAATTTTTACAAATTTCCAACCATAATGGTTATAATTCACGGAGCCGAAAAGGGCCCGATGGTTGCTCCGCAACCACGGCGCCTGGCCGTAGCGGCAAATGCCCTGCCGTTCTGACCGATGATTCTTGACCCGGCCCTGTCCGTGGATGTGAACGACAGCAACATAATGGTTAGGCTACACGGGCCTGACCTCAACGAATTCCGAGAGCTCTGCGGGATCGGAGAGGAATTCAAACTCCGGAGGTGTGAGAGCGTCGATGAAGTGAACGGTATAGTGGCTCGTCCCAACGACATGGTAACCCTCTCCCTCTCTACTCTCTTGTATGGGGTACCCACCTTCCCATCCCGGAGCTGCTGGCAGAGTTGTGCGCTTGGACGCAGACCCTTCCATGCCAGTGGCCCCTGCAGGCGCACCGCATCTGCGCCGGGATGGAGGCCCTGAATGAGTTGTTGGGCCCGGCCCTGCCAGAACCATTAGGGCTTAGGGAGCTCTTGGCCTGCTACGAGTTCTTGCAGACCGAGCTAAGCTCCCAATCCAAGAGCAGGCAGCCCTACTTAAGGTGCCGTGCTTACAACCAGCTGATCACGGGTAACTCCGATTCTAATCGGGGTTACACTCAGGACGTGATAGTGGTGGAAGGCCATTGGCTCCACCGGAACGACTTAATTCTCCCGTCCAGGCCGGGGAGGGTGCTAAGCACCAAAGAGAACAAGGCCACAGTGGCCTCAAAGCTTAGGGGCCTGGGTGAGCCCAACATTGAGTCCTTGGAGGTGGCTCTGAACTGGTGGGGTCCAAACGGGACTGACGCTGGGGCGCGCGATGCAGAGCGTCTGCTAACTTGTGGTTCCCCAACCACCTGTAAGGGGAACGAATTCATATGGCCCCACAGGACCTTCTGTCCTGTGGGATACTCCTGAGAGAGATGGGAGAAGGAGAAGGGGTTGGAGTCCACCCTCCCCCCCAAAGCGGTTGAAACCGAGGCCGTGATAGGGTCCATGGCGAAGAAGGTGGCGGCGAAGCCGAAGGCAAAATCGAGCAGCAGGGCGAGGAAGGCCATAACGGTAACGTCTTTTGCTCCCGCCTCTGCCGGGGTAAAATGGGAGGTACGTCCGGATGGTACCATCCTCAATTATAGGGAGGGGCCGGACGGTACCCGGTGTTATATAGATCAACACGAGAAGCCTCTGAAGGAGGTCGTTCCCCTTAGCTCCAGGGAGCCCGACGTGAGGAGTCCCTCTCACCTCGAAGATAGCCTCGTGGGTGAAGAGCCTTCAGGGCCGAGCTTGGGTACCTCGCGGACCAGGGTAAGTCATTCCTTGTTCTTTACATCATTTGACATTTAGCTAGATTTTGTTAATTTTTCTAATTCTTTTTTTTTTTGTTTGGCCTGTACAGGTGGTTCGTTCTGACGAGGATGAGGAGGCAGAGGAAGAAAATGCTGTCGAGGTAGGGGGTAATGGCGAGGGAGAGGAGGTTGTAGAGCCCGAGGCCGCTGAGGAGGAGGTCGCCGAGGCGAGGGACGAGGAGGTTGTGGAAGTGGCCCCGGCTGATGCTAAGGCAAAGGCCTTAGAGAGGTTGGGAGGCTTGTTGGGGCAGGCGAGGCGTGAGCGAGCCGCTCGCAAGGCCGAAGCTGACAAGAGAAAAATGGAGGAGGCGAAGGCCCCTCGTGAGGCAAAGAAGGCCCGGACCGGGGAATCTGAGCCGAGGGAGGACGTAGCGCCCATCCTGAAGCCTGTGGTCGTAGTCGAAGAGCGAGCGGTGTCAACCACTCAGGCAAATGGTCCAATGCCGAGTGCTTCTGGTTCAAGCTCGAGCTCAGGCTCTCCATCGCTAAGGATGCCTGTTCAGACCCCAGATGAGGTCAAGGCGGCAACCGGGGTTCGGAGCATAATGGAGGGCCACCCTTCTGCTGGCCTGCTTGCTCTGGCCGCGCTCCAACAGCAAACCGTCGAGGCCGACCATCGCGGTCGCGACCTTGCTTCTGCCATGGCGTCGGCTGTGGCCATGGTCCCGCAGGTAAAAAGTTGTTTTCTTTGTCCATTCCTGAATGTTCTTTGTTTATTTTTCTCAAATTTTTGCTAAGTGTTTCTCTTATTTTGTAGGTCTTCCTAACGATGAACCAGTATGTCTATCATCAAGGTCAACTGGTGAGGTCGTGGGCTTCGAAGGCCGAGGCCAGTGCCAAGCAGGCAGAAGAGGCCCTGGAGAGGGCGGAAGAGGCCCGACAAAGGGCAGAGAAGGCCGAAGGCCTAAACGCCTCGGTGGAAGTTCGGAGAGCTGAAGCCATGAAGGCTAAGGCCGAGGCCGAGGAGCGTGCCCAAGCCGCCGAGGAGCGCGCCCAAGCTGCCGAGGAGCGTGCCCAGGTTGCGGTAACAGCTCTGAAGGAGGCTGAGGCTGGCATGGCTGACAAATTGAAGGCTGCGGTCCAAAACGCCGAGGCCGAGATGAGCGCTGCCTTGGAACTATCGACACAGAAGGACTTCAATTCCTTCTATGTCGATGGCTGGTCTGAGGCGGCTGCTTTCATGAGGGCGGGACCGGATCATCCGGTGTGGAACCTTGAAAATATCATTATTCCCGTCCCTTCAGCTCCCGTTCCAGAGGTGGTTCCTCTTACTCCTCGAGCTCTTTCAGACGAAGAGGGTGGGGAAGATGAAGACGGGGCCAGCTAGGGCTAGGGTAGTTTAGATCTTATTTTGGATGTAATTTCCTTTTTTGTACTTAGTATGTAATAGCTCCTCATGAAATGAAATGAAAAACAATTTTTGCCTGTTGAACTTGTCTTTATTCTTCTGTGTTTTACTTCTAATAGTGTGCTCCGTTTATGTATGTGCTCCCAATGAGTGTGCCCTGATGCTCCGGCGTCGGGGAACTCATTTTACATAACTCACAACTCGAATTAACACTTCATAAAATTCAAATAAATATAAGCCGGGGTGCCGTATAGGCTTGGGTGTTCTGAAACACTTGTGTAATTTAAATGAACTGAAAAATTCAAGTAAATGTGAACCGGGGTGCCGTATAGGCTCGTGTTCTGAAACACTTAGAAAATTTAAATGAACTGGAAAATTCAAGTAAATATGAACCGGGGTGTCGTATAGGCTCGTGTCCTGAAACACTTAGAAAATTTAAATGAACTGAAAAATTCAAATAAATAGGAACCGGGGTGCCGTATAGGCTCGTGTTCTGAAACACTTAGAAAATTTAAATGAACTGAAAAATTCAAATAAATAGGAACCGGGGTGCCGTATAGGCTCGTGTTCTGAAACACTTAGAAAATTTAAATGAAATGTAAGCCGGGGAGCTATTGAAATAACAACAGTTTTCATTTATAAAGCCCGCAGGCATAAATTTACATCACATTCTTATTTACACAAAGACACAAAGGCCGAGCCCTACTGGTAGTACTTCCTTAGGTTGTTGACGTTCCAAGGTCGGTCCACCGGGACGTTGTTGGGAAGACGACCCAACAGGTAGGCCCCGTTCCCTACTGCACCGAGGATTCGATAGGGGCCTTCCCAATTGGGGCCCAACTTGCTGTCGGACTGTACCCTGGTGTTGTTGTTTACTTTTCGTAGCACGAGATCTTCGTCTTGGAAACGTCTGGCGTTCACTCTTTTGTTATAGGAACGCCCCAGCTCGTTTTTATATTCGGCGTTACGGATGGCCGCAACCTCCCTTCTTTCTTCGGTATAGTCTAGCTCGAGCCCCATCATCTTTTCGTTCAGCCTGTTTTCCACCATGTCCGTCCTCAGAGAAGGAAGCCCGATTTCTAACGGGATGATGGCCTCCATTCCGTAAGTGAGGCTATAGGGTGTCTGTTGAGTGCCCCGTCTTCTCGTCATTCGGTAGGCCCATAGGACGTGATGCAGCTCTGCAGCCCATCGTCCTTTGGACTCGTCTAGCCTCTTCTTGATTCCGTCGAGCACGGTCTTGTTTGATACCTCGGCTTGTCCGTTGCATTGGGGGTACGACGGGGTCGAATAGTAATTCTTGATGTGATACTTTGCATACATCGCTTTTAATTTGACCCCGGTGAGCTGTCCCCCATTGTCCGCGACGATTGAGTAGGGGGTTCCAAATCTGGTGATTACGTCTCTCCAGAGGAAACGTATCACCTCGGCCTCTGTGATTTTTGCTAAGGCCACGGCCTCTACCCACTTTGAGAAGTAATCGGTGACCATGAGGAGGAA
The DNA here is from genome assembly GCA_963682055.1 of Primula veris. Classification (NCBI taxonomy): domain Eukaryota; kingdom Viridiplantae; phylum Streptophyta; class Magnoliopsida; order Ericales; family Primulaceae; genus Primula; species Primula veris. The sequence goes on along the minus strand of OY821748.1, from coordinate 19,367,086 downwards.
CTTTTTCCCCCCCGGGGCCACGGGGAATGGTCCGACGATATCCATGCCCCACTGTGCAAAGGGCCAGGGCGAGGTCACGCTGCTCATTTTTTGCGCCGGGGCACGGGGTATGGGAGCGTACTTCTGACACTTCTCACACCTGAGTACGAATGCTTTGGCATCCTTCTGCATGAGGGGCCACCAATATCCGTGGGTCAAGGCTCGGTTGGCCAGCGACCTACCCCCGGTATGGCTCCCACACGTTCCTTCATGAATTTCCTCCATGACCCTTATTACTATGTCGGGATGGACGCAGAGTAAGTAGGGGCCAGAGAACGACCTTTTATAGAGCATGTCGTTGGGAGTTACCCAGAATCCCAGGGCCGTTCTTCTTATTTTCTCGGCCTCTTTCTTGTCATCGGGAAGATCACCGGAGCGATGATATTCGATTATGGGGTCCATCCAGCTCGGCTCCGTCGGGAGGTTGGTCACCACGTTAATTGTTGCCTTAGCCTCTATGCTAGGCGAAGGGACGTATTCTACGGTGATGACTCTCTCTTTTTTATCACTCATGGCCGAGGCTAGGGTTGCTAGTGCATCGCCGTGGGCGTTCTCATTTCTGTTGATGTTGACGATTTCTTGGCATTCGAAGCTTTGGAGTATTCCGGAAGCGATGGCCACGTAGCTTGCCATTCTTTCGTCCTTTGTCTGAAACTCACCACTAATCTGGCTGCTGACCAACTGGGAGTCAGTGTGCACCAGTATCTTCCTTACTCCGAGGCATCGGGCTATTTTCAAGCCGGCGATCACGGCCTCATATTCGGCCTCGTTATTGGTGGCTCGGAAGCCAAGTTGGATTGACTTCTCGATCACATCCCCTTGGGGAGATCGGAGCACGATGCCGAGGCCGGACCCTTTTTATTGGCGGCTTCATCCGCATGCAAGGTCCTGGTCTCTGGGGCACGACCTGTGATGTCGGGGCATTGGGTCGTCCCAGTGAATTCTGCCACGAAGTCGGCCAGGGCCTGTCCCTTGACGGACGTTCGTGGCGCATAGCGGATGTCGTAGGCGTTCAAGTGGCAGGCCCACTTCATCATTCGTCGAGAGAGATCCCCCTTTTGGAGTATTTCTCGTACAGGCTGATCAGTATAGACCACAATGTTGTGTGCCGAGAAGTAGTGAGCAAGTTTTCGTGAGGCCATGACGAGGGCTAGGACGAGTTTTTCCAAAGGCATATACCTAGCCTCGGCGTCGAGGAGAGTTTTGCTCACGTAATAGATAGGCCTTTGCTCCCTGTCGAGTTCCTTGATGAGGACGGCGCTGACGGCTATCTCAGACACGGCCAGGTATAGGGTAAGGACATCGCCTGGGTCCGGCTTGGTCAGAAGGGGCGGACTTCCGAGGTAGTCCGCCAGCTCGGTGAACGCATGCCGGCATTCATCGTTCCATTCGAATTTCTTCTGAGCCTTTAAGGCCGTAAAGAACGGCTTGCATCGGTCCCCGAACCGGGCAATAAATCGGTTGAGGACGGCGGCCATCCCGGCTAGCTTTTGTATGTCCTTTCTCTTCTCAGGTGTTTTCAAATTCTTCAAGGCAGAGATCTGGGACGGGTTCGCCTCTATGCCGCGGTGGGTCACCATGAACCCTAGGAATTTACCGGCACCTACCCCGAAGGCACACTTAGAGGCGTTCAGCTTCAGGTCATGCCTTCGTATCGTTTCGAACACCTCTCTCAGGTCGGATAGGTGGTCCTCCTCCTGGGTGCTTCTTACCACCATGTCGTCAATATAGACTTCCATGGTTCGGCCTATGTTCTTAGAGAATATCTTGGTGACCATTCTCTGATAGGTCGCCCCGACGTTCTTGAGCCCGAAGGGCATCACTTTGTAGCAGTAATTTCCCCTTGGGGTGATGAAGGCAGTTTTTTCTTGGTCGGCCTCCGACATAGGTATTTGATGATAGCCGGAGCAGGCATCCAGGAAGCTCATTCTGGCGGCCCCGGCCGTAGAGTCCACTATTTGATCGATTTTGGGCAAGGGGAAAGGATCTTTGGGACAGGCCCGGTTGAGGCTCGTGTAATCGATGCACACCCTCAGCTTTCCGTTCTTTTTGGAGACCACTACGGGGTTGGCGAGCCATCTGGGGTAATAAATCTCCCTGATGGCTCCGGCCAACAGAAGCTTCTCTACTTCCTCGTTTATGGCATCGGCATGCTCTGGACTAACACGGCGCCCCTTTTGCATCACGGGCTTGGCACCCGGGTTGATGTTTAATTGGTGGCAGGCGAGGTCGGAACTGATGCCTGGCATCTCGCTTGGACCCCATGCAAAATTATCGAGGTATTGGAGCAGGAGTTCGACGAGGTCGGTGACCTCGGGCTTGCTCAACTTCGTCCCCACCATAAATAAGTGGTCCTTGTCGAACCCCGGGATCTGAATCTTCAGCAACCCTTCCTCCACCTTGTCTTCGGCCTCTGGCCCCATTTTTTTGTTTAGTTCCGTCAGCAGCTTAGGGTCCTCTGCCTCAATGTTCATGGCGCTTTGGACCGGCACCGCCTTCTCGCCGGAATACACAGCCATGGCGCAGCTACGTGAGACTTTCTGATTTCCTGAAATGGTTTCCACACCAGAATCAGTTGGGTACTTAACCTTCTGATGTAGGGTGGAGGAGACTCCATCTATTCCATGAAGCCACGTGCGCCCCAATATCACGTTGTAAACGGAGGGGACGTTCACCACCGTGAACTCCACGCCCATAACTTTCGTACCCGTTTTCACGGGCAAGGTTATGTTTCCTCTGGGCTGGACCGCCTCATAGTTGAATCCGTACAGGGGAGGGACGTCGGTTTCCAACTGTTCTTCTCTGAGTCCCATCTTCTGGAAGAGGTCTCCAAAGAGTATGTTGACCGACGCCCCTTGATCAACGAGGATCCGTCCTACAGCGCAATGGCCTATCTGGGCCGAGATAACAAGGGCATCAGTATGGGGCACGTCCACCCCTACTAGGTCGAAGTCAGTGAAACTCACCCCTACTAGGTCGAAGTCAGTGAAATATCGAACTTTCCTACAATATACACTACAATAAAATGCCTGACTGGATATTACGAGATTGACAACGATTACTAAACGTGACAACTTATTCGTCGATAGAATTGCAACGAGAAGTCTTTAGCGGCTCTTTTACGACGACTTATGTTTGTAGCTAATTTATCTGTTTCTATTTTTCGTGCAGTAAGAGCTTCGTGACCTCAAATAAGCGAAGTCCGTATAAATAAACCCATATTGTGAACAATCTTTTCATAGTTAGAATCCTTCAACTAACTCACAGAAAATTGTCCGAATCACCTATTATGAGTCGATCTTTTTTGGTCCCGGAGACGGGAGGGGTAAGGCCGAAAAATAATCGGTGTTTCCTAAATACTTTTGGCATCTCACCAAATGTTTCGAAATTGCGTACGTCTCAAGTTACACTACAAAAAAGATGACTAAATAGATACGAGATTAGTGATAGTATTTTTTGTTTTTATTAGTTATGGTTTTTTTAACGGGTTTGTGACAGTTCAGTCAATTTATGACAAATTTGTAATAAATTTTTGAATTAGTGACAGTTTTGTGATAGATTCTGACTCTCACTAAATTGACATTGTTTTGTAGTGTCAACTAGCCTGTAAAAAAAATATGCATGTGAAACAACTTGTGAGCAAGATTATGTTATAGGGTAACTTTTTATTTAAATGTGTTAGGTGATTTTTTTTTTTTTTAAATCTTCAATTTTACTACTAATACTTATGGCTCAAGATAGCATCTTATAGCATGTTAAAAACGAATGATGACATCAACTGGCTGTACAAACGGGTCTCCATTCAATATTTATTCAGAGATAGAATTTGTATTGCTCACATTTGATGACAATATTTCAATTATGAAAGCTCGTGGGAGTTCCACGCTTGACAAAAATTTAAAGTAAATGTTTATATCGATTACCTGTACATTTCTACCGATTATAGTAATTGTTTTAACCTAAAACAATTTTGCCCAAATTTGATGGACAATGTCCATTAGGGCGGGGTTCGGTCCGATCCGGTTCGGTTTTTGGCAAAACCGAAATCGAAACCGGGCATTTTTTTCGGTTTCGGTCATTTTATTTTTTGGACCGGACCGGTTTTTTCGGTCGAGTTTCGATTTTATTTTTTATTTTTCGGTCTTTTTCGGTTTTTTTTTGTCTTTTTCGGTTCGGATTTACTGAAAACCGAAACCGATCCGAAATTTTTTCGGTTTTTCGGTTTCGGTCTTTTTCGGTTTTTTTCGGTTCGGTTATCGGTTCGATTCGGTTTTTCCGGTTTTTTGTCCCGCCCTACTGTATGTCTTCAATATACAGTAATTAAGTTTATAGTATGGAAATTGAAAGTTAAACATCATAGGAAAATCAAACTAAATGCATATTCAAATTATAGCGCACTAGTTAGAACTAAACATTTAAAACTATACTTATATAACTAAAATCATACTATTAATATAAGCAAACCCAAGAAAAATTGAGGTCGCCCAATTTTGCCAAATTTTTCCAAAAATACTCTCACTCTATTTTAATAATTACCAATATACATAATCTAATTAATTAACTATCTGTCCTCAATATATTTTACTAATTATGGATGTATCCTAAATTAATTACCAATTTGTTTTAACCTCCGTAACTATAATAAATTATAGCAAATCTGAATATTATGTTAAAATAAAATATATTACGTGATTTATGTCATTACGCGTCTCACACGCAACATGTGGGTAACTTTTACTAGTATCTAAATATGAAATTTAAACAGTATAGGCCATAAACAAAATCTATATATTTTCATAATCGTATTTGTTCTTTGGTAGAATGTGGTAAATGTAAGCGGAAAATGATTATGTAGAGGATATTAAATAAAGAGGCATGTCATGCAAATTACTGAGTAGAGTGTAGATTGATGAATAGATGTTGAATGGAGTTGCTAAAGTTTTAAGTATGAAACTTATCAGACTTCAATTGGTAAGTTTAGTGAGCTTTGGATTAAAATCAGAAATGCAAATATTTGCCAACTCTGTCCCTGTCCGACCCGTTAAATTTTAATCTAACGACTATATATTGATGAAACTTCGGTAAGTGAATTTAACTTGACTAAGGACATATATAAGGATAGGGGCAATAAGTACATGGAAACAAAATGTCACTTAACTTGATAAAGTCAAATTTTGTTGTGTATTAGCTTTTTTTCTTCTTATTTGCTTCTTTAAGCTCATATTGTTGTATTTTAGTTTGTAACCTGGCTACTTATCGTGTTTTGAATTGTAATCCATCATGAAGGTTTTGTTTCACGATTAATACCTTTTTTGTTTCTTAATATATGAGCTCGTTTTTTTTTTCTTAATACCTTTTTTTAAAAATAAAAATAAAGATATGAGCTCGTTCTAAAAAAAAAAAAAAAAAAACTTGAAAATTCACCAACTCAGTAGGCGAAAAACCGAAAAAACCGAACCGAACCGATAATCGAACCGAAAAAGACCGAAACCGAAAAAAACCGGAAAAAACCAAAAAAACCCGAAAAATAACCGGAAAACCGGAAAAAAACCGAAAATGGACCGAAAAAACTCGGTCCGGTTTGTTCCAAAAAATAAAAAGACCGAAACCGAAAAAAATTAAAACAAAAAATATGTTCGGTTTCGGTTTTGCTAAAAACCGAACCGGACCCGGCCTGATCAATGCTGTTGTTTTTTTACCAAGCAAAGTCGCATCTCATTGTTGTTTATCCAGTAAAGTGGTAATTTGCCAACCATTAGTAGGAATTTAATGATGAGAATGTTCAACAATATTGTAACTCGTGACAAAGAGATTATACTTTATAGTAGGGAGGGTGAAAAACCAAAAAAAAATCGAACCGAACCGAACCGAAAAAACCAAAACTTTTTCGGTTCGGTTTCGCTTTACAATAAAACCGGACCGAAAAAAGACGGAAAAACCGAAATATAACCAACAAAAGCCGAAATACCGAAACCGGACCGAAAAAAACCGGTTCGGTTTGGTCCAGAAAATAAAAAGACCGAAAATAAAAAAAAACTGAAGCGAAAAATCTGATCGGTTTCGGTTTTGCTAAAAATTGAACCGAATCGGACCGGACCGAAATCATCACTAATTTATAGTGTGTTTATACCAAAATGAGAAGGGTAAAACAGTAAAAAGAAAATGTGAATTTTTGAAAGAAGGGGGTAAATAAGGAAAATAGTACAAGTGTAGATTAGTGGGACCTTTGATAACGACAAAGAAATGAATGGAGTTGGGTGGTGCTCCACTTGCACACCTTTCACATTCGATTCCCTTTCTTCTTCTTTTTTTATTCCCTTTTTTACCCCCTCCCTCTTGTTTCCTCAATTATAAACCCCCCCAATTTACTTATTATTTTGTTACATTCATGTTGTGAATAAGTTCAAGGGAGTTTGTCATTTCATCCTTAATCCAAATACAAATGATCTATCTAATCTTTGCTAATAACCTATTCGATAAACCGTCGTTCATGTCCAACCTTAAAGATATTATTAAAGAGTGTTGATATATGCATTTCATATTTCTCATTGAATACTAGAGAATGAATCGAAAACAAAAATACATACTTTATCGGTTAATTTCATATTTCAATTTTCTGAATTTTTTTAAAATACTCCATTACACATATCAAAAATTAACACCACATAGATTGCATACATTCTGAATAGTAGTCCGAGACAAAAATCGTTACTTATGTAAATTCATGTGAAGAAAAGTAGAACAATACACTAATGCAACATTTTTATCAACATTAGTAATTTAAAATTGAAACTAAAAACACATTTACTATAAATAACTACTATCGTATATATATGAAGTATAATAACTACCCTTAACAAGTGTTAACTAGAATACATTTCATTTAAGTAAAATATATTTGCTCATTTAAGTAAAACATTATTTACTTAAAATCATACAATTTAGAGTACAATTCTTAACCAAGTAACACAACGACGGAGTTGTCGCACTACAAATCGTCGAGCCTCGCATTCATTTATTCATACTTTGCATTAATATATAACAACATTATTCTTTTATAATATTCCTTATTGTATTTACTATTCCCCTTACATAAAAAAAGAAGAAAAAAAGGAGCTAATTGAACAGATCTAAACTCAATGAGCATTAGCATTAAAATTAAAACAAAATGGACTAAGTAGAATGTTAGGTAAAAACATTGGTCCTATTCAGAGTAAACAACACAGAATCCAATAAGTCTCCAAAACAATTTAGAATAAGATTTTATATATACACACATATATATATATATATACACGATACGTCAATTTTGTAATAAATTGGATTTTTCTCTGAGAAAAAAGGCATAATAAAATAAAATAAAGCACTTGGTTTTTTTTTTGAGGTGAAAAAGTGATAAGAAAAAGAAAAACCCACTTTCACTCTCTCTCTCTCTCTACACTACACTATCTCTCAATGGAGTGAAAGAAAAAGAGATTTCAATTAAATTGCCAAACTGGGTTTTGTTTATTTTTGTTGAAAAATGGGGTTTGTGCATTTTAGCATTTTATTAGTAATTTGTGGGTTCATAAATATATCCACCGCTGGGAGGTTAAGTGGACCGGTTAAACAAAAACTTGAGGTTCAGAAACACTTGAACCGGATTAATAAACCGGCTGTTCATTCCATTCAGGTATTTCTTTATTTTATTTTATTTTATTATTCGAGTTTTATTTAGTTAATGCTATTTTTTGCTGATGTTTTTGGTTCATATTTGCTCTTAATAATGATTTAGTGAACAGTTTTTGTATCTCTAGATTAGTAACTGAGTTGGGTCATTTTTGTAATGAAAAAAGTATTTACCTTTTTTCCTGGTTAATAACACATTTTGATTTTGGGTCTTACAAATCCTGTATTTTTTGGGTTTCTTTCTATTTTTGCTTTGAAGTTATTCTTGAATTAGTTCAGCTGGATTTGGTTTTTTTCACCTAATATTAGTTATTCAGTATTAATTATTTAGTAAACAGCTTCTCTATCTCTAGATTAGTGACTGAGTTGGGTTTTTTGTTGTTGTAATGGATAAAAGTATTTACCTTTTTTGGTTTTTTCCACATTTTGATTTTGTGTCTTACTTGTCCTTTATTGGGTATTAATTCAGCTGGATTTGGTTTTTTTTAGCTAATATTAGTTATTGTCTTATTTAGTTTTGATTATATAGTGAACATCCTTTGTATCTCTAGATTTGTGACTGGGTTGGGTCATTTTTGTAATAGGAAAAAGGTTTTACTTTTTTTAGTTTTTTCCACATTTTGATTTTGAGTCTTACTTTCACCTTTTTTACTTCTGCTTTCAAGTTATTCTGTATTTTGTTCAGCTGGATTTGGATTTTTTTATAACTCATATTAGTTATTGAGTACTAATTATTTAGTGAACAGATTTTGTATGTCTAGATTAATGACTGAGTTGGGCCATTTTTGTAATGGAAAAAGTATTTACCTTTTTGGGATTTATTCCACATTTTGATTCTGGGTCTTACTTATCCTGTATATTTTGGGTTTGTTTGGTTTAAGCTTTTATTTCACTTTTTTTGCTTTTACTCTGAAGTTATTTTGGAGTTAGTTCAGCTGGATTTGGGTTTTTTTAAGCTAATATTAGTTATTGTGTATTAATAATTTATTGACAGTTTTTGTATCTTTAGATTAGTGACTGAGTTGGGTTATGTTTGGCTTGGGGTTTGTTTTGAAATTTATGATTTTTTTTACCTTTTTGGGGTCTCCCTTATCCTCCATTTCTCAGAGCTTGTTTGATTTGAACTTTATATTCACCCTTTTTGCTTTTGTTTTGAATATATTCTGGATTCAGTTTAGATTGAAATAGGGGTTGTTTTAGTTTTGTTTTGAGCTGGAAAAACCAATTTTTGTTCTCAGTCTAAAATGAAAAAAAAACAAGCCAACTTATTTTATTTTAAGATTCACCCAAACACAACTCATTTAACTTTTTTGCACATTGCGTCATAGAATGGGCCTTAATATTGGTACATCTTTTGTGCAATAATGGAACTCTTTTGACACTGAGATGAGTATTTTAGGAAAAAAGATTTAAGTAATGCAGATCTACATCAGAGTAAATGTTCTAAAATCAGAAAGTTGAAAAAACAAAGTGAGTAGATAGAATATAGAAACAAGGTGTAAAATGTTTTACTGGCTTTGAGGTGTTATCCTACCTTTTATTCACCTACCACTCATAAGTAATTAAAATTAGTTTTATTAGTTTATAATATTGCTTATGGTGGATAATTGAACAGAGCCCAGATGGAGATACCATTGACTGTGTACCTATCTCCCATCAGCGAGCTTTTGATCACCCATTTCTCAAAGACCACAAAATACAGGTTCATTTCTAATCTTTAATTTATTACTTTCCATTTTTGTGTACTAGATCTTTTGTTTTCCTGTATCTTGATTGTGTTTGTTTTGGTAACAGACAAGGCCAAGCTATCACCCAGAAGGCCTTTACGATGAGAGCAAGGTTTCATCCTCAGCCTCAGAGAAGAAAGAGAGGGCAAACCCAATTACTCAGCTCTGGCACATGAATGGTAAATGTCCCGAGGATACTATTCCTGTGAGAAGAACCAAGGAAGATGATGTGGTGAGAGCCAGCTCAGTGAAGAGATACGGTAAAAAGAAGCGTAAGAGCACAGCTCAGCCCAGGTCTGCAGATCCCGACCTTGTCAACCAAAGCGGTCATCAGGTAAAATGAGGACTAAGTAGAAAAAACGAATTGTTTTGATGATCTTATTCATTTTACTGCCCAATAAAATGCAGAAAAAGTAACAAGAGGGTAAAAACCTTTTATCTTTAAATTTGTGCTTCTTCACTTGACGAAGGGTATTTAATAGTTTCTGGACTCTCACCAAAATGTGTGTGCACAAATTCTTCCCATTGTTATTAACTTGTAAATAGAAAAGTTGTGCCAAGTGTGACATAGTGAATATTTTAAAAGTATGTCATCAATTACCAATCTTTGGTTCTTTCCGTTGAGATTCAAACCATTTTTAGGCAAACTTTCGTTTGCTTGAGCAAGTTGGCAAACCTTTTTTGGGTAAGTTGTTCAGAGACCTTAGGAACACAGCTATAACTTTTGTTTGAGAATGAAGTAAATTTTATACTAACAAAGGGATAAAATGTGTGGATTTGCCCAATTGAGGTTTTGTCTTGGCTGATGTTGTTCTGTGACTAACTACAATCATGCTTTATTTGTGGTAATTGGGTTAATCAGCATGCAATAGCTTATGTGGAAGGAGATAAGTACTATGGGGCAAAAGCTACATTGAATGTTTGGGAACCTAAAATACAGCAGCCTAATGAGTTCAGCTTATCTCAACTGTGGGTTCTGGGAGGCTCTTTTGGTGAAGATCTTAACAGCATTGAAGCGGGTTGGCAGGTACCAAAATACAAAACACTATTTTGTAATCAAATTATTTTCAAATGGCATGAAAATTTATTTCCATTTTTCGTGCATATATATATCTTCTAGTTATGAGTATGACTCTAAACTCTAAATTATTACAGGTTAGCCCGGATCTTTATGGTGATAACAACACAAGATTGTTCACTTACTGGACTGTAAGCTTCTTAGCCTACCCTTTTGTTCTTAGATATTTTGCTCATGAGCATTTTGTTTATTGTTATTTCTTTCTTAAAAATTGCAGAGTGATGCATATCAAGCTACGGGCTGCTACAATTTACTATGCTCAGGCTTCATTCAAGTCAACAGTGAGATAGCAATGGGTGCAAGCATATCCCCAGTTTCTGCTTATCGCAATTCTCAATATGATATCAGTATCCTTATCTGGAAGGTACTGTCTCTAGGACACGTCTGTGATTTATAACTTGAGTTTTATCATCAATTGATTTTTACATTGTTGGCACGTATGCGGCTTAATGGTATTTAATGATTGTTCTTTTGCATAACTATTATATCTTTAAAAGTCAAAAGATTTCTAGAACAATTTACAAAACCACAGAAATTTGTGAGAAGTACTATGCCCAATCAGTTCCTGGAAATTCCTCTAAAACAATTTTGTATGGTACAAGAGTGTTCTAGTTCCAACAATCTATTTGAAAGATATGAAATATTGTGGGACGCTGGTGTTTTCGTTACAAGTTATAACCCATTTACAGTACAATGAATATGAGAGAGTTGAGAAAATAAAAATTCATATTAACAAGTAAAATTTCTTGAAAATATCAAACACACCACTGTTTCTCATTTATTCCTTGTAAATGGGTGGGTGCGTTTTTTGAATTCTTTCCCTTTGTTGGGAGACTGGACTACTGGAGTTCAAAGCACCTAATGAGAAATTTCACATCACTATTCTGTACTGATCTTTGTATAACATTGTACTATCTGGGTAACATTTGCTATGCAATTTTTCTGCCAGTGGCTTGATACTACTTTTATTCATGTTTTTTTTTTTCTTCTGTAAATATTGATTTTATAGGATCCTCGAGAGGGTCACTGGTGGATGCAATTCGGCAACGATTACGTACTCGGTTACTGGCCATCTTTCCTGTTCTCCTACTTAGCCGACAGTGCTTCTATGATCGAATGGGGCGGTGAAGTGGTCAACTCAGAATCCGACGGTAAACACACTTCAACTCAAATGGGTAGCGGACATTTCCCTGAAGAAGGATTTGGTAAATCAAGCTATTTTCGCAACATTCAAGTTGTTGATAGCTCAAACAATCTCAAAGTCCCAAAAGGGCTCGGCACTTTCACAGAGCAATCAAACTGTTACGATGTCCAAGTTGGGAGCAATGGTGATTGGGGTCATTACTTTTACTATGGTGGTCCTGGTAGAAATGGTAATTGTCAATGAATAAGGAATAATTAGGCGAGAATCCTATGATGCCCCCCCTCTATCATAATGTAATGTAAGATTGTAAGGTCTCATCTATGTTATGTATACATTCTATTTTTTTCTTTGTAGGATGGGTTAGGTAGTGTGGTGTTTTCTCTAGTGGGAAGTTTTGACTCTTGCTTTTGCCATATAAGTTCTCCACGCAAATGGTTGGGGATATGGCTTTTTCTTAGCTTTTTTTAATTTTTAATTTCTCTGTTGTGCATGTTTACCAAGTTGTAGTTGTGGTAGTGTGAATGGTTTGACTATGGTGTTTCTGTTGTCATTTACATTGGAAAAATTGTAACTCGGTTGTATCTAGTAGTTGTATTTTCCTTATTTTGTTCAAGTTCTGGTTCCTTTTTACATTTATGTTGCGATATGCTACTATAATAGTATAATCCGCTAAAACGCCTCTATTCCAACTTCTATTGGGGGTTCAAGCCTTGCAGTTGTAGTATGTAATAACGAACAAGAAAGAATAGCACTTGGTTAGCTTCTTTTGTTTAGCGAATGTGATGAAATAACTAATTAAAAGGCCAGATTACAACAGAAATAGATGGGCGAGATAGCATTCGAGTTAGTTAAGAGAATTTATCCTGCTAGTTTTAGTCAAGGAAAATGTTAATCATTCGACTTTCAATAAGTTATTTGGTCATCTTTTTACTTTGAATATTCAGTTTGGGATCGGAACATGGTTAAATCAAGATCAATGTTGTAAGATTGGATAACTGCTGTCTAGCAAATACTTGTTTACGATCCTTTTGGGGTTCGTCCAATTACAATGTTTAAGCTGATTTACACACTATCGGTTTGCGAAAATCACCGAGTCTTTAAGATGATAGTCATTTAGTTCATGTCACGTTTTTGTCTGTTTGGTAAAGGTGAACAAATAGGCTTGTATTATTCAGCTTACGGAAGGAATGAGCTGGAAATTCTGTTGGGTGAATCGCTCATTAAATAAGTCGGCAAATTGTCTAGCCAAGTTTGCAAGACTAAGGTATACATAGTCGCTTTTCGGTTTTGTCGAACGAGTTAAGTCACTTTTTACTCTGATTTGGTTTTATGATAATTTCTTTTCAAAAAAAATAGGCTTGTATTTAGCTATTGCATTCATAATTGGGCCAGTATTTCTATGCTAACGATGTCAAGTTAGCCCGTCCATAATGGAAATAAGGAAAAAAAGCCTATCAAGTTATGTAGTAACCACATTAAGATGTTCCATTTAATACACCTAAAAGAGATTTCAAAGATCTTGGACTTTTAAGACTGCTAATTTGTATTTTTGTTTTAAATGTAATCAATGTCTTTCCTGAGTCGTGACAAATCCATTCACATTTAAAAGGTGCTTCAAATTAACTTTTAATATATGACATTTGCAAGTTGAATAGAAACATCCCAAACTCTAAACATTCAAGGTATGTCTTTCAAATTTATACTATTTTATTGCGATTTGCGAACTTAGAAGATCGTTTCCGTTACAACTTGAGACGATGTAATAAACGGTAGTATTAGCATATGGGAATCTATTACTGATTTCATTAAATTGTTTAGGTAACTATATATGTACACGTTTTTGTGGTTATCCGAAATATTACGTGCTTATTATTAATTTGTCATCTACAAACTTTGAAAAAATCGCATTTGGAATTATGTGAATAAAAGCCAAAAGTTCTTTACCATGAATTGGTGCGACAGATGCAACTTTTTTTTTTTTGGTAAAACGAAAACGACGCAACCAATTGCTCAAGGTACAAATTAGCTCATGTCTTTCACAAAGCTTTTGATCTCTCAAATCCTTCATATGGTGTTAAGCCGTGTTCTATCTCTAACTTGAGTTGGCCTCTCTTCCCCTCTTTCCGACTCCGGCAGGTGTTGAGGTCCGCCGTTTTTCAACCATTCAATTCGATGTATATGGGATGAAATTGTTTCTTATAACGGTATCATTACGAAATAGTATAAAAAAGTCAAAATTTTGTCTCAACTTTTTTAATGACTATGTTGTTAGAAGTCACTTTACAGCATCTTGACTAAAAGTAATTACTATGGAACAGTCAGACTATATGACTGGTTCACAACCCGTTAGCATAAAAAGCGTCAAATGCATAAAAAAAAAATTGATTAATATTTAAATTTAGGATAGGCCTCCCTAGGATTATATATTTTTATTTGAGTTTTTAGTGTGCTGTACAATTTGTTTTTAATTTATCAAATTCTAATTTGTTAAAAATAGAAAAATAAATTAGTTATTGAAAAACATTATCTAATCATCTATTTTTTAATCTAACAGTGGTTAAAATGACTGTTACATAAACAGTCAAATAAGGTGACTGTTCCAAATACGCACTCTGACTAAATCTATAATAGAAAGATAATATAACGCTCAACAAACCATCGTCACGAGTAGTTCCACTAATACACTTATTCCAACCCGAACCCAAATTGATACCTAACATTACGAGTAGTTCTTCCTATTTAATAAGATAAGTTTGCAAATTCAACTAGTTAGCATTTCACAAAAGTCAAATCGATGTTATAATCCGTTAAAATGATTATCAAATCTGACATTTACTTAGTAGCATTTATTTTATTTTTGCAATTCGCTTCTTTTAAAACATTGATTCACGATATAACAAGTTTTTAGCAAAATTTGGACATTCTGAATGTTTATCGATTAGTAACTTAAATTGTTAGTTTTCTCAATTAGTGCCATGCATTGATGTCTTTCTGGATTTCAACTTCTCTATATAATTACAAATGAGAAAAATCCGTGTTAAAGTTCAAAATACGTTGTTAGTTTTTGTAAGTTTCCATCCAATTACTTGGTTTTCCTTTGGATGGTAAGATTCAAAATGATAGTAAAAGGTTAAATAGAAAGGTAAGGCATCAATACATAAGTATGTACGATGAGGTGTAATGGGATCATACATATTATGGCCCATAAGTTGCGTGTTCGAAACTAGAGGGAAGACAATACTATTACTTACATTATGGACAAATAAACTTATTTATAATACCTAGGGAGTGATATTATTGGGGGTGTACTTTTTGTACCGATTTGTACCAACCGAACCAAATAAGTTGGTACCTAAATTTTGGTATACCGACTTTTCGGTACGGTAAACCAAACTTTAAAAGTCGGTTCAGTTTCGGTATCCATTTCGTATGTTTGGTATAATACCAAACTGAACCAAATATTAATATTATAAAATATATAGAAATTTACACATAGTCATAACTTAGTATTTTAATCAAGTTCACGATAAATGTAGCAAATATAAGAATAGTTGTACACATTTTACTTTTTACAAACTTTTTTACTATTTTGTTGTTATAAAAAATTGTCTATTAATAATAATAATGTTTCGGTATAAAACGGAAAAACAAACCGTACCAACCGAAAAAGTTGGTATACCGACTTTTTCGATTCGGTTATGGTATAATTTTTTTCAAACCAAACAAGTTCGGTTCGGCATTGGTATATGGTAAAAAAATCGGTACCGTATCAAAACCACCGTCAGTTATTATGAATACCGGTATTACTAATATCATTATATTTTATTATCCAGTCTTATTCCGATTGAATTATAGTAGTGGAATTTATAGGCCAAAAAACTGAAATAACTTTTTTAATTTTTTCTATGAAAAAAAAGGCGCGTAGGATAACGCTCCAAAACACCACGTGCGCCGAACACAACAAAAGAACATATCCACTATGGTAATAAATCAGACAGAATAATAATAAATATTAAAAGTAATAATAAGTAATAATAATAATAATACTAATAATAATAAAAACAAAACAGCTGTTACTTTTATTTCATTTCCATTTTTCTTTTTTTACAACCACTCCCTCTGTCTCTTTTTCTCTTTCTCTCACCTTATTTTTATACCTTTCCTAATTTCTCTCTCTCTCTCTCTCTCTCTCTCTATATATATATATATATATGTTTTAGGGTTTTTAATCTCTCTCTCAATTCCTCTACAAAAACCCATCAAAACCCATCTTTTTAAATTTATTTCATTTATACTATTTATGCTATTAAACCCATGTCTCAATTTAGCTCTGGTGGAAAAAAAGGGCACCTTTGAAATGATGTTGCTTCACTGAAATCTGGTTATTATTATTTTTTATTCTGAAGTTTATTTACTTTATTTTTGTTTGATCTTAGTGTTTAATTGATATTATTAAGTGGGTTGTTCTTAGTATGAACTAGTTTAGTTGGTTTATCTAAATGTGTTAATTAGGAAAAACCCAATTAGGAAAAAAAGACAATTTGGAAAAATAACATTTTTTTTTTACGATCTTAGTGTTTAATTGATTATATTAAGTGGGTTGTGCTTAGTATGGACTAGCTCAATTGGTTTATCTAAATGTGTTAATTAGGAAAAACCCATTTAAGAAAAATACCCAATTTGGAAAAAAAATCATTTCTTTATGATCTTAGTGTTTAATTGATTTCATTAAGTGGGTTGTACTTAGTATGGACTAGTTCAATTGGTTTATTTTAATGTGTTTGCATTTTTGTTTGTACAGTATTTTAAGAGTTTTGGGAAAAAATTCATTTCTTTATGATCTTAGGGACAACTCCAATTAGGAAAAAGACCATTTAGTAAATAAACCAATTGGGAAAAAAATTCAATCCTGTATGATCTCAGTGTTTAGTTGGTTTTCTTAACTGGGTTGCTGTTACACTCCATTTATTTTGTACTGTGTTTTAGGATTTAGTTGAAATACACTCCATGTTTCCTTAACTAACTAATTCAAGTGTTGTAATTAATCTAACTGATTTTGCATTTTGTTTGTACAGTGTTTTAGGGCTTTTTGGTTATTTTTTATTTTTGTATGATCTTTTGTAAAAACCCCAAGTCTCAATTCAGCTCCTGACTCCTGTGGAAAAAAAGGCACTTGTGAAACTGTTTCTTTTTTAATATCATGTACTATAGTGGCGCTTCTATTGTATGAACTAGTTCATAGTCTGCATGTGTTTGCATTTGGTTAGTTTAGTCATTTAGGGGTTTGGTAATTTTTTCATGATCTTATCGGAGAAACCCTAATTTGGAAAGACCCAAGTCCCAATTAAACTCTGATGGGAATATTAGAGCAGCTTTAAAATCATGTTGCTTGGCTGTTTTTATCTTATGCTATTTTACCTTTTGATGCTCTTTTTTATGATCTTAGTGCTTAATTGATTTTGTTACAGTTAGCTTGTATGAACTAGTTCAATTGTTTAATATAAACGTGTTTTCATTTCGTTTGTACAGTTGTTTAAGGGTTTTGGTAGTTTTTTCATTTTTGTATGATCTAAGGAAAAACCCATGTCTCAATTTAGCTCGGTAGAAATATTAGGGTTCTTGTGATATAATGTTGCTTCACTGAATCAGGATATTTTTTGATTTTTTTAATACTATTTTGCAGTATGATTATAGTTCTAAATTGGTTTGTATAATTTGGGTTGCATACCTCTTGTGCTGTCTTTTAGGGTTTAGATGAACTACACTCCACAGTGTAGTTCAGTTGTTTGATTAATCCCAATGTGTTTGCATTTTGTCTCCACAGTGTTTAAGAGGTTTGTAGTGTTTTCATGTTTGTTTATGTGATCTTTCATTTATTGATTCTTCTAATTTGGCTGCACTTTATTCCTTTTGTCTTTATACCGTTTTAGGCTATATGCACATTATTACGTTTTCTTTTTGATCTCATTAATTTAGTTGATTTTCCTAGCTGTGCTGCATTTATTGATTATTTCTTTTTAGGCTTTTCTTTCATGTTTTCTCTTAATTGGTCTTTATGGTGGTGTTTTTACCGTCTTATCATTTTTCCCATGTTTTTTGTCGGATATCGTTTGTATGGTATTATTTCCAAGTGTGGTGCAATCGCTTAAACTTTCTGTTCGGGTGGTGTTGATTTTTCTCTTTCAGCAATTTTTGCTTGACGATTTCGATTGTTTTATTACTTAAAGGTGCTGTATTCGTTGATATTGTCTTTTAGGGCGTTGTTTATGATTTTTTTCCGCATTTTTATGTCATATCATTTAATTATCTAAATCATCAGTATGTGCTGCATTTTTTATTTACCATCTGTTATTTCTATATATCTTTGTCGTATTCTTTGCATGATATCGCAATACTTTTTCCCAGTTGGGTTGTGCTTTTAGACGTCTTCAGGGTGTAAATGTTGTAGCATTTATTCTTATGTTTGATGCATTTATTAGATCAGTGAAGAGACAAGTGGCATCAAAGCCATGGAAGGAGAGGGCCACGATGTAATGCTGGCGTGTGTAATTTCAGGGGCCCTTTTCTCTGTATTGGGTTCAGCTTCATTCTCAATACTCTGGGTGGTGAATTGGCGGCCGTGGCGTATTTATAGGTGAGTATTATCAGACTTATGAATGCGTTACCTATTAACTAGTATACTCTGATTTAACTCATTTATACATTGCATCATGTTGTTGTTATGAGCCATACTGCTTACACCTATTCGATTATAGCAAATACTATACCTGAAGGATTCCACCATTAGTTTGATTGCCGTTAGCTAAGTAGGAAAAGTACCCCAATTACAGCTTATGAACTAAGAGACTATTGTTTGCTTGGACTAGAATTTTTAGCTGTGTATCATATGCATCTGTAATCGACTAATTGTTATTAGTTTACTTCAATTAGTTCCTCGTCTATGGGATCCGAGGCTCTCGTGTAAGGGCCAAAAAAAGTGTAGTAGTGTGTGTTTGTGTACGTTGTGTTTTGGCCAATTCACTGTCGAGAATAAGTGGAGGGTGACAGGCTCAAGAATACCATTGCGAATAAGCTGGAATAACAGACATTTTCACCAATATGGTGTCAGGCTGCTAGCTCGTTCTTTAATTTCTGTATCATGTAATATTATGCGTTTTTTTAAAGAAATTAGTTAGGCCATGATATAATTATTTCTGCGTATGGAAGGGGGATAGGGAAATTTCCCGAGCTTTTTATAAAGTCAGTGAAAGCAGTTTTGGATTTGTAAGGGTTTCCGGAGCATCTTATGTACCTTAGGAGTGATTTTGTGAAGTAAATATTGGGAGTTGTTTTCCGTTTAATCTTTGAGCTCTGACTATTTTGGTATTGTGTTGGTAGACCGTTATTGTACGAATTGCAAAGACGATAATTTTCTATTGAACATTTTCTTAGCTTCTTTTGAGGGGACAGAAAGATTCTTGTTCCTGTCAACATTAATACTCCTACAAGCACATGTACACTAACCCAGGATTGCCACGCTTTAAACTATTTATTAGGACCAAATCTTGAGATGGGTGGAGTGAGGGTTGATTCATTAGATAGTTAAATGTCACAAGAAAAGGCCTCTGTAACTTGTGCTGGCAAAGAGCAGTTTGACACGTATATAAGCTCACCACGTAAGTCTGTTTTTTTCACTGTGGAAAAGATACATTAGGCATACAACATGTTTTACACGGTATGGCCCATTTTCCGATACAGCACCTTCAAGATGCTTCCTAGCAAATCTTTTATGACTTAACCAATTTAATTACTAGTTTGGTGGATAACAATGAAGACCATTATAAGTCTTCGTGAGTGTAAAGTTTGCCTAAGATTTGTAGGAGGGGCTAGTTGTGAGTGCAATGTTGTGAGATCATTTTTGTTTTGTTTTTTTGGTAAGTAGTACTGTACACTCCTAGTTGCATTTGGGTTCCAAATAGGTGTGGTCAATCAAGATGGTGATCCCATTCGTTTCATTTAATCTATTTTCTTCGTTTGACAACGTAGTGTGAGAATTTGACATGGATGCATAATTTTTTCCACTGCAAAGATTTGATTATTTCCAGCCGTGGAAATTTTTGTTAATACTAATTGTTGTTTCATTTTCTTCTTCAGTTGGGTGTTTGCTCGAAAATGGCCAGATTTCTTACGAGGACCTCACCTGGGTTTATTATGTGGTTTCCTTTCTCTCTCTGCATGGATGATTGTTATTTCTCCAATTGTGGTGCTTATTCTATGGGGATGCTGGTTAATAGTGTTACTGGGACGAGATCATCTAATTGGCTTGGCTGTGATAATGGCCGGAATTGCTCTTTTATTGGCATTCTATTCTATCATGCTTTGGTGGAGGACTCAATGGCAAAGCTCAAGTATGTTCTTTTTAATAATGATTGTTCATTCAGCCATTATCATTGACATGTATAATAATGGATTTCTCATGGGATTGATGTAATTCTCTTGTTATGCTGCTGTCTCTCTTTCTTTTGTCTTTAGCGAAAGAAAAAAAATGTGAAAATGTAACTGTTCAGAAGTGTATTGCCTTCATTAAATAAGCTACTAATTAAATGAAGATTATAATTTAAGAGGAATGTTCTTGTGGTGACATGCCTTCCAACCTTGTGAATATTGGTTACTGTAGTTTAAGCTCAAGTTTTAGCTCTGTGAGCTAGGGGTTTTCCCGATCATTTCTTTGGTGCAATTGTCAGTTTAGTTTTATCTCTCTTCGTCTTACCAGTCGTGGTTGGATGTATCTCTTTTCCTAACAACTGGATTTTGGATGGTTGTTCAACTATCACCTCTGCTTTAGACTTCTGTTTACTGAACTGAAATTATAGCTGCAATTTGCTTTCATTGTCATTCTATCCCGACATTCTATTTGTTTATTTTTAGATGATGAGATACTTTTGTCATATTGTTTAACAGGGGTTGTCGCTGTATTATTACTTTTGGCTGTTGCCCTTCTCTGTGCATACGAACTCTGTGCCGTATATATTACCGCAGGTCCAAAAGCATCTGACCAATATTCACCCTCAGGCTTCTTCTTTGGTGTATCAGCAATTGCTCTTGCAATAAACATGCTCTTTATTTGCAGAATGGTTTTTAATGGTAAGTCTTGAAATGGTTTTGTTGTCCATTGTCCAACCTTGTTTTGTTTGTTTTTCTCTTCCTTATAGTTTGTAGTATTTTTAAACAGGAAATGGCTTAGATGTGGATGAGTATGTTCGTAGGGCATATAAATTTGCATATTCAGATTGTATTGAAGTTGGGCCCTTGGCTTGCTTGCCCGAACCACCTAATCCTCTAGAGTTATACCCTCGGCAATCTAGGAGGTAAGATTAATAAATGCTTTTATAGTATGCAAAAGTTAGCAATTAGATTGTTTTATTACCATACAAGTTTGTGAGCTGGTTTTCCCTTTCAGGTTTACACATCTGGGGCTTCTCTATCTTGGCTCACTTCTTGTACTTGTCGTCTATTCGATCTTATATGGCTTGACTGCTAAAGAAGATCATTGGCTTGGTGCCATTACTTCTGCTGCTGTTATAATTCTCGGTAAATTTCGTAGCCTTAAGGGTAATCATAGCCTTTCACTCTTTTTATTTGTCATAATTATTTATGTGAGGAGCTAATTGTGATTTCAGACTGGAACATGGGTGCATGCTTATACGGATTTCAGCTCCTTCAAAGTCCTGTTACTGCACTTATTGTTGCTGGCTCATCTAGAGTTTTTCTCATTTGCTTTGGCGTTCATTATTGGTTCGTTCTTTAGTAACCAAATTTCCAATTCTTCATTGCACAGTTTCATTGGGTTTATTACAGTTTTGCATTCCAATGTATCACTAGATTTTGGTTTCGTAGACCAACTTGAAAAAAATAGCAATTAATAAACTGACGTTACAATTGATGATTTAGAGCACTTACTATACAAAAAAATCGTATATATACTATGGTACTAAATAGTTACGAAAATAAAACAAATATGTACACTATTTTATCATTTTTATATATTGTACCTTATTATATCACGTCTTTTCCTATTTTAGTGGCTAACATATGATTTTGTTTTCGTTTGTGATCCTCAATGTATGGTTTTCCTATCGATTCTACTTAATTAGTTAAGAAATGATATGCTAGTATACTACTAACTCCCTCCATTCCTAAATGTTTATCTACTACTCCAATTTGGAATTGTCCAAAATGGTTATGCACTTCCCTAAAATAATAAGTAAATTTTTTGGCACATCAAATGTTGACCCTTTTAACCTTTTTAAAGCATTTCAAAATAAGGTTCCATGTCGAGACAAAATATAAATACAGAAAAAACAATGTCATCAATCATCATTGATGTTCCCATTAGTATTACATCTCGCCTCATTTTGTATGTTGGTGTACACAATCAAAATTTACAAATCGATTAGTGTACAGAATTATTACCATTTGATGTAAACTCGTATCTACTACAGGTACATTGGCCACTGTGTTAGTTATGCTGTGGTAGCATCGGTGCTTTTAGGTGCGGCTGTTTCTCGTCATTTATCAGTCACAAGCCCTTTAGCTGCTAGAAGAGACGCTTTAAAAAGTACAGTTATTCGCTTAAGAGAGGGGTTTCGCAAAAAAGAACAGAACAGCTCATCAAGTTCTTCTGAAGGTTGTGGCTCTAGTTTGAAACGTAGTAGCAGCGCTGAGGTGGCACACCTAGGTTGTCCTGAAACACATTGCACTGGTGATATTAATAGCGATAGGAGTGTTGATAGTGGAAGACCAAGTATTGTATTACATAGTAGTTCTTGTCGCTCTATTGAATCAAATTCGGCAAATCAACAAGCATTAGATTATTTAGCTCTTGTTTTCCAAGAAAATTTGAATGATCCCAGGATTTCGTCTACAATGAAAAGGAGAGCTAGACAAGGAGATATTGAATTGACTACCATGTTGCATGACAAAGGATTAGATCCTAATTTTGCTATGATGTTGCAAGAAAAGGGATTAGATCCAACAATCCTTGCGTTGCTTCAGAGAAGCAGTTTAGATGCGGATAGAGATCATCGTGATAATACAGATTTGACAATTGTTGATACGAATAGTGTTGATACCAATATTTTGCCCAACCAAATTTCACTGTCAGAAGAGCTTAGACTTCAAGGTTTGGAAAAGTGGCTTCAAATTTCTAGAACGGTGTTGCACCACATTGCCAGTACCCCAGAGAGAGCATGGGTTTTATTTAGTTTGATATTTATTATTGAAACAGTCATTGTTGGAAGAATCCGTCCAAAAACTATCAAAATCTTGAATGATACGCACCAACAGGTAACTTGGTTCTTTTGTTGATTTTTGAGGAATATGTCTAATTAGCTATTTTGTTCACCAAGCTATCAGCCTTTAACAATTAGTACACCAACCAATCGAAATTCATAATATAGACACCAACCAGCACAAAGTGTACAACTTATCAATATTTAGTGTATATGCCAATGATACACAATCAATTAGTATACCAACCCATCTGAATCTATAAGTGCTGTAAAGTAATTTTTTTTTATATATGTTGGTGCGCAGATTGTTCCTCTTTTTGTAGATTGGTGCTTATTGTATGTCATAATCGTACATCTAATATGCAACTAGTTCTTTGAAGTTGAATTTTGTAGCGTGTCTGTACTAAATGTTTCATATTGATTAGATGGGTGTATTAAGTGTGGGTTTTACTTGTATGGCGTATGTGCGTTACCAATTTTTTAGAAGCTGATATGTTAGCAAATAATAGTGATACTCTCTTTTCTTTTCTCCTAATGTTCTGAAGCAATGGGTGGGCTTTTCTTTTAACTGTTATTGCTCATCTGCAGTTTGAATTTGGGTTTGTGGTGTTGCTTCTATCTCCTGTCGTTTGTTCAATCATGGCGTTCATCTGTTCTCTTCAAGCTGAAGATATGGTTATGAGTTCAAAGCCACGAAAGGTACTTTAATTCTGTTTCTTTTTAGGTTAGCAGTTACTTGTAGTCCTGCGACTTATGTGATTTATACTCAGGTTGTTAATGCAATTAGTCACGAATAGTTTCGCTTCACGGAAATTGCCTAATGCTGTCTAGGAGAGTAAATCCAGCAATTTACCGAAAATAGGGGAAGGAAGAGCAAAATAATTGTAAAGAGTGTAAATGAGCCTAGGGAATTTAAAGGATTAAAGCCGATTATTTAATTCTCAAAGGCATTACTAAATTTTTATTTATTTTAGCAGTGAGAACTATTTTTAGTAGTCCTTTTGCAACTTTATAGTCATATTGCTTGATTGAAAAAGGATAAATTCACATGTTACTCCTATGGCTACCTTAGACTTGAGAAAACTGAAGATAATCAGAACTACAGAGCAGCTAATTAAATGAAGTTACTTTCCCGCATCATTGACCTTTACTTGATGTCTCTCCTGTACTTTTGATGCTGTTTTAAATAAGTTGCTTTTACTTTTAATTGGGTAATATGACTTTTGTCGCTGTTTTAAGGTGTTACCATCTCCTTACACCAAGCTAGAGTATATTTTTGCCTTATGAGTAGATAGGATCTATGCTTGTTGAATATTATCCCAATCGGTCCTAGCATATGCTTATATATGAGTTCATCTCCTTCCTATCACAATATTTTTTGATGGGAATGGATGGACTCTAACAATGTTGTTAAGGCAGAATCTGTAGGGTCTCCAAATGGATGATTTGTTAAGGCAGACCCTTTTATTTCTTCCTGTGCTAACACTTACAAATTTTTCCCACCCTCCTATTTTCAATACCACACCTGTATGCTCTGAATTGAATAATTTTCCTTGTTTTTTTCTCAGTATGGTTTTGTGGCTTGGCTACTGAGCACTTGTGTTGGTTTGCTGCTTTCCTTCTTGAGGTATGGTTCTTTATATCTCTAGACACATAATAAGTAATTTGTGTGAAATTTTATCATGCAGTGTTGTTTCTTTTTGTTGGTTAGAGCTCAAGTTATCTGTATCAAAATATACTTGTCTATGTCTAGGAGATTTACATTGAGGTTTTTTTTTTCCATTTGGGTCTATGATACTTTTGAGCTTGTCCAGTATCACTTCTGTGTCCTTCTCATTCAGTGTTTAGGGCTTTTTGGTCTCCTCACAAACAAATAAGCTGGAATTTCTTTTTGTTAGCAAAAAGGTTTGGCTCATCCAGCTACATTATCAAATAAGTTGGATCTCTTTAGGTTAAAAAAAAAGGTCTGATTCATCCAGCTTCATTATCAAAGCTCTTTTGGCCAAATTCCAGAAAGGCTCCGCTTTTAAGCTGATCACCGAAATTTACTCTGACTTGTAAGCAAAAGTAAAATAAAAGCTGAGGGTAAAAGCTGTAACCAAATTAACCTCAGTATCAAAGTCGGTAATATTGCATCTGTGGTAATTGTTGTGCCTCTTACTTTGCTTTCCATATTCTGTGTTTTCTTGCGTCTGTAATTGAATGTGTGTTTAAGACCATCTTCTTTCCCTCCGCAGCAAATCATCTCTTCTTCTTGGATTGTCATTAACTGTCCCTCTCACTGTGGCATGCTTGTCTATCGCTATTCCTATATATATTCGCAACGGCTTCCAGTTTTGGGTGTCCGGGGATGATGGTGGAAATCGTCGAACTATGGGGATGAAGGAGGTGTGTACTTATTTTCATTTTTATTTTATTATTTGGCTAGAAAATGGATTAAATATGTTTGTTGACTAATAAGAGTCTGTTAGGATGGACCGTTGTGGATACTGACACTTTCATTTGTTCATTTGAATGGGTCTATTGAGATGCTAATATAATCGGGTATAAACTCGCATTATCGCAATCATATAGAGCTGGTTGATTTATACCAACTAGTATCTTTTTCCATAACATGTGGTCAAACTTTTAACTTTAATTTACTAAAATATGGAAGTAGTTACCAGTGTGTAGTAGAACTAAGCGTAAACTACGAAAAATGTTTTGACAGATAGACCGCTTTGGTTTTGATCTAAACCTTTTATACCTAGTTGGACTGGCTACATCTTTGGCAAAATACTGTATGTAACTTTGTATTGCCCTGCTTTGATCAACAAACTTGTTTTTTTTTTTTCAGTTCAAGTGTGTATGATTCTGAAGTGCTTGCAGTATTTTTTTTAATATGCCACAGTTAGTTGTTTTGCTAGTGAACGTATATTCAGGTTAATTGCAGTTTTGTACACTTAACATATCACCAGGTTTTGATTTCTTAACCTAAGGAAAATTAGTATTTATTACACTAATGTTACATTTCACGACGATTTATTAGTAGACTTAGGTGTATCAAATAATTAATAAACATAGGTTGGGGTACTAAATACTATTAAAACCAAAGTCTTTGTTTTGCTATTGTAGTCCCCAATCTATCCTTGTTTTTACATGTAGTGAACTAAAACTGTCGTGAATGTAACCTTTGTGTAAAAATTGCCAAACTTTGTAGGTTGGTGTACAAAATCGTAATCTGGCGATTCTTGTACAAAAAAAGTACCTTTAATATCACTTGTAATAATTATTTCTGGTTATTTCAGAAGACCAAAACGTTCCTGACTGCTTTGTTCTCTTACATTGACAGGGTTATGTTCTTCTTATCTGCACATTATTATTTGCTGGATCCATTCTGGCCCTTGGTGCAATAGTATCTGCTAAGCCATTAGATGACTTACAGTACAAAGGATTGACTAATGACCACGTCACGAGAGCATCACCCTATGCGTCACCCTTGTATCTTGGCTGGGCAGTGGCCTCTCTGATAGTCCTACTTGTTACTGGTGTTCTCCCAATAGTATCATGGTTTGCGACTTATCGTTTCTCTGTTTCTTCTGCTCTCTGTGTCGGAGTTTTTTCAAGTAAGTGTTGTATCTTCTCTTAAATAACCCCCAGGTACTTCAGAAACTTGCACTTAATCCCCATGCACTATTTAAGCTTTTCAATCTACCACCACTTACATAGTTTACAAAAAGGAATAACTTTGCGGTTTTCCGCCCGGTGCTCCGTTTTGGATGCCTATTGCCAAATATATCTGTGCGGTATAAGAAGTCGAATTTTAACACTAGTTTTTTGTAAAATACAGATTTGCGCTTTAGAAGACTTACTTTTAGCGTAAATCTGCTCTAAGGGATCTTTTTCTCTAGGCACTGTTTCATATGCATATATATTAACAATTGACATAAAGAAACAAAAATCAAACTGGATTGGAAGACACAAAGTTCTACCATTTTGAATTTGATATGGGGATTGATTGCAAAACGTAGATAGTACATGGGGTAACCTGTAAGTATCAGAAGTATGAATGGGGCTTTCTTGCAAAACACCCACTGTACATGGGGGTTATTTGCATTGTACCTTCCCTTCAACATGCAGAGCCGCTAACTTTGTACCGTTTTCTTATCTTTTCCCTTCCCATTATTTTCGTGAAAAAATACATTTCATATAATGTACTATTTGCTATCAACAATTTAGGTACCAGTCTACAATGCTTAACAAGTTGAGTACCAATCTACGGGTTTTAGTTTCAATATGGGTACCTCTGTTAAATTGATTGGATGTAAGTTCGTTGCAAGTTTCAATTTGGTCCCGTAATTTTTAAAATAGAAGAAAATTACTCCAGATTCTTCAAAAATCAAATAATAAGCAAATTTCACAGAAAATTGACATCCCTTATTTCAGAGCAAATTTCACAGAAAACTTGGCCAAAGTTCACAGAAAATTGGCATCACCTATTTTTTTTGTCGGTTATATAGAATAATACCCAAATCAACTCAAATAATCAAGGCAAGGCCGTCTCCACTCCAGGAAAAAAGTTTGATAAACCGTTGAAATATCTTATTTTATTCTCTAGTTTGTTATTGTGGATTACTGATCTCTGAAGGAAAATTATTATCATGTCTTTATATGTGATGAAATTTATAATCAATTTCAGTTAATTAGTATTTGGTACGAAGTTAGGGCGTCAAATATTTTCTACAAAAGGGTGTTCAACGATACAATCATTCATTTTTAGTACGAAGTTAAGGCGTCAAATTTTCTACAAAAGGGTGTTCAACAATACAATCATTCATATTTAGGAGATATACATAAAATGATATATATATATATATATATTTATCTAACTTTTCTAGATAGTAATTTTAAAATAAATATACTGTTTTCTGAACATTCCTTACTAAAACAAGAATACAAAATTCCTATCTGGCTCTAGGGTGCGACATAGTTAAAAAAGGCAGTCCTCCATAAACGCAATACAGAACACGATATTCTTGGCGGGTGAAATGATTATTTTGTTCCTGATAACGGATGAAAAAAGTTAAGCAAGGTCACATTTTTTGTGAACTCTGGCCAAATATGTACTTAATGTGTACTTACCGGTAAAAAAACATACGTAATGTGTAGAGATTTTATTTGTATGTATTGGTAAATTTGTTTATTAATTGCTTTTTAAAAAATTTGGAGTGAAATTGATCTATTTTAAACAAAAGTAGAACCAAATTGAAACTTACAACTAATTTTCATCCAACAGTATGACGGATGTTCCCAAATTGAACCTAAAACACCTAGATTGGTACTCAATTCGTTAAGCATCGTGGCTTGGTACCCAATTTAATAGCAAATCGCATGGTTTACGTATATTTTGTGTATGTATATTAGGAATTTCTTTGGCGTAGCTTAATATATTTGCTCCATTTTATTTTTTAATTTGCAGTTGTTTTGGTCGCATTTTGTGGTGCATCCTACTTGGAGGTTGCGAGCTCTAGGGGTGAGCCCCAGAAAGCTGATTTCCTGGCGGCCTTACTCCCATTAGTGTGCTTTCCAGCTTTTCTTTCTCTTTGTTCTGGTTTGCTGAAATGGTAAGTTCAGGGGCACATTTTTTTAGAATTTCTTTGTGCCCGTATTTGGAGTACTTCGATTAATTCATGTTTTTATTCACGTTTCTAGTAATCTTGGAAATCGTCGTTTGTCTGTAGTAGAAGCAGATCGTCTTGTATTTTATTTTATTTTCTAAGTTGTCATTCTGAGTAAGTCTAATAGTGCTTATAAATCATTAGGCTGATATTTTAATCAATATATTGCTTTGAGATGAATGCCCTTTCTCATGTAAAGATTTTTTCTGTTTCTAATGGACTGTAGATTAGGGACATTCTTTTATACCGAAACCCTCCTCTGAGCTACTTCTATTTTTTATAATAGTATAATACACTTACCAAAAAGGATGTGTTTAGCATCAGCACTTAGAGGTCCATACTTTATAGCATCCCTCTTACTTGATTTATCAGACAGAGGAAAAAAGAGCTCAGGGGTAGAGTACTTGATTTATCAAAAAGTGGGGAAAAGAGCTCAGGGGTAGAGTCTGGAATAAAACTCGAACTGTAAATATTTATACTATCCCTTTAACGTGATGAAAACAAGAGACTCTAACTAGAAGTGCTGTATTTTTTGCTGCAGGAAGGATGACAACTGGAAATTATGTGGAGGAGTTTATGCGTTCATTGCCTTTGGCCTTCTCCTTTTGCTGTCTGCAATATCAGCTGTCATCGCTATAGTTCATCCTTGGACGGTATGCAAAATTCGTGATATTATCTGCATTGTAATATTTTGTTTGTTGTTATTATGATGCATATTGCTGACCATGTTGCTTTCTGTTGTTGCAACAGATTGGAGCTGCTTTTCTTTTGGTGCTTCTTCTCATTGTTTTGGCCATTGGTGTCATCCACTTTTGGGCATCAAACAACTTCTATTTGACTAGGATGCAAATGTTCTTTGTTTGTTTCCTTGCTTTTCTTTTGGCTATGGCAGCATTTGTTGTTGGATATTTCCAAGGTTAATGGGATCCATGTCACTAACTTTTTGCCCATATCTATTACATTTCAGCAATTCTAAAGATAATGTTATTAATATATCTACTTTTCTCAGGTATTCCTTTTGTCGGAGCTTCAGTTGGTTACTTCTCGTTTCTGTTTCTTATGGCCGGGAGAGCATTGACCGTGAGTCACCACTATCTTAGTTATTGGTTTTTTAGTAAGTCACCTTTATGTGAACTGTTTCTGTTTATCATACAGGTGCTTCTCTCTCCTCCTATCGTGGTCTATTCTCCAAGGGTACTTCCTGTATACGTTTACGATTCTCATGCAGATTGCGCAGAAAATGTCAGGTGTGGCATTTAACTGTATATGAAGCAACCATTTTTGATTTCTTTAGTTCAATTTTGCTCGCATATTTAATCTTGGTGTGTCATTTATTGTACAGTGTAACGTTCCTTACACTTTATGGGATTGCGTTAGCGATAGAAGGCTGGGGGGTTGTTGCGAGTCTGAAAATCTATCCACCGTTTGCTGGAGCAGCTGTATCAGCTATTACTCTTGTAGTTTCTTTTGGTTTTGCCGTCTCTCGCACATGCCTCACTCTTAAGGTTGGCAGGATAACTAAAATATAAATTATTAATTACCTTTTTTACATGAATTGATTTATTGAAATTGTAATTACTTACTTCGTAGGTATGCTTAGTCTTCTATTTCACATCAGCTGGTAGGTACTCTAAAAATATCTGTTTTTTTAATGCCACCCTAATTTTCTTGACCAGATGATGGAAGACTCTATTCACTTCCTCAGTAAGGACACAGTTGTTCAGGCTATTGCTAGATCTGCCAATAAGGTAACCTGAAATTCTTTATATTCCTGGTATGTTAATTAAACCTTTGTGAGGTCTTAATCTGCTCTATAAAACATGTGGACTATGCTCTAAAGTTAGTCGCTGCTCTTGTCCCTTCCTATCAGTTTCTGAAGTAGATGATTATTTTGTAGTAGCAGTAATTTTTATCTTAATTCATCAGCTCGATTAGCCTTTTGTTTTGTAAGAGTGACCTCTATATACGAGAAAATGCAAACATTTTTTATGACATTCAGTATTTTTTGTCTGGAAAACAAAATAACTAGAACTTGTTTCTTATAAAAGCTAACCGGTTCTCGTTTAAGCTTGCCTGACTTGGTTACAAAACTTAAAACTTGTTCCGGAGAAACTATCTTATCAGGCTATCAGCACCAAGTTATTTGTGTTTTGTCCCATTTCTTTTAGAAAAATATAGATAATTGACAAGCTATCTCACAATTACAATTGTCATTATTAAAGTCCATCTAATCCCATCAAAAGGCCTCAAGATAGGGTGGAGAGGAACTCACTTATAACCCCACAGGCTTGATCGATATAACATCGATGTGAGACAATTGCTCTTAATAGTCATGTTTCTATAACTACATATTAGCAACCTTTCCGATTTAAATTTTGGCAAAAGCATTTCATCCCTTGTACTCAATGTTCCTTTCCGCCTTTTTTTTTGTCTATCATTCCTTCTTTCCGCTCTCTATCTCTATCTATATGTCATCTCATTTTCCTGAATCTCACCTCCTCTCCTTTGATTAGTGCCATGGTCTTATTGAAAATCTCCAAAGGCTTCTGATATTATTAATATTCTTTGATTTCAAATTATTTTCTTTATATGATACATGCCATTTTGCACCAGTGGTTGACCATGGTTTTGTAATTTATTGAGATTTAATTTAATGGCAATGCAGACAAAAAATGCAATATCGGGAGCTTATTCAGCACCACAGAGATCCGCTAGTTCAGCTGCTCTTTTAGTTGGAGATCCCACTGCCATGCGGGACAGGGCAGGGAATTATGTATTACCCAGAGCTGATGTTATTAAATTAAGAGATCGTTTGAAAAATGAAGAATTAGCGGCAGGATCATTATGTTATAGACTACGCAAAGGATGGATGTGGAATGGATCAAACAGTGACTCTGGTCATAGAAGAGAAATGTGTGCTCATGCACGGATTTTGGCTTTAGAAGAGGCAATTGATACAGAATGGGTTTATATGTGGGATAAGTTTGGTGGTTATTTGCTTCTTTTGCTTGGTTTAACTGCAAAGGCAGAGCATGTACAGGTAATATGAGACCTGCTAACATCCCTAAATTAATTACTTTCGTATGAATAAGTTGTTTAGTAGCCCGCTTCCTTCTATTGTGTATGTTAAGTGAAACCTACAATTTCATGATGTTATGCTTGCTGTTAGTTATGCTTATACGCTGAATATATGACTCTAGATTTCGACTTATATGGATTTTAGCTATTGTAGCTTAGTTTTATTTACCAAAAGTAGTAGCTCAATGAGGTTTCTGGTCACTTAGTTTTGTAGTATATTTTTTCGCTTTGTGGACTTCCATTTCCTTAGACCCTAATATAAACCTTGAAATAACGGAAATAACTAAGAAACAGAGACAGAAAGCCTTGATCTGTTTATGCAAAGCAATTAGTTTACTTATATTAATCCCCTTCACTGACATCATAGAAATATTTGGGAGAATTTACTGAAACCCAATAACAGTTTATGGTATATAACGATGTCGTTTACTCTGGCTTATGAGTCTGAATAAGAATATATGGTGTATTGTTGTTTGTTTACTCTGTTAATTTTATTTTATTTTTGCATTTGATGAGAATCACATCTATGGGTCATGGTGTGGGGATAGGAATTGGGTCAGCAAAGAATTGTGTTAAATACATTATTCATTCGGATAAGGCAGATATAGGAAATGCCATAGAGAACTTAAATTGTTGCATGACACAAATATGAAACTATCCCTAAAGCCAGCCTGTTCCCGTTCTTTCACAAGTGGACCACTTCAAAACATTACCATGATCCATTTATGTTTAATATGGACAACATCGTATTTTAGTTTGTCATTCCTTCCATTAAAAACCTTTATATTTTCGTGATATAACCCTCAGTGACTTGTTTGTTTGTTGTTACAAACTTTACCTTATATTTATATTTTTGGTGAACCAGGATGAAGTTCGTTTGAGACTCTTCCTTGATAGCATAGGTCTTTCAGATCTAAGTGCAAAGAAAATTAAGAAATGGATGCCAGAAGATCGCCGACAGTTCGAAATAATACAAGAGAGGTAGGCGATTCTTCATTTAACCCTGTCCAGTGTTATTTGTCTTTCTTTTTCTAAGATCTGTCATATTTGGTATGGTACAGTTATTTAAGAGAAAAGGAGATGGAGGAGGAAGTTCTGATGCAAAGGCGTGAAGAAGAGGGTCGTGGTAAAGAGAGAAGAAAAGCTCTTCTAGAGAGAGAGGAACGTAAGTGGAAAGAGATTGAGGCTTCGCTCATGTCATCCATTCCAAATGCTGGAAATAGAGATGCGGCAGCTATGGCTGCTGCCGTGCGTGCCGTGGGAGGCGATTCCGTTCTTGACGATTCCTTTGCACGTGAGAGAGTTTCTAATATTGCTCAGCGAATAAGGTCAAGTCAGTTATCTCACCGCGCACAAAAGGTATACTTTTTTTTTTGAATTTGCATATTTGGTGCTCGGAAATGGAAGTTACGTGATTATGCTTTTATTGCCTAAACTTTTACCAGTATAAACTGTGTTCATTTCGCGACAAATGTGGGTTACGAGAATTTCGTATCAGTCTATTGCTCATTAGCGAATAGAAAACTTGGTTACCTAGCTCATAGTTTCTGGTACTGTAGTAGTTTAGTATATAAATTTTTTAAAACCACTGTAAGTGTAAATACTGAACTGGGCACATGAGTAGTTGTGTCTGTGTGTGTGTGTGTCAAAGAATACAAAGATGAAGTAAATTAACTTGCTAAAAGTTCCAAGAGAAAACGTGAGAAACTGAGAATTCTTGCTTTGAGATTCCATTACATTGAGATTTAGACATACTTCTCCTAGGAAACAAAAAAACTGGAAATAAATTCACCAAGACATCCTTTTCAGTTTTCAGTATTTTGAAATCAGTTAAAGGCATGTTTGAAACGTGATCCTTCATTAGAATTTTTCTTTTTAACTTCTCAATTTGATTGATTTTAATTTGTTGTAATTTCAAAGGCTACTGTTGATTTTATATGTTTGGTCATAATAAATGTTGTTGTAGCCTTGACCGTATTTCTATTTTGTTAAATAGACTGGACTTGCGGGCGCTGTATGTGTTCTTGACGATGAACCAACAACAAGTGGCAGACATTGTGGTCAGATAGATGCAAGTATATGCAAAAGCCGAAAAGTCACTTTTTCTATTGCAGTTTTAGTGCAACCTGAGTCTGGTCCAATTTGCCTATTAGGAACCGAGTTTCAGAAAAAAGTGTGCTGGGAAATACTTGTGGCTGGTGCAGACCAAGGTATGGAGGCTGGACAAGTTGGGATTAGATTAATTACAAAAAGTGGTAGACAAACTACAGTTGCAAAGGAATGGAGCATCAGTGCAACTAGTATCGCCGATGGAAGGTTTCTCTCCTTTTCTTTATTCCCTTTTTGTCCCTTCTTGTTTTTAAATGCTCTACTATGGTCATAGTTTTACTTTACTGGAAAGAGTTTTTGACTATTTATTATGCGTATTTGGTTGTAGCTCAAATACTCAGCTTATAAGCCTTTCCAGCTTTTATTCTGAATCACCTTATGCTGCCTACATTATCAGCGAGCTTACAAATGTTGTCTCAAATAAGCTTTAAAATTTTAGCTTTAGGCCAGCAGAAAGCGGTTTTTTTGTGGCTTTATATCTCTATAATGGAGCTAGAATACTCTTAAATGAATTTTGATAATTGAATTTTTGTCCTCGTGACTGAAAACACTTTATACCTTTCTCTTTCCTTTCTGCCTATATCTTTTCGGCCAACCCCATCTCCAAAGTAGCTTGGACCTTTCCATGAACTTTTATCTTTCTAATTAGCCTTTTTTTTTAATCTGACATTAAAACTTCTAACTAATAGTAAGACCAAAGAAGACGTCAATTGAAGCCAAATGTGAAAATCTGACTTCGATTAATTGCAGCAGCTCAGAACGACAGCAGTGTAAGTTTGGGGTAATGGGTGGGTGGATTAACAAATGAATTTTTATGCAGATACGTACTGAGAGAGAAAGAATGAGGCGGGAGATATATATTATTTTATAATTATTAGGCTAGTAGACGACCCGATGTGTCGAATCCAGCTTTTTTTACATTTCATAAAAACCAGTTTTTTTGACATACTATAAAGTTTGTCTTCTTCTTTGTTTAGTCGTATTTTCTCTCTTACTAGCTAATCAAGTTGTTTTAACAGGTGGCATATGGTAACGATGACTTTAGATGCTGAATTGGGTGAAGCAACTTGCTATGTAGATGGTAATTATGATGGTTACCATAATAACCTACCATTACTCGTTGGAAACAGCATTTGGGACGAAGGAACAGAAGTTTGGGTGGGAATTAGACCACCTACAGATGTGGATGCTTTTGGTAGGTCGGATAGTGAAGGAGCTGAGTCTAAGATGCATTTAATGGATGTATTTCTTTGGGGAAGATGTTTGAGTGAAGATGAAATAGCTGCCCTTCATTCAGCTATTGGTTCCGCTGAGCAAGACATTATTAATTTCCAAGAGGATAACTGGCAATGGGCTGAGTCTCCTTCTCGGGTGTGTACTTTAACTCCTCACTTTACCAAAACAGAAAATATCATTTTTGAAAACCCACTTATCAACTTTTAATGATTAGTATACCATGCTATAAAAGTTCACAACTTGCTCACCAATTTACAAAGCATAAAACAATTACTACACCATGATATCAACCTATCAAAATCCGCAACTTAGACTTCATTGTACGCAGAATCGAGCAAATAGTATTCCAGTATTTAAAAGTTTACTTTTTAATCATTGATGTACGCATTGTGCTATTTTATGCCTATTGGGCATAGACTTGGTACACCATCCGCCAACATTTTGAAACAATTAGTACATGGCAATTGCTTTTAAGTTGGAATTTTAGCGTTGATGAATAATTTTTATTTTATTTTATATAGACCGGTATCCAAATTCTGAAACTTAATACCTTGGTGTACTAGTTGTTGAAAGTTGATGGTTTGGTCTACAAGAATGACACTTTCCCTTTACAAGTAAATATAGATAGGCGTTTTCATCTTCTGTTGGCTTTAAATTTGTGTATTTATTGTTCTTTTTATTAACTTATGATAAATACACAAAATTTCTACTTGGTCACTTTTTGAGTATTTGTAGGTTGTGATTTAAAACAGTAGAACTATTTTTTTTTCTTCCAAATTGATGGAGACTGTTGTATAGGATGTTTCCTTACTGTGGCAAAATTCAGTAATCTATTATTAGAAAATTGCAAGAGAACTTTTGAGAAATAATCTTATCAGCGTTTTGTTTGACGTTCTCATATTATCTTCCATCAATTGTATATTGTTACTTCACAACTTCAAATATCTCCAAATTTTCTTACTTATTTTTATAGCTTCCAAGTAGTAGATTCTGACTACATCATCACCAAACTATGCCTTTTATCTCAAGAATTTGGGATCGGCTATATGAAACCATATGAGAAATCATTCTTTTACGCAACAATGACTTTTAGATTCTGCACAAAAAAGAAGTACTAGATTCTATCGGAACGCCAATTTGATAAGTAATAGTTTCATCTTTCTCAACCTCTTGTCTTCCTGTGTGTATGTTGTTGTTCAGGTTGATGAGTGGGACAGTGATCCAGCAGATGTTGATCTCTATGACAGGGATGACGTGGATTGGGATGGGCAATATTCAAGCGGAAGAAAGAGAAGGTCTGGTCGTGATGGAATTGTAATTGATGTAGATTCTTTTGCTAGAAAATTGAGAAAACCGAGAATAGAAACAAAGGAAGAAAGTATTCAGCGAATGCTTTCTGTTGAGTTAGCAGTCAAAGAAGCCCTTTCTTCAAGAGGAGAATCCAATTTTACCGATCAAGAATTTCCTCCAAATGATAAATCATTGTTTCTGGATCCGGAACACCCTCCTTCAAAGTTGCAGGTATTTAACATTATTGACTTATTTTATTTCCATTTCTTTTTTCCTGTTTGATCTTGATTGCAATTTCAAAATAAATTTTGTATTTTTAGGTTGTTTCTAAATGGTTGAGGCCCTCTGAAATTGTGAAAGTATCCAATGTGGATTCTCGCCCTTGCTTATATTCTGGCGCTACAAATCCTTCTGATGTTTGTCAGGTGTGTTTTTTCAAATATTTAATGTTTAGTAATGCAAAGAAAAATAAAGAAGAAAAATTAGGGGCCTGTCTTGGTATTTTCATCTCATAACGAGTTTATATTGTTAATATAACTGCTGTATATTCTTCTCTGTGCAGGGTCGTTTGGGAGATTGCTGGTTTTTGAGTGCTGTTGCGGTTTTGACTGAGGTGTCCGGAATATCAGAAGTTATAATTACACCGGAATACAATGAGGAAGGGATTTATACTATTCGCTTTTGTATTCAGGTAAAGTACTTTGTGTATTGTGTCAAGTTCAATTTTCTACTACAACTTTTCCTGCGGTAGTATAAGAAAACTAAACCCTTCTCCATGTGTCTAATTATACTCTTTCTTGCGCTGATGTTAATCCTATATTTCAAATTAACCCCCCTATAATTTTTATTTGTAACACATTCTTTTCTTTTAGATGTCCACTTGAATATAGTGCTGGCTGTGTTTTTTGCTTTTTGTTAAGCATAAAAAAAGCTATGCATTTTCCTTTCAAACATTTCCTGTTCACAAAAAAATATCGTAATGAAAGCACCAATGCACGTCTGTGATGTTTTATTTTTAGACTGGTTATATTTCTATACACCCAACTATCACGATTTTCCAACTTTTACTACCAATTAGCCGGAACATGGGACTGAAGGTGTACTAACTGGGTAAAAAAATGAAGGTCAAGTACACCTATAGAAGAACACTGTCAGTTTGGTGTTGAGAAATAATGTAAGTAGTGTGTAGAATACTGTAATTAATTAGCCCTTAGCTTTGGGTCATAAAATATAGTTTTCTCAGCATTCGACACCGGATATATAATTGTTATTATGATATAGTAAGTTTTTAGAGGTGTTATTTGCTTTCATTGTAGGGTGAATGGGTTCCTGTGGTAGTTGATGACTGGATCCCTTGTGAATCTCCCGGTAAGCCCGCATTTGCCACTAGCAAAAAAACCAACGAACTGTGGGTTTCTGTATTGGAAAAGGCATATGCGAAACTACACGGCTCTTACGAAGCATTAGAAGGTGGGCTTGTACAAGATGCTCTTGTGGACCTTACCGGAGGTGCCGGTGAAGAGATAGATATGAGAAGTGCCGAGGCCCAAATCGATCTTGCTAGTGGGAGATTATGGTCTCAACTGTTGCGTTTTAAACAAGAGGGGTTTCTTCTAGGTGTTGGGAGTCCTTCTGGGTCGGACATTCAGATTTCTTCTAGTGGAATTGTTCAAGGTCATGCTTATTCGTTATTGCAGGTACTTCTCTTTTTTATCAGGCGAATCTGAGTGGTTGGGAATAATATATTAACACCTTTTTCATCTACAAGTTAAAAACTTATGGTTAAAAACTTTTAATTGGCTCTTCTAAGCTTTTCCTCTTAATTTTCATCCTTTATTTTCCTTCTCGAAAAAAGGAGCTAAAGACTATAAAGTGAGGAGAGGTCCTATCTCTAAACAGAGATTTCAGTAAATTGGTTTTGCAAATTATCCCCATGTACTTCGGTCACCAGGAATTACCCCCATGTATTGTTAAACTTTTGCATACAACCCTCATTATCAATTTTTAAATAGCACAATCCTTTGTTTGATGGTCCACTTTGCATAATTGCTTTTTGATGTCTATTTTCTTAATGTCTATAAAGGCATATAAGAAAGTGGACGATGTGAAAAAGAAAGAAAGAGCATTTTTAAGAAAAAAGTCTTGTAGAAGTGGAAAAACAACATATTTTTACAGGTGTCAACCCCAAATTTTGCTACATACGGCGAGTTCATGGACATGATTTACCAAAAACAAGCAACCGAGTTATGTCATTTCAAAGGTGTATGGGGGTTTGTCACAAAACTTATATAATACATGTGGCTTATTTGCAGTTTACCCTGATTAATTAGTCAACCATTGTTTAGGTTTTATTAATGGCTCTTACTCATCTTTTCTCATTGTTTCAACTCTACTCCTGTTCTGCCTCTTTCTTTAACATAATAAGGGATGTGCCTTTTCGCCGTTCATACTCCGTATCCTTCTTCAGCTGATTTGTAGCTAAAGATAATTATATGCCTATATAGTTAACAGTTATGATAAAATTCTTGTATAGGTGAGAGAAGTGGATGGACACAAACTTCTACAAATTCGAAACCCATGGGCAAATGAAGTAGAGTGGAACGGGTCATGGTCTGATTCATCGCCTGAATGGACTGATAGGATGAGGCACAAACTCAAGCATATTCCTCAGGTAAATTCTTGAATTGAACTGCTACGGTTGTATCTTTTGTCACTTGGAAATGGCTTCATGTTTTACTTTTTGTTTGTAACAGTCAAAAGATGGTATATTCTGGATGTCTTGGCAAGATTTTCAGATCCACTTTAGGTCAATATATGTTTGCCGTGTGTACCCACCAGAGATGCGTTATTCTGTGCACGGCCAATGGCGAGGTTGCACTGCTGGCGGCTGCCAAGATTATGACACGTGGCATCAGAACCCACAGTTTCGTATCCGGGCCATTGGGGCAGACGCTTCATTGCCAATTCATGTGTTCATTACCTTAACTCAGGTATGCATGTATTACACCTTCCTTCTCTTTAATTATATCATAAGTGCATTTATATTGCAAATGTCAAATGTTGAGAAAATGTTCCGCACAACTAAGTAACGATTCGGTGCCTGATTTTTTGGGGGTACAATGCAACTAACCCCATGTGCTATGGGTGTTTGGCAAATAAGTCCATGCACGCTGGTTGCTATCAATTAACTGTCACATACAATCTAACTTTTTCAGACAACCCCCATATTTCTATGACCGGTTTTAGATAATCGTTGTTTAACTCAGGTATGCATGTATTACACCTTCCTTCTCTTTAATTATATCATAAGTGCATTTATATTGCAAATGTCAAATGTTGAGAAAATGTTCCGCACAACTAAGTAACGATTCGGTGCCTGATTTTTTGGGGGTACAATGCAACTAACCCCATGTGCTATGGGTGTTTGGCAAATAAGCCCATGCACGCTGGTTGCCAGCAATTAACTGTCACATACAATCTAACTTTTTCAGACAACCCCCATATTTCTATGACCGGTTTTAGATAATCGTTGTTTCAGTTTGTGTAATTTGTTAATATCTATGCATACAAGATAGCAGTTAAATAGATAAAAGTCGTATAGAGCCATTACGAGCAACAAAGAACGTATAAAAGCAGAGTACTAGACTTATTTCTTAAGAGAAATGATGTTATCCTGAACTCAGTCTGCTTACATTGCAAAGATTTTAACAACAAATGGAATAGAGACATGTGTTCTTTGAAGTTTATCGTATTAGTTTTAGTAACATCGTATTAGTTTTAGTAACATGTCTACCTACTGATTGACACTTGGCAGACATCTCCCTTGCTGGTTCAACCGTGAAAATGTCTGAGTCGGATATTCACTAATTTCAGAAAAGCCTTTACTTCAGTGACATTTTTTAATTAAAATACTTTAAATGTACAGGGTGTTAGCTTCTCAAGGACATCGGCTGGTTTTAGAAATTATCAGTCTAGCCATGATTCATCGATGTTCTATATTGGGATGAGGATCCTCAAGACTCGTGGATGCAGAGCTGCTTACAATATATATATGCATGAATCAGTAGGTGGTACAGAGTACGTTAATTCTCGAGAAATATCCTGGGAAATGGTTCTAGAACCTGATTCTAAAGGATATACTATCGTTCCTACTACTATCCATCCAGGCGAAGAAGCACCCTTTGTTCTATCTGTATTTACCAAATCCTCCATTACCCTTGATGCTTTATAGCACGCAATGACTCATCATAAAATGTTGGGTTCCTTGACTATGTGATCATCCATACAGACTAGCAGTTTATATCAACTGAGTTCAAAAGGTACTTCCTAATACTAGAGGCCTACTCTATGATTTTTTTTTTTGCATTTCTGTGTTTGCTTGGGTGGAAAAACCTTTTGTTATAGGAGTTTGTACCTTTTATCTTATATGCATAACCTTCAGAAGAGCATGTGGTCAATGAATCACTCTTTTCAAGAATTCTGATACTTATATTAACCTTAGCTATCAGTTCTCTGTGGCAGGAACATGGAAATTTT
Organism: Primula veris; assembly: GCA_963682055.1. NCBI lineage: Eukaryota > Viridiplantae > Streptophyta > Magnoliopsida > Ericales > Primulaceae > Primula > Primula veris. The sequence goes on along the minus strand of OY821748.1, from coordinate 19,326,254 downwards.
GAATCGCAACTATTTAGTTATGTGATGTTAGGTGTAGATGGTAGTTAATGGATGAATTTGAACTTATTGGCATATGGTAGTTATGTTATCAAGCTTTAGCAGCGTAACGTTCTAATGTCAGAAACGGGGACCCACTACAAAAGAGTCCTCAGACTCTTTCTTTAGTAGCCCTCAGATATATATTTAAAAAGCATCTAAGGGTGGATACACAATAATATTTAACTTAAGAAAAAAGAAGGAAATAAAAGAAAAAGATCCAAGGATTTTATTAGTTGATATATTTTAATGTTATATTATTTTTATTTCACGGTAGGCCATACAAGGGTTCCCAATCTTTTCTTAAGGTTTTCTTGTTTGGGATCACCGAATTTTGATTTTTTTTATTTCAGTTTTTATTTCACGGTAGGTCACACGAGGGTTCCCAATCTTTTCTTAGGGTTTTATTGTTTGGGATCATCGAATCTTGAAAATGATGGGATATATATCTAGTGTATTATTTTAGTTTATAGTTTTTGTTTTGTTAGCCGTAGGATTAAAACGAACAAAGATCCAATGGTCAATAAAAAGGGAGTGTGAGGACTCCTCCCTATAGGGAGAGTCTGGTACTCCTATTCCTCTAATGTCTGTCCCATGAAATTTAATGACCTATCCAATCTGTGGCCTTGGCGACTAGTTTGTTTTAAATACTTGCCTAATTTCAAACACTATGTATGTATTTTTAGATTCATGAAGAACTAAATTCAAGTTCTATTTCTGTTTGCAGGGTTAACAAAAGGTAAATACTGATTGATGGTTGTGACTTGTGATTTAACATCTTTTGTTGCCATAACTTGAAAGTTCGACTTGCAAACTTGATCGATCAGTTGAGAGTTAATGGGATGGAATCTAGGGTTTTTGTTGATATGGCAAGGCGACCTCGGCGTCAATGATCAATTTGGGTGATTTTGTTTTCCAGCACAGAAGAGTGTTTTGTCGGAAGTTTTTACTGTACATGAGTAGTTTGTAAGGATATAGGATTGGATAGTGTAAATGAGAGATTGGAAAAAATAGGCTTTGAGAAATAGAGATATGGTTAGTTGTAGATCTTAATTTGAGAGGAAACTAAATGAAAACTTTGTGGCTGGTAATATAAAGTTCCAGCTACGGTTTTGACTTGTATCTATAACCCCAGTTGTAGAAATAACTCGCTTTTTGCAATATCAGTATATTATTTGACCCATATAGACAGCAAAGCTTCAATTGTTTTATTTATCAACATGCTTGGCACTTTGCACGTACTGGTATCAATTTTAATTTGGTAAATTGGTCTGTATTTACCCGGCCTGGGATGCATTAAATATAGCATGCACCCATCATTCAAATGATCCTTTTTAATCATAATTTGTAAATATCCAAATATTGTTTCATTGCCATCACAATTCCATCCATGTACCAGTTCAACAAAAGTATTCTTGCTTCGTTTCTTTTTTCTAAAATTTTCTCAAATTTACCATTTGCCGAATTCACATTTATTGTAGAAAATGTGATATAAACTTCCAGCAATAGCCATCAATGTTGAATAACTTGTATTAAAATTACTGAAATGAAAAAATTCAAAAGTTAGTTATTTAGTTTAGGGACAATTAGCAAAAAAAGTAAAGAAATAAATGAGTATATTATGAAAAGTGCTAGAAGTGTCATTTTTCCTGTCCCATCTTAGACTCCCTCGCTACAAGTCTACAACCTATCACAAGTTCTCACTAATCAAATATCAAACACATCAGACCCCTCCCCCATTGGTGGACGTTGGAGGTGGGGGTGGTCCGACGAGGTCGTTGGATTTTTGACGAATTGCATACCCATTTGTGAAAGTGCACACACATTTGTGAATTGCATAGCTATTCACGAAGTGGACTCATTCTTGAAAGGGCATACCCATCGGTGAGTAGAGCTTCGCCGCCGAAGTTATTAAATAGGTGTGTAATTTATGACGAAGGACTATACACTTCCAAAAGTAATAGGTATGCAATTGGTCGTGCAATTGGTCGGACATCCGACGACTTCAAGGTTTGTCGGACCTCCGTAACTTCTGCCTGTAACTGAAGAACACAAATGGTATGCGCCTAAAGAAAAAAGGCTATGCGCTTTCCACAACGTCGGTGAACCTCTGATGACCTCGTTGGAGGTTTTTCGAACGATCGCTAACACCGTCAATCAAGGACGAGTGGTGGGTGGGGGGGGTAAGGTGAAAGTTCGGGTGTGATTTGAAATTATGTAAGGGATAAAAAGTTGGCAGTATACAATAGTGAGTTTGAGATGAGCAGACGATCGAACTTATTAGGAATGAAATGTTGGATGTTACTTTTTGAAAATATATACTTCCAAACTGATAATTATATTACAATATTCATAAGTTACATAACATAAATAACCGTTTTGGAGTTATGATTCCCCTTTAATCCGTAATATTATGGCTATTATTTATAGATCCAATTTTCCTTTTTACTTCGTCTTAACCTTACGTTTGATCTGCGTTTTGATCTTTCACTTTAAAGTTATTTGATTTTATCTTGAGCCATGATATCACAAAATTCAATCACCAAAGTAAAAATTCCATATCAATACAACTCCAGCTAGATAAATGTCGCACCAAAATTTAAATTCCATATCAATCTATTGCGTATGCCATATCTTTATTTAATAAAGTAAGATGTTTGTGAGATACATTCTTTATATTACAAAATTGAATATAAGCAAAATAGGAAGAAGAAAATAAAAATAAAAATAAAATGACAAAATAAAAGCAACCAAATATGGGCAACAAAAAGAAAGAATGACAATAGAAAAGCTACTAAAAATGAGCAACATGAAATTTTCACTAAAACCAACATCGTTTTACAGATAAATGAGATACTTATAAAACAAGGAACCATATGAGAAAAATACACATACGATAAAAGAGAGATCACTTTGCTCAGAAGATTATTTGATAGCACCTAAAAACTACAAAACGTTGCTGCTCTTAATTCTCTCTTTATCTTCTCGAACGCTTCATTCTGACTCGCTCTCCATGCCTCCCATAGCTTTCAAGCCTCGAGGTCTCTGCGTTATGCATAACAATTCAAATCAATAATTTTCCATACAATTAGAGAAAATCTTTTGAGAGAGCAACTCTATATTACTATTCCTAAACGATACGGCAGAATCACTAGTCCGTGAAACAAAGTATTCAGAGACTGGATCTCATACAAAATGAAAAGGAGAGGATATAAACCTTAATCTTTTAGAACTAATTTAAGGGAACTGTATCAAATTTAAATCTCGTTTCTAAGGTAACATATAAATCGAAGTTTAATATATCGTAATCAAAATAATACTAATCTAATACAATTACCTTTTTTGAAGCCTTTTTCTCTCTCACTTCATATCTTTCTTGGCACAAATCCGACAACCATGCCCCCGGGCTCACCAACTGCAGAAATTACATGAAAAATCAATACAAAAAATAACTTCATAAAACATCGTTAAATCAAATGGACAATAATAGATCAATAACATGAAAACCTTAATAAACGAGAAAAACATACAATTAACAATTAAACTGCTAAAATATTCAGAAACTCACAAGTAGGGTTCTCTGAACTAGCTTAGCCCTCTTCTTAGGCCTCTGAGGTAATTTACATCCTTTCATAGCCATAAAATCATCCTCTTTCTCTTTACTTGATAATGAAATATGGAGCTTTGGCCAAATAGTCTCTTGTTTATTATTTTTATCCTCTTTCACCTCCATGAACAATTTAGCACTCTCATTCCCTAACCCTACCGACCCCCTTGTCGTGTAATATCGATCTTCTTTATCGGGTGATGAAGATGTTGAAACTTTCTTCTGATTCTCCATCAAACTAGACTTGTTAATCCCTAAATCCCTGCAAATAAATCTCCATTAATTTCTAACATAATTTCTTTCCCAAAAATAACAGATTTGTTAGTTGGGTAGATCCACTTTTCAAGGCTTGATTGGCTGCAGCTTTTAAGTAAATCAAATAACAAATTTGTTTTGAGGAATTCACAAGGGAGCATAGCCCAGTGGACAAGAATCCATATTCTCAAATATAGAAGAGAAAAAAAAGAGTTCACATAAAATCTGGTTTTAAAGTTCTTCATCCCAAATTCCCAATACATGCCAACTTAGAACACATATTTAGTGCACGAGATTGGATTTAAAAGTTGCACCAAAACTAGGCTAAAAAAATGAGAATTAAGTTGCAATTCTAACCAAAAAGGCTAATAAAACTTTTCTATCTTAAAAAAGGATAATAAATCATTCAGAGTAGTAAAATTTATATACAAGTATTTTCAAGCATAAATAATAGGGTTCAAATTGTGTTGTTTTGATCGAATCGATGAGAAATTTTAAGATTACAAAAAACCAAAATCCAAGACAGCTAGAAAAGACTGTTTCTTCTTCTGTAGGTCATATAGAAACCAAAAAAATAAAAGAAGAGAATAATAAAACAATTTAGAATTTTATTACAAAGGATTTTCATTCAATTGATGGTGAGCAGATCTAATCTGTTTGGTTGCTGAGAAAATCCCAAACTTAATTGGAAATAGATTTAAGGTAGCAAATCATTTTCAATTGTATAACTTTGAGTCATGTATATATATAGCAAATAAAATAGACAACTAAACTAACCCAAAAACTCTGCACCTAAAAGAACTCTTATCACAATATCTAAATGCTTAAAAGTACTGGATTCTAAAATTTAACAGAGAAATAACTATCATTATTCAAAATAAAAAGAAAATGTAAAAGATTTTTAGAATCTACAATTTACCTCTCCAAAAACAAATCAAACTCTATTGAAACACTCCTTATCTTTATTTAGAAAACTAAAAGAAAATAGGATACAGAAATTTAAAATCTTACACTCCAAAAATAGAAAGAAATCAAGCTGCAATCTAAATATTGCAATTAAAGCAAATGCCTCTTCTTCTGGTCAAGCAAAAAAGAGCAATATCACCAATTAAATTTGTTCAACACAATAAAGAAAAACAAGACCAATTAAAATTGTTCAACACAGTAAAGATAATGGTGCTTCACTTATCCTTGCTTTATCAAAACAAAAAGCATTTTTTTGAAAAAAACAACAAAAGGAGAGATAGAAGTTCTAATTTAACACTCAAAAAATGAAATATAGAAGAAATTTTAATACAAAAGTTTTGCAATAACTTGCCCCCTTTCCCCTCTTTCTGGAATTTGATTCTTTTCTATTTACAATAAAACCTTATTAATGTGTTTATTATATTTGAATCTAGCAAGAATAATAGTCACACCATCCAAATATCCAAAACAGAATATAAGAAAATCACTAAACATTCATCAATAAAATTCAATTAAAAAATATCACCTTTATTCACCCAAAACAGAATAAAAAAAAAAATCACCAAACATTCATCAATAAAAATTCAAGTAAAAACATCACCATTCACTCCAAAAAAAAAATAAAAATTCATCAATAAAATTCAATTAAAAAATATCACCCTTATTCACCTAAAACAGAATAAAAAAAAATCACCAAACATTCATCAATAAAATTCAAGTAAAAACATCACCATTCACTCCAAAAATTAAAAACATTCATCAATAAAATTCAATTAAAAAATATCACCCTTATTTACCCAAAACAGAATTAAAAAAAAAATCACCAAACATTCATCAATAAAATTCAAGTAAAAACATCACCATTCACTCCAAAAAATAAAAACATTCATCAATAAAATCCAAATAAAAAATATCACCCTTATTCACCCAAAACAGAATTAAAAAAAAATCACCAAACATTCATCAATAAAATTCAAGTAAAAACATCACCATTCACTCCAAAAAATAAAAAAACTTAAATATAAAGCTTGCATTTTTTTTTTCCTTTTACTCTCCTTCCAAACACCCAAAAATCCAAAACAGAGTAAAAAATCACCAACTAAATTCATCAAAAAAGAAATCATCCATAAAAAATCAAGTAAATACAACACCAATAAATTCTCACAAATTAATTACCTGAGAGTAATGGAAGTAGGAAAAGATTGATTATTGCTATCTCTTTCGACAGCCTTTCGATAAACACGGGATTTAACCTTTGATCTATTCATAAAAACCCCATTTTCATCATCTTCAACTTTTATACACCTTAATCTTTTTTTGCTCCCCCACCGTAACTTATCCATCTCTCTCTCTATATATATATCTCTGTATATGTATCTAATATCTCTCTTGGCTTTGTTCTCTGCACAAGGTCAAATAAACCATTTAAGAAAATTCAACAGAAAATTTAATAGGAGATTTAAATTAGAAAAACCATCAAATGATCCATGTGTACTTCAAAGATCCAATATATTAGGTAAAAAACTCAAATTTTCAAAAAAAAAAAGAAGGAAAAAGTAAACCTTTTAAGAAAACCCAATTGATTAATTTAAGTATTTCCACAGAAAATTTAATGAGAGATGTAAATTTGAAAACCCACCAAGTTATTTTAGCAGACTTACAAAAATAAATTTTTTTTTTTACATAATCACTCAAAAATTCCAATTTTATTATAAATACAAATCAGAAAGAAGAAAAACCCAGGAAAAAAAATAATATTTTTTAAGAAAACCCATTTGATTAATTTAAGTATTTTTCACAGAAAATTTATGGGAGATGTAAATTTGAAAACCCACCAAGTTATTTTAGCAGACTTACAAAAATAAACTTTTTTTACATAATCACTCACAAATTCCAATTTTATTACAAATACAAATCAGAAAGATGGAAAACCCAGAAAAAAAATAGTTTTTAAGAAAACCCATTTGATTAATTTAAGTATTTTTCACAGAAAATTTATGGGAGATGTAAATTTGAAAACCCACCAAAATATTTTAGCAGACTAAAAAAAATCAAACTTTTTTTTACATAATCAATCAAAGTTAAAATTTTATTACAAATATAAATCAGAAAGAAGGAAACCCAGAAAAAACAATCCTTTTAAGAAAACCCATTTGATTAATCTAGGTATTTTCCACAGGAAATTTAATAGAAGTTATAAAAATGATAACCCACCAAAGTATTTTTAGCAGACTTTTTCCCAGAAATCACACAAAAAATTCAATTTTATTACAAATATAGATAAAAAAGAATAAAACCCAGAAAAGATAAGGAGAAAAATAAAGAAAAAGAGATAGAAACTATACTTACAAATATGAAATTTCACTATTTGAGAGGATAAATTGGTGAAAGATCTAATCTTTATGGAACAAAAGTGATCAATGCTCTGTTTTTCTCTGATCAAATAAACAGAAACTTGACAATATTTTATGTTTTTCTTTTATTATAAGCTTTTTACTTATCTTTTATATATTTCAATATTAATGAAGAAGAGGAAACAGTTTTTCTACTCTTCTCTTTTTTCTCTTTCTTTGGTTGATAGCTTTTGAGTTTTGTTTAAGATTTAAAGACTTTGATATGGTGATAATAATAAATAAAAAAGGTAATTAATGTTGAAATAAGGAGATTAGATCTTGGCCGTAGGTTGTTAAATCAATGGTTGGATTGATTTCCCTCCATTTAGAAATGGTGAGAGAGTGAAAAAAGATCACGTGACATACAACACCCATTGTTGTATTGAGTTTGAGATGTTAAATGAGTTCAAACTTGTCTATCAACATACTCGTGTTTTATGGTAAAACTTCGTTTGAAACGACGTGGTAGAAAGCAACTTACGACTTGAAAGGCACGATCAAGGTGGGTTTGATCTATGTCTCGTTGATGAATCGGTTTCTGTTCATTATAAACGAGTTGGACGTTCGACAAGAAAATATTACTTGTTCGAGTGAAATTCATGTGTTCGATCTATATTTAAGGTGAAGTGTTCCGGGCTAAAACAACTTCCACCATTTCCCTCTCTTTATCGAGTAGAGGTTTTGAGATGCAAATGAATATATTCGTGCATGAGCATGAATCAACTCGTGTTCATCTGATGTACGTCTCGTTGTGACTCGGTTTTCGTTTGTTATAAACGAGCCTCACATTTGACAGAACACAAAGGAGCAACTAGATAGACACATTGTCAAAGAAAGAGAGAAGAATAATAAAACAATGGAGAATTTTTTATATTAGTTTTGATCGAATAACATTGAATACGAGGAAGAAGAGAGGGGTTACTAAGACTGAATCTACAATAAAACTTATATACAGTCATATTGTTGGTACGATGAGAAATTATTTTTATAGTGTGTTTATTATTAAATGGACCTTACATATGAAATGTATATTTTTTAAATAAAAATAAATTTATAAACATAATATACGATACATGTGTACCACATTAATATAAACAAAACGTAAAATGTATAAAATTTTAGTCTTAACCTTCATAGATAACAAATAAATGTATATAAGAATGTGGAACCATGCAAAATACAAATGGATCCGAAAAATGATAGTATAGAAACAAAATGTTTCATACAAAAAAGGTTAAAAATAACGTTAATAAGTATTGAGTTGCAACATGTGTCATGTACAAGCTATTACATAAGATGCGGAGCAACTAAACATTAACCAATCGTCACCGGGGGCGGAACCACGATAATTTTTTTGTTGGACCGTGGTGTAAAAAATATATCAAATATAAGATAAAATAAATAGGGTCTAATACAAAAATAAACAATTTTTTCTATGTTTAACATAGAATAAAATAAAATATGAAGTTAAAACAAATGCTATTAGGAAATAAAATATTTTTTTAGTAATCTTGTTTGGGAAAATAGATTTACGAAATTTGGTAATTTCAAGATAAAAAACATAAAATTTTAGAAAAAAAAACATCTAGCATGATTTGAACTCTTAATCTTTCACTACCTTAAAATCAATTTTACGATTATGCCAACAACTCTATTATTTAGTTAAAAAGACCATCAATGTATGTATCTTGTAAAATTTTAAATTATACAAAAAAAGAAAATTAAAAATCGTCGTGGGGGGTGTCCCTAATCGTCACAAACAACTTAAAATAAGTATTTTACATTATATTAAACTTAATGATACAATATATATATATATATATATATATATATATATATATATATATATATATTTAATATAAAATGTTAATTATTACTATAAGGAGATGAATTTATAATTAATGAGATCCAATTTTTTTTACCAAATATGATAATAGAAAGATTGTTCCTGTTTATAATTGGTTCGAGTTGGAATCAAGATTTTTTATGACTATAAAAAGGTTATTTCTATAGATATTATTCTTATGAGGAGTTTTTACTATATATATTTCTCTAGTTTTAAATAAAAGTTATTTTCCATTTCAACTACAAATCCAGTTGTTTACATATCTCGAATTACTAGATATATAATTGTTACTTCGGCACGGATCAGAAAACCGGCCTTGTAAAGTTGCTAAAACCGTTGGCTATGTACTTTAGTGATAAACATATATATTATCTGAGTTATTTTTTTTTTTTTTAAGATGGGTGTAAACAAACATTTACGGTTAAAATAAATTTTTCAATTGATTGGTTTAATGTAAAACATTTTTTTCGGAAAACTTTTCCCACTTGCTCTGTTTGTTTTGTTGTAAAATGGGGGTAAACAAATATTTACGGGTAAAATAGATTTTCCGGGTGATTGGTTTAACCTAAAATATTTTTTTTGGAAAAAACTTTTCCCACATATACAGTAAAAGTGGGGGAAACGATTACCCCGCAAATAAAGTTGTAAACGGTTTATGGAGCCTCTCTCTATTTTCTTTCTAATACTAGTATTATAACTATTATCAATTATAGGTCTATTCTTTCAAAATTATTTAATAATTAGTTCAATTCTATCTAATAACCAATAAAAAAAAAGGAAAAAACACGAAAAATTCTAAAAAATAACAAAAATGGAAAAAAAATTTAAAAAAAAATCCAAAAAATCTAAAAAACCCAAGAAAATTTGAAAAAACTAAAATCTAATTAACCAATAAAAATATAAATAAATAGGAAAAAATCTAAAAAAATAACAAAAAAATAGAAAAAATAAAACAAAAAATTCTGAAAAATCTAAAAAACCCAAGAAAATTTGAAAAAACTAAAATCTAATTAACCAATAAAAATATAAATAAATAGGAAAAAATCTAAAAAATAACAAAAAAATGGAAAAAACAAAACAAAAAATTCCGATGTAGTTGTTAAATTATGAACAATGTTTATTTATTTATGCATCGAATTTGTCTAATTTAAATAACTAATAGATTTTTGAATTTCAATAGAATTTACATGGGAAACCTTTGACGCACCAAACACCCGTAAATAAGCAAACAAAAGTTTACCCTGCAAATAAGGTCGTAAACGGTTTACGGATGCTCTCTCAATATACTTTCTAATATTAGTATTGTAACTATTAGTAATTATAGTTACTCTTTCAAAATCATTTAATATTTAGTCAAATTCCAACTAATTAACCAATAAAAAAAGTAAAAAATAGGAAAATTTTCAAAAAATAACAAAAAATGGAAAAAAAAACCGAAATTTCTAAAAACCCAAAGAAAATTTTTAAAAGTTAAAATCTAATTAACCAATAAAAATAAAAAATAGGAAAAAATCTAAACAAATAATAAAAAATGGAAAATATAAAAATTCCAAAAAATATAAAAAACCCCAGAAATTTTGAAAAAAGTAAAAAAAGTCAATAATATCTTCTATAATTCTAATTTTATGAGTTTATATGTTGAGAATTATAAGTTATTACAAGTGACGTATACGACAGAAAATATGCATTTAGCTAAATTTTCATCATGATGCGATTTTTACCAATTATTTATTTAAAAAAATAATTTGTAAAAAAAACTTGATTTTTTTAAATAAAATTTTAGATGAAAATTTTTTTATGCATCAACCACCCGTAAATAAAATATAAATAAATAATTTTAGTGTAAAATTTTCCGAAACGCAGTGTATTTCATTGCATATAGTATACTGGTAGCTTATATCGTACAATATATACACGTCATTGTAAGGCTGTCCAGGCTATACACTAATTAAGGTGCAAAATAACAAGTTTTCATGTAGCCAAACAAATTGAAGAAAATAAAACAAACTCGTGTTGCTAATGATGTATTTGATGCATGTTCTTTCATCTTATATGTAATATAAGCATGAATAAAACCTGAGCAAAGTTTATAACAATGAACACGGCATGTTTTTTTATTCGTATATTGATTCATTTCAAGCCCTAGACTTGTGAAATAACTGAACAATAAACTTGAGGTTAGCTTAAAAAAAATGCCATTTTTTTTTTAATAAAAGACAATTTGTGAAAGTGATGGGCATTAACACTCAAAACAAAACACTTGTACATAGTCGAGTTAAACGTGCTTTAGTTTCGTTTCAGTCTAATTACAAATGAAGATAATAAAAAGACCAAATAACCCCAACCAAAAACTTAAAAACATCTGAGCCGTGTTTTAAAAGGCGTGTCTAGGTGTAAATTAGGCGCCGCCTATGTGGTAGACGGATTCTAAAATCTTAAGAAATTAGGTGGGATTAAACAGGTTAGGCGTTAATTAAACGGAATTAGACGGCAATTAGGCGCTAAACGACCAATTTAGCTTAAAATCCGACTTACGTCTTTTAGAGCATTATGTCTAAGCAATGAAATTTCAAAGATGTTCTAATTTCTTGAAACAAAAACTCAGGAATCACCCACGTCACATTTTTTTCCTTTTAGTCAAGTTTTTTATCGTATCACTATCATACATATGTCTTTGCCGGTCGGTACTCTACTAAAATACCTCATAACTATATATTGTGCCACACGATTTTTAGAAGTGGTAACGGCTTTAGTAAGCAAAGGACAGGTGAGGCAAATCGCATTACACAATTTTTCTTTATGAATGGGTCTTTTGTAATTATGATTTATGAAACATGTGAAAAAAAAAGAAGAAATTTGATCATTTCTTTTGCCACGAGGCTACGTTAGACCAATTGTCATGGGCTTAATCAATCACTATAAATACACCATTAAATATGTACTGGCCATCAATATGAGATTCGACAACAAATGAATATACAAAAGATTCGTAACACACAAATAAAGGAAAAGTCATAACGTAATCGTTGATGATCAAAGAATTCCAAATAAACTAGAAATAACAAAATCATAAAGCAATCAAATAAATAAAAAATTACTATAAGCAATCGCCAGTTAAAAAATGTTGAGGCAACAAAGGCAGATCCCAGAAAACATCATTAGAAACATGAACACTGTCCCAAAACTCAGTAACCCCATTTATCCCGTTAATCTCTTCGTTTGTCACGATCGTTTGATCAACTCGACAAACATTCATTTCCATTCCCGGGTTATTATACCCGTCACCAAACATACCCAACTCACCAATACCATTTGTTTCACAACTTTCATTAACATTATTTGTGTGTGACAAACTAAGGCTTTGCTTAATCTTCTTTTGAATAAGCAAGTTCCTAATCTTCGAAGACAAAGCCGACTTTACATTCCCATTATTCACGAAATTTGTACGCGTATTTGGTCCTCGTAAAAGATAAGCCGCTTCGTCATAAGCCATAGCCGCTTCCTCGGCTGTGACGAACGTCCCTAGCCACATTCTTATTTTTTGAGTTGTATTTTTAATTTCAGCAACCCATTTTCCTGAGGGCCTTTGTCTCACCCCTACATATTTGCTCTTCCTTGAACTTTGTTTTGTTGATGAGAAAATTGGTACTTCCTTTTTATTTTCCATTCTAAAAATTATTGAACAGAAAATTGGGATAATAGGTACTTATATATAAGGGGTTGGTGTTAGTGGGGTGGGGTGAACGTCTTTTAGTAGCTGTTTGTACTTGGGATTTGTTGTTACTTTATTGTGTTGACTGATTTATCGATGCTTAATTGAGACCATGTCGTAGTAATTCATATGTTTACGAGAGAAACTTCTTTTAATAAGTGCATTTGTTACCTTGTCTCCACTTATATTGGATTTGCATTTAAAGCAGCTATGGTGCAACTCACGTTCTTGCCCTTTGCTTTTTTAATTTATAGTACAGATTTTAAGGGAGCCTAAAAATTGATATTTGAGACTAGTAACGTGATAAATAGTGACATGTTAGAATGTATTGCAATTGGCCAAGAGTCCTATATCTAAAAGTGGCCATGGAACATACATTTCCGGTATAATTTTTCTTTAGAAGCACACAATTACAATTCACAATCCTATTTTCTAAACTATCACAAATTGTTTTAGATCAGTGGTTACACAAATCTCTCGAGAGTCGAGACGGGGTACCGCGTAACTTAATTGTCGATTTGAATAAATCGTTTTTTATCCATTTTCGAAATGCATGTAAATCGAGAAATTAGAATACAAGAATCTCATGAATTAAGAAGGTACATTTGCCATTTCGATCTAGACTATATGACTTACTTGGATGCATCATTTAGTCTCTTTTTTTGCTTAAAAACTAAACTGCTATTGGTTGATCAACTTGAAATGATGTTTTCTTCTTTGTTGTATGGAAATAAAATACTAAACCTCTCAAAATGGATGAACTGATGATGAACTCTTATCTCAAACTATAGAAAACCCAACTTATTTGAATGAATACTGCAATAGAAATGGCTAAATTTAAACTCAATTCGTTAGAAGTTCACCAGCGTTAGAGTTATTATCTCATATCGATGTAATATCGATTAAGCCTGTGGTTTATAAAGAGTTTACATTCTTACCATTACGAGACCTTTTAATGGTAATATATATGGTTTTTGTTTTAGTTTCTATATCTTGTTACTCAAAGAGCATTTTTGAAGTTGAAGGCCGGCACTTGAATAAATGCAAATATAGTCATTTCTTATCTTCTAAGAAAACAAATAATCTAGGCCTCGTATGTTTACCCTTTTCGCAGCGATATCTGAACTTAAATACATCTGGACAGTGAAATGATTTGAGTTTACAATGTAACTTATTATTTAGCAAGATCCTTGTTTTTCTTATTCGGACCGCGATGGTTGGACCAATCAATTATATATTGTTCCGTTTTTAACTATCATCATCACAGTACATATGATGGCGGTATTATGCTTTAAAGACCATGCCTTCGAATCAGTTACAATTTTAGCTAGGTTACAACTGACATCTGTTTAGTTCGTGTAGTTTTTACAGGACTTCAGCGCTAGGGTTGTAGATTGTTTCTCCGCTCATATTGGTTACTAGTTTACAGGGGCGGCCCTAGAATTTTAGCACCTTTAAGTCCTCACGTCCGTATAAATTTTGTCGGCTATTTCCTCACTTTTGAAACCCCTAAAAAAGAAAAAATCAACTATATATATATAGTCATGTTTCAGTCGGTCGACACTTAAACGTGTGAGCAATTCTAATCTCATTTCATCCAAGACTTCACTTTTATTTGAAGTGTGTATGTAATGTGTGTGTGAGAAGGAAAAAAATTTGATTAACGTGAAGTTGTCATTTAAATTTAGTTGATATCGTATCATATTATTAATATAAGTGAACTCAAGAAATCTTAAGAGTCTGTCTAATTTTATCCATTTTTTTATTTAAAAAATGCTCATATTCTAATTTACTAATTACTAAAATAAATTAATACAATTTAAATAAATAAATAAATATTCTTTTTTTTCACATATCAAATCATCTCCCAAACAAATCATCATACATGTATTTTTATATTACTATAACAATAAAACATTATATTTTTACGATATTCATCCAATTATTTTTGTAAACTTTTTGAAAATGTTAAATTTATTTGTACCGGATCATATTTATACAAGTACGTGTCACACACGCAACGCGTGAACTACGATTACTAGTAATATATATATATATATATATATATATGAATGTTAGGTCATTTCTCATGACTTGATCAGCAGGCACTTTCTACGTGAACTTTTGATTTATATTGTGGACGAGACTTTGGTTATTTTCTACTGCCTTACAACTACTTGGTATAGAATGTTAGGAGTATCAATGATAAAGCGATGAGATTGATATGTTGGAGGGAATTAAAGTGTGTTGCGATTTTTTTCACTCTGCTAACTATATAAAAAGCGGGCATCTCGCTTGACGAGGGGATGCGTTGAGCTGCATGATTCCGGTCCACCTACTTGCCACAACAAAGAAGCCAACCACCCCATTCTTCCACCTCCTTAGTTCACCTCCTGAGATGCCTGCTTGATATGTAAAAGAAAATGACTTCTTAATTTTGAAGCTGATAACTTCATTAGTCTTTATGTAATTTTCATGGTCGTTTTAGTTTCTTTAATTCTTAATTTAGTGCATCTTATTTTCAAGTGAACATAATAATATTGACTTTTCTTAGTTGATCTCAGTTGAATTTTTGTATGTTAGAAAATTTTCAACACAACACTTGTAATAGTGAAATTTCATCCGAAATCAATAAAAAATTTGAATTTTTTTTTATATTATCTTGATATGGAAAAATAATTATATGAACCTGATACACTATTATGTAGGGTGTACCAACCAATAGTTTTTTTTAGTTTTAATTTTGAATTAATTTTAGCTTATATATTTTTGGATTCATTAACATGTGTTATATTTTTAGTATTTTTTAGTTTTAATTTTGAATTAATTTTACGATGAATATTTTTGGATTCATTAATAGGTGTTAGGTTTTTAGTATGTGGCACCCAAAAGAATAGTGGACTAGATTCACGATAGTGTTAATCATTCAGTGTTCATTCCAAAATGCACTATTATTTAGGGTGTGCGCAATAGTATTTTTTAGTTTTAATTTTGAATTAATGTTAGGTTAAATATTTTTGGGTTCATTAACATGTGTTAATTTTTAGTATTTTTTTAGTTTTAATTTTGAATTAATTTTAGGATAGATACTTTTGAGTTAATTAATAGGTATTAAGTTTTTAGTATGTGACACACCCTAAATAATGGACTAAATTCACGATAATGTTAATCATTCGATATTGATTTCAAAACATTAAAATAAAAATAAAACATGTAAAATTTCACATTTTTGCTGTCGAAAAATTAAGACAGAGTGCGTTCAATTTTTTTAGGCATCAAAAATGTAAATTGAATAAAATATTGTACTAATTATACCCATCTCATAGTTTTAATGTTTCAGGGTCCCACCCTTATATTTCATACAAAACTTAATACTGATACTTTAGTTTTAATGTTTGACAGATTAACTCCCATATTAAGAAAATTAAGGGATGGAATACATTATTTTTTTCTAACATTGTTTTACGTGATAGCACATTTGAAGCTAAATTTATAATATTGTTTTACGTTATAACACATTTGAAGCTAAATTTGAAGATCCCGTAAATTTATCGGCAAAGTTGACATCATATTCCTGTCTTAACTACTCACCTAGGTCTTAAAAGGTACTCCATATTTATATATACAAAATTATTTTTAATATGCTTCCGTAGTATTATTTTATTTTGCCAAAAACTAATACAAATTACACAAATGGTAACATAAAAACATTGATCGTATTTCACATTTGATTTCCGTTTTGAAATAGGATAAACATGTCATTATTTGTTAAATGATACAAATCTCTATATTAAAGAAAATAGACAACATGTATAACAAAATATAAATTATATTATAATATGAGGATTGTAGTGACCCGTAACCGTCATCACTTAACTTCTAATGACTATAACTACGTGACTGCAACGGCGTGAAGTGATTTTTTCCAGTCCTAATATGGATGACGACTACATTTTTATTTTATTTTAGATGAGGATTGTCTTGCAAAAAAGGATACAATTTCTTCTATTTCATCAATGATTTCAATCGATAAAAATTAGATAATTAAATGAAGCGTGATCTATGATGTATTTGTAACTAAGCTGCGCAATTTGTAATTAAACCTATTTTTCGACATACACAATGACAAACCCAAAAACAAATCCGGCCAAAAACCAAACCATTTTTAATTTGAAAATGTTGAAAACTGAACGGAACCGAAATGGTTTAATCTAGTTTGGTTTCGGTAATTTCACAATCTTGAAAACCGATCTAAATCCGAAAAAATCATAATATATATAAGCAATTATTTTTTCGTGGCTAGCATTCATTGTATTTTGTTTGTCAAAACCCATTATTTATTTACTTTGTAAATATTTTGTAACATATTTTTATCTCAAACTCGATTAATTACATTGTTAATGATTGTCTCGATTTATATTTTATTTTTTAAAATGAGTATAAATGTATTTTCCAAATACAAAATCTGAATTTTCTTTTTATTTCTCGCTAAACCATTTAACAGAGAGAGAGAGAGAGAGAGAGATTCAGCAGAAATGGTTACTACTAAAAAAGCTAAACTTTCCTCTTTTTTCTCAGAACAAAACCCACTTGAGAAATTTCTCAAAGTTGACTGCAAATTAGGCCAAATAAACACCAAAGATGGAATCTTTTTCTTCAATGAAATGATTAACTCACAACCCATTCCCTCAACTTATTCATTTAACCATTTATTAAGTGCTTTTTCCAAAATTAAGCACCACAAAGATGTCATCTCATTGCATTATAAAATGAGCCAAATCGGGGTTTTTTCCGATTTTATTACACTTAATATTTTGCTTAACTCTTTTTGTTGTTTAAATCGTGTCGATTTTGGTTTTTCTCTATTGGGTAGGGTTCTAAAGAGGGGATATGTTCCGAATATTTATACTTATACATCTTTGATTAAAGGGTTGTGTTTGGATGATAAGCTTTTAGAGGCGACGGAGTTGTTTCGGAGGATTATTCGTTTGGGTTTAGAGCCAAATATTGTTACTTTCGGAACGTTGGTAAATGGGTTGTGTCGGACGGGAAATACGGATTTAGCGGTTCGTTTGCATCACGAAATGGTGAACGGGACGAGTGTTTCGAGTTTTAAAATGGAGCCTAGTTTGGTTAGTTATAGTATTGTTATTGACGGTCTTTGTAAAGATGGGAAAGTGGATAAAGCGAAAGAACTTTTCTTTGAGATGAAGAGGAAGGGAATTTTAGCGGATGTGGTTGTTTACGGCTCTTTAATCTCGGGTTTGTGTCACATGGGTCGGTGGGCCGAGGGAACAAAATTATTTAGGGAAATGTTGGATAATGGCGTTCGTCCTAGTGAAATAACGTTTAATTTACTAATTGGTGTACTTTGTAAGGAGGGGAAGAGCAGAGAAGCAAATAAGTTGCTAGAATCGATGACCGAGAGGGGATTACAGCCTGATAGTTATAGCTATAACACATTAATGGACGGGTTCTGTATGGAAGGGAAAATGGATGACGCAAAAAAAATATTTGATTTACTTGAATTAAAAGGGTTTGTGTGCGATGTTGTTGGCTATAACGTGTTGATAAACGGATACTGCAAGTGCAGAAAGATAAACGAAGCTATGAAGATTTATGAGCTCATGATTAGTAAAGAGGTTAAGCCGACTATTATCACCTTTAACACCCTTTTAACCGGTCTATTTAAGGTAGGTAGAGTTACAGATGCTCGTAAAATATTTGATGAAATACGAGTTTGTGGCCTTGTACCAGTATCCACTACTTATAACATTTTCTTAGATGGTCTTGGAAAAAATCACTGCTTTTCGGAAACATTGGATTTATTTAATAATATTCGGGAGAGTGGGGTGGCAGCAACCATTGAAATGTTTAATTGCATTCTTGACGCGGTTTGTAAATCAGGGAAAATAGAAATTATGAAGGATTTATATGATGAATTATTGCATAAAGGTTTGGTTCCAACAGTTGTGACACATACTATCATTGTTAATGGGCTTTGTAAATCAGGACAATTTGAAAAAGCAAATGATTGGTTTGTTAAGATAGAGGAGAAGGGTTGTACTCCTAATGTTGTTACGTTTAATACGCTTATGAGGGGTTTTCTTGAAAATAACGAGCCGATGAAAGTGACAGAGCTTCTTCAGAAAATGAAAGAGAGAGGTGTTACACCAGATGCATCAACTGTATCTATCGTGGTAGATTTAGTGTCGCTGGATAGCAGCTATAAGGATTTCATTCCACAATTTATGGTTCAGAAAACAACTGCACGCTATAACGAAAAACCCGACATCGCTGAATTGTGTAATCATACTGTTTGACCATCGAGACATTTTACTTGTGTTATTATTTGTTTCACGAGTCGACTTGGAATAGCTGGAGCCCTCATTAGGGTGTGCCAGGCAGTATGCAGATTCTGGCAATCAATTTAATACTTTATTGCCGGACTTGTGTTTATACTGGTTTGTGGCTCCGGAATTAGCAAAATGACGAGAGGGAATTGAAATCGCAAGGTCATGAGTTTCAGCTTGCTAGAGATTTTGCAGTTTTCGAGAAAATAATGATATGGTAGTGGAATTGGTGTCAAGGAATATATTACTAGTGATCACCAATTAAAAGTATGTAAAAAGCACGGTTTCAGATGTAAAACTCGAGAAAAACTTGAGCTGCTCAGTATTCATACTTAAAAGAGCTAAAATTAAGTCGAAAAAGCCACCAGAGACATCAATCGAGCAGCAATGAGAATCAAAGCATTTCAACACACTTGATGTATGGCGTCGGTTTTGTTCTCGGATTTATGATAGATGATAAGAAGGTCTACAAGCAATACATGCACTAAAATTCTGATAGAAGCAAACAACCTTGGTTCTGAATGATGTCCGACTACGACGAGGACCAAATCTGTCACATTTTCAGAACTGTGGTAAAACACTGGTACAACTGAATGTATAAGGACCAGATAGAGCATTATTTAAAGTTTGGGGACCTTTCTTTCTAATTAATCCCAAAAATGTTCTGAGAGATGGTGAACTGACGTGGCAAATTCTGTTACTCTAAACTTCCCAAACAGAGCATTTATATATTTTCTCTCACTACAGCATTTTGTTCATATGTAAATATAATTATAAATGGCTATCAATATAAGTTCACCTGTACCCAAACTGTACAGTCCTGTTCAAGTTCATAGACTTACAAGTAAACTCTTGGTAGCTCCTACAACTCCTTTTGCTACTTCAAGTTTCTCTCTTTCTCATTATAATACTAGACTTTCTATCTCTAACTCATCCGATCTCGTGACCGATGATTTTACTGCTGGGGACACTGCTCGGATCGAAGTTAAAACCTGGTAAAACTCTTGACCTTTGTTTTAACAGCTATTTACTTTGTTTTTCTTGTGTTTGCTATTGCTTTGCTGCATTCTTTTTGGAGAGTTATAGGGACCAAGTAATGACAGTATATTCTTTTTGGGATAGTATGAGAGTTTATTGATTTTAGTTGAGATGGTACTATATAAAATATCAAAGGAGACATTGAACGGCACGATACCAAGACTTTATAGAACTTTAGAAACGCACGAGTATACCACATTCAGAAGCTCCAATTTCTTTTTATACAGTATTGGCTATTTTTAAATCACAGAAATATGGAATTACGGTGAAGTACAAGTAAAGTGGTAGAAAGAACGCACTCGTCCACTCTTTTTTAGGCAAAACAAAAATTAAAGAAAATCAGCTTAAGTGTTTTACGCCAGAACACACTACAGCTTTTATATAAGCAGAATTACAAACCAAGCGAATATGTGATATCTTATTTGCTTGGTTGCTTTATTGTACTGTGCATTTCTGGTTTTAGATCCTGGTGTGTTTCTCTAAAGTTATTTCACCTGACTTTTTCTTTGTTGTAGCATGTGGAACTGGAAAGGTTATTCCATTCGTTACCAATGCTCCGGGAACAGTGGACCTGCCTTGGTTCTAGTACACGGTTTTGGAGCTAACAGGTCTACATCCATCTACAATTTTCTAGTCATCAACTAATCGTTGTAGGTATAAGAGTCTTCACAAAAACATTTCGTTCTTTTCATACTTAGAGCTCGTTTTCTTGCAGCTTTAATCTTAGAACCTTTTCATTAATAATTGATTTATTAGACTCAAACCTTCTCACTCTTTTTGGCTTGCTGGCCTAAAAGAGTGAGAAGGTTTGAGCCTAATAGATCAATTATGGCATGTTCTGTTGCAACTTTTTAAGCAAATGAGCTAGCTTTTCTTAGATTGAGAGAAAGCAGGATTCATCCCTCTTAAAGTTGTGTGTGTTTTCAGGCTAAAAAACCATTGAAGCTGATAACCCAAATATTCTCGCTTTCAAGCAAAATAACCAAAATGTTGAGCTTAAAAGCTGCAACCAGTGAAGGCCTATGTTTCTCGGGCTTAAGCCAACCCACCCCTTATATCCCTTCACATTTCTCTCTCTTGGGTTTACTTAAATGAAATTAGTTCACGACGATAAATTATAATGTAACTACTTGATTTGCTAACTCTTTCTGTCTTTTTTCCAACAGTGACCACTGGAGAAAAAATATTGCTGTGCTTGCACGTTCAAATAGAGTGTTTTCAATAGATCTTATCGGCTATGGCTATTCTGACAAACCAAATCCTCGTGATTTTGGTGATAAATCCTTTTACACATTCGAGACATGGGGATCTCAGCTAAATGAATTTTGTAATGATGTGGTCAAAGACAAGGCATTCTTCATT
Organism: Primula veris; assembly: GCA_963682055.1. Classification (NCBI taxonomy): domain Eukaryota; kingdom Viridiplantae; phylum Streptophyta; class Magnoliopsida; order Ericales; family Primulaceae; genus Primula; species Primula veris. Next base: position 19,304,686 of record OY821748.1, on the reverse strand, counting down.
TGTAACTCTATTGGAGGTATTAGCCTTCTAATTATTTTGGTTATACCAGATTGACCCATGCCTCTTAAATTTCAATCTCATATTTAGTTGATCTCATAATCGGATGAAAGCGATGGGGACTAGCATAAATCTTTTCATAAAAAAACATGCTTGTTTTTGTTACATAAGGGCAAAATTGCTTACAGATTTCTGAATTGAGGGATTCTTTCTTTGGTGGTAGCTTAGAAGCAATTAAGTTGAATTTTTTGAGGTTCACAAAAAAGCCAAGTTCATCTAGCTTAAAGCATCTAGCTTTTCAGACAGGAATCAAAAGATAAAAACAGCTCAGCGTTTAAATTCTTCAATCAATTGCACTCCAGTTTTTCTGGTGAGAAGGGGAAAAAATGAACTTAAGAGCTACAACCAAGCAACGCCTAAATATCATTGATGGCTTACCTATTATTTTTTTTTTCCAATGTGTGTGTAGGAGTTGTTGGCCTTCAGGCAGCAGTGATGGATCCTAATATATGCCGAGGCATTGTGATATTAAATATATCTCTACGCATGTTACATATTACTAAGCAACCATGGTTTGGAAAGCCTCTGATCAGTTCATTCCAGAGTTTGTTGAGGTGAGTTACTTATAAAATCTCTTTCTCGGCTGCATTTGCTTTGTTGGTTTATACATGACAGTCTTAAATAATTATATATTTCTGGTAGGAATACTGAAATTGGAAAACTATTCTTCAAATCTGTGGCTACACCAGAGTCTGTGAGAAGTATTCTTTGTCAGGTATTACTCTGTTATTGCTATGCATACATACTTGTAATACGTTATTCAATCTTTCGTTTATGTTGCATTCTAAAACACAGATAATTAGAAAATTAAAAAAGGCTTGGATGCTCTTCTTTATGAGTGGCTACTCGTGAATTCTAACGATCTACATATTTGCCCATACATATGCTTCTATAGGTTTTGACATTATAATTTTTAAAAGCTGGGATGATAACTATTTCAAATTTCTAACCCTTCCGTGCTGCACTGCTGCGATTCTGTAGATTCGTCAGTTTTCTAAAATATCGGCAATTTTTTTAGTTTGGACCTTAAATAACATTTCAGAAATTGTTCGCAAATTCCATATGATTTCAAACACTGAGATCCAACTTTATCACCAATGGTTTAAATAATCAGATAATATCTAAATGAACTGTCCCCATGTAACCGAAGATTTCCTTTTTCTGTTATGCCTTTTTATATGTATACTAACAATGACGAACTGTCTTCTAGTGTTATCATGACACATCTCAAGTGACGGATGACCTAGTTCAAGCAATCCTTTGTCCAGGACTTGAGCCAGGTGCCGTTGATGTGTTCCTCGAGTTCATTTGTTATTCTGGAGGTCCACTTCCAGAGGAATTATTGCCTCAAGTGAAGGTTTATATTCTAATCTTCATTTCCTTCCATCATCTGGTAGGACTTACCGTTTCGGATTTCATTAACTCTCTTTTCCTGTTTTCTTTCTCTTTTTCCCAGTGCCCCGTGTTGATAGCATGGGGTGATAAAGATCCATGGGAACCAATTGAGCTTGGAAGAGCTTATGGCAACTTTGATACCGTTGAAGACTTTGTTGTTCTCCCTAATGTCGGTCATTGCCCTCAGGTTTCTCTATCTCCTTTGTTTCTCTCGTACATACTGATACACAAACATTATATCATAAGTAGGATCGATGACTTCATTCGGAACTGAGCTTTATGGTAAAAGTTAAATTAAACCACTTGGTTGCATGTCTTGATTCTTCTACTACTGCTTTTATTTATTTTTATCAATCATGAGAAAGTTATATCTGGACAATTTGAATGAGAAGAACTTGGTCAGCGCGAATAGCCAGCCACTAGAAAGAGGCAGAGTTTGATATTGCAGTTGTCATTTTATAAAAATAATTTTTAGTTCTAAATGGATTATTTTTTTGGCGTAATTGCAGGACGAGGCACCTCAACTTGTTAATCCTCTTGTCGAGTCGTTTGTGGCACGCCATGCTAATCTCTAAACTAGTCTCTCAACCAAGACTATATAAGTCCTCAACTTTCTTTAGCTGTGCCAGTTTGATTGTGATCAAAGTGATCTAATATATTTGATCTAATATATTGTGAAAGCTCCCATATGTTTTGGTTGTCTAGTTTATATGTATAGGATGTTTAGTTGAAACCTGAGGCACATTGCTAGACTTATAAAGTTACAGTTTCTCGTTTAATTTGCACCTTTAAATATATCTGTTTTTGATAATTAAAACAACACCTTTCTAAACATTCCTAGTGGTCTAGAGCCCGCATTATTACTAGAAGGTGCAAGGTTTGTGAAATTATTTGATCCTCCTTAATAAGATTTTTCTTTTAAAAAAAAAAAACTCAACACCTTTATGGAGAAAGAAGTATGTTTTCTATTTTTTGGCAAGTAAAAAAATGCTACTGCCCAGGATCGAACTGGGGACCTTTTGCGTGTAAAGCAAACGTGATAACCACTACACCACAGCAGCTGATTTGAAAGAAGTAGCGGTTGCTCGTTTATATTAGACTCATATGTAATAATTTTACTCTGCCCGATTTTATTAATAGAAAATTTAGTTTGACCTTTGAACAATCGCCATTTTTATTTCTTGTTTTTTGTATGCTTCTACTGATTGCACCGTACTTGTTGAGACTTGATACGCATAATTAGACTTCTAAAGTTAAAATTTCCGTAGTATCTTCTGCGGCTTTAAATATATCCATTCTTGATATTTAACTCAACACCTGAAAAAATAAGCCATGCCAATCTAAATAGATACTCCTGTTAGGCTGTAACAACTGATTTATTATTGATTGCTCTACATGAATACTCGAATACGCTACTCGTTCACATCCAATTCAAGAATTTAAGAAGTAGAGCTGATTATTTTCTGGAAACTTGAAGATCCAGTAAGTAATATATAAGCTACCATGAGCAAATACTTTCACTTGCAACAGCTTAATTTATTGCTTAAAGTATACATAAATATTCCCTTGTACATTTTAATGGTACTATACAACTGTGCTCACGTCATGTGAGCAATATACTAGTCTCGACAGAAGATTCCTTAAATTTTACATATATACCATATACTCCAACTACATTTTCCATATTCAATAGATATACAAATCTCAACGGAAGGCATGATTATAGTCATGGAAACGGAAATTTTTGTAGACGAAATGAGACAACCATCTTGAACCCACAAAGCACAAAATAGCAATGGATACCATTGTATTTCTTTGAATCACTGATAACGTATTTTGCTTAGTCGCAGCAACAATTCCAATCAATGCAACAGAGACAACTTGCAAAACAACTTCGAGTGCATTGAGACGCTTATACGCCACACTACAACTCCGGCAATTTACAACATGGGACCAATACCTGTAATTAAAAGGACAATTTGAAACTCTAATTTACTGGGAACACTTCAATCAGCTTGACATCATAGGTGAAAAAATTAGTTTCACAATGCAATTTTTAGTGACAACCGGATATCCATCCTAATACTAAGAGCTCGTTTGGTTTCTTCTATATAATACAGAAGTATGGTATTTAGGTCGAGGTGTAAAACTATACTTTTAGTATATCTTGTCATTTTATTTGATAGAAAAAAGAGGTAAGTACTATTTTTGCGTCGGGAGTATGAAAACTAGTTGATAGTAGTGTAAATTGAAGAAAAATATCATACATTTGTCAACAAAATACCAAAACCAATACTTTGAAAAAAAAGCACCTTTAACTACTTATTAATGGCGTAAGCAAACATCATCTTTAGATTTGTAGTTTTAAGTACATAAGTGGTAAAATAGCTACCTAAACACTAGTCAAAGGTAACATTTAGCAGTGCCTTTATGATACAAGATACGACTATCTATTTATCACCATGTTTCTACCAATTTGGAAAATAAATCACAACAATAGTGGTTCTTTCCCCCTGATTATGAAAAAAAAATTGATTCTTTCCCTCAAGCTACGTGATCTAAGTAAAAACAACACAGTTACACATTCACTGAAATAGAATTTAAACAAATACGACAAAATAAATAAAAGATTAGAAGTTACCTGTCCATTAGCTGTTCTCGAGGAGGGCTAGCGGGAAGGGCACCTGTGAACTTGGTACGCCAATCAACTTGGCCGCCTGCATACTTGTTTAACCACTTTCTAAAAGCAACCACTTGAGCATCTGCTTTTGTTGGAACGAAACAAGCTTTTTGCCAGTTTGAAGGTCCCACTTCCATCAACTTGCGCTCCTGTAAAAAAAAATCAGATTGTAATGAACCCGATAAGGGAAGAAGAAATGGAAATAGAGGGAGAACACAAACAAAGGTGGTGATCAAGTTACAAACATATGCCACGAGGTTTTTTACGTGTGACTGAGAGCCCACGGCTTGGTGCAAATTGTGCAAACTTGGCGGTTCTTTTTTCTATGTCCAGAAAATTCTTCCTAATGGCAGCAAATAAAATCATAAATAGCCTTGATATGAGCTGGATAGGACATGGAGAAAACATAGGCGTGTAAACTTTCTGCTTTTTAGTTACCAGTAGGAGTGTGACTAAGCTATCAATTTTTGTTTAGATTTCCTTACCTTTAGTTCCTTTTTAATCGCTGAAATTCAAATTTATTCTGAAACTCTCCCCACAAAAGCAGTGTCCTTTGGTTTGGTCATCAATTCGGGACATTATCTTAAAATTAGAAAATTTTACTTTGCACACATAGGTCTCCTGCATACTTGCATTTGTACCACTTAATCTATGAATTTCCACATGTTATATGGTAAGAACTCTATAAGCATGTTTAACAGTTTAAGTGAGGATTGATGGGAGGGTACTAAGGTAGCGGTGAAGTGAGCCCTGCAAAAATGTGTTTCATAGGTTAAAAAATGGTTTCGACCACTAATGGCATTCTTTATAATATCGAAAGAAATTGGAGATCATAGCATTTCGAAATCCCTATGGTGTAAGTAACTGTGGTTACTGAATTTATCCAAATAAAAAACTATGGTTACTGCTTGCCACCCAAATCCCATGACTAAAATTGGAAACATCTTCGAATCCTCAAAAGTAGTAAAACAAAAACTGTTGCGCATAACAGCATAGGTCCAAACAAAAAAGTTCTATATCATGTACATAGAGAATACTTTATATTCTGATTGTTACAGGTCATACACATATATATGGATACAAGAAACAGACGATAAGTAATAATGTTATGAAAGATAAGAAAGAGGGTAACTACCTCCGCATGGAGAAGGTACAGATCCGAATCAAGAACTAGATTCTGACCCAAATGAAAGATCCATCGAGGAGTAAGTTTATCGGCCCAAAGTGCAAAATTTCTTGGAAAGGTAAATATCAGCCTACTATTTCCGGGACTAACTGGAATGCAGATGAATATTAATAGCAGCTTCTTCTGTGCCACTTGTGACGATCCCTGCGAAGCAAAATCAATACAAATAAATATACAACTGAATACTCGGTGTAAAGGAAGAAAAAACAAAGTTAAATGCAGGGGTGTCATCAAATAAAGCAATAAAAGGAAAATAAGAAGTACTAATCGATTTGATTTGATTTATTACCTCTTTCGGCTGAGGGGGAAAGGCATAAAAAACACAAGGTGCCATAAATTTGGTGTTCAAATAACCCTGGTTGGCGTTATAGCCATTGACATCTAATCTTTCCACGTTTATTTCCAATGGTTGTCCACCTTCTCTATCGGCCTTCACAGTGGAGGTAAAAAAAAAATCTCAGCAAAATGAACTAAAGCATAAAACAAGCGAGCTACGGAATAGTACATGAAATAGCAATATTGGATTCCTTATCTTTCTTTGCGCTTTGGGACGTTCATGATACCATAATGTGCATAACTCACATGAGCAGGGTCCATAAGGTTATCAATTAAAACGTCATATCTGCAAGAAACAAAATCCAAAAAGAATTAAAATAATTTTCCAGGGAAGGAATCTTCATAAGTTACAATTTTCTTTCACGAGTCTCAGTTTCGTGATAACATAGGAATTACGAAGTTGAAGAATTTTTTTGGTTCTAAGTTTATTTTTGACAGCAATGAGTCGAAGCAGTGGAATATCATGGTGGCATAATTTTGAAACCAACAAAGAAAGGAAAATATTAATGGAACAGACTTTATCTTTAGATTCTTTACATACCCATATGGTATATCTCTATTTGACATCGACCTAGTAAATGAAGGGTCGTCAAGTTCTGGAATATATGGGGGTTTTTTCTTTGATAATATATCGCTGTACTTTGGATCGGTGTTAGGCCAGAACCAAATAATGTCATTTTGCACTACAGTTGGATAAACAGCTACACATGCCTTCTTAAATGTATGAACCTGCATGTATTACAAAACTAAATTAATATTCCCGCTCTAGCCTTGAAGTTCTTAGAAGAGACTAAATATGCAACAATATTCGGCATTGCCTTGTAACATCCAATTAAAATAACTAAACTGAAACTTCAGATTTCTTTGCATGAATCAAAATATTCTCAGATGTCCTGCTATTCCTCCCTCACGATTACTTCCACTACTTTTTCTTCAATTCAGCCCACATACCTCGGTCTTAGGATTTAAAACAGTGACAATCTTAATAGGTTTATTAACAAAATAAATGATCAATGGTCACACACTCTATTTTTACACTATACCAAATGTAGGCGTTAATGTGAGAGAGTGAAAAACTCTGCGACACTAAATCAAACATAACTGCTGTTTAGTCTTCATATGGAGCTCTACCTAGTCACTCTTGTTTTGCAAAAACAATCCAAAAAATTATTTCTAAAACAAAATTTTCTCAATCGTTTCCCTTTCAAATCTCTCCTTTTTCTGAACTCACGCCATTACCATCACTCTGCGCCGATATAACGCGCAAAAACACATCATATGAGCAAGTTAAGTAACCGACCCAAACAAATTCGTAACGAAATTAGTGATACTCTATTCAATTCTTCCACTGAACAATACGTTGGGACTCCAAATCTTGCAAATACTAAATCAAAGCTAACTCACAGGAGTTCTTAAGGAGCTCATATGGCTATCTGTTGGGTTTCAAATCTAACTACGGCAGATTTTCAGAAACAAACCCATGAAAATCCCCTTTAACACAAATGATTCTCAATATAACCATTAGTTAGCACAACAACAGGCTTTTATATACTTTATAAAAAAAGTTAAGTTACAATACAACATTACCTTATTTACAATATCAGTGAGCAGCGACGCAATAGCTAAAATGTACAAAAAAATAGAAACTAAACTAAACAAGTAAAAAAAGTTGTGATTCTAAATAATACATAGTGGCTTACTTTCCCTATGTTGTGCCCTTATTCGGCATAAATACCCTAGATAGAAATTAAGATCAATAGTGACGATCTTACTAGGACTTCAAAAGAAATACAAGCATGGTCATTACTCTGAGCTAGTATAAATGTTGTGACACTAAATCAAACATATTTGCTGATAGATCAATATTTAAATATCCCAGTCTAGAATTGAAGAGCAAGTCTAGCGACGATCTTACTAGGACTTCTAACACAATTAGTGATTAGTGATCCACCTCTATTTTTCCACTAAACAAACATGGTCCCTAATCCGAGTTATTATAAACGTTGTGACACTATATCAAACATAAACCTAAAATATTAATATCAAGAGCAAGCCTCTTGAAGAACTTAGCAGAACTTCTGATGCAATTAGTGATCACACCTCTATTTCAACACTATAAAAAGCATGGTCACTAATCTGAACCAGTATAAACTATAAATGTTTTGACACTAAACGAACATATCTGCTAAAAGATCAATATTTGAATATCCCAGTCTAGAATTCAAGAGAAAGTCCAGCAACTATCTTACAAGGACTTCAAAGTCAAACCAAATTAGTGATCACACCTCGATTTGTACACTATACAAACATGGTCATTAATCCAAGATAGTATAAACATTGTGACACTAAATCAAACATACCTGCTAAAAGATCAATATTTGAATATCCCAGTCTAGAATTTAAGAGCAAGTCTAGCAACAAACTTACTAGGACTTCTAACCATATAAGTGATTACACTTCGATTTCTACACTATACAAACATGGTCACCGATCCAAGCTAGTGTGAACGTTTTGACACTAAATCAAACATAACTGCTAAAAGATCAATATTTGAGTATCTCGGTCTAGAATATAAGAGCAAGTACAGAGATGTTCTTACTAGGACTTCAAAGTTAAACCAAATTAGTGATCACACCTCGATTTCTACACTATGCAAACATGGTCTAAACCAAGCTAGTATAAACGTTGTGACACTTAATCAAATATAGCTGCTAAAAGATCATATCCCAATTTAGAATATAGGAGCAAGTCTAGTGACTATCTTACTACGACTTCAAAGTCAAACCAAATTAGTGATCACACCTCGATTTCTACACTATACAAACATAGTTAGTAATCCAAGCTAGTGTAAACGATTAAACGTTGTGAACTAAATCAAACATAACTGCTAAAAGATTAATATTTGAATATCCCAGTCTAGAATATAAGAGCAAGTCTAGAGACGATCTTACTAGGACTTCAACCCAAATTAGTGGCCACACCTCGATTTCTACATTATACTAACATGGGCACCAATCCAAGCTGGTATAAACATTACAGCACTAAATCAAGCATCTCTGCGAAAATACCAACATCAAGAAAATGAATTAATAAACTTACGGGGGGTCCATCCGGAGGCGCTTGAGGTATAAACTTACAATCACCGGCACCACCGAAACACCAACCATGATACACACATTGCAGTCTCCCCCACTGATCAATCCTACCCTCGGAAAGTGGCGCTAATCTATGCGGACACATGTCATCAAAAACCTTCCATTCACTATCATTCTTATCCCACCATACAACAACATCTAAACCCATCACTTTTTTCCCAAGTGGGGCTCGTTTGCCCAGGTCACACACCGGCATTACTGGGTACCATTGCGCGTACCAGTCGAACTTTTCTTCGTTTTCGTTGTTTTTTTCTTGTGGGTTTGTGAGTTCAGTTGAAAAGGGTGGGGATAGTGATGTAAATGCAGTAAATATTGTTTTTTTATTGTTGTTTTGGTGAAAAGATTGGTTTTTTGAGATGGGTTTTTGGGTTTGGGAAAAGGTTTTTGGTGTTTTTAAGTAAGTGTGGGTTTTGGTGAATTGAAATGAAGAGAATGTGAGAGCTTCCATTGGAGCTCTTTTTTTACTCTTTTTAGTTTTGATATTTATAAATAAAAAACCATAATTGTACTACTTTCAATACTTTAGTAATATTTGGAATTGGAAAGAGATAAAGAGTTGAACAAGTATAAATTGTGGTTGAAAAATAACCAACAAATCATAGTCCGTTGTGTGTTTTATTTTATTTTTGTTGAGAATAGTCCATAACGATTATAATTATATGGAAATTTACTTTCCAAACTTGTGTTCTTGTTTCATGTTTCCCATTTAGTAGTTAGCCATAAATTACTAATAAAAATGTTTGGTACTTTCATTTTTGATGCCTTTAATGTTTCATGTTTCGTTTACTATTTTTCGGTTACGTTTATCATACCGACAACTGTTATATAAAATAGGTTTTTTTTTTTTTTTCCGTTTTGTATACCATACTATACACTTATTTCGATTTTTTACATCATACAACCAATTTATTTAATTAGTACACTATACATCTTATTTACTATGATGGTAGCAGATTTTATATATTTCTCATTACAATATGTAATTTTGAATAATTTCCTAAAGAAAGGGTTATTAATCATGTAAAAAAAAACTACGATCGATCTGTAACGGGTATAGTATGATATTCTTGTTAAAACAATGAGAGTTTTATAAAAAAAAAAAAATGTGGGATACCCATTTCGTGGGATGACGACGTATGTTACCGTTGTTGATACTTTCATCTCATATACGTCCTAAACAAAGGAAATCAAATTTTAGACTTAAGCAACTCCAATTACCATATATATATATATATGGCCTTTTTCTCAAGTAAAATAATTATTGTATTTCCCTTACTAATTTTCCTTCACCTTAATAGTCAAAAAATATAAAAGTCCCAACTTTTTATGCTTTTATTTAAAAGGATCCCCGCCTTATTAAAAAGGAACCATAAAAGAAAAAAGAAAAAAAAAAGAGGAGAATTCCTATCAAATAAAAAGGATAAAGATCACATGACTGCATGAGTGTTCCACTAGTTTCTTACACAATTGGCTTTTACAGTTTTAATGTCCCCACATCATGTCATGGACCATGGTCATTAATTTTGAAAGTTAAATTCCCAAATTAATTACGTCCCCTATGTTTTCCATTTGTGTCCATTTTGATTTATTTTAATAAATTATTTCGTTCATAGTTTTTGAAGCCTATAAAATCAAACCGGTTCGATCAGACTAATTGTCAGACATTAATTTATATAATTTTTATAATTTTTTTACACCTTAAGTAAAACAAAAATAAAAGCTCAAATATAATATTTATCAAATTTTAGTTGAGACTAACCTAAACTTAAATATTAATTAAAAATATTTTAATAATTTTATTTAACGATTTAATAAAATAAAAAATCAAATATAATATTATACAACCCTCTTTCAGACTACCATAAATTTAAATATTAATTAAATATATTAAATATATGGCCGAATAACACTATTAAATTTCGGGATGAAAATGAAATTATAAATTTATATTGATAACTGGTGTGTTAAGATAAGAGTATGTGTGAGCTCATTAACATTATTGTTTTTGAAATAGTCATTTTTTGTGGTAACTCGTATGAAGGTTTTTGTTTGAAAATGGTGGTGTTATGATGTTTATTTGGAAACTAGATAAATTAATACTCGATTATTTAATAAACTCTCTAAGATAATATTTTTGGCCGGTCCCGACTCGGGGATAGGTTGCTAAGTTAATAATTCGCTAAAATCATAAGATAATGCATTTTTGATAATTTCTATAAACCCCATATAAAATATAAATTAATAATTTCTTATATACTACATATTACATGAATGATTTATGAAGATTTCTTGAAAAATGACTCAATTGTTTTTTGTTTTTTTGTTGAAATCAATTTCACATTGAATCTCGTCTCTAATTTTCCTTATCATTGTAAGAACTTCTGGTATTGTTTTCTCATAGCTCAACAAGAAATTATTCAAGTGGAAGTTTTAAGTCTTTTTAAATTGAGTATTTCATTATAAATTAATAAAATATTAATTAATATATAAATTAATAATTATTAATTTATCGATTAATTAATAAATTTTGGTGGTCACATGAGTATTAATTTATAGGGTTTCTATTGTAGTTTGGAATCTTCATATAGTACAACTTTCAATTAGAGTGATTTTTACATGTTTTTCAATAAAAAGTACCAATATCGGTGTATCACCCTATAGATGAGAAATCAGAGAAAATGACTTTACATAGAAACCCAGACTACAATTTATTTATTTTTGTAATCAGAGTCTCAGACTATAAAATTTATTATTGTCAGGAAATTAATAAAGGCTGATACTATAAAAAAAATTGCATTTGTGAAAAATAAACAAAATTTCACGTGAAAAGACAAAGAATCGGACAAAATGGAAGAGTAAAAACTCTTCCAAATTACTGGTGCCCGTAGTTCACGAAAAAGTTCTATTTGGCTCTCATAGTTTCAGCTAATAGACTGATAACTCCTAAACATGAAAAAAGTTATGACTTTGGACCCCATCTTTTGTATAAAACGTCTCTCACAATAATTTGCCTTTTTGAAATTACATCCGTGTTTATGATAGAATATACCACCACATTAAATAAGAAGTATTAAAATTGTTTTTTTCTTGATAAGCCAAAGTATTAAAAATGTTTATTAACTCTGAGAACGGATCAATTAATATAGATTCTAACGTTAATGATAACGTTTCCTTCACATGAATCAAATTTGTCTTTTTTTTAATATATAGAAAGTAGAATTGTTTTTCAGTTGAAAATCCAAAGACCGAATATCATTTTTGTAAAAACTAAAGAGTTTCTTTTTCTTTCTTGAAAATCAGTAAGTAAGATTAATTAATCCATAATCCAGAATGGTTATGGGGTGCTAATCAATGTTCTAAAAGGTGCAAGGCGGAATTTAGGCGGAACTTGGTCGTCTAACGCCTAATTCTGTCCAATTTTGTCTAATTTCGCTTAATCATCACCTAATCAGTTAGTTTTGTAGACTCCGGCTAATTTCCGTCTAGACACGCCTTTTAGAATAATACCGATAATACAATATGTTGTATGAGTAATATAATACTCCCTTTTGGAGTTCTATAAAGTAATAATTAGTAAATTTAGGAAAAAGTAAATAGTAAATACTAAGTAGTGTGAGAGGGGTTTATTACTCAAAAGAGGGGTTTAAATGAGTAAAATAATGATTAAAACTTTATAGATTCTTAAATCTTAGTCATTAGATTCTATGTACTACTTTGTGTTGTCAGTTTCACATCTCTTGGACTTAATAATAACTCTCTTCACTCTTCCCCCCTGTTGCTCCAAAAATAGTAATACAGTAACAACTGAAATAATAAATAATAAAAAAATAGGTTTTTGTGTGCTAAAGGAAAAAGTATTTAGTAGCTTATACTTTGAGCTGGATAATTTAGAGCTACTGAAAATCAGGTAAATTAATACTCTCACTATTAAAGTCTTTCAAATTTCTCCTTAAATGAAGTGTGTGGGTTTAGGACAATTTGTAATGTTTTCTTGTATAATATTTTATAATTTGATCATTTGAAATGTATGCCATATTTTTGTTTAGGTGTTGGTAAAGGGAATTTTATTTTCCTAATTTTAGAATAACTTTTTTGGGTAAATATATGTACATAGTTTTTTTTTTAATATTTGCTAAACTGTTGTAGTGTGTGAAGTGATACATGAGTAAAGTTTAGTTAGAAGTTTAGGCTGCCAAACATGGCCTTGTGTGTTCTAACTTCTTATTTTCAAACAAGAGTGTAGAAAGATGAAATTAAAGTTAATAAGAAAATTTGTTGTATGGTGACCTAATTTTAAGGGTCTTAAACAATCAAATTATCAAACCTAACAAACCCCAAAAAGTATATAAGCTGTCCATCCAAATATACTTGTATGTGTAAGGGAAAAACCGAAAAACAATACGAGTTATGCTTGACAATTGTAACCAAACAAGCCCTATGTGGACATACACATACTTTAAGAGGCTTTTCTATTTATTTTCTTCTGTTTTTCTGTAGAAAATTTCATCTCGGTTTATTTGTTCAATAACCTTGGTCTCAGGATATAAATTTTCCCTGTTAGTTATTCCTGCTGAAAATGTTGTCTCTTGCTATCGACATGACGTCGTAGACGTGTTTTTTCCTGCATCTGTATAGTCACAAAGTTTTTGTATCGCACTCTGTAAGGTTGGGTTTAGAAGGCCAGATTTCAAGTACTGATTCTAAATGGGGTATTAGTATAATGTACTTTGATTGGTAATAGTTATCTAAATAGGATTATTACCTTTTGTCATTTTACTCGGTCTGTTTGAATTGTTTCAGCTTACAACCTTGCTGTTCCTTCGACATATTGTGCCTATTTCGTGTACATTTGTGCATACAAAAAATACACTTAAAAGATGTAGATGTCTTTTATTTCCTGAGTTCGAGCCATTACGAGCCTAAAGTGACAACGAAAACTCTTAATTCTTTTTTAAGATTAAATGAAGTTATTACTTTACTTTCCACTTAATAGTTAAATCTCATCATAGTCTTTTTGCATTTTCGTTCTTTCATTTTTTCTTCCATTTTCACCTTACTCGATTCATTATTTGATTTTCTTGTTACTCAGCTACTTGCTATCCTTTTGTTAATGACCTAAATAGACATGAAGTTGTATTCACTCTTTTCACTGCATTTGCTACTTTTTACTTGTTTGCTTGCATTGTGTTAAGCATATAAGCTGGATATTTTGGAGAAAACAACTGGGTTCATCCAGCTTAAAACTTTGAGATTTTTGAGGCAAAAAGCTCAGGAAAGAACAGCTTTTAAGCTGATCAACCAGACTTGCTCCAACTTTGGTGGAAAATCCAAAAAACTGAGCTTAAAAGCTGCAACCAAACAAGGATATTGTGTTGATGATTAACTTTCTTCTGATTTTCAGCTACACTCGGGTGAAACATTCGTCAGTGAAGGTCAATTTTGAAGATCATCGTTGCTAATGGTGCCTAAAACATGCATCAGAATAGTATTTCTCCTTATTATCACTCTCGCCAATACAAGGGCAGCTTTTATCGGTATAAACATAGGCACGGATACATCTACCCTCCCCACACCCTCCGAAATAATCCAAATAATCAAATCAAATCAAATAACCCACGTACGTCTCTTCAACTCCGACCCCCACATATTAAACGCCCTCTCAAACACGGATATTGATGTTATAATAGGTGTTACTAACGACGAACTCCTCGGCATAGGACAATCCCCTTTAAAAGCCGCAACGTGGGTAAATAAAAATGTTGCACCTTATTTACCCTCAACAAATATAACCGCAGTAGCTGTGGGTAGTGAGGTTCTCTCTTCGATCCCAAATGCGGCCTTAATTTTAGTTCCTGCTATGAATTATATTCATAAAGCATTAGTTTCCGCGAATTTAAATAGTCAAGTAAAAGTGTCCACTCCAATATCAATGGATATGATTTCGAAACCATTTCCACCCTCGACTGCAGCTTTTAACTCCACTTTTAATTCCACGATCTTTCAAATTCTTCAGTTTTTGAAAAACACAAACTCATACTACATGCTAAACGCGTATCCATATTATGGCTATATTAATGGAAAAGGAATTTTCCCGATAGAATACGCGCTTCTTAACCCACCTTCCCCATCTAAACAAATAGTGGATCCCAACACGCTTCTTCATTACGATAGCATGTTTGATGCTATGGTAGATGCTACGTATAACTCTATATCGAGTTATAATTTCTCAAACATCCCTATTGTTGTTACGGAATGTGGGTGGCCTTGGTTTGGTGGGGCCAACGAGCCCGATGCAACTATTATAAATGCCGAAACATTTAACAATAACTTGATTCGTCGTGTTTTAAATGGGTCCGGTCCGCCTAGTCAGCCTAACACACCAATTAGTACTTACATCTACGAGTTGTTTAATGAAGATCAGAACCCCGGACCTATATCAGAAAAGAATTGGGGACTATATTTTACTAATGGAAGTGCGGTTTATAATTTGGTACTTAGTACTTCGTCACAAATATTAGGAAATTCTTCGTTGGGCTTTTGTGTAGCTAAATTAGGTGCGGACCCTAAGAAGCTGCAGATTGGACTGAATTGGGCTTGTGGGCCAGGCCATGCAAATTGCAGCCCTATTCAAGCGGGCCAACTGTGTTATTATCCGGATAATGTTCAGAACCATGCTTCGTTCGCTTATAATGACTATTATCAGAGAATGCAAAGTGCTGGTGGATCTTGCGACTTCGATGGCACTGCCACTGTAACTAGTACTAATCCAAGTAAGCTTCTAAATCTATTCTTATTAGTACCCGGGTTTTTTTTGCACCACATAATACATAATATTGTTTTTTTAAAGTTAAGAGTCCTAAGCTTTTTTTAAAGGTTTTTTACAAACTAATTAAGGTTCACGAACGAACTGAACACGATCACGGAAATTTTATGTTTTCACGAACCATCAATATCATGATTTTAGAAGTTCGTCAAGAATGAACATATTGGATGAACGAACCGATCACAAACGGAACTGTATTCAGTTCGTTCGATTCATTGTAACCCTACCCACGCGCACCTTGCCTAGGGAACTCATATACATATATGATTTAAGTTTATGCATACATATATGCTTTACGTTAAATGAAATAGTGCAAAAGTCGATAAAAACTATTGCCTTCTTTAAGGCACACCATTTTTTTAGCAGTGTTGCAAGTTTTGATATCCTGGAAAATTAAATTAATTAAGGTTACTTTGATCAATTGTGGTATCATTAGAGAACGAAGACTTGTTATGCACATGTTCTGTCAATTGTTTACTAGTTACGAAACATGAACTTCTTTTTGCCTCATCGTTTCATTATTTTTTGCTCTTATGCAGGTTACGGGTCGTGTGTATTCAGCGGAAGGTTAGTAGAGTTTATGTCTAATTTCACTTCAGAAACTGTAATCTTTGAGTTTATTTAAAAAATATGATGGTTTTTTAATTCATTATCGTAACCTCTCTTTTTTTTATCCCGAGCAGTTCAGATTCAGGATCTGCTACCATTACACCGCGTACTTCAGCATTTGGTCCGGTTGCTCCTCCCAGTGGACAGGCTTCGAAACTCAAAATTTCCAAATTTGAGTCGTTCATTTTCGCTATATTCGTCACTTGCCTCTTGCAAAGATTATAATGAGTTACCTCAAGCTTTTACAGCAGAGCTTTTTGGTTAGATGTAACAATTGTTTATGCTAAGCATTCCCTTTTTAGGTGAGTTTTGTCTTTTTTTTTCCTTTTTCACGAGTTTCTAACTAGATTTCCTTTCTTATGTAAGTGAGCATATTCATAATTATTGTAATGTGCAATCTATGACAAGGTCTTGTATTTTCTTACCGTGTTTAACTTTTATCTTTTGCATTCTAATTAATTGCATGAATGTTCATTTTCAATATGGAGATGTGTTATGATGAGCTGTTTCAGGCCTTACTTGGAGGATGAGATTAAATTAAGGGATAACATTTTTTATTGTGTTTCTTTTTTGCTTTCTACTTTCTATAAGCTGCTTAATTAATAATTCAGTTTTCAATCTAGGGATGAGATATTTATAGAAAAAAAAATGTGATGAGCTGTTTCAGGCCTACTTCACATAAAATACAATAAAATTACAAATACATATGAAAAAAAAAAAACAATAAAATGACCTATTTAACATGATCAAATATGTTTCTCACTTTGGAAAAAACAATAAAATGACCTATTTAACATGATCAAATATGTTTCTCGCTTGGAGGGTCAGATAACATAAACTTTTTACTAAGGAAGACCAATTTAAAAGCAGGGTTTTATACGTTTAGTATGTCAAACTATCTGCTTTTAACGACTTGGGTATCTTTTAAAAAATTTAATTTGGGTATCATACTGTAATAATTTTTCAATTTAGGTATCACCCTCTAAATTAATCACGGAATCATGTCACGTGACATTTGACAAACATTAATTTGAGAAGAAAATTTGATAATTTTGCATAAAAATATGTCATCTTAGAAAAACGTTTCCACCAATTTCACACAACAAAAATTTGCATGCTAATTTTTGTTGTGTGAAATTGGGAAAAAAGTTTTTCTAGCATGATATATTTTTGTGCAAAATTATCAAATTACCCTCTCAAATTAACTTTTGTAACGTGACATGATTCCGTGATTAATTTAGACGGTGATACCTAAATTGAAAAGTTATTATAGTGTGGTATTAAAATTGAAAAATTTGAAAGATAAATACTAAAATTATTAATATCAGTATAGTTTGATATAATAAATGTATTTTTTTTTCCATTAATCGATTACATTTTTCTCATTGTTTTTATTCTTATTGTCTCGAGTCTTTGACTAAATCTGCAATAATCAAGCAAGTTAAATTACTTTATTGGTTTATTGCTATGTGCTTTTGAAAAAAGTTTTTTTTTTAAAATTACTTTTGAAAAAAGTTGCTGCACACCAACTAAGACGCATTTCACGTGTTAAAAAAATTCTAAACATGAGAAAGTAGGGGTCAAATTTTTTAAATGGGTACCCCAAAAAGTCAACCCATTATTCACGTTTCTATGACCCACTCAATACAAAACGACATCAGTGAATATTTTTAGCCAATCTTTCAAGTTCTTCCTTACATAAAATATAATGAAAATACTAATATTTATTTAGTGCACTAGGATATAAATGACAAAAACAAATCAAACGCAATATCTTATTTTCTTAAAGGAAATGAAAAAGATACAATATAATACACAGCAGATTTTAGGAGATTACATTTTGGATAATTAAATTATATATGACTCGGTAACAAACACACACAAAGAAGGTAAATGCATTGCCATTTAAAACCCCTATTATACAAATACATTGTACCATTAAAACCCAAAAAAACAAAAACAAAAAATAAACTGAAAGACACTAAACTTGTCATAATTCTGCATGGTTTTCATCCTCCTCTTCCAGAAAATGACGACCATTATCATCACTAAACTCAATCCACTTCTTATTTTTACAAAGTTTCATTAAAAAGTACCACATAATCGCCCCAATAGTCATTAACCCGCTCACCAGATAAACAATTTTAGTAGCAATTACCATAATTACAACCAAAAAAGCCGATGGAATCAAACACATAACAATCAACCCTGGTATCTTTAACGGAACGCTATAAGGCCGCTTCATTTTAGGGAATTTTCTCCTTAGCCAAATGAAGGAAGCAAATTCCAAAAGCATACTGAGACTATAGAGGAAATTTGCAGATGCGACAATATCCGAGAAATCCATATGTGTCATGCCTATCGTAATTGCAGTGGATACAAGTATAGCTACCCAAGGGGTGTCGAACCATTTTGATCTTAATTCGAAGAATTTTGGTAAAATACCTAATTCCGCCATGCCCAATAACTGGAAGGAACTGCTGCTGAGTTGAGCTTCGAATAATCCAATCGCTGATAAAACAGCTCCGATTTCAATCCAGATTTTTAACCACTTGCCTGCAATTTAGAAAATTTTGTTATTCTAGCGAGTTCAACATATGAAATGTTAAAGAGAAATCTGAGAGAAGGAATTTGAACTAATGTTTTTGTTTAAAATCATACTGTGATATTTCTTTTTAATGAAAATGGTTAAAACTGCATGCCTTCGATCAGTTTACTGACATCAAATATATAGGCTTGACTTCAATATATTTACTTAATGTAGGATGTCACTCTTTAAGGGTGACATCAAGTATAGGCTTGTTTGGTTGCAGGCTTTAATCTTTTAAGCAAATAAGCTATATTTTTCAAGGTTCAAGGAAAACCATAGGTTCATCGAGCTTATGTAGGACAAAAGAACTAGAAAAGGTTTTAAGATGTAAACGAATGCACTCTAGATTTTAAGCAAGAAAGCAAAAGTAAGGTTATAAGTTGTAACTAACAAGGTCAAACTTTCCAGTTCTTAAATAAAACAAGTAACAATATGAATGAATGGAAAATAAGTCAAAAGTCCCAAAATACAAATTTACTTTTGATAGCATGATTCATGAAAATGTTCCATATTCGTGAAAATGTTCCGTGCTTACCAGAGATGATCTGTGCAGCATTAGCCATGAACCCATTCTCCCATTCGCTCTGATCCACCTGGACAGCTCCCGTCACGGCCATGAGCGGTATTAGATATGCAAGACATGTAAATATCACCGCAACAAAAAGAGCAAGCGGAAAAGTTCTTTGCGGCTTATCAACTTCACCGGCTAAAGTACTAACACTGTCCCAAAAATTTAAGTTCCAAAATAAAGTATTAAAGTAGAGGTTCCAGTCTTTTTTAACCCCTTTTTGGCCTAAACTAATCCAACGGTGGGGACGAATCTGTGGGATTGCGATCAGCGACATGAGTATGAATGGCATAAGAGATACTATACCCAAAAGAACAGCGGCATATCTGTTAGGAGATAAATCTCAGTCATAAGCATTGGTGGTGTCAAAGTTTCATTTCCAGGACTAATATGGACTAAAAATAAATTGGGTTGGGAGTTCAGAAAACAGTGCTCTAAACGGCGAGCCTACACGCTAGGCGGAGGCTAGGCGTCTAGTGAAATAAGGGGATTAACGATTAGGCAGTGATTATACATAAATAAGCGCTAACAGGTCTATTTCCGCCTCTAACTCAGTCTTGCACCTTTTAAAAGATTGACGGAAACTAATCAAATTAAGGTCAAAATACTCATTAAAGTTACAACCATAACTGGCCAAATGCATCAGAAGAATATTCATAACAATTAATGAACTGATGTCGTGTAAATAAAATACACCATGCTTATATTGAATTTTTGACAAGTTGTATGGTTATAATGGCGAGCCTGATTTTCTTCCCAAGCTCGGCTTAATCAATTCGCGTCGGCTCCGATCTTCCGGGGTATCCGAAGTGGGCTATGTCGGCTACGGTGACTAGGCGATCTTCGTGCCTGCGCAAGAAACGAACAGGGGCCCGGGGTTGGTACCAGGTTTTCCCTCTCCAACGATCAAGTCAGTATCGGTGTTAACTGAAAGTAAGAATATAATTAAGGGTGAGGGACCGGGCCGGTTACAAGTTGTCGTCTCGGATGGCACAGGCAGTGTTCTTAGGGTCCGGGTTGTTTAAGCTTTATCTCTCCTCTCTGTCTTTGTGCGTCCCCTCTAAGTGGTATTAGTGGGGGTATTTATAGTGTGATCAGAGGCGTATTGACCCTTGGATCACTGTACTGTAAGATGCTGATCCAACGACGTTAGGTCATTTATGACTCTGACAAGGGTACTGTCCGCTACCGGGGCCCACAGGGAGGTGGCCTGTGATTGGGCCACGTCGATGAAACGCCAGGAGGGTCCCTCAGGGGAGCAGCAACATTAATTGGGGAAGCGTACTCAACACGCTTCTTTGGGCCGGCCTAGGTTCAGCCCGACCTCTCAAGATCCGGGGTGACACGACATTCACTATGTGGGGCCCGGTTTGTCTGTTTTCGCGGTAGTATCGGTCCGGACGAGGGGATGCTGACATTCCCTCGCCAATAGCTCTCTGTCCGGAGTCGTCGTTAGTGGCAAGGTTGGTGAGTATCTTCCTCACTTTACGGGGGCTCCGGTCATTCCGTCTTCATGTTTGGCTGTCTAGAGGCACCTCGGCGTGACTCGTCTCGTGATACGTGTTCAACCATTCATGGATCTCTTACACGTGGAGCATGCTCGTTTTGCAATTATGAGGCGCCGCCTCTGTCTCTTCGATTTCTTCAATGTCATTAATGCTAAAACGGCTGAAGGGTGACATTTGGCAGACGACCTCTGCTTGCTGTACACGTGGAAGGTGTGGGTTGAGTGGCGGCTGTCATTTGTGGGAGTTTGTGTAATGAGCCGTTCTGCCTTTTCACCTTCTGGTAAATGCCTATAAATACCCTCAGTGAAAATTCATTTTTCACTTTCTCCTTCTCTTTCTAGATTTTCACAGCAAACCACTTTCTCTCTCTAGATTTCTATAGCAAACCACCTTCTCTGCACTTAGCAAATTTTTACAAATTTCCAACCATAATGGTTATAATTCACGGAGCCGAAAAGGGCCCGATGGTTGCTCCGCAACCACGGCGCCTGGCCGTAGCGGCAAATGCCCTGCCGTTCTGACCGATGATTCTTGACCCGGCCCTGTCCGTGGATGTGAACGACAGCAACATAATGGTTAGGCTACACGGGCCTGACCTCAACGAATTCCGAGAGCTCTGCGGGATCGGAGAGGAATTCAAACTCCGGAGGTGTGAGAGCGTCGATGAAGTGAACGGTATAGTGGCTCGTCCCAACGACATGGTAACCCTCTCCCTCTCTACTCTCTTGTATGGGGTACCCACCTTCCCATCCCGGAGCTGCTGGCAGAGTTGTGCGCTTGGACGCAGACCCTTCCATGCCAGTGGCCCCTGCAGGCGCACCGCATCTGCGCCGGGATGGAGGCCCTGAATGAGTTGTTGGGCCCGGCCCTGCCAGAACCATTAGGGCTTAGGGAGCTCTTGGCCTGCTACGAGTTCTTGCAGACCGAGCTAAGCTCCCAATCCAAGAGCAGGCAGCCCTACTTAAGGTGCCGTGCTTACAACCAGCTGATCACGGGTAACTCCGATTCTAATCGGGGTTACACTCAGGACGTGATAGTGGTGGAAGGCCATTGGCTCCACCGGAACGACTTAATTCTCCCGTCCAGGCCGGGGAGGGTGCTAAGCACCAAAGAGAACAAGGCCACAGTGGCCTCAAAGCTTAGGGGCCTGGGTGAGCCCAACATTGAGTCCTTGGAGGTGGCTCTGAACTGGTGGGGTCCAAACGGGACTGACGCTGGGGCGCGCGATGCAGAGCGTCTGCTAACTTGTGGTTCCCCAACCACCTGTAAGGGGAACGAATTCATATGGCCCCACAGGACCTTCTGTCCTGTGGGATACTCCTGAGAGAGATGGGAGAAGGAGAAGGGGTTGGAGTCCACCCTCCCCCCCAAAGCGGTTGAAACCGAGGCCGTGATAGGGTCCATGGCGAAGAAGGTGGCGGCGAAGCCGAAGGCAAAATCGAGCAGCAGGGCGAGGAAGGCCATAACGGTAACGTCTTTTGCTCCCGCCTCTGCCGGGGTAAAATGGGAGGTACGTCCGGATGGTACCATCCTCAATTATAGGGAGGGGCCGGACGGTACCCGGTGTTATATAGATCAACACGAGAAGCCTCTGAAGGAGGTCGTTCCCCTTAGCTCCAGGGAGCCCGACGTGAGGAGTCCCTCTCACCTCGAAGATAGCCTCGTGGGTGAAGAGCCTTCAGGGCCGAGCTTGGGTACCTCGCGGACCAGGGTAAGTCATTCCTTGTTCTTTACATCATTTGACATTTAGCTAGATTTTGTTAATTTTTCTAATTCTTTTTTTTTTTGTTTGGCCTGTACAGGTGGTTCGTTCTGACGAGGATGAGGAGGCAGAGGAAGAAAATGCTGTCGAGGTAGGGGGTAATGGCGAGGGAGAGGAGGTTGTAGAGCCCGAGGCCGCTGAGGAGGAGGTCGCCGAGGCGAGGGACGAGGAGGTTGTGGAAGTGGCCCCGGCTGATGCTAAGGCAAAGGCCTTAGAGAGGTTGGGAGGCTTGTTGGGGCAGGCGAGGCGTGAGCGAGCCGCTCGCAAGGCCGAAGCTGACAAGAGAAAAATGGAGGAGGCGAAGGCCCCTCGTGAGGCAAAGAAGGCCCGGACCGGGGAATCTGAGCCGAGGGAGGACGTAGCGCCCATCCTGAAGCCTGTGGTCGTAGTCGAAGAGCGAGCGGTGTCAACCACTCAGGCAAATGGTCCAATGCCGAGTGCTTCTGGTTCAAGCTCGAGCTCAGGCTCTCCATCGCTAAGGATGCCTGTTCAGACCCCAGATGAGGTCAAGGCGGCAACCGGGGTTCGGAGCATAATGGAGGGCCACCCTTCTGCTGGCCTGCTTGCTCTGGCCGCGCTCCAACAGCAAACCGTCGAGGCCGACCATCGCGGTCGCGACCTTGCTTCTGCCATGGCGTCGGCTGTGGCCATGGTCCCGCAGGTAAAAAGTTGTTTTCTTTGTCCATTCCTGAATGTTCTTTGTTTATTTTTCTCAAATTTTTGCTAAGTGTTTCTCTTATTTTGTAGGTCTTCCTAACGATGAACCAGTATGTCTATCATCAAGGTCAACTGGTGAGGTCGTGGGCTTCGAAGGCCGAGGCCAGTGCCAAGCAGGCAGAAGAGGCCCTGGAGAGGGCGGAAGAGGCCCGACAAAGGGCAGAGAAGGCCGAAGGCCTAAACGCCTCGGTGGAAGTTCGGAGAGCTGAAGCCATGAAGGCTAAGGCCGAGGCCGAGGAGCGTGCCCAAGCCGCCGAGGAGCGCGCCCAAGCTGCCGAGGAGCGTGCCCAGGTTGCGGTAACAGCTCTGAAGGAGGCTGAGGCTGGCATGGCTGACAAATTGAAGGCTGCGGTCCAAAACGCCGAGGCCGAGATGAGCGCTGCCTTGGAACTATCGACACAGAAGGACTTCAATTCCTTCTATGTCGATGGCTGGTCTGAGGCGGCTGCTTTCATGAGGGCGGGACCGGATCATCCGGTGTGGAACCTTGAAAATATCATTATTCCCGTCCCTTCAGCTCCCGTTCCAGAGGTGGTTCCTCTTACTCCTCGAGCTCTTTCAGACGAAGAGGGTGGGGAAGATGAAGACGGGGCCAGCTAGGGCTAGGGTAGTTTAGATCTTATTTTGGATGTAATTTCCTTTTTTGTACTTAGTATGTAATAGCTCCTCATGAAATGAAATGAAAAACAATTTTTGCCTGTTGAACTTGTCTTTATTCTTCTGTGTTTTACTTCTAATAGTGTGCTCCGTTTATGTATGTGCTCCCAATGAGTGTGCCCTGATGCTCCGGCGTCGGGGAACTCATTTTACATAACTCACAACTCGAATTAACACTTCATAAAATTCAAATAAATATAAGCCGGGGTGCCGTATAGGCTTGGGTGTTCTGAAACACTTGTGTAATTTAAATGAACTGAAAAATTCAAGTAAATGTGAACCGGGGTGCCGTATAGGCTCGTGTTCTGAAACACTTAGAAAATTTAAATGAACTGGAAAATTCAAGTAAATATGAACCGGGGTGTCGTATAGGCTCGTGTCCTGAAACACTTAGAAAATTTAAATGAACTGAAAAATTCAAATAAATAGGAACCGGGGTGCCGTATAGGCTCGTGTTCTGAAACACTTAGAAAATTTAAATGAACTGAAAAATTCAAATAAATAGGAACCGGGGTGCCGTATAGGCTCGTGTTCTGAAACACTTAGAAAATTTAAATGAAATGTAAGCCGGGGAGCTATTGAAATAACAACAGTTTTCATTTATAAAGCCCGCAGGCATAAATTTACATCACATTCTTATTTACACAAAGACACAAAGGCCGAGCCCTACTGGTAGTACTTCCTTAGGTTGTTGACGTTCCAAGGTCGGTCCACCGGGACGTTGTTGGGAAGACGACCCAACAGGTAGGCCCCGTTCCCTACTGCACCGAGGATTCGATAGGGGCCTTCCCAATTGGGGCCCAACTTGCTGTCGGACTGTACCCTGGTGTTGTTGTTTACTTTTCGTAGCACGAGATCTTCGTCTTGGAAACGTCTGGCGTTCACTCTTTTGTTATAGGAACGCCCCAGCTCGTTTTTATATTCGGCGTTACGGATGGCCGCAACCTCCCTTCTTTCTTCGGTATAGTCTAGCTCGAGCCCCATCATCTTTTCGTTCAGCCTGTTTTCCACCATGTCCGTCCTCAGAGAAGGAAGCCCGATTTCTAACGGGATGATGGCCTCCATTCCGTAAGTGAGGCTATAGGGTGTCTGTTGAGTGCCCCGTCTTCTCGTCATTCGGTAGGCCCATAGGACGTGATGCAGCTCTGCAGCCCATCGTCCTTTGGACTCGTCTAGCCTCTTCTTGATTCCGTCGAGCACGGTCTTGTTTGATACCTCGGCTTGTCCGTTGCATTGGGGGTACGACGGGGTCGAATAGTAATTCTTGATGTGATACTTTGCATACATCGCTTTTAATTTGACCCCGGTGAGCTGTCCCCCATTGTCCGCGACGATTGAGTAGGGGGTTCCAAATCTGGTGATTACGTCTCTCCAGAGGAAACGTATCACCTCGGCCTCTGTGATTTTTGCTAAGGCCACGGCCTCTACCCACTTTGAGAAGTAATCGGTGACCATGAGGAGGAACTTTTTCCCCCCCGGGGCCACGGGGAATGGTCCGACGATATCCATGCCCCACTGTGCAAAGGGCCAGGGCGAGGTCACGCTGCTCATTTTTTGCGCCGGGGCACGGGGTATGGGAGCGTACTTCTGACACTTCTCACACCTGAGTACGAATGCTTTGGCATCCTTCTGCATGAGGGGCCACCAATATCCGTGGGTCAAGGCTCGGTTGGCCAGCGACCTACCCCCGGTATGGCTCCCACACGTTCCTTCATGAATTTCCTCCATGACCCTTATTACTATGTCGGGATGGACGCAGAGTAAGTAGGGGCCAGAGAACGACCTTTTATAGAGCATGTCGTTGGGAGTTACCCAGAATCCCAGGGCCGTTCTTCTTATTTTCTCGGCCTCTTTCTTGTCATCGGGAAGATCACCGGAGCGATGATATTCGATTATGGGGTCCATCCAGCTCGGCTCCGTCGGGAGGTTGGTCACCACGTTAATTGTTGCCTTAGCCTCTATGCTAGGCGAAGGGACGTATTCTACGGTGATGACTCTCTCTTTTTTATCACTCATGGCCGAGGCTAGGGTTGCTAGTGCATCGCCGTGGGCGTTCTCATTTCTGTTGATGTTGACGATTTCTTGGCATTCGAAGCTTTGGAGTATTCCGGAAGCGATGGCCACGTAGCTTGCCATTCTTTCGTCCTTTGTCTGAAACTCACCACTAATCTGGCTGCTGACCAACTGGGAGTCAGTGTGCACCAGTATCTTCCTTACTCCGAGGCATCGGGCTATTTTCAAGCCGGCGATCACGGCCTCATATTCGGCCTCGTTATTGGTGGCTCGGAAGCCAAGTTGGATTGACTTCTCGATCACATCCCCTTGGGGAGATCGGAGCACGATGCCGAGGCCGGACCCTTTTTATTGGCGGCTTCATCCGCATGCAAGGTCCTGGTCTCTGGGGCACGACCTGTGATGTCGGGGCATTGGGTCGTCCCAGTGAATTCTGCCACGAAGTCGGCCAGGGCCTGTCCCTTGACGGACGTTCGTGGCGCATAGCGGATGTCGTAGGCGTTCAAGTGGCAGGCCCACTTCATCATTCGTCGAGAGAGATCCCCCTTTTGGAGTATTTCTCGTACAGGCTGATCAGTATAGACCACAATGTTGTGTGCCGAGAAGTAGTGAGCAAGTTTTCGTGAGGCCATGACGAGGGCTAGGACGAGTTTTTCCAAAGGCATATACCTAGCCTCGGCGTCGAGGAGAGTTTTGCTCACGTAATAGATAGGCCTTTGCTCCCTGTCGAGTTCCTTGATGAGGACGGCGCTGACGGCTATCTCAGACACGGCCAGGTATAGGGTAAGGACATCGCCTGGGTCCGGCTTGGTCAGAAGGGGCGGACTTCCGAGGTAGTCCGCCAGCTCGGTGAACGCATGCCGGCATTCATCGTTCCATTCGAATTTCTTCTGAGCCTTTAAGGCCGTAAAGAACGGCTTGCATCGGTCCCCGAACCGGGCAATAAATCGGTTGAGGACGGCGGCCATCCCGGCTAGCTTTTGTATGTCCTTTCTCTTCTCAGGTGTTTTCAAATTCTTCAAGGCAGAGATCTGGGACGGGTTCGCCTCTATGCCGCGGTGGGTCACCATGAACCCTAGGAATTTACCGGCACCTACCCCGAAGGCACACTTAGAGGCGTTCAGCTTCAGGTCATGCCTTCGTATCGTTTCGAACACCTCTCTCAGGTCGGATAGGTGGTCCTCCTCCTGGGTGCTTCTTACCACCATGTCGTCAATATAGACTTCCATGGTTCGGCCTATGTTCTTAGAGAATATCTTGGTGACCATTCTCTGATAGGTCGCCCCGACGTTCTTGAGCCCGAAGGGCATCACTTTGTAGCAGTAATTTCCCCTTGGGGTGATGAAGGCAGTTTTTTCTTGGTCGGCCTCCGACATAGGTATTTGATGATAGCCGGAGCAGGCATCCAGGAAGCTCATTCTGGCGGCCCCGGCCGTAGAGTCCACTATTTGATCGATTTTGGGCAAGGGGAAAGGATCTTTGGGACAGGCCCGGTTGAGGCTCGTGTAATCGATGCACACCCTCAGCTTTCCGTTCTTTTTGGAGACCACTACGGGGTTGGCGAGCCATCTGGGGTAATAAATCTCCCTGATGGCTCCGGCCAACAGAAGCTTCTCTACTTCCTCGTTTATGGCATCGGCATGCTCTGGACTAACACGGCGCCCCTTTTGCATCACGGGCTTGGCACCCGGGTTGATGTTTAATTGGTGGCAGGCGAGGTCGGAACTGATGCCTGGCATCTCGCTTGGACCCCATGCAAAATTATCGAGGTATTGGAGCAGGAGTTCGACGAGGTCGGTGACCTCGGGCTTGCTCAACTTCGTCCCCACCATAAATAAGTGGTCCTTGTCGAACCCCGGGATCTGAATCTTCAGCAACCCTTCCTCCACCTTGTCTTCGGCCTCTGGCCCCATTTTTTTGTTTAGTTCCGTCAGCAGCTTAGGGTCCTCTGCCTCAATGTTCATGGCGCTTTGGACCGGCACCGCCTTCTCGCCGGAATACACAGCCATGGCGCAGCTACGTGAGACTTTCTGATTTCCTGAAATGGTTTCCACACCAGAATCAGTTGGGTACTTAACCTTCTGATGTAGGGTGGAGGAGACTCCATCTATTCCATGAAGCCACGTGCGCCCCAATATCACGTTGTAAACGGAGGGGACGTTCACCACCGTGAACTCCACGCCCATAACTTTCGTACCCGTTTTCACGGGCAAGGTTATGTTTCCTCTGGGCTGGACCGCCTCATAGTTGAATCCGTACAGGGGAGGGACGTCGGTTTCCAACTGTTCTTCTCTGAGTCCCATCTTCTGGAAGAGGTCTCCAAAGAGTATGTTGACCGACGCCCCTTGATCAACGAGGATCCGTCCTACAGCGCAATGGCCTATCTGGGCCGAGATAACAAGGGCATCAGTATGGGGCACGTCCACCCCTACTAGGTCGAAGTCAGTGAAACTCACGTCTGGTTTGGCGTCGCGCTTATATTTTTTCCGGGGGCCTGAACTTCCTGCGAGGCAGACGTGCTGCTTCATCGCTGCCTCCCGAGCTGAGGTTCTTTCAGCCCCATTCGGGCTTGATCTTTTCGGCCCAGAGTGAATGACATGACAGATCATCACCGGTGGGGGGAGGTCCCGCTGCCTCTCATCAACCCCTTCTCCATCTCGATCGGATTCCCTTCGTGACTTGACATATTTATCCATCAGGCCATCCCGGACCCATCCCTCGAGCCTGGCTTTCAGACCATGGCACTCGTTGGTATGATGGCCGCGACCCCTGTGGTATTCACAGATTTTGTCGTTAGGCCCTTGGGCCGGCTCATTCCGTAGAGGGAGAGGCCAAGAGAAGAAAGGCTCATTCTCAATCTTGCTAAGAAGGTCGACGAGAGGTAGGCGAAAGGTGGTGGAATAGGCAGCGCCCGACCTCGAGGCGACAGGGGTTTGATGCCCCGGTCGGGGGCCCTCTTTTCTTCTTTTAGGGGCCGGTTGCGGATTTCGTTCCGTTCGTGGCCGCTCCATCCTTTCCGCTATGGGCCGGTTTCTTCGAGGGCTCGTCGTGACGAACCGATCCTTTGGCTGGTCGATAAGGGCTACAGAACGTGTTGCCTCAGCAGACCTCATGTCCTTCTCTATGTCGATATGCTGTTTTATGAGAGACCTGAGTTGAGGGACAGAGTTGGGGGGGGGGGGTCGCAATCATCTCGTTTCGGATCCTGCTCCCAACTACCATGTTTTGCCTGAAGGCAGCTATAGCGGTGGAGTCGGAACAGTCCGCGCATTCTGCATGCTTCAGCCAAAACCGAGTATCATAATTCTCGAGGGTCTCTTTGGATTGGACCCTCACTTGATAGAGTTGCTCCGGTTGGGCAGCTCTCTCTTTCAAGTTTATAAACCGGTGTGCGAAGTCATATGCTAGGTCGTCCCAACAGTGGATGGAGTTGACGGGCAGGGACTGGAACCATTTACTAGCGAGCCTTCCCAGGCTGGCGGGAAAGCACCTGCACATCAATTGGTCAAGGTGTGACCAATGGTTCATCTGGTATCGATAGTGTCGGATATGAGCCTCTGGATCAGAGTCCGCGTTGAAGGTTTGGAGGATAGGGGCAATGAAGTTTCGGGGGGGGGGGGGAGTACTGTATTCAATTTCGTCCGAGAACGGGGTGCTACGGGTCGAGGCTACGATTTTCAGTGCTGCTTCACCGGCTGCATCGTGCCGACCACGGCGGCATCGCCTTCGCGTTCGAGGAGATTTATCAGTTCGGGCATGACTAGATTCCGGCCGTGAGTCCCGAATGTCTTCCTGCCAACGGAGGCGAGAGTGCACACTCCGCTCGTTGATATGATGGGAATTCCCTTCATGGGAATGCCTCGACTCCTCACCCCTAGTTGGCTCTATGGGAGTCTCTAGGGGGGTCGTCGGAGGGGTCCCAATCGGGACATCACGCTCTTGGCGGGGACGGGAACCGGTTCGTCTTGGCTTGTGATTCGATTGACGGGCTCTGGTTCTGGCGCCAACAGCGTGGCGATCAGTGCCTTCTGGGCCGCAAGAGCGACAAGCTCTCGTTCGTGGATGTCAAGCATCATCTGAGTCAGCTCGGCCCACGATCGGGGCGTTGCCGCTGTTGCTGTTAAGGGAGCGGGTTCCTCGTAGACACGGTTCTCGGGGTCTCGTCAAAAGAAAGCGTCCTTGGCATCCCAAGAACGGGGGGAGGTCGAGACGATGGGGTGTCGAATCGGTTATTGCCAGACATGTTTTCTTTAGGTACCGGTGTCGAAGCTAACGCGTTCTTCACGTTTCCCACAGACGGCGCCAATTGGCGAGCCTGATTTTCTTCCCAAGCTAGGCTTAATCAATTCGCGTCGGCTCCGATCCCGAGGTATCCGAAGTGGGCTATGTCGGCTACGGTGACTAGGCGATCTTCGTGCCTGCGCAAGAAACGAACAGGGGCCCGGGGTTGGTACCAGGTTTTCCCTCTCCAACGATCAAGTCAGTATCGGTGTTAACTGAAAGTAAGAATATAATTAAGGGTGAGGGACCGGGCCGGTTACAAGTTGTCGTCTCGGATGGCACAGGCAGTGTTCTTAGGGTCCGGGTTGTTTAAGCTTTATCTCTCCTCTCTGTCTTTGTGCGTCCCCTCTAAGTGGTATTAGTGGGGGTATTTATAGTGTGATCAGAGGCGTATTGGCCCTTGGATCACTGTACTGTAAGATGCTGATCCAACGGCGTTAGGTCATTTATGACTCTGACAAGGGTACTGTCCTCTACCGGGGCCCACAGGGAGGTGGCCTGTGATTGGGCCACGTCGATGAAACGCCAGGAGGGTCCCTCAGGGGAGCAGCAGCATTAATTGGGGAAGCGTACTCAACACGCTTCTTTGGGCCGGTCTAGGTTCAGCCCGGCCTCTCAAGATCCGGGGTGACACGACATTCACTATGTGGGTCCCGGTTTGTCTGTTTTCGCGGTAGTATCGGTCCGGACGAGAGGATGCTGACATTCCCTCGCCATATAAATTAATCAATTTGAAGCTAATATAGATCCATCCAAAATAAATCAACCTAAACTTGTGTCCAGTAGTAGATGCCCTATTTGTTTTTGATGTCCTACTTGTCCACTTACAATAAATATTTACCCAAACTTACTGATAAAAATGCAAGACATCAATTGAATAGAAAAATTCAACGAACCTATAAACAAAAATATTCAACAAAACAAGCTGTAAGTATAGTAGATAAGTGTTCTATTCGAGGACCAAATATGGATAAGTAGCCCGATTTGGATAAAAAAAGAAGAAGAATTTCCTTCTACTAAAAAGTGATATAAAGTATAAACACATTTTTTTTTTCCTTTTTATTAGTACAGACGAAGAAAGAAATTCGATTTCATCCGATTTACTATGATGATAAATAATAAAATTATTCGCTATATATATTAAAAAATAAAATAAGATAAGAATTAGTACCCGACGATGGCGAGACCTGTATAATTCAAAAACGACAAAGCCAAAGTCGATAAGAGAATCGCTAACGTTCTGGCAAGTCCACCAGAGAAAATCGGAAAAAGCTTAACCAAATAATCAATACACAATATCGGAAATGCTGCAATATTAATAACTCCGGTTAAATACTTCCACGACCCGGTTAGCGACGCCGCAAAAGGTCCGAAAGCCGCCGATGCCCAAGTCACATAACCTTTTAAAATCAAGACAATTAAAAATATAATTAGAGACTTTTCTCTATCTGGGCATATCATTGTCTTAGGTGAGTTTATACACATCAAAATTACGCATGATGGTAAACTAGTCTGATTAATTAGGATAAACTTTTTGGGTGAAAAAACTGCTTATAAGAAGCATTATACAAATAAGCAACTTTTAATTGTACCCACAATTTTATTAGAAAGTTTTGATCTTTGGTAATTTGTTCTTGCGGAAAATCTTAAAAAGCAGCAAATTCTTAGCATCTAAACTTTATTCTCTATTTCGACCCAAGAGCTAAATTTTAAAAACGGAAAAGGCCAGCTAAGCGAACACCCCTAGTTTTTTTTTTTTGTTGTTGTTGCAAAAAGCAAAAAAAGATAATTAAAAATGCTTGCCAACCAGGAAGAAATTCCGACCCAAAAAGCACACCAAATTCCTATCTAGCCTTTTCCGCTTTTCATTATTTTGACCAATGTTCAAAAAGGCACAAAGGCGGTTTCTAGTTGAAAATAACTCGCCTAGCTCTCAATCCCTCATAATTGCGATGAATCACCGCCTAATCTACTAGACACCAAAGCTTCACCTGCCACTAGGATCCGCCTATTTTCGGCTCTTTTAGAACACTTCTTTTACCCAAAAGATGAAAAAAACTAGAAAACAAAACACGAAACACCCCTAAGCGTTTTTGACCAAAAATCTAAAACTAAGAAGAAAAAAAACCACTCTCCAAACAAAACCAGAAAAGATCAACTCAAATAAATCTGTCTCTAATGAAATAACTTGTTTCACTAGGGAATAATCATTTTCCAACTGTATATCTAATAAAAATATAAAAGGACCTCCATTTCCAGGGAAAGAAGTGGAGAGCTCAGCAGTGATCAAGGCTTCAGGAACAGACCAAATGAACGGAAATATAAGAAACCCGAGTATCGCAAAAAGCGGTCCAGCAGCTTGCACTGCAGGTTCTTCGCCATACGGTCCTCCTGCGACTTCGAAATATATCAAAAATATTAACGGAACAAGTGTTAGCTTTTTTGCCGTTATGGTGGTGGTGGGAGGTGACGTGGCGGTGGTGGGATGGGATTCTATGGTCATATTGTGGAGTTAGAGAGAGAGGGTAGAGAGGGAGTAAGATTATAGTTAGAGAAATGTTTTTATAGTAACAGTATGGTATTATTTTATTTTATTTTGAAATGATTGAAGTGATAGTAATATTCCATTATTATTGAAAGTGAAACTTATGAATATGATTTAAGAATGATTGAATAATTGTAAAATGATAAAAAGTGACCCAAGACACTAGATAAAAATTGTAGATATCCCTAATTAAATGCAAATAAATTAGTGATTAGTACAAACAAAAATATTATAATTAATAAGGGATTAATAATCTTTCTCCTAATTAATCAATGTATATGTTATTAAAAAAAAAAAGTCAATGCTGGTATATTGTTTTTTATTGTTCTTTTGTTTAATTAAAGATATTTTTGATAGACCACTATATATGATTTTTACGAAAGTTAGGTGTATCTTTCAAATATGAAAATCAACAAAAGATTACCTTAATTTTTTTATATCTTTTTCATAAATTTTACTTAAGCAATAAATAATATGGTAGAAATATACATACCAATTTATTGTAACACTAGTATATTCCATTATTAGTATCAATACATTTCAATAATTATTTTTAAAATAAAATTCATACAAAATTTATTTTGGAATAAATGTATAAATTAGTGTAAATTAAACATTGAATATTAAAAAAATTGTCTAAAACAATATTATGTTCAAATGTTTTAAAATTTGAATACAATATAATATAAAAGTTTATAAAGTTGCGGTATAAGTTGTGAAAAATTAAAATTTGAGTGAAAATAAGCAGATGGCACAAAAAAATGTAGAGAATAGGGGTGGAAGATCTGTACTCAAGATTTAAGAATTAGTAGCTAATTGATTGATTGAATCTAAACTAATTTAAGTTCACTTGCTTACATTATTGACTAAATCAATTATTCTTTATGCATATGTTGTCTCGCTCTATCTCTCCGTCTTATCGATGTGTTATATCTCTTTCTGATTTATCTCTACGTGCTTTCTATCTCCGATCTCTCTTTATATCTTTCCCGCATGTTTTATCTATTGTCGTATAGGTGTATGTTTTATATCTTTCTCTATATTGATTTGTTCTTATCCTAAATGTAATGTTATTTAGGTGCCCAACAAAATAGTAACATTTCATTTTTTCTCTTCAAATTATGGTTTAAACTTTAAAGGGCATTATGATTTAATTTCCATATATACAAATGAACATTGATAACTACAAATATTAATCATACATATCATTCAAACGTATATTACTAAAAGTGTTCCAACTACATATGTTTATTAACATTATTGAAAAGTAAAAAAAAAAAGCCTACTTTTTTTTCGATGGAGGAAGTATAAATTGCCAAAATTGGTACTGATGAAATGTCAAAAGTTAGATACTTTCAAACTTTTTGCTAATATGTCTATTAATTAGTTGGAAAGATAGAAGTGCGTCTAATTAAAAATTCGAAAGCAAACAAACCTAAAGATGGTCAATAATAAACCTTACTTTTCCAAATATCAACACAATCGTGTAAGCTGTGCCCGGAGGCAAATGTTAATTTTGTCGATAAATGTGCTACAACTTATATTCTAATTAATTAAATAATTAATAATAAAAAAATTATTACTTTTTTTTATTCTTGAAAATGGGAATGAAGTCAGAACGTAGTAATGTATGACACTATTTAATTATTATTTGCAGGACAGCTAAGTTGATCCTCTAAACCATTAGATAGATGATAAGTGTATTTTTTTATCTATCTTTTATACATTATAAATAAATCAAAAGTTATTATCTATCTTCATAAGGTGGGTCCATTATATTAATAGATATATTAATATATCATCAAAGTAGCACTATGCATTATATATTTATTTTTAAGTCACTATGTCAGACTTATTAAGTCATACTATATAAAAAAAAATTAAGTAGTTTTTTTGGTTAATAATAAAAAATTTCTTCTGTAATTTTTTTAAAAAATATTCTTTCTCTTAATATATTTTCCTAACTCATTAAGTTTAATTAGGTGAAAAAAAGATAAAAAACAATATTTTAGTATTTTTATTTACCTTTTATTAATTATATTATAACTGAACAAATAAAAATTGTCATATCTAATACTCTAATATACTAATTTGTATTGTAAAAAAATAAGATGATCAAAATTTGGTATTTATGCAATCATGTTAATTAACTTGGAAAAAGAAGAAAAGTCACGTTAAATATTAAAAAAGAGAACCGACACCTTAAATTATGTGTGATTATGACACTTTAAGCCTTTAAACTTATATATATCAGCTTTATTAGAAAAATATTATTAAATTAAGCAACGTATACACAAGTTACTCGTCCACATTTTTAGTTTTGAAAAAATTAATGCTTTTATTTTATTTTTGTATTTATAATTATACTATAATGCTCTTATCATTTAAAATTTTCACATTTGAATTTGGTTTAGAAAAAAAATACTTATGATTTTATGTTTCTCATGCTTGTGTGAGCAAAAAAGTTGATAAGTTTATTTAGTTAATAGTGTTACTAGTATAAGAGTGATTGAGTGGGTGTAGAAGTTAAAATGTCAAATATTTAATAAATTAATAAGTTTGTCCCACTTCCTATAGAAGAAATAAAATAGATTTGAATTTTCTAAAAATAAATATATATAGTATGACCCACGACTATATTGGGTGATAATGTATGGGATGGATGACCCATTTACCCATCCTCTAAGAGAACTAAATTAATGTATGGGGGTGGAGTACCATTTACCTATCCTATAAGAGAACTAAATAATTTGATTAGTATGAAAACTAACCATCATTATATCTATTTTAAATATTTGATACTGTTTTGATAATGAGTGTTTCCGGTATATCGTTTAAGCATTTAATACATTTCCAAATTCAATTTGCATTCAATATAGATATTATTGTATTTATAACATTATTGAATTACCAATTATATGTATTAACTTACTCAAGTTATGTAAATTTTAGTTATTGTTGTAAGATATTATTGGACTATTGGGCTTGTACTTTATGGGCCCAACTGGGCTTGTAACCATACCCCTCTATCTATATAAAGAGGGTTAGAGGTCTTGTATTTATTTATTCATTCATTCAGATATTCATATATAATAAAGACCCTACTGTTCTCCCCTCTCTCTACTTCCGTCTCCCTATATACGTAACTAATAGTGTATTACAACACGTTATCAGCACTGCTCTCGGAGATCGAAGTACGGATTATAGATTCAATAAACCTTGAGGTTTATCCGGATTTTTATTAAGTTATTGCTATATCGACCTTCACCAACATACCGTGCGGAAGATACATAATTTTTCAAAAACCTAATTTTTTTTTTGCTGTGTAACTCTGCCACAGCATGCGTGTAATATTAATATAACCTATTATGTGTATATTGTTATTGCATGTTAAAAAAAAATTATGTGAAATATTACTCTGTATGATAAAAGGCTATTATATATGGACATGTAGTTAGAATATATAAATATATTATGGTTTATGATGGTTGTTTGTGTATGAAAAAATATGTAGGCTGAGATTATTACCATCTAATCATTGACGTAAACAACATATTAATAACACTGTGAACAAGAAAGATTTTTTTTTTATTTTGGCTTTGTTACGTAAGATATGTTTGAAAAATATATAAAACCATATGTAGACAACTGCATGTTAAGAAAATAGTTTGTTGTTTAGTATTGAATTTAGGACTGACTCTGTAATAAGACTAAAACTGAATTTAGTTTACAGTAATTACACATGTGGTCCCTGGAGTATATTACATGTATAAAAACAGTATATATGTGTTATAAAAATGCAATATTCGGTCAATATACACACACATGCATAAATTTTTTTTCAAGTGAATAAAAATTGCATGTTAATTGAATAAATTGATATGTTTTCATATAAATTTAACCTCTTTTCATGTTAAAATATTTTTTTTACCATATATAGAATTGATTGGTAAATTGAAAATATATTGCTTGCTTGCATGTTATAACTACCATGTATAGAATTATTCATATGGGGATAAACATAGATAATTGATTGATATCTTGTTAGCATAATCATATCTTTTGGTAATACCATATATATAAATATCACATATGTCAGTAAATTATTAGATTAGATCTAATTGATTTGATTTGATTTGGTATGATATAATCTTTGTGATTGATAATCTTAAATTGATTTGTTTATAACACCAAATCTACTGCATGATTAGATATATCCTGAAATATATTTACTGCCTGTTTATATATATATGTGATTAATCTAGATAGATATTGTCTATACTGTTAATATTATTTCCATATATAAAATGCGAAAATCGTATATATTCACATTTAAGTTGGAAAAATTATGAATCTTCCCCAAATAGGCTCACCTATTTGGATACGATGTCTAGGAAAGATAAAGGCGGAAGTCGTTCTTCTAATGAGGTCGGTTTTTAAGAGGCATTCGTGCCCACCCCCCTCACCGTCTTTCCTGGTCGTGTTCAAATAGAGCTACCGAAAGGGGTTGACTAAATAATAATTTCCCCGAGTGTGTTTATATAGTGATGTATGTTTCGCCGAATTGGTATTTCAGTATCGACCCGTCGTTAGATCAATGAGAACCGATTCACATGAGAAGCAAAACTAATGTTTTCGAACCTGTCGTTTCGGGAAAAAAAGTTTGTGCTTGTGCAAACCATAAACATATAAACCAGTCGTTTTATATGAAAAATAATCAAGAACTCCCAACACATGTTGGATGCCATCTATGATGAGAAAAATCGCAAAACATACTTGCGAAATGACAATTTAGACGTTGATGTTATTCCGTCACCACATGTTAGTCACCCTGATGTGTGAAAATGTGATGCCCAAATTTTTTTTGGATGCCATATTTGATGAGTAAAACACGAGTTTGTTGTTACCCTCGAGATGAATGCTAAGGCGTTGATTTTATTCCGCCGCCACATTTGAGACGTGATGACGTCTATGGTGAACAAATGTTTGAAATTGACATATGGGAGCAATCCTTCACCAAAATACTAGCTTGGAAATTGTATTCCATAAGCAGTATCGTGAATTTATATTCACCATGTTCCTTTATCGCCCATCTGTTATTGGATAAGAAAATTACCCCGGTGAGTAGTTTTAATCCTATTGGGTCAATGGCGAATTGTTTGCCTGATATTAATGCTCTTCGTGTACATTTTTTTCAACGAATCGAGAACCGAGACAAGTGTTATTTGTCTCGAGCTGTCGCGATCCCGATGAATCGCCTAGCCAAGCGAGATTTTAGACAATCGTCAAAATCGAAAACCTGTGGCTCCAAGACAGTAATTGAAAGGAACAATATGGCCCGCTGTCACAAAAGCAAGAAATAATGCTCAAGGAGGCAACTCTATGCTATAAAGACAAAGGTCATGCACGGTTACTCCTTAAATAGTTCAAAACTATTATAATGGTGAAAAAAAACCGATGCTAATGTGGTTAAAGCTAACTGAAAGGAAACTCTTGAGACCCCCGATTTTGTGGCTCAAATGAGTTTGATACCTTTGTTTATTGATTTTGATAAATCATTGAGCCATTTTTCGCTCATCTGGATTATGTTTTTCCATTTGGATTATGATTTTTCCATTTGGACATACTTTTGGATTATGGTTTGCCTGTTTACGAAATTTCTCGAAATAATTTAAAGTGTTTTGAGCAAATTCCTTTGACAAATGTGACCAAACTTTAAATTATGAAATTTTAGGCAATACTTGTGGGGTAGTTGATTTTTTTTGGAAATAGTGGGTAACAGTGTATCACATAATTTCACCAACTACTTGCCTAAAAGAGTACTCAGTGACAACGATTCTGGACCTGTCGTTCCAAATCAAAATATTTGGTAAAACCAAATTGATTTGTCAAATATGAGGCCTTATACTCATGTAGGTCCTGCCGTACCTTGTTGAGTTATAAAATATTCGAGAAAACCAGTGTTATCTGGTAATAGCTCATGAAAAAATTAAAATTTCTTTACATAGCCTTCATTCAATACGACCAAAAGCGTATTTTAGAGGAGTTGAAATGTCTTTCAAGTGGTTGCTACCACATTTTTTAAAAGCATTTAAAGTTACCTTATCATTTCGCCTGTCGTCGATTGATAAAGGATTTAAATGCTAAGACATGATTGTCTGTACTATCATTCGCCGTCGTCGATTGATAAGAGCATTTTGATATTGTGACATTGACCGGATGAGATATTCCCGGGTCAAAAGGCGATGCTTGATTTATAATCGCATCGTATTTGGATTCTCTCTGAGAATATATTTCGTGATTAATCCGAAATTCATGCCACTAATGCTCACTTTGAAAGACTAGTATGTGTAAAGATCACGAAATGAACTCGTAGAATTCTTGTAAAGAATTGAAGGAGTTATTGTGGACTTATCCAACCATAAGACGGACCATAAATATAAATGGTTATGGTTGATGCATCGACAATATGGTCACATTTTAATGTTGTCCACATAAATGCAGCACTTCCCAAACTCTTAGCCTTATCATTAAGTTGATGGCTCATGATCCGGATTATCCTGAAAAGTCTAGTCGACTTGATAATTCCGAAGAGTAAAAATCGAAATTTCAATTTGAATTACTTGAGTTTGGAAATTGAAATTGAACATCCTGTCGATTATGTTTAGACCCAAATGGACTCATGGAAAGTTTGATGATGCGACTGCAAATGATTGCACGCATTTCTTGATCTTGCGCACCAAGATTTATATTTCCGTGTGGGGTTATGCTATTTTGCTGCATTGGTCCGTTATGAGGCCCATAGACACTCAAAACACTAAATGCGTACCAGTTGGTTACTGGTTATGAGCCAGATGCCTCATATGAACGCGTGTTTGAGTGCTTAATATTTTGATTGAGCCGCTATAGCTTTCAAAATATGGACCTCTGAAGGGGACATAAGTCGATTATGAATCCCCCTGTCTATCATTTGATAGAGTAACCTTGGCGAGCGATCTTTTTACCGCATGATATGCGAAAGTGACATCGCTAAGACTGTTCTCCCCGTCGTTAGGGGGAGATTTGCACGTTACCGTTGATAAGAAACGACGTGAAATAACGTGGCATAACCCACTCGGTCTTAGCTTGATCCCCAAAACTGCACTTAGTGATAAGTAAGTGCATAGACTCCCTCAAGTCTAACTAAATCCCAGACGCATTTAATGACTTTATAAGATGTCACGAGATCATTTATACCTGCTGCAAAATGCTTGCAAGGATAGACGTTCCTGTCGGACGCCGTGTTCCTGTCGTAACACGTTGCTTTGGCCGAACCTGCCAAAGCAAAGGACGCTGTCGTCGGCCGTCAGTCTGTCGTCCTTCCTAAGATATGAGGAAGTTGACCGGTTCTTAATTCGTTCAGCCCCAGAGGTGGTGAACTAAAACTCGTTTATCGCACGAGATTATAAAGGATCAAGGAGATGTGTGATTTCCTCCTCATCCTAAGAATCTCGAAATATCTGTCGATCATGATATCTTAGACGATATTGAAGCGAAACGAGACTGTCATTGATTACTTGTTCATATATTCAGTGACGACTGATAATATGAACAAATTATGACAGAGAACCATATACCGTTGCCTGAAGTCAACGTAGAATAGACTGGACTAATGGAAACTTGCAATCCAAGTAGACTCCTTAGCGAAAGTGTGTTCAGACCTGTAGATCCAACACCACCAATGTTAAACGAGTTCGTTTATTTGGTTATTCGTAAGGAAAATTGATGAGAATAATGAGATTGTAGAATGCTCGCCTAGTAGCGCAAGGCTTCTCTCACACCTTGGAATTGATTACGAGATGGTTGATTTCCTCGAAATGGACATTATAATAGTCCCCTACTTTACCAGTTTAGTAGTTTCCGAAAAACTGAGTATGCAGCCATGAATGTGGTCACAGTTTTATCTCTATGGGGATTTAGACAAAGCGATATAGATGAAGGTCTCTGTGTGACTTCATAATGCTTGAATCAAGTAGTTCCTGACCACGGAACACGATCTCAATTAAATGAGACGTTCACTATATGGATTAATATAATCCGAGCGGATGTGGTATACCCGCCTAAGTGAGTACTTGATTAGCGTGGGATACTTGAACAAGTATTATGCCCTTGCGTGCTTTATTACGCGATCCATTTTTGGATTTGCCTTCGAGATGAAGGATCTTGGGAAGAAACGGTAGTGACTCGGCCTGATGATCGAGTCCCGTAAAGATTGAATCTAAGTCCATGATTCAGAATACACCGAGAAGGTGTTATGACATTGTAGTCATCATGACGCTAAGTCATCAGAGTCTCCCATGATCGTTCGATCACTAGACATTGATATAGACCAAGTCCATCCCTGATGTGACGATGAAGAGATA
This sequence comes from Primula veris, assembly GCA_963682055.1. Taxonomy (NCBI): domain Eukaryota; kingdom Viridiplantae; phylum Streptophyta; class Magnoliopsida; order Ericales; family Primulaceae; genus Primula; species Primula veris. The sequence goes on along the minus strand of OY821748.1, from coordinate 19,263,402 downwards.
TTGAACCATGATGTTCATATCTAAGTACAATAAGCGCATTATTGTACTTGGTCTAATGTGCTAGGACGAACATCTCGTCTACTGTGAATGGTATAGCTCGACACAGCATCGCGCTAACACGCTGCCATCGAAATGGCATAAAAGACATTTTCCCATTACCTTAAGGTAACTGTGGATGAGGGCTTGTCTTATCCCATTTGCATCATCGAGTGTATCTACCCCCTTCGGTACTCGAATTAACGCAACCCTTTTTTGGTTATACCGATGCTGGTTACTTATCAGACCCGCATAAGGGATATTCCTAACATGGCATGTCTTTACCATTAGGAATAAGGCGATATCTTGGAGGTCTTGGAATTACTCCAAACGAATCACTATGATCTGCTCGTGCTCTATGAGACGACTAGAGAGTGTATATGGCTTCGAGCTAGTATTAGCCATATTTGAATTATATATGCTCTGTCTCACGATCCAGATAAAAGACTTGTCATAGAAGACAACTTGTTGTTATCGATCAAGAGAGACATGACTACATTATGCTATTTAGCATTTATCGTCGAAATAAATCTTCACATATGAAGTTTAAGAGCATCCTGTCGAATGCTCGTTTTATTACACGTTATATTTTCTTGCATACAGTCGTGTGCAAGTAAATGAGGCATCCAGTCGAATGCTCGTTCTCTTTCTTGGAATATGAAATCTTTGCACCCAGTCGTGTGCAAGTGCGGGGGAGCATCTAGGTGAATGCTTATTGCACTAATTACTACTTAGTCGAAATCTTCGCACCCTGTCGTGTGCAAGTGAGGGGGAGCATCCAGTCGCATGCTCGTGTACTCTTTTTGTCCTTAGACCAAGGTTTTTTCCCACTGGGTTTTCCTTGGCAAGGTTTTTAGCGAGACACGTTCCCATCATATCTCACTTAAAATTGCCGAAATTAGGGGGAATATCCGGTTGTATACTTCTTACCACTGTGTAATCTTTTTTCCTTCGACTAGAGGTTTTTCCCACTGGGTTTACTCTAGCAAGGTTTTGATGATGCACCTGTTTTCTGGTTGATCCCCTACTGCTACCACTGTTGCACTCTTTTTCCTTCGATCAGAGATTTTCCCATTGGGTTTTTGCTCTGTCAAGGTTTTGATGAGGCACACTGTTTTGTGGTTAGTTATTTACATGATATTTCGGCCTATATCATTCGGCTACACAGTTTCTCCTAGGTACCGATTTTGTCCCACACTGGGTTTTCCGTTCCTAAGGTTTTTATGTGTTTAGCACTGCGAATGAACTCGACTCAGATCGGCTGCATGAAGACGAAGAATTCAAGACGTCCAAAGGGGGAGTGTTGTAAGATATTATTGGACTATTGGGCTTGTACTTTATGGGCTCAAGTGGGCTTGTAACCCTACCCCTCTATCTATATAAAGAGGGTTAGAGGTCTTATATTTATTCATTCATTCAGATATTCATATATAATAAAGACCATACTGTTCTCCCCTCTCTCTACTTCCGTCTCCCTGTATACGTAGCTAATAGTGTATTACAATAGTTATAAATTACTATAAAAAGTTAAATGCAACAAATACATTACATTCTTAACCAATTTGGTTAGTTTTTTCGTATTTGATAATAGGAGTAACTTGTCAAAAACATAAGGAGCAATTAAAGGAGTTCATTTGTAGGTTTGAGGTAGATAACAAATGTGGAATCTTGTAAGACTTAAGTACTACTATAATATGAGCCAATATGCTTATTTTGAAGCTTTAGATATCAACAGTAGATACGTTTATAAAAGTAACGTGCTGCATATGAAATCAATCAATAAATATTATCATATCCTAACTACTATATATATTACATTATTCAAAATCATTTGAAATCTTGATAGAGATACATTAAATCTCTTTGGTTTTAATTTTTTTTAATAATATAGCTATAGCTGGCGTTTTTGTTTGACTAGAAAGTGTGGACTGTATTTTGACTCATTTTAAAGTGTGGACCTATATTTTGCTTTAAACTAGAATTAGACCTACATGTCAAGTTCTTTAAACTAGAATAAGAATAAAAAATACTTTCAAATATGAGGTGCACTCATTGTACTACAATATTTCTGGATTCACTCTCAGACCGTAGATTAAATCTACGGTCTACAGTCATTGACTGTAAACCGTAGATTTAATCTACGGTTTACAGTCAATGACTGTAGACCGTAGATTTAATCTACGGTTTACAGCCTTTTTCAGGTTTTTTGCTTTAAAAATAAAAAATAAAAATCTGAGAATTAAAATTAAAATACTGAATAATTTTTTCAAATTAAATATGTTTTTTTTTTACATAAAAATGCCTTATTTTTAAAATTTGATATTTTTTTCAAGTGTATAAGTTGATATTTTTTTCAAGTGTATAATTTGATATTTTTTTCAAGTGTATAAGTTGATATTTTTTTGTTTTTTTCAAATTAAAAAACAAAATGCCTTAGTTTTAAAATTTTACATAAAATAAATTACCAATATTCTAACAAACTCTCAAAATTTACACAAAATTTACCAAAAAAAAGTTGTTTTGATAAAATTTACAATTTTGGTTCATGTTATATTTTTGTCAATTGTATAAGTTTATATTTATTGAATGATTAACTAAATTGTCAATTTTTGAGAAGTTTTTTTGTTTGGTTTTAAACACTTGTATAACGCAATATGAAACATTAATTAAGTCGTCAATTTGGAGTCAATAATCAGTTTTTTATTTTTAATTTTATGTAAATTACTCTTTTTACATAAATTAAAATTCTAATAATTAAAATTAAAATACTGAATATTTTTTTCAAATTAAACATGATTTTTTTTTAATAAAAAAACTAAATGCCTTCTTTTTAAAATTATACATAAAATAAATTACCAATATTCTAACAATCTCTCAAAAAAAACACAAAATTTACACAAATTTACACAAAAAAAATTGATTTGATAAATTTTATGTTTTTTGTTCATGTTATATTTAAGTGTATAAGTTGATATTTATTGAAACATAACTTGTATAAATTGATTTGATAAATTTTTTTTTTTTGTTTTTAACACTTGTATAACGCAATATGAAACATAACTAAGTCGTCAATTTGGTGTCAATCGACAAATTTCTTGAATGAAACAATCATAAATTATATAAATTTCATAAAATAAATTAACCCAATATGCAAACATGAACTAAATTACATGAACTAAATTTCATAAAACGAATTTATTAAACATTTGTTTACATCATATAAATTTACAACAAATTGGAAAAAATAGTAATTTACATAAAATTAAAAATAAAAAACCGATTATGGACTTAGGTCTATAGGTTCTTCATTTGCTTTTTTCTTTCCCGATTGCTTTTCCAACGCCATATATAATTTGAAATTTGGTCGAAAAAGTTCCTTCCATGGCGCAGCTGCCTCAGTGCGTGTTTGTTCCCACCGTGCTATAATTCCTGGCATTGGGAAGATCCCTTCTTTAGGAATAACCTGAGCATAGTGACAACTGTTGACGAACACCATTACAGTCGGGATGTAATATGTCGTTCCCTGAGGCGGACCAGTATAAAATGGTAAAAACGTAGAGTTCCACAGGTTTACCCCTCCATTTTGATTTTCCCATAAGGACAACAATACAATTGGCATATTGTAATGAGAAGCAATTAAAAACCCATAAGACGGAAATCTCATCCATTTGTCAATAGGTGCGGGATTTGTAGGATGATAAAAATTTAAACTTGATAAAATGTAATCATACCGGTAAGTTTCAAAGTCAAGATTCTCAAACAGCTCATAATAAACACCTTTCATTTGCTGCAGCTCTTGAAACAATTCACATCTTATCGCGTACCAATCATCTTTCCCATTCTGTTTACCCGTCGCATTTGCAAGTACCCGGAACCCACAGTTACCATCCCCACGCACATCATAAACTGTTTCGATGTAACTATGTAACATGACCCATATTTGGTCACTGTACAGGAAGGTTGGCCTATTGGGGGTGGGTTTAGGGTTCTGGTTTCGCGGCCTCCTAGTTGAGTTTACCCTTACCTCCGGTGTTTCATCGGCCTTGCCTTTGCCCTTGTCCCTACTAGCACCAGCACTCTGTTCCTCCACATACTCCCATCCCGACTTATCCCTCTTACTAGATTTGTCGCCTTTTCTAGGTCTCCCCCTATTTGCTCTCACTTCGGGGTCACTGACGGATGTTCTGGCTGGTACGGTTATCTCTCGGAGTTGTGTTTTCATACGCCGTTTTTCAACATTCGTTTTGCTAGCGTAAACACTTTTAAACTCTTCTAGATCACCCTCTACCCCATAATCATCGGTGTTCCCATTATCATCAATTACGTCTAATTTTTTCCAGAATGGATGAATATATTCTAGAGAAAGAGGCTTCCCGAATAAAATATGTTCACTCATAATATGATGACAAGGTAAACCGTGAGACAATTTAAAACCGCAAGAACAATTCTCATCAGCCTGGCCACTATATTTTTTGTGTTCTTGGAATAATAAATCAAAGGCATAGTGTGTGATATACGACCTAAGATTTATAAATAGAGGCGTTTTTTCAGAATGTGGAAAATAAGACTTGCATTTATCCAACTTCGTCTTAATATCCTCAAACTGTTTTTCTAGAATTCTATTCACCTCTACCCAAACAGTTTCAAGCGTGCCAGTATTTGTCGAAAGGGATCTTTTCAGCTTAGCATGTTGTTGTTCGGCTCGATTGCTAGTTCTGTTACCTAGATGTGTTGTGTGGTTGGTATAGCATGCAACAAACTTTTCAGCATAATCATTTAAAATCTTTTCTACATTCTTAATCACAGCAGGGTACGATTTGTAAGAGGTATTGAAATTAGTTCGGTTATAATTGTACTCCTCTATCGACTCAGAATCAACCAATAAACCCCAATCATCTAGGAACGTTTGCCACTCCTCGTCAGGGATCTTTTTACGGCAGTTTTTCAAAACATTTTTTGCAATATGAAAAGTGCACAAAATATGATGAGAATCGGGAAAAACAACGGATAAAGCATTTGATAATGCCATTTCCCTGTCGGTTACAAACACCCTAGGTAGTATACACCCCTCCAATGTAACTTTAAATTTTTCCAATGCCCATATATAACTTTCTTGTGTCTCGTCACTCATGAAAACAAAACCTAAACAATATGTTTGGTTCGTTGATGTCATTCCTACGACTTCTAGAAATGACATATTAAAACGGTTTGTTCTATATGTACAATCCATTAACAAGACATCAGGAAAAGCTTTGAACATCCTTATAGAATCGGGGTGTGCAAAAAACAAGTTCTCAAGGCAATGGGTTGATGGGTTCATATTATAGTAGAATGTGTAGCGATGTCTATCCAACAAATTAAAAAGTTCCTGTGTCGGGTTTCTACCATCTCGTTCTTTAAATTTCAGTCCGGCCAAAAAATTATGTATCGTTTTAGTGTTTGATACATTTTCAGGATTTCGATTTTTAATGGCCTCTAATATTGCACCAACTTTAAAACTACTTTGCCTTAAAGTTTTAACAATTTCTTTTTCATCTTGGGTTAAACGAGCACGTCGTGCTTGCCCTTGGAGGTAAGTTGGAGGTGGGTGGTTATGTTGTCCATTTTCTACGTGACACATCCATTCACCATTAACTACGTAACCTTTAATGAAAAATGGACAGTCTGTTTTCTTTGTACCTGATTTTACGGAAGATGGTTTCTTTTTTTCGTAAACCCCCGATTTATCACACACAATATCAACATACGGTGTTCTGCTCCCATCACCCCCTCCAGACCTACGAATCGTAAGAATGAAACCCCAATTTCCAGCCACATCAGCAAGATCAGCAAGCATTTCATCCCTTGTTTCCCAAGTCAATTCATCAACTTCAAAGTGCTCCGAATAATCAGTTAGCTCATCGTTTGAGCCACTGGATGAATTCGCATTGTTGTTGTTATTCCATTGGTTGTTGTCATAACCATAGTTGTAATTCATTTTCGAAAAGTGTTTGTTTGTATATTTTATTGGGGAGAAATGAGGATTTTTTAGAGATTTCCGAAATGTGTTTGTGTTTGATTTTATGGTTTGTTAGAATTGGCAAAATTGAGTCATATTTATAGGGTAAGTTTTACACTACAAACCGTAGATTACTTTTACGGTTTGTAGTGAATTTTTGGTGTAGTCATTTCGAAACTTTAATAATGCATTGAGTAGTCATTTTCGGATAGGGTTGTCAAATCATAATAATTCAAAAGTGATAAGGTGTTGTCGGAATTATTTTGATAGATATGGTATCCAATGTAATTTACACTACAAACCGTATATTACTTTTACGGGTTGTAGTGTTTTTTTTGGAGTAGTCATTTCGAAACTTTAATAATGCATTGAGTAGTCATTTTCGGATAGGGTTGTCAAGTCATAATAATTCAAAAGTGATAATGTGTTGTCGGAATTATTTTGATAGATATGGTATCCAATGTAATTTACACTACAAACCGTATATTACTTTTACGGTTTGTAGTTTATTTTTTATTTTACGTTATTAACGGTGATTCCGTGTAAAAAGTACATTCGTAAAACGTCGCTGCTCAAATCAGGGGTGCAAACCGTACATTACTTTTACGGTTTGCACATAAAACATGCAAACCATACATTTAATGTACGGTTTGTATGAAATCTGTACAAACCGTACATTAAATGTACGGTTTGTATGTATATTTCAGAATATTTAGTTTTTAGGGGTTTAGGGTTTAGGGTTTAGGGGTCAGGGTTTGTAATTTAGGGTTTAGGGTTTAGATTTTAGGGTTTAGGGTTTAGGGTTTAGGGTTTGTAATTTAGGGTTTAGGGTTTAGGGGTTAGGGTTTGTAAATTAGGGTTTAGGGTTTAGGGTTTAGAATTTAGGTTTTAGGGTTTAGGGTTTACGGTTTGTAATTTAGGGTTTAGGGTTTAGGGTTTAGGGTTTGTAATTTAGGGTTTAGGGTTTAGGGTTTAGGGTTTGTAAAAAGGGTTTAGGGTTTATGGTTTAGGGTTTGTAATTTAGGGTTTAGTGTTTAAGGTTTAGGGTTTAGGGTTTGTAATTTAGGGTTTAGGGTTTGTAAAAACTCAATATTGGTCATATCAATTAAAATACATAATATTTTTTACCCTAAAACATACAAATCAAACATACGAATCAAATTAAACTTACGAAATTATAACGTACAAATCAAACATAGAAATCAAATTAAACCTACGAATTTATAATATTCCAACCCTAGCTAAGAATAAAACTGACAAATCAAACATAGAAATCAAATACAAAAACAGTGCATTTATTTTTTTTTGTAACGACTAAATGTTTTAAAGTTGGACATAGGGAGCATCTTTCCCGCCGATGTTAATCTATCGGATGACGGCTCAGCAGACTCTTCGATTTCGTTTAGCTCCGTACGCCGTCTTTGTCGCTGCTGCGATTCTGGATGCGGCGCACGCTCGTGGGATGTAACTGTCAACCCTCGACTCCAACTGTCGGTTGACTGATGACTAGGATGATGCTCGTACGACCCAAATGATTGTCTATGATGATCGAACGGTACATCATCTTGAACGTAGCCCGATCCAGCAAAAGAAGCACGACGACCATGACCGCTTGAACTCGGACCCGGACCCTGATCTGTAGTCGGGGGTCGACCTCCACTGGTTCTTCTACCGCCGCTACTAGATTCGCCTTCCCCTCTGCCTCTTTCGTCGGGACGCCGACAACTTGCCGACCTAGTGTAAGTTGTTGGGTCGTAACGTAGGTCGTCATCACCATCGTCGTCGTCGTCGTCGTCATCGTCATCCTCCCCATCCGACTGTTCATCAGCTGACCCGTACGGATTCAATCCCATTTCAGCGAAGTCCTTTCGTAGTAAGTCCACTTCCGTTTTCATTTTTGCCCGTTTGAACGATTTGAAATTTCGGCGCAATACCGCTTTCTGAAAAAAAAAACCAATCAAAAACGATTTTATAAGTATTGAAATATACAAACAGAAAAATAACAATCAAATATTAATGAACTTTAATTAGTTGTTACCATTTTACTGAACAACCCTGTATGCTCCCGGAAACCGTGAGATGGCGGGGCAAGTTCAGGTGGGTTTATGAAGATGCGGGTCCGCTCTCTATACCATTTCATGTAATCCGGTGACGTCCCCGTGCCATATTCGCCGTTAATAAGACGGGTGTGGCGGTCATTCCACACGACTATAAATTCTCCAGTTAGTAAAGGCCAGTCGTGTTTTTGCCCAATCCCATATCTTCTATCCTTGCCGTGACCATGTCTGGGTTTCCAAATATATGTAGGGACCCGCTGCACAAAACCGAACTGTCTCATGAACCTGTCCGCGGGGTGGTACTCAATCTTCTCATTACAAATGAGAGGCACAGAACAATGCCACATATAACGGCCCCGCGTGCAGTATTCCGGATACTGATTGAGATCCCCGTAAGGTTGCCACACTATCTGTAATCATCAAGTTAGAATATATAAACAATGGTGTAAAAATAGACGAGTAATAAATTGTGCGAACATAAGACAAATGCAAACATATACAACATATAATACGTAAGTTACATATAATACGAAAATTAAAATTTACCTGTTCAGGCGACATATTGTCAAACTGGTCACGTATGTGGACCACATTATGTCCGTAGACATATGGCGTAAGGTTAGTTTGCCTCCACATCTTCCATCTGTAATATACAAACAAAAACCGATAAACAATAAATATAACCGGCAGCTAAGTAAATGATAGATGACACAATAATATAAAAAAGCAAATCCAATTCAAAAACTAAATAAATATCATACCTGTAACCGAGGGGGAACCTAGGCAAGCCCTCCGGTGGCTCGACATCTTCCGGCAGCTCTTCACACGGTCTAACCGGCAGTAGTCTAGTAATCGCCCACATATCCAGAAACATCACCGCCCCGCTTACTCCGGTTGTCTTACAACGTACCACCCTGCATAGATTAGCCTCTAACCAGGCCAGAAGAGCTGATCCCCAACTATACTCAGCACATGTGTCAAAATCCTCCAGAAATGGCAGAGGCCATAGTGGAATCTGATCACTGCTCTTATCCGAAAACACATGTGCAGCCAGTAATAATAGCATGGCAGCCCTAGACTGATATAGTAAACGCTCCTCACTAGGGTTGGGGGGTAATTCACCGAAGGTCTGTAACATCCAATCAAGTCTAACTGTCAGACAGTTTTGATCGACTTGATTGTCAGCCGGACTAACACCCAACAAACTCTCCATCATAGCCAACCTGCTCGCCTTCGTGTCATTCCGCTCCGACCGGGTCACAGCAAGACCATCCACCCTCAGACCAAGCATAATCTCTACATCCTGTAAAGATATCCCCAACTCTCCCCCGACAAAATGGAACGTGTGCGACTCATCACGCCACCTATCAACTAAGGCTGTAAGCAACCCTCGGTCTACGGTATAATTACCTATACTGTAGATACCGAAAAAACCAGCCCTAATGATATTCTGAACTACCCTTTCAGGCGTCGGTATCTGCCAACTATAATTATAAACCCTAATCTTATTGGCATCTCCTCTACCCGCTTCTCTGCCAGCATCCTAAGTCTGATTAGAAATGTGACCGGTCTGTCGTAAAATACCCAACCTCCCTTTAATATGTGGACCTGGGTCTGCCATCCTAACTATGATAACCAAATATAACTCAATTAATGATAACCAAAAAATGATAACATAACCAATTAATGATAACCAAACAATGATAACTCAATGATAACCAATTAATGATAACCAAACAATGATAACTCAATTATAACCAATTAATGATAACAAAACAATGATAACCAAACACACATTTTTTCATAAACCAAACAATAATAATTCAATTTTTTAATCATAACCAAACACACATTTTTTCATAAACCAAACAATAATAATTCAATTTGTTAATCATAACCAAACACACATTTTTTCATAAACCAAACAATAATAATTCAATTTTTTAATCATAACCAAACACACATTTTTTCATAAACCAAACAATAATAATTCAATTTGTTAATCATAACCAAACACACATTTTTTCATAAACCAAACAATAATAATTCAATTTTTTAATCATAACCAAACACACATTTTTTCATAAACCAAACAATAATAATTCAATTTTTTAATCATAACCAAACACACATTTTTTCATAAACCAAACAATAATAATTCAATTTTTTAATCATAACCAAACACACATTTTTTCATAAACCAAACAATAATAATTCAATTTTTTAATCATAACCAAACACACATTTTTTCATAAACCAAACAATAATAATTCAATTTTTTAATCATAACCAAACACACATTTTTTCATAAACCAAACAATAATAATTCAATTTGTTAATCATAACCAAACACACATTTTTTCATAAACCAAACAATAATAATTCAATTTTTTAATCATAACCAAACACACATTTTTTCATAAACCAAACAATAATAATTCAATTTTTTAATCATAACCAAACACACATTTTTTCATAAACCAAACAATAATAATTCAATTTTTTAATCATAACCAAACACACATTTTTTCATAAACCAAACAATAATAATTCAATTTTTTAATCATAACCAAACACACATTTTTTCATAAACCAAACAATAATAATTCAATTTTTTAATCATAACCAAACACACATTTTTTCATAACCCAAACAATAATAATTCAATTTGTTAATCATAACCAAACACACATTTTTTCATAAACCAAACAATAATAATTCAATTTTTTAATCATAACCAAACACACATTTTTTCATAAACCAAACAATAATAATTCAATTTTTTAATCATAACCAAACACACATTTAATCATAAACCAAACAATAATAATTCAATTTTTTAATCATAACCAAACACATTTAATCATAACCAAACACATTTAATCATAAACCAAACAATAATAACTCAATTTTTTAATCATAACCAAACACATTATCAACAATTCAAATTAACCAAACAAAATAAAAAAACATGCAAAAATGGGACAAATATCAACAATTATTAAAATTTCTATAATTAATATAAACAAACAACAAACAATTATATATAGCTAAGTGTATTATGGATTTGCATATTTTATATATTTTTTCCTATTTTACAAATTTAAATTACACAAAATACATAATAAATTAGAGAATAAAAGATATACCTTCAATTATGGATAAGTTTGATTGATGATTTGGGGTTTTTTGTTAATAAATTTGATAGTTAATGTGGTTGATTGATTTGGGTGATTTTTTGGGTTGAAAATTGGGGGTTTTTGAGAGAAAGAGAGAGAATGTAGTATAAAAAATGTTTTTTTTTTAAAAAAACGTAAGTTTCTGTTTTTCAGGGACCTGCTGTGTAATTTTGGCGCAGGGACTGACTGTGTAATTTTGAAAAGCAGGGACTGACTGTGTAATTTCTGCATAATTCAATCCAGACCGTAGATTAAATCTACGGTATACAGTCATTGACTGTAAACCGTAGATTTAATCTACGGTTTGGATTAATTTAATGCAAACCGTAGATTAAATCTACGGTTTACAGTCAATGACTGTAGACCGTAGATTTAATCTACGGTCTGAGAGTGAATGCAGAAATATTGTAGTACAATGAGTGCACCTATATAGGTCCCATTTTATAACCATATATTTGAAAGTATAGGTCCCATATTATTCTTATAAAAATATATAGGTCCCATATTCTTATTCTTTCAAAAATACTAGAATAAAAATAACCATCAAAGAAAATATAACCAACTAGCATATTTTTTTTATTTTTCTTGGTCAAGTTTTTTTTTTGTTGTGATTTCTCATTTCTAGTTATTTTCTTTAAACTAAAATGGTTATATTTTCTTTGATAGTTATTTTTATTCTAGTTATACTTTCAAATTATACTTTCAAATATATAGGTCCATTTTCAAGTTATAACTACAACCATATGCAAATTTTACCGGTTTTTAATATATAACTAAATTATCGAAACGAATTTTTTTAAAATTTATATACATAGTTCAAATGTTAAATTATATGATAGGGTTTTAAAAAAATTATTTCCACAATTTGTATATGAGTTATTTACCGGTCAAAATTACATGTAGTTTCGTATAGAACTTATAACGTGAGACGTAGTGAGTAACATGTAATTTAAGTCCTCAATCCGGCATTTCTGATTCCGTCCATGCTTTATAGATCGGCTGTTTTAGCCAAATTGCATATAATAACGTGCACAATTAAATTGGAACGAGTACCAAAAGATGCAAGTCTTATCATGGACGTCCACGGACCATCAATTTTTTTCCTTCCTTTCAATTTTTCGTAATTTTTCATTTTATGTTAATACTAGAAAATATACTTATGGAACAAACATGGGTGATTAAATAATGAGACACACACTTGTTACATTCTCTTGATGACAAAAATACAAATGGCAAGACCTGGTTTTCATCCCAATGAAACCATAAAAATACCGAAGTAGACACCACAATCATTCATGAAATTTAGATGTTAGTTAAATTAGGAAACATAAATTTTATTGACAAATAAACTACCAACGTGTCTTACGTGATCTTAAATGGTGGGTTCTAAGACAACATTGTTTTTGTCAAGTTACAATAGAATATAAACAAATAACCATCAAGGAAAATATAACCAACTAGCATTTTTTTTTTTCTTGGTCAAGTTTTTTTTGTTTGTTGTGATTTCTCATTTCTAGCAAAATTGACAAATAAACTAGCAACATAAGTTACGTGATGAACATTCGGATTGTAAGGAGCTGGTTGATGCTTGTTTGGCCGATTTCCGTTCGAGATACAATCTAATATATTAGATGACATTCGAGAAATTTGTGGAAATGCTTAGTTGGGTGTTTGCATGCGGGCTGAAAACAGCTAATTTTTCGGCTAATTGTTTAGCTTAATATGCTATAGAAAATAGTTGCGGTCACGTATGATTCTCTTCATCTAAAAAAAAAAAAAAAAAAAAAACTTACTTTTGACAAGTTCTAAGACAACATTTTTTTTGTTAACTTACAATAGAATCAAAACAAACAAGCAACTAAGGAAAATATAAATAAACCAGCATAATTTAATTTTTTTGGTCAAGTTTTTTTTTGGGTATCAAATGTATTATGACGATCTTTCATTTTATTGGGTTGGGCCAGTCCAGTCCATCTTATTTCCCCTGCAAATAAAATTCTTCTAGTTTATCACTTGTCAATTTATAATTTTTTTTGCAATAATTCAATATCAGAAGTCAGAACTCATCAGCTCCTCTGATTTGTTCAAGTATATTACCATTTCCTGTCTCTCTCTTTTTATAGTATTAAAATAACACTAATTATAATAATCATATTATTATAATAAATCAATTCAAGTATTTGAATCTGTTAAATTTTACCATTTTTTTTCAAAAATACATTTATTCTATTTTACTAATTACACCTATAATACAATTCAAATACATAAATAACTAAATAAATATGCTCATTTCCATACATCTCAATTCATATCGCAAACAAATCATCATGCACATATTTTTATACTCCTATAACAATAAAATATTATATTATTTCATCATTTTTATAATTTTTTAAAAATTAAAAATTTATTTATACGGATCATATTTATACGACGCAACCACTACGTATCGTACATCTAACACCGTGGATTACGATAACTGCTATCATAATATTAATAGTATTTGAAATGAATTGTGAACAATAATAAGAGAGTATTACAATTATTTTTTATTTCAGGAATGGGAACTCTGTACCATGTAACACACAGCTTTTTCCTGAACAGACAACCTAAACGTATACATACATACATAAACAAAACTCATAAGAATAAGACACGTGTCCATGTTGTCTACTCCAAAAAATCTGCTTTCCAAGGTGGGTTTTCTTGCTTTGTTTTTTTATCATGTTGATTTACATGTGTATCCTTTATTTGTAATTACGAGGGGTGCTGAAATGCTATAATCCGCAACTTTTTGCTAAAATACTTGAGAAAAGTTTGGATTTTGCTTAAGATAAAGGTGTTGTAGTAGTTCATTTTAGGTTACTCAGGGCCTGTTTTGGTATAAGCTAAGTGAGCCAGGTAGCTTAGGCGTCGGTCCCTGTGCGATTTTTATTTTTATTTTCCTTCATAACAAATTCGTTTTTCACTCTAGTTTATTTGAGGGTCTATTTTGTGTAATATTTTGTTTTATTGTAATATGTTTGGATTTTGTAAATTTTTGGGGATTTCTTTTCACAAATTGTATGATTTTATTTTTTTGACAAAGTTAAAAAAGTGCCCAAAAGATTGTACGACTTAGGTACGAAAAGGCGCCACACCGGCCCTGAGACTACTCCTAGTTTCTCCCGGTGACTGCGTTTCTTAAATACAAATAGTAATTTTTTTTTAGATATTGGAAATTGTGGAAAGGTCTCTGAATGTATGCAGTGTAACTGTGTAAGATTGGAGAAAATTTTGCTTTTCCTAAAAAAATACTATCAAAATATTTAGTTTTCGAAACTACAGATAAGTATCGTCGGAAGCCAAACGCACAATTTAAATAGAAATATTGTACAAAGATGTATACTTACTTATTACCCTCTGCCAAACAAGACCATTGTCGTGGTATTGAGATTTAATCAAATAGAACCACTATTATGGTACTGTCTTTGTTTAGTTTGAACTTTATAGGGTCTTACCACTTAATTGAGATGTACTGGTGAATCATTGTAGTAAATTATGAGTATGTGCTACTGTTATATATATAAGATACTGAGAGAATCAGATGTGATTGATCAAAACCACTTATATATGATAATGTGATACACAGATGGAAATGTGTATATATCATTTAACCAACTCATACTGTGATGTTGAGGTGTTTGTAGTTGCTTAAAGTTTAGAGTCTTTAGACCACTTTTATATGATAGTGCGATATCAAAATGGAGTATTGGCTTTTATAACCATGGTCCATAAATGTTGTTTCTTCGGGGTGTGACTTATGTGGATATGGGTTGAGAATATTTGTAAAAGATTTATTTATATTTTTTTATGCAAAATGTGTCCTTCTTCTAGCTGTGTTGGATCGATGAAAAGTCACAAGCGTATCGAGGCAATTGGCTTCTGATCTCGGTCTTTTCCGAGAATTGTTTGTAAAACAAATAAGATCGATATACATGCTTAATGAGGAAATACATCTTTGATAAAACTTATGCTAATCAAATGTCAAACATGTGTGTCATTATAGAGATCTTACTTCGATCAGCGAGTACCCGCAAACATGTCATAAGGCTGTTTCTCACTGTTTCAGTTTGATTTTGTAAGGTTCATATACCATGTATACTCCCATTTAAGACTGGATGTTAACAAAGTTTATTCCCAAGTGCTATCTTAGCAAGAACACAAACATCATTTTCATCAGCAAATACATGCTTCAACTCCCTAGTCCTGCATGTATATTGTCAGCTGGTCGATTAGATCATAAGTTGAATAAGAGATTAATGCTTTATTCAAGAATTTAATTTAGAGATCAGGGGGTAAATCAATAATAGTCACTGTTCATGTTACTATGGGTGGTTCCCTGAACAGGTCTGGTTTCGTCTCTAATTTGTTGTTCTGCACGCTTTCCCACTGTAAACTCTAGCAAATGAAATCACCATGGTTTCTCTTGATTGAAAATGGTACTCTCGTACAATGTTTAATTTATAGTTCCGTACTACGTACTTTTAACTGCATAAAATAGAAGATGAGTCCCTCAGTGCATTTGAATATGGACTCTGGAGTTTGTACGAACAAGGTAGTAAACTTGTCATTTAGAAGATATGATTTTGAAGAGGTCAAAACTCAATAAGTCAAATAGAACGCTCCTATGTCTTAACTATCAAAAAAATCCCAAGACATTGTAATTTCTTGTTTGAGTGCAACCTACCTTTTTTTTTCTTTTACCTCTGAAAATAATATCGTATTTTATGACTCAAGACTTTCAGGGATATGCAAATCCTTCTCGTCTTCTACCGGCATCTGAGCCGGAATTCTGTACAAATTTGTCATTGAGCAACACTTTAAAACCACTCGAGTTAGAAGGAGCTGAATGCTTATTTAAAGTCAAATTGAATACAAGTGGCCAATTTGGATCGGGTCTTAGTGATCCAAAAGCTGGAATTTTGCTCTGTCTTGTAGATGAGAACGGTGACTCAATCTTACAGAGAATTCCAGCCATTTTAAATTATTCACATTCCAATCAACGCAAGGGAGATTTTGATTATGATATTATCCATTTTCAAAGAGGCTCGGTTGATGAGTTCACTTTTCGGGGACCTAAACTACAGAAAATTGAAGCTATATGGATTGGTCTCGAATCAGGTTAGCCTCTTTAATGGTGCAGTTTATGCTCTACTGAGTATTTTAGGAGCTTCGAAGATACACAGCTATAAATTGATTTATCACCAGGGTAATTTTCTTAGTCAAGCTTTTATTGACAACACTCAAAAGATTATTTGACATGTGATTTGGTGTGACGACATATCAGTGTCATTTCAATAAAAAAAACTCGAAGATTCAAGGACTCTTATGAATTAATGTTTGCCTATATTGTATTCGTTTATCTCTGCTTGCTATTGCACAAAAAAAACGCAGAAATGACTTTGCAAAACGTGCAGATTGTTTGGCACAAACCCCGAACACATTGCGGCTCAAGCTTATTAATATGCATATAAAGATTGTTTTTTTTTTTTTTTACGAAAAAATAACAAGAACGACTCCGCAAAACAAATAAAGCTACAAGTGCATCTAAATTGCATTCAAACAAGCCATTTGACAGCTTAGCTGATGACTTAATACATAATAATCTGTTTTCGTCCTTTGAATAACAACTGTGATAACTCTTACAAGTTAAAGTTTTAAAGATGAAGTATAAAATTTGAGAGTAATTGCTTTTAAGACTGATTTATACGCCTTAGCATTTCTCCTTATGTTTATCATCCGATTTCTAGGTCAGTGGAGACCAGGAGGCGTGAATCTGATCGTTACATATAAAGACCAGTCCATATCATCTGAAAACAACTTAAACACCGTGAAATATATATGTACTGAGTATAAATTTGAGATTGAGGATGTCTTGCTTGGTGAGGGAAGTGACACATCCATGGCTGAACTTAGACCTTCCCAAATAAAAAAATTCGCCGAAGATGATATTATCTCTTTAAGCGAAAATCTTCTTCAATCATCTTCTATTAATGCTGGGAATACGAAAGATGAAAGCATGAGAGAATATGCAAATTTGAAAGTCTCTCTCTTACTTTACGATATCTTGTTGGTACTCTCGGGTGCATCATTTACTTCCTATTCATTCGGAAGAAACTCTGGTACTGCTTTCCTAGTTGGTGGGGCCGTAGGGTTTTTCTATTTATTTTTACTGGAGAGATCTGTCGACAGGATACCAGCTCCTGGGTCAAGAAAAATGGAAAACACAGGGGTCGTCGGTGAGATTTTCGGAAAATTTGAAGGACCAGTTTCGACGTTAGTAATAGCATTTGCTTTTGCTGTTATTGCAGTGAAATATGGGTCAAGTGATAGTGCCATGGTTTTAACACCAAAAGAAGTGTTGTCTGGAATGTTGGGGTTTTTGGTTTGTAAAGTTGCTGTGTTGTTGGCTGCTTTCAAGACCTTGCCAATCGGTTCGGAGGAGAACAAATGAGAAGTTGTTATACTACTTGTTATATACTGTACATGTATATCTGTGTAAAGAGGGATGTATTTTATTTTGTTTGTAAAGAGAACAAAAAATAGGAAAGACTAGTGAAAGTACCAGGTATGTAACTCGAGAATGTTTAACATAAGCGAGTGTAGATGCATCCTTGAAACCAAATAGTATACAACGCGAAAGAAACTATTGACTGATGTCAACTTTTCTGTCATATTATATGGTTAGCTGAATGGAAAAGTGTTGTAGATGATGGTGCTTCCATTCTGTGTTGCATAAATCAGAACTGACAAAGTGTGTTGCTTTCGACTGTTGTTTAAAAATGATTACTGTCAGTGCCGTCTTTAAGTTTTGTGCTAATATGGTTCTTTGAAGCGATAGCAACTCTTTATCTTGTTAATTACTTGTTAAATTTTAACGAGACAGCATGAAATTTGTACTATTAGTAATCCTTTTTCTGTCGAATTCTTTCTGCATATATTGGAAAATGAGATAATTGGATTAACATGTTACCAAAGTAAGATGCAGTTTGATGAAATTCCATTTGAACATTTAATTAGTTTACTAGGGAATTTGAAGATACTTGCATCCAACCTTTCTTACAGTTCTAATTAAAAAAATTAGAATAGCTGGTCAAGTTTAGTAACAGCTGCCTCAATTTCTTCTTTTATTTCGTAGACCAGATCAATTCTCCTATATAAAAATCGATTTATTTATTTTGATAGGTTCGATCCCCATGTCCTTCTGTTTCCTTTATCGGCTGTTTGTCTTGTAGACTGCTCGAGTATATGCTCATTTCAAAAAAAAGAAAATTATTAAAATTTTGCTCTTAATGGCATCTTCGAATAGAGGATATTCTGAATTGTAGCTCAACTGTTTTCGTCTTTGTAAGAAGATAAATGTCACACTTACTGTCCTCTAAAATAATAATTTCTCCAATATGACAAAAAATAAATTAAAACAATATAAAATGAAATAATTAAAGTAAAGAAATACAAACTGGGAGTAAAAATAAAATTGCGTCTGCCGGGAGTCGAACCCGGGTCTATTGCTTGGAAGGCAATTATCCTAACCGTTGGACTACAGACGCTTTTGTTACATTAATTTTGGTTTATTTTATTAGATTATAGATAGTATTAACTTTTCATTTGATTTGGTTTATAAATTATGATTAATCAGAATTCTAATTCCATGAAATTAATTGGTTTTGGAACACTAATTGGCGTGTTTCCTTTAGGTTTGGCTATTAGGTCGATTCGAGACCATTAGTTTTATTATATGCATGAATGGTTTGTTTATGTATTGTAACAAAATTAAAGTTTTGTATAAGGATTAGTTGGACATTAGTTTTTCTAATTAAAATGACACAAAATTACATTTTTCTTGTATACTAGTTGATCTGTTGAAGCAGTATTTTAATTTGTTCAATTTCTTAACGATCTCTATTAAGTGAAATCGGTTGATACGGTTTTATAGGCAAGTTTTTCCGAAAAGTTATATTTAAAATTACATTGGTTTGGATTATACAAAAGATTACTTTAATTATTTAGAAAAACTTCGTACCGTCCCATGATTGATTCTAATTTGTATATATTAGCAACACATTGTCCACAAAAATCCATTTGGTAATTATGGATTTGGCAGGTGTTTATGGAGCCATGGAGGAAATGATCTTTGGTTGTTTTAATAAACAAGTGTTTTATTAATGCCCGATATTTTTTTTTATTAGAAGACCCTGATAATTAAGTGGATCAATAAATGTTGGGTGAGAAGAATATTCATTTTTTTTGTAAGAAAATGCTTACACATCTCAACCAAAATTGCAATTAACAGAAACTGTGTCACTGAGATGAATTGGCAAATAATAAACAAAAAAACTATTTACTTTTACTCCCTCCATTTCAAGTGTCTTTCACGAAATTACGTGCAATGCAATTACTTATAACATGTATCAAAATTGTTAAAATGCAAATTTTTAAAACTAAATCATATAATTTAATATTTGAAATATATGATTAAATTTTGAAAATTTTCATTTCAATAATTTTGATACAACTTATTGAGCAATCAAAATTACACTTAGTTTCGTAATAGACAATTAATTGGAAACGGAGCGACTAGGTAAAAAGTTCCACCTTATCTTATATAAGCTTAATAGCTCAATTTTTCGACCCATGATCTTTAGGTTTTGGAAAATATGCTTTCGGGCACTACAGGCATTTTTTTTTGTCAAAAGATTGATGCATATATTTAGGCTGATAATATACTTTTTCTTTTCATAAACAGTAAATGCATGATTGACTCACACGCATTCCCGTTATATTCTCTTCGTTCCTGTTTAATTGTTCATTACGAAATTACATGCAATTTTGACCAGCCAAAAACTTATATCAAAATTGTCGGAATAAAAATTTTCAAAAATTGATCATATAGTTAAAATGTTAAATTTTATGATTAGATTTAAAAAAAATTCATTTTAACAATTTTAATAAAAGTTATAAGCCGATCAAAATTACACCTAGTTTTGTAGGACAGTTAAATGTGAAGAGCGGTGGGAGTATATAATGTCATTGCTCATGATGATCGATTAAAAAAGTATCTGTCCATCTTAATTATATTACTGTAACAAAGCAATACTTTTGTTATTCTTATGGTTATGATGTGGATAATAAGTTATAATAACTGGTATTATTTTAATTTCATTGGTCATGAGATGACAGCAAGCATAACAAAACAATTATAGGAGAAAGATAACCATGAAAAAAGACAAGAAGCATATTACACACAACCCTTTTGCCCAGATTCCCAATTTTAATGTGGAAATTATTTAACTTGGAAGTCATACAATTATGAATTATCCAAGTGCATGCTATATAGTATAATTTTTGTACACTTCCCTCTACCACTTTTTTTTTTATCACATGAGGCAAGTATATATATAGATCATCACAATTTTGTTTTTTCCTAATGAAAGAAGAATATGATGAGCTTTTTACAAGCTAATCTTCCTTATCACACGTATTATATGTACATTAATGTTTGTTTTGCTCGATGGGCAATTTTGAAATTTTGGATAACGGAACAAAATAATGCAAGATATATAGTAAAAATCTGAAGTGGAAAAATTGGGGTGAGAAGTAATTATAAGATAAGCGAATTAACTATATTTTTGAAGTGTAAAATTTTCTTTACAGTTTTACTTAAAATTAAGTACATTAATCAGGTGTTTGGTTGGTAGTAGGGGTGGGCACAGGGCGGATTGGGCGGATTTGTTTCAATCCTAACCCAACCCGTAAAATAAATGGCGGGACGGATTGATAAAATTTAAATATCAACTCAACCCAATCCAACCCGCAAAATAAATTGCGGGTTGGGACGGGTTGGGTTTTAGATTGATTCTTAAATTTTTATTTTGATCCTTTATTTTTCATAGTTTGCATAATCAACCCAAATTTTAAAATAAATTGAATATTTCAAACATAAATATAAATTAAATCCAATCAAAGTACGTTTAGAACATTCACGAAAAAATAATAAAACTAAAATATAACAATAATTAAATATTGGTATATTAAAATACACAATATATATATATTACGGGTTGAAACGGATTCGGACGGATTAACCCGCAGTTTGTGAACCTCAACCCTAACCCAACCCGCAAAATATATAGCGGATTGGACCCAACCCGCAAAATATATAGCGGATTGGGACGGGACGGATTGATTTTTTTTAGACATTCAACCGACCCCAACCCGTCCCAATCCATGCGGGTTGGGTTACGAGACGGATTTACGAATTTTTTGCCCAACCCTACTCGGTAGAATTCAAGCATACCTATATTATAGAGAAACCAACAAAAACTCACTTTACCATATTTTTCATGGAAAGGTATAGTTCTGTTTTTATTCGATGAATGAATTAGATGATGCAATATAATTCTGTCATGGCATATGACTTAATACTTATTCATCGGTATTACCCATTATATATTTTTTTGTCTCTCTTCTAAGTTCTAATATATAGTATCTCTTCATTGGTATATATATATATTTACCATCGATCTATGTTAATGTCAGCTGTATAGTAAATGGGTTAATTTTAAGGCTTCATATATTGGACTCTTTAGCCATGTCACATAATGACATAAACAACATTTCCGTGTCCGATGCTAATTAAGAATTATGTTATCTAGTAGCAATGAAATTAACAAGCATTATATATGTAGGTCCATGAGTTTTGAATTAATGATTTCGTTAATTGTTTAATCATGTGATCCATTTTTTTCACTCCTAGTTTACAGTTAAACCTCTTTAAACTAAGACACTTTGTACCGGAAAAAATCATTTATTTAGCGAGTTTATTAATTTATCGATAAATGAATATTTATTATTTTAAATGAAGATATTTAAGAATTATATGATGTCATTTCTAATTTACGATATAGAAATATGATGGATGCTAAACATATTTCGAACTATCCTAACGAGAATATGTAGTTATGGAATCACCTAACAGACGAAGAAATTATTCAATCGGTAATGAACAATGATGATGAAAATGATCCAGAACTATATGATAGTAGTGTTATCCTAAATGTGTCGTCAAATAATATATTTCAAGCAATAGTCACCTTAAGTAACTATTTGCTCCAACACGAGCAAAATATTTCGGAAATTATACAAAGTTTACAAAAAGTCAAGTATGAGGTTCATTTTAGTTTATGTGGGAAAAAAAAACAATCAACTATGGATATATATTTTAAAAGAAAATAATTATTGTGATCGTATTGTTAATTGATTGAAGATTTTGATCTACATTATATTTTTTTTTTATGAAATTTAATAATTATTACTTTATATTTTTATTGGGTCGTTAAGGATTCAATTTTTTTTATTACTTAATGCATTTAACGATAATATTACTTTACTCCATTGGCCCAACTCGGTACCGAAAGAAATTATTATATTAACGAGTTTATTAATTTATCAAACATTATTTTATCGAGATTTAACTGTATTTTGTTCTACACATCTTCTTTCAGTCAGTTTTATTAACTGAAAGCATTGTATAATAATTTAATTTTTTAATTTTATTCTAAGGTAATTATTTCTCTTATTTATCATGCGTTCATATCAATTATAATTTAAAAAAAAAACAATTTACTCCATGACTTTCCGTAACATTTAATCGTTGTTTATTTTCTAACAGAGAGAAAACATAAGTCTATATGAATTCACAATCTTTTTTCGGTTCGAAATTTATTAACACATAATTTTTTTTTTTTACCAAATGTATTTTATTACTATATAACATAAACAAAATCTTAATAGTTTTATGATAGGAGTATGTTACGATACCAAGTTATAAGTGTGAAATGTAAAGTGTCCATTGTGGAGATACGGTACATGCATGTTAACATGTATTTTAGATATGTACCAGTTTTATTACACTTTTGATCATATTTAAATTAATTAGCATCACTTTTATATTTTTAGGATAACAGTTTAATTTTATACATTTTTCATCTTTCCTATCAAATTTATTATCATAACTAAATATTACTATATTTTAATATACTTCTATCAATTTTTTTAACCCAAATTAATTTACTAGAGCAATCATATTAAATAACTTATAAG
The DNA here is from genome assembly GCA_963682055.1 of Primula veris. NCBI lineage: Eukaryota > Viridiplantae > Streptophyta > Magnoliopsida > Ericales > Primulaceae > Primula > Primula veris. The sequence continues at coordinate 19,239,988 of OY821748.1, read as the reverse complement.
TTTTCTCGTATTTAAAGTAAAAAGTATATTTTTACAACTTATAAGGAAACGTTTTGGTTTATACAAATTATCAGTTTTTTTATAAATTTATCTAGTACTACAACTATACAACTAATCTTTTTGTTATTTTATTATTTTATATGTGAAAAATACAAATAAATAAGAAAGAATAAGAGAAAAATAAGAGAGAGAAATTATTATTTTAATTATTAGTGAACATCTTGATCTATTATATTTGACTGATATTTGAGTTCATGTATATTTAAGTTAATGGATAAAGAAACTGATACGTATACAATTTTAAAACAATTTTCTCATATTTAAGGTAAATTGATGACATAAGAGAACTGTACGAGTGATTCACTATATGACCCCGTTTTTCTTCTCTGTGTAATTATTCGAGCTTCTTATACTGTACAAGCAAGTTATATCTATTTTTTCCGGCATATATATATCTCATGTTTTTTCGTCAAAATTAACCGATTTTTGCTGATATTCGAATTAATAAGAAATGATTACACTTTTTTTTACCTGTTTTTTAGTTTCAGATTGATCAGTTGAACAATGGGATAATAATTGTATATATGGAGAAGGAAAAGTACGAAAAAAATCCAAACAACCTTTTGGAAAAATCAGAATATAAAATATGCTGTTTAATGCAGAAAGTTTTTTGATAGATCAATGTTACTGAATTGGTGTGACCAATCTGGCATTATAAGGGGAGAAATAAGAATAGCGGGTATAAAAAGAAAAATGGTGTGTTTTTTGAGCTCATTAATTTACTCTTAAATCATGTTTGTTTGCGGTATAAGAGATGATATCTGATTATTAGTAACGTGTGACTCACGCTATAACTTGTTTGTTTACACAAATTACATTTGATATTTTATAAAAGATAATACTAATTATACTATAATTTATGCTAATAAATGGTATAACTAATATCATCCAGTGCTATTATATATCACACTAATAGTACCTATATAAACTATATCCTATTATGCTATACCGTAAACAAACATGCCCTGAAAGATGTTAGATGATGGCCAATATATGTATTTCTTTTCCCCCACATTTTAGCAAATTTAGTTTCCCTTGCTATTAGGGTTTCATTTAGATGTATTTCCGTATTGTTTATAGGAATTTGATGCTTACATGGGCATGTCCCATGGTGACCATCTCTTTACTCCTTTAATAAAATTTATAGCTGTTCCTTAAAAAAAAGAAATTTGTGTGACCTATAAGATAACTATATAAATAGATAAAATTAGCTAAACATACTACTTTCGAAATTAACCATGTTCCCAAAACACATATGTCAAGATATTTCTCCCAATGGGTACAACTAGTAGCTAGATGGCTTAATTAATCTAGAAACAAACAAACTTTGTTAAATTATTTCAGACTTTATCTCTGTCAACAACGCCCACCTTCTCTAATTTTTTTTTTTTACCCATTTATAAAAGTTTAAACATATTTTTCCAGAGTTTATAACCCTCTTTTTTTTTTTTGCAAAGTTCATACTTTCTAAATTTCTCAAGTTTTTATCCATTTTAATTAGAATTACCTAACATTTTTTTGAAGTTTAAACTCACTTTTCAAAGTTCATATCTATTTTTTAAGGTACACCATATTTTTTGAAGTTCATAACCTTTTTCCAGTAAATTCATTTGGGATCATCGAATTTTAAAAAATATGGTTGGGGTACCTTGAAAATACATATCTAATTTTGGGTTCATTTGGGACACGATTTCACATAGATATCATGTTGGGTAGGGTATCATTTGGGATCATCCAATTTTCATGACCCATTTTTTCGAGCAATGTACGTAAATAAACTAATAAAAACAGTAGATTAGTATCAAATTAATTAACACCAACACAGTCACTGATATTTCAAATGAATAGTGGCCAAGTAGTATCATACTTATTGAAATATACCACTATTATATATATGACAAATGAGCTGCCTTTTGTCTACTTTTTTGCCTAGATCGAACTAGAAATATATTAATATACAATCACAATAATTAAAAACAAAAACAAAAAATGATGTGAAGAGGTTAAGAAGCGTATCATCGCTGATAAAGATTCTATAAATTTAGTTATATATCAAGACAAAATGTTCAACAACTAATATAAATGGCCTGCAGATTAATTAATACTTATCAGAATAGAAAAATAAAACCAGTATCATCCACAGCCTCTGGATATAGCTAATAGAAAATAATAGTTTTATGTATATTGCAATTTACAAAATAATATTACTACATAAAGTACGTAAGTTAGGCGAGTTTCGAACGTCAGCATAAAGTAAACGTTAATCTATAGATTACAATAGCATTCTAATACACCATCTTGGTTCATCGTGTAGTTGTTCGTGATGCGTATTACTTTTAACCGGGAAAAATTAAAATTTCAAGGCCGGCATCGCCTGTGAAATGATTACATCTTAATCTTATGTTTCAGTTAGTCGCTAAATTTACTTGTCTCGTTCATATTCCCTCATCCAATTGTAAATAATTGAGACGATTCGTAACAAATACTGCAGTAAAATTATTTGAAAAACTGACCAGCAAAGTTAAAATTTGCTACGCTATAAGTCATTAATCAGTGTTTCAAGTTTTCAACATCTCAACTGAATTCTATGTTCCTAAAAAAAGTATTTTTTTAATAGAGGGAGATATGTAGGGCAGTTTAGTAAAATATTCATATTGTTAAGAGGTTGCCTCGATTAATATCTCATGTATTATTTATTAAACTCATATATGGTATCAACTATCAAGGGTGTCTCTACATAAATTCATCCGAAAGTCTTTCATTATCTTCACTTTAGAAGTTGATCAAAGACATACACTAGCTCCAAATGAGTTCTTCTTGTTCACTTGCAGCTAAGCCATCATGTGCTCTACGAAACAATGGCAAATACCTTTTTCAATCTCGAAAATCAACAATTATTGCGAGAGCAGACGTTGTGTTTGCTCCAAATAAGAATAATAAAGGGTCGGCTTTAGGTGAAATATCGCTAGTTGGTGTACCCCACACTGATCTTCATGTTCGAGAAATTGTGCAGAGACAGTCTCGAACAAGCTTATTTGACATCGGTAATGTTAGAAAATCACATTTTCAGCCTGGCTTTCTAGACGAGGCGTATAGAAGGTGCAGGGATGTTTGTGCTGAATACGCGAAGACCTTCTATCTAGGTACTCTTTTTTATGTTTATTTTTCTCATTTGACAAAAAATAATGGTTTCTAATTTGTACAAAAAGGTGTGTTTATTCTTTGCATGTATGTGTAACCCAAAACTGAAGTAGTAATTTGAATAACTAAAGCCAAGTCATTCTTTTATTATTCAAGTCGTTTTCACTCTTGTTTATTTCTACATTTCTGGACTTTGAAATTAATGCCAACTTTAAATTTAAAAAATCCAATACTATCAGTTTTCTTGGTATTTGTAGGTGTAAGAAATTGTGTTAATTGGATCCTTATCATTAAAATGGTGCAAATTGCACCCTAAAACAGTATAGCTAACTATCACACTAAACATTATTACATATATTCTTTGGAACATTCTTATTTTTATATTTAGTAATAATCATACATATTGTTTTTAAAAAATATTAAACAAAAATGCGTATATCAACCGTCATATTAATTTTATAAATCATATAACTCCCGATATTTTTAAGAAAATACTAGTGCTTAACCAATAGTAATACTCAACGACATTCATTATTTTTCTAATAAACCAATTATTTTTATTACTTCAAAACATATATTTTTTTTAAAATATTGTTATATCTTTGAATATGTTTAGTCTAAATAAACAATAGTATAATGAGCTGATAATTAAAGATTAGTGTGGATAACACTTATTATAATGCAACACAATTAACTTGCACCAAATTAAATGGTGTACTGAAACCATACCATTATTGTGATAACTTAGAGAAATCTTTTAGTGTCCAAATTATACCAAGAAATGATGCGATAGCGAGATGGTGCACTAGTTGGAGATGTTCTAAGATTCAGAAGATGTGTTTGAAACTTGAAAGTTCCAAGTTATGAAAAACTACATTGGTAATTATTATTAAACCTTAATGTGCCAAAGAATACCCTCAAGAAGTCAAGATAACTTCAATCATGATTCAATTATTTGAAAATAATAAAATAAAATAAAAATTAGTAAATTGATTTTTACCATTAATTAGGAAACTAATCAGTTATTTCAGAACGTACTGAAAGTTAGTATAATGTCACACTTTGTAGTACTAGAAAATTTTAATTTATCATCCATCAAACATATCGAATATTTGATTTGATTTGATTTGATTCTTGTAAGTGGTTTTTGATTGTTTAGTGTGATGCTGCAGGCACTTTGCTAATGACAGAAGAGAGACAAAAAGCCATATGGGCAATATATGGTAAAGCAAATCTCATATTTTGAACTTAAGAATATATCATGCCAAGGAAACAAGACAATATTTAACACCAAATTCTAGGATATATTTTAAATGTAGAGAAAAATTATTAATTGTTGGCTTTGTACACAATATGAGTCCAAATATTTTATCCTATTTCTCTATCTTCTTCCGTATCCTCTTGCTTATTTTATCTAAATTTTTTTTCTAAAAAACTTAAAAAAAATTGTACAATTACTATAATACATGTATCAATACATTTAAATAATTATTTTTAAAAGAAAATCCACACAAAATTTATTTGGAAATAAATATATAAATCAGTGTAAATTAAACATTGAATATTAAAAAAAATTATTTAAAACAATATTATGTTCAAATATTTTAAATTTTGAATACAATATAATATAAAAGTTTATAAATTTGCGTTATAAGTTGTGAAAATTTAAAATTTGAGTGAAAATAAATAAATGTACACAGAAGAGGATAAAGAATAGAGGGTATAAGATTTGGAATCACAATGAAAAAATTCGATATTCCTGTTGGATTCGATATTCCTGTTGGATCTCACATGTTCCAAAAACTGAAGTCCCCATAACCAATGCACTATTTTTAAAACGAAATAAAGACCAGAAAACCTACCACACAGGAAGATAATGTACTTACTTTGATTTATGTTTACCTTGAAGAAACTACGTCTACATTTTCCCCAAAGTGGCCCGATCCTTCCCCAGACCTTGCTCATTGCGAGAACTTTAGCATCGGGTTTGACCTTTTTCAACAAACTACGTCTATGTAGTAACTCAGATTTTCTTCTTTCTGAGTTTAGGAGTACATTTTTTCAAGATAAAAAAATTCAAAGTTAAAACATAAAAACCTCCTAACCGACTTTTCTGAAACCAAAGGTTGAAAATTAAACACGAATGTAGCGGCAGAACCAGATATTGTCAGGAACCAATGTTGAAATTAATGTTCAGAACTCGTACTTTTGCGGGAGGCAGACAACTTGAAACGTAAAAATCCAGCCCGGTAAATATAAAGTGACCCATTTTTTTTAGTACAATATGGCGAGTGCCACCCATATGCTAGCTACCGTCACTAATCAGTATTTTGCATTTTTAATTTTGGGTTGGTTCTAGTATGGTGTCGGAGGACAGATGAGTTGGTTGATGGGCCAAATGCTGGTCCGACTAGCTCAAGGGGTGTCCTTGATAGGTGGGAACAGAGACTTGAAGACTTATTCGATGGTCGCCCTTATGATATGTTAGATGCTGCTCTTACGGATACGGTTAACAAATTCCCCCTTGACATTAAGGTACCCCATAACTAGTTACATCATACTTATACATACATATGAATACTGCACTTATTGATACAATTTTTTTTTTTATCTATAATCTAGTATTTGGCAACAGCAGTTCACATAATTATCGAAAACATACTAGTAACACCGCAAAACACGAGATGATGTCATTATACATTATGATTCTGACTATCTTATAACAATGTAAGAATAATATGCGTTTACATTCAACCAATTATCGATTATAAAGAATAAAAAATTATCTTATAAAGTTTGTGGTGTAAGATTCGGTAGTTGTAACTGTTGGATATTAAGTAAAATCAATATTAGTATTATACTATTGAGGAAGCGGTTTTATACTGGATCAGGACCTGAAAAGTTAGCTTGATGATGTATATTTAGACAGATGTTTTAGTTAAATTTTTATATACTTACATAGTTTAGTTAAAGCCAACGGACTTCATTCACTTGGTAGAAAATGAATCTAAATTACAATTCTGAAAGGGAAATTATCCTGAGATGCCTAGTACTGGACTCAAACAAGTGACATAATACTCAAATACTAAGAGTTATACGAAAGCGTGCAATTTTCTGTGGGATATTTGTTTATTATACCCAACATAAACACGAGATGTAAGTTTTTTTGTTTTTCATTTTTGCAATGTAATTTTGATATTCCGAGCAACAGCCTTTCAGGGACATGATAGAGGGGATGAGAATGGATACAAGGAAGGACCGATACGAAAATTTCAAAGAGCTATATCTATATTGCTACTACGTCGCTGGCACGGTCGGCCTAATGAGTGTCCCTGTCATGGGTATAGCCCCGGATTCAACTGCTTCTGCACAAAATGTGTATAACGGCGCTTTGCATTTAGGCATTGGAAACCAATTGGTTAATATTCTTAGAGACGTTGGAGAAGAGTATGACCCGATCATTATCTTTTGTTTAATCTAAGGCTAGATTCCTAATACTATGAAGCTGATTATACACTTTATGGTATATTTGTATAGTGCCTTGAGAGGGAGAGTTTACCTTCCTCAAGACGAGCTGGCGCAGTTTGGGGTGCGCGATGAGGATATATTTTCCAGAAAAGTTACCGATAATTGGAGAGCGTTTATGAAAGAGCAAATTACTAGGGCGAGGTTCTACTTTGACAAAGCTGAGGAAGGAGCTTCTCAACTTGACAAAGATAGTCGTTGGCCGGTAATTAACAAATAATGATGCTTAGTGTCATTATTAACTTAGCTTTGGTATTTTTGCTAGAGAATATAATTGTTTACATTGTTGTTTGTTTTTTTCATTAATAGAATATGACTTATTTGGCGATTCGTAAGAATAATTGTTGATGTTTGTTTGCAGGTCTGGTCGTCGCTGATGTTGTATCGGGAGATATTGGATTCTATCGAGGCAAATGATTATGACAATTTGACCAAACGAGCTTATGTTGGAAGAACTAAGAGGCTTTTAATGTTGCCAGTAGCGTATACTAAAGCTGTGGCAAATCCTAATCTTGTTTTTACTTAGCATACCCTAAAGCTAGTAGATGTAACTTTACATATAGTATTTGTATGAAACATGAGAAATAAATTAAAATCTTCTCTTTCAGGATTCAGGAAAAAACTAGTATCAAGTATTTAATAGTGACAATTAATTGAAAAATATACTCCAAAATGTGCATGGTGAGCATTGAGCAACTGCAAAAAGAACACTGCTTTTTCTGCAGTTAATATATAAGGAAATGAATCAAACCATGTCTGCTAAAAACCTTTTGTTTCTTATTTCATTCCTTCTAAGTTGTAATTATCGCAATCCATAACCCTTATATATGTTTGGAAGCAAATGCATAATGCTTTGGACCTAAAGACCATCTTAGACAAAAAACATTTATAGTTAGATCAATAATGACTGATGAGTAGGAATGACAATTGGGCCGGGTTTCTCGAAACCCGACCCGACCCGCACATCAATCCGTACATAACCCGACCCGACCCGACCCGTTTGACCCGAATTTTTTTTGATAAGCCAAATAAGTGCAAACCATTATTAAGCATCTAACAATAACCATTTAATTAAATTGGAAAAGCCTAAAAATCTTATTTTTTCCAAATTTTTCATATTTACCTGGTAAAAATTTATAATAATATAAATTATTCTTTACAACAATATCTAAAAAAATAAAAGGAAAAAAACTGACAAAAAAAAATAATAATAAGCTAAAATAAAATAAGGATATATATATATATATATTTATATATATAGAGAGAGAAACCTAGTACACAAGACTAATTAATTTGGTGAATGAGTCTTTTTTAATATTTTATCGTTGATAATTAGATTTCTATCATCTTTTCATCACTAGACACATATGCTTTATACAGTGTATCGATGTGTGTATCTATGATGTATCTGTGTATATGTTAGAGAGAGAGAATGTGTCATGTGTGTGTTGAGTTGTGTTTTATTACGGGTTAATTCCCTCTAAGCAACTCATAACCACTTATATTACTTCTAAATATCTTAATAAGTTCACATTGCTCATAGGTAACATTTTTTAATTATTTAGTTTAATTACTAAATTGTCATACAAATCAAAATATAATATATATATTTTATCTTTCTACAAACCCAAAAAAATAGTTATTTATTTATTTTTTTTGTAATTTTTTTAAAATTTTGTGATTTTTTTTATTTTTTTTCATTTTTGTGATTTTTTGTATTTTTTTTATTTTTTATAATTTTATGTGATTTTTTTCATTTTTTATAATATTTTGTGATTTTTTTCATTTTTTATATTTTTATATTTTTTTGTGATTTTTTTTATTTCTTTGTGATTTTTTTTATTTTTTTTTTCATTTTTTGTGATTTTATATAATTTTATGTGTTTTTTTTTTCATTTTTTATGAAATGTGTATGACGTTCTGATAAATAAAATAAATAATTAAAAAGCGGTACCTATAGAGAATATGAACTTATTTCTAACTTGCACAAAGTTACACAAAAGTGCAAAGTAACCCAATCCAACCCGATCCAAATAATCTTGCACTTTTATACAACCCGTACCGGATCGGGTCGGATCGGGCTAAAATCCGGAATTCTGCCATGGCTACTTATGAGGCTACCTTCTTCCCTTCAGATCACAAAAATAACAGAATTACTGGATTTTCTTCCACCATTGACATACGTTTTCTTCTAAATCCAAAATTCACTTCCTTGATAAATTCTACTTGTATATTCATTGCTGAGATAGCAATGAGCCAAACAAGTTTTCTAAACATCAAACAAAGCAATCCAGATTATATCTGTATTTATCTTTCAATTAGAAAAGTATTTTATGCATTAGATTTCTCACAGTTATTGGAGTATTAAGAACGTTGCAACTTGGAAGTATGAACGTATAATTTACTATGAATTGGAAAACAATTCTAGTTCTTTAATTTTGATTTGACAAACACTGTGATTATTTAAGATTGTTTCTAAAGTTAAATTTATGGTTTAATGTAATTAAGGCACAGGCACAGACCAGGAGCTTGGTAAAAAAACTCACACTTCTGTTTGTGATTACGAAGTTCTCACTTGTTGTGCATATGTTACTATGCAGGTGGGAAGCTAAGGCCATGACACCCCATCAATCTCGTTAACTGTAAAAAAAATTAATTTTTAACATGCATTTTTATTTAATTTTGTTGAAATAAATGATTTGGCACCCCACATAGTTATAGTTTTCCTCTTGATATTACTTTCTTCTGTAAATTATCATCCCCATTCGTACTTCCTGACTTTGCCCTTCATATAAATCTTATGAACACAGTGTAACATTGAAAATATCATTAACACGTAATGTTAACAAAACAGTTTCACGAAGAAATGATTATTGCTTGAATGACGCTAATCATTCTAATAACAAGGACAAACGTCTAGAATCTATACTGCTGTTCATGCTATTTAATTAGTAAAGTTTAACCATTCATACATCTTTTGATATCCAGAATTGTCGTTACTTAAATAAAAACCGTCTTCTTTCACAGACCAAAAGCACTTGAACAGATCATATGTGTTACACAAGGGAGCAAGATCCTCATTAAAAACATCCATCTTTTTCCATTTGTTAGAGAGTTGAAATAAGCACGTAAACTTGGATTGCCAAAGAAAAATCTTGGTATTAAATGTCTAATCCCATTCTTGCTCAGGCAACAATCTATGCATACCTAAATCATGATCCAACGAATGACAATGAACAGTCATTGGTTCTATAACATGGTTAAATAAGTGCATTTCGACTCGGCGATTTGCGGTTCGCAATTGAGAAGAATGTTCATGTAGAGACAGAATTGAGGGGAAGAAGAAGAAAATCGTCAGAATTAAAAAGGAAACTGAGAATGCGGTCGTCTTCTTACTCATGTCTTGTTGCTGAATTGTGTTGGACTTGGAGTTTTGTAAATTGCTTGGTGTTCTTGTTTTCTTACAAAGTTTGAGTTTATATAAGACAAGTAAGATGCTAGTAATTTAGAGAAAAGCAGGTTAGACATTTATTCCTAACTACTTCCGATTTGTTTCATGATTTTTTCAAAACTAAATCTTCAATATTAAAAGGTATCTGAATTGCGTTGAAGGGGCAAACGATCTATATATAGAATTTACTGATGTAATCAGTTGTAACACATATTAAGGACTTAAAATGCTTTGATTTTTCTGTTTGGAATATAGTAAATCTAAAGAAATAAAGCTAGATATCATAAAACAATTTTGTTACTTGGGGACTATGTCTTACATAAATTCGACTAAATCAGCAGAGATACAAGGTGCCTAAAGCATTTGGTTCTAGCATCTCTGTCTCTATGCTCAAATTTTCTTAAAAAAATAAAATTATTTTATCTTACTTTAAAAATAAAATAAAAAGATGATTTTTTCTTTTAATTACAATCCATTACGAATAACATGTATTTGCTACATACATTTGATCTTTGACCTGGTTTCGTACGAAATTGTATGTGTATATTAACTTGTTGGAAAGTCACTTTTTGCTGCAGTGAATGATTTGAAAATATTTGATACTATAATACTTAATAACTTTGACCTTTTTGTTACTTAATTTTTTAAGAGCGTAAATGAATGTTATACATATATATTTACTGGAAAGCACCAAAAAAAATAAGAAAATTGGAAAGAAGTTTCTCTACTCCTTTTAATTAAATTGTAGTTGTGTTTTACGTCTTGCTTCAGGATTTTAATAGAGAATGCAAAAACTGCTCTTGATCTATCATTTGTGGGATAATTGATCTTTTTACGTCTATCTGTCGAAGGTCTAGCCTTGATTATTTATATCACCCGAAGGCGGCCGATGAGATAAAGAAAAACCATTCCTAAACAACCTTATGAGTAATCAGAAACTGAAAGTGCTTAATGTCATGAATGTGTTCATAACTTTCATTTGAACCACTATTCACTAAGGAATGACTATTACTTGATGACTGTAATAATTATAATAATAAAAACAAACGCATAGTAATTTATACGGTTATTCATATTATTTAGTAATGTTCCACCATTCATTCATCTTTTGATATCCATGGTTGGCGTTACTTAAATAAAAACCGTCTTGTTTCACGGACCAAAAGCACTTGAACAAATCATCTGTTTGGCACAGGGGAGCGAGATCCTCATTGAAAACATCCATCTTTCTCCATTTGTTAGAGAGTTGAAATAAGCACGAAAAGTTGGATCCTCTGAAAAAAATATTGATATCAAACATCCAATTCCATTCTTGCTCATGGTACAATTTACGCATACCTAAATCATGATACATTGAATGACAATGGACAGTCATCGGTTCTGTTATAACATGGCTAAGTAAGTGCATATCGACTCGGCGATTTGCGGTTCGCAATTGAGAAGAATGTTCATCTAGAGACAGAATTGAGGGGAATAAGAAGAAAATCGTCAGAATTAAAAAGGAAACTGAGATTTTGGTCGTCTTCTTACTCATGTCCGGGTTGCTGAATTGCGTTGGACTTGGAGTTTTGTAAATTGCTTGGTGTTCTTGTTTTCTTACAAAGTTTGAGTTTATATAAGACAAGTAAGATGCTAGTAATTTAGAGAAAAGCAGGTTAGACATTTATTCCTAACTACTTCCGATTTGTTTCATGATTTTTTCAAAACTAAATCTCCAATATTAAAAGGTATCTGCATTGCTCTGAATGGTCAATGATTTATAGAATTTACTGATGCAACCAGTTGTAACACATATTAAGGACTTAAAAAGCTTTATTTTTCTGTTTTGAATTTAGTAAATCTAAAGAAATAAAGCTAGATATCATAAATCAGTTTTGATACTTTGGTTCTAACATTTCTCTCTCTATGCTCGATTGTTCTCGAAAAATGAAGTTATTTTACTTTATTTTTGATAATCAATTTTACTTTTAGTTTACTAAAAATAAGAGGATGATATAGTCTTTTAATTACAATTCATTACGAATAATTTCAAATATTAGCTATAGAATAATAACTTCGACCTCGTTGTTACTTGTTTTTTTAAGAACGTGAATGAATGTTATACATATGTATTTTTTGAAATAACTTTCTGTATTCCTTTTGATTTTATTATGATGTTGATCAAGTCTAGCTTCAGGGTTTCAAGTGAGAATGCAAAAACTACTTTTGATCTATCATTTGTGCGCTAATTGACATTTTCATTTCTGTTCATTGAAGGTCGAGCCTTGATGATTTACATCACCCACTGGCGGTGGATGAAATAAAGATCTCCTAAACAACCTTATAAGGTTGAGCCTTGATGATTTACATCACCCACTGGCGGTGAAAGTGTAAGTGCTTTATGTCGCAGATGTGTTTATAACGTTCACTTCAAACACTATTCAAACTATTAAAGGTGCGACAATAGCTGAGTCGCTGACCAACCCAAGAAGAAAATGCAACTTGCTAATGTGTTTATAACTTTCATTTCAAACACTATTCAGCTATTTAAGGTGCGAAGGTGACCAAACCAAGAAGAAAATGCAGCTTGTGGATAATATCTTCACAGCAGAGGCATTTATAAAAGAAAATTGTGAGATGTAATAGATAAAACCATCCATCTGCGAACATTTCTAAACGTTTTTTTCCCATAATTTTTTTGCACGAGAAATGCTTAAACGAAATGGAAGCCACACGATGCATATAATTTTTTTTTTCAGAATGCTATCGTAGGAGTAGCTCAAAGGAGAAAAGGATTCAGCATATAAAAAGCAAAATTGCTGGAAGAAAGAGAAAATTACATCATCACTTACAGACCATCAACCGTGGTTTCTAAAATAGAAAAGAAAAAACAAAAGAAAATGAGGATCAAAATAAGCAACATGGAAAATAAGATAGAAAAGGAACACCATAATCTGAGTGTATATATATGGCGTGTGATTACGGAATAAACTAAATCAACACGCCCTGACTAGCCATGTCATTCCTAATATCCCATAACCATCTGACACTTCATCGTAAACAAGGATTAGCATGCTCCAGATTACAATTGGTAAAAACATTAGGCTCTTTAGCTCGATTACAGGAAATAATCAGGTGTTCTCCGTGTTACATCTGGCTCACCCCTTCTTGGAGCTGGCTCAAACTACAAAAGGAAAAACATAGAAAAACTTACAGAGGGGGCTACTGGTATGATTTAATGAGCTTCAATCATTTTTAAATCCAGCCGATATTATATCACAAAAAGTAAAAGCCATGTTAATACCTGAATAAAAGTATGGCCATTGCAGTCGTCAACTTCCAGAATGGAAGCCATGTTCCCACATCGATAACAATAATTGGGTGCACTAAATATAGTAACCACTTTTTGGTCCTGTCACAAGTTTCAGAAAATAAGTCAATAACTCGAGTTACGAAGATCATGCATCTAATTTGGGAAAAAACTTTAAAGAACAGGACGAAGTAGTTAATTACATGTCCCCAGTTAAATCCTTCCATGACCAGCTGGTGCGCTCTAGCAATTAGCTTTAAGCCATTTGTATTGTTAAATTGCTCTGATATGTCCTATAAGCACAATTGTGAGTCATTATATGATTCACAAATATATTAAAAAAATGCAACTGAAGGGGTTTCTTAAACAACTTACTTGGCCAAAGGTGTAACCAGCGCCCCTTGGTGAGATACCCCAACCACAACGATCATCAGGGTCAGACCATAACAAATCGCACATTGGCCCCTCATGAGGGACTTCTTGGACACGGTCAAAATTACGTATATTATCAAGAGTTTCTATAGAAGGGGATAATCCACCATGGAGACAAAAGATTTCTGATTCAACCTATAAAAAAAAAGTAAATGCACTATAAGACCACATCAGAGCAATGTAAAAGCTCATGACTTTAGCAATAACAATAGCACCTCCGGAGTGACCATAATTTTGAAGTCAAGACATTGATCTATCATATAAGTTGTAATATAAGAGACTGTTTATCTTAAACTACAAGTAGTTTGATGCTTATTCTTTGTCAAAAGAATCAGCAAATGAATGAACTAGCATTGAAGTATAGAAAATTGTTATCTGCACAATAAATTAAGCTTCAAATGAAAGATCAAAGTTACATTCAGCCTGGCATTTCATTACTATGTAAAACAGTTTTGGCACTACAGTTTATCTACACCGACAACTTCAGTTAAAAAACAGTGTAATCTTTTGTTTTCTCATATTTTGCTAAGCAAGCATTCCCTGTCTAATAACCACAATTTCATATAAAACTAACAACCAACAAAATTAAACTGGTCGTAGCCACGACTCAGTCTTGACCTCTCTTAAGCAACAGAAAGACACGTGACTAAAGTTTGTACTTTGTCTCCAACGGAAATAGAAACAAATAAGTAATGCTCATACTAACCAGTGCGGTAAGAGGGAAGTAGTCGAACAAATCTGTAAAGGTCTTCCATACATTGGCATTGCCATATCTGTTGAAGGGAAAACAAAAACAATCAAGAAAAACAAAAAAAAAAACAAGCAAAATTTATGCTTAATAGACTAGCCCATGAATAATTAGTGATTCAACAATTTTAATCACAGTTTTGATAGCCTAAGTGAAATTGCATTGATCAGATATGGCAAATCCTTTCTTTCCTACTTCTTAACCACAACAAGACTATCTGCATACTGTTCCATGGTTTCCCCATATGAAATCAGATGTCATTAGCTACTCAACTAGGACACATTCCAAAGATATAACAAAACTACAGCATAAAGATGAGTGTATATTACAGGGTAAAGGAAGTTTATAATTCTAAGTATATCAAGGCAAATAAATATGGGAGTTATAATGATATAAGCAGGAAGATGAGCTAATTCTTCGAACCTAAGAAGAAAAAAGGGATTTTAAAAAGGCGGCTAACTGGATTTTTTATTATAAAAGGTAATTATGCACTAGGATATATTTGAAAAGAAATATTTGCTTGTTTTAGATAAGTCGATGTTAAGCTTGCTCAACTAGCAAATATACCTTAGTGTACTTTTGATGGAAAGAAAGACTATTCAGAGGCTTCCAGACAGAAAAAGGCTACTAGTCTCAACACCAATCCCTAAAGGAAATAATAATCGCACGGGACACAACCAAAATGTAATTGTCCATGGAAACATGTGTTTCTAGAGATTATGAGGCTAAAATACTGAAAATAATTGCACTTGTAAGATAATGAGCTTATACAGAAGATCATTGACCATTTGCA
This sequence comes from Primula veris, assembly GCA_963682055.1. Taxonomy (NCBI): domain Eukaryota; kingdom Viridiplantae; phylum Streptophyta; class Magnoliopsida; order Ericales; family Primulaceae; genus Primula; species Primula veris. Next base: position 19,224,549 of record OY821748.1, on the reverse strand, counting down.
GCATGTATAAAAAGTAAAACTCACTTGCGTAGGCATTCGTCGTAAAACCCATAGACTTGTGTAATCTGCAACAAGAAACAGGGAACTCTAAGCTTGTGCCATGAAAACATCGAAAAGCCTAAAAGAATTCGATAAAGCAGCAATGTAAAAAAAGAAAATGAAATCAGATGAAAGCTATACATATACAAAACAACTACTTTCTGTTCATTATTTCTGTTTTAAAAAACGAACAAATAACTAAGCTGTCAGACTAGAAGTCTATAATGTCTGAGTGAAAATTAATAAACAAATATAAAATTAACACTTCCAATGCAAAAAATAAAAATTTACCTGCCGACTTTCATGATTTCCTCTCAAAATAGTAATTCGGTTGTGATAGCGCACTTTCAGGGCCACCAGAAGCTGACACGTGAAGAAACAGTATTTATACAACAGTAAACTGACAGCAAAACGTAAGTAACTTGCAATTGATCAGATTTTTCACCAATCACAAATCAGAATTTATTAAAGAACACTCAGGTGAGTTCTTACAGTGACAGTTTCAACTGAATAATAGCCACGATCAACATAATCTCCCATAAACAAGTAATTTGTATCTGGACACTGCAAATCAAGAATAGTATTGATATTATGTGGGATGAAATGAGATTCATCCAAAATTTCACAAAAAGAAAACTAATAAAAAATAAGGATGCTGTTTCAAAAAAAAAAAAAGGTTGTTAATGGAAATGGAAGAACACAAGGGTAGAAAAAAAAATAACACAAGGTTAAAATAAAAGTGTTGGAAGTATAAGTTGACAACCATGACCATAGTTGGCCAAACTTGAACATCGTTTAACTGTTTGAGTAGTTTAAGTCACAAAAATTACCTTTCCTCCAATGCGAAAAAGCTCCGCAAGATCGTGGAATTGCCCATGAATATCACCACAAATTGTCACGGGGCTTTTAACTGGCTACATAAATCAAACAATAAAATATCAAGTAAAATCCTCAATTGAGACACGATTGAACAAAGGCGAAAGATGCAACATAGTTATGCGCTTAGAATAAGCAAGTTTCAACACTACTTACTTAATTACTTTCCCCCTCCTATGAGCCACTTCACAGTTTTTTTCTCTCAAACTCTGTGCTTATTTTGCCTCAGTCTTGTTTTCTAGGGGTGTAAACTAAACTTGAAAGTTCAAACCACGTTTAATGTCATTGTTAAAATCACGACCATATCAATCCACTAAAAGATTCTATTGGACTTTGGAGATCTAGATGTGTCTGCTATACATACACAAGAGATTCATGAAAAAATAGTCATACCTGAACATTGCTTTCTTTCATTAAAATCTCCTTAGCCTTGTCGCATAACCCTCTCACCTGCACAAAAGCATATGACGTACAATTTAGTCTTCTTCCCTGATGATGACAAAGCTCAACAGACAAAAAATGTGCCAAGTGATTACTTAAAAGTTGAAAACAAACTTGATATATTAAACAACATGCAACAGTTAAATCTGAAGCTACTGCAATAAGAAAACTACATGAAAATATCATTTTCAAAGAAAATATACAATAATGTGAGAGACTTATATAATGTCTGCACTACTTTTGGAGACAAAAAATGTGTGTTAAAGCATCATGAGTCTCTTTACTAGGTATTATAGAGTACAAATTAGGTTAGGGGGAAACGGAGTGGTGACCATCTGGGGTCACGACACCCCCACAACTCCATTACTTGTAATTTCTTTATAAAAATTATCATGTATTTTTACTAAAGTTTGTTAAAAATGATGATATGGCAACCCCCATAGTTTATTTTTCATAACACTAGTTTTTATGCAAATTCGGCACCCTATTTATGGTTCCTAGCTTCCCCTGAAAAAAGATTGGGGACGAACCTAGTCTTGGACGCAAAGAAGGTTACTTCTAACTTAGATTCCAAGTCTTAAACATATATCAGGGCATGAGGGAGGCTAAATTCCTTAAGAATTAAGAAATCTGCCACCTCATTTGTGGACAGTACAAAAACCTTGACTCAAGCCGCCTCTCAGGGAAACATCGGCGACTTTTAAGCTCAAGGAAGTATCACAAAATCAGCGGAAGACAATAATGAAAAAAAATACAATTATTTTTATATTTAATGTCTATGTGACGTAAAAATGTATCCATCCAATGTGGTACTCTGCAATTAAAAATGCCCAATGTGATATCATAAATAAACTCCATAAAAATAAACATCTATGCAATTAGAAAAATTTCAATTAACTGAAATATAATAATCTTGTCTATAATTGATGCCAGATTAGAAACATTTTAACTATGCTATCGTGAATTCTAGACCATAATTCGATATGAAATTCTACTGATTTATGTGACCTGATGATTAATTCAAATTCACCAAAGAGTATGCACATTTGCACTTTTGACCGCATGGTGAATAATATACACGACCGAACAGGCAAACAAAAAGTATTTAGTCTTCTTTAATGTTCTGAAATTATTATATACTAAAAAAATTATATGCATAGGAAAACTAGCTAAATTCTCACCACTATGAAACTGTTTACCAGTTTATGAACTTTCTAAAGAGAAATCACGAAAAGCTATGTCTACCTATATATTGTCTTCGTGTCAGATTGTCTCAAGTTGAAATATATTAATATTTGAAACACATTAATTTCCTGGTTGAGATTTTCCTTCAAAAGATGATAAATTCTCAAATCGCATAATGTTTTAAAGAGAGAAGCGAAACAAGAATTGAATTCTTATTTCTCAGTTAATTCAATCACAAGAGTACAGTGGTAGCTTTATATTTAAGCTTAACCGACTGTAACTAACTCCAGCTCAGTGCCAGGTCAGCTATTCTGAGGACCAATAGGAAAATTATCTACATTTTACAGTTTCACCCCATTAACTACGTATTGTAACAGAAACATCTTTAAGTATTTATATTTAACTCCACAGCAAACTAAAAATTTAAGAGACACATCCAGAAATCTTAACAAAAGAAATGGCAGAAATCAAATCTCACTAATTAATCAACTTAATTTCACAATCTCAATCACAAAAAGCTAAGTCTACAAAATTGTTATCATAATCTTACAAGCTTGTCACAAATAATTCTTCAAAAATAATATAACACGGACTGCTGAACGAAAATTTCTTGTTGAAAAACATTTTCATTCAAAGAAAATCCAAAATTAGACCTTACCCGTTAATCAACCTAATCAATTAACTCAATTCCAACTTTTACCGATTTCCCAAAACCAACAAAAAAACATCATCCAATTCTTTGAGCCAAATTAACTTCGCCTTTAAGTACAAAATGCTAATTAAACAATTGCAGTTCAAGTGAAACCCAATAAATAACTACCAAATCGCATATCAAATCTACAATAATACGCCACAACTAGGGTGTCAAAAAAGTAAGTAAAATTTGACCTGAAATATATATAAAGGGGGGAAAAGAACTAATTTTTCAATCTAAATATTGCACATTTAAGGTAAACCCAATTAACAACTAGCAAAGCCCATATCGGATCTGTAAAAAACCCGAAATGAGTAAAAACCGCAGAGAGCTCAACTTTAAGTGAAAATTTTGATGTGAAATAAATAAAAAGGGGATTAATTTATTTTTCAATCTAAAATTTGCAATTTTAAGAGTAAAGTAAACCCAATAAACAACTACCCAAAACCATATCTAATCGGTAAAAAAAATCGCCAAAACTAAGGTTTCAAAAAAGCGCAAACATGAGCTAAAATTAAGTGAAAAAATGATACCATAACAGAAAGAAATTTTCATTTTTCAATCTAAAAATTGCAAATTTAAGGTGAACCCAATAAACAACTACCAAAACCCATATCGGATCTGTAATAAAATCCGCCAAAACTAGGATTCCTAATAAGTAGCAAACCTGAGCTAAAATTAAGTGGAAAAACTGATATAGCAGAAAGAAAATTTCATTTCTCAATCTTAAAAATTGCAAATTTAAAGGTGAACCCAATAAACAACTACCAAAACCCATATCGGATCTGTAAACAAAATCGCAAAAACTATTGCTTCCAAAAGTGAGTAAACCTGAGCTAAAATTAGTAACCAAATGATAGAAAAAATTAATATAGAGAAGGAAACAGAAGAACAGTTTTTTTTTCAATTTACAATCAAAAAATTGCAAATTTAAGGTAAACCCAATAAACAACTACCAAAACCCATATCGGATCTGTAAAAAATTCGCCAAAATTAAGGCTCCTAATAAGTAGCAAACCTGAGCTAAAATTAAGTGAAAAAACTATAAGAAAAAATAATATCGAGCGGTAAAAGAAGAAAACAAAAAATAATTCATTTTTCAATCTAAAAACTGCAAATTTAAAGTAATCCCAATAAACAACTACTAAAACGCATATCGGATCTACAATAAAATTCGCCAAAATTAGAGTTTCAAAAAACAACAAACCTAAGCTAAAATTAAGTAAAAAAAATGATAAATACAAATAAAGAAATGGAAAAAGAATAAACCTCTTGTTCAGAAAGAGGTTTGCATTGCATAAGCCGATTAATCTGCTCATCGATATCTCCGTTTGTCGTCGAATCGATGCTCATCCTCTCTCTATATATATATCTAAATCTAAATCTAAATCTAAATATATATATATATATATATGTTTATATATGTATGTGTTTGTTTGAGAATGCTTATTTGGGACAAAAACAGATCTCTTTAGTATCGGATAGTTGCTGACTCCGTCCTCTCCGCCCCTGTAGAGAGAGAGAGAGAGAGAGAGAGAGAAGTGAGAGAGGGACTGAAAGTGTCACTTTTTCATTTTTTGTTTTAAGTTTTTTCATTTTGGTATAATTTGTATTTTACAATTACACCTTATGGTTTTAGTGAATTTGTGCTTTTGGACCCTAAGCAAAATAATTAGACGTGGGTTTGGTTTGGTTTTGGGAGAAACCGAAGCCCAAACCGAAATTAGTATTGATTCGGTTTCCAAACTTGTGAATCGGATCCGAATAATTGTTCGGATTGATGCTTTGCTTATTTTTAAATGGCTTACAAGATTTTTCCACTTGATTGGTCTTTTTATTAGCGTTATGGGTATTTAGTAGTCGTTCAGTCATGAAAATATAAGTTAAATGGATCTTTTCAGTATCGTATAGTTGATGACTCCGTCATCTCCGCACTGGAGAGAGAGTGAGAGTGAGAGTGAGAGTAAGAGTGAGAGAGAGGGACTGAAAGTGTTACTTTTTCATTTTCATTTTTGTTTTAAGTTTTTCATTTTGGTTAATTTGTATTTACAATTACACGTATGGGTTTAGTGAATTTGTGCTTTTGCACCCTAAGCTAAATAATTAGATGTGGCTTCGGTATGGTTTTGGGAGAAACCGAAGCCCAAACCGAAATCGGTACTGATTCGGTTTCCAAACTTGTGAACTGAAACCGATTAAATCGTTTGGGTTGGTGCTTTGCTTATTTTTAAATGACTAACGAGATTTATGGACTTGGTTGGTGTTTATTAGCGTGGGTATTTAGTACTCGCTCAATCGCGAAAAAACAAGTTAAATGTATCTCTTCAGTATCGGATAGTTGCTGACTCTGTTATCTCCACCCAAAAAAATAGAGAAAAAGAGTGAGAGGGATCAGAAGTGTTACTTTTTCATTTTTGTTTTAAATTTTTCATTTTGGTTAATTTGTATTTACAATTACACCTTATGGGTTTAGTTAATTTGTGCTTTTGCACCCTAAGCTAAATAATTAGATGTGGGTTCGGTTTGGTTTTGGGAGAAACTGAAGCCCAAACCGAAATCAGTACTGATTCGGTTTCCAAACTTGTAAATTGAAACCGAATAAATCGTTTGGGTTGATGCTTTGCTTATTTTTAAATGACTAACAAGATTTATGCACTTGGTTTGTCTTTGTTAGCGTTATGGGTATTTAGTACTCGTCCAGTCACAAAAAGATAAATTAAATGAATCTATTCGGTATCGGATAGCTGCTAACTTTACCATCTCTCTCGATTTCACTTGGACAGCCTACATCCATTATGAGACGGGCCTACTTGTCAAGTATGATGCTATAAAACCATTCAAGTTTCATTAAACTTGTAGATGTGAGATGGATTGTTTTAACCCATTCATGATATTCTTCATATGACCCCACTTTGTAGCTTAATGTCTTTGGCACCAAATAAATTCAGTAATGTTATTGAGTCAGACATATTGAGACAGACACTCAACACACCAGCCCTTCTAGCAATTTAGTAATATCTTTTTTCAATCAAAAGTTTGAAACATATCATTCACCAAACTATTTTTTTATTAATTACAAAAAATGGTTTCTGTCTCATTTTGGTAACCAACGATTCCTTCTCTCTCCATTTATACACATGATCAATTTCATTCTTTTGTCTGATTAACATTTTTTACCTGGTATATAACCCATCTCCAACAAAATAAAAATAAAAAAATCTCCCAATTTAAGTATATTAGTTATATGTTTCCAAAAAACTAGTTTTGGAGTTTTTTGAAGAAACTCGTATCAACAAAATAAAAATAAAAATCTATTTAGTTTATACGTATTACTATTGATGGTTAATAGTTTTTGGGTTTTTACAACCCAACCAAAACAAAAATAAAATCTTAAATATAATAGTTATGGAACCCTAGTTGACACTACCATAAACTTAAATATTAATTAAATATATTTTTAATGATTTTAATATATTTTATTTGACGATTCAACAAAATAAAAAACCAAATATAATATTACAGAACCCTATTTGAAACTACCCTAAAGTTAAATATTAATTGAAAATGTTAAATATATGGCCGAATAGCAGACTCTTAAATTTTATGGTGAAAATAAAATTCTAAATTTACATTAAGGACTGGTGTGTTGAGAGTCTGACTGAATCTATCTGGCTCATTAGCATTATTGAAATAAATTGCTTTTGGACATAACTAATACTGATTCCAAGCACTCGAAAAGTAATTCAATCTCGGTATCTAACACGAAGCTTTTCGTGAAGCTTTACCCGTCCAAATCATTTCACAAAGTTGGATAGACCGATTTGGTTTTAAACCAAAATTCCAACAAAACGGGCTGTTGAAGTTAAAAGAGGCGTAGCCGAAAAAAAATACAAACTACAAACTACAAACTATTTTTTCGGCTAACTTTACTTACTCAAGACTAGCAACCAACAAACTCGGAATTTAGTCTGTCTACTAATAAATTTGTTTTTAGCATTATTTTTTACATTAAAAATTCATTCTATTTACAAAATAAATTCTACGATTTTCATCATATTTCCGAACATTGATGGCTGCCCTCCTTTACTCCCACATACTTTTCTCTCCAAATATAATATAGCAAAGAAGCTAGCTAGAAGATACTTTCCTAATTTTGGAGACGATTTTTTACCCTTAATGCGACTAAAGCCCATTTTAGACACTCATTACACGTATAACATGAGTCTATAAAGCCCAACTTAGAACAGCCATTTACAATTCCTATTTAAAAAAAAAAGATGGTAGGGAGTACAGGTTGATGAAACTAATGCTGAGAGGCACTTGATATAAATTATTTTTTTCCTACATGATAGTCATAAGAAATTATGAGCAGGAAATTTGAAAAATGTTTTCTTGGATACATAGCCATTTGTGAATTGTGATCTTGCATGTCTTTGTTTGTGGGTACCTACTTGAAACTAATGCAAATCTCTATTTTGACAAAAGTATCCATTTTTGAAAACACATATTTGCCAAATCTGTCAAAGAAAATGCTGTTGACTTGGATGCATATATTTGATGACCACACACTATAAAATAATGTTTGATTTAGTGAAAATCAAAATATGTCATAAATCTGTCGTTAATTTAAAAAGCCGTCACAAATCTGTCGTAAATTGACTAAACTGTCGCAAAGCCGTCACAAAAACCGTCGCTAATAAGCTTGTAACAAAAAATACCGTCACTAATCCCGTCGCTATTTGAATTCCCTATTTGCTTTCAATATACATTGATCTTATAGCCGATATCATCGAGTGCATGCATGCGTTCCATGTCTTGAATTGTTGCCATGTACTGTAAATACATGAAAGTACCTAGCTAATAATAAATAATTGGGAATTAGTAGAGAACATTCACCGTATATGACTGGTTCACCCCTTTGCATAAAAAAAGTATCAAATGGATAAAAAAAAATTAATTTTTGATTAATATTTAAGTTTAGGCTAGGTCTCTCTAGGGTTCTATATTTTTATTTAAGTTTTTAGTGTGTTATACAATTTGTTTTTAATTTATCAAATTTTAATTGGTTGAAAATAGAAAAAATAAGTTATAAATTATTGAAAAACATCATCTAACTATCCGTTTTCTAATCTAACGGTAGTTAAAATAACTGTACCATCAACAGTCAAATAAGACGACTACTGTTTTAAAGAGGCACTCAATAATTGGGGATTAATTAGCTACAAATATATATATATATATATATATATATATATATATATATATATATATATATATATATTCTAGATTTAGCTTAAGTCTCTCTTAATAATAAATTGATAATTGAAACAAATAAAAGCCTCCTTGTGTAAGTTTTATACCAAATGTTATAAGTACCTGAGTGGAGGTTAGTATAAATTAATTTTTTCTAGATGCTAGTCATAAGAAATCCTGTACATGTTGGGAAATTTGAACAATGATTTTCATGTTAGGTATTATTATTCTAAGTCAGCCACTGCTACATAAATACTGTGTTTACTACAGACGATTCAACACGGTGTTTGGCCATAACTTTTATTTTTTACTTTTATTTTGCATGTACCGAGTCTGAGTTTCATTATGCTAAATAAAACCTATATTTAAAATATTTTTAAATATTAGTACATATACACGTGTTATAGGATGCTACTACCTACATATGCTACATCTTTTTTCTTTTTCTTTTTAACCTTAATGTCAAATGATGGTACGTACATTATATATATTAAATCTTGAACAAGATATGAGAATCCGGATTTTGAAAATGAAGTATGTTTTTATGTATTAATCAATGAATCCCCTTCCACTATTGACCATCAAAGCTATATTTTGTGGGAAATGAATCGATAAATACTCATGTTTTTTTTTTTGAATCATGCCAGATTAGTTAATCATCATGTCGTTTTAGCCAGTGATCTTGCATCACTTTGAGAGTACCTACTTGAAATTATGCAAATCTCTATTGACAAAGTGTCCATTTTTGAACAAACCAATGGCCAAATTTTTGTCAAAGAAGACGCGCTGTTGACTTGGATGCATATCTTTGATAACTAGAAATTGCATTCTCAAAAGGTTGTGACTTCAGACTTGGAAAGTCTTATAAGAAAAATATAGTTCTAGATAGTAATTAAAAATAAATAAATCCTATTTGCTTTCAATAGATCCATTGATCTTATAGCTGATATCATCGAGTGCATGCGTTCCATGAAAGTACGTATAAGGAATAATTGGGGATTAATTAGCTGTGGAAAATATATTCTACCCATTTAGCTTAATTCTCTCTAAATATTGAAAACTGAAACACATAAAAGCTTCATTGTGTAAGTTTTATACCATATGTTATGTTATTGTTAGGTACCCCGAATTGATGTCACTTATAAGTTACTGTACGAAAATATAATATTGGAGTTGTATGTATCTACGTGCAACTTTAACCGATAAATAACTCATATCTAAATTGTCGAAATTGAATTTTTCAAAAGTTAATCACATATTTCGAATATTAAACTATATAAAAAATTTAAAATTTTATATTTCAATAATTTAAATACGATATATTTATCGATCAAACTTACACGTAGATATCATAATACCTTTAGATTAAATGACCTTCTTTCATTTGCATAAAGGAAACCATCACATATTCAGTAGTGAGATATAGTTTGTTTTATCCAAACTTAAGATGATTTTCTTTAAGCAACTGCAAAAAAAAAATAAAAAAAATGAGACGACAACATGTCATGTGGCATTATTAATTAATAATTATTAAAATATTGCATAAATTTACTCCTTATAATTCGTCAGTCTTGTACTAACAATAAAGGATGGTACATTATTTAGTTTCATAATTGAGGGATGACCCTTAATGTTACTAACTATTTGTTAGTTTGTAGCCATATCTCAACTGTACGACGTCACTTGCGTTAGATATGTATAAAAATTTAAAGTGGATTAGTTGTGAAAAATAAATATATACCATGGCCTCATCTATTCAAATCTACGTACACTATAAAAAAATACTCAAATAGCGACGGGATTAGTGACATTATTTTTTGTTACGAGCTTATTAGCGACGGTTTTTTTGACAGCTTTATGACAGTTTAGTCAATTTGTGACGGTTTTGTGATAATTTAGTCAATTTGCAACATGTTTGTGACAGTTTTTGACTCTCATTAAATTAAACATTATTTTGTAGCGGTAGATTAGGCATATTTCATAATTGAGCATGCAAACAAGTATTTTTATCTGAGTGAACATAAGTTTAAGCTTTGTAGTTATATAATCTTATTGTTCAGTACAAGTAATGAAAATTAACTGCTGCTAAATTTTTTACCTACATATATATATATATGCATGAAAAATATCTGGCTTACAAATCATTTTCTTTACCAAATCGGTTAGAGACTTTAACTAGTTGTTTAGTAAACTATCATGATGATGTGAATATGTTGACTACTGAATTTTATATTCCATAATTATGACATTTTAACTTTAGAACACGCCAATAATGTCAAGTCACACTAGGTAGACAAGTTTTTTTCTTGTAACTGGGTAGTAATCATTTATATTAAAACATCGAGGCATATAAGTGGATAGCCGGCAATTTATTCACTATAAAATAATATTTGATTTAGTCAGAGTTAAAAACTGTTACAAGTCTGTCACTAATTTAAAAATTTGTTATAAATCTGTCACAAATTAACTAAACTATCACAAAACCGTCACAAAAACCGTTCCTAATAAGCTCGTAATAAAAAATACCGTCACTAATTCTGTCACGATTTGAGTATTTTTTTTTATAGTGATTATCTATTTTAACTATATCATACGTAGTCTCGAAAAGTGATTCCATATCGAGTATTTTACCTCAATTGTCTAAAACACAGTGATAGAACATAAAAATCAGACCCGAATATTTTTCGGGTCATAATCAACTCACTTTATAAATGGGTATCCAACGCTTAATGGGTCATCTCATATTGGTTATAGGAATTGAGGTGCTACTACCCAAAGCCCAAGCCCAATCAAATGGGGACCCTTGTCTGAGAAATCCCTGGGATGAAGACATTTGTCACTATCCTAGAAGGCGCAGTTGCCTATAAATAGCCCACTACCCCTCCTAGAAAAGGACCAGAAAATCTATCCAAAAAATATAGAGAGAAGTTAAGAAAAGGGAGAAACTAACCAAAGCATATCACATCGAGAAATAAACCGAGAAAAGACAGCCGAGCACCGAATAAAAGAGGAGAAAGATCAAGACGAGAGATTAAATAGTTATATCGAGCATAATTGTAAAATCGGAATACGAATCCGAACAAGTATAGTAGTCCGAACAAGGATAATAATCCGAGCAATAATAAAGGTCAGGAAGTATCATTTATTCACGTCGATTTGTCATTTTTATCTTCGTTGAAAAGCCTAACGCGACCGACCAAAGTTATGGCTTTATCACACAGAGTAAAAACAGTGAATAATTTAACTTTTTCCCTAACGTTAGGCGAATGAAATAAGAATAAGATTGGAGATACGTATACTCATGCAAGCAACATTAATAGACTAAATAAATAAGTTTCTTTATTTTATTTTTCCTATAGACAAGTACTACTAGTAAGACTATGCCTGGCATTGGTCGTCGCAACCAGGAAGTTGCCATACTATTTCATAGCTCATCAGGTCCGGGTATATACAAAGTTTCATATTAAAGAGTCACTTCGACGGACGGACATTAGCGGCCGAGTTGCCGCCTGGGGGGTCGAGCTATCCCAATTTCATATTGAATTCGCGCCCCGCCATTCCATAAGGGGACAAGTCCTGGCCGATTTCGTCGCAGAATTCACCGAAGGCTATGACGAGCCTTTGGCACTCTCTCCCCAATCACACTGGCAGATACATGTCGACGGATCAGCCACCAAGGACGGATCAGGAGCAGGGATCGTCCTAAAATCTAGAGAGGGAGCAATCATCGAAAAAAGCATAAAACTGGGCTTCCGAGCTACCAACAATGAGGCAGAATACGAGGCCATGATAAATGGCATGCTTATTGCCCGATCCCTTGGATGCTCCCACTTAATTGCAAGCTCAGACTCCATGCTCATCGTCAATCAAGCCATCGGCGAGTACCAAGCGAAAGATGATAGAATGATCCTCTACCAAGAAAAAGTCCAAAGCTTGATGGCCACATTCGAACAGTGTGAGTTAGTAAGAATCAATCGAGCCGAGAATTCACATACTGATGCATTGGCCACCCTAGCCTCGACATTAACATTGACCGACTCCCGGTCGATCACAGTGGAACTACTGCCGACCCCGAGCATAACGAAAAGGGTAAACCGGGTGACATCGATACAATACGAACTAGGTTGGATGGAGGACATGACCCATTATCTGCGAAGTGGAACGCTTCCGGTCGATAAGATAAAAGCGCTGAAGATTACAAGAAAATCTCCTCGATTCTGGCTATCCGAGGATGATAAACTATACAAATCCAGTTACCGGGGACCACATCTACTGTGCGTCCCGACCGAGCTACAACTGCCGGTCTTGGAGGAAATCCACGAAGGATCCTGCGGAGCACACATCAAAGGGCGATCCCTTGCAAACAAGGCAGTGACCCAAGGATATTGGTGGCCCTATATCAAGCGAGACGCCGATGCATACGTCCAACGATGCGACAAATGCCAACGATTCGCCAAGATACCACGGCTCCCATCATCTATGATGACCCCGGTATCAGCACCATGGCCGTTCGCTCAATGGGCAATCGACTTGGTCGGTAAACTCCCAAGAGCACCTGGGAATGTGGAATATCTAATCGTTGCGACTGATTATTTCACCAAATGGGTCGAAGCAAAACCCCTCCGAGAAATCAAAGCCAGCAACGTCAAACAATTCATTTGGGAATACATCATAACCAGGTTCGGTATACCGTACGCAATAGTCGCCGACAACGGAACCCAGTTCAAAGATGCCAATTTACAGCTGTGGTACGAGGAACTCGGTATCCGAAAATTCTATTCGACGCCGACATACCCACAAGGGAACGGGCAAGCCGAAGTGTCAAACCGAACAATATTAGACGGCATCAAGACCACCCTTGAACAAGCAAAGGGGAGGTGGCCCGAGCGGCTACTCAACGTTTTATGGTCATGCCGAACTACACCCAAGACGGGCACCAAGGAAACCCCATTTAGCTTAGCATACGGTGTTGAGGCCATCATACCGACAGAGATCGGGCTACCCACGCTCCGAACAACGTTGGTCGAGCAGGGAAATAATGAACAAAGAATGAGAGAAGAGCTCGACATGATAGACGAGAAACGAGAGATAGCGGCCCTTACCTTAGCTAAATACCAACAAAGCGTAAAGCAAACCTATGACAAGAGAGTAAAAGGGTCTAAAGAATTCATGGTAGGAGAACTGGTGCTGCGACGAGTGACGGTCTATACCCGCAACGAAATACATGGCAAACTAAGCCCTACCTGGGAAGGCCCATACGAAATCGTCAAGCAAACAAGTCCAGTCTCTTACAAAATCAAAAGCGTCCTGTTCGCCAACAGCCAAGGGGAAAAGAATTCTTGGAATGTGGCTAACTTAAAGAAGTACTACGTATAGGCAATCCTCCGAATACAAGTACAGGTGCTACCTTACCCTTCTTGCTTAATGGCATTATCTTTCTTCTTTTGAATGAATAAAATATATTACTATGCTGTCTACTAATACTATGAAATCCCGTAAATGGCGTGTTACCGAAGGAACGTCTAGGGATACTATGAAATTCCCAACATGGCCGAAGTGCCTAGGAATACTATGAAAGTCCGTAAATGGCGTGTTACCAAATGAACGTCTAGGCATACTATGAAATTCCCAACATGGCCGAAGTGCCTAGGAATACTATGAAAGTCCGTAAATGGCGTGTTACCAAATGAACGTCTAGGCATATTATGAAATTCCCAACATGGCCGAAGTGCCTAGGAATACTATGAAATTCCGTAAATGGCGTGTTACCGAAGGAACGTCTAGGGATACTATGAAATTCCCAACATGGCCGAAGTGCCTAAGAAATACTATGAAATCCCGTAAATGGCGTGTTACCGAAGGAACGTCTAGGGATACTATGAAATTCCCAACATGGCCGAAGTGCCTAGGAATACTATGAAAGTCCGTAAATGGCGTGTTACCAAATGAACGTCTAGGCATACTATGAAATTCCCAACATGGCCGAAGTGCCTAGGAATACTATGAAAGTCCGTAAATGGCGTGTTACCAAATGAACGTCTAGGCATATTATGAAATTCCCAACATGGCCGAAGTGCCTAGGAATACTATGAAAGTCCGTAAATGGCGTGTTACCAAATGAACGTCTAGGCATATTATGAAATTCCCAACATGGCCGAAGTGCCTAGGAATACTATGAAAGTCCGTAAATGGCGTGTTACCAAATGAACGTCTAGGCATACTATGAAATTCCCAACATGGCCGAAGTGCCTAGGAATACTATGAAATTCCCAACATGGCGTGTTACCGAAGGAACGCCTAGGAATACTATGAAATTTATATGCAGGTACAATGCAAGGAATTATTCAGATCCACTTTACGACGGCGATGTAATATAAATTGGCTAAAACAATGAAGGAGAATCAATCTAAACAACAAAATATCAACAAAAAGCATCTCCAAAACAGGAATAACGAAATAACAAATGATTTGGCAAGGAAAAATCGATCCGATCAATTAAATAGCAATACGGCAATGGAAAGGTACAAAACAGGAATCAAGAAATCACATATATAATCCTCGCCCGCATTACGGAGACAACAAGAAGATCAACGACACTAAACATATTCATTTAAGAAGAACTACTGCAGGAGGAGCACGACGGTAAATGACCGAGCTCAATCTCTTCGTCATCCGTTGTTGTGTACCCATCAGACTCATCACCATCAAAACGCTCCTCAGAAATGAGGGCATCAAAATTGGTCGTATGAGCCCCAACACAGGTCAGCGTCTGAAGCCGCGCGTTGAACTCGGCTTCTTTGGCGGACTCGTGAGCATCCGAGGCCGCTTTACGGCGATCATCGTCAAAAGAAAGGTCACGGCGAGCTTCAATCACAGCTGCGGAAGCATCGTACCTGGCGCGGGACAAACGGAAATACTTCACCAAAACGTTGGCCTTGGTCACAAGCAACTTTAATTTGCCGAAGTACTCGCCCTTTGCACGCCAGTATCGATCCAAACGACGCTCCTGAACCTCAACAGCATGCTCGGCACGGCGAACGTATTCCCGAAAAGAGGCCGCCTGGGTTTTCAGCTTGGTCCGCAGTCGAGCACATTGGTCAGTCAATTCGACATTTTTGCTCATCAAAACAATGTAGGGCCACCTGTCAGGCACCTCACTAGCCGCACCAGATGAGACCTCGTCCCGGGCAGCACCAGTAGGTCCTAACCCCGGGTTAACTAGGCATGGAGAACCAGCCTGGTGCGACGTAGTAGCATGTGCCTATAAAAAAAAAGAGGGGGGGAGAAGAACGAGAAGAGATGAATAAAAAAAAAAAAAAAAAAAAAAAACGACAAAACAAGATACAAAGAAAACGACAAAACAAGAAACAAAGAAAACGACAAAACAAGCTATTTTATTAATCCGACAACCCCTCAACAGACGCCGAAGTATCTACTACATCGGCAAAATGAATATCTCGCAATGAATTAATTTGCGTCCCCAAACGCTCACGAATGACCGCCTCGATTTGGTTCAAGGCAACAATGGTTTCAGTCACCCCGGCCTTCGCATCCACCATGCGCTCCGCCCGGGACACACCACTCATTCCTTTTATATGCTCCAGCACCTCTAAGGCGCGAGCTCGGGCCCAATACGCTTTGGCGAAGGATAGCAGCAGATCCGCGTCCTCGAAAACGGCCCCAAGGACCAAGCTCAAGCTCGTCACACGACCTCGGGCTTCATCACGAGAACGTCGTAGGGCACTGAGAAGTTCCTTTGCTTTACCCTTATTTGCCGTATAATGGGCAGTCTTTTTACTAAATTTCTCTCCCAAATCACGTAACCGGATCGCCAGGTTGGAAATATGAATATTCAGACCCTCGATTTCCTGATAGGCACAGGTCAATTTCGCGGTAAGGGACGCGTTAGACCTTTCCAAATCCTCCGTTACGTCACCTACACTACGACTAGGCGAGGTCCAGACCACCATGGCAAGGGGGTTATTTGGTACCTGACAATATTTTGTTTTCATATCCTTCAAAATATGACGACCATCAAAAGAAATTAACCCAAGCAAGCCCAACAGAAAGAAACCACAACACCTATATTATCACTTCCCCAAAAGAATCTGTTTCTAGATACAAAAATAAAAATAAAAAAATAAATAAATAAAATTAATTTTTACAATGCCAGAAAGATAGTCAAGGTTCCACCTGAGGAGATGTTGGTGGGGGAACAACAGTAGGATCCGGTCGAGGAGTGGACGCGGTCGACATAGAATGCGGACGCAGCGCTGTCGAAATGGTCTGCCCCGGTAGCCGCGGAAGCTCTTCTTCACGAAGATTCGCCCAGTCCAAGGGTTTCGGCGGTGCACCATGCGGACACGGATACACCAACTCCGACCACGCCCTATCCGACAGAGGAACATTCGCGAAATTGAGCGCCCGCACATGAGCGCAGTATACAGAAAAGTTGGCCATCATCGCTAACTTTTTCCGCTCCTCCGCCTGTGCCGTTTTCAGGGCAGACACCTTAGCCTTCTCGGCTTCCACGTCCTCAGCCAGGAGCAAGTTCTCCTCCTCTACTTCGCCGTACTTAGCGGCCATGCTCTCTTTTTCCACCCTCAATTTCTCGACCTCCTCGGTCAGATGCAGGAAGTCCACCGACAGTTTGTCATAATTCTCGCCCAGGGTTTTCTTCTCGGCGACCAATTTCTCCTTCTCAGCCACAAGATTATCCTTCTCGGCCACCAACTTCTCTTTCTCAGCCCCTAGAGCCCCCAGTTGATCCCGTAGCGCCACGGCACTCACAGCAATCTGCACTTCAACACATTAGTTTCCACATAAAATACAAGTACCAAACCTATATAGTGCAATACGAGCCCCACATACCCTCAGCGCATCTGCGTGGGTCTGCTCTATAACTGACATAGTAGGTTGGGCAGATAGCTTTTCTGCATTCTTAAACACAAGGGGTTTCAGAGCCGTATACCCCATCTTCAGCGTTCTCGGTTGATCCAGCAGTTCACCCCTACAGCGGTCAATATACCGGGTCATTGCAACCCCGTCCACCAACCCCTTCTCGGATCCGTCGAGAGTCTCACCCTCGACACCCATCACATCATCCCCGGCATTCTCTTCGCCGCCTTCCATCTCCACCCCCACGTCCTCCTCCAACTGCTCAATCTCAGGGGCCCTATGCCCGATCACTTCCTCATTACGGAGGGGCGAGCACACGGACAACTCTATCGGACCCTCGGTGGGGATAGGCGAGATAACCGGCAAAGTCATCGTACCCTCTCCCATATTCGTCAAGAGGTTCATATATCCGAATACATCGTCGACCGACCCCTGAAACACAATAATACCCATAGACCGGGCAAGAGCGAGGGTAACCAATTGAGAAGTCAGTAGCTGAAACAAGACGACTAATAAAGCAAAGCACTAGCGAACCAAATGACAAACAACCAAACGACAAGAAAATCATACTACATATACACATACCTCGCCCGGAGCAGAGGCATCCTCGGCGGTATCCCCTTGCGCAGCGGGAAACACCCCCTCGCCAGAGCCAACGTCAGCATCTTCCTCGGTAACCGAAGTATCAGTTCCCCTAGCCCTCTTCGTTGCTTCAACAACAGGGTCAGCTGCGCGACGCTTAGAACGAACGGCTCTTTTCCCAAGCCGCGTAGCACATCGAGCCTGGACCACCTTTAAGAATTCCTCCTCGGGCTCTTTGGGGATCTCGGGTGCAGGATTTCCCCTGGTCACCGACCCCATAGGGTAACCGAGCAACATGGGAGCCGTACGACTCGCAGGATCCGGCGTAGGTCCAGGCCCCCACCATTTCCAAAGAGCTAACAGAGCCTCTACATTGGGGGGGCCGAGGTCTGGCATGATGGGAGCATTGGTCGCCGGTCCAGGAATCTGGTGTCCCGCACAACCCCATGCACCGGAAGCAATTACAATACCAAGATTACGCTCTTTATTGGTATCCGGCAAACCGATAACGAGCCGGCAAAAGGCACGCAGAGTCTTCAAATACGAGCTGCGACGCTCAAAGCTCAGACTATAGACTCCAAAGACGTCCTTCAGTTCAATCGGTATTCCGGACAACTCCGATAGCCTTTGGATACCATTCAGAGTACGGTAACCATTTAGGGCCAGTTGGGCCGGAGCAATTTGGACGGCCTCAAAGAACGAAGCCACCCAGTTTGTAAAGGGCAGTCGAAGACCCCCAGTGAAGAATGCCGAAGAACGCACGGCCACCTCGCCGGCAGGTACAAATCCCAGCACCTCCTCGTCAGAAATAGGAAGCCGGATATGTATGTTGTCAGGTATTCCGGCGAGTTCTTTAAAATCCTTCTCCACGAATTTGCCAACTTGGGCCACACTTTGGGTCAAAATTTCCTATACAAAGATTATCAAAAGTCCATCAATATACTAACCAAATACACAAACCAGAACCACATCAATAGAACGAGAGCCACCCCCCCCCCCACGCACATTACATCAGAATCATCAGACATATATAGATAACCTGAACCATATACCAACGACACACCTATGACCACAACGACAAATCAAATACAACTCCTAAAAGAGGGAAGGGGGGAGAACTAACAATCACTTACAGTAATCATTATGAGCAAGCAAGCGCGAACAGCAGCAAGTCTTCCAACAAAAACACGAAACCCTAGATCAAGCGGCCGAACTCTTTTCCTTTTTGGCGGGAAGAATATGCTTTAGAGAGAGAGATATTTTCTTCAGCGAATTTTGTGATAAAAATAAACAGGACTACTTGGCACAATAAAAAGGAGTGGAGTCACAAAAGGAATAAAATAATAACCGTCCTTTCGTGTACCAGAGGTTTCCCTTTTTTCCAACCATACAAAAGTCAACAACCGCTGCTCTTTTTAATATTTCAACGCTTCAGATTTCGCCACGGCAGCGCATATCCCATTACCCAAGGCAGTTCCATCATTACACCTAAATAAACGGCCAGTGGACCCTACCACGACAAGCTTCCCACATACGCTACCAATTTTATCACACCAAGAATGTCCCCCGATAAAGTTCCTCGACTCCCAACCATTTCTTACCCAAATGGCACACCGAACAAGGTGCACGAAGACCGTTTCTAGCTTGATGGCAGGGAGCATCAAGTCTAACAACGCTCTCCGGGGGGATAACCGGGCATATTGTTCGATGTATGCTCAGAAAAAAAAAAGAGAGAAGCAAGCAGGAAATAAAATAGGACAAAATCAAATGCAAGGCAAGTTTTATTCATCCACAAAGGGGGAAACACAAACAATACAACAAAAAAAGAAAATACACACATCCTACTTTTTCGAACTATCCCCCATAGCAACATCCCTCTTCGCCAAAAGTTCCTCCAGACGCTCCTTCTCCCTAATCAAACGAGAAATCGCCATCTCAGCCTGTTTCAAGGCGTAAGACTGAGACTCGCATTTTTGCTCGGCCTTGAAACGAGCAGTACCCTCCTCGTCCCAATATTGTTTAAACCTCCTCGCTTCAGTCCGAGCACACATGAGATCATGTTTCAGCCATGACATCTCAATTTCTTTTAGTTGAAGAGGAGTCAAATCCTCCTCCCCAAAGCCAGGGGGACGGGGTAGCAAAAAGGTAGGCTCCTTTTCCATAAGGGCTTTCTTTTTAGAGGCAGACCTAGTGATGGGAGCCATCTCACGCAAAAGCAAATTATAAAACAAGAAGAGGTAGAAATTGATAATGAGATACACGCAATAGGGAGCATTTATAGAGAATCAGAAGGCACAAAATACGAAGCGTTACAATGGTTCACAAGACAGGCACGAGATACGAAAAGATACAACTGATTCATCAAATACAGAAGGTAAAACACAAATGGCAAAAGGGGAAATGCATAAGAAAAACCAGCCCAATCTAAGGATCAATGGGTGGAAAAACCGAACTGCCAGACCGAGAGAAAGCAAAACGAGCAGAACAATTCAACCGAGCTTGGTAGGAATCGTTCATGGCGACCAAATCATCATTCTCCGAGGAAAGCCTGTTGTTTTCCGTAGTAAGAACCCTGACGCGTTCCACGAGCCGAGCATTCTTTACCATTATGTTAGCTAGGCCTTGAGGAGAGTTGTCAAACTCATCTTGAGAATGGTCCCAAATTTCCTCGGCATCATACCAGGAGTTGGCCAGATGGTTTCTCTGCAGCAACAAGTGATCGAGCTGGCGCTCAGTGCCGAAATCTCGGTCCACTTCACTGTCTCTTCGGGATAAGAGCCGAACAAGCTCAAGGCCAAAGCGCCATACTCTTTCTCAAGCCTTCCCATCCGACTGCGGACCCGAGATACCTCAGTATCCAAGCCCTTCATCTGAGCATGATATCTCACCACAGGTCCAGACATTCTGGGAAATTGTTTAGTATGGAAGAAAATAAAGGGCTAAGGAAGAGAGAAGCAGAAAGCGCCTGATAAACTACCCAAGAAAAGAGGGTACTTATAGAACGAAGAGTATGATATTTTATGACCTTGCTTGGGAAATTGCATATTTCCTGGCATGCTGGTGGGGGGCATGTGCATTTCCTGACCTACTAGGGAGCCTGCACATATGTTTGACAGTGATGGGGACATCTATTGACATCTGAGACTACAGTGCAGAAGAAATAAAGACGAGATATTCAAAGATCTAGATTCCAGACAAACAACAAACCACAGGTACAATATAAAAAGAAAGGCAAAAAGAAAAGGGCAAAAATACTTTTCATTAATGAAGATGGAATACATCATTGTTCATTACATCAAAAGACAATATTACATCGTGGTCAATTACATCCGAGATAAAAACCTATTACATCCGAAAAAATCTATTACATCCAAGAAGAGCTAGTACAGAAGATCAGGCAAAGGATCAACTATGCCAGCTGACCAAGTGAACAGGAGACGCCAAAAAGAAAAAGTAAGAAGAAAGAGAAAGGAAAAGCAAGAAGAGGAAAAGAAGAAGAGTGCAAGAAACGAAGGAAAGAAGCATAAAAAGAAAACAAAAAGGGAAGAAAGAAGCGAAGAGGAGGAACACAAAGAAGAAGGGATAAGAAAGAAGAGTCAAAAAGAAAAATGACAAAAACCCTAGATGTAACACAAAACCCTTAGGATCACAGGGCTGATTGTAACATCGTAGTGGTGCAAAAAAAGAAGAAAAAGAAAAAGAGTGATGGGAGAGAAGATGAAGAAAAAGAAAGAGGAGGCACAGAAGAAAAACAGATGAGAAGAAGATAAAGAGACGAAGGAGACCGACAAATAAGAAGGAAGTCAATGAAACAAAAAAGAAACGGAAAAAGAAAAAAATAAAAAGTACGAGAAAACAGAGTATAAAAAGAAAACACGAAAGAGGAAGAGGAAAAAATGATGGAAACGGAGAAAATACAAAAGAAGAAAAAAGAAGAGATAGGAAAAGAAGGGGAAAGAGCAGGGAAAAACAAAAAAAAGAAGGGGGAAGGTTAGGGGGAAGTCGATCGGTATCGATGAGAGGGCCCGGCAGAGACATCCCTGTCCCTCAGTGTCGGGTTCCCCCTTAGCATCTCATTCTCTTCGACTAGAGCCTGACGAGCACGTCGGCAATAATCCAGTTCGGATCTTAGCCAAGTTAATTCCCGAACCATCTCGGTATGGTGATAACGCATCACCTTCAACTCCTCCTCGGCATCCCTCAACAGCCTTTGTACATGGTTATAGGAGGCTTCAAAGGCCTCCACTTGCAAAGCTAATGCTGATTGGGTGAAAGGACCAGACATCTTAGGGAAATTATAAGATGAGGGTCTATATATGGAGGAAAATAATATGTTGAGAAGTGTGGATGAAACCATGCTGTAAGCAGGTATTTATAGATCAACTGTATGAGGGCTGGGATTGAGAGTCGCAACCATTCGCCAATGGGTATTCAGAAGCGATGGCACTCAAAAGAGGTGACTGTTCAAGAAAAACGTTTGGATTCCCAAAAGATTCTAAAGAGCGTGAGTAATTAAAAGCCACACCTGTTCAAGAAACGCTTGGATTCTTACCAATATTTAAAGGGGGTAAGTAATAATGGCAATAAAACACGCGTCATTTTTGGGAAGGACAGCGGATCGAATAAATATCCCAGATCTTTTGCGCAAGGCTCAAGAAAACTCTGGTGGATAGGATTTTCTATGCACAAGGCTCAAGAAATCCTATTAGTCCCTAGATTTAAAGAGTAAGAAGGTCCAATGGATAAGATCAAACGCAAGACCCAAGAAAAGCATTAATGAGGCCACAAGCGTGCGCAGTCAAAATAAATCGCATTGGGAAAGTAATTCAGATATAAACAAGAAAAAGAAATCTTTATTGATTGGTTGATACTTCGTTACAGAAGAAGCACAAAGAGGAAATACAATGAAAACAATAAAATCATTTCATAGAAGGGCCCGCTTCATCATTCGGCTTCCTTTTCGACCGAGCATACACTTCCTTAAGGGCCAACTTGTAAGCCCTCTTGGAAGCGAGCTGCCTATCTCTGGAGGCCTCGAGCTCTTTAATCCAGGCACGAGCACGGATACTGTCAAGCAAAGACCTCTGGTGCTCCTTCTCTAGGGCATCCAATCGCTCGTCTAGTTCGGCGGCCCGACGAGCTTCCACTGACAGCCGGGCAACCCTCTTCTCGAGATAACGCACCTTCTGAACTTCCTCTTCCAGACGGGAAACGTATTCAGGAAGGTTGTCACCATACTTTTCAAGAGGAGAAGCCATTTGCTCGTTAATAAAGAATGAACTGCATAAAAGATACTGGGACAGTCCCCTTTTATAAGAAGAAACAAGGAATAGATCAAAGGTCATCTCGAATAAATACAGCCTCTTGAACTTCCCAAGAGCATTAAAGGTAAATTAACCACAGTTCCAAATCCAATTAAAGTCATCCAAAAAGACATCAAGAAGATAAACAGACAAGAACAAGGAAAAAGAAATATTTTATTAATTCCAAAAACTTCGATTACAACTGAGGAGAAGACTCCCCATCCAAGAGAAATTACGACAGAAATTACAAAAGACTAATTATTTCGAGGAAGAGCCTTCTTCATCGTCATCCGAACTCGGTTTGGACCGAGCGTGCAACTCCTTGAAGGCAAGCTTATAGGCCCTTTTAGCCGCCTTCTGCTTAGCCAGATTAGCCTCGAGCTTCTTTATGTGCTCATAGGCCCAATCCCGATCGGCCATCGTCACATGATGATCAGAATCCATGTCAGACAACCTTTTCTTGTAGTTTGAAACCTTGGCCACGAGTTTCTTATTCGCGGTACGAGATTTCTTGATTTCCGTTTCTAAATATGAAATATAATTAAAGGAGCTCTCACCAGTAGAACCAGAAGAAGCCATTATGTCAAGGGCAAATTAGTAGTAAAATGCCTAATTATGGAGGGAGCACACCCCTTTATAGGAGTTTTCCTCGAAAAAAGATACTAGGATAGGAAACATTAAATGTGCCCCCCTGGGAACCGTCACGAGTCTATTGCGTTTCTCGATGAAGCATTGGGAAAAATAAGACCGAAGTAACGTTCTCGACAAACCGAACATGACTCCCCCGACATGGAAACCACGCCGAGGAAGTCAGGGAGCACTTGATAGAACATAAAAATCAGACCCGAATATTTTTCGGGTCATAATCAACTCACTTTATAAATGGGTATCCAACGCTTAATGGGTCATCTCATATTGGTTATAGGAATTGAGGTGCTACTACCCAAAGCCCAAGCCCAATCAAATGGGGACCCTTGTCTGAGAAATCCCTGGGATGAAGACATTTGTCACTATCCTAGAAGGCGCAGTTGCCTATAAATAGCCCACTACCCCTCCTAGAAAAGGACCAGAAAATCTATCCAAAAAATATAGAGAGAAGTTAAGAAAAGGGAGAAACTAACCAAAGCATATCACATCGAGAAATAAACCGAGAAAAGACAGCCGAGCACCGAATAAAAGAGGAGAAAGATCAAGACGAGAGATTAAATAGTTATATCGAGCATAATTGTAAAATCGGAATACGAATCCGAACAAGTATAGTAGTCCGAACAAGGATAATAATCCGAGCAATAATAAAGGTCAGGAAGTATCATTTATTCACGTCGATTTGTCATTTTTATCTTCGTTGAAAAGCCTAACGCGACCGACCAAAGTTATGGCTTTATCACACAGAGTAAAAACAGTGAATAATTTAACTTTTTCCCTAACGTTAGGCGAATGAAATAAGAATAAGATTGGAGATACGTATACTCATGCAAGCAACATTAATAGACTAAATAAATAAGTTTCTTTATTTTATTTTTCCTATAGACAAGTACTACTAGTAAACACTTGAAGGGTAAGTTTTACCAAACTAGCCATATGCCTTTTAACTTCAAATGGACATTTCTTTACCAGGTTACATGTTTTCCGATTTTGTTGTAATTAAAGCCTTGAAATAATTATATATTTTCTCATTTAACCTGAAATATATGCACAAAGGGTGTAAAGTCGTGTTTTCTTTGAAGCGTTTTGAATCTAGTCCAACTCATAAATAAAACGCATAGTTAAGCATGCTACGTTTCAAATAGGGTCACGAATTACTATTACCCTTTTTTTTTAACGACTTTTTTTTTAGTTTTTAACCAACTTTTATCCATCACTCCAAACACATTATAATCCAATTTATATGATGGTGGTACAACTTACCTAACAAAAACAAATGGTGGTAAATTACTTCCTAGTGATTAGAGTAATAAGTATCAACTACTAATTACTATAATTACATTACATATTTAAAGTGAGCATTAAAATCAGTTGGAGACAAGATTGACTAAACACTTGAAGGGTAAGTTTTACCAAACTATAGCTTTTAACTTCGAATGGACATTTCTTTAATATGTTACATGTTTTCCAATTTTGTTGTAAAGCCTTGAAATAATTATAGTATATTTTCTCATTTAACTTGAAATATACGCTCGAAGTGTGTAAAGTCTTGTTTTCTTTCAACCGTTTTGAATCTAGTCCAATTTATTAAAATCGGATCGCTAATTACAGTTACTCTTATTTCTTTTTTTTCACGATTCTCTCATCTAATATTTGACCAACTTTATCCACCACGCCAAACACATTTAGATAGACTCTGATTTTAAATATCTGTTTTAAAAATCTACTGTAAATATAGATTTTAAAAATCTATTTCTTGTAATAGCTTTTTTAGTATAAAAATCTGATTTTTAGAAACTAAATTACATGACTATACAAACACCTATAAGTATTTAAAATCACAATCCAAAAATGAACTAAAAAGGTATGTTTGCGATCCAATTTATATGATGGTGGTATAAGTTACCTACAAAAAACAAAGTAATAGTGGAAAATTACTTCCTAGTGATTGGAGTAATAAGTAATCCATTAACTACTAATTACTACTTATAATTACATAACATAATTAAAGTGAGCATTAAAAATCAGTTGGAGACAAGATTGCAAGATAAATGGTCCATATGTCATTTAGATTTTTTGTTCTCCACATTAAATTTTGTATACAACAATGAACAAACATCATTAATTATAAAATAAAATCACCCAACACATTTTCTATCTATACATACAAAAAAGTCTATCTCTCTCTCTCTCTTACAAAGGGTTTGACTAAATACCATTAATACAAGTATTCAGTGTATTTCTATTTACTTTCTTTTATTCTCTTTTTCTAACCAAAACTTGAAAATTTTGAAGTTGTTGAGTTTCTGTCAAAAAATCATTTATTTTCAAAACCCATTTGCAAGCTGATTCCAGAGAGAGATATATAGAGAGAATGAGAGAGATCTGAAAGTGGTGTTAAGCTTAAATTTCAAGCTCTTTTTTGTGTTTATTAAAAAAAGAGGTTAAAAAAAGCAATCTTTGTTTGTTTTTGTATTTGGGTATAGTAAAAAACCAAGTATACAGTATTTACTTTCTTATATTCTCTTTTTCTCATCAAAAGTTGAAAATTCTAGTTTCTTGAATTTCTGTCAAAAAGCTGATTAAAAGTCATTTATTTTCAAAACCCATTTGCAAGCTGATTCCAAAGAGAGATATAGAGAGAATGAGAGAGATCTGAAAGTGGTGTTAAGCTCAAATTCTAAGCTCTTTTTTTTGTTTTTATTAAAAAAAGGGTAAAAAAGCAATCTTTGTTTGTTTGTGTATTTGGGTATTATACAAATTGTTGAGATCAAGAAAATGGGTATTGAGGGTAAGATATTATCTGATCTGGGTTTTTGAGAATAATTTGAGAGTTAATTTGTTTTTGAAAATTTGGGAAAATTTTATTAGGCTTGAGAATTAAGATGGAGCAAATTGTTGAGAGGTCACCGAATACTCAAAGGGGTTTTAGAGTTCAAGCTCCATTGGTATGTTTGTTTATTTATTTTATGAGCTTAGTTTGTTGTATTTTAGTATTTACTTATTCTTATGATGAATTTAATTGGACATCTGCTCATATATTTTATTGTTTATAATTTAGGGGTATGATAGGTGAAGTCTTACTGGTATATGTAATCAATAAGTAGATTGTGTTTGAATGTGATCTTTATGTCGATTTGATTTAGTATTTACTGTATGTTTTTACTTTCTTGGTGTTTTTACTGCTGCAGTGCTTCAAATTTCATATATTTTGTTTAACTAATGTAGAGTGATTTAAGCCTTTAAGGAGCAAGGAGCCTAGGGGATTGAGCATGTAAATCAGTGGCAGAACTAGGATTTATATATGGGTGGGGCTGAATTATATGTATATACTATTTTGTAATTATGGGGGTGCTGAAATGATATAATCGTCAACTTTTCAATAAAATACATAGAATTTTTTCGTGTTTTTCATAATGTGGGGGTGCTTTATCCCCTTTTAGCTCGTACCTAGTCCCTCCCCTGATGTAAATATATAAGTGTATCATTTATGCAGTGTCATGTATTCATTGTTCTATGTTTAGTAAAAGTAG
Organism: Primula veris; assembly: GCA_963682055.1. NCBI lineage: Eukaryota > Viridiplantae > Streptophyta > Magnoliopsida > Ericales > Primulaceae > Primula > Primula veris. The sequence continues at coordinate 19,197,100 of OY821748.1, read as the reverse complement.
TTGTAGTTTTCCTGTTAAACTTGTGTGTGTAATTGTGGTTATTGGTTCTGTAGTTTACTTTAGAAATGATATCAAATGAACAACAAAATACAGAGAATTTTCAATTTGTGCAGACCAAGCACAGTTCTAATTTAGCCCCTTTATCTGCAAATCAATGTGTTTTTCCTTAGTAAAGTTCTTCTCATTTTCAATTCATTTATAACGAATCTCATCCATCTTTTTTGCTCATGTTCATCTCCCTCTCTATCCCAGTATTCTACTGCTTGAATTATTTAGCTTTTGTTGAATGTCTAGAAATAAGTTAGAAAGCCTGTTCTTGTATATCTAGTTGTCTAAATGCCTTTTCATCATTCTTTAGGCCGTCTCTTCAATATTCGACCAATCTGAAACTCATGTAAGAAATAGTTTATGATTTCCTTGATTGAAAGGTTATGAGATTGGTGAAGTTGGGTAATGTGGATTGGCAGTAGAAAATGATTTAGAGATGTTTTGGATGGGACTTAAGTGATCAGGTTTTCCATTGCTGTGGTGAATGCCATTTGAATTGGCATTGTTCTGAAATTGGTTGATAAACATTGCGACTCCATTAAATATTGTTAAAACATTGCATGAAATCTATTTGTGCTAAACTATTTAGGCTGCTTTAACTTTGCATTTCATCTAACTTTATTGCCTTGCTCAATTGTCCTGTTGGGATAGTTTTCCAAAATTCTATCTCAAACGGACTCTTTCCCTGAACAGTTTCGAGGCAGGCAGAGTCTGTAGAGAAAAAATTGCATATGCTTTTTAATACATGCTCTTATTAATTGATCCTAGTCATATATGAACACTAATTTTATTTCTCCACTTTTTCCGTAAGATATTCGCTATGCACGTCTTTTACTTTCTCTTTCGATGTCAAGTCTGACCCGTTTTCTTCTTTTGTGAGTATTCTCTGATACTTTCTTTCTAGAACTACCTTGACTTATCTTTTTGTATTTTTGCACAACTAAAGCTATTAGCCACAGTGGCACAAACCTTGAATAAAAGTCTCCATGGAATTGGAATTTTTTTAATATGTTCAAAAATCTCTCTTTGGCGTACAAAGGAGAACATCCACATATAACATAGCAATATATACCGTCGCAATTGATATACCCCTGTTTTCTTTTACCAAATTTCTGTAAGCAATATATACCGTCGCAATTGATATACCGTCGCAATTGGTCTCTTGCATTTCATCAGTCATTAGCAGAATCTGGATTTCATGAATACTGTCTTATGTACATCTTCGTGTACTTTAGTATCATCTATTTGTATTACTTTTTCTGATAATATATGTATGCTTTTCTCACAAATCTCTGTATTTTTGCAGGTTGATTCTGTCTCATGCTATTGTAAAGTAGATTCGAGCTTAAAAACTGTTGCCGGAGCTAGAAAATTTGTACCAGGGTCTAAAATATGTATCCAACCTGATATCAACCCTCGTGCACACAGGACCAAAAACTCTCGTCGAGAAAGAACAAGATATCAGCCCCCTCTCTTACCAGGCCTACCAGATGACCTGGCAGTCGCTTGCCTCATCCGAGTCCCACGCGCCGAACACCACAAGCTCCGCCTAGTATGCAAGAGATGGTACCGCCTTTTAGCGGGAAATTACTTTTATTCTCTACGGAAAAATCTCTCGATGACTGAAGAGTGGGTATACATACTTAAACGTGATCGTGATGGGAAAATCTCTTGGCATGCTTTTGATCCAACTTACCAGATGTGGCAACCTCTGCCACCTGTCCCAGGCGAGTACAGCGAGGCCCTCGGATTTGGTTGTGCTGTTCTTAGCGGGTGTCATCTGTACTTATTTGGTGGAAAAGACCCTTTAAAGGGTTCGATGAGACGTGTAATTTTCTATAGTGCAAGGACTAATAAATGGCATAGGGCTCCCGATATGCTTAGGAAACGCCATTTTTTTGGTTCCTGCGTTATAAATAACTGCCTATACGTGGCGGGTGGGGAGTGTGATGGGATACATAGGACTCTTCGTTCGGCTGAGGTTTATGACCCGAATAAAAACCGATGGAGCTTTGTAGCTGAAATGAGCACCGCTATGGTGCCTTATATTGGGGTTGTTTATAACGGAAAATGGTTTTTGAAAGGATTAGGGTCCCATAGGGAGGTTTTAAGTGAGGCATATACACCGGAATCTAATACTTGGGCCTCGATTAATGAGGGGATGGTGGCTGGTTGGCGGAACCCTAGCATCTCTATGAACGGAAAACTATATGCTTTAGATTGTCGCGATGGGTGTAAAATTCGGGTTTTTGATGACTCGGCTAATTCTTGGACGCGATTTATAGATAGTAAGCTACACTTGGGGAGCTCTCGGGCTTTAGAGGCGGCTGCTCTTGTTCCTCTAAATGGGAAGCTATGTATTATTCGAAATAATATGAGTATCAGTATGGTTGATGTGGCAAGTAATAATAAAAATGTGGAGAGTAATCCTAGTCTTTGGGAAAATATTGCAGGGAAGGGTCATATTAGAACATTATTTACCAACATATGGTCCAGTTTAGCTGGTAGAGGTGGACTTAAAAGTCATATTGTCCATTGTCAAGTGCTTCAAGTTTAAGATTAAGCTATTTTTTCGTGGGAAGTAAGCTTCAATTACAGGATTTACATCGGTTATTTATAACCTTTTACAACCATGTATAGCTGCATTTGTTCCTTTTATGATATGGGGAGGATGAAAGTTTTGACCTTAATGTCCCAGTTTGGTATTTGCTTCTGCTTCTTTGGGTCGTGCATACTCTGTAGTGTTAATTTTCCGATGAGAATTTGCCACAAGAAAATGTAACGGAAGAGAAAAATGTCAGAAGTTTCCATGGCATAGGGAGGGTAATAATTTCTTCCATTACATTTTCTTGGACACGTCTTCTATTCTAAACTGTTGCTCTTGAAGAAATTGTTATTTTATGACGGGCTTAGGATATTCTCGCATCAAGTACTATAAATAAACATAGGAGCAATAATAAACCAGATTTGCGTCTTGCGTATATCATTTGGATATGAAGAAACTGAAAACGGAGAAGTATTACAAATTTACAAACAGTTGAGACAGAGGAGCTTGACTAGTTCAATCTTTCTTGAAGATAGAAAAGCTGATTGGCTGCTTGTAAGTGTAATTTCATTTCTTTTATGAATAGATACAGAGAGAGTGAACTGTAAATTTTCTTGTTTGGATCTTTGTTGATATTCCTCCTTATTATTGAGTTTTTTCCTTTTTGGTCAATTAGTATATGGTAGTACTATTGCTTGGAAGGCTTTGTTAATATACAAGGGTACATATACCAAAACAAATATACACATTGCCTCTTTGTCAATTTGTGAGTATTGGTTTTTTTTTCTACACCAAATTTCACCTATGCTAATTATTGCGACATTGCTACTTGTTAGGTTTTTTTTTCTTTTTTTGTTGATAATTAGCAACCCTTCTTTGGAGGTAAACCTGCTTTGCAGACACCAGAGTTCGAACATTGATGGTGAGCATGGTATACTCGGATACCAACCATTTGGACCAACCGGTTTTGCTCCACTTGTTAGTCTTCTTTTTTGTAATTGTAAATATCCCATTATTAGTCAGACAATTGTGATGCACACCTGTAGGAAAAGTGTACATTACCCTGAATACACAGGGCTACGCAATTAACTGCTTTTCACATGGTCTTGTACCACAAGCTAGGCCATTATCTCTAAAACGTACAAAACTATGGGTTCATCTGCTAGAAAGTAGATTTTTCTGTTGCAATTACTAATAGTAGAAAAAGTTGATAATTTAGAGAAATGGCACAGTTCATTATTTATAACTTAAGAATAACTTTTTGCTTGGTTCAGATGAGCTATTTGAGTACGTATTATATATGTAGCCAAACACGACCAAAATGAATTAACTTGATCTTTTTCAAGACCAAAAAGTGTCAACTCTTTAGTTGATCAACCAATGCCACACAACTTGTTAGGTGTGTAAGTAAGAAAGAATAAAAGTTATGGTTTCAAAACCGCAACCAAACTGGCCTTAAATCTTATAAAATTACAAAGTGATGAACTACCAGAATATCACTTTCATGGGGCATCACTTTTGTTCCAATCATCACATCAGCTTTATTTGTTTCTTGTTTTATGAGCTTAACAGGCACAACTTTTTAGTTCTTACTTAAAAACAGTGCTCATCATTTTTTCCAAAACAATTGGCCGTTTGTTTTTTTTATTTATATTTTAGGATGTTTTGAATTGATTTATTTAATAAGAATAATATCAGAGATTGTTATTTATCGTTATCGTTTGAAGGACCGAATAAGTGTATATTATTCTATTTAGTATATGGTTTAGTATGTAGAGTATATTTTACACACAGAAGATTAAACCGTCGGTTCTAATGAAATATAAGTTATATGTTTACAATTTTAGATGGAAATAAATCATTAGAGTTGTATTACGTGGTTTTAGTAGGTCTGTCTTGACTACAGTAAACAGATAAATTTCAACTCCATTTACTAGTGTGTATTAAATAGGACTGTACGAAATAATCATTTGGTGACTAACTAGACAAAATGGTTTATAACTCGTGACCATGATTATTATTTATGCTATTAATTCCTATATTGCTATTTAGACATGTATGGATGTGTTTAGAGCTGGGCGAAAAACCGGAAAAACCGAATCGAACCAATAACCGAACCGAAAAAGACCGAAACCGAAAAATTTTCGGGTCGGTTTCGGTTTTTAGTAAAACCGAACCGAAAAAGACCGAAAAATCAAAAATAAAACCGAAAAAACCCGAAACTGGACCCACTTTATAAAAATCAGACCCGAATATTTTATTCGGGTCATAATCAACCCACTTTATAAATGGGTATCCAACGCTTAAATGGGTCATCTCATACTTTTTATAGGAATTGAGGTGCTACTACCAAAAGCCCAAGCCCAATCAAAGGGGGACCCTTGTCTGAAAAATCCATGGGATGAAGACATTTGTCAGTATCCTAGAAGGCGCAGTTGCCTATAAATAGCCAACTACCCCTCCTAGAAAAGCACCAGAAAATCTATCCAAAAAATATAGAGAGAAGTTAAGAAAAGAGATAAACTAACCAAAGCATATCACTTCGAGAAACAAACCGAGAAAAGACAGCCGAGCACCGAATCAAAGAGGAGAAAGATCAAGAGGAGAGATTAACTAGTTATATCGAGCATAATTGTAAAGCCGAAATACTAATCCGAGCAAATGTAATAGTCCGAACAAGGACAATAATCCGAGCAATAATAAAGATCAGGAAGTTTCATTTATTCACGGTTGATTTATCATTATATCATTGTTGAAAAGCCTAACGCGACCGACCAAAGTTATGGCTTTATCAAATGGCGCCGTCTCCGGGAATCATCTAGTTCCCAACTAGTTTAGAATTCGAATACCAATACTCTGCCAGACGAGCGACAATGGTTACCAATGTAGAGGAAACCCATCTCGAGATAGTAGAAACCAATAACCAAAACACGCAAATTAGCCAACAAGACCTCGACGATCTACTCGCTATCCGCGACAGATATGAAGCTATCCAATCCGGAAACCAACCAACAACCTCCTACGTCAACCAAGAACAACCGGTCGAACCACCCCGACATTTCATCGAAGGGATTGTCGACGAACACCCTTCGTCCGCGGAGGACGAACAAGACGTGCTCGTATTAAGGCGTGCACGAAGACGCTTAACCGGGTCCCAAGCAGGGCCGAGCTCAAGAGTCCCTCTGCCTACGGCCTCGGTCAACTCCGGTGCTCGTTTACAAACTGAGGCTGCGACGAGTGACGGTCTATACCCGCAACGAAATACATGGCAAACTGAGCCCTACCTGGGAAGGCCCATACGAAATCGTCAAGCGAACAAGTCCAGTCTCTTACAAAATCAAAAGCGTCATGTTCACCAACAGCCGAGGGGAAAAGAATTCTTGGAATGTGGCTAACCTAAAGAAGTACTACGTATAGGCAATGCTCCGAATACAGGTACAGGTGCTACCTTACCCTTCTTGCTTAATGGCATTATCTTTCTTCTTTTGAATGAATAAAATATATTATTATGCTGTCTACTAATACTATGAGATTCTCGACATGGCCGAAGTGCCTAGAAATACTATGAAATCCCGTAAATGGCGTGTTACCGAAGGAACGTCTAGGGATACTATGAGATTCTCGACATGGCCGAAGTGCCTAGAAATACTATGAAATTCCGTAATTGGCGTGTTACCAAAGGAACGTCTAGGAATACTATGAGATTCTCAACATGGCCGAAGTGCCTAGAAATACTATGAAATTCCGTAAATGGCGTGTTACCGAAGGAACGTCTAGGAATACTATGAGATTCTCAACATGGCCGAAGTGCCTAGAAATACTATGAAATCCCGTAAATGGCGTGTTACCGAAGGAACGTCTAGGGATACTATGAGATTCTCGACATGGCCGAAGTGCCTAGAAATACTATGAAATCCCGTAAATGGCGTGTTACCGAAGGAACGTCTAGGGATACTATGAAATTCCCAACATGGCCGAAGTGCCTAGGAATACTATGAAATTCCGTAAATGGCGTGTTACCGAAGGAACGTCTAGGAATACTATGAGATTCTCAACATGGCCGAAGTGCCTAGAAATACTATGAAATCCCGTAAATGGCGTGTTACCGAAGGAACGTCTAGGGATACTATGAAATTCCCAACATGGCCGAAGTGCCTAGGAATACTACGAAATTCCGTAAATGGCGTGTTACCAAAGGAACGTCTAGGAATACTATGAAATTCCCTACATGGCGTGTTACCGAAGGAACGCCTAGGAATACTATGAAATTTATATGCAGGTACAATGCAAGGAATTATTCAGGTCCACATTACGACGGCGATGCAATATAAATTGGCTAAAACAATGAGGGAGAATCAATCTAAACAACAAAATATCAACAAGAAGCATCTCCAAAACAGGAATAACGAAGTAACAAATGATTTAGCAAGGAAAAATCGATCCAATCAATTAAATAGCAATACGGCAATGGAAAGGTACAAAACAGGAATAAAGAAATAACACATATAGTCCTCGCCCGTATTACGGAGGCAACAAGAAGATCAACGACACTAAAGAGATTCATTTAAGAAGAGCTACTCCAGGAGCACGACGGTAATTGACCGAGCTCAATCTCTTCGTCATCCGTCGTTGTGTACCCATCAGCCTCATCACCATCAAAACGCTCTTCAGAAATGAGGGCATCAAAATTGGTCGTATGAGCCCCAACACAAGTCAGCGTCTGAAGCCGCGCGTTGAACTCGGCTTCTTTGGCGAACTCGTGAGCATCCGAGGCCGCTTTACGGCGATCATCGTCAAAGGAGAGGTCACGGCGAGCTTCAATCACAGCTACGGAAGCATCGTATCTGGCGCGGGACAAACGGAAATACTTCACCAACACGTTGGCCTTGGTCACAAGCAACTTTAATTTGCCGAAGTACTCGCCCTTTGCACGCCAATATCGATCCAAACGACGCTCCTGAACCTCAACAGCATGCTCGGCACGGCGAACGTATTCTCGAAAAGAGGCCGCCTGGGTTTTCAGCTTGGTCCGCAGTCGAGCACATTGGTCAGTCAATTTGATGTTTTTGCTCATCAAAATAATGTAGGGCCACCTGTCAGGCACCTCACTAGCCGCACCAGATGAGACCTCGTCCCGGGCAGCACCAGTAGGTCCTAACCCCGGGTTAACTAGGCATGGAGAACCAGCCTGGTGCGACATAGTAGCATGTGCCTATAAAAAAAAAAGAGAGGGGGGGAGACGAACGAGAAGAGATGAATAAACAAAAAAAAAAAAAAAAAAGCTACCAAAAAAAAAAAAAAAAAAAAGAAAGAAGCGAGAGAATTTTTTATACAAGCTACAAAGAAAACGACAAAACAAGCTCTTTTACTAATCCGACAACCCCTCAACAGACGCCGAAGTCTCTACTACATCGGCAAAATGAATATCTCGCAATGAATTAATTTGCGTCCCCAAACGCTCACGAATGACCGCCTCGATTCGGTTCAAGGCAACAGTGGTTTCAGTTACCCCGGCCTTCGCATCCACCATGCGCTCTGCCCGGGACACACCATTCATTCCTTTTATATGCTCCAGCACCTCTAAGGTGCGAGCTCGGGCCCAATACGCTTTGGCAAAGGATAGCAGCAGATCCGCGTCCTCGAAAACGGCCCCAAGGACCAAGCTCAAGCTCGTCACACGACCTCGGGCTTCATCACGAGAACGTCGTAGGGCACTGAGAAGTTCCTTTGCTTTACCCTTATTTGCCGTATAATGGGCGGTCTTTTTACTAAATTTCTCTCCCAAATCACGTAACCGGATCGCCAGGTTGGAAATATGAATATTCAGACCCTCGATTTCCTGATAAGCACAAGTCAATTTCGCGGTAAGGGACGCGTTAGACCTTTCCAAATCCTCCATTACGTCACCTACACTACGACTAGGCGAGGTCCAGACCACCATGGCAAGGGGGTTATTTGGTACCTGACAATATTTTGTTTTCATATCCTTCAAAATATGACGACCATCAAAAGAAATTAACCCAAGCAAGCCCAACAGAAAGAAACCACAGCACCTATATTATCACTTCCCCAAAAGAATCTGTTTCTAGATACAAAAGAGACCCAAAAAAATAAAAAAAAATAAAATATATATATATATATATATATATATATATATATATATACATAATGCTAGAAAGATAGTCAAGGTTCCACCTGAGGCGATGCTGGTGGGGGAACAACAGTAGCATCCGGTCGAGGAGTGGACGGGGTCGACATAGAGTGAGGACGCAGCGCTGTCGAAATTGTCTGTCCCGGTAGCCGAGGAAGCTCTTCTTCACGAAGATGGGCAAAGTCCAAGGGTTTCGGCGGTGCACCATGCGGACACGGATACACCAACTCCGACCACGCCCTATCCGACAAAGGAACATTCGCGAAATTGAGCGCCCGCACATGAGCGCAGTATACAGAGAAGTTGGCCATCATCGCTAACTTTTTCCGCTCCTCCGCCTGTGCCGTTTTCAGGGCAGACACCTTAGCCTTTTCGGCTTCCACGTCCTCAGCCAGGAGCAAGTTCTCCTCCTCTAGTTCGCCGTACTTAGCGGCCATGCTCTCTTTTTCCACCCTCAATTTCTCGACATCCTCGGTCAGGTGCAGGAAGTCCACCGACAGCTTGTCATAATTCTCGCCCAGGGTTCTCTTCTCGGCGACCAATTCCTCCTTCTCGGCGACCAATTTCTCTTTCTCGGCCACCAGTTTCTCTTTCTCAGCCCCTAGAGCTCCCAGCTGATCCCGTAGCGCCACGGTACTCACAACAATCTGCACTTCAACACATTAGTTTCCAAATAAAATACAAGTACCAAACCTATGTAGTGAAATACGAGCCCCACGTACCCTCAGCGCATCCGCGTGGGCCTGCTCTATAACCGACATTGTAGGTTGGGCAGATAGTCTTTCTACATTCTTGAACACAAGGGGTTTCAGAGCCGTATACCCCATCTTCAAGGTTCTCGGTTGATCCAACAGTTCACCCCTACATCGGTCAATGTACCGGGTCATTGCAACCCCGTCAACCAACCCCTTCTCGGATCCGTCGAGAGCCTCATCCTCGACACCCGTCACAACATCCCCGGCATTCTCTTCGCTGCCTTCCATTTCCACCCCCACGTCCTCCTCCAACTGCTCAATCTCAGGGGCCCTATGCTCGATCTCTTCCTCAGTACGGAGGGGCGAGCAAACGGGCAAATCTATCGGACCCTCGGTGGGGATAGGCGAGATGACAGGCAAAGTCATCGTACCCTCTCCCATTTTCGTCAAGAGGTTCATATGTCCGAATACATCGTCGATCGACCCCTGAAACACAATAATACCCATAGACCGGGCAAGAGCGAGGGTAACCAATGGAGAAGTCAGTAGCTGAAACAAGATGACTAATAAAGCAACGCACTAGCGAACCAAATGACAAACAACCAAAAGACAAGAAAATCATAATACATATACACATACCTCGCCCGGAGCAGAGGCATCCTCGGCGGTATCCCCTTGAGCAGAAGCAAACACCCCCTCGCCCGAGCCAACGTTAGCATCTTCCTCGGTAACCGATGTATCGGTTCCCCTAGCCCTCTTCGTTGTTTCAACGACAGGGTCAGATGCACGACGCTTAGAACGAACGGCTTTTTTCCCAAGCCGAGTAGCACATCGAGCCTGGACCACCTTTAAGAATTCCTCCTCGGGCTCTTTGGGGATCTCGGGTGCAGGATTCCCCCTGGTCACCGACCCCATAGGATAACCGAGCAACATGGGAGCCGTACGACTCGCAGGATCCGGCGTAGGTCCAGGCCCCCACCATTTCCAAAGAGCTAACAAAGCCTCTACATTGGGAGCGCCGAGGTCTGGCATAGTGGGAGCATTGGTAGCCGGTCCAGGAATCTGGTGTCCCGGACAAGCCCATTCACCAGACGCAATAACAATACCGAGATTGCGCTCTTTGTTGGTATCCGGCAAACCGATAACGAGCCGGCAAAAGGCACGCAGAGTCTTCAAATACGAGCTGCGACGCTCAAAGCTCAAACTATAGACTCCAAAGACGTCCTTCAGTTCAATCGGTATTCCGGACAACTCCGATAGCCTTTGGATACCATTCAGAGTACGGTAACCATTTAGGGCAGTTGGGCCGGAGCAATTTGGACGGCCTCAAAGAACGAGGCCACCCAATTTGTAAAAGGAAGTCGAAGACCCCCAGTAAAGAATGCCGACGAACGCACAGCTACCTCGCCGGCAGGAACAAATCCCAGCACCTCCTCGTCCGAAACAGGAAGCCGAATATGTACGTTGTCGGGTATTCCGGCGAGTTCTTTAAAATCCTTCTCCACGAATGTGCCAACTTGGGCCACACTTTGGGTCAAAATTTCCTATACAAATATCATCAAAAGTCCATCAATATACTAACCAAATACACAAACCAGAACCACATCAATAGAACGAGAGCCACCACCCCCCCTCCCCACGCACATTACATCAGAATCATCAGACATATATAGATAACCTGAACCATATACCAACGACACACCTATGACCACAACGACAAATCAAACACAACTCCTAAAAGAGGGAAGGGGGGAGAACGAAAAATCACTTACAGTAATCATTATGAGTAAGCAAGCGCGAACAGCAGCAAGTCTTCCAACACAACCACGAAACCCTAGATCAAGCGGCCGAACTCTTTTCCTTTTTGGCGGGAAGAATATGCTTTAGAGAGAGAGAGATATTTTCTTCAGCAAATTCTGTGATAAAAATAAACAGGATTACTTGGCACAATAAAAAGGAGTGGAGTCACAAAAGGAATAAAATAATAACCGTCCTTTTGTATAACAGAGGTTTACCTTTTTCCAACCATACAAAAGTCAACAACCGCTGCTCTTTTTAACATATAAACGCTCCAGATTTCGCCACGTCAGCGCGTATTCCACTACCCAAGGCAGTTCACATCATTAGACCTAAATAAACGGCCAGTGGACCCTACCACGAAAAGCTTCTCACATACGCTACCACTACTATCACACCGAGATTATCCCCCGATCAAAGTTCCTCGACTTCCCACCCAATCCTTACCACAAGGGCACACCGAACACGGTGGACGAAGACCGTTTCTAGCTTGATGGCAGGGAGCATCAAGTCTAACAACGCTCTCCGGGGGGATAACCGGCCATATTGTTCGGTGTATGCTCAGAAACATAAAAGAGAAGCAAACAGGAAATAAAATAGGACAGAATCAAATGCAAGACAAGTTTTATTCATCCACAAAGGGGGAAACACAAACAATACAACAGAAAAAGAAAATACACCCATCCTACTTTTTCGAACTATCCCCCATAGCAACATCCCTCTTCGCCAAAAGTTCCTCCAGACGCTCCTTCTCCCTAACCAAACGAGAAATCGCCATCTCAGCCTATTTCAAGGCGTAAGACTGAGACTCGCATTTTTGCTCGGCCTTGAAACGAGCAGTGCCCTCCTCGTCCCAATATTGTTTAAACCTCTTCGCTTCCGTCCGAGCACACATGAGATCATGTTTCAGCCATGACATCTCAATTTCTTTTAGTTGAAGAGGAGTCAAATCCTCCTCCCCAAAGCCAGGAGGACGAGGTAGCAAAAAGGTAGGCTCCTCTTCCATAAGGGCTTTCTTTTTGGAGGCAGACCTAGTGATGGGAGCCATCGCACGCAAAAGCAAATTATAAAACAAGAGAGAGGTAGAAATTGATAATGAGATACAGGCAATAGGGAGCATTTATAGAGAATCAAAAGGCACAAAATACGAAGCGTTACAATGGTTCATAAGACAGGCACGAGATAATACGAAAAGATACAACTGATTCGTCAAATACAGAAGATAAAACACAAATGGCAAAAGGGGAAATACATAAGAAAACCAGCCCAATCTAAGGATCAATGGGTGGAAAAACCGAACTGCCAGACCGAGAGAAAGCAATACGAGCAGAACAATTCAACCGAGCTTGATAGGAATCGTTCATGGCGACCAAATCGTCATTCTCCGAGGAGAGCCTATTGTTTTCCGTAGTAAGAACCCTGACGCTCTCCACGAGCCGAGCATTCTTTACCATTATGCTAGCTAGGCCTTGAGGAGAGTTGTCAAACTCATCTTGAGAATGGTCCCAAATTTCCTCGGCATCATACCAGGAGTTGGCCAGATGGTTTCTCTGTAGCAACAAGTGATCAAGCTGGCGACTCAGTGCCGAGATCTCGGTCCACTTCACCGTCTCTTCGGGATAAGAACCGAACAAGCTCAAGGCCAAAACGCCATACTCTTTCTCAAGCCTTGCCATCCGACGGTGGACCCGAGATACCTCAGAGTCCAAGCCCTTCATCTGAGCATGATATCTCACCACAGGTCCAGACATTCTAGGAAATTGTTTAGTACGGAAGAAAATAAAGGGCTGAGGAAGAGAGAAGCAAAAAGAAAAAAGAGATGATAAACTATCAAAGAAAAGAGAAGTACTTATAGAACGGAGAGTATGATATTTTATGACCTTGCTTGGGAAATTGCATATTTCCTGACATGCTGGGGAGCATGCACATATGTTTGACAGTGATGGGGACATCTACTGACATCTGAGACCACAGTGCAAAAGAAATAAAGACGAGATATTCAAAGATCTAGATTCCCGACAAACAACAAACCACAGGTACAATATAAAAAGAAATGCAAAAATAAAATGGCAAAAACACTTTTCATTAATGAAGATGTAATACATCATTGTTCATTACATCAAGACTATTACATCCGAGATAAGAATCTATTACATCCGAGATAAAAACCTATTACATCCGAAAAGATCTATTACATCCGAAAAGATCTATTACATCCGAGAAGAGCTAGTACAGAAGATCAGGCAAAGGATCAACTATATCAGCTGACCAAGTGAGCAGGAGACGCCAAAAAAAAAAAGTAAGAAGAAAGAGAAAGGAAAAGCAAGAAGAGGAAAAGAAGAAGAGTGCAAGAAAAGAAGAAGAGTGCAAGAAAAGAAGAAGTGATAAGAAAGAAGAGTCAAAAAGAAAAATGACCAACCCTAAATGTAACACAAAACCCTTTGGATCACAGGGTTGATTGTTACATCGTAATGGTGCAAAAAAGTGATGGGAGAGAAGATGAAGAAAAAGAAAGAGGAGGCACAGAAGAAAAACAGATGAGAAGAAGATAAAGAGATGAAGGAGACAGACAACTAAAAAGAAAGTCAAGGAAACAAAAAAGAAACGGAAAAAGAAAAGAATAAAAAGTACGAGAAAACAGAGTATAAAAAGAAAACACAAGAGAGGAAGAGGAAGAAATGATGGAAACGGAGAAATAAAAAAAAAAAGAAGAAAAAGGAAGAGATGGGAAAAGATGGGGAAAAGCAGAGAAAAAGAAAAAAAGAAGGGGGAAGGTTAGGGGGAAGTCGATCGGTATCGATGAGAGGGCCCAGCAGAGACATCCCTGTCCCTCAGTGTCGGGTTCCCCCTTAGCATCTCATTCTCTTCGACTAGAGCCTGACGAGCACGTCGGCAGTAAGCCAGTTCGGATCTTAGCCAAGTTAATTCCCGAACCATCTCGGTATGGTGATAACGCATCACCTTCAATTCCTCCTCGGCATCCCTCAACAGCCTTTGTACATGGTTATAGGAGGCTTCAAAGGCCTCCACTTGCAAAGCTAATGCTGATTGGGTGAAAGGACCAGACATCTTAGGGAGATTATAAGATGAGGGTCTATATATGGGGGAAAATAATATGATGAGAAGTGTGGATGTAACCATGCTGTAATCAGGTATTTATAGATCAATTAGATGAGGGCTGGGATTGAGAGTCGCAACCATTCGCCAATGGGTATTCAGAAGCGATGGCACTCAAAAGAGGTGACTGTTCAAGAAAAACGTTTGGATTCCCAAAAGACTCTAAAGAGCGTGAGTAATTAAAAGCCACACCTGTTCAAGAAACGTTTGGATTCTTACCAATATTTAAAGGGGGTAAGTAATAATGGCAGCAAAACACGCGTCATTTTTGGGAAGGACAGCGGATCGAATAAATATCCCAGATCTTTTGCGCAAGGCTCAAGAAAACTCTGGTGAATAGGATTTTCTATGCACAAGGCTCAAGAAATCCTATTAGTCCCTAGATATAAAGAGTAAGAAGGTCCAATGGATAAGATCAAACGCAAGGCCCAAGAAAAGCATTAATGAGGCCACAAGCGTGCGCAGTCAAAATAAATTGCATTGGGAAAGTAATTCAGATATAAACAAGAAAAAGAAATCTTTATTGATTGGTTGATACTTCGTTACAGAAGAAGCACAAAGAGGAAATACAATGAAAACAATAAAATCATTTCATAGAAGGGCCCGCTTCGTCATTCGGCTTCCTTTTCGACCGAGCATACACTTCCTTAAGGGCCAATTTGTAAGCCCTCTTGGAAGCAAGCTGCCTATCTCTGGAGGCCTCGAGCTCTTTGATCCGGGCACGAGCACGAATACTGTCGAGCAAAGACCTCTGGTGCTCCTTCTCTAGGGCATCCAATCGCTCGTCTAGTTCGGCGGCCCGACGAGCTTCCACCGACAGCCGGGCAACCCTCTTCTCGAGATAACGCACCTTCTGAACTTCCTCTTCCAGACGGGCAACGTATTCAGGAAGGTTGTCACCATATTTTTCAAGAGGAGAAGCCATTTGTTCGTTAATAAAGAATGAACTGCATAAAAAATACTGGGACAGCCCCCTTTTATAAGAAGAAACAAGGAGTAGATCAAAGGTCATCTCGAATAAATACAACCTCTTGAACTTCCCAAGAGCATTTAAGGCAAATTAACCACAGTTCCAAATCCAATTAAAGTCATCCAAAAAGACATCAAGAAGATAAACAGACAAGAACAAGGAAAGGGAAATATTTTATTAATTCCAAAAACTTCGATTACAACTGAAGAGAAGACTCCCCATTCAAGAGAAATTACGACAGAAATTACAAAAGACTAATTATTTCGAGGAAGAGCCTTCTTCATCGTCATCCGAACTCGGTTTGGACCGAGCATGCAACTCCTTGAAGGCAAGCTTATAGGCCTTTTTTGCTGCCTTCTGCTTAGCCAGATTAGCCTCGAGCTTCTTTATATGCTCGTAGGCCCAATCCCGATCGGCCATCGTCACATGATGATCAGAATCCATGTCAGACAACCTTTTCTTGTAGTTTGAAACCTTGGCCACGAGTTTCTTATTCGCGGTACGAGATTTCTTGATTTCCGTTTCTAAATATGAAATATAATTAAAGGAGCTCTCACCAGTAGAACCAGAAGAAGCCATTATGTCACGGACAAATTAGTAGTAAAATGCCTAATTATGGAGGGAGCACACCCTTTTATAGGAGTTTTCCTCGAAGAAAGATATTAGGATAGGAAACATTAAATGTGCCCCCCTGGGAACCGTCACGAGTCTATTGCGTTTCTCGATGAAGCATTGGGAAAAACAAGACCGAAGTAACGTTCTCGACAAACCGAACATGACTCCCCCGACATGGAAACCACGCCGAGAAAGTCAGGGAGCACTTGATAGAACATAAAAATCAGACCCGAATATTTTATTCGGGTCATAATCAACCCACTTTATAAATGGGTATCCAACGCTTAAATGGGTCATCTCATACTTTTTATAGGAATTGAGGTGCTACTACCAAAAGCCCAAGCCCAATCAAAGGGGGACCCTTGTCTGAAAAATCCCTGGGATGAAGACATTTGTCAGTATCCTAGAAGGCGCAGTTGCCTATAAATAGCCAACTACCCCTCCTAGAAAAGCACCAGAAAATCTATCCAAAAAATATAGAGAGAAGTTAAGAAAAGAGATAAACTAACCAAAGCATATCACTTCGAGAAACAAACCGAGAAAAGACAGCCGAGCACCGAATCAAAGAGGAGAAAGATCAAGAGGAGAGATTAACTAGTTATATCGAGCATAATTGTAAAGCCGAAATACTAATCCGAGCAAATGTAATAGTCCGAACAAGGACAATAATCCGAGCAATAATAAAGATCAGGAAGTTTCATTTATTCACGGTTGATTTATCATTATATCATTGTTGAAAAGTCTAACGCGACCGACCAAAGTTATGGCTTTATCAATAGAAGTATAAAAATAAAACATACAAATTCATAGAAATCTACTTTGACGAGCATAAATAAAAAAGTTCATAAGTTAGCATGCACTTGGTTTGCATTGTAGTATAATTATTAATTACGGTATCAAGATGACCTGAATTGGTTTAAACTAGCCGCAATGCCAGTGATCTGGTTGACAAACAAGAAAGAGACACATACTATTTGAAAACACGCCGTCGAGCGAGTACTACAAACAACCTGATCAACATAAAGTAGAGATATTGGAACTCACAATATGGAGTTCTGCGTCCAATTGAGTCATTTCGAAGTTTTTTTTCAATCTCTCTGTGTAAAGAAAGTAGAGAAATCAACAATCTGGTTTTCTCACAAGCCTGATTATAATCACTCATAAATCATAATACATACTCCAGAACGAAATACTTTATTCTGAGAGTTCATACAGTACAGCAAATACTTTCTAATGCAAAGAAAATCACCAAGCAGTCAAAAGGCAATGACCTTATTTTTTACAAGCAAGAAATATTAAAAAAAAACATATACATACCTGCCAGAACGAAATTTAGAAAACATATCTGTACACAATTATATTTTTCAAGCCACAGCAAAAAAGATCAATCCTCAATGTGTACTCATGGAGAGCTGTTCCCGATCACATTTGATATAGAAACTGGTTGTTGCTGCTCGTGATGAGTTTTTTTTCCATTTTCTTCTCGAGTTGTTCGCAGTCTCTCCCTGTAATCTCTACGATATAAATCAAGTTAGGGAGTGTTTGTATAGACTGAGAAATGATTTACGTCATACCTCATCTCAAGTAAGCATTTTAGATCTTTATTTCTTCGAGATAAATATTAGGGACATGACAAATTTTGTGCCAATCCTCCCCAATATCTCTTTGGCATCTGGCAACAAGTTCTGGGCAGGAGTCAATCTTAAATTCATTGAGAGCAGTGAGTAAACACATTCCTTCTGGCAGAGATTTCAATTTTGGGCAATCAAGTATCCAAAGCTTTTCAACCAATTTAAGACTTTCAAAGATCGATTCCGGGATTAAGTTTATTAAATTTTGACAGTCGTATATTCCTATAAACTTGAGACTATTAGTACCATGGAGGAGGCATAAGGGTAAACTCTCCAAGTTCGGCAAGCTAAAAACTCTCAATACTTGAAGGTTGCGTAGACCTTCCTCCTTCCCCACACTTTCTATTTCGTGGCTGTCGGAATCATCATCTGTCGTGAAATTGAGATTTCCACAATATAAGACCTCGAGAACCTCCAAGCGAGTTAAGCGTCTCAAACTTCTTACTGATAGAGACACCAAACTTTCACATCGAATAATTACTAACGTCCGGAGAGAAGAAAAGCAAGACATATTAGCATCGGAGATAATAAACTTTAGATTTGGACAATCAGTTATGGCTAAACACTTAAGAGACGTTAGGCATCGTAATTCATTCTCTGGCAAGTAGGACTCTTTTGTGGACAATCCTAACCTTTGAAGTCGAACCAACTGCCCAATGCCCCTTGGTAATTTTTTGATATTCGAACAACGCTCAAAAAGCAAACTTTCTAGACCCACTAGATCGCAAATGGAAACTGGTAATGACTTAAGTTCTTCGTTATTAATCACATTGAGGTATTTCAAATGCTTCATACTACCAATGGAACTCGGCAATATCTCAAATGCACCATTACGAAGATCCAAAAGTCGCAAGGTCTTAAATTTGGAGATACATGTCTCGATGAAAGAGTTTTTACTAACTCCGACTCCGTCTGGGAAACACAATGTGTGCAAATTATATTTTTGTTCTAATAACCAACTTGAGATCTCCTTCACGCTAAAATAATCTCGTGGAAGTGATATGTGTCTCACCACTCGAGTAGGAAAAGAACACTGGGCCTCTAATGAATTCAAATTAATGGATTTACGTCCAACTACTAGCAGTGATAAATCATGAACGAGGTCGTGCATTTTAAAAGCTGCAACTGATCCAAAATCTTCAAACTCTTGAAAAAATCCTCTGGCCAATAATTGTCGGATATACACAATTCCAACTTTTTCTACCTCTCGATTTCCATTTGCTCCTTGAAGAAAACCATTAGCTTGCCAAAACAATAACAAATCGTTACTCCAAAATGTATAGTCTTTTGGAAATATTGAACAAATGGCAAAACATTGTCGCAAGTTAGATGGCAGTTGGTAATAACTCAATTTCAAGGCGGGCATGATATCACCTTCCTTTTGATCTAGTTTCCATATCTCGTTGTCCCTTACTTTTATCCACTCACGTTCATTTGTCGTTGTATACAGTATGCTGGCTAAAGTTCTCACAGCAAGCGGTACTCCTTTACACTTTTCCACAATGCTTCTAGCAACCTTAACAAGGTTAGGATGTCTATCAACATCTTGAGTTGACCTAAATGCCCATTTACAAAATATCGACAAACACTTGTCAGATGATAGACCTCCAATTTCTACGATTAGATCAGAAGTCGCCATAGTGGATGCCACTAATTGACTGCGAGTAGTTATGATAACTTTGCTTCCTTTAGCACCGCAAATCAACAAGTCTTTTATGTTCATCCATTTAATATGATTTTCACTCCATACATCATCAAGGATGAGAAGGTACTTACGATATATTAACTTATTTCGCAGTTCTATTTGTAATTGTTCCAAAGGCAGATTATCGCATTCCTTAACACCTATAGACTTGAGAATTTTCTCAATGACTTTTTCGAGTTCGAATTCTTCTGGAAAACACACCCAGATTTTTAAATTAAAATGTGCATCCACTTTTTCATCGTTATATACCAGTTTGGCAAGCATGGTCTTCCCCATATCTCCCAACCCGATAATCGGAAGAACTGAAATACATTCATCATCGGTTGTAGCCATTAAAAAATTTGTCACAACTTCTCTCTCTTTGTCTCGTCCAATAACATCCCCATCGTTCACAAACGAATGAGTCATCTCTTTACGACCGACAAACCTTTCTTCTGATCGCTCAATCAAATTAAATTTATTCCTATCATCAGCGATCTCATTTAACTCCCCCCTAATTTTATTGATCATATGGGCCATCTTAAAACGGAAAACAATTCTATTTGAACGTGTGAATTCACGAAATATCTTTTTTAGGATGGTTTGATCACGCACTTTATAGCGTAAAACGTAGATCTCAAACTCCTTGAGCACGTCTTGGGCTTTATACAAAGCATTTTCGAGTTTTTCAAGCCAATCTTTGAGTTGATGGTTGTTTGCTTGTTGGTCCTGAGCATCCAAAAGAACAGCTTGGACAGCCGAGATTGTGTTCTTGAGCTTGCGTAAATCATCACTCAAACCACAGGCCAAGGTAAGTTCTTGAAAATTTGGGGAGGTTAAAAGTCTCAAAACATGTGTCCCAATTGAAAAGATGTATGTATACTCCATTGCTTTGAGATTATTTTACTATCTTAGACTATTTTTTTTAGAGCAGTCAGTGATAGCTATACATAAGAGTTATGAAGAATAATATTGTAATAAACTTGTTTATATTGAATGAGGAGTGTCAGTTAAAATGAAGGAGAAAGGAAGAGAGACGGAAAAATCAACCAACTGACTTCTCCTATAAAAGAAACAATTCCAGAGAGAGAGCCAACAGCATTGGTTAAAAAAAATCTAGGATATGCATTTGTTTAAAGACGGAACCAATTAGGAAAAACATGCCATAAAAGGTCTAATAATGTTGTCCCGGTGAGTCCCAATGTAGGACAATAAAATGGAAACGGATGAAGTAATTAGTACCAACAACATTACTAAACGTTTAAGGGTTGACTGTTTCCGTATTACAAGTCACGAGAATCGAACCTTACACCAAATTTTGGGGGAAATTTGGTAGAAAGGTATATGTAAAACATGTCCAACAGGAAAAAAAACTTAACTGGATAACAGATAGTTATCCAAAAAATGAAACTTGGGTTTGTTCTTCAGTGAAAATATGATTGGAGTAGAACCTCATATAAACTTCTTGTCTATGCTATACCGTGTCATGATATCCAAAAATTTTGGGTTTTCAGATAATAGTAATAGTCAAAACCCACAATATTAACATTATTAACATGAATTTCAGACTTCTACCTATGTCGACCGATGTTTCGGCCTATGGAAACAGGGATATAAAACCAACTGAAAACACACTCAAACCTCAGTATAACTACCACAACTCAGCCTAATTAATAATACTAATTAACATGATATACAGTACTTCAAAGTTAAAAATAGAACATAACTCACTGTCCCAACAGTTTTAACTAGAAACTGTTACATACTTTAGGCCTTAGGGTGCTCTGGTCACCCTTTTTTTTTGAGCTTATCAGCTTACAAGCTTAGTGACACTGGATATTTATTAGGAAATATGAGACTTTAATTTCGATCCAATTGGCAATAGCTATTTCTCAGGCAGCACACATAATTTGATCGCTAATGCGTGCGTAGCATTTCAATATCGTCAAGAACAGCTGGAATCTGCACATGGAAACCAACGAATTTGTCAGCAGTGAAAATGACCCGTCTTTAAACTTTTTTTTTGAACAAGCTAAGTTAACGAAAAGAACTCGATCAAGCTAAACAAATGAGTAGAGCTGGAATGAAACTTGATGAAGGCAAAAAAGGTAACAAACTAATTTTACTACGAGATTTCTTTTTAAATTATGAATTACCCAAAAAACGTTTCAAAAAAAAAAAAAAAAAAAAACTTGGGAGTTGGGAGCTTATGTTCGTAATTAGCAAATAAGTACAGTTTCATAGACGTCTGTAGGAGTTCACGAGATCATTCGTTCATGAAAGTCACATTGTGTTATTTCATTTGTAGCATGGTATTCATGTTTAATGTATTATTAACTATGAACATTACATGTTACTACTTCTCTATATTGTAAAAGAGGCACTTCTCATGGGTTCTTCATTGGTCCTCTCTACTTGGCGACTTTCACGGTGGCTCTTCACAATATAGACAAATAAATGGTCCTCAATCCCCATATTTAAATTGGAGATTCTAGGTGGCAAGTACGAATCCAGTGTACGGAAAGGGGTGTAAGTGTCCACCCTTGGTTTGTAGAAAAATATATTAAAAATTAATTTTAAACATTTATTTGTAAGAACAGTTAGACAATAGATAAAATTAAATGCAAATTTTAACAGCATCTATTTACTTATTAAGTGGTCTCAAATTCAAATCTTGTGCACACTCAATTAATTTATTTTTTTAATTATTATTAGTTTCTGCTCAATGTTATTATCTATACACTTTTCTAATTAAAAAAATGAAAAATACTCGTTACTTTTAACTTGCTAGACTTCATTGCAACATTTTTAGAATTTATTTTGACTTTAACTTTTTCTCTTAAAAAGTTCGAACATTATATGTTTTAATATAAAATATTAAGCATTGATTATTTTGTTTTACAAAATAAAAGTTGCTACATAACAATATTATTTATTACAACAACATCATTATTAACACATGATTGAATTGCTTAATAAGTGTTCTCATGGTTCAATAATTACTTTATTTGAAAGTTTACAACACAAGTATTTAGAATTTTATAAACTGATATATTTTTATTGGTTTTACTTATGATATAAAATTTAAAAAATAATACATCATGCATTTATATACATTGGTATGCATTGATAAAAAAATAAGATAAGGCTTTGCCCCTCTACTCAAAATCATGTATTCGTGTCCCGGCTAGGTGGTAGTATAATTTGTTTAGACTCGAAAACTCTTCTCTCTTCATAAAAGGAGAAATTGCTTGCCACTGTACTGCAAAAAAGATTATATGTTGCTTTTGAAAAAATTGAACAAATTTGTTTCCATTTCTGGTAGACCTAAAGTAGCCATAGCTCAGTTGATCAAAATACTTTGACAAATTATGGACATCACTAATCCTGGAACACCTTTATAATCAAAGTGGATCATAAGATCAGAACACTGATACCTGATTTAAATAGAAGAAGGGAGAATAGTTTGTTGTTCAATTGTTTGTCTAGAAAGGGGAAAGAGAAAAGAAGGGAGAACGGGGTGAAGTATATAGGAAGATGATGAATTCAAAACTGCAACCTGAACAACTTACGGTGACAACGTTTTAGTTTTTACTTAAAAACTGTGCTCATCATCTTTTCCGAAATAATAGATATCCTTAAGCAACAGAAGAAGGAAGCATTAAACATGAAACTTTACAAATCTCATAAGATAGTATACAGAAATTTATGTACACCAACTTCACAATTTTATATATATAGTCGTGGACATGTTACGAGGCAAATCATAGAACAGAACTTAAGAGTAATTACTGTATTATAAGAATCAAAATGTCGCACTTCTTGAAGGTCTTGAATGTACGAGAGGAGCACTTCAAAGAGTATTATAGCCTTCCATCTGCACCTGCAACAGTACACATTACTAATGAATCAACTTTAATACATAATAGTTTATTAGTCTGTCCAAGCCAAACATAATTTATGCAGATTCATTGAATCAGATTAAGTTCAAATATTTTTCTCATTTGTCAGTGTTTATCGTTTTTTTACGAGTCTTTCCTATCTACTACAGCAAGTGTCTAGGACTCTAGATTAAGTTTTGAGTTGTTCAATGTTTACCTAGATCTAGAAGTGAGTCGCTAAGTATTCTGATGTAGGCTACTATAAATAGGACTATTCTAAATCATTCTGTGGAGAGTGGATTTGAGAAAATTTTAAAAAGTTAGGTATTCTATGATTAAAGTTAGGGGTTCAAAGATTCCCTCTTTGGTGGGGGTTATTTTGTTATGTAATCCTATTTCGGTGTTGATTCTTGTTCTAGATCAGGTTTGGTGTTTTGGGCTTGTAATCATACAAAAAACTTAAATGTGCACATTATACACCGGTCATGCAATGAGGGCAGGTGATAATGTCACCGAGGGACGGTCAATAAAACATCTCAAAGCTAAATCATTTAATTTCACTACTAATTTCAATACATCAACCCTACCCTGACCTTAAAATCATCTTCAATTTTGGTCCAAACAAGCTACAAACTGTTCACCTTGTACAAACTTTATTTGACTGATAATCCTGATATTGGACTTGTCTGAGAATTTAGTATGCCTTTTTCTTGGAAAGAAAATATATTTTCACACCAATAAAAAGAACTCTGGCACTCATACCACAAGGTCCACAACATTTAAAAGACATACTTCTCTACATTCCTAAACCAAATAGGCACTACAAGAAAAGAAAATGAGAACCTTTATCATACTGTATATGTGAAAAACTCAAGCCTTCAACAGTGAGAGGTGCTTTCTTAACAGGGGAAAATTGCAAAATAAAACCCAACAAAGGACACGCACCAGCACCAGCAAGCAAACATGATACTACAGAACAATTTGTATAAATGCTCCTAAAACCTCAACTCTCAACGGAAGGTTAAGCACTTAGCAAACAGCAAATGCATTGCAGCCTCATAGCGCTACAAGTTACATACATGAGCAACACTCCACTCTACTCCATTGATAAGTTAATAACTAAAAAAGCAGCACAAAACTAAGGTCTCGTACATGCTCAATTATTTACTGTTTTAAATGCTACCTCCATCTGATCGACTCCAGTTCACGTGACTTATTTATTTTCATGAAATCTTAGTTTCCCAAATTATACTGATTCCTGGTAGTTGCTAAATGTTTGATAGTATATAAGTACACACAGTAAGTAAACTGCCACAATTTTTGTCAAACTATTGCTGCAGAATTTTTGTCAGTGAGCTCATTTGGTTGATCAACAAATACATGTTGGTATACTAAAAGATAGAGAATAATTAAAAAGTTAAAGTAGCAATACTAAATATCTTTAAACATCAGTACTGTACATATATTTGGGTTTGTTTGTTTGCAGCTTAAGCAAATAAGCTAATCTTCTGACTCATCGAGAAAAACACACGTTCAACTGTTAAATGGCTTCAAGCTTATTCATGCCAGAACCTCATAAAACCCGACAATTTTGAGCTAATCAACCAAAGAGAATCTGAAATCAAACAGGACCTATATGTATGTATATGCATATAATGGATTGAATTGGAGAGTACTGTTATACATTGGGCCGTTTAATTGGAGCTCTTAAGCTAGATTTTATCTTTTTCCAAAAGAACTACTCCTTCAAACTCAAACACAGCAAGAATAGAGTGAAGAGTACTGCAACACCTTTATATTAAGAAAAACTCGTTCTTTTGCCATCTATTTTAACAAATTACAAATTTTAGCCTTTCACCCCCCAGCATAATGACGAAATCTAAGTTTACAATTTTAATCACCTCCCATGTAGGGATCCTCGATCGGCAAGTGATTAATCTAATCAATTAAACCACATACTAGAATTCAATCAAATCTGGAACCGAACAAGTCCTATATATTTACATATACATACCTCTATATGGATTGAATTGGCAAGCCTTGTACAGCCACATCATCATCATCTACGTGGCACCCTTTATTCTTACATTCCGGTATCTTTTCAAACTGGTTTGCTGGCAGCTTTTGGTATAAAGCCCCGACCCAAAACTCTATCATACCCGAATCAGAATCCGCCTCGATACCTATTAAGGATTGTGATAATTACCCATTACTTGTCAGTTGTTACGTATTGTAATTGGTAGTGTAAAACTAGATAGCAATTAACGGTTTCAATATTGATATTTAATATGATAATTTTGCTTTTTGTGTAACAAGTATTCTACACAAACCAAGTGAGCTGGTTTCCTTTGACTCCCCCCCTTGAGCCTATTTAAGAGTGCGTTCAGCGTCAATCTTTTTACGCAAAAAATTTGACGCTGCTTTTCTACTTATAAGTGGCTTATAACTTATTCTCACTCCCAAGTCTTTTATTATTACTTATTCCAAAACTTGTATTTTTGGTAAAAGTTTTCGTAAAAAAGCATCAAATTCCTATGTTTTCTGCTATTAAGCCTTTTAACCTTTTTCTAATCCAAAAACTAGTTAACCAAACAACTCTAGCTTTTTTTAAGCAAAAGCTACAGAAGCTAAGAAACAAAACAAAATCAGTTGCCAGCAGATCAACACATTGAATATACTTAATGTTACAATCTTCTCCTTCATTTAACAATACCTGTGTAACAGGCACCCAAATAAAATATAATCGAACACCAATAGCTTTTTTGTTCAAAAAAGCGTGAGAGAAAAGTTTGCTTCAGATTTTTTTTTTCCGTAGTGTTTGACACCACCTAAGCTTTTCTAATTATAAGTCACTTTATTACTTATTAATCAGAGATTTGTAACTATACAAATTTTTTTTATAAGAAACTTGCATTTTGGTAAACTTTTTCGGACAAGGCTAAAAAAAGCACAAATCCCTATCTTTTCTGCTTTTAACCTGTTAACTTATTTTTAACCCCAAAACTAACTTTTGAAAATCTAAAACAAACCAAACAACTCTAGCTTATAAGCAAAAAGCTACAGCTAAGGAAAATATACAAACAGTTGCCCGCAGATCAAAACATCGAAATAAACATCGAAAGAAACATCGAATAAACAATACTATAATAGTTTACTCCCTCCTTGTTTTTTAAGCATACCTGTAACAGGCACTTAATTGAAATATAATCAAACACCAATAACTTTATTTAAACAAAAAGCTAAGGAAGAAAAAATAAATTGAAATATAATCAAATCAAATACTTCCTCGGTTCCTATTTAACTGTCCTAGAAGTGCAGTTTTGATCACTGATTAACTTATACCAAAGTTGCGGAAATAAAAATCTTCAAAAGTTAATAGTACTTCACATTTGAACTATGATTAACTTTTTAAAATTTGTTTATTGGCAATATAAGTGGGTGCAATTGTCGTATACTCCATCCGTTCCTATTTAATTGTCTTATACGAAGCTATATGTAACTATGATGGCATAATCAAATCAAATACAATATAATATAATTAATGTTACAATACAGTAATAGTAATTAATAAAAGTACCTGTAACAGGTATCCAAATAAAGAGTTTTTTGGCTTGAATACCAGAAACACTTTTAACAGAACCATACTTTAATTTTCCTTTTATTTTCTTATCATACCAAACGAGTTGATCAAAGTGTACGTAGCATGGACGGTGGAGATTGATTTGAAAGTCACCGTTGGATGAAAGTGTGTATGACTTTACTCCGTCTGGGATTAAGCCACGTGGAAACCCGTATTCCGGGAGAAGATCGTGTACGTCCGTTTGGGTTTGGGTTTGGGTTTGGGCTGAGATAGAGATTGTGAAGATAGAGAGCAAAAAGATTATAGAGAGAGAAGTAGACATTGTTGAATATAGTGAGAGTTTTTTAACTTGTTTGTTGAGTTTTATTGGCTTGTTTTTTTTTTTTTTTTTTTTTACATGTAGTAACATCGTATTTCGGTTTTTACTAGGCTCCTGCCGCTTCGCTCTGCTTAGCATCCTTGTGTTTTTTGAGAACCAAGCCTAAAATAATTAACAGAATTTACAATGCCTGCTCATATGACTCATTTTCGTTAAAACGTTAACAATGAGTCTAAATTAAAGTCTTTTTATACATAATACATATTTTTTTTGGCTTTTTTTTTTTTAAAGTTTATCAAACAAATTTTTAAAATTTGCCCTTTAATTGACAATATTTGCCCCTGCCGTTAACGGAAATGGATCATGTGATGATACGTGCTGTCAATTATGTTAAATATTTAACACCTGGTTCCTAAAAAAGAGAAATATTGTAAGTAGAGGGAAGCGAAAGAAAAAAAATGATAATAGAGAGCTTAAAAACGAAATAGGATGTAATAAAAACAAAAATAACCCGGTTTATACTATGTAATAATTTACTAAGAGCCTGGATTTTTCCACTGTAATTTATCTGTTTCCACGCTCAAACCGTAAAAAAAAATTCCGAACCGTAAATCTGACAAATTTACGGTTTGACTTTTTGCCAAACCGTAATTTTAACTTACGGTTCGTAAGTCAGATTTACGGTTTGACTGTGAAATTACTAAATTGTCCATACGTTGAAAAAACAGTGTAGTTTTTTTCAGAGAGTTTGGCCGACCGATCAGCCACAACTCTCTGGAAGAAAATCTAATACTGTTTTCACAAGTTTTTTAAGTCTTGGATGCTGAATTGGCCGATCGGTCGACCAACTCTTTGGAAGAAAATATAATATTGTTTTCACAAGTTTTTTTTAAGTCGTTGGATGCTGAAACCTTGAAGAATGAATGTGAAATTGGTGGCTATCTAGCCCACAACATCTATACATAAGTTTCCATAAAATTAAAGCTAGTGTGATGGTGTTCTCAGATTCACAAAATGCAGGATTGATTACATTTAGTAATTGTTTTGCCATTGTTCATCTCCATAACGACACACATCTAATATCATCCATAAACGTGACTTGCCTTTTACTCATATTTTTGCTTTATCACCTACTTCAGTAGATGATAACTTCCGGTTACAGTACATATATACAAATTTTTTAGTAGTACTTATTAACTTTATTAGTAAGGTTATCTTAGCTTATTGACCCTACATACCAACAAAAAAGTAGTAGTAATTATTAACTTTATTAGTAATGGTTATCGTAGCTTCATCCGAATTTTTTATTTGGATTCTAGGCCCATAGTTTCACTTGAAGGGTCAATTTGTCTCCAATTTTTCAGTAGTGACGTGATATCGATTGATTATTTGTCTCACGATGCATGTGGGACCAATTTAAATGCTAACTATCTTCTTAAGCAATAGATCAAATTGTTCTTATTTAGTGGTGGAATAGAATGATAGACCCTTTCATATAGTTGGTCTTATCTGAGAACTTTGCGTTTTAATATGACAAAAATCATAGACAATATAAATTGCTTACATTTCTTGGAATTCATATCCAAATTTTGTTACTTTTCCAGAACTTGAGGACTATCACTAATGCAATCAAACCATAGAAGATGATAATTTTGGTTTAACAAAAATTATCATCACAAAAATTTGTGAAAACAGTATTAGATTTTCTTCCATAGAGGTTGGCCGACCGATTGGCCAACTTGACCGACCGATCGACCAACTTGACCGATCGGTCGACCAACCTCTCTGGAAAAATTATATTGTTTTTCCAACCCAGTGGCAATTTGGTAATTTTACAGTCAAAACCGTTAATCTGACTTAGGTTCGTAAGTCAAAATTACGGTTTGACCAAAAGTCAAGCCGTAAATTTGTCTTACATTTCGTAAGTCAGATTTACGGTTCGTAAAAAAAAATTACGTTTTGAGCATGGAAAGAGATAAATTGCATGGAAAAATCCAGCCTCATTTAATAAAGAGGCTGGATTCTACAATGCAAAAAGTCTGTTTTAACGCCAAAACCGTAAATTTGAATTACGAACATAACGGTTGAAACAGAACTAAATTTGGAGTGAGTCCGAACGAATAAGTTACAGTTCCACAATATATGATATCGAAAAAAAAAAATGAATAAGTCAAACCGTAAGTCACGATTACGGCCCGTAAATGTTTTTTTGAGTTAATTAGACAAATTTACGTTTCGACCGTTATGTTCGTTATTGAATCGTCTGTCATTTTAAACAAATTAACCATTTTTTTTAAATGATTAGTACTCGAAACAAACTTTTATCATGTTACTCGAAACAAATTAAATTATAGAGCTTTTATCAAACCGTAAGTCACCATTACGGTCCGTAAATATTTTTTTGAGTTAATTAGGCAAATTTACTGTATTCAGGCCTTTGGAATTTCCAGAGGGCTTGACCGATCGATCGGCTGTCAACTTCGATGGATCGGCCAAGCCTTCTGAAATTTTTTACTTAGCATGGACGGTGGAGATTGATTTGAAAGTCACCGCTGGATGAAAGTGTGTATGTCTTCACTGCGTCTGTGATTAAGCCACGTGGAAATCCGTATTCCGGGAGAAGATCGTGTGCGTCCGTTTGGGTTTGGGTTTGGGTTTAAGTTTGGGTTTGGGATGAAAGAGATTGTGAGGAGAGAGAGAGTGAGGAGAGAGATTATAGAAAGAGAAGAAGACATTACTAGCTCTTCTGCTTTTTCTTATTCAGCTTTTTTGACCCCAAGTTAAAGAAGCTAAAAAAAAATTACGTATCAAACCCAATAATGGTCTCGTATGAGATAATTATCACATATCGACTAGATAATGATAGACCTCATACTCTAACATTTTTCTTAGCTCGTGATTCGATATTTCAAAGGTTCTACAAAGTGACATATTAAATTGATAGAGATGAGCCCAACATCGTTAAATCCGCTCTGATACCATGTTAAAACCCCATATATATTATTATTAAAAAGTCTAACAATTCTAAGAATAAGTAACTATTTATAAAATACACGACCGATCATTATTTAGTCGATGTTGAATAATACTCTAATTATTCGTCTCATGGTCTAATGACAATTTCTTTCCCTTAAACCCATCCATAGATAACATTTAATAAAAAATCCAAATGTGAATCAACCGAATCACCAATGTTAGCCTATGGAGACATGGCCGCAAACCCAAGTGAAAACGACTAATAAACGATGTCATTGCCACAAAACAGTCTTATTATAATCAACCAAGATATAATTACCACAAGACATCCTCATAAGATCAAGTGAAAAAATGAGACATATTGACTGCCCCAACAGTTTCAAGTAGAAACTATTATATCCAGAGGTCTAGCCTGATAAGATCCCATATGCCACATACATGATACACAAAATATAACATTTTAAGAGTTGTTCTGATCACCCTATGTTTCAGCATACCAGCTCAGGGGACAATGGAAATCTAATAGAAAAAAAGGGAAGTTTGATCGTTTTATATGGTAATATCTGTTTCTCCAGTAGCATATTTGTCGCACACCACTTTTAGTTCGTGAGCAGCATTTCAAAGTCGTCACCGGGAGCGTGAAGTTTTAACTGGAAACCAACAAATTTACCACATTATAAGTTAAAACGGACGAATGTAATTTCCACCAAGCAGTAGTAATAAATAGAACTTGAACAAATTAAAGCAGTGAGTAGAGTGTCACTTTGAAACAGTCAGTTTATTTAACTGTTTATGGTACAATCAGTTTAACCACCGTTAGATTAGAAAATGAATAGTTAGATGATGTTTTTCAATAACTAATTTATTTTTTCTATTTTCAACAAATTATAATTTGATAAATTAAAAACAAATTGTACAACACACTAAAAATCCAAATAAAAATATAAAACTCTATAGGGGCCTACACTGAACTTAAATATTAATCAAAATTTAATTTTTTTTTTATTCATTTGACACGTTTTTATGCAACGGTTTGTGAATCGGTCATATAGCATAATTGTTCCCTAGTAATTCCCAGTGAGTTTAGCCGGAGTAGTGGAGTAGAATTTCATGATAGCAAAAAAAAGTAACAAATCAATTCAATTTTCTCCCTTTTCCTACAAAATTAGAGTGGAATTCTGAATTTATAAAAAGGAGATCTTTACTTTTGTCCCCAATTAAGTGTCATAAAGAGAACAATAGGGGAACTTGTAGAATTTTAGTAAAAAAAGGCAATTTCTCACACCAAAAAGCATATTGAACATAAATGTGATTATGTGGAGTTTTTTGCCAAAATGGTCCAGTGGACCACTTAAATTCCCAGAATGGGCTACCTTTCTGAAATATTCCTAAAATGGTCTACTTTCGAAAAACGACCGATCGAAATGATTAAAACGACCGGTCGTTTTATTATTGAACTCTCTGGAACAATTTGGACAATAAACGATCGGTCGAATTGGACAATACGACCGGTCGTTTTTCAGACAAAAACGATCGGTCGTTATGTACATTTCGATCGGTCGTTTTTCAGAAATACTTGTACTTAAAAAACTCATCTCATTTCCCCAGACCACTGTACTCATCTCATTTCCCAGACCACTGTAAAAATAAAAAAAACAGAGCTCTTAGATCATTTTAGGGCAAATCTCAGATCTCTTCCAAAACAGGTAAAAGCTCAATATTTTGTGTTGTTGGAGTATTATTTGAGTAAAATTGTTAATTTTACCGTGTGGTTATCGAAATGAAAAATCCTACAATTATGTGTTATTGGGGAGGTACGATAATGAAAACTATTAGCGAGGGGTTATCTTATGATATTTCTTATAATTTTTTTTTAAGGTATCTAGAAATACGACATACGACCAATTTTTGGAAAAATTGTTTAAGGTACTTGATGTATCATCGACTTCAAATCGTTTGAGTTTAACATGTCGTTATCCATATCTGACTACACTTACTGAGTTTAAATATATGCGATTGACTGTTGATGATAATGATTCGTTGGAAACCATGCTTGAGTTAATAGAAGAAAATGGAAGAACGTTTATAGAGTTATATGTTGAAATTGAGCAAGTTTACTCTTCTGATCAAGATTACGGGTTGTATTATAATATTCTTTCCACTAATGAAATCGGTACATCAAGTGGAACACCCATTCGACAAGAGCCAATGCATGAAATCGGTACATCAAGTAGAACACCCATTCGACAAGAGCCAATGCTAGAGGTATATTCTGAGAACAACGAACCAGATTTGACTCATTTGGATGCAGTGTGTCGATTGGAAGATAATATTGGTTGGTCGATAGAACTTGGGGATGAACCAGAGGATGAAGATCCGGACTTCAATATTAGCGAAAACGAGTCTGACGATGACGAAGAAAATGTACAAGAAGTTGAGTACGAAGAATTATCATCTGAAATGGGCTTGTATATGGATGAGGATGAAAGCGACCAATCAAGTGGGTCACAATTGGCGAATAATACTATTCCCGATGAAATTCCTATGCATCAACCAATGTCAAGTTTGTTTAATGAACCGTTCGACACTCAAGAAAATTATAGTAACCAGAGACGAAATTATATGATGTATCCTGGATTTTGGGATCCTCAAGTTAATGATCCTTTTATTGGTCTTTTATTTAGGGATAAAGAAATGTTGAAAAAGGGAATAAAACTTTGGTCAATCAAACGTAACATCCATTTTTCCACTAAAAGTTCGAAGGCAAAATTTTGGGAAATTCGTTGTAAACTGGCCGAAACTCAACAATGCAAATGGAAACTACGAGCTTCACTAAGAAAGAAACATGGATTTTTTGAAGTGTCGGTGTACAACGGTCCTCATACATGCATTCATGCCGAGCTTACAACTGATCATCCACAGTTAGATTCCAATCTTGTTGCCCAAACCATTCGAAATGCCATCACAACTAATCCTATGATGAAGATTTCATTAGTTAAAGAGATTGTGAATGCCCGCTTTGAAATGTCAGTTTCATACAAAAAAGCTTATTTGGGTAAACAAAAAGCAATCGCAGAG
Organism: Primula veris; assembly: GCA_963682055.1. Taxonomy (NCBI): domain Eukaryota; kingdom Viridiplantae; phylum Streptophyta; class Magnoliopsida; order Ericales; family Primulaceae; genus Primula; species Primula veris. The sequence continues at coordinate 19,164,013 of OY821748.1, read as the reverse complement.
ATATTTGGTAATTGGGAAGACTCGTATAAGGTTTTACCTAAATTTATGAAAGCGCTTCAAAAGTATAATCCCGGTACCGTTGCTTCTTATGAGACCACGCCAGTTTACGATGTGGTAGGAAATCCAGTGGGTGAGGTATTGAACAGATTTTTCTTCACATTTAAGGCCGTTATTGATGCATTTCAGTATTGTAGGCCAGTTATCGCTATTGATGCTACTCACTTATATGGGAAGTATAAAGGTAAGATTTTGTTGGCCATGGCATCGGATGCAGATAATCATGTTTTTCCCATTGGTTGTGCATTTGTTGCTGAGGAGAGTACAATTTCGTGGAGCTATTTTCTTTCTAACATTATGCGACATGTGATTAAAGAGCGCGTGAATATTTGTCTAATTTCGGATAGACATGCTGGTATTCTAAGTGCAGTGAGAGGAGTTTGGCGTGGTCAAGGTTTTGTTCATCGATATTGTTCAAATCATTTTTTGGATAATTTTAAGAAAGCTTTCAAAGGAGATCCTGACTTACACAAGTTAGCGGAGAACGCCATTTGGGAATTACAAGAAAGAAAATTGAAAAGAATCATGGAAGCAATAAAAGTCATGAATCCTCAAGCATATCAATGGTTGATAAGAGAGCTTGCGGAAAAATGGTCATATTTTCATGATAAAGGGAGGCGACATGGTAACATGACCACAAACATGGCTGAAATTTTCAATAATGTTTTAAAAGCTGCTCGTAATTTACCAATCACTGCTGCTGTGCAACTTATTTTCTATAAGTTGGTACACTATTTTTGCGAGCGGAAAAAGATAGTAATCGGGATGAGAAACAGCGGCACAAGATATGGTCCCAATATTCTTAAAATTTTAGAGAAACGTAGGTCGGACATTGGTCATACCAATGTTACTTTCGATTATGAAAGAGGGGTTTATTCCGTGTGTACAAGTTCAAGAAATTCCAGGGGAGGCAATACTCAAGTTGTCGACTTTTCACTTTGGCAATGCGATTGCGGTAAGTGGCAGAGTGATGGAATCCCTTGTTCACATGTGTTTTCCGTATGCGCTGCAAACCGTCTTGATTGGGAAGCTTACATAGTAAAATATTACAGTCTTGAATCATACGAAGGTACGTACTCGGCGCAATTTTGTCCTCTTCGGCATCAAGACTATTGGGATTCATGTGATAGATTATTTCTTCCGGATGTTACTCTTTTAAGAGAAAGGGGTCGTCCAAGATCTACTCGTATTCATAATGGTATGGATCAGTCGGAGAGACGAGCACTTATGAGATGTTCTAGTTGTCAAGGGCGAGGACATGATTGTCGTAAGTGTCCGTATCCAATACGTGCTCGACGCTTATGATTTTAGCTGTAGCTTAAACGAGACAATATGTATCTTGTACTATTTTAATTTTCCGATTGTAATTGTCTTTTTTAATATGAAATATCTATATTTATTCTCAGTGTTTTTTCATACTGTTTTTTGAGAAGATAAACTGTTTGTTAAGTATGAGAGTAAATAAATAAGTGCAATTAACATAAAAATTAGAATGAACAACATAAATAAATAAGTGCAATTAACATAAAAATTAGAATGAACAACATAAATAAATAAGTGCAATTAACATAAATATATATATTTGATTGATTTTATATATATTTTTATATTTTTATATATTTTTCTTGCCAAATCAGTGTCGGAAAGTGCAAACGACCGATCATAATTACAAAACGACCGATCGTTTTTTAATTGTGCTCACTGGAAGAATTTTGTACAAAAACGACCGATCTCTGTGAAAAACGACCGATCGTTTTTACACAGACGACCGATCGTTCTGCAAAAACGACCAGTCGTTTTTTAAGTGTGCTCACTGGAAGAATTTTGTACAAAAACGACCGATCTCTGTGAAAAACGACCGATCGTTTTTACACAGACGACCGATCGTTCTGCAAAAACGACCAGTCGTTTTTTAAGTGTGCTCACTGGAAGAATTTTGTACAAAAACGACCGATCGTAGTGAAAAACGACCGATCGTTTTTACACAGACGACCGATCGTTCTGCAAAAAACGACCAGTCGTTTTTTAAGTGTGCTCACTGGAAGAATTTTGTCCAAAAACGACCGATCGTAATTCAAAAACGACCGATCGTTTTTCTGTTTTTCAGCCTTTTAACTTCTTTCAAATCCTAATTCTATTTCATTCAACAATTATATCACCCTCTCTCTCTTCCAAAATCGCCTCTTTCTATCAAAATCTATCAAAAATCCCTAATATCTACATATATATAACCCAATTCTCTTATTAATCCTTATAATCAACAATCGATTGCTTCCGTTTCTTGAAAACCTTTTTTTTCAAAATACGAATTTTTCAAAAACCCTAATTTTTTTAAAATTCCAACCATGGTTCGCACCAAGAAAGCTCAACCACACCTCGTCGACGACCATGAGGACGACTACGTGCCTCCGTCCCCGAGCCGCCCCCGTGTTCCTCGCGGTCGACGAACCGGCTCCTCCACCGCTCCACCATCGGGCCCCGGTGTCTCTTCCGGCTCTCTTCCTCCTCTCTATCCATCTGCAATGGGTAAAAGAGCTATCTTGACTAACTTTACATTAGACATGCCTTTATTTCTTGAACGTTTTCCTCTTCTCATGCAAGATTTAAACTTCCAAAAACTCAACGTAATTCTTACTCTAAAAGAGCCTTTTTTCATTGAAAATGTATATGAATTTTACCATAACCTAGTTCTTGATAGGGGTCATGATGACGCACTCCGCGTGCGTTCATCGTTTAATGGCCAACCCTTCGTTTACGGTATAGACCGTTTACGAAATCTTCTACACCTCGATGCTGAGGGGGTGTACGAGCAAAGTGACGAATTTTGCGAAATGCTCAACATCGTTAATTTTACCGATTTCAAAGATGAGCTATTTCATCCCGCCCACAACAATCGCTCTAACAAAGCCCACGGCCTTCTCTTTCGCAACAAACTAGCCTACCACATCCTCTCTCACATAGTCCTCCCTCATACCTCCAACTTCACGGATGTTACTAATGAGTACATCTTTCTTCTTGGGTGCATCCATCGCCGAGTCAGACTTGACTTCGCGACACTCATTCTCTTTAAGATGGATTCGTTAAAAACGAAATCCAAGAATGGGCTACCTTACGGTGCCTTGATTTCGGCCATCTTAAAGGACCTCAATCTCGTTCCCGGTGGAACCCTGTTCAAGAACAAGGACAAACACATTTGGGACACCTCCTATCTTGCCCAAATGTCAATAAAATTCGACACTACCGCCAAGACCATTACTTGGTTCGGTAAACGGGTGTCCGGCCCCGACTATACTCATCTTTCCCTCGAAGAGGAAGAATATGTCGGCCCTAAGCCCACACCGCAAGCCGCTCGTGAGGATGTGCCTATTTCCTCCGAGTCCCTTCCCCCGTCTCACATAATGCCTTCCTCTTCTCGTCCCACTCGCGGTCGCGGAAAAGCTCAAGTCGGATCTTCCAACCGTCCTCCGCGCACCGAACAATTCTACGACGATCTATACATCAACCAATATCGGAATGCACAAATGACTCGTCGGATGTTTCGTTTCTTGCAACCGGGACAAGAGGAGCTCGACCAACTAGATCGCGAAAGCGCCGAGCAAAGGGCGCAATTCCACGGCTATTTTCCCGACCTTGCCGGGCCCCCAGACGACAACGAAGACGAAGAGGATGATGCGACCTCCCACCGCGACTAGGCGGATATCGTTTTTTTTTTTTTTATGATGTAAAAGGGGGAGAAATACCCTCTCTTTTGTTTTTGCGTTGTATTTCTCATTTCTTTCGATTTCGAACAACGTTGGTTTTTGATGTAATAAGTAGCAAACGCTTTATTTTATGAATCATCATTATGTTGCTTATGCGTTGTGAGTTTGTGCACTTATAGTATGCGTTTTTATCTTAATCACTTTATTGAATTTGGTGCGCATATATTGCTAGTTGATTGGGTTATATGTATTGTTTTTCATTTGTGGCGATTGACCATTTTTTATGTTTTTAATGATGTTAAAGGGGGAGAAATACCCTATTTTATTTTGCGTTGTATTTCCTTTGTTTTTCATTTTCTTTTCGAACTACGTTGTTTTTGATGTAATAAGTAGCAAACGCTTTGCATTTATGTTATGAATCTTTTTTATGTTATGTTGCTATTTATCATTACGTGTTAATTTGTGTTAATTTGTATGACGTTGTGAGATTGCGTATTTATAATTCTACAAATGCGATTTTGATGTTATTATAACTTGTGCGCATATATATCTAGTTGATTGGGTTATTTTTGTTGTTTTCATTTGTGGCGATTGACCGTTTTTAGGCAAAACTATGGCCAATTTTTCGCTTGCATTTTATCGTTCGTTTTCCTTAATCGTTTAGATTTGTTTAACTTCGTTTTAAATCGGATGTTGTGACATTTCCTTGTTTTAAATCGGATGTTTAGTAAAACGTCACCTACACATCTTGTACCTAACATATTAATTTACGACATCATTTTATGTGATAATACTAGTGCATAAATCTTTCGAAAAATCCGATCCAACACTCTCGTACTAAACATATTAATTTACGACATCATTTTTTAAGAGATCATGTTCAAAAAGGGGATCATGTTTTTATATATTTTTTGTCAAATAAGTGTCCAAAACTGCAAAAAATCCTTGTTCTGTAAATTCTTTACAGTCGATCGGTCGACAGTAAAAAACGACCGATCGTTTTTCAACAGACGACTGATCGTTTTTCAGAAACGACCGATCGTTTTAGTTATGATTTCTTCCAGTGAGTTCAGACCAAAAACGACCGATCGAAATGTACATAACGACCGATCGTTTTTGTCTGAAAAACGACCGGTCGTATTGTCCAATTCGACCGATCGTTTATTGTCCAAATTGTTCCAGAGAGTTCAATAATAAAACGACCGGTCGTTTTAATCATTTCGATCGGTCGTTTTTCGAAAGTAGACTATTTTGGAAATATTTAAGAAATATAGACCATTCTGGGAATTTAAGTGGTCCACTGGACCATTTTGGCAAAAAACTCGATTATGTGAGTAAAGATCACCTTCTAGATTACATTTGACCAAATATAATTTATTTAACCAGACAATGACTTTTTCACAATCATACATTAAAAGTCTTGCATTCTAAAACACGTGTTTCCACACGCGTACACGTGTTCCTAAAATAATCACAGTATCACCCCAATTTAATAAATTACTACTTTTTTGTCTATCTAAGTACATTTTCTTTGTCCCAGCAAGGTTATTTCAACAAAATCAATTAGTGTTTCGGATATCTAACTAAAAATCCCATTATAAACGAATGTGACAATGAAATGATATTGAAACGGGGCGAGTAAAATAAAGGGGGAAATATGAGCTTTTGTTTTTGGAATGTCCGACTAGTATCGGACACGATACAACACCAATTTTAAAGTTTCAAAACTTCAAAGGACTTTAGTTCAAGCACTATATAACTAAATCAAGCCAGTCCGTCGGTTAGACTGAAGTTCCGACTTTTTTTCTAATAAAAAGATACACAATGGTGGATTTGTTCGCTAATATAAACCTATAAGGGCGAAAATCTAGATCCCAAGTAATTAAGATGTTAGCACATTTGGAACAACACTGCAAAAAGCACATTACAAACATTGTAAAATGGTTAAACAAATTATGTCACATTTCAAATTCTAGACCTAATTAACAAAACTATGAAGTCTCTATTATACCAAAACAGTAATCTTACCTTCTTTTTATTTCTGCAAGAATGAACACTCTGGAACTGACTCACATCAAGCTTCTTATCAATAAACCCAACAAGAAAATAAATATAATCCGACGGTGGTAAATCAACTCTAATCTCATCCACTTTAAACCAGAACAACAGCCTTTGTACCTACATCCGCGGAGCCAACATTTTTATTAATTATCAGCTTACTAAATACAAAGTATTATATTTTCACATACCAATACACAATATTACGAAATATCTGCCCACCCCCTCATGAGACACAATTTTCTTTTTGTTGCTTTTATTCAATAATATGTACATATAAATTTATAATACTTCGTATGTCCCATAATAGTACTCTAATTTAAGTTTTTTTTACTCCGTGTCAAAATAATAGTTTAATTTGTCTTTTAATTTTTTTTTATTCCACATGTGCCCTTTTTTTAAAATGAGTATTGTTGTTTGCAAACCATAAATATATAGTTTGATACACATACTTACTAATTCACCTAATTACTCTAACCAAGATTATAACTTAATCTTCGTGAAAACCTTAATTGCAGTATTATTATGGGACCGAGTAAGTAATACACAACGCCCAACAAAAAAACTTGACAGTATTTTACGAGTTTGGCATAATTAAAAAAAAAAAAAAAACAATTAGCACTTTCAAGAAATGAATATTACACATCATTATATAAGTAAAATTCAAAGTCTGGACAGAAACAATATTCAAGCATGGATCAATTTTTATATACTCTGGGCCTCGAAAATCTCAAGTCCGCTTTGCCAAGTAATATCGTCTTTTCAAGAAAATAGTATAATATTTTTTGTTACCTGAATCCCTTTTAGACCCGTAATGGACCCGTATTTAAGCACACCCGTGATGCGTTTCTCGTAATACACCAAGTACTCAAACTGAACATAGCAAGTGCCTTTTAACTCCACTGTAAAAGACCCGTCTGGTGAAAGAGTGTAGCTTTTTACTGTGTCTGGTAAAAGCCCACTAGGCAGGCCAAACTTGGGGAGGATTTGGTAGACTGTTGGTGAGGAGAGAGAGAGTGGGAGAGAAAGAGATAGGATTAGGAGAGATATTGTCATGAATGCCATTTTTGGAGTTTGAAGAAATTTCTTAGAAGCTTGGTTTTTTGTTGGTTTGGTCGACTGATGATACAAGAGAGGTTTTTTAACATCTTCCGCAAGTATTATTTTACGAAAGTAAATCAATAATACAATATGTAAGAATTTATATCAAATGGGTTGGTGCAATGTATCATACTATTTTATTTTGAAATAAATATTATGTATGATATTATATTAGAGGTTGAATTTTTATACTATAATTTTTCTGAAAAAACGTAAAAACCGTAGAAAAAAATCTACGGTTTGCAGTGATTCTGTGCAAACCGTAGAAAAAATCTACGGTTTATAGTGATTCACTGTAAACCGTAGATTAAATCTACGGTCTGTATCAATTCTGCAGAAATTACACAGTCATTCCCCATTTTTCAGAAATTACACAGTCAGTCCCTGCGCAAAAATTACACAGACAGTCCCTGAAAAAACAGAATGTTACGTTTTAAAAAATAAATAAATATTTATACTATTCTCTCTCTCTCTCTCTCTCTGAAAAACCTAATTTTTTCATCAAAAATAACCCAAATCAATCAACCACAATAACTATCAACTTTCTTAACAAAAAACCCCAAATCATCAATCAAATTTATCACTAATTCAAGCTATTTCTTTTATTCTTTAATTTATTATTTATTTTGTGTAATTTCAATTTGTAAAATAGGAAAAAATATATAAAATATGCAAATTGATTATTCACTTAGCTATATATAATTGTTTGTTGTTTGTTTATATTAATTATAGAAATTATAATAATTGTTGATATTTGTCCCATTTTTGCATTATTTATTTATTTTGTGTAATTTCAATTTGTAAAATAGGAAAAAATATATAAAATATGCAAATTGATTATTCACTTAGATATATATAATTGTTTGTTGTTTGTTTATATTAATTATAGAAATTATAATAATTGTTGATATTTGTCTCATTTTATAAAAAAAGTAGTGTTTTTATTCAAATTTATTTATTTAGATATTTATTACTAATGGTTTGGTTATGATGTTACATGTTTATGATGCTTATTTGTTTTGATTGAGAAAAATAAAAATAGTTACGTTTTATTAATATTTACCCGTTTTGAAAATTATGTGTTTTATAAAATTATGTTTTTTAGTTAGTTTGTTTGCCCAAATCACAAATAAAAATTGGGGTTGTTGATATTTTGCCCGTTTTATAAAAAAATTAAAATTTTATTAAAATTTGTTTAATTAGATAATTAGAATAATTGTTTGGTTATCATTAAATGTGTATGTTTCTTATGTTGTTTTTATTGTTAAAAATAAAAATAGGTAGGATGGCAGAACCAGGTCCACAGATTAAAGGCAGGATGGGCATTTTACGACAGACTGGTCATATTTCAAATCAGACTTGGAATGCTGGAAGAGAAGGGGGTAGAGGAGATGCCCATAAAATTAGGGTTTATAATTATAGTTGGCAGATACTGATGCTTGACGGAGTAGTTGAAAATATGATTAGGGCTGATTTTTATAGTATTCACACTATAGGTAATTATAGCGTAGACCGAGGCTTGCTTAAAGCCTTAGTTGATAGGTGGCGTGATGAGACGCACTCGTTCCATTTTGTCGGTGAAGAGTTGGGGATATCATTACATGATGTAGAGATTATGCTTGGTCTCAGGGTGGATGGTCTTGCTGTTACCCGATCGGAGCGGAATGATAACAGGGCGAGCAGGTTAGATATGATAGAGAGTTTGTTGGGTGTTAGATCTGCTGACCATCAAGTCGATACAAACTGTTTGACAGTTAGACTTGATTGGATGTTACATACCTTTGGTGAATTACTCCCCAACCCTAGTGAGGAGCGTTTGCTATATCAATCTAAGGCTGCATGTTATTATTACTTGGGACACATGTGTTTTCAGATAAGAGCAGTGATCAGATTCCACTATGGCCTCTGCCATTTCTGGAGGATTTTGACACATGTGCAGAGTATAGTTGGGGATCAGCTCTTCTGGCATGGTTAGAGGCTAATTTATGCAAGTTGGTCTGTGGTAAATCTACCGGAGTAAGCGGGGCCGTGATGTTTCTCGATATGTGGGCGATGACCAGGCTACTGCCGGTTAGACCATGTGAAGAGCTGTCGGAAGATATCGAGCCACCTAAGGGCTTGCCTAGGTTCCCCCTCGGTTACAGGTATGATATTATTTAGTTTTTATATTGGATTTGTGTTTTTTTTATTGTGTCATCTATCATTTACTTATCTTATTTATATTTATTGTTTATCGGGTTTTGTTTGTATATTACAGATGAAAGATTTGGAGGCTTACTAATGATAACCCATATGTCTACGGACATAATGTGGTCCACATACGGGACCAGTTTGACCATATGTCGCATGAACAAGTAAATTTTAACTTTCTTATTTCCTACATGTAACTTACGTATTATATGTTGTAAATGTTTGCATTGGTCTTATGTTCGCAGAATTTATTACTAGTATTTTTAAACCTTTGTTTACATATTCTAATAATAATTTTACTAATTACAGATAGTCTGATAACCTTACGGGAACCTCGATTACTATCCGGAATACTGCACGCAGGGCCGTGATATGTGCCATTGTTCTGTGCCTTTCATTTGTAATGAGAAGATTGAGTTCCACCCCACGGACAGGTTCATGAGACAGTTCAATTTTGTTCAGTGGGTCCCTACATATATTTGGAAACCCAGACAGGGTCACGACAAGGATAGAAGATATGGGATTGGGCAAAAACACGATTGGCCTGCACTTTTTGCAGAGTTTATAACCGTGTGGAATTACCGCCACAACCGGCTTATTAACGGCGAATTTGGCACGGGGACGTCACCGGATTACATGAGATGGTATAGAGAGAGGACCCGCATCTTTATAAACCCACCTGAACTTGGACGGCCATCTCACGGTTTCCGCGAGCAAACGGGGTTGTTCAATAAAATGGTAACAAGTAGTTAAAGTTCATTAATATTTGATTGTTATTTTTTTGTTTGTATATTTCAATACTTATAAATCGTTTTTTATTGGTTTTTTTTTTTTCAGAAAGCGATGTTGCGCCGCAATTTCAAATCGTTCAGACGGCTAAAAGCTAAACCGAAAGTGGACTTACTACGTGCGGAGTTCGCTGAAATGGGAATGAATCCGTAGGGGTCAGCTGATGAACAGTCGGATGAGGAGGATGACGATGACGACGATGGTGATGGTGATGGCGATGGCGATCAAGGTTACGACCCAAGAACTTACGCTAGGGCTTCAAGTTATCGGGGTACCGACAGAGGCAGAGGGGAAGGCGAATCTAGTAGCGGCGGGCGTAGCGGCGGTAGAACAACGAGTGGAGGTCGACGCCCGACTACAGATCAGGGTCCGAGTTCAAGCGGTCATCGTCGTCGTGCTTCTTTTGCTGGGACGGACTACGTACACGACGATGTTCCTTCCGAGTATCATAGACAATCATTTGGGTTGTACGAGCATCATCCTAGCCAGCATTCAACCGACAGTTGGGCTCGAGGATTGACAATTACATCACACGAGCGTGCTCCACAACCAGAATCGCAGTATCGACATAGACGTCGTCCGGAAACCCACGAATTCGAAGAGTCCACTGAGCCATCATCGGACAGAATAACATCGGCTTGAAAGATGCTCCCTATGTCCAACTTTAAAGGATTTACTCGTGCAAAAAAAAATAAAAATGTAATGTGTATGTTTGTATGTTTGATTTTGAAGACCAATATTTGATTTGTATGTTTGATTATTATGTTTGATTTTTTTTTTAATTTGATAAATGTTTTTTTTTAATGTTACCAATATTGAGTTTTTACGAAATACAGGTTTGCACAGAATTCATACAAACCGTACATTTAATGTACGGTTTGTATGGATTTTATACAAACCGCACATTAAATGTACGGTTTGTGTGAATTTTATACAAACCGTACATTAAATGTACGGTTTGTGTGTAATTTAAGAAAAAATGTAGTAGAATCAATACAACTCTTGGTTAATAACCTTACCATTACAAAAAACACTGCAAACCGTAAAATTAATATACGGTTTGTAGTGTAAATGACATTGGATACCATATCTATCAAATGTATCCGACAACACCTTATCAGTTTTGAATTATTATGATCTGACAACCCTATCCGAAAATGACTACTCAATGCATTATTAAAGTTTGAAAATGACTACACCAAAAAAAACACTACAAACCGTAAAAGTAATCTACGGTTTGTAGTGTAAATGACATTGGATACCATATCAATCAAATGCATCCGACAACACCTTATCACTTTTGAATTATTATGAGTTGACAACCCTATCCGAAAATGACTACTCAATGCATTATTAAAGTTTGAAAATGACTACACCTTGTGGGGTTTCCGAAATTATGTGTATAAATATGACTCATTTTTTCCAATTCTAACAATCTCTAAAATCAAACACAAACACTTTTCAAAATATCTTCAAAAATACTCCTTTCTCCCAAAAAAAAATATAAACAAACACTTTTCAAAAATGAATTACGACTATGGTTTTGACAACAACCAATGGAATTACAACAATGCTGATTCATCCAGTGGCTCAAATGATGAGCTAACTGATTATACAGAGCATTTTGAAGTTGATGAATTGACTTGGGATACAAGGGATGAAATGCTTCCTGATCTTGCTGATGTGGCTGGAAATTAGGGTTTCATTCTTACGATTCGTAGGTCTGGAGGGGGTGATGGGAGAAGAACACCGTATGTTGATATTGTGTGTGATAAATTAGGGGTTTACGAAAAAAAGAAACCATCTTCCGTAAATTCAGGTACAAAGAAAAAAGATTGTCCATTTTTCATTAAGGGTTACGTAGTTAATGGTGAATGGATGTGTCAAGTAGAAAATGGACAGCATAACCACCCACCTCCAACTTAACTCCAAGGGCAAGCACGACGTGCTCGTTTAACACAAGATGAAAAAGAAATGGTTAAAAGTTTAAGACAAAATAATTTTAAAGTTAGTGCAATATTAGAGACCATAAAAAATCGAAATCCTGACAATGTATCAAACACTAAAACGATACATAATTATTTGGCTGGACTGAAAGTTAAAGAACGAGATGGTAGAAACCTGATACAGGAACTGTTTAATTTGTTGGATAGACATCGCTATACCTTCTACTATAATATGAACCCAACAACTCATTGCCTTGAGAACTTATTTTTTGCACAACCCGATTTTATCAGGATGTTCAAAGCATTTCCTGATGTATTGTTAATGGATTGTACATATAGGACAAACCGTTTTAATAAGTCATTTCTAGAAGTCATAGGAATGACATCAACGAACCAAACATATTGTTTAGGTTTTGTTTTCATGAGTGATGAGACAAAGGAAAGTTATATATGGGCTTTGAAAAAAATTAAAGATACATTGGAGGGTTGTATACTACCTAGGGTGTTTGTAACCGACAGAGAAATGACCTTGATAAATGCTTTAGCCGTTGTTTTTTCTGATTCTCATCATATATTGTGCACTTTTCATATTGCCAAAAATGTTTTGAAAAAATGCCGTAAAAAAATCCCAGACGAGGAGTGGCAAACGTTTCTAGATGATTGGGGTTTATTGGTTGATTCTGAGTCGATAGAGGAGTACAATCATAACCGAGCTTCTTTCAATTCCTCTTACAAATTGTACCCTGCTGTGCTTAAGTATGTAGACAAGCTGTTAAATGATTATGCTGATAAGTTTGTTGCATGCTATACCAACCATACAACACATCTAGGTAACAGAACTAGGAATCGAGCCGAACAACAACATGCAAAGCTAAAAAGATCTCTTTCCACAAATACTGGCACGCTTGAAAATGTTTGGGTAGAGGTGAATAGAATTCTAGAAAAACAGTTTGAGGATATTAAGCTGAAGTTGGATAAATGCAAGTCTTATTTTCCACATTCTGAACGAACACCTCTATTTATAAATCTTAGGTCATATATCACACACTATGCCTTTGATTTATTATTTCAAGAACACAAAAAATATAGTGGCCAGACTGATGAGAATTGTTCTTGCGGTTTCAAATTGTCTCACGGGTTACCTTGTCATCATATTATGAGTGAACATATTTTATTCGGGAAGCCTCTTACTCTAGAATATATTCATCCATTCTGGAAAAAATTAGACGTAATTGATGATAATGGGAACACCGATGATTATGGGGTAGAGGGTGATGTAGAAGAGTTTAAAAGTGTTTATTCTACCAAAACAAATGTTGAAAAACGGCGTATGAAAACACAACTGCGAGAGATAACCGTACCATCTAGAACATCCATGAATGATCCTGAAGTGAGACAAAATAGGGGGAGACCTAGAAAGGGAGACAATTCTAATAAGAGAGATAAGTCGGGATGGGAGTATGTGGAGGAACAGAGTGCTGGTGCTTGTAGAGACAAGGGTAAAGGTAAAGCGGAAGAAACACCGGAGGTAAGGGTAAACCCAACTAGGAGGCTTCGAACCCAGACAAATAAACCCACCCCCAATAGGCAAACCTTCATGTACAGTGACCAAATATGGGTCATGTTACATAATTACATCGATACGGTTTACGATGTGCGTGGGGATGGTAACTGTGGGTTCCACGTAATTGCAAATGTGACGGGTAAAGAGCATGGGGAAGATGATTGGTACGCGGTTAGATGTGAGTTGTTTCAAGAGCTGCAGCAAATGAAATGTGTTTTGTTGAACCATGGGGTTCAATAATTGATTTTGATTATAATTTTGATTATGTTTTTAATGATTTTACGATTTCTCTATTTCGATGATATAATGCTTGTTTTTTCCAAAAAGAGAATTTGTAAATTGCAGAATGCCAGAAAGATAGAGCTCGGAAAAACGAAGCCACAGGTTCAAGCGGAACCAAAATCGGAGCTAAAACGAAGGAGTTATGAGCATTCCAAGATTTACGGGACTAGGATTACAGTCGACCGATCGACTGGACAAAAACGACCGATCGTTTTTGATCCAATTTCTTCCAGTGAGTCCAGTATAAAAACGACCGATCGTTTTCAGAAAACGACCGATCGTTTTCTGTAAAACGACCGATCGACTGTAGAAAACGACCGATCGTTTTCTGCAGTTTTCGAAAACAGCTTTTCAGCTTATTCTGGAAAATAGCTGTTAAAACCCTCAACGGTCATAACCCAGAAAAACAGACTTTGCTGTTATATATACCACCTCAAATCTCTCTCCAAACTCACCAATCAACACACTAATTATCATCCTTCAATCCCTATATACAAAACCCTAAATATCACCATTTTGGTGTATATACTCAAAAGAGGGAAAATTGTAGATAAAGAGATACAAGCTCCAACAAAGATCAAACATCATCGAAACCACATATTAGCTTATTTTAGAAGCAATCGATTGTGGGTGTTGTTTCAATTTTTGATAAAATTGTAACGAGTATTTTATAAACTCATTTTTGTGAGCTAGTGATCGGGTAGAGGCTTTGTAAGCAAGTGAAGCTTAAAAGCTCTAGGTCTTTTCATTTCGGGACACTCATAAAGTGAGGGGGAGCTTAATCGGTTGATTAGCTCGATAGGATTGTAATATCCGTAAGAAGATTTTTTAGTGAAATACTCGGTAGTACCGAGGAGAGGACGTAGGCCGTTTGCCGAACCTCTATAAATCTTGGTGTCATCTTCTTTCCCTAAACTTTTACTTTCCGCAACTTTATTATTGCTTATATTCCTGCTTGCGTTTATGATTTCTAGCATTTCATTAAGTTTATTAAACGCTTAAGTTTAGAATTTGCATAAGTTGGGTGGTTAGTTGCATAGAATTTTAATTAGGCGAAAATCGCCATAAACCTTATTCACCCCCCCCCCCTCTAAGGTTAGCACACGGGCCAACATGTTTATTATGAGCTGTTTGAGAGTTTTGATTCTGAAGGTTACCGCTATGATTATATTTTATCAAGTTTAAATTTTTATCATGCTACAAATCCCGCACCTTCTGACAAATGGATGAGATTTCCGTCTTATGGTTTTTTAATTGTTTCTTATTATAATATGCCAATAGTATTGTTGTCGTTATGGCCAAATAAAAATGGAGGGGTACAAATATGGAACGCCACCTTTTTACCTTTTTATATTGGTCCGCCTCCTGGAACGACATATTACATCCATACTGTAATATTGTACGTCAACAGTTGTCATTATTCTCAAGTTATTCCTAAAAAGGGATCTTTCCAATGCCAAGAATTATAGCACGGTGGAAACAAATACGCACTGAGGCTGCTGAGCCATGGAAGTAACTTTTTCGAGCAAATTTCAACTTATATATGGCGCTAGAAAGGCAATCGGGAAAGCAGATTGCAACTGAAGAAGAAGCTATAGACCTATCAAGTCCATAATTATGTAAATTACTCTATTTTTCCAATTTGTTGTAACTTTATATGATGTATCATGTTTAATAAATACGTTTGTTGAAATTTAGTTCATGTTTGCATATTGAGTTAATTTCTTTTATGAAATTTATATAATTTATGATTGTTTGATTCAAGAAAATTGATGATTGACACCAAATTGACGACTTAGTTAATATTTCATATTGCGTTATCCAAGTGTTAAAAACAAAACAAAAACACTTCACAAAAATTGACGATTTAGTTAATGTTTCAATAAATCTCAACTTATACACTTGACAAAAAAATAACATGAACAAAAAATATATAATTTATCAAATCAACTTTTTTTTGTGTAAATTTGTGTAAATTTTGTGTTTATTTTGAGAGATTGTTAGAATTGACCAAATTTATTTTATGTAAAATTTTAAGAATAAGGCATTTAGTTTTTTTATTAAAAAAAATCATTTTTAATTTGAAAAAAATATTCAGTATTTTAATTTTAATTGTTAAAATTGACCAAATTTATTTTATGTAATTTTTTTTATGAAAAAACGCTGTAAACCGTAGATTCAATCTACGGTTTACAGTGATTAACTGCAAACCGTAGATTAAATCTACGGTCTGTATAAAGTCACTGCAAACCGTAGATTTTAATGTCAGAAAATGTGTAGTATAAAAATCCAACCTCATTATATTACTTATTCCGTCCCATTTTATGAGTTTTATACGAAATCACGTATAAATTTGACCGGTTTTAAATAATTAACTAAATTGTCGAAACGAAAAAAATCAAAATTTATGTACATAGTTTAAATATTAATTATATGATAGAATTTTTTTTAAAATTATTTTGACAATTTAGATATGAGTTATTTGTCGATAAAAATTATGTATGATTTCGTATAACAATTAAAATATGAGAGGGAGAGAATATTTTTATATTAATATAAGGGATTAAGGGATACCATACATTCATGTATGAAAATGACATCTGAGAGTATTGTACTAGTATTTTCAAAAAACAAAAAAGAGGATTGTACTAATCTAAGCAAAAAATCAAGAAGCAAAATAAAGGACGCCCAGCTATTTCTCTGAACAACGGATCTAAACCATTAACAAGTGATCGTTCCATGACTTGCAGAAAAATATATCGAATGCAAGCAACCTCAGCATCCGCATCTTACGTTTTAAAACATATCTTTTCTTAAAATTTAATAATTATAATATAAAAAGTAGCATATATCAGACGGTATATAAATTGCATAAATTTCAGTAAACACAAAATTAGAATTCTGTTGGTGAATATGAGTTTTATACGTTGAGTACACCAAACTATACGCTTTTAACGATTTATGTACTCACCTTTCAATTTTACCAATTTGGATACCACACTATAAAAAATTTCCATTTTAGTTACCACCGTCTAAATTAATCATGAAATCATGTCATTTGACAGGACGTGCTTGACAAACGTTAACGTGAGAGGGTAATTTTGTTAGTCTGCACTAAAATATATCATTCTATAAAAACGTTTTTTTCAATTTCACACAATAAAAATTATCACACAGTCCAAATTTGGAAAAAAAACGTTGTTATATGATGATATATTTGAATGCAGAATAACAAAATTACTCTATCAAGTTCAAAGTTATCAAACACGTGTTGTCATGTGACATGATTCCGTGATTGATTTAGATAGTGATACCTAAATTGGACAGTTTCTTATAGCGTGTTACCTAAATTGGGAAAGTTGAAAGGTGTGTACACAAATCGTTAACAACAAAATAGTTTGGTGTACTAAACGTATTTTTTTTCGTGGTGAATATAATAGCAATAAACTATCACGAGTTTCACATTTTTATGTTTGGAATATTATTATGATTATTAAATGATAATAAACAAATAAAAAGAAATAATGTATGATTATTATAAGAAAATTAATAAGAAAGGTAGAATTTTGTATAAATGTAAACGGTTTATTAAAAGATATAAAATATTTTAGATTTGAGAAAATTGTTAATTTTACTGATACGATTGCTCTAACTACTAGTTGCGACAGTGCATGAGTTTAAAAGTTTGCAACTCTATCAATTTTCTCCACTTTTTTAGGGTTGTGAGTATTTAAATTTTGTAAACAATTATTTTTGAATGGCTTCTGTAAAGGAGTCAACCATCAATTGTGATTTTGATAGAACTATTTACTCAAACCCCATTTACACACAATCATGAGTTTGCTAGCAAAAAAGACATGCCTTTAATTCCTTTTTTCTGGATAAAATGCTTATTACTATTAAAAATAACGTGCACGTTACAAGTTCGATACACATGGAATAAGTTTCAAATAGCTAAGAAAATACACGGGCACAAAAGTCTTACAACCCACATCTTCCCACCCCTGATAACTAAAGCAAAATAAACCACGAACAAGTAAAATACATACAAAACTCCGATCAACTGTCTAAATAACGAAAGATGAAATATTGATATCTACAAAGAACGTTCCGACGAAACAAACGGTTGAAAACTGATGATTACAGTACGAGACATAACGACAGTTAGACACAGAAAAGCCTAAACCAACTCGATCCGGTATAGCATACGTCACCGAGTTATCAACACACAAAATCCGCTCGTGAGAGGCCTAACAAGATGGTTCCCTTTCAAACACATGTATTCCCACGTTATTGTAAAACTCATGCAACACAATTTTTTTTTGTCAAAAGTAAAAAATATTTTACCAACCTAAGCACAAGCCCATCTCAACTAAAAGATTAACAGTGGAAAACTAGCTTCAAATTAACTTCTTCTAAAAATTCAAACCAACATTGTTATCATCATAGTATACACCTCTGAGACGGAAGCCAGAAATATTATACGAGATGTGCCAAAATATAGGATATCAAAACGAGCGGTGTCATATCATCGTTTTTAACGTTCAAAATAAATTGTCAAAAATAAAAAAAAATCATAATTTTTAGAATTATGATGGGTGTCAAAATATAAGATATAAAAACGAGTGGTGCCATATAATCGTTTTTAACGTTCATTATTGAAAATGCATGGTCAAAAATTGAAAAAATCATAAAATTTGAAATTATGGGGGTGCCGTCGCCCTCGATGGTCTACACTTATCTTCTCCCTTACACGTCTTCCGTATCATTTATCTCCCTCCAAATCGTGTACACCGTGATAGAAAAAAGTAACCTTCCTCTAGTCTAATCCATGCATTTGAGTTTTCTTTAAATTTATTAATAGCCCAACCAATTACACCAGGTAACATGTGCCTTTTTTTTCTTTCAAGTAACGCATCAGGATATTTATAATTTGCTCAAAATGTTACATTTTTCACTATAAAGGGAATGAATCAGGTTTCTCAAGTCGATCTCATAATTAAGGGAATCAAACTTTCCATTGCAGTGTTCCTTGAATGACAAGTTTTTCGGAGAAAAATACGTTTAGTGTACTGTATTATCAGTGGCTAACGATTTAAGTACTGGACTAACAATTTTAACAATTGAGTTACTAAACTACGAAATTTCGTACAATTAAGAGACTAACAGCATAAATCGACGAGTAGTAATATATCTCACACTTGGTAATTTATTTTTTACGGATATTGATAGAAATGCACTCAACATGTGATAACTAAGAGAATATGAGCGCAATTTAATAATTTTGTTTAACGGTAAGTCATCAATTGTGACAAATTTTATATTTTGATAGCTCAATTGTTTAAATTAGTAGTCAGTTACCTAAATTGTTAAACACTGCAGTTAGTACAGTACAATAAACGTATTTTTTCCTAAAGTTTCCCTACTACAATTTTCTCATTTTTTTTAATTATATTTTTTCTCAAACAACTCTCATATAATTGTATTGACCTTAAACAAGTAATGATATAAGTTAAAAATAAGAAAAGAAAACAATATAAAATAGATATAGAGATAATAATAGGGAATGTGAAATTTTGTACTAACGTAAAAAGTGGTTGTATTTAAATAAATTGGAGTTTTAACCCATGTTTTAAAAAACAAGCTATGTTGTGCTATATTGCGCGAAATAGTGTTTTTTTTGGGAAAAAACGTATCGAAAAAATGCTCCTTGGATGGAAAAACGATAAATTCACGTTAATGAGACTAAAAACACAAAAAGTGTGAAATGTTTGGACTGGTAACATAAATAACGAGTTTTTAAAACAGAATATAGGGACTGCTAGTGTAAATACTGGGCTGACCCCTATAGTTTATAACATATCACAATTAGCCCCTTTAGCATATAACATGTCACAATTAGTACATATAATTAATAACATGTCACATATTCACTTTTATAGTAAATAGCATGTCATAAATTACTTCATATAATAATTAATATATCAAAAAAACACATTTATCCTCAAATACTTAAAAAAACGTAGATTTTTTTAACCAAACATCTCTCACTCTCTTTCTTTCCCCAAAAAACCACAACTAATTCTTTTAATTTTTAATTTTGTTAACATAATTAGTATAAATTGTATGAGTATAGTGCTATATTGTTATATATTTAGGCAAAAAAAAAATACATCGCAAAACGCTATGTTCCTACGCTATTTGCGTTTTTAGAGTTTCTCTCAAAAAAACGTTATTGTACAATAATGCTATTTAAAACATTCGTTTTAACCCAACTATAAAGAATCATATGAATAACCTGATGTGCAGTGGTGGAACTCATATATGAGCAGGTTGCCACGACAATCTCACAATTTTTAAAAATAATAATTTTATAGTACTGTTTTTCAAAGTAATTTATAAATAAGGTATTCTGACAAGCACTTAATATTTTGTGTTGACAAGCACTTTCAAAATTATATATTATTTTTGCAATAAATTAGTATGAAATTTCATGGAGTGATAATATTAATAGATATAAAATAGTAAATTATTGTAATCGATGACTAGTCAACCATGTGTGAGAAAAAATGCATTGTTTAAGTAGTATAATTTAATATTAAGGTGAAAATATAATTATAAATTAACTTAGAGATTATATGCAATTAATAATAAAAATGTTATCTAACAAATAATTGTTAGGAGTAAATATATATTACAAAAGATTTACTTTTAAAAATATTTGGAATTTGAATTAAAAATTTAGTTTACTCCATACCATTCATGAAGTGAACATACATGCTTATAAATTTATAATAATGCATGAAAATGTATCGAATATCTTATCTATTTTAATTTACTCTGTACGGACCTCCAATATTTTTCCGGAAGTTAAGTAAAAATTTAAGTGCTAATTTACCAAGCACTTATGTCAATGCTACCGCCTATATGAGAACCTTAATATTTAATATAAGCTTGACTTTTTCGTTTTTTATACCATGAATTATGCATTTTAATTTTCGTAACCCAAACATTTTGTACTGACTCTGGCCCTGTGAATGATCTTTAGCCTTAAAACTCATCACTTTGCTAATAACTTCAAAAGAATAAGAACAGCTGAACAACAAGTGATCCAAAGTTTCAGAATACATGTTACATAAGCAACTAGTATCATCATTATTAACCAAATTTATACCCTTCAAATGTGACCTCGGTTGAAGTCTGTTCTTTGCAGCAAGCCAAAGATTGTGTGCCTTTTTGTTTTCTCGCTTTATATAAAAAAATTGCCAGCAAAAACTTTCTTACTTAATGTTTCCGAATTTTCTGCATGTTCACCTCGAAAGACTTTATTACGAATACACCATATTCTATCAAATAGTATAATTTTGAAACGATGTAAATATCTAAAATCACGACATTCAATTATCACCATTGAGATTGAAGAAATAGGCTTGTTGTGGTGATTTACCTGCTAATATATCAACGTTGCGACACCATTTAGATTTTGCACATACTTGTTTTGCCAAGGACATTCTATGAATATGCGACTCACACTTTTTATGTTTTTTTTCTTGCATAACACGCATTTTGATCCTTCTTCCGATAGTAGAAAGATAGCTCTAATTTTTTCTTTCTCGTATGCAAATTAGCTGTTGACGCCACAAAAGTGGCATTATCGTCTCTCAGAAAAATCAATCTTTCAATTTTTATTTTGCAGTTGAAAATGTAGGTCTCCTTCCCATTCGTCGTTTTTAGCTCTCATCATTTTATAACAGGACTGGACAATTAATTTTTCTTTGTTATCTGGCCGCCAAACAATCTCATATGTTGAAGCAAGTCTCGCCAAAGAAATACGTTTCACGTAATGAGCTGATTCCTAAGAGAATATTGAAGGAAATTTTATTTCGTCCACGATTTCCCTCTTCCAATTGAGGTGCTTGGATACTTTCCGTGTTTAAAACCCATAATTTGAGGCAGAGCCATGGGTCATCCCATAACTTATGCATCAAGTGAAAATAAGTGTATTTGATAATTTGTTATTGTGATGTGATTTTAAAATTTTGAAAACGGCATATATTTAAGTTGATCTTATAAAATAGAGGATAATTGCATTTTGCAGATTACAGTGTTCAGTTTGTTGAATGTTATTTACCATTCGATTGGTCGCCTGGTTGGAATGGTCTATACCAAACCAGTGTACTCGGAAGTTTGAGGGACGTTAGATAAAAAGTGAAAAAATAAGACAATAACTAGAACGAAATTTTGGAAATAAGTATCCAATGGTCCTGAACCATCAAGAATTTCTCAATAATTGACATGTTTGGCCTATGATATATTGAAATTACCACTAGTACTTTCTTTTGGACATTATCATGTAGCTATTTTTTTTTTTTTACTTTATCAACTCTAACAATGTTCTGTAGCCAATTGGTTCAAAAACTTTGAACCAACTCTTCTGGTAATAATTTACTATTGTATTGTGTAGTAGAGTTATTCAAAATTTTATGCCTCCCTCTAAGCTCTAATCTAAGTCTTGTCAAATCGTCCAAAATTTACACTTACCTACAAAAAAAATGTGTGTCACCAAGTATCTGATCCACAACTTCACTAGTTTTGAAAAGCATTGTTTATATAGTAGTACTTCAATGCTTGTTTTGATGCAGCTTAAAAGTCTAACTTAATGAGTTTTTAAGAAATTAGGTTGGGCTTTGGTTGGGTGACCATCATTTAGCCTGATCTTTTTTGCTTTATACACAGTTATAAAAATTTATTCGCTAGTTTGTGAAACCAAATTTGTTATTCTTTTGAGAAATTGTTAACCAAGGGATAATCTATCTTTGTTTTGATAATGTCAACAATTATCTAAATGTATAATTTTAAATGACTATCGTATATGTGGACTTGTGTGTACTTATGCAAGTTTGTTTTGTTTTAAAATCATGACAAGACGCTTTTTTGGGGCTATCAGGTTGTTATATATTTATCGGTAAATGTGAATTAGCGCATGACATTTATTTCCACACTCTAATTAGATGCCATATAAATTTGCTGCACAATGTTTATCCTAAGACTAAATTAAGCCTCATCATGAAAAGTAAACAAAGAAATTTTTCAACGATTCATAATAATAAGGTAATATCTTTGTAGCAAAAAGTCATGTTAACAGGACATTTATTTGAAATGTGATCTTGGGGGAGAATTGATTTACGGGCAATCGAAGAAACATAGACAATTGGATGAATCTTGACAAAAACCCCATGATTGATGTTTAGTGGTTTTTCTACCACGTTCGTGAAAACACTTGACTCTGCAATAATCGTTCCGACAGTTCTTGTGGTATAGAATCGACACCCCGCATGTTCGCCCGTTCTCTGACACTTGTTGTGTCGACATGCCTACAGCCATTAAATCGTTTTTAAAATTGTAATTATTTTTGTCAACATTTAAATAAAATATCATGCTATATAGATCATTAATATACCTAGTTATGCAGGTATGATGAGAATATATAAACGTGTATTGAAAAAAAGGACGGTAAATGATCATAAAAATCTAAAAGTGTAGCTTATCAAAGTGTTTAAAATTAGTGAACTATGGTACATAGCCATTCTGGGTTGTTTTGTGTACAAAACTGTTGTTAATTTTGTATGCATCTCATTGGATTTATGATTATTTTATTATTGGAGCATATAATTTTGGCATCAGTTAGTTTTATAATTAGGAATATTTCCTAAACTTAGCAAAACATCTACTCTATATTATGTTAGTAAAAAATAGTATGTGAATGGCATATATAAACAAATAAATTTATGATGTTTGGTTTGAGAAATAGTTATTATAATTATTATGTTATCGTATTATTTAAACTATGATAACCAACCAAATGCATATTACGTTTTATACTTTCATTTAGTTTATACCCAAAAAATGATTACTATGAAATTTTTTTAAAGTAATAATATATTTTTACTTATTAACTTAATTAAGGTAGCATACATATTTATTGTTGTTTGCCAAATGTTAAGAATTTTCAATTCAATGATAAAAGATAAAAAGAACAATTTAAATCGAATTATTATCAAAAGAGTCAAGTAATTTCAAACGTTATTTTAGATGACAGGTATAGTTTTGGCTAATACATACGACAAGAATGATGTATATTGTAGGTGTAAAGAGAGTTTTCGGAGAAAAAAATAATTATTTTTAATACTAGTAAGTGTACAGCGACAATCATTCAAAGAACTAGTTTATTGTGAGGACCATCTAAGAACGTGGTTGGATACAAACTTTATCAAAGAATCCCCGTCAAAGGGCCGTGCAAGACATGTGCATATATATAATTTTAAATTTTACTTTATATCTTAATGATTATTAATTATTATTTTCTTTTGTACTTCTTGTGTTATTTTAATGTTAGGGTATCAATATCACGAGAAATTTTTAATATACATGATTTATCAAATGTTACAAGTTGTGAGATTACAACTTGATTTTCATGTAAAATTATGACGGAATTGCAATTCATTCCACCAACAGGCACGATATCTCATTCCCTTTCCAGTCTAAAATCGCTAAATGTCATACTTAACACCTCAGAAACCCTGATATTGGGTTGGATTTGGATTCTCCACCTTCCTCGAGGAGGACAGATTAGAAAGGGCATAAGTAATGGACTGTTATTATAGTTATTTCTTGTGTGTTCTTCGTTGTTATTGTTTTATCCGTGATTGCCATGTTTCTTTGTTTAAGGACACCGGTGTTGAATGGTGCAAGTGGTGATAAATCACTTGAATCCGGGATGACAAGGTCATTGCCACCGATAATTTTAGCGAAAGTAAAATTTTGGGGAGTTGTGACTTTGGGAAAGTTTATTCAGGAGTGTTAGACAGCAGACAAGTTGCAGTTAAGAGAATGGAGCGGGGATTAGCAATCCAAAAGGGTCTCCCACATGTTCAATATATTAACCTGATGAGTCTCGTACGCACACGAGATGTAGTGATGGAAGTGAGAGTCGAATGGAGTGGTCTAGTAGGGTTATTATCACCCTCGACATGGCCAGTGGGTTGAGTACTTACAACGCTTATGATGGAAAGAATGCTTCATCCAAATAGATCTGAAAAGTTAGAATATTCTCCGTACATATGATTTATGTGCAAATTAACTCTAATACTCTCTATGTCCCTAAATAATTGATCACTTTCCTTTTTTAGCAAAATAAAATTATCATTTTACCATTCACATATCACACACAAGTTATGATGTGATATTTTTTGTTTTCTTGTGGATATAATTTTAACTTACTTAACACTCTCTTAAATTTCACCCACTGGCAAAAGTTTTTATTAATAAAGTACGGAGGAAGTAGTATATAACTTTTGGTATAGTGATGTGTTTGAGTGTCTATGTGCATGAGCGTGCATGTGGCGTGTGTTGTTTGTGTTTTTGATAAATAATTTCATGGCTCGTCTCATTTTTCGAAATACTAAAATTGATTTAAAAAATTAGTCTCATTAATAAGGATGTTTGAGAAATCCAACTTACGAAATTTGGTAAAATTGATAGTGGAGTTGTGTAATTGTCAAAAATGTCCCTTTAATTTAATTTAAATTGAACTTTTTAGTTGTGCATAAATTTCAAAATAGTAAATTTGTTATGTGTAGTATGAACTTTTCATTTAATTTGAGACATCCCGTTAATTTGGGATCGAGTATGCCATCAATTGGAGTTTAATAACCTTTTATGTAATTAATTTTGTTCGCAATTCCGGTTTAGTGTACTGAACTCTAACTTTTCCTAATTAATGTAATTGAATTTGCTATAATTCTCATTTAATTTGTTTCAAAACTAACCCGATGTAATAAGACAAGAGTATAAACATAGTATTGTAGTTAGCTTGGTTGGTACTAAAGTTAATTAAAAATACAAATTAAAAAATGTGATTGGTTGACACACTCACGAATAAAATACACTGGATTCATAGTAGTGGTTGTCCAATACTATTATTTTCACAAGTTCCCATTTCAATTGATGAAATTCATTTACTTTTTAAACTAAACCTTGATATCCTCATTCGATATAATGCTTTGTAAAAGAAAATTGTATACAAGCAAGCTGGGAAAATAAGCTTTTGAAAAAGATTTCTTCATTGCTAGAAGATATAATCATGTATAGTAGTAGTGAAATCAAAATTATGTGGCAATTGAAAGGAAAAAAAGACAATAGAAAATGTTTTTAGACATATGTATATATGTAAATAGGTAAATTTCAATTCTTTTAGAAACAATAACCCCTTGTTTGATTATTAGAAAAAAAAAAACTTGTTAAAACCATTTAGACTGTCATCTTTACAAATTTGATCATAGTATGGCTATAACATAACTATAACTATTCCATTTTATATAATATTGGACAAATAATATTTCAGATTATAAGGACATAAAACATGCCCAGACGTAAAACATATGGGCTAAATCAATTATTAACTTATAAAAAAAAAAGGTGCAAACAATACTGCCTTTTATTTCAGTCTTGTTCAGTTGTTTATGTTAATAGATTTGATGGCAATCATCCATTTACAATTTTAACTATAAAAATATATCAAAGAGACGACTAGCATTTACTTATAATAAGGGTAAAATAGTAATTGCAGGTAAAATTTGAGGGATCAAATGACCATACTAGATCTATGTTGCATACGCCTCTGGTCCAATACCCACCTCCTATCCACACTATTCCAAACTCCCCCACCTTCGAACGAACCTAACCCACTTGACCCATGACTTACTATCATTTAAAGAATCGCTAGTGTTTCTCCAAGTGAATCCGATCTTATTTAAAGAATAGTGTGGGCCACTTGGAGAAATAAAGTTAATATTTATTTAGCGAATCGTAAATATAATGTTGCGTGTGCGACACTTAATTGCATAAATATGATCATGGACAAATAAAGTTAATATTTTCAAAAACACTACAAAAATGATGGTATGAATATAGTAAATTAACAATCATATATAAGGAGTAATATAATGTTTTATTTTTATAGGAATATAAAAAAATTAAAAATACATATATGATAATTTGTTTGGTAGATGAATTGAGATGAGTGTAAAATAGCATATTTATTTACTTATTTATGTATTTGAATTGAATTAAGGTACTCGAGTAAATAGTAAATTAGAATAGAACAATTTTGAAAAAAAATTGACAAAATTTGACAAGGTCAATTTTGTTTGGTTTCTTTATATTAATAGTATGATATGCATGCTTCTTTTTATTTGATAAAAAAAACAAAACAACATGTTAACATGCATAAAAAGAAAATGATAAACTCATCCAAACCTCATAATATTTTTAATATCTATAACTTGCAAAACAGCATTGGTATCCAAAATTATCAAAACCTCAAAAATAGAAGTAAATTCTAAAACTTGACGAAACAGAATTTGTACAGAACTATATTAAACTTCTGAAAACATAATTTGTCTACAACAATATTGGTATACTTAGGTTAGCTCAACAGAGAAAAGGGAGTGAGAAGGCAGAGAATGTAATAAAATAAAATAGAAAAAAATTCAAAAGGGAAGAATATGTTATTACCAGGAGGATAAGTAAGATCGGAGAATAATGGACAAGGTGTGTCAAACTATAATTTTTTGTATAGTTAGGCTAACACCATTTTGTTTTCTTAGTAAATTATTGAAATTTTTTTCAACTTCTTTTAATAATCACTTATTCAATTTATTTATAACTTAAAACCAAAAAAATTGAAAATAAACAAATATTTGTATATTTTTTGAATTATATCTCTTTTAAATGGCAAATAATGATAAATAAACAATAAAATACCCAAAAAGTTATAAAAACATGAAAATCAATTTTTTCTTAAAAATAACTATATACTATTAACAAAATGGTGAAATCGTTGACTTTAGAAAAAAAATAAAAATTCCTAACATTTATAAGTGAAAACAAGAAATAGAGAATAATACATGATGTGTATAGTAGTTAGCAATAAGCGAAGAGATTAAATAATATAACTTCAACAACCGATCCCTAACTTTTGTCCTTACTCCTCACGAAATCAACAATTATTTTTCAGGAGCCCCGTTAATAGTTTTCGGTTTACGGGATTATGATTTATGAATTCATGTCTATAACAAATGAACGAACAATCAAAACAAATTTAATCAAGTATATATGTAACTACAGGATTGCAAGTTTTTAACTAAAAAGTACAAAAAAGGCAAATTATAACACTGAACAAAGAGTCAAATTTAAGTCTTCAAATTTTTCATGAAAAAATGAGCATTTTAATTGCATCTTATAAGTGAGAAGTATATAATTTATATTTGTATGTATCAAATCTGAAACTAACCCGAATTGACGAGGAGGAGAAGGGCTAAAGCAACAGTGAATAGGTTTTTCATCTTTATATTTCTGTATTTCCTTGGAAAGATAAAATCATAACACTAATATATATACTATATACATATTCCTAGTTTAAATAATAATTAGTGATACTAATATGAGGGAAATAATCATTCAGTATTAAATAGGAGTATATTTTTAGTGCATGCATCTAAATTTATACCATTAATTAATTAGATATGCAATTATGACCGAGTCTCTTTTATTCAAAAAATCTCTTTTTCAAGTTTTGAAGTAAATACTATGATCCTTAGGGACGCTAACTCCAACATATTGATCCGTTAGATCTTGCAATATACATTCAAGAGCTAAAATGAAAAATGCTTT
The DNA here is from genome assembly GCA_963682055.1 of Primula veris. Lineage (NCBI taxonomy): Eukaryota > Viridiplantae > Streptophyta > Magnoliopsida > Ericales > Primulaceae > Primula > Primula veris. The sequence goes on along the minus strand of OY821748.1, from coordinate 19,135,592 downwards.
AATTAAGGGAGTAAATAAAAACAAAAATAAAACATAATAATGAGTGATGCTATTACAACCTTTAAAATCAATTCAAAATACGTGAACTTGTCCAACTCAGCCTAATTAATATTAATATCTCATTAATTAAAAATAATAATTATAAAAGAGGAAAATAGATAATTATTACAATATAATAAAAACTCAAACTAATAAAAACTCAAATAAAAATATACTATAGAACCCTAGTTAAGCCTGTCCTAAATTTAAATATTAATTAAAAAAAAGTTGTTAAATATAAAAACACAGCATACTAAAAACTCAAATAAAAATATATTAGAATCATAGATGAGCAAAACCTAAATTTAAATATTAATTAAAAATAAGAAAAATTGTTAAATCTAAAAACTCAACCTATTAAAAACTCAAATAAAAATATATTAAAACAATAGATAAGTGTAGTATAAATTTAAATATTAATTAAAAATAATAAAGATTGTTAAATTTAGTATTACTAATATATATGTATGTGTATTAATATATACGTATGCATATTAAGAGTGTATGTTGATTAGTGACTTGACATGACATGTGCGCATGCCACTTAAGCAGATAGAGCTTTTGGGTAAATAAATGTGTGAACAAAATCATTTCTTTTCACCAGTTTACTTATCTTTCCGCCGTTAGAAAGAGAGTGTCGCAAGTACATGCAATTCTGAAACCTGTAGATTGGCTCTTAGCTCTCATCAACAAACTCATATATAATAATATTAGTATATATGTATGAAGTCAATCCCTAAGTTTGATTTCAACTATTATTTTACTTTTATAAATTTACCTTCTCAACGGGTTCAAATATTTTATCTCATATTTTCTATCTCATTCCATGCCCTCTTGTTTATTTTCACTCAAATTTTAAATTTTCACAACTTATACTGTAACTTTATAAATTTTTATATTATATTATATTCAAATTTTAAAGCATTTGAACATAATATTGTTTTACACAATTTTTTTAATATTCAATGTTTAATTTACACTAATTTATACATTTATTCCAAAATAAATTTTGTGTGGATTTTCTTTTAAAAATAATTATTGAAATGTATTGATACAGATATTATAGTAATTGTACAATTTTTTTCAAGTTTTTTAGAATTTTTTTTGGATAAAATAAACAAACGGACACGAAAAGAGATAGAGAAATGAGATAGAATATTTAAACTGGTGTTTCACAATATGAGTGGTGTGGGCCTAAGTTAAATAAGTCAACTTTGTTTTATTTTATTTTCTTTCTTTCTTTTGTTAAATTTATTTTCAACCCTTAGATGATTTTTCAATCCATCCGACGGCTACTATTAGGAGAGTCTGAGTACTCTCCGTTCTGAGCCCCCTTTTCGGATCCTTAGAGCAATTGCAACAATTTCCACAAACATATAATTAATTTCACTATATATATTAATATTTTATATATAGACTACTTCACTTTTTCCAAAGAGACATATTATTTTTTAAGCTATTATTTTAGCAAATGGATTCGCATTGTGTGTATTCCAAATAAGTACAGACAATTTGTATGTCCCTTTTATTAATTGTTTCGAATATCCTCAATCAACTAATAAACGGTGCAGATTCTTTTTTTAATATAATATGAGTCAAACAATATGAACTTATGTAATTTAATATACCCTTTGACTAAGAAGTGTTTCCAACATTATTTAAACCTTATCCATACATTAAATCAATATAATTATTCGGTTAGTGTAAATCCAATTGATTCCCTAATCCATCAATTAATAGTTTATGTTAATAGTATTTACAAGGGTAATTAACAAAAACATATTTTATCCCTATTATATTAACAAAAACATACCTCTTAATAAAAAAAGAGTATGTGAAATCGAAAAAAAGGTATGAATTCGGGAAAAAGAAAAAGAGCGTATGAAATCGTAAAAAAGGAGGGTATGAAATCGGAAAAAAATGGTATGAACTCGAAAAAAATGGGGTATAATTTTAAAAATTAGGGTATGACTTTAAAAATTGGGGTATGAACCTAAAAATTGGGATATGAATTTTAAAAATAAGGGTATAAACTTTTAAAATGGGGTATGAACTTATGAACTTTAAAAATAAGGGTATAAACTTTTAAAATTGAAATATAAACTTAAAATAAGGGTATGAACACGAAAAACGGGAGTACGACCTCAATTTTTTTTTCTTCATAATATTAAGAGGATGTCAAATGCTAGTTTTTATACTTTTTTTTTTTATAAAAAGATTAATTTTTCTTTGTTTTTGTCCGGACTGTCCCATTTTATTTCTTAATATAAAAGACAACAAACAAATGAATAGAATGTCAAACTATCTGTTTTTACTTTTTTCGTAAATAACATCATACTCTAAGAGTTTCAATTTAAAGCGGGTATCATTTTATTGGGTACATATACTATTAAACCCAATTTATCTCAATTTACCTCAATTCACACATAGGGTTTTCAATTCACAAATTCAATCCCAAATTTTTTCAATTCACATATACATCCATAAATACATATTCACACGGTCCGATCCAAATCATGGGAGAAGCAGGACGACACCGACGACGATGGTGCCACCATCGGAAAAGAAGAGACGGAAGTCGATTTCATCGATAACGTGGCAAAAAACGACGATGTGTTTTAGACAATATAGAGATGGGGCGGAGAGTGTCACATGGAGAGATAGAGAAATAGTTTGAGAAGAGAGCTATAAAGAAATTAACCGGGTATATTAGTATTAATACGGTATGTTTTCGATAACAAAACTTTTGCTGGTAGTTTTTGTTAATTTAATTTTAAAAGTAGTATGTTTTGTTAATTTTTCATATTTACAATTAATATATTTTATTATTTACTAAACTAAAAACCATTTTTCCAATACAATAAAATTCAAATAAAAACATGAAACCCTAGTTGAAACTATACTAAAATTAAATACTAATTAAATAAAAAAACTAAAAACTAATTTTTTTTCAACACAATAAAACCCAAATAAAAATATAAAACCCTAGTTGAATCTACCATAAATTTAAATATTAATTAAATTAAAAAAAAACCATAAGTTTTAATATATTTTAATGTGGATGAAAATGTTTATTCTCTACATGATAGAATAATTTATTTGAATGATACTCCCTCCATATCAATTTATATGTCCTATACAAAACCACGTGCAACTTTTACCGGCTTTCAACATGTAACTAAATTGTCGAAGCGGAAAATTTCAAATTTTTTTTACATAGTTTAAATGTTAAATTATGTGATAGAATTTTTTTTAAAACTTATTTCGGTAATTTAGTTACATGTTCAAAGTCAGTCAAATTTGCGCGTGGTTTCGTATAAGACATATAATTTGGTACGGAGGGAGTAGAAAATGAAATATGGAAATGTATCAAATAAAATGTTGATACACTTATTTTCTTAACAAAATATTTTTTACAGATTTAAATAGTTCTAAATCTCTCCAAAGTTTATTTCCATATCTCACAAAAATCAATTTATTCTACCAATTCTCAAATATATCACCATGATTTTAAGGTTAGCTTTTTCCGTTTAATATATATATATACTAGGAATCGTATCTCACGCGTTGCGTGTGCGATAGATATATAAAAATGACCCCGGACAAATGAATTTAAAATTTTAAAAAATAATATGAATATAGTAATTTAATAATCGCATATAAGATGTTTTATTGTTATAAACGTATAGTTTGAGAGATGAATTGATGGATGGGAAGAAACATATTTATTTAGTTATTTATGTAATTGAATTGCATTATGCTACATGAGTAATTAGTAAATTAGAATATGAGCATTTTTTGAGAAAAAAAATGATAAAATTTGACAGTTTTATTTCTCTTGAGTTGACTTATATTTAATAATATATTTGAATTGCATTATGGTACACGAGTCATTATTAAATTAGAATAGAAGCATTTTTAGAAGAAAAAAAAATTGGTAAAAAAATTTGACAGTTTTATTTTTTTTGAGTTGACTTATGTTAATAGTATTACATGAGTCAAACAATCCGACCCATTAATTTATAAATGGTTATATCAGTCGTTGATAAAAAGGAACAAACAAATTGTATGTACTTATTTGGACCACAGAGGTCCGAATCCCAATTTCCCCTTCTTCTTTTTAAAAAAATAAAATTAAGCATATTATATTATAACCACCAAACGGAATAAAACTCATTTACTCACAAGTTGAGTAATATTGGAGAAGTTCTCTCTCAACTGAGAACTCAAAAGTCAAAGCTCCGGATAACTTTTAATTAATTACAGTGTATTTCTAACTTTCAAACAAAGCTAAAGAGAACATGCTTTTAACATATCAAAACTCACTAATTAAACTAATTTCCCCTTCTTTACTTAAAACTAATTTCCCCCTTACCTTCACCCCAAATAGAAGTAGAGTTATATCTTCTCTTGAAATAATTAACTTCATTTATAAACAAAGAAACAAATTTCAGAATGAAAGAGAAGTAGAAAGGGAGACATAAGTATTGATAGTCGTCGTATGGGGAGTTGTATTACCTTGCAGTTACTTGGAAATTGATAGGTACTCTTTAGTCTTTGCAATGCATATCACTATATAGAGAAATAGAGGGAAAGTTGTGGAGAGCTTTATCGCAAACTAGTCACTGATTTAAACGCTCATTGGTTCAACGGTAAGTCGTCGAAATTCCATCTGCAGCTTGTCGATAAGGAATTTTCTCGCAAACCTCGAACATCTATGCCGTTTCCTGTAGTGCTTAATGCTCACACGTGTGTCAATTATGGAGCAAAGGACTGGAGCTGATTTATCAATTAATAAAACGATTTGTGTAGTGATACATGACTTAGTTGGAACGTAAATGAATATTATTTGAGAACCTTGAACAGCGGCTAATATTTCCGCATGTACGGTTCTACATCAATAATATAAACTGCTGAGTAGTAATGTGTTGTATATATACCTTGGGTTCCCTCCTCTCAATTGCTTAGCATTTGGGTGTGAGTTGAGCTTTGTTGCACCTCTGCCCAAGAATTTTTGTTCTGTTTGTGAAAAGATTACCTGTTTGCTAACATGCTTGATTTTTCAAGTGCAACCATCAACTAAGCCATATAATATAATCTGACAAAACAACTCTCTCTTAAACCTAAACAGAAAATGGAAATATGAGACTTTTCCCAACCTTTGCATTTCATTAATATTAAACCAAGCACCTTTTCAGCTTTAGTTTTGCACAGTTGTGCCTCTCCTTTTCCTCCTCTGAATAAAGTTTTTTGCCTTTGATCTGAATTAGACTAAACTGTCTCCTAATGCCATTCACTTGCATCTCTTTTTTAAAAAACTTGTGTTTATTTGTTGAATTAAACGTCCTTGTTGGTATACAATGAGTATATTTTTTATGGTTTTCCTAGACAGAATTTGTATTCGATGTTGATTTTTCGAGCAGGACCAGTCAGAAATCCAGAAGAAGTAAATTCCCTTATGGAAATACCTGCTTTGTTTGATTTCTGATACGGTCTTCTTTTAGGTAAATGTTTCTGCTACACGAGAGTGTAAATTATTATATTGTAATCTGGTTATAGTTTATGACGATCAAGTGTTATTCCCTCTTGCTTTATATGAAATATATACACCAAGTTCTATTGTAAATTTAATGTATATTTGGAATGTTGACGCCACTACAGGCAGACTATCAAGGTAACTCTGTCACCTAGATAATGTACTTACCTTTTTCTGTCGGAGCTGTGGCATAGTGGAAATGTTAGTGTTCAGGTCGCTGAAGAAATGGTTGATTTTGCTTGTCGAAACTTATGTTCTTTTTCATAATCCCTAGCCAAATACCATTGCAATGAATTTATTATTTATGAATATCAGTTTATTTGTTTCTCTTTACATGCCACTGTAAACAGATGCAATTAAGGTAATAGGGATTGAATGCTTACTCGTTTTAGGAGATATAAGTATTATATCCTTAACCTCTCTCTTATTCCCTGGTAATCTTTTTCTCTCTTCATGTCTTTAGTCCCACTTTTATTTACGCAATTGGAGCTTAATTCATGCGATTATTTTAAGTTGGAGAGATGAAAATTTCAACTCTCTTAATTGATTGAAACTTATTTTTCATTAAATAGTTCAACCCTTATTGAAGAGTGCATGCGGACCTAAATTTGGTCAATTGCTCAATAGTGAACATGTATTTTCTTCTTCGTTATTTCTTCATGGTAAAACCTCTTTGTCGAACCCACCTAGACATGGCTTATACATTAGCTAGTATTTACAGTAGATTTGGTTGTTGCTTGTGTTTAACAAATATTCTTTTTGTGAACTTATAATCTAGTTATAATACATATAAGTAGACACAACTAGCACGAAAAGTATTATGAAATCGTTTGAGCAAAAAGTAATTGATTGACTATACTTTGAGAGCAAAATTGTACTTAGTAAAAGACTATCACACCAAGTAAGAGGACATCAAATTCCAACTAATTTTCATGTGAGATGGCATTGATGCCACAAACCGAAGGATATCCGGTTTAGACATAAAATCAGTAGTAAAGTTCTGCTGTTTTTGCCAACTTTGACTGTGAAGCTCAAGAAATTTCGCAATATTGGGAAGTACAAGTTCTCTGCAATGGAGATGTAACAAAGGGACCTTTGACAAAACACTTCCTTTTTGTACATCTAACCCCTCCGGTCTCCTCATTCTATAAGGTTCCCCACTTGCCTGCTCAAAATCAACTCTGGGCATTTGTTTCCATTTACGGTGCACAAACCAACCATATTTGTAGTCTCCTACTATCGGTGTGCCAAGAGCTTCTGCACAATGTACTCGTATCTGCAATAATTTGAAGAAAATTATGTGTACCAAGTCAAAGTTATGGACTTGAAATAGGTCTTTAAATACTTTCTGCTAACTTGTTTCCGGAGTAGTTTCTCAGACATTATCCTAAAATTGTTTTGAAAAAGCTTCTGGTAAACAGTAGTACTATTTTTCTCCATTACCTTTCATTATTTGTGACTTAACCAAATATTAAAACCTATTTAAATCATTAGACTGTATTCAGAAACTACCAACTTTTGATCTAACAGTGATGAACAGTGTTCACAATCGTAAAACGAGGTTTTAGCTTATGAACAAGAATATGGCTTCCATAGTAGCAGTTCTTCATTGTTCATAAGCTTTAACTCGCTCTGTCCAACATAGATGAGGAGAAAGCATCTCCCAGAAGATAGCTATTGAACAAAGGGAACCCAACATATATATACAACACATCAATTGCTTATACTATTGATGTTAGATCGTAACATTTTGACATGTCACCAGCTAATAAATAGTCCAAATTGTGACTTCTAGTGTGAAAATTGATTTTAAAAAAACGTAATTTTTAATTACCTGGTGCTTGCGGCTTGTAAGTGGACGTAACTCAATCCAAGAGCAGCCATTTATCATGGGACCAAGAACACGGTATTCAGTTAAAGCCTCTTGAGAAGCTTCTAGTACTGAACCGTGAGCCAAAATAACCCTCTCTGTTTTCCCATCATCAAGAAGTACCTGTACCCGATAACAAAAACACACTGACATGTCAATTTATTAAAAACCATTGAGAGTTAAGTTAGTAAAAAAGAGGGATTAATGGAGAACCTTTGAAAGAGGGGCAGAAATTATGCCTTCCTTTTCCTTGGGAGATCCTATGACCAGTGCCCAATACCGTTGATAGGTTGCGTCACAAGCAGTTTTCCAAGCCTTAAAATACAAATCGCTTGTTACCAGTGGGGAATCATTAATACATTGACAAACAAAAGAGTTCATTACTGAATGGAAAACTCAGAAATGATTACCTGAGATAAAAACCTTTCTCTGTTTATGCCACTGAATAACCAGTGAAGATGATCAATGCTTTTTTTTGTCCTTCCCATCAGAAGCAACCCACTGCTCTCTCTGTCAAGTCTATGGACCTATATAACATTATACATAGGAGATATATGATTAGTTAAATGATCTAAGGTAATTATCACAATTTTCAGCAGCATAACAGTTGTAAATCATTTGACAATCGTTATAAATGCATAACTAAGTATGAAAAGGCTTGTACCCGTTACAAAGCTAAAAAAATTAAGTGTTTTTGGTAAAGGTTTAAGAGATCCTTTTTCAAAATATGAAAATAGGATCCAGGTTAAAACTGTAGCCGTAGAATAGACAACTGAAAGTATTTTTTCAGGTTCCCTTATTTTTCTCCTGCAAAATACAGACTACCATGGGAAGATATAGGTTGCAAAAGTCATATTGTCTTCATTCATTATGGTGAAACTGGGAAAAGAACAAATCCAGCAAGTAATCACCAATTTAGGTCCCTCATCATAATCATAGGACAAGGCTGCAGCTGCCAAGGCATCCATGCTATTGTGAACAGGCATATTTCCCTGATCAAAATTAACTATATTTTCAGATATGCAAAAGAGAGAGAGTGAGAGTAATAGCAACAGCAAATAATTTTTTCATTGATACTAACCGTGACTGGCAATTTGGGCGGCTTATTCAGCACAAGTATTGCAGAGTCCTAATGTAGCAAAAAGAAAGGTCAAAATGAAGTGAAGTTTGATGAGAAATAATCATTTATGCAAGAAAAAGTGAGTAATGACTAATGAGTCCAAACTAAGTGTACAGTTTAAATATTCTAAGTAAAACAGTAAATGACGAAAGGTTAAATTCACAAGTAAAAATGCATGCCTTGTATTTGACGAGTCTCTGCAAGTATTCTATCTCGTCAGCATTAGGATACAGTGTCCCGCTTGGTATTATGCCATATCTCTTAGAGATTTTAGATTCTGCGATAGACACAGGTACATACACTCTCACACCAGCCTCCATGATATCATTACGCTTAATCTGCAAATAACTGTTAAATTTGTTGGAGAAATCAAACCGAGAGAAAACTAAGACGTAGAAACACAAAACCTGCAACTTAAGAAAGAAATTCTATACATAACGCACAACTATGCATAAGTTAATATTTACTAATGTAGTATTGGAATATCCCCAAATAAAAAAAGCTACTGATTAGTGAGGGAAAAAATAACATGTAACACTACCTTTCTCAAGGATTTCGTTATTCCCTCATTCTGGGAAGATGTATCATTTGAATCCCGACATGCCACTTGAACCTATGAGATCAAATACAATACAAGTTAATGAATTGAAAGATGCCAAGCACAATTTACTCACCATTATAGTATTGACTGTCCAATCAAGAGGGGAGTTTTCTCATCGTTCGTAATTGCTAACAAAATAACTGTAATTGGAAAACAAAAAAGGACAATATGTAGATCTTAAAAATATACTCTTTGTTCAATACTACATCACTGTGACGTGTTTCCAATTATACAAAAATACATAGGTGTTTTTTTTCATCTAAATAATTATATGTTTCAAATGGGACGTGTAATCCAACAGTGTCTTGAAGTAGTATCTATTCACAAAATAAGACTTTGTTTGGTTAACTTTACAAAAACTTCAAGCGCTTGTTTGGCGGAAGCTTTGGATGACTTATTTGAAGAAAGGAATAGGTTCATCCATCTTAAGATTTATGGTTTTATAAAGCCAAAAATGCAAAAAAGACTCACCTTTTCAGCTGACCAAAGTTTTAAACTGCAACTTAAAAGCAAAAGGACAAATAACTTGAGCTTAAAGACTACCAAAAAAGAAAAACACTCGACCAATGTAATATCCTCCCCATTCCCAAATAAATTAATAGTACTAGATAATGAATTGTTTCCGAACAATGATAGGATTCACAAGAAAATGCAATTTTTCCAAAAGTTTCACTCTTTTAGTCCCACACCTAAAAAACAGAACCCAAGTAATGAAAAAAAACAATCCTTTAGACTCTAAAAGGAGTTAGCACTCTCAATGCCCTCGATTCAGCCACAACAGTGGAAACCCAAGGAAAAAGATATGATCTTTAAGCCGTTTAAAAAAATACAATATCTAAGACGATAAAAGTTTTAAGTACTCACAAAGGCCCTTATTGAAGTGCGATTGAATGGCGATAATCTAAATCTCATGACAGTAGTTTTAAGCCAATTAACAGCAGTAACATGTGAGTGACTATAGTATTATACTGCAGCTTATAAGCAAAAGAACAAATTACTTGACCTTAAAAACTACAAAAAGAAAAAGAAACTAATGTAATATGCTTCCAGTTCCCAAAAAACTACGAGTACTGATTCCGAGCAATCTCAGAACAATGAAGGACCCGTAAGAACAATAAAGGACTAAAAAACGCGACTGTTTTCCATAAGTTTCGTGTTTCACAATCCGAAATATTAAAAAAACAAACCCAAGAAAAAAGATACAATCTTTTAACAGTCTAAAAGTATTAAGCACTCACAAGGCCCTTATTGAAATGCGACTGAATGGCGATAAGTGGAACTTCATGAAAATAATATTTAAGCCAACTAACAGCAGTAACATGTGAGTGACTATTATTACTATTAGGTGATTCTTTTCCAGGTAAAGGGTGAGATGGAAAAGGTGGTAAACACATAAGTTGTTTCGGTTTTGGGCTTTTTTTAGGACCACCCAAACGGGCCACATTGTTCAAAACTTGCACTATCGGCTCGGCACGTGCCGGCGGTGGCGGGGATATTTTTGTCCTGTAGTGATTAATGGGTGTAAAAAGGTAGTTTTGGAATTTTATTTTGCTCATTTTTGAATAAGTTGGGCATTTTATCAAACACTTGGAGGGCATATCTAGAGGGGATTTTTTTTGATGAAAACGAAAAAAATGATAAATATGTAAGTAATTTGTGTATAGTTTTTCTAGTTGTTTTAAATCGCTCTGGCAAAGTGGTTTTTATTTTCTATTCAAATCACTAAGTTATATGGAGGAGTGAATTTGGTACAAAAATAGAAAGAGGGGCAATGAATTTTACCAAAGTTGCTATTTTGACATGAAATTTAACCAAGTTTCTATTTGGACATGGAATTTAACTAAATTTCTATATGGACATGGAATTTAACCAAGTTTCTATTTAGACATGAAATTTGACCAGTTTTTTTATTTGAACATGAAATCTAAACCAAGTTTGTATTTTTTTTCCCTATTACAAATTGCTTTTATCAGCTATAATAACATTCAACTATCTGGTACTAAAAGCATTTCCAACAATATGTACTACTATTTGTCCATAATTGGTTGTCCACATGCCTATATTAAGTTAGTATAACTTTTTCATACCCATTACACACAGCAAATATGTATACACTTCCTATACATATAATAAAATAATATTTCTTTTTGTACTTTCATTTTATGACATTTATGACTTTTGCAACGCTCAACTTTGTGTCCATACATCTGAATTTTTGGAATAAAATATTCTTTATACATGTCTTAAGAAAGTTGACATATTTGGACATGTATTGAGTATATATCCCAAGTAAATATATATATATATATTTTAATTGAATACAAGCTCTAACACAGACTGTTGGATAGTACATTTTACATATTCTATACTAATTAGTATATATGGGCTTGTTAGGACAAACTGTTGGTAATGCTCAAGAAGCTGAGAATTTAGTCATGTATCAAAACATTAGCTCGTGTGTTATTTGGTGGAGTAACTTGAATACCAAATTACCAAAAGGGCCATGTAATTTAACAAGCTTCTATTTGGCCACGTTGTCGATTGACTAATAGGAAGTTTGAGAATTTCAGTTAGTTAGTTACAAAAGTAGGCATATTAAGCAAAATATGAAGAAACGTAACTTTTTCTCTAGTCACATAGAATATGGAATTGATGTACCCTAAAGATGGTATAATTGGGAATGTAGAGGCGAGGTTACTCTCCAAAGACCATCTAGGTGGCAAATGAGTGTTCTATCCTCGTTACGATGTCCTATATTGTTGGCTTGTGTCGTATAATTATTAATAAATTGATAGAAAACAACTATGTTCACTTATTTGTTAGATAAGCATTCTAAAGTTTACACGTTGGTTCTTTTTACTCAAAAAAAAAAAAGGATTACTGGCTTATTAAGCTTCCCGTGTAGTATCATAGTGACTCAAATGCAAATTAAGTTGACAAATTAACAAAAAGAAATTTCCAAAATAAATAAACAATGCAGTGTCCAAATAGTATTTAGAGTAGGAGAATGCACCTAACTTCACTTATTTGCTACTAAGAACTGTGTTACACTTTCAGAGACTTTGGAAGTGTACCTGATGCAATTAGTATAAAGATCATATAGAAATTTTGTTGAAACAGTGGGCAGCACCACAACAGCTTCAATTTATAAAGCAAGGGAAATTGAAGAGTAACAGCATACCTTTGTCAATTATCAAACCAAGATATGAAACATTATATAATTTAGCCCTAAACATCCAGAAGTAAATTTTGTAAAACAATCATGGTCGGATATATTAACGGATAGACACACATCAACCCGGATGTACAACAAGGCAGAAGTAACAGCTATATATAGCATTTGAAGTTCATACAACAGCCAAAATTTCCTACAGAATTCGGGAGAGTTAAAAACCAAAAATAACTATTAGGAACAAATCATTGGCATGACTATAAATTGGAGTGAATTAAGAAGTCACGTTATAAACTTGTAATTTTTCATTTCTCCATTGGGCAGTCATCGCAATAGGTTACAGAGAAAAGTTAGTTTTAGTCATCCATATATGTCAAGATATATTTGTATTCATGTAGGTGATAAATGGCCAAGCTCAAGATACTGATCGCCCAAAAGCCCGGATACCTGCCGATAAACAAATCGTATTAGCTGATTCGAAATATGCTAAACAAGGTTCTCATAGATACGCATACAGGGTAACACACCTACACACATAAAAATAGGCGTCTTCGATGATCTACCCACAATCATGTTTGAAGTATTACCTACTAGACATTGATTAGACTAAATCTACAGGACGGCAAAATTACGATAAACGTTTTCCCAATTAATCTCCATTATAACATGAAATATCTGAACACCAAATTTAAGAATTTGTCATTATTAAATGCATGTTCACAACACTTCATTGAGCACAAATATTACTTAGAGAGCAACATACACTAAGAAATTTGTTAGCCTAACGGCGAGAGAAACCAGTACCACCATCACTGGAGCTGCCAGCGGAAGAATGGGAACTTACAAGCAGTAAAAGCTACCAAAGTGGCCTCGGCTAATTCATTTCTAAAACTGCATCTATGTATCCATATAAAGTGCAATCAGCCTCGTTTACTTTCTCCATTCCTGGCATGCTAGTCCTCAGAAGTCGTAACAAGGGTAGTAATATAAACCAATTCTAATTTCAGATAACCTCCCGTCTAGTAATATTTTTTTTTTATAATCCACGTCATGTGTTTTCAATATTGTTATCTGTGCTTGTATTTCGCTTCAAAGTCGTACAAATAAACTACTGTTGCATTTACGTTAACCTATAGCAAGATTGAACATACGTATTCGTCCTAGATGCTTAGAGATATTGTTTTGGTAGTATAGTATTCTTAGAGATTTGTTTTGGTAGAATAGTATGCTTGGTATGTTGACCCAAATTTGGATGGAGAAAAAATCATATAAGGCAGCTACATCTTAAATCATGGGAATAGTGGAGACTCCTTGACCAATTTTTATAATCTAATCCTTGTGTAATCATTTTGAACAATAAAAGGATACGGGAAATAAAGATCGTCCACAGTAAAAGAAACAAATACATCTTGTTCAGCAACTGGAAAACTTACCAGATTTTTCCAGCAAATATTTTGATTATACAATGAACTTGGATTAGTGATTATGTTAAGGAACCATCTAAACATGAACTTAACAGCATGTGCACCTAAGCAAGCCCCTATGCATTTTTCAATAGATGTCTCTGTCATCACTGGTACATGAAAACAAAAAAACACAAGATGTGCTCTTGATAAGTTATTACGCACCAAAAATAGATAATTGACACGTGTCATTAACCATAAACATATTACTGAATACACTATTTTTAACCTTATATGATCAATATTAAATAACCTAGCAATTTTTAGTTCCTCTACCACCGGTTCCTATTGTTTGTGCAAATAAAAAGTTTATAATCTTCTCAAAACTGTCGTTTTAAATAATGAACTCTAACCTTTCAAAGCCACCGTGTTTGATGATAGAACGAACATATCAGTGATAAAAAACACCGAAGATGGAAATTCCCAGACCTGTAAAAGAATTAAACTGATTAGTTATGATGGCAAAGACCAAATCTTGATGCCAAAATTAGAAAAAAAAAAGAGTTGGCACACTTATTTAACTGCCCACTAACCATCATGGCAATCAGAAAGATCTTGAAGTAGCTAGAGATAAATATAGACAACAAAATATCTTTGATCCTGCACAAATGACCATTTACAAAATAAATTTAAACAAAAAAATGTTTCTGATTAAAGAAAACATACACATTACAACTTAGTATAATACTAGTTGGAGTCTATTGAGTCACTATCCACTACTTTTCTTGGCTACAATGTTTCTGATATTGGAACTTGGGATTAGACAAGATGCATGAGAAGAAAAAAATCAGTTTTTTTTCTCAATATTTCCGTTTGCATTCACCAAGTTAATTAATTGCACTTCAGAATTAGCCACTAATTCGCATGGAAACAACAGAAAACGGAATCTTACAGAATCCGCCTTGCGTTTTTCCGAAACCTAAATAGCCTATTTTGGCGAACTTGGTAGGTTCATTATCAATTACTTTAGAATTGCAAGAAACTTCTTTAATTTTTTAATTTTAATTTTTATGAAGAAGATCTTTCGACACATAGCAGCATTGCAGCAATAGTGCAGTTCACAGTCAATTCTTCTGTTCTACTTTCAACTCTTTTGCAAATAATCGCTCTGGAGTTTTTGGTTACTATTTTTCATTCTTTTCAAGCCAAATTCAATTGACTGGCACATTTAGCGCTTTCAATTTCACATGGCAATCTCATTAATGAGGCTCTAACAGCATCCTTCTTGTAATCTCCTAACAAACACCTTTATAACCTAATTTCGGTAGAGTTAGTTCATATGCTTCTTAATATCTTTACAGGTTCAACAAATGAAAAAAACTCCATATTCGATAAAAAATAAAATTAGTTGTAATTCTTTCAACCCAAGCAACAATTTTAACTTTCCACTTTCATTCTTTATTTAAGGTAACGTTTATAAAAGAAATCTGATATGTCACATGATATCCAACAGGTTCTCCACTGCACATTAGTAAGTATAATTATTACCAAAAAATCAAGAAAGTTACCTAGAGACTTCCATTGTTGGATTACAAAAGAATCTTGTCAAATAGACTAAACTACAGAGGAAAAGGACGTTTCCAATAAGAAGATCCGTCAACATCTGCATTTATTCTTGTAAAAGTCATTTTCCGGCAATTTTGACATTCAATCATATTTATATTAGTAAAAGAAATAAATTAAAATCATCAAACCTTTCCACATCTCCAGAGTACTGAAGAAAAGTTTGTTTGCATATCCCAATTCTCTTCATTCCAATCAGATATCATTATCCTATCTGAAAATGTTAAGGCTAACTAAATATTATTTGTGAATGTGTTTACGAATATTGTGCAATTGTCAAATTTGTTCTATTAAGTAAAAGGGCCGATTTTAAAGAGGATACAGCCATCCAGGAGGATAAATGCTAATAAAGATTTCCAAAACAATCCCTGTACAGTTAAAACAAAAGTCATATTTTGAATTCGATGCTCAAATTTTAAATTTACATCTATATGAAATCAGAACGAAATAAGGACTATCATATAGAAGCCGTTGCGGTACGCTGTCATCAGTATTAGTATCAGCCTTGATATTGTAGTTCACTAACTAATCTATCTGATTATGTACCAAATTTACTGAACGGGATTGGAACATACTTACCATAACCTGATATGGAACTGTTCATATTCACCCACCAGCAAATTTTCATATACAAAATAACCAACTAAAACTGGTATGAGTCTTCTAGAAATAAGACCATAGAAACTAAACTCTTATACAAATACAGAAATGATTCACATACGAGAAATCTGTAATGGACCTATTTTGAGGGGAAAAAAGAGAGAATGAAAAGATTTAAGGTTTAATAGCAACATTTGGAGACTACAAGAACCTAATGCAAATAGTGGATATTCAAGAGCCTCTTTTGTAATTAAATGAAAATGCTAGCTGCTGTATAAGTTTCTCATTTTATTTATGCTCATACTAGGATTATGAGAAAGAAGATGAATGTTATTCCTTTATGTTTATTTCCTTTAGTTCCTCTTTAATTTATGCAGTTTTTATCTTGTACTTCCTTTTATCTTTGAATCTTTCGGTTCAATCATAAACCCAGAAAAATCCCACCAAAAATAGTCACATTTGTTGATTTTGTTTAGTAATTGCTTAACAAACTCACTGATCCATTACACATGGATCTGATTTCGTTACAAAATCATGTTAGAAAAGTACAAATACTCTTAAGTGGCAACATTTAGAGAAGATTAATGATTATTTACGTACAATACAGAAACTAGTTGGCGAACACTCAATGAAATGATGTAAATAGTTAACTGTCACTCTGCATACATAAATATAGCTAGCATAACACTTTGAAAATGCCATATATGTGCGTGTATGCGTTTTGTCAAAGGATTATGTGTGTGTGTATCGTTATTTGTAAACTTAAGTACTGTACCTGGTTATTCACTAGTTGTTGGTTGAGCAAATTGTAGAGCAAATGCCTGTAGGCTTTAGGCTTGTGCAATATCAAATCTATTAGCAGAATCTACAAACCATACACAAAAATTATTCAAAAGCTCCAAATCAGAGCTATATAGTTCTGCAGTATCAAATGTATTAACAGAATTTACAAACCATAGACAAAATAACAAAGTATAATGCTAATATAGAAAACATAGCTTTATACGTCTGTGCAGTATCAAATCAATTAACAAAATCTTCACAAGTACACAAAATATTCAAAAAGCCCTTTCAAACTGAAATAAAAATCAGAACTTTACAGTGAGAGAATATAGGGTGGAATTGGTTAGGCAACATATTATTTTACCAGATATTGCTAAGCTACTGAAAACAAAGTAGATTGGATTGAAAAAAAATTGATACCACTACCGGCTAAAAATGCATGTATACTGAACTTCCAGCCTAGCTGACCATTTCGATTAGTAGGGGTTGGTTTCCTGTAAACAAAACCTAAATATCCCATAGTCACTCTTCAAGACATTGAAACATTCAAACATCAAAACTACACTACTAGAAAGTTGCAAAATCGCCCTTTAAACACCAAGTAGTAAACCAACAGTTAAGATGTAACATTAACTTACATGTATCAGAATGACATAGTTCATACAAACACTAAATACTAAATACTAAGAAAGATTAGAGCTTTATAAGCTTGTGCAGTATCAAATTCAAATATATTAAATATTCACTAAACATATTCAAAATCCCTTTTAACTGAACTAAAACTAGAGTTTTATAGGGTTGTGCAGTGTCAAATCAATTAGCAGATTCTACGTGTAATAAAAAATTATATTCAAATCCCTTTTAAACAGAAATAAAAAACCTGAAATTACGGCGAGGAACTTAACAGTGGCTTTCGTTTTTTTTTTTTGGGATGGAAAAAACTAATACCACTACCGGCCTAAAAAGGTTTGTTTCCCTAACTTCCGGTTTAGCGACTATTACCAAATTCAGAAAGAATCTTAAACATCCAACAGTTACTCTTCAAGACAATGATCGAGAGTTCGAGACATTGAATCATCGAAACTTCAGAAATAGTAAGCTGCAAACTACTGCATTAAAGTTTGAACACTAAATAGTCAAAACAAAAGTTCCAGACTATAAAAACTAACTTAAATTTACCAGAATGACATAGTTCATACAAACCATTTTTAATAAAGATCAGAGCTTTATAGGGCTGTGCAGTACAAAATTCAAATGTATTACTAATACAAACAATATGCACTAAATATATACAAAAGCCCTTGCAAAATGAAATAAAAATCAGATCTTTATGTATTAACAGAATCTACAAAACAATACACAAAGTACATTCAAATTCCCTTTAAACACTGAAATAAAAATCAGAGCTTTATCTACTAACAGAATCTACAAAATAATGCACAAAGTATACTCAAATTTTCTTTAAATACTGTAATAAAAAACCAGAGCCGTATCTTCTAACAGAATCTACAAAATAATGCACAAAGTGTATTCAAGTCACCATGATTTTGAAGTACCAAATCCAAAAGTATAACTAATACAAACAATTTGCACTAAATATAGTTGAAAGCCCTTGCAAAATGAAATAAAATCAGAACTTTATCTATTAACAGAGTCTACAAATAATGCAAAAAAGTATATTCAAATTCCCTATAAAAACTGAAATAAAATTGAGATTTTTATAGATTGTGCACAAAGTATATCAACTCTATTAACAGAATCTACAAATAATGCACAAAGTATATTAAAATTTTCTTCAAAAACTGAAATAAAAATGAAAGCTTTTAAAAAAAAGGTTACCATGATTTCGCATTCTATGTACTGATCAGCCACCAATTTGCATTTCACCTGTTATTTTTCATCTAAATTTAAGAAACTAACATTGGAAAATTAACAACAAAAAAAGCATTACAGAACAAATATATATAATCATATATACATATATATATATATATATATATAGAGAGAGAGAGAGAGAGGGAATATACACATTTAATGAGGCGTATATTTCCAGGAGAGTATTGAATAAATAAAGGCTTATTTTTACCCATTTTATAACCACACTCTACACATCTGTACTCCATCTCTCTCTCTCTCTTCCCAGTTTGTTTGTTTTCTTTTTTACAAAAAAAATAGCAAGCAGAACCAATTTAAAATCATGGGTTTATTTTGGTTTGGTTTGGTTTCCAACAAAACTAGAATTGAAAATGAATCAAACTAAAGTGTCGGAATCGGTTTGGTGTTTATTTTAAGAAAAGTAAAATCCGAAGCCTAAAATTTTAATAGGTGTGATTATCTATACTATTATAAATAAGTCAATCCAAGATTTTTTGAGACTGTTAAAATTTATCACTTAATAACTAATAACACTTTTTATCCCTATTTAAGCTCTTAAAATTATTTTTAGTCTTCTCATCTTATACTTTTATCTTTTTTTTATTCTCTAAATATTTGTATCATAACTACACTTATTTTCTAAATTTTATCACATTACTAGTAAAGCGTGGGCCACAATTACTAGTAAGTGTATAACTAATCTACCAAATTAAAATTCAATGGTTTGGTTTGGCTTGATTTGTACCGATATTAGAATTCAAGCCGTATCAATCCAATTTGTACCGAAATTAGAATTGAAACCGTGCCAATTCAAACTATCGTGATCAGTTTGGTTTGATTTTTAAGAAAAGTAAAAACTGAAGTGTAAATTTTCTATAGGTATGATTGTTATTTTTTACTACTCAAACGAAGCAATTGTATTTTTCATACAATTTGCAAGGAATAAATTTTAAATTGTAATTATTTTAGAGGTAAAGTTGTTCATAATTATATGTATAAAAAAGATTAATGTATGTATACGTAATCGGTTCCGTTCGAAGTTATTAATCGGTTTAAGGATTACACTCTTCAGTTTCTTATTGAGAATTATATTCTCAAAGGTTTTATATTTTATCAACTTTGTCTAAATATTCCATGTTTTTTCAATTTCGTCCCTAAAGATTTAAAACCAGACAAAACATACTTACAAGTTACAATGGGGAGAGAAAGAAACCGGAGGGGATAAATTAATAAAGTTACAACTTGGAAATAAAATAATACAAAGTCAGATCCTACTTTAAATTATTTTGGGCAAGAAAAATGTCAACTTATTTCCAGTATCCTGGTATTATTCACAGGGATCACTATTCCATGACAGATGTTTTTAGTGGTTAATTAACATAAAATTAGCAGAATTAGATTTAGAGCTGGAAAGATTTCGACGACCAAATTTATTTATTCCGGCAGTATTTCGGAATTTTACTTGTGCATTTTCTCATGATCAAAGCTAAACTATACAATGGTTATCAGAAAGTTGGAAAACATGTCACTTAAAAAGTGCAAAGTACTCTGGCTTCCTACAAGTGCTAATATCATTATAAATAGCACTAATATTAAGAAAAGTAACGAAACACTGTAAACGGAACTCTTAACCAAACACCTACAAATTTTCACCAACGGCCCAGTTTGATTATCGTTATTTAGTGAATCATATTTAAATAGATTTACATATAAATTAAAAAATATTTGGTTAGTTTGATTGCATCATTTGAAGGTCGGGATTGGACAATAAGTCCTACCGGGACCATAAATGATACGTTTGATTGTATAAAGTGCAGTCGGACTGTTAGTATCGTTCGGAGTTCGAACTACAAATAAAATACTTTTGCCGTATTTGCAATACCATGGGAGTGTCGTAATAGATTAGTCACATCTCATCGGGATTGCGAATCCGGCCTTCATTTTAAATCTCGTTAACATCCGGACCGGATTGTCAACCGCGAGACTACTAATTCTGCAAACAAACGAGTCTTAAATGGTTTAATGGTCCTTCTCATCCTGCATGCCACGAGAGCTGATTGTTAATCCCTGTACTTGTTTTTGGCTTTCTGATAAAATGGCTTCTTCATTATTTGCGAGTTGACGAGTTCAGAAGTTTACTGGTTTCGAAACTAAAATTCAGAGAAGCTATATAAGGCTGTAATTTTTAATTAATTGCAAATTAGCAGCAGCCCATATAACCGTCCTATTGAGTCACCGGAAAATGTTGGAAGAAGTCTAAGAGGTCACACATAAATGCTCCCGTTAAATTCAGTGCTTTAAGATAAGTCGGCAGGAATGATGCAACTCTTGTTCTCCTATGAACTCTTTCTTTTTAATTTCATTGACTGAGTGTGAGCGTTAAGTCAATCGTGTACGTCAAACACAAGGATCTCCTCTTGATAATTTTTCCACAATTCATCAGGCGAACAAGAGAGTTGAAATCATTCCTGAGGGAACGAGTCATCTCCATTAATTGGTCTTTGATATTGTTATTTGAAAGATTACTCTGTCAAAATTACAAGTACAAATATTACTATTACCTAAGCAAACATTCCAGAAGCAAGTAAGCAGGGCAAGCCGCAGGATTACTTTTATTGATCAATTGGAAATTTGATATGTGGCGACGGAGAATACAATGCAATCTCTTAATAGCCGTTAACAAACCAAACAGAATTAGTCACTTGTTAAACAACATCAAGGTGGGGG
Organism: Primula veris; assembly: GCA_963682055.1. Lineage (NCBI taxonomy): Eukaryota > Viridiplantae > Streptophyta > Magnoliopsida > Ericales > Primulaceae > Primula > Primula veris. The sequence continues at coordinate 19,114,243 of OY821748.1, read as the reverse complement.
AAAAAGGTGCAACCCTTCTGTACCATCTCTTCAGAATATCCATTATATGTATGTATAGTTGTAAATACTTATATACTCTACCATTCTGTCATCAACTAAATTCCTGACAAAGTCAAACTTCAAGCCCATAGAAAGTTGAATAGTACTGTAAAAATCAATCTTGGATGTTTGGTAGCCGACTGAGAACAGAGTGTTCTGGTTTGTGCTCACATTCATAATCAAGATGAACAAAAGCACGCTCCACTTCCGGAAGCTTCTCAATCTTTATCTGCAGAGTCTCCCCGATGGCATGTGCTTCTTTCAAAGGAAGCTCCTCTGGGAGCTCAATGTCAACCTACATATAATGGGATATCAACGGAATCACAATATGAATAATGGTCAGCATATTGGTTAGCTAAAAAAACAGCACAAGATTTTTGTTTCACGTCCGGTATAAATTTGACACATAGGTTTATTTGGCCTTTTATTTGCTTATCAGCGACTCTTGCAAAGTATAGAAAGGAATTGACGGATTATGATGGCTAATGAGACAGATGTTCTGACAAGAATTGCAAGATCTTAACTGACCTCTACAAAATATAGAACGCCAAAAGTATAAGCACGGACAGTATCGACTCGTTTCAGTTGAGGGTGTCTTATGACTAGGTACGTCAATTTCTGCAGAAATTCTGGTGGGGCTGATTGTCCCACAAGTGACACTGCATAAAAAACAATCGCATTAGTTCCAGAAGTACGTAAAATATATGGATATTAGAGGGTGCAAACACACTACAGAAATTAAGGAAAATTGAATCAAATCCAGGAATAAATCCATCTAGGTTTCTAAAACTGGCCCTTCTCAGGATAATACGGTAGAACTTTAAGAACCATTACGTTAGACATTCTTTCTTTATGATGCTCGTTATTTCATGACAGTAAAACATTTTTTAGAAAAAAAAAATGAAAAACATGGGGAAATGAGAAGCTACCTGCATTTTCTAAAACAGTGCCAGACCAATTAATAATGGTATACAGTGCAAGGGCGATGGCACCAGCAGGGTCAATCCACCAATAGAATTTATCACCAAGCACAGCCGCAACTAGCCCAACTACGTTCGTTACCACGTCAAAATAGTGGTCCTGATGATCAATCAAAAATGTTAGTGGTTTAAAACAAATAATGTATAAAAGGGAAAACCGAAGTATTTAAATAGTTCACCAGATTTACACCTTTGCATAAGCACGAACAATATCATTTCTTGAGGTTCTGCAGTACAACCAAAGAGCAAGTTTTACAACAGTGGCTGTTAACATGATTGCGTACAACCATATCAGTTGATTTGTCGACATCTTATCTGAAGGACTATTTTCAATTATTTGTTCAACAGCTTGGATAAGTACCTGGAAACCTGCAAGTGTAAAAATTCATTTTCCATCATCCCTTGCATATTTTATATGTTAAAGTTTTTTCATTATGTAAGGCATTGGCCAATGAAAAGAAAAGTTAAAAATAAGGAATGGACACTAAAAAAATTTGTTTCACTGTGTCGAGTCTGTTGACACAAACATTATCAAACATACATTTAGAAGGCAATATGTGAAAGAAAGTGAACAAAGGCATGCGGGACTTGAGAAGAACTACAAATAACATCAACAAGTAAAAAGTTTGCTCTTAAAATTGAGTTTTTGGCTAACTCCTTTTCCCCCGAAGTATATAGTTATAGGTTATTGTAATCGGATTTGTTTCAGAAAAGGATGCTTTATTTTTTATCGGTTTGTAACTGTCGTATTCTTATGGCCAGCATGGGGGCAATGTCCAATGTAAAGAATTGATTTATTTTTCATCTAACAAAATTTACGTGTTGTGTAAAAAAAAAATCAACAAGTAAAAAGACTAAAAAAGAAGAAAAGGTGTTGGACAGAGTTAATTAGAATAAGAAGGAAAAACAGTGGGAAATATAAGAGCAGACTTAAAATTTACATAACACTTTAAGGATTCTTTTTCCTACTAGTAATCCTTTTTGTTTTCTCTGTGTTGTTGCACTATTCTTGTTTTCATGTTCCTCCTAGTGACAAAAAGTCCTTCCTTATTAATTCTTTAGCTTACACTTTAATCTTTATCCTTTTCCTTTTTATTTCTGCTGCGAAATAGCGGAAGCATTTAAGATCGCAGGTTAAATTGTTTACATACCAAGGGTAGCCATGATAGCAGCAAATACAATGATACCCACTGGTTGCACCCTCAATTTTCCAATCGGATACTTGTATATATTAATATTTTTCATTGACAGGTGAGTGAACCACAGAATCCCACCAGCCATGAGATCAAGTAAAGAGTCTAAAGTCGACGCAGCTATGGCTAGTGATCCACTTCTTACTGTTGCGTAAATCTGTATAACATAATGTGTTTGCATTATTTTGCTGAACTCAAAAGTAGATACAATAACAGTGATATTAAGTTGCATAAAATATGACCACGTTGTCAAAAGGAGAGGGAAAAGTTAGCCATGATATGTCCAAACAAATAAACATCTCACCTGAATTTATTCCACAAGATGACAAACAATTTTGTAAGCAAAAGAAACTTAATCATAAAGCAGCTTATCACTTTTAGAAAAGTTATAACCAACAACCAGTCAGTTCAGAATGGTAGGAAGAAAAAGCGAAACAAGTAGCTTCGGAGTTGTAACTCGAGTTATGCTTATGACTACTACGGAATCAAAGCAAAAGTTCATGGATAGGTAACTAAAAATTTCCGTTAGCCTTGAAATAAGTTAACTTCATTTATAAAATTAAGTATGTTACCTTGAGAATGAGCAGTAAAATATTAGCGTAATTCGATATCATCATTGCTCTTTCTTGCTGTGCTTGTTCCTCAAGATCATCCTCATCAATGCAGTCGGAAGTCACCAAAGTATCGACTTCTTCGAATGATTTAAGGGTATCAAATTGTCTTTCATAGTACTCTTTCTCCCCTGAGCACATGAAACTTAACTTTGTCAAAGGTAAAAATAGGAACAACTCGGAGAGGGACGGACACATGAATAGTGTAATATACAAATATATTTCATCAAATTGAAATTATTATTTTTGCTTGCTAGCAACTATTAAACAAATCAGGCTGGGAAAGCAGATGAGTTCATCCATCTTGAATTTATAGCCTTTCTACACCAAAAAACAGAAACAAAAGATTAAAATTTCAAGTTGATCAGCCAAATGCATCAAAGCTTGTAAGCAAGAAAGCAGAAAAGTCGAACCAAAAGTTTCAGTTGTTGTTTTCTTCTCATCCTCAAGTAAGAACGCTTACTTGCTTAAAGACTCATCCAAGTACAAACAAGCGGTTGAGAGCAAAATAAAGGTATTTTTCTATAGTTTTAAAACAGAGAAACTAAATTGAGACAATTCTACAAAAAGTTAGTTTTTTACCATGTATTTAATTAAGAATCTTTATAATATACCACTTGAGCGTCTCCCATATTTTTTATAAAATCCAAACAGAACTTCGCCCCCTTCCATTTTGCCTAGAAATATCATAATATACCACTTCAGCCCCTCCCATTGTTGTTCTTAAAATCCAAATACACACCTAAGAATCTTCTGTTCACAATATATACCACTTCATCCTCTGCCATGTTTATGTAAAAATGCAAATTGAATTTCATCCCTTCCCATGTCACCGGGAAGGGAACTAGTAGGTGGCTAGTCGGGGGCTCTAACCATAAAGATGGACGAAAACTAAATTTCCCCATTTATTTTATCATAGAAGATTACTTCATACTATTAAAAAACAACATATTGAATATCAACCCCTCCGATTTGAGTTTCATGATTCCGCCACTGCCTAAAAATCTTCTGTCATATACCACCTGAACTACTCCTATATTTTTAAAATCCAAACCAACTTTCATCCCCTCCAATATCGATCTGATCAGCTTACTAGTTCCGCCATAAATAAATATATACACAGTTCCATATTTTGAATGTACACCCTCTCAAAATAAGTGCATTTTAAGATGCAGATATTCCGTAGCTGCATCTCCGAAATGTCAATTTGGAAAAACAATCATACACTCGAATAAATATAATCTGAGTACATAATATTTTTTTATCAAATTGTCATTTGGAAAACGTATATAGGTATTTTGTATCTCAAAATGTACGTATTTTAAGAGTGGAATATATACGAGGAAGTAACTATGTGGAAACATTATGGGTTGCGGCTTCAAAAACTAGCGTTTTGACTTCGTTGTAAATTATTAATAAATAAAAAAACTCGTAGACTTTGACGAAAAATCATAGAGAGAGAAAAAGGGGGGGACGGACCTTGAGTTAAGCCTGTCTTGGTGGTACCAGAAACATGATCATCATAACTACGATGAGGCGAAACAGACTCGATATCGAAAACAACACGCACCTTCTCAGGCAATCTTGAAACGAACTCTTGACGAAGCGAGTTAACGGAATATCTCCGGCTCAATCTACCTCCTCCTCCTCGACGCCAGCTCCCGCTCAGCCTCCTCCCTGGCGATGACAACAACAATGGAGTTTTCCTTTCTTGATCACCCTCTCCTTCCATTTTCCTTATCTATATGTTAAAAATCAAACATTAACCACAATATATATGAGAATAAACCAGCAATACAATAAGGAAAATGAACGCTTATTTTGGCAGTACCAAAAAACGAAAGCAAATATGGAGGGAGTAGTGTATATATATATATATATGTATGTATGTATGTAAATGTGTATCTATATCGAAATGTTATTGTGGTATGCTATGTTATGATATGTGGTGCATTATATTATATATGGGAGCTGGTATATCTATGAATGTATATTTCCCTTTAATATATAAATTATATTAAAATTATTAAAAATGAAATTTTTTAAAATATGATCATAATAATAAACAATTAATTAGAAGGGAGGGATGGTTCTAAAGTCTATCAGAGAGATGAGGTACGAAGAAAGATGGGGACAGCAAGTTTGATTGTTTTAAATGTTTTGTAAACATATATTAGGGAAATTTAAAAAGTCTGATATTTTGGTACATTTTTTTTATTTTAGGTAAAATGATGGTTTAGTACGGATAAGATTTGACTATTCTGAAAAATTAAGGAAGTCTGTTTTGAATTTTCAAGACACTAAAATACTATTCAAATAGCATCAATTTATTATATTTTTAGGTTTATTAATAAGTGTTAGATTGTTAGTATGTGATACAACCAAAATAATAATGTACTAGATTCACCATAATGTTAATCGTTCAGTGTTCATTCCAAAATGCAGTATTATTTAGGGTGTGACAACTAATAGTATTTTTTAGTTTTAATGTTAAATTAATTTTAGAGTACATATTTTTTAGTTTTAATTTTGAATTAATTTTAGGATAGATATTTTTAGTTTTCTTAATAGGATAAATTAACAAAATATACTATTTTTAAAACTAAATTACCAAAAACATACCCTTACAACTTTAACTATCAAAACATACCAAACAAATTTAAATTTAATACTGTTTATTCTCTCCTCCATTCTTATTTCTCACCAGTTATTCCATGTATCTCTTCATTTTTCTCTCTTACCAATTTTTCTCTTTATCTCTCTCTGATCTTACTCTCTCTCTCATCCATTCTTTTTTATGTATCTTTCTTTAATATATCACTCTATCTCTCTCCCTTCCTCCATCACGAAAATCCGTCACTAACTACCCAACACCATCTATATTATATAGATATCCATATACATATAAATATAGATATATACATACGTAATACACAAATATTATACTATTTGATACCCCGTAATATATGAAAAATATATGAAATTGGTGAGATTGTTTTCTATTTATTGAGTTTTGAGACTATTGTAAACATTGTGGGTTTCAAGTTGAAATAAAAGAATTCATATGTACAATATTGAGAGAAATTCATATGTACGGTATGAAATTTTGAAATTAGGGTATGAAGTTTTAAAATTAGGGTATAAAATTTTGAAATTAGGATATGAAGTTTTAAAATTAGAGTATGAAGTTTTAAAATTAGGGTATGAAGTTTTTGAAATTAGGGTATGAAGTTTTGAAATTAGGGTATGACGTTTTATAATTAGCATATGCATATTTTGTGAGTTTTTAATTATTTTTAGAGAGAGATGGGTGATTAGCACGTGTTAGAAAGAGGTGCGATTATCGTGTGTTAGAGAGAGATGCGATTAGAGAGAGAGAGAGAGAGTTGTGGTTAGAGAGATAGGTTAAATTATGGTTTGATTAGAATTAGAAAAATAATAAGTATATATAGGTATGTTTTTGATAATTTAACTTTTGAGTGTATGTTTTTGGTAATATAATAGGAGTATGATATGTTTTTGTTAAATGCCCCTTATTAATATGTATTAGGTTTTTAGCATATGACACACCATAAATAATAATGAATTAGATTCACGGCAGTGTTAATTGTTCGATGTTGATTCCAAAACATTAAAACAAAAATATAACATACAAAATTGCATTATTTCAAAAAAAAAAAAAACCAAAATACTCATTTTGCTGCCTGAAAAATTCAAGACATGCTGCCTTTAATTTTTCAGGACAGCAAAAATGGATCCGTTTAGTACCAATAAAAAAACTTATTTATCATATAAACATGTCTAAAATGACAAACAATCTATGAATATGATGCATTATAATTAAGGGCGTGTCAAATAATATAATTTTTTTAATTTTAATTTTAATCTATTTATTTTAGGATTCATTAATACGTGTTAGCTTTTAATATATGATATAGCTAAATTAGAGTGCACCGGATTTACTCATCTAAAATATATATTATAGTTTAGCACATAGCATCAAATAAATACCCTCATTACCTAACTTATAGGTTTATCCATTAACTAATACCTATTTCTTAGCATTATAACCATAATTTTCTCTCCTAACTATATTCTTTATGTTGTAGGATATTATTTGTCATTTTGGACCTTACTCTATTGGGTCTATCTTGGTCTTTCCTAGCATATATAACCCTATCCTCTATTATATAAAGAGGGTCAGAGGTCTCTTGATGTATCTCTCTGTACAATCATATTAATGAATAAACACTTCGTCTGTTGTTTCTCATACATCTCTCTATATCTATACATATCTCTTTATATATATATAACGAGCTAATATGTCACACAACACGTTATCAGCACTTTACTCGCGAAGATTGAAATAAAAGTTAGGAGATTGAGGAATTTGTTCGAAGACCGGGGTTTAAGCTCGAATATTGGGTTATAAATATATGGCCAAATTTTGAAGTTTTTTTTTGTGTTCGATCGGCCTTCCCAAAATACGAGGTGTACGGTACAATATTTTACATATTACTATGATTAGTAATTTAAAATTGCATGTTTACGTGTACAGCAAACAGTAAAAAAAAAAAACTCCATGATCATGAAACTGTAATTAAATAAATTTGTATTTATAGTATGTCTCTCTTGAGAGTATATAACTAATATCACTTAAATTGCCATGGGAATATAGTGGTCATTTGTATGATATATAACCGAATCATTATGCAGTAAAGCAATGGGAAAGTCAAAAATAAGATGTGCATCATATTGCATGTTTAGTAGTAGTTTCATTTGACTTCATCTGGTGAATAAAACCGATCCATGGCATGTGTTAGTATAATTTTAGGAATTAATTCGTGAAGATCATGTTTATACTGTCATAGAATATTTGTTTGTAAATTGTTGTATACTGCATTAGGTTTAATTAAAGTACCTATAAGCAGCGAATATTGGCATGTATGGTTAATACTTGACTTATTTTCACTTTGTAATTACCATGTATAGAAATTACATATATATTGTTAATTGCTAATTAATATATAGTACTTACATGCATGATTTAGTTAACATGTACAGTACTTACACATATAGCAACAGATTTGTAAAATATTGAGTAATATCTTACTTAGTGTAAATTGGTAAATCTAGATTGTGCTAATATATACTACCATGCTACTGCTATATTTTTTAATCATGCAAGAAGGTACGATCTATGTATTTATTTACTGCCATGCACACTTGTGTAAAATATGTTAATTTGCGAAATCATATATTTTCACATTTAAGTTGGAAAAATTATGAACCTTCCCCAACTAGGCTCACCTATTTGGATACGATGTCTAGAAAAGATATAGGCGGAAGTCAATATCCTAATGAGGTCGGGTTTTAAGTGGTATTCGTGCCCTCCACCCTCACCGTCTTTCCTGGTCGTGTTCAATTAGAGCTATCGAAAGGGGTTGACTAAATAATAATTTCCCCGATTGTGTTTATATAGTGATGTATGTTTCGCCGAATTGGTGTTTCAGTATTGACCCGTCGTTCGATCAATGAGAACCGATTCACATGAGAAGCAAAACTAATGTTTTCGAACCTGTCGTTTCGGAAAAAAGTTTGTGCTTGTGCAAACCATAAACATATAAACCAGTCGTTTTATATGATAAATAATCCAGAGCTCTCAACACATGTTGGATGCCATCTATGATGAGAAAAATCGTAAAACATACTTGCGAAATGACTGTTTAAACGTTGATTTTAATTCGTCACCACATGTTACTCACCCTGATGTGTGAAAATGTGATGTCCAAATTTTTTTTTGGATGCCATATTTGATGAGTAAAACACGAGTTTTTTGTTACCCTCGAGATAAATGCTAAGGCGTTGATTTTATTCCGCCGCCACATTTGAGACGTGATGATGTCTATGGTGAACAAATGTCTGAAATTGACATATTGGAGCTATCATTCACCAAAATACTAGCTTGGAAATTGTATTCCATAAGAAGTATCGTGAATTTATATTCACCATGTTCCTTTATCGCCCATCTGTTATTAGATAAGAAAATTACCCCGGTGAGTAGTTTTAATCCTATTGGGTCAATGGCGAATTGTTTGCCTGATATTAATGCTTTTCGTGTACATTTTTTTCCACGAATCGAGAACCGAGACAAGTGTTATTTGTCTCGAACTGTCGCGATCCCGATGAATCGCCTAGCCAAGCGAGATTTTAGACAATCGTCAAAATTGAAAACCTGTGGCTGCAAGACAGTAATTGAAAGGAACAATATGGCTCGTTGTCACAAAGCAAGAGATAATGCTCAAGAAGGCAACTCTATGCTATAAAGACAAAGGTCATTCAGGGTTACTCCTTAAATAGTTCAAAACTATTATAAAGGTGAAAAAAACTGATGCTAATGTGGTTAAAGCTAACTGAAAGAAAACTCTTGAGACCCCCGATTTTGTGGCTCAAATGAGTTTGATACCTTTCTTTATTGATTTTGATAAATCATTGAGCCATTTTTTTCGCTCATCTGGATTATGTTTTCCATTTGGATTATTATTTTCCATTTGGACCATACTTTTGGATTGTGGTTTGCCTGTTTACAAAATTTCTCGAAATAATTTAAAGTGTTTTTGAGCAAATTCTTTTGACAAATGTGACCAAACTTTAAATTATGAAATTTTAGGCAATACTTGTGGGGTAGTTGATTTTTTTTTGGAAATAGTGGGTAACAGTGTACCACATAATTTCACCAACTATTTGCTTAAAAGAGTACTCAGTGACAATGATTCTCGACATGTCGTTCCAAAAATCAAAATCTTTGGTAAAAGCAAATTAATTTGTCAAATATGAGGTCTTATACTCTTGTAGGTCCTGCCGTACCTTATTGAGTTATAAAATATTCGAGAAAATCAGTGTTATCTGGTAATAGCTCATGAAAGAATTAAATTTTTTTTACATAGCCTCCATTCAATACGACCAAAAGCGTATTATCTGGTAATAGCTCATGAAAGAATTAAAATTTCTTTACATAGCCTCTATTCAATACGACCAAAAGCGTATTTTAGAGGAGCTGAAATGTCTTTCAAGTAGTTGCTATCACATTCCTTAAAGCATTTAAAGTTACCTTATCATTTCGCCTGTCGTCGAAATGATAAATGATTTAGATGCTAAGACATGATTGTCTATACTATCATTCGCCTGTCGTCGATTGATAAGAGCATTTTGATATTGTGGCATTGACCGGATGAGATATTCCCGGGTCAAAAAACGATGCTTGATTTATAATCGCATCGCATTTAGATTCTTTCTGAGATTCTATTTCGTGATTAATCCGAAATTAATGCCACTAATGCTCATTTTGAAAGACTAGTATGTGTAAAGATCACGAAATAAACTCATAGAATTCTTGTAAAGAATTGAAGGAGTTATTGTGGACTTATCCAACCATAATACGGACCATAAATATAAATGGTTATGGTTGATGCATCGACAATATGGTCACATTTTACTATTGTCCACATAAATGCAGCACTTTCTAAACTTTTAGCCCTATCATTAAGTTGATGGCTCATGATCCGGATTATCCTGAAAAGTCTAGTCGACTTGATAATACCGAAGAGTAAGAATCGAAATTTCGATTTGAATTACTTAAGTTTGGAAATTTAAATTGAACATCCAGTCGATTATGTTCAGACCCAAATGGACTCACGGAAAGTTTGATGATGCGACTGCAAATGGTTGCACGCACTTCCTGGTCTTGCACACCAAGATTTATATTTCGGTGCGGGGTCATACTATTTTGCTGCATTGGTCCATCATGAGGCCCATAGACACTCAAACACCATATGCATACCAGTTGGTTATGCGTGTTTAGAGTGGTTAATTAATATTTTGATTGAGCCGCTATAGCATTCAAAATATGGACCTCTTAAGGGGACATAAGTCGATTATGAATCCCATGCCTATCATTTGATAGAGTAACCTTGGCAAGCGATCTCTTTACCGCATGATATGCGAAAGTGACATCGCTAAGGCTGTTCTTCCCGTCGTTAGGGGGAGATTTGCACGTTAGCGTTGATAAGGAACGACGTGATGTAATGTGGCATAACCCAGTCAGTCTTAGCTTGATCCCCAAAACTGCACTTAGTGATAAGTAAGTGCATAGACTCCCTCAAGTCTAACTAAATGCCAGACGCATTTAATGACTTTATGAGATGTCACGAGATCATTTATACCTGCTGCAAAATGCTTGCAAGGATAGACGTCCATGTCGGACGTCGTGTTCCTGTCGTAACACGTTGCTTTGGTCGAACCCGCCAAGCAAAGGACGCTGCCGTCGGCCGTCAGTCTGTCGTCCTTCCTAAAATATGAGGAAGTTGACCGGTTCTTAATTCGTTCAGCCCCAGAGGTGGTGAACTGAAACTCGTTTGTCACACGAGATTATAAAGGAGCAGGGAGATGTATGATTTCCTCCTCATCCTAAGAATCTCGAAATATCTGTCTATCATGATATCTTAGATGATATTGAAGCGAAACGAGACTGTCATTGATTAATTGTTCATATATTCGGTGACGACTGATAATATGGGCAAATTATGACAGGGAACCATGTACCGTTGCCTGAAATCAACGTAGAATAGACTGCACTAATGGAAACTTGCAATCCAAGTAGACTCCTTAGCGAAAGTGTGTTCAGACCTGTAGCTCCAACACCACCAATGTTAAACGAGTTCGTTTATTTGGTTATTCGTAAGGAAAAGTGATGAGAATAATGAGATTGTAGAATGCTCGCCTAGTAGCGCAAGGCTTCTCTCACATCTTGTAATTGATTACGAGATGGTTGATTTCCTCGTAATGGACGTTATAATGGTCCCCTACTTTATCAGTTTAGTAGTTTCCGGAAAACTGAGTATGCAGCCATGAATATGGTCACGGTTTTATCTCTATGGGGATTTAGACAAAGAGATATATATGAAGGTCCCTGTGTAACTTCATAATGTTTGAATCAAGTAGTTCCTGACCACGGAACACGATCTCAATTAAATGAGACGTTCACTATATGGATTAATATAATCCGAGCGGATGTGGTATACTGCCTAAGTGAGTACTTGATCAGCTTGGGATACTTGAACAAGTATTATGCCCTTGCGTGCTTTATTATGCGATCCACTTTTGGATTTGCCTTCGAGATGAAGGATCTTGGGAAGAAACGGTAGTGACTCGGCCTGATGATCGAGTCCCGTAAAGATTGACTCTAAGTTCATGATTCAGACTACACCAAGAAGGTGTTATGACATTTTAGTCATCATGACGCTAAGTCGTCAGATTCTCCATTATTGTTTGGTTTATGAAAAAATGTGTGTTTGGTTATGATTAAAAAATTGAATTATTATTGTTTGGTTTATGAAAAAATGTGTGTTTGGTTATCATTAATTGGTTATAATTGAGTTATCATTGTTTGGTTATCATTGAGTTATCATTGTTTGGTTATCATTAATTGGTTATGTTATCATTTTTTTGGTTATCATTAATTGAGTTATATTTGGTTATCATAGTTAGGATGACAGACCCAGGTCCACAGATTAAAGGGAGGTTGGGTATTTTACGACAGACCGGTCACATTTCTAATCAGACTTGGGATGCTGGCAGAGAAGCGGGTAGAGGAGATGCCAATAAGATTAGGGTTTATAATTATAGTTGGCAGATACCGACGCCTGAAAGGGTAGTTCATAATATCATTAGGGCTGGTTTTTACGGTATTTACAGTATAGGTAATTATACCGTAGACCGAGGGTTGATTACAGCCTTAGTTGATAGGTGGCGTGATGAGTCGCACACGTTCCATTTTGTCGGGGGAGAGTTGGGGATATCTTTACAGGATGTAGAGATTATGCTCGGTCTGAGGGTGGATGGTCTTGCTGTGACCCGGTCGGAGCGGAATGACACGAAGGCGAGCAGGTTGGCTATGATGGAGAGTTTGTTGGGTGTTAGGCCGGCTGACAATCAAGTCGATCAAAACTGTCTGACAGTTAGACTTGATTGGATGTTACAGACCTTCGGTGAATTACCCCCCAACCCTAGTGAGGAGCGTTTACTATATCAGTCTAGGGCTGCCATGCTATTATTACTGGCTGCACATGTGTTTTCGGATAAGAGCAGTGATCAGATTCCACTCTGGCCTCTGCCATTTCTGGAGGATTTTGACACATGTGCTGAGTATAGTTGGGGATCAGCTCTTCTGGCCTGGTTAGAGGCTAATCTATGCAGGGTGGTACGTTGTAAGACAACCGGAGTAAGCGGGGCGGTGATGTTTCTGGATATGTGGGCGATTACCAGACTACTGCCGGTTAGACCGTGTGAAGAGCTGCCGGAAGATGTCGAGCCACCGGAGGGCTTGCCTAGGTTCCCCCTCGGTTACAGGTATGATATTTATTTAGTTTTTGAATTGGATTTGCTTTTTTATATTATTGTGTCATCTATCATTTACTTAGCTGCCGGTTATATTTATTGTTTATCGGTTTTTGTTTGTATATTACAGATGGAAGATGTGGCGGCAAACTAACCTTACGCCATATGTCTACGGACATAATGTGGTCCACATACGTGACCAGTTTGACAATATGTCGCCTGAACAGGTAAATTATAATTTTCATATTATATGTAACTTACGTATTATATGTTGTATATGTTTGCATTGGTCTTATCTTCGCAGAATTTATTACTCGTCTATTTTTAAACCATTGTTTATATATTCTAATTTGATGATTACAGATAGTGTGGCAACCTTACGGGGATCTTAATCAGTATCCGGAATACTGCACGCGGGGCCGGTATATGTGGCATTGTTCTGTGCCTCTCATTTGTAATGAGAAGATTGAGTACCACCCCGTGGACAGGTTCATGAGGCAGTTCGGTTTTGTGCAGCGGGTCCCTACGTATATTTGGAAACCAAGACAGGGTCACGGCAAGGATAGAAGATATGGGATTGGGCAAAAACACGACTGGCCTTTACTAACTGGAGAATTTATAGTCGTGTGGAATGACCGCCACACCCGTCTTATTAACGGCGAATATGGCACGGGGACGTCACCGGGTTACATGAAATGGTATAGAGAGCGGACCCGCATCTTCATAAACCCACCTGAACTTGCCCCGCCCCCTCACGGTTTCCGGGAGAATACGGGTGTCTTCAATAAAATGGTAACTACTAAATCATTTTTTACTAATAAATCGTTACTTCTTTTTATGTATATTTCAATACTAATAAATCGTTTTTTATTGTTTTTTTTTTACAGAAAGCGATGTTGCGCCGCAGTTTCAAATCGTTCAAACGGGCGAAAATGAAAACGGACGTGGACTTACTACGTAAGGAGTTCGCTGAATTGGGTATGAATCCGTATGGGTCAGCTGATGAACAGTCGGAGGGGGAGGATGACGATGACGACGACGACGACGACGATGGTGATGACGACCTACGTTACGACCCAAGAAATTACACTATTACTATTTAGTCGAAATCCTCGCACCCTGTCGTGTGCAAGTGAGGTGGAGCATCCAGTCGCATGCTCGTGTACTCTTTTTGTCCTTAGACCAAGGTTTTTTCCCACTGGGTTTTTCTTGGTAAGATTTTTAGCGAAACACGTTCCCATTATATCTCACTTAAGATTGCCGAAATTAGGGAGAATATCCTGTTGTATACTTCTTACCACTGTGTACTCTTTTGTCCTTCGACTAGAGGTTTTTCTCACTAGGTTTACTCTAGCAAGGTTTTGATGAGCCACCTGTTTTGTGGTTGATCCCCTACTACTACCACTGTTGCACACTTTTTCCTTCGATCAGAGATTTTCCCATTGGGTTTGCTCTGCCAAGGTTTTAATGAGGCACGCTGTTTTGTAGTTAGTTAATTACATAGAATTTCGGCCTATATCATTCGGCTACACAGTTTCTCCTAGGTACCGGTTTTGTCCCACACTGGGTTTTCCGGCCATAAGGTTTTTATGTGTTTAGCACTGCGAATGAATTCGACTCACATCGACAGCATGAAGACGAAGAAATCAAGACGTCCAAAGGGAGAGTGTTGTAGGATATTATTGGCCATCTTGGACCTTACTCTATTGGGCCTATCTTGGGTTTTCCTAGCATATGTAACCCTATCCTCTATTATACAAAGAGAGTCAGGGGTCTCTTGATGTATCTCTCTGTACAATCATATTAATGAATAAACACTTCGTCTGTTGTTTCTCATATATCTCTCTATATCTATAAATATCTCTCTATATCTATAAATATCTCTTTATATATATATAACGACCTAATATGTCACACAACACTTTATACTTATTATATATATATTAGTAGTAAAAGTTATCAACGCGTTGCGTGTGAGACGCGTAATGACATAAATCTCGTAATATATTTTATTTTTAACATAATATTCAAATTTGTTATCATTTATTATAGTTATAAAGGTTAAAACGAATTGTTAATTAATTTAGGTTACATCCGTAATTAGGAAAATATAGTGAAAACAAATAGTTAATTAATTAGATTATGTATATTGGTAATTATTAAAATAGACTGAGGGTATTTTTGAAAAATTTGGGCATTGGGAGGCTTAACTTTTCTTTAAGTAATATAATATGATGATATGTATCTTCTTAATGTTATAAAATTTCTTTCTCGTTTTGTTTTCTTTTGCTTTATGCCTTATATGTTATCTATTTTTTCTTTGATGCTATTGTCTTCAATTTTACCGATGTATATTTTATCATTTTTATAGGATTTCGGTTGATCTTACATGATGCTATAAATTTTCTTCTTTATTATGTTTTTTTGTTGCTTTTAATGATTTTTTCTTGTTGCTCTCTATATTTTTTGTTTTGTTTTCCTCGATTCTATCTATTTTTTCTTTGATGCTATTGACTTCAATTTTATCGATGTATATTTTATCATTTTTATGGGATTTCAGTTGATGCTACACCATGCTATAAATTTTTTCTTTATTATGTTTTTTTGTTACTTTTAGTATTTATTCTTTTTGCTCTCTATATCCTTTTGGAAATAAATAAATTTAGGAGTATATAAGTAGTTATTCCATCAAGGGTTTAAGAATAGTCATTTTACATCGAGGCGAGTAGTAAAAGTATATTGAACCAAGTCGAATTGATAAGCAACCGGACTAAGATGATTATTTGTTGGTTACTTTTGGTTGTTTTAGAATCTGAAAATCGATCGGATTGGTTCTGTTTGCGACTTTAATGATTTGAAAACCGATTGGTTCTGTTTAAGAATACCAAAATTATATAAATTGTTGAATGGGAAAATAGCATAAAGCTAAACCGAAGTTCAAACTAACGATTCCCTCTAAGTTCGAGGGCTAGAGAATAGTTAATTGTAATTTATTTAGCAAAAATTCCACTATAGTTATATGTTTTTCAATAAATGCGATTTAGTATCTTAACATTCATAAGTGCTCGTTTCAATGCCCAGCAATTGATAAATATAACAATTGACTGCCTACTTGACAAGTTTAGGAATCAACAAACGTATTTAAGTTTCTCTTCTTCTTTTTTGGTCCTCAACTATGAAAGTCTAATCAAAATAGTTACATCTTAGTATCTTACGGTTAACATTTTAGTTCTTCTTTTTTGACATTTATTCATGTACTACTAACTGACAAAGAAAAAAACCTTATACATCATCATAGAGCCATCTATGCAAATTTTTTAAGTTACATTTATCAGTTATTTGTAAAGTGTTTGTTCAAAAAACAACTATAAAATTTGGCCTTTTTAGATTTTTTTATTTAATTGTTTGTTTGACAATTTATAAGATAATAATATTAATAAATACAAAAAAAAATATAAAACTGTCAAATTTTATAGTTTTTTTTTTTGAACAAACACTTTACAAATAATATAAAATATTTATGTAAAAAATATAATCGAAAAATAATTACAAACACACTTGAAAAATCCGATAATCTAATAAAAACATGATGAATTTGAGTAAATTTGCACCCGTATGTATACAAACAGTGAGTTGACTTCTAAAGCGCTATAAGAAAAAATAGCAATGACAAATAAAGCATGCCTCATGTTACTTCTTTATCGGCCGTTGCCATGACTTTAATCATCCTTTGAACATATTTACATTCTTTTTGGTATTTCAATAGGCTACCTTTCCGGGCTGGAGCATTATTTACGGAAATCTCGGTCAGACGTTGTCTTTTAGTATGACCGTTATCTTGAAGTGTTATATATAGCAGAAAACTTTTCTTTTCTTTTGTGCAAATTTATCAATGCAACACTGCCAAAACTATTTCAGTTTAGAGCAATTTTTGGTTGAGCATGAACAATAATCCGAACTCGGTTGTAGCTTGAATAGCTAGCTGGATCTCGGATTTTGGCTTATAGTTGTTCAAAGAGTTTAAAAGGTTGTCAAAGCTGAAAACATAAACCATTTCTCAAAACTTCGTATGAGTTTTGGAAACTGATTTCATCAACGATCATCAACACTCCGTACGGTTAGAATCTTTGTCTCTCGAGTATCCTCAATAGCATAGTAAGTTAGCAACGCTTATCAGGGAGAACTTATTGCCTCATTTTCAGTTGAACAATCTGCCTTCTTGGTATCAATTTGAATATTTGATGGTAATGACAATATGGATCGAACTATCATCATGATTGATTACGATTTACGACGGACATATAAATTCTACATTACCTTCAATTAAGTGAACACATTACTAATTCTAAGTTTTTAACCGGTGCACAAGGGGTCTTACCTCTTATTTCATAAAAAACACACAAAAAAAGTCAATACATACATGATACATCTACCCCCGAAAAGCTGAAAACTCATATAAGTCATTTTCTTTTAGTCAATGATAAGACCATATGAATGCCTATTATCTTTTTTAGTAAGTCACCTAACTATCATTGATTCCATGGTGATGCTAAGCTCTCACTATCTCATACATGTAAGCCATATTACCGTTTTAAATAATCTATTTGATATTCAAATGTTCAATTAAAGGCAGGCAAGAGCAATAGTAAATGATTTCCTAAACATTTATTGATTGATCCGAGCCGGTCGGAAACTTTTTGATATCCTGAGCGTAAACCCAAATTGTGCCATGTCTTAACTACAAAGTCCGAGAACCAATAGTTGCAAAATAGAACATAAAAACAGAAAATAACCCAGATAACAAAATCAACTTTAACATCTCCAAAGAGTATGAACTGTTATCTTTCAATAACCATCATAGCAAAATTAACTTAACATCTCAAAAAAGTTCATACATCTTACTTATCCAGCAACTGGATAGTAGGGATGAGTTCGGTCTAGTTCGGTTCGGTTTTTAGCAAAACCGAGACCGAAACCGAGCAAATTTTTCGATTCGGTTTTTTTCGATTTCTGTCTTTTTATTTTTTGGACCGAACCGGAGCATTTTTTTTCGGGCCGATTTCGGATTTTTTCGGTTTTATTTTTAGTTTTTCGGTCTTTTTCGGTTCGGTTTTATTGTAAACCGAAACCTACCCGAAAAAGTTTCGGACTTTTTCGGTTCGGTTATCGGTCCGGTTCGGTTTTTTCAGGTTTTCACCCAGCCCTACCGGATAGTCTGGATTTTCCACAACATACTAATTAACTCTTATTTCTTCCTCATGTCAACTACACTAGATGCATCTTTCTTGCTGTTCTCGAAGTAAAATCTTCGATTACATTGTTAAACGTAATCTCCTCCAACATATCCTTTTCAATACATAGAATTGCTAAATTATCTAACTTGTCTTGAGCCATTGTGGTACTTAAATAAGATTATAACAGTTCAACTTTGAAAACAAATTTCTTGCACCGTGCTTGGATCTCTCTCTTTCAAAACAAAATTATCCAGGGCACGTTTCATCGATTGGATTAGTATTTCAACGTTAACTAAATTTTTTTTAGCACATCTCGATCCTTGCTTTCTAGGAAGCCTGTTTCTTCAATTTTTGTATTTTTTCATTCGAATATTTAAATCAACTAAAATTTAGAACACACGAAGATGAATGATAAAAATTCATGACATCACTTCCGTGACTTACAACCAAACATTACAGAAACCTAATGAAAATAATAATTTTTTGAAACAAGCACAAATCTAAACTCAATTCTCAACTATAACATTAAAACAATAGGTTTACTAATTAATAAAGCTAGGTAGATTAGTATACAATAAAGATCAAAGCATCCCCAAATCAATCTTGTCAAAGTGTCTAATGTGTCAATGTCGTATATTGCTCATTTCTGCTCAGTGTTAATACTGTAGCAAGAATATAAGAATCTGGGGTGCAGAAGTATCTCACAAAATTCGCCGTTTCCGTTTCAGTATAAAATATGATAAGATCGACCAGACATGACCAACATAATGAATAAGTTAAGGGAAAATGTGAAAATATTATAACCTTAGTTTTAGGCAAATTGAAGAGTTTACAAAGCTGAAGATGTGAGGAGGCTCTTTACTACCTGCAAAATTTTAACTTATTAATCCATTTTCACAACAGTCATACAGCAACCAAATCTTCCATTTTCAAGTCAGTCTCTGGCTTCTTTTTAAAACTTTGATGACGCGACTTATTTGAGGCTTTATCGGCCTTAGATACAATCTTCGAAACAGTAAAACCCGCAACTTCAAAATTGTTTGCTCTATTTGGAAGCAAAGCATTACGAAGAACAACATCAACTCCGTCATAACACCAAACACCCAAAGAAGCTTCTCCTTTAAGTCCAATAGCAAACCAACCTACACCAGCAGCAGCTATGTCAATGGAACTGGATTCCCAAGTGTTGCCATTTATGCGGAATTCTTTTTTAGTCCATTGCCCCAGTTCTTCTACACGTTTCTCTCCAATTGGGGGCTGAAACATGAAATAAAATAAAATTAAGAATGTGATTTTATATGTGCGCATAAAACCTTAAATTTCTTAGAAAGGCTTAGTTCAGAGCTCAAATATACATATCACATGGCAAAGAAGTTTAAATAGCACTGTAAAGAAAGTCTAGGTTGTCAGGAAGCTCAAGTTTGTTGCATGTATATGCTCACATCTTAACGAAAATAGCTATAAAGCTCAAGGCAGAAACAAATTTGCTCAAGTTATTTAAAACTTCGGTCACTCCATAAGAACCTCTAATGGAACACAAGTCCTCTTCATAAAGTTCTGTTAAAAACTTAAATCAAATCCTTCCCGCAAAACTTATAATGTGGTGTAATTTGAAGTTACTTTTCAGATGATAATAGATCTTTTCAAATAAATGACTCTAGGAGTGTCACTTGACAAGAAATTTATATTTAATCTTATGCTAAACACAATCTGTAGCAGCGGCAAATGGTGTTTCTTTTAGTTTTTTCCAACGTACGTATTTTGCGTAACAATCACAGATGCAAAATGGAGTCCGGTTTAAAAGCTAACGCAAAGCAGCTGATATGTATTACTACATGGTGAAGTTGAGCCAAATGTATTATTTTCAGCTCCTAAAGCATACAGTCTCAAACAACCCAATCAAGGCCAAATATACGTGTGAAAAATAATGGTGAGATTACAGTGAACTGATCATTGAGAAGTGACCCTCTGTATTCCTACCTCTAATTGACGGCCAAAATGATCTGCCAACATGTTTCCCATATTTTCGGTTTTTCCCATGTGTAGTGGAAGATAAGGAGAAGCCCAAACAGTGACATATATAGAATCTACTGATGACTCCTCTATGTCAAGCCTCATAAGTCCGCCTATATGAACCGAATTCCCTGCCTGTAATAACATAAAATTGAGTAAGTCTGAAGAACACAATGCAATTGAATTTCAATAGAGTATGAGTTAAACTCAATGATACAGTGATCCTCTCTTTTTGTGGATCAATTTATATATCTCTAAAATGCAAGGTTTACATGTACGGAAAAGATACTGATATTAAAATTGAAGAAGATAAAGTAAAGGGAAAAACAGAAATGAACATACATATGAAATGCCTAAGGAAAACTGATGGAGAACTACGGTAATTATACAGTTGTACTAGATTTAAAGTCTCTAACGAGAATTGTATCATAACTTAAACTAATAGGTAAAAGCTTAATTTCAATCAGTATCTCGAGCAATCGCACCCAAATATTTTGCATCTGGCTTCCCCTTTCCATCAGTAACAGTTAAGTCCTTACCGAAATAGGATATGTTACAATAAGGTACAAAGAATATGCCACATGCAAATATGTGACATCTAACTTAAACACATTAAGTGCTCCAAGGTTATTTGCATGAAAACAAACATTTTGATTAGTTGAAAATTCATGCACACAAAGAATATACATAGACCTGGTCATTACCAAATCGTCCAATTTATATATCATGCATATTGCATCTTACGATATTTGGAAGAACCAGTTCTATATCATCTGAGAAGAGACTTCAATTTCCTGTAACTTTGCTTAAATAAACCAACGTGAGGGACTTTTGAGGGACTTTTTCTTCACGAACAGAAATTTTATGACAAAAGAAAGCCATTGATCAGGGTCAGTGGAATGTCAATGCAACCCATACTACCATATACTAATAAAAAGTTTACAACATATGCTTTATTTCAAAACTTCATATATACAGACACAACCATTACCACATCTTCCAATTTGCAAACATCCATACATGTTCTATTTCAATATTAAGTTAAAAAAGGTAATATGTGATTTTGATTGCAACCACGCTATCATCCACACACACGCAAAAATTGAAGTACTTATGTATTTGCTAGAATGAACTCTATGTTTGTATATCAATATAAAACTAACCTAATTAAGTGTCATTGAGCAGTGAATGGGAGTAAGGCCTATTACCTATGATTTGTGGCTTCTGAAAATGCAAGGTTTACAGGTACAGAAAAGATACTGATATTAGAATTGAAGTTAAAGTAAAGGAAAAAACAGAAATGAAAATACATATGAAAGGAGATTAATCTTGGTTTTTGCATAAGGAAAACTGATGGAGAACTACGGTACTTATACTAGATTTGAAGTCGTTAACAAGAAATGTATCATGATTTAAACTAATAACTAAAAGCTTATTTTCAAACAATATCTCGAGCAATCACACCCATATATTTTGCATCTGGCTTCCCTCCTTTCCATCAGTAACAGTTAAGTCCTAACCGAAATAGGATACGTTACAGTAAGGTACAAAGAATATGCCACATGCATATATGTAATATTTAACTTAAACACACTAAGTGTTCCAAGGTTATTTGCGTTATACAACACTTTGATTAGTTGAAACTTCATGCACACAAAGGATATACAAAGACTTGGTCATTACCACATCTTCCAATTTATGTATTGTTTTCATACATCTTATGACATAAGAGTAAGATTTTTTTGATTGGAAGAACCAGTTCTATGTCATCTGAGAAAGAATTTCAATTTCCTATAACTTTGCTTTAATGAACCAACCTGAGGAACTTTTTCTTCATAGCAACAGAAACTTTTAACACAAAAGAAAGCCATTGAGCAGTGTCAGTGGATTTCAGTGCAATCTTAATTCCATGAGCTAATTTTTACGGTTTTTAACTTCTCCAAAGAGTCCAAACTACCATATACTGCAAAAAGTTTACAACATATGCTTTGTTTCAAAAGTTCATATATACAGACACAACCATTACTACATCTTGCAATTTGCAAAAAGCCATACAACATGAAGTTAAAAAAGGTAATATGTGATTTTGATTGCATCCACACTATCATCCAACACAGATTTTTTTGAAGTACTTATATATTTTGCTAGAATGAACTCTGTGTTTGTATCAATAAAAAATTAACCTAATTGAGTGCCATTGAGCAGTGAGTCGGAGTTTCAGTAAGATCTACTATACCTATGATTTGTGGCTTCTAAAGTCTCCAAAAGTACCATACAATATTAAATACACAGAATTGACATAAAATGGAACAGATAATCACCATTATACGAACATTTATTCACTTGACCAACCTTGAGTCTGTAAGTTCTCCATGTTTGCTATCATCCACACACACATTTTTTTAAGGACTTATATATTTGCCAGAATGATCTCTGTGTTTGTATCAATATAAAACTAACCTAATTGAGTGTCATTTAGAAGTGATGGGAGTTTCAGTAAGGTCTATTACCTACGTTTTGTCGGCTTCTAAAGTCTCCAAATTACCATACAAAAAATACACAGAATCAACATGAAATGGAACAGCTATCAACATTATACGAACATTTATTCACTTGACAAACCTTGAGTCGGTATGTCCTTGGCTTCAACTCCTTGCTAATCTGAACAAGCTTTTGCTCTTCCCTATTCAACCTAGTCGAAATCTGATGAGGATGTAAAAGCCCCGGTGTATCAAACAACTTTGTGTGACCAGGTAAAACACCCTCCACTCTCACTATCCCTAATGTAGTCCCCGGAACAGGCGCCTCTGTCAAATGTACAACCTTACCACCTACAAACTTACCTATCGAATTTATCAAAGTAGATTTACCCGCGTTTTGTGCCCCGATAGCCCATACGTTCCCTCTAGGTCCCGCTAACCCTACCACGTCATCAAACAAATCCTTTAATCCCCAGTTTTTTACTGCGCTAACGAAATGCAAGCTAGTGATCTTACTTATACCGCCTTCTCTAGCTCTATTCCGAACCCAATGCTCTAACCTAGTAGGAGATAAAGATGAAGGTAAAAGATCGATCTTTGTGACTACTAAAACTACCCTCGGTAAATTCCCCGACTTACCCTCTTTCCAAGACGCCGAATTCTCTTCGATCGTATCGGAGACCAATTTCGCAACTTTTTTCGGGAAAGATCCATCGAAATCCGCTACGTCAACCACCATGAGTACAACTGACCTCGCCCCCGTAACTAAATTCAACTTTTTACCAACTGTATGATCGAAATCGAAATCAGGCAAAAGATTTTCCACCGTCGGATCCTTCACCTTTCCGTAATGCCTCAACGAATGACACCTGGCACAAACAACTGGTTTTTCAACTAAACTAACACTTTCATTCTTTTCGCCATTTTCATCGTTTTTCAGCTCAACAAGCTCATTTAAAGCTCCTTTTTTGATCGAATTCGACGCCTCGATCTCATCCAAACCATTATTCCTACTAATTGGTGATTTATAATCTTTATCTTTAGGCAAGGGTTTAATGAAAAAGCCGGGTTTTTTAGCTTCTAAGTCTTGTAAAGGTACACCACAACCCGGGCAAATGGGGTTTAAAGTGGTATCATTGTAATTACCGTCTCGGTTGAGGGGTAAATGTGCAATCTTTGGATAGTTTAGGGACTTGGAAGAAAAGGGTTTTAGAAAAAATTGGTGAGTTAGGGTTTTAGTAAGGTTTTGAGTTTGGTTCAAAATGGGATTTTGTGAAAATTGGGGAGAAATAGGAAGTGGGTATGTAAGTGTATATATATAGTGAGATAATGGTGTATATATTTTGAGCTTTTTTGATGAAATTGCTCTAAAAGCCATCTTTCTCTCTCTCTCTCTATATCTATCTATATATATATATATGTATATATACATATATATAATTCTTTTAAGAGTGGCGGCGGCAATTGCATTATTTGTAGTCTTTTTCTTTTACTGCATTTTATTTTTAAAAAGTGTTACTTTTTTTTTTTAGCATGAGAACAGAGATACATAAAATATTTGACTGTAATTTGACAGAAATTCATCATATGTGATGATGTGAACAAGTTTTTGGGTAAAGAGTAAATAAACTAGTTGTAGAAATTAGGAAAATGTTATTTTTTTCCCCGAATAATGTGTTTTTTTTTTATGGAGTGTCAACTTTTATGTAATGAATTGTGTATGTTTATTTTATGAATTACTTATGTCTTGTAAAGTGGTTATTTATAAAATAATACTTATCTTCTCTTATTTTACAATATTTTATTATGCGTCAAATTTAGTTGTCATTGTTTTTAGCATAATTCCAATTCTAATTTAGTATGATTGAAAAGTTTGAACACTTTTTCAGATTATTACCCCTTCCCCCCATTGAATATATTCTTAGAAATGTTGATTTAGAGATGGGAAACCTTGTGTAAATTTATGAAAACATACAAAGCTAGTAGCGTACGTGCCCACACGATGCGTGCTATAACGCATACAACTGTATAATACGAAATATACGTAAATTGTTATTAAAGTTAAAAAAATAGTGAACATAAACTAAATTTTAGAAAAAAACTACATATTTTGTGAAACAAATAATAATTTTAACCGTTCCCACACGATGCTTTTCACGTTGAAACAAATGATGGTTTTAACGGTTCCTTATTTTGTGAGCAGTTATTTATCGGTAGTTTTATTTTTATTTTAGTAGTTACTATTAACTTAAGAGTTTTTTTGGTAATTATTTATTTAAAGATTTCATAAGCCCTCTTTACATAAACTATTAGTATAGATACATAACAAATTAATGTAGTTTACCTAAACAAAACTTATTCAAGCTTTTTTGATTTTTTTATGAATTAAAGATATTTTTAAGTAGTAAAGTTGTTTATAAATGAAGAAAACTATTTAGCCACTATCTTTGCATAATTATGACTTACTTTTTGAGTTTATATTTTTCTCAGAACTGATAAAAAAAATTTCAATAATTTTTTGACTTGTTTTTATAAATGATAAAAAAAGGGGAAACGACTCCTCAAAATGTTGATTGGGAAGAGAAGAAAATGAAAGGAGTTCCAAGCCAACGACAACAGCAACTCACACAATTAACGATGGGTTCGAAGCTACTGACTGATCACGAGAACGGCAACTTTACTGACAAACATGCTCTCATGACTTGATAAGTTTAACTCAGAGAAAACTTAATTGAAAAAAAAAAAGAATGATTATCCTTAAACAGCAATTCAAAATTTCAACAAAGGTCTTTAATTTTTGTGATATCAAAATGCTTCCAACAGAAGAATTTTGGCCTTGTCCGAACGAGCTATTCTTGATTTAGATTATTTGTTCTCTTTTTTTCCATATTCTTCCAGACACTTTTACATGTTTTCCATCATCACCAGTAAAAAAGAGTACTAGGTTCTTCTTTTGTATGATAAGCCCGTCTAAACTATCTCGAACAACTCTGTCACTTTCTCGGATACTTCTCGGAATTCCTTCCCAACTCATCAGTCTCTCCTTCCCACCGACTTCCAAACAGTATCTGAATTCTTTTGCCTTGGTTTCTTCCCCCATAAGGCGCAAGAAAGCCATGAAGACAGGAGAACGTTCCAAATTGAAATATTCAAAATGTATGAAAAACTGGTGGTTAAAGCAGTTGATAATCTGCGAAAGAAATTTTTAATGGCGTTACATCTCTTGATTGACAAAAATGGTTCACAGTTAATACGTAAGACTAACAATACATCCCACTTATCCCTCAAACCAACACTTCTCGCTTTCCAATACAAGTAAACAAATTATAAAGATAAGTTTGGTCCCCATTCAGGTGTTGCGTGTTTCAAGAGTCGGAGTGTTATCTCCAAAAAGTTTCCGAAATACTTAGAAAAACTAAGAACACAATTGCAATTACGTCAAAAGAAGCAAACAGCAACAAAGTGTAAACTTCAAAAATATCCCCTCAAAACCAAGAGCAGCAAGGGTTTGATGGAAACAAAATGAAATAAAAATTTCATCATAGTAAAAAATACACAAAGTAATTAATCTCTGTGTCTACATTAGGCCCAAAGTGACACGGCCCGCGCATTGCGGGAGCTTTAGCACCGCCAATTAATACACATACGAAAGAGATTTCCTCTTTCAATCACATTTTTCGTAGGTGCAAACGTACAACAAGAACTCAATTATGAGGAATATCTTTAATTGTGTGTCATTGAGTATGGATATGGCTATAAAGACAAGTGTAATTTTCCGAAAAGTAAGGTAAATATTTAGAGAGGAAGGAAGAACTCACCCAAGAAGACCACACGATATTATCCTTTCTTTCATTCAAAGCGTTGATACTATAATCGCAGTTAAAAGTAGACCCATCGATCTCTATAGCATAGTGTCTCTCCTTAAGATGCGCAACAAGGGATGTGACATCTCCAATGTTCGAGCACTTGTAACATGGGCAATTATATGGGCGAAAGCTACATCCTTCCTCATGCCTGGCCCTATCAGGACAAGGGAAAATACC
This sequence comes from Primula veris, assembly GCA_963682055.1. Classification (NCBI taxonomy): domain Eukaryota; kingdom Viridiplantae; phylum Streptophyta; class Magnoliopsida; order Ericales; family Primulaceae; genus Primula; species Primula veris. The sequence goes on along the minus strand of OY821748.1, from coordinate 19,087,255 downwards.
TTGACAACCCAATTCATGAAACTTGCATGGAAGATCTAGCAACTCTGCAAGTTTCTCTAAGGCTATATTCCTAATGTTGCCAAGCTCAACTCGGCATGTCGGGCAAGTGTCATCTACTCTACCCTTGCATGTCGAGCATATGGTGTGACCATTGCAGCACTACATTGACACAAAGCATACTAATATAAAGAACTCATAAGTAATAATGAATATACAAAGCACGGAACACAGAGTACACATATAAGAAGTGCTTTAGATACTGAACACTCTATATCATTTTTAATATCACATTTCCCCTCAACTTATTGGTAATTTGGATTTCCTCCCTTGCAGGTTATGCTCCTATTATTGTACTCATTTTCAATGGCTAAGGCTACAAAACTAGGATGCAAAGAAAGATGAAAGTTCTAACAGCCCAACTGTTTGATAACCAAAAGAAGTTCAGGAAGCAGCGAGTATATATACATTTTTGTACGGAACTCATTGAAAGACTTGACTAACAATCATCATGTTTTGGGCAGGGATTCTACTTTCAAATTCACAGTTTTGTTTCAAAGCAAAATTATTCAAGCTCCAAAGAATACTCAACTAACCAAATTCATACTAGTAACTTAAGTTTCATGACCATATATTCCTATATAAATTTACCACCAAACGTTAATAGCATGGGTTTTGAGAATAAATCATTCAAATTTATAATCACAATGATATCATGAGCAGCAATTAAGGAGGACGTACCTGATAAATGGGCGAGGACATAAAGGTCATGCAAACCGGACATTCTAATAAATCTTTTATAACCGAGTTTGGTTCCATTTTGGCATAAATCTCCTACAACAACAGAAAGTTAATGTTGCAAATTGTATGATAGGATCTTGTAATTCGTCAACTATTTATAAATTACAAATCCAAGCCCCTTTTCGAAAACCCCTCCATTTTCCTAAAAACCCAGTAACATGAATAGATTTTTTATTCATGAATATTTTCAACAGTAAACTAAAACAAAATTTATTGTGGAGTGAACTCGTGAGTTACTCTGCAAACACCGCAGCTACCTCTTTGATTTCCCCAAATTTAACAGAAAAATGCAGTTTTTTCAATTTTACATAACACTTTTACATTGACACAAAATAACAGCTACCCTATAAATTTCCTTATTTTTTATTTTAGATTTCTTTCTAGTTATTATTTTTATGTCAACTTAATGTCATCTTTCTCCTGTCATTAACTTAATAAATATAAGCTTTAGTGACAGAAACAACTTTGATATGCAGCCAATATAATCTTTTAACTCATCATTAAGTTACCATTAGATGTTGTTATTGATAATAAAAAACATGATTTTAAGGAATAATAAGACAAATTGGTTGCTAATTTTCATCACCAAGTTGACCATGTATGTAGGTAGCTTTATGACAATTTATATTTGCTCACAGACAATACATCAAACAGTTGGTGTGCAAACCCAACACCAAGTTTTAAAAAAGTGACAAAAAGAATATAATTTTAAAACAAATCGATTTTATCAAAAAAGTCCATTTTAAATTAATAATAAATTAAGGTGGAAGAGCTGTATCTGGCTTTGGGTATAACAATTTTTAATAAGTGGTGTGGCAAAACAAGTTGACCAATTACCATGATTGACTTTTTATACCAAAAAATTAGTGGATAACCTAGAAAGTAATAATCTAATGTAGATTTAAATTTAATATACAATGCATGTTGATATATAAAGAAGAAAAGTAACTATATTATCAAAAATTAATTCATTTTAATAATTTTTTTAGTAATTTGTTTAGTAATTTTTTTAACCTGTTCTCGTCTATCACCTTGCTATTGAATAAATGAGTGTGTCCGGACTTGAATTTTTTCTCTCTCTCTAGATTGATTGGGAAATTTGGCTTATTGAAACGAATGTAATTTCGAAGACGGAGTGATTTAATCAACTAATATTTAATCTCATCCGAAAAAATGTTAATATAATATGATAAAATATATGGACATTTATGATACAAATGTTAATATAGAAAAAATGATAATGGTAAAAAGTTGAATTGTTACCATAAAAGTATAAAAGTGTGTTAGTTTAAATAAACGTCAATGTTAATTGGTGTGGTTGCTCCGAAGATTGTGACTAATAATATCTCCACAGGAAAATATTTCGATTCTATTATCAGATGTTTCTAGATTAATCCACTAGAAGGTTTAATACTGTCAAAACTTATATTTCTTAATGGGGTATATCCTCAATCTCGTTTGGTGGTTAGTTTTGGTACTAGACCCGGATTTGGGGAATGATTTTCATTAGATCAAATTTAATTGAACATAAAAATGTGAAAATAAAGTTTAGGGTTACAAACTAAAGTCAGAAACGATCTATTCTTGATACTAGTGATAAATACTAGAGTATTTAAAAGGGATATGAAAGCAGAAAAATATCCAAACACAAGAATGAGACGGACAATATATATAGAGAAAAATAGTACTATTAAGAGAACCTTGATAAGATAAAAAGAGCTATAAATTTGTTATTTCAATGATAAAAACAATCATTTGTGAACGAGAAGAGGTGTAGACCGTAGATATTTAAGTATTCTCTACATCTACTCGAACCGCATCACACTACAAAATAATGCTTGATTTAATAAGAATCAAAAGCTGTCACAAGCCTGTCACTAATTTAAAAAATTGTCACAAATCTATCACAAATTGACTAAACTGTCACAAATCCGTCATAAAAACTGTCGCTAATAACCTCGTAACAAAAAATATTATAACTAATTCCGTCGTTGTTTGATTATTTTTTTTGTAGTGGTACATGTGTAGTCATTTTCATTTACTGAATATAAATGTGTTTAAATAAATTAAAAAAACCATCATATGTGACCAAGTTTTTGCGTAAAGCCTAAAGAGTAAATAAACTAGTTCTAGAAATTAAAATTGGCTGTTTGTCCAAATAATGTGTGTTTTTAATTCAGTGTTGCCTTTCATTGAATTATGTATGTTTTTTTTTTTATGAATTGTGTATGTCTTCTTCAAAAGTTATTTATAACATAATATTTTTTTATTTATAAAATAATATTTTTTTTATAACATTTTATTATGTATCAATATTTAGTTGTAATTTTTTTTCAACATAATGCCAATTTGAATTGAGTAAATTATTCATTTCATAATTATTAATAAAGAAAGCTGAAAACCGTCTACGATTTCAAAACCATTACCCCTTCCCCACATTGAATATACTCTTAGAAATGTCGGTTTAGATGTTAAAACGATCGCGCTGGTGTTATTATGTCAATTATGAAAAAAGACAAAGCTATACATATAAAATGTAGTTTACCTAAACAACATTTTATTCGAACTTTTTTGATTTTTATTAATTAAAAATATCTTCTTATGAAGTAAAGTTATTTATAAATGAAATAAAATTAAACACTGCTTTGTATATTTATGAATTATTTTTTGTGTTTATATTTTTTCCGGATTTGAATAAACGATTTTAATAAATTTTTGATTAAAGAGGGAACCAACTCCTCAAATTTAATGATGGGTTCGAAGTTATTGTGCTGCCACGAGAACGGCAACCTTACCAACAAACATGCTCTCATGACTTGAAAGATTTAACCGATAAGAAAACCTATTTGGAAAAAAAAACAGACAATGATAATCCTTAAAATTGCAATTCAAAATTTCAACAAAGGTGTTTAACTTTTCTGATGGTTAAAATGTTTCCAATAGAAAGGATTTAGGTTTTCTCATTGAATCTGGTATGAAAGAGATGCTCTTAATTTATATATAAATTGTTCTCTTTTCTCCATATTTTCCCAGCCACTTTAAAAGTTGTTCCATCATCACCAGTTAAGAAGAGTGATAAGTTCTTCTTTTGTATGATAAGCCCTTCTAAACTATCACGAACAACCCTGTCACTTTCTCGGATACTTCTCGGAATTCCTTGCCATGTCATCAATCTCTCATTCCCACCAACTTCCAAACAGTATCTGAATTCTTTTGCCTCGGTTTCTTCCCCCATAAAGCGCAAGAAAGCCATGTAGACAGGAGCATTTCCTAAGATGAAAGCTTCAAAATGCACGAGGAACTGGTGGTTAAAGCTGTTGATAATCTGCAAAATAGAAATTTTTAAACAGCGTCTCAATTTGCAGGTTTCTTTGATTGACAGAAAGGTTCATAATCAATAGTTACACTAACAATACATCCCATTATCCTTCAAACCAACAACTTCGCTTTCCAATTGAAGTATAGAACTGTTTTCTGTATATGACAAATTCACAAGCATGGAATCATTTGCCAAGATAAAATCATAAATTACAAAGATGAGTTTGGTCCCCATTCAGGTGTTGTGCGTTTCGAGAGCTAGGGCATTTTGTCTCCAAAGAGTTTCCTGAATATCTTACAAAAACTAAGAATACAAATAAGATAAAACAAAAAAAAAGAAAGTGCAAACTTCAACATATTCCCCAAAAAACCAACAAAAGCAAGGGTTTGACAAAGAAACAGAAGTCATTTCATCATTAGTAATTAATACACAAAAGGAAGATATTTCCTCCATCATATTTTTCGCAGGTGCAAACGGACAACAAGATCTCAATTTTAGGGAATAATTTTAATTGTTTATGTCATTCATGAGTATAGATATGGGTATAGCTAAAGGGTAATTTTCCAAAAACTTATTTAGAGAGAGGGAAAACTCACCCAAGAACACCATATGGCATGATCCTTGATTTTATTAAAATTGTTTATGATATAAGTGCACTTAAAAGCAGAGTCATCAATCTCTTTAGCAGAGTGGGTGTCCTTAAGATGCGCAACAAGGGAAGTGACATCACCAGTGTTCGAGCACTTGTAACCTGGGCAATTATATGGGCGAAAGCTACATTCTTCCTCGTGCCTGAGCCTGTTAGGATAAGAATAGATACCTTGGCAACCCAATTCATGGAACTTGCATGGAAGATTTAGCAGTTCCGCAAGTTTCTCCGAGACTATACTCCTTATGCTGTCAAGCTCTTCTCGACATGTTGGGCAAGTACTGTCTACTCTACCCTTGCACGTATGGCATATGGTATGACCATTGCAACACTGCATTGACATAAAGAAAACGTATATAAAGCACGAAACACAATGTACATATAAGAAGTACTTTAGATATCCAACACTACATATCATGTTTAATACTCACATTTATCCTCAATAGTGTTAATTTAGCTTTCTTTCACAAGCTTATAGTTGTTGCTCCTATTATTGTACTCGTTTTCAATGCCCAAGGCTGAGAACAATTGAACTTGGAGGCAGTGAACAGACATTTTTGTAGGCTTTATAAGTGGGTATTTCTCTAGCTGTACTCTGAGTTTTCAATTTCAGTTCTTGTTCATTGTTTTACATTGGTTTCAAGAAGGGAAAAACTATTACTTTAGAAGCACATCAACTGTTTGATTACCAAAAGAAATTCTGGAAGCAACGAGAATACATTTTTGTACAAAACTCATTCAAGGACTTGAGTATCAATCATCATGTTATGGGTAAGGGATTCGGCTTTCAAATCCACAGTCTTCTTTGAAGGCAAAATTAATCAACCTCCAAAGAAAACTCAACCAACCAAATTCATAGTAACTCAAGTTTCATGAGCATATATATATATATATATATAAGATAACCACCAAAAGTTAATAATATTTGGTTTCGATATCATTCAAATTTTATTATTGCAATAATGCATGAGCATCAAATAACGAGGACGTACCTGATGAATTGGCGAGTACATAAAGGTCATGCAAACCGGACATTCTAATAAATCTTTTATAGCCGACTTTGGTTCCATTTTGGCATAACTCTCCTTTTAGAGGACAAGAACAAAAAGTTTCAAGGTTATAAACTGTTAGGAGAAAAAAAATGCTAGAATATTATAATTCGTCAACTATATATAGATTACAAATCCATTCCCCTTTTTGAGGCCTCTCCATTTTGAGGAAGAGAATCTAATCATGTATACCATAGCCCATTTATCTCAAAAAATGTTTTAACACCACTCATTTTCAGGTAATTTAGATTTGCTCCACCACCAAGAGTTTCCAGTTATGTCACAACTTCAGGAAATAACTTTGTTGTAGTGGTACGAATAGAAATTTGGAATAACTGGAATGACATTTTTTAAGCTACTAAAATGAGATGGAGTACTTGAATTTTCCTCAATATTGAAGGGCTGTTTGTACTCATATCGATAAGCTACACCTTTTAGAAACTCATCTGTTGTATCAAAACAAATTTTTAAATCCAAGGATATCTAGAAAGTAATGATTTCAGTACTAAATACTAATCCTAAGGTATTTTCCCTGGATTAGTATTTGAAGAAGTACTCAACACTAATAAGGATGGAGAAAATGACCCAGAGAATGTATGATCTTTTCAGATATATGGGAAATCCCATAAGTAGGAATTGAAATAATTAAAAGGGTACTTGTTAAATAAGAGATAATGTTCAGTTTCTGTGAAAAGAGTTATTTTTTCACAGGAATTTCAGAAAGAATATAGTACAGGAATCCAAAAACCACAAAAGAAAAGAGCAGACTAGTGTAGAAAACAATCAGGCTAAAACTCATTAACCAGCCAATAAATAATATGAATATAATATAGGCATTACAAGTTTTCTTTATAGCATCCAATACTAAAAGACTACATATAATCTGATAATCGATATGTTGTTTCTCCCGAAAGGGAAATCGAGAGACTTGTCGAGCTTTCCTTTCGGCTAGTAACCTCCTCTCCTAAAGTGAACAAGAGAAAGAAGTACTAGATTGGGTCCGCTTCATCCGCTCAGCTCCTTTGAAACTCAACTGATTAAATTTATTAACCATTAGTCACTTAGTATCATGACCATATACAACTTAACAAGCAAAATAAAAAACCTAAGTTCTAACATTCAATCTTAATCAGTAGATTCAGTACGATCGTTCATCGAGACGTTTAATCCCATGGACCCATTCTAGGCTTCAGCATAAACCGCCTCTTTGAGGACAAGGATAAAAGTTTAACCCCAACTTGTATGACATTTAAAAAAAAAAAACTTGTATGACAGAATTCATATAATTTGTCAACTATAAATAGAATATAAATTACATATCCATTCACCTTTTTAAAACCTACATTTTCCCCAAAACCTAAAAACTCCTTGATACACGAATAGTTTTTTTTATTCATGAATATTGTCAACTGAAACAGAATCTATTCTGAATTCGACTCTTGAGTTACTCTTATAATAACCAAAAGTTTTCGAAAAGACGGACAATACTTTTAGCGTATTTGGATATACTTTGAAAAAAGAAACAAATACCCATGGGAACCAAAATGTACTGCAGCTAAAAACCAGTTCTGGATGATATAACAACTAACAAGAACTTTGAATTAGAACTTTCATAAGACCAGAGAATTATATATACTTTTTACTCTTAAGTAACGAAACAAACTGTTCATCTTCCCCAGCTCCACAAGCTCATATAAAGCTCCCCATTTAAAACGATTTCAACACCTCGATCTCATCTAAACCATCATATCTACTAATTAAGGATTTATAACCTAAGGCTTGGGTAAGGGTTTAATAACCGGGTTTTAGCTTGCATGTTTTGTACACCTTGAAAGATAAAACAACGGAAAAAATAAACCAGAAGCCAGATTAAATTGTGTATGTATATTATCAAAAACTAATTCGTTTTACCATATAGGTTGCAGAAGAACAGATTGAAAAAATTGTGTGAACTGGTCACCAAGTCATCAATCCTATTACTGTCTAACACCTCGCTCTTCGGTGGACTCTTCTTTCTCTTTCTAGATTGATTGAGAAATTCGGGTAAATGAATTTGCAAATTATTCAGTGACCTAATGGACGAGCTTCATATATAGATTCGGTTATATAGTATTTCCAGCGCCGTTTCTAGAGTTTTGGGGCTGTGGGGGCATTGGGGATCTTTTTCGTTATAAAGTAGAAAATTTATTTTATTTAAATATTTCGATATACACTCGCAATGACACTTAACCAGACAATAAATTCAATTAAATTTGTTCAAAATTCTCCGTAATAAATGAAAACAAGTCATATTACCAAGTATAAGATAATATTTTTATAAATAAATGACCAAAATTCCTTAACAAAAATAGACTTTTTTCTTTTACATTTAATATGTGATCAAAAAATACCTTATTTGAATATTTTTTTGGGTTGATAATACCTTATTTGAAACTAAGTGCAATAAAATATGTGATTATACAAATAAATCAAAATTTATATAACAAAAATAAAATATATTTTTCTTAAAAATGATCAAATCTGTTTTAAAAAAAAGCAGGTATTTTGTGATGGTTATAATACGTGAGATCAAATTATACTTTAATTAAAACTATGAGATTCTTCAATTTTAATAACACATGTGCTTATAAAAAAAAGGTTTAGCAAGATTAAAACCTGAATTGAGCCCCCACATTTAGATAGGTTTCAGTCACCAACCATTCGGACAGCTAAAGTTTATATAAATATCTTTAATTTTTAAATATATATTCCATGTTTTAACAGAATTGTGGTCTAAAATTAATCGGTTTTTTTTTTGGCTCTAGGCCCATTGTACCTACCCCTAAATCCGGTCCTGAGTATTTTTAAGTATCAAATTTGATGTGATCTATTTCCGAATATATATAAAGATTGTGAGTGATCTCTCCATGAGAATTAATAAGAACGGTCACTATTCACATTCTGTTTATATAAAAAGGTTTCAAATGGATAAAAAAAATTAATTTTTAATTAATATTTAAGTTTATGGTAGGCCCCTTCTATATTTTTATTTGAGTTTTCAGTATATTGTATAATTTGTTTGATTTGATAAATTAGAATTTTGTAAAAGATTTTACTTAAAACATGGAAAAGATAGGAAAATATTTTTCTTTAATTTTGGTGATAAAATATTTTTCAAATAAGGAGATAAAAAGCTCCTGTATTCACACCTACATCATGCATCATGTGTACACGTACTATTATACTATAAAAAAATCTATTATAAAAATTTACTATTAAACATTATAGTAATAAAAAATCTATTATAAAAATCTACTACTATACCATTATACATTATATCACCATAAAAAAAATCTACTATTATACATTATATAGTAATAAAAAAAATTCTTCTCCTTCCTGAAAAACTTTGGTTCTCATAAAATCTTTTCTTTATATTGTCTAATATATTAGCAAGTCATTGTTGATTGTTTGATCAATTTTTAAATTGCAACTTGGTCTTGATTTTTATTGTCAAACTATCAAAAAAATTATCTTCTTCTACTAATCTTAGTATACATTTTCGGAAGAGTTTTCCGAATATTTACGAAAGATTTCTCATGGGATTAATAAAGTCTCCATACCCGTCAAAATAAATATTGGTCAAGACTACGCGCTAATTTTAGAGTTTTATTAAATAGCATGTTACCGGACTTTACTTAGTAAAATGTTATTTTCTCTGTTTGAAATATCTTTCAGATTTCATCATTCTAATTTTTTGGTTTTAAATTTTTAATGCTGATTTTGTTACTAATATTACTTAATTCTATTATTATGTTTGTTAAAGAAATTATAAAGTATATTTTAGATTTTCCATGAAAAATTTTCACGCAACCAAACACTAATAAAATTATGGAAAATTATTTGTCTTTCATGAATATCTTTTCCTTGAAAAATCTATTCATAGAAAATTATTTTCCGAACAAACAAACAGAGCCTAAAAGTTATGTATGCTTTTTTTTTTTTAATGAATTCTTATTATATGGTCGTTTATAAGATAAAACTTTTTAGTAATATTTTATGTGTATCGATATTTAGTTGTAGTTTTTAATAAAAAAACAGAATTACCGTCTACGATTTTCTAACCATTACCCTTTCCCTTCACTAAATACTCTTAGAAATGTTGTTTTTAATGTGGAAACGACTGCTGGTTCGTCGTTATCTAATTTTATGAAAAATAAAAAGCTATACATAATAAATGTACTTTACCTAAAGGAAATTTATCTGAACTATTTTGATTTTTTTTTACGAATTAAATATTTTTTATGTAGTAAAGTTGTTTATAAAAAAAAAAAAAATCTATTTAAACACTATTTTGTATATATATGAATTAATTTGTCGGTTGACATTTTTTGGGGGGATTGAATACACTTTTCAATAATCTTTTAACTTGTTTTTTTTTTTTTTTTAATGAAATAAGGGGAAACCAACCCCTCAAATTATCAATTAGGAAGAGGAGAAGAACCAACAATCTCCAAGCCAACAACAACATCAACCCACCCAAGATGGATTTGAAACTAATGTGAACGTCAAACATTCTCTTAATAAAACTTAATTGAAATTAAGAGAGAAAAATAATGGGTTAATCAATTAAACGATACAAATTCCCGTTTTCAAAAATAAATATTTAATTGTTAATTTTTTTTAAAATTTTGATTAATAATTAAATTTAGGATAGTAGACACTAGTGTTCTATATTTTTATTTGAGTTTTTATTGTGTTGAAAATTTTATTTTTAATTTATTAAATTCTAATTTGTCTAATATATAATAAAAATTGAAAAATTAAATTATTTATTGAAAATGTATCATCTAACCAATACAAAATAATGTTTGATTTAGTGAGAGTCAAAATCTGTCATAAATCTGTCGCAAATTGACTAAACTGTCACAAAACCGTCACAAAAACCGTCGTTAATAAACTCGTAACAAAAAATAACGTCACTAATCCCGTCACTATTTGAGTATTTTTTTGTAGTGAACCCTTCATTTTTTAATCTAATGGTTGTAAAAGTGATTGTACATTATACAGTGTAAATCAATGACGGCATAAAATATGGACAGAATAATAATCCTTAAAACTGCAATTCAAAATTTCAACAAAGGTCTTTAATTTTTGTGATATCAAAATGCTTCCAGCAGAAGGATTGAGGCCTTGTCCTTGAATCTTGCATGAACGAGCTATTCTTGATTTATATTTAATAAATAAAACTGAACAAGGTCTATGATTGCTAAAACATTACCCCTTTCCCCTATTTAATACATATATTCTTAGAAATCTTGATTTAGATGCGAAAACGACCGTGCCGTTGTCTAAATTTATATATAAAAAAAAATCAAAGCTATACATAATGAATATAGTTTACCAAAACAAATTTATCCAAACTATTTTGATTTTTTTTATGAATCAAATATTTTTTATGTAGTAAAGTTTTTAATAAAAAAAATAATATTTAAACACTATTTTATATATTTTAAAAATTAACCTTTTTCGTTTACATTTTTTTCGAGATTGAATAAACGTTTTTAATTAATTTTCAATTTGCTCTTTTTAATGAAAAAAGGAGGAATCAACCCCTGAAAATGTCAATTGGGAAGAGGAGAAGAACCAAACAATCTCCAAGTCAACAACACCACCAACCCACATGGTGGATTTGAAGCTATTGTGCTGTCACGAAAACGGCAACCTTACCGACAAACATGCTCTCATGACTTGAAAAGTTTAACTCTTAAGAAAACATAATTGAAAAATAAAGAGAATGATAATCCTTAAAACTGCAATTCAAAAATTCAGGAAAGGTCTTTAATTTTTATGATTTCAAAATGCTTCCAACAGAAGGATTTAAGCTTTTTTATTCAATCTAGTACCAAAGAACTATTCTTGATTTATATTAATTGTTCTCTTTTCTCCATATTTTTCCAGCCAAATTTAACCCCAAACGTTTTCCATCATCACCAGTTACAAAAAGTGCTCCGTTCCTCCTTTGTATGATAAGGCCGTCTAAACTATCTCGAACAACCCTGTCACTATCTCGGATACTTCTCGGAATTCCTTCCCATATCATCCGTCTCTCCTTCCCACTGAATTCCAAACAGTATCTAAATTCTTCTGCCTCGTTTTTTTCCCCCATAAAGAGCAAGATGGCCATGAAGATGGGAGCATTTCCTAAGGTGAAAGCTTCAAAACGGATGAAGAACTGGTGGTTAAAGCTGTTGATAATCTGCAAAAGAATTTTTTTTGATTGCGTAACAGTTTGTAGATCTCTTTGACAGAAAGGTTCACAATCAATACTTACTTTTTTTTATATTAATGGTGGAGAAAACCCACTCCTTTATTTATTAGAAAAGTGGATAAAAACCCCACTAAAGAAACAAAGTAACAATTGAAACATTTTGAAAATTACAGTACTTGATCAAATAAAAGAAAACTTCCGGACTAAATGAAAAAACTTTAAATGTAGTAACTTAGATGACATTGCTCTTCAAAAATGAGGGATCAAATTAGTAATTGACCATAAGCCACTTCTTCATCTGATCCATTCCTTATTCGGTGGTCTTCCCTCTTATTCCATCTTCTTCCATTATAGAGAGAGAGAGAGAGCCCAGTCTCTCACTCTTCATCTTTCATTTCTCATGCGAACATAAGGCAAACCTTTCTCCTCCAACCACAAAATACTTCGCAATTTACTGGGGAAATCAAAGATGTTATCTGAGATAAATGGTTCGTTTGTACATCCCATATTTGCCAGTAGATCCGCTCCTGTATTAGCCTCTCTTTCCACATACTGCAACAGATAAGCACCCTCCTTCACTTTATCCTTTATATTGTTGATTAGCTTTTTTACTTTCCAAGAGCTTTTGGTCTTCTCAGTCAAGATATTTATAATTTGTTGACAATCACTTTCTATAATGATATTTGTTGAATTTACAACTGTAATTCCTTGTAGTATAGCACTTGCTTCCGCTTCCAATCCAGAACTGCTATTTATTGTACCATAAAAACCCTGCAAAAATTTACCTTTATAATCCCTTAGAACACCACCAACACCACTAGAATTTATGGAGCTTTTAAAACAGCCATCTGTATTTAATTTCATAAAACCACTTGGGGGATTTTCCCACTTTACAACCCTAGCTTTTTTCCCATTCTTGATTGATTTTAACAGACCTATATCTTCCCAAGTCCACTTTTTAGGGAAGCTGTTGTCTTTTTGAGAATTGGTCTGAATTAATCTAATTATGTCCAAAATGATATATTGAGCCATCATTCTTTTATTATCAAATTTACTAGCACACCTAGCTTTCCAAATGGACCAAATAGTGTACGCAGGAAGTAACTTTATAATTTTTCTTTCTGGTTGGAAACTTTTACTATCATGAAGCCACCAAGAAATGAATCTCCTTTTTACTGTCAAAACATTATGTGTTACTCCAAAAAACTGAGCAAAATACTTCCATACTTCCATAGCAACCTCACCTGTACTCAACAAATGTTCTAAACTTTCTTCATTTTTCCTACAGCATTCACAAACAGAGGCTAATTGAATACCAATTCTTTGGACAGCAAGGTCCACTGAAACTGCTTTATTGACGTACTTCCAAGCAAAACAAGAGATTTTCAAAGGTATCATTCTATCCCAAATCATATCATATATCCAATTTTTTGTATATTTCTTTCTCAAAATATTCCAGGCAGATTTAAAAGTAAATTCACCATAAATGTCATCCATCCAAATAGCTTTATCTGCTTCATTCTTTTGATAAATTAAGATAGGAATAAACAGACCCTGTTTATTACTAGGTATAATTGCTGTAATAGCTTCATAGTTCCACTCACCATTTGTAATAAATCTTGACAATAGCATCTTATTATCTATATTAGGATCTTGTATTGACCCTTTTCCAACCCAATTATCTAGATTCACTGAAACTTCTCCCTTCCCTATCAACCAAAGAATGTAGTTCTCAGCAACATCTCTAACCTGTACCATTCTAGACCAAGTATTTGTACCTTTTGTAACACTAATCTCTTTTGGGTGCTTTTTCTTGCAATATCTTGCCCTCATATACTGGGCCCATAATGAATTTTTTGTTCTTAACTTCCACCAGAGTTTAAGTGCAAAAGCCTCAGAAATATCTTGAAAACTTCTCAAACCTAGACCACCTTCATTTGTAGGTCTACAAACTTTTCTCCAATTAACCCAATGATATTTATTTTTACCACTGGAATTTCCCCAGATAAAATTTGCTATTATCTTATCTATCTTTCTTATCACCATTTTAGGAGGATTCAGTGCAGCCATAGTATAAATAGGAATTGTTTGCAGAACATGTTTGGCCAGTAGCAATTTGCCCCCCATAGTTAAATACTGAGTTTTCCAACCTGATAACTTACTCCTCACTTTAATAATAAGTTCATGATATAATAAACACTTTTTGTGTTCAGAATACAGTTTACACCCTAAATAAGTGAAAGGAGGCTTTTTAACTGATATATTCAGAATACTGCTTACTGCCTCTTTCTGTTTATCTGTAACTCCCTTAGATAAATACATGAAGCTCTTCTCTAAGTTTACCTCTTGGCCTGAATATGCTTGATAGAGTTGGTATTAACACCACCGAAAATAATAATGTCATCTGCAAAAGCCAAATGGGTAATAATAGGAGTTCCAATAGCTGCTTTGAAAGATTTCCAGCTTTTCTTATTGATCAGATTATTAAGGTTTCTTGTCAACACCTCTGAACATAGAATGAATAGACTAGATGATATAGGATCTCCCTGTCTAAGTCCATTTGTAGGTTTAAAGTAACCAGTAGGAGCACCATTTACCAATATAGAAATACCATTACCAGAAATAATCCTCCAAATCATGTCTATCCAGATTTCTGAGAAACCAAGCTTTCTAAGAACACTAACAATGAAATGCCAAGAGATCTTGTCATAACCTTTCTTCATATCCAGTTTCAATGCTATATTTTTCCCACTGTTTTTTTTATTAAGAGTAGAGATAAATTTTTGAGATAAAAGAATGTTATCTATAATGTCCCTATTTTTCACAAAACCACTTTGATTTTCTGAAATAATATTAGGCAAGACAGTAGAAAGTCTAGTAGACATTATTTTAGAAATAATTTTGTTACAAAAGGTACACAAACTAATAGGTCTGAAGTCAGAAAACTTATCTGCATTAGCTTTTTTAGGAATAAGAGCAATAAGTGTAGTAGACATAGCATTTGGAATTTCATATCCAGCAAAGAATTGTTGTACTACCTTCAATAAATCTACCCCAATAACGTCCCAGCTAAAAGTGAAGAAAAAACCATTAAAACCATCAATTCCTGGTGCACTGCTTTTCTTTAAATCCCATATTGCTGTCTTTACTTCTTCCAATGTAATTTCTCTTATTAAACTTTCATTTTCCTGTACAGTAACACACTTTTGAATAGCATCCAAAGATTTATACCTATAGCCATTGGTATTATTAGCAGCTAGAAGTTTTTGAAAATAATAAACAGCTTCCTTTTGAATATCTTCTTTTGCTGTTAATTCTTGCCCATTATCATCAATAATACAGTGTATAGAACTTTTTCTTCTTCTTTTTTTTACCACCCCATGATAGAATTTAGTATTAGCATCACCCTCAAGTACCCACTTTAAATTGGCCTTTTGTTCCCAGAATTCTTCTTCCATTTTGAGCCTATAATTAAGCTCAGTTTTTAATCTGTTTACCTCACTTCTTTTTTCAGGAGATGGATCTATTTCAAATTGTTGTTCTGCACCCATCACCAAGTCTTCAACATCAATTACTTTCTGGAAAATATTTCCAAAGGTAACTTTACTCCAGCTAGATAATATTTTCCTCATTCTTTTTAAATTCTGCACCAAAGAGAACAGAGCATTGCCTTCTTTATAATGCACCCAATTTTCAGTTAGGATATTTTTAAAACCATGATGGGATAACCAGAATTTCTGAAAAATAAACCTTCTGACATTATTATCCCCCTAAATATTAAAGGTAAGTAATAAGTGACTATGATCAGAATTAATTTTAGATAGATGCTCTAGTGATATACTTTGAAATATGTCAGAACAATTAGAATTTACACATGCTTTATCAATTCTCTCCATAATCAAATTATCACCTTCTCTTTTATTCCACCAAGTGAACCTTGATCCCAAAAAATTCAACTCATACACCCCACACTTATCCAGTCTTTTATTCCACCAAGTGAACCTTGATCCCAAAAAATTCAACTCATACACCCCACACTTATCCAGACATTCCAAATAATCATTAGCACCATTAATATTAATGTCTAATCCTCCAATTTTATCTTCCTCTTTAGAAACTGTATTAAAATCCCCAACTATTAACCAAGGATCAGTAGTCTTAGAATTTTCCATAAATTGCCACAAAGCCTTCCTTTTTTGAACTATACACTTAGCATACACACCTGTGATTTGAAGAACAGAATTCCACAGCTTAACTTCAAGATTAATACACTGACAACCCTCATTGCCCACTTTTACTTCTAAATCTTCATTAGAAAAAATCCAAATTTTATTCCCAGCATGAGTAAACACATTGTCAAACCCTATTTTTCTTTTATAGTGTTCAATTTTTTTCCTGCTGCACCATTGGCTCTATACAGATCAATAGTACTATTTTATTAATAAGACATAGCTTTTTAATTCTTCTTAGCGTAGCTTTATTCCCAATACCCCTCACATTCCAGACTAGGGCCTTAATAATTGATTATACCTTTTCCTGTCCCCTACATTAGAGGTTGATCTTAGCTGCATTTGAACTTCTTGCTCTTGACTCTTTTTCTTTGTCTTCTCTATCTTCTTTGCTTTCTTTTTTTGACTCTTTGATAGTTGTTCTTCCCAAACATTTGCTTCCTCATTTATATGTTCTGATTCCTTCTCTTCTACTTGCTCTTTGCTTCCTCTTTCCTTATTTATAGTATCTTTTGGGCTCTTATCTAGTATTTCTGTTATTACAAAGTTATTGTTGATTGAACTAAAGTCCTGATAAGTCACCATAATCAGACTCTTTTCTTCTTCTTTTTCTTTTTCATCTATAACATGCTTTGACACCTCAGGCTTATCACATAATATTTCCTCATCAACTTGTTCATCTTTTCCATCTTCACCCTCAATCTGGACTATAACTGTATCTTGTTTTTGTATTTCAGGGGTACTCTTTACACTATTCCCAATAACTGCTGATGGCTGCTGCTGAGGGTGAAATTTGGCTCTGTACACCCACTCTTTTGTACTTTCTTTTTTCCCATTTAATTCCTTAATAGGCTTAAGCAATGTGGTCTTGAATATATACTAGAAGTCTTGAATATATAAATGCACCCCAATTATTCAATATCAATATTCATAAAAAGAATTGTGTTCATGTATTAGGGAGTTAATAAGTTTGGGGAAAATTAAAGAACCCGAAAAGGGGAATGAATTTGTAATCTATTTATAGTTTACTACTTATGTGATTGCACAAAATTACAACCTGAGGTATGTGTGCTTGTTCTTATTGTTAAATAAGGTCGCTTATGATTAGTCGAGAATGGGATCAGAATCAGCTGTAAACGATCTACTAGAATGCCCTATTTGCATGACCTTTATGTACCTGCCCATTTATCAGGTACATCTTCCTAATTTAAATATTTAATGTTCACATTGTTTAAGTGATTTTAATTTTTAACGAATTATTGTCAAAACCATGTATATTTCTTTTTTGTCGTTAGATTATATCATTGTATGTATAGTCATGAAAATTGAAATTTAAGATTTATGAGCTTGGTTGGATGGGTTTCGATTTGGAGTTTAATTACTTTTGTTCAAAAAGGTGACTTGGAGAACCGAAACACTGCTTGAAACATGATGGATGAGTACTCTTCCTCCGTACAAAAATGCTCTCTCTGCCTTCAAATTTCTTTTATTTTGTTAATTAAATAAGTGGAAATTTGATTAGGATCTTCTAAAAATTTAGCATTTTTCAGTTTTGAAATAAATGGAAAAGAACAGCAACTGGAACTGAAAAGTGAGGCTTTGAGACATTCGCTTAAAATTTGATTAGGAAAATGTTATGTAGTTAACCCCAATTTAGACAAAATTATACCTTCGCTGCAAAATCAGTTGTTTTCATCCTTGATCATTGAAAACTATCAACAGAACAATAATTGCATATATTTAATATTCTGGAACGAAGCTAAATTGCCTAGAAATGTGCTACTTTAAACATGATTAGAGCATTATAGTGCTTTATATTTGGTACTTATTCGGTGGTGAAAAAAATGTTTAGTCCGATGATCTGAGTGTTGTTACACTGTTTCACTTATAACTGAATGTTTTCAGTTGTAACTGAAAGTTTTTGACAAAGTTAATAAATAAAACGCTGAACACGTTCATGACGGAGTTCGACCAAATCTACATCTCCGGAGCACTTGTTCGGATTAATGTGATATTGAGAAAGCTTACAATGTTTGACTCGATACTTACAATATCATGACTCACTCACGTATATTTTTATCTCGTATCTCTCAACTATCACTCTTATCAATGTCATATGGCAATGATCTCTTTTGTTTTATTTTCTCTCGTGCAGGTGTTTGATCTATATAATCAGAATATCTATATTGTAAAATACACACAAAATATCAAATGCTAATGTGCTTTATATATAGCATTTACAAAAAATTCTAAATTTATCAAACATGCGCAAAATTTAAAAAAATACCACACGAATATTCTACCATAGTCGGTAGTCAAGAATCCGTACGTGAAATTTTAATGAATTTGAAAGAAAAGATTTCTCAAATCTTCATTCTTTATATTCAAGATATTTCCACCATAATATCTTTCTTTGTCTTCAAAATCTTTGACTTAAGAATAAAAATATTATCTTTATTTCATTCTGAATAACCTTTAAATCACCATATTTTGGTCAACACGATTTTAGACCTTCTAAAATATATTTGACCGAATTTTGATCTCCAAGTTTCTGTTCGTCAGTTTCAGTTGCAACTGAGATTTCAACTTACACATGCACTTGATCATATCTTGACAAAAAACGGCACACAATACGGGTATGCATACTGAGAGTTTATTATATATATCTCAAACTATTTTTACCCATATAATGACAAAGAATGTGTCAGTAGAATCTCGGATCTAGGAGGTAACAAGTAGTAAAATTATATAGGAGTATATAATCATGAAACTTGAGTTACTATGAATTTTGTTGGTTGAGTTTTCTTTTGGAGCTTGAATAATTTTGATTTGGAAGGAATTTGTGAATTTAAAAGGAGAATTCCTGTCCAAAACATGACGAATTGTACGTTACTCAATTCCTTCAATGAATTCCGTACAAAAATGTATAATCGCTGCTTCCCATACTTCTTTTGGTAATCAAAAGGTTGAGCTTTTAATTTTTTTAGCTCTCTCTCCCTCCAAGTTTCTCAGCTTTGGCAACTGAAAATGAGTACAATGATAGGACCATAAACCGTAAGCTTTTGGAAGAAAGCCAAATTACCCCGAAGTTGAGGAGAAATGTGATGTCAAAGATGATATAGAGTTCTTGATATATGAACTATGGAGTACTTCTTACGTTTTCTTTTGTATTCCGTGCTTTCTGTATTCATTTGTGAGTTCTTTTTACTAGTATTCTTTGTGTCAATGTAGTTCTGGAATGGTCATACCATATGCTCTACGTGCAAGGGTAGAATAGATGACACTTGCCCGATATGCCGAGTTGAGCTTGGCAACATAAGGAACATTGCCTTAGAGAAACTTGCGGAATTGCTAGATCTTCCATGCAAGTTCCATGAATTGGGTTGTCAAGGCATTTATTCTTATCCTAGCAGGCCCATGCACGAGAAAGAATGTAGCTTTCGCCCATACAATTGCCCAAGTTATAAGTGTGATAAAACTGGTGATGTCACGTCCCTTGTTGCGCATCTCAAGGAGACACACTCGGCTATTGAGATTGATGGGTCTACTTTTCAATGTGCATATAACATGGACAATTTGAACGAAAACAATGATCATGTCATGTGGCATTCCAAGGTGAGTTCTCCCAGTTAAAATTATTCCTTACATTTGAGATCTTGCTGTCCGTTTGCACATGCGAAAAATATGATGGAGGAAATATCATCCCTTTTGTGTACTAATTACTATGATGAAATTTTATTTTTCTGTTTATTTGTCAGACCCTTGCTTCTGTTGGTTTTTTGGGAGAATTTTTTAAGTTTGCACCTTTTTTTTTTTTTTTAAGTATTTCCATTTGTGTTTTTAGTTTTTGTAAGATGTACGGAAAACCCTTTGGAGTCAAAACGATCCGCCTCTTGAAGCACTCAACTCCGATATGTATGGAGACCAAACTCATGTTTGTAATTTATCTTGGCAAATGATTCCATGCGTGTGAATTTGTTTTTATATATATATATATATAAATTGGTGGGTAAACCGGCTACTTCATTGATAATGAATGGTCAAAACGACATTATTATATATGAAATTCAAATTAAAACAATGAAAATTTTAAATAAAAATGTCTAGTGCTGATAAAATAATAAAGCTATCCAAACTTCCATTTGCCCTTCTACGCACTTCTTTTCCACGTTATGTGGCTGCAATTGAGAATTTTCTTGTTGTTGTTGAGTTAATTAAACACAATAATCAGCCAAGAAGACAATTGTTCACTTGGAAAGTGAGTTGTTGGTTTGGGAAATAAGTGGAATGTATTGTTAGTGTAAGTATTGATTGTGATATATATAAAGAGATATATAAAAAAACCTAGAGAGAGAGACGACTAGGGTGAATAACCCTAGCCGCCGTAACTATGGAAGATCTCGATAAAACCTCCCCAGTCGTACCAAATAGGCAGCTAATGCCGCCAGACCCAACCCCTACGAAATCTTTTGCGTCAGTGGTAAGCGCTTCTCCTAAAAAACCCGAAATACCACTAAAAGAAGTTGGCTCTTATAAAGGTGAACCCTTAATACAATTCTCTATGAAAGATATCAAACAGCTTGCTGAACCCTTTAAATATACAATAGTTGGTAAATTTACTCATGGTAAACCAGAGATAGCAGTTATAAGAAAACTGTTTGGAAAGTTAGAATTAAAAGCCAATTGTAATATAGGAATTTTGGATCGTAAACATGTTCTTATTCGCTGCTTTCATGAAGAAGACTTCACCAGAATTTGGTTAAAAAAATTTTGGTATATAGAAGACTATTCTATGAGGGTGTTTAAGTGGACTTATAACTTTGATCCAGAAGTAGAAACATCATTGGCACCTGTGTGGATAAATCTGCCAAAACTGCCTATTCACTTATACAACACTTCTAGTATATATTCATGCGTAAGTTGTTCAACCTACACATTACTGAGGACACACCTGTCATAAATCACGTGAACAAGTTCATCGACACCGTAAATCAGTTGGATGCGGTGGAGATAACTTTTGAAGACGAAGTGAGAGCCCTTATACTGCTAGCATCTTTACCGTACAGTTGGGAATTCATGCGAGCTGCTGTTAGCAACTCAATTGGAAAGGAGAAACTGACTTACAACGGCATCCGAGATCAAATACTCACTGAGGAACTCATGATATTAGACATGGGTGAATGCTCAAATGATGGAGCAGCCTTGAACGTGGGTTCAAGAGACCGGGGTAAGGCCAGGGTATGGGACATTAGAGGACGTTCGCAATCTCGAGGTAGAAGAAGGCAAAGCCGAGGCGGCAAAGATAGCAATCGAAGTAAGAAGAATCTTCGATGCTATAACTGCCAGGGTATGGGGCACTTCAGTCATGAGTGCAAGTAGCCGAAGAAGGGTACCGACCGTGATCACGTGGCTAATGTTGCGAGCGACGAGGATTCGGGTGACTGTTTATTGCTTGCCGAACAGAGAAATATAGAATCGTGGATTCTAGACTCTGGGGCATCATTTCACACAACCCCTCAGAAGGATTTATTCGAAAATTACACTGCGGATAATTTTGGTAAAGTGTATCTAGCCGACGGAGAAGCGTTGGATGTTGTTGGAATGGGCGATGTGAAAATTCGCATTCCAAATGGGTCGGTATGGAAGCTAACGAAAGTGAGGCATGTTCCGAGGTTGACCAAGAATCTGATCTCAGTAGGCCAACTCGATGTAGAAAGACACTCCATTTCGTTCAGCAACGGAGTTTGGAAAGTTTCACGAGGAGCTATGGTGATAGCCCGAGGAAGCAAGGTCGGTACACTGTACATGACGACCGATGAGGAGTGTACAATTACGGCAGCTATGTCACAAAACTGCTTGAAACTGTGGCATCGACGGTTGGGTCACATAAGTGAGAAGGGGATGAGAGTGTTATCAAAAGATGGGAAGCTACCGGGCTTGAAGTCTGTCAACCTCGACATGTACGAATGTTGCATCTTCGGGAAGCAGAAGAAAGTGAGCTTCCGGAAAGGTGGAAAAGCTCCCAAGGAGGAGAAGCTAGCACTGGTTCACTCAGACGTATGGGGACCCTCTCCAGTAACCTCACTGGGAGAATCTCAGTACTATGTGACCTTCATCGATGATTCAACGAGGAAAACATGGGTCTATTTCTTGAAACACAAGTCTGAGGTGTTTAAGAAATTTCAAGAATGGAAGGCCATGGTCGAATTAGAGACCGGGAATAAACTCAAATGTTTGAGGTCCGATAACGGCGGATAGTACATTGATACGAAGTTCGTAGGGTTCTGTGCATAGAAAGGCATTCGAATGGAGAAGACCATCCGAAGAACGCCACAGCAGAATGGCATGGCCGAAAGAATGAACCGAACAATCAATGAGTGTGCTAGGAGTATGAGACTGCAAAGTGGGTTGCCGAAAGCCTTATGGGCACATGCAGTAAGCACGACAGTTTACCTCATTAATCGCGGACCCTCAGTGCCATTAGAAAGGAGAATTCCGGAAGAAGAGTGGATAGGAAAGCCTATCTCTTATGAACACTTGCGAGTGTTCGGTTGTCTGTCATATATCCATGTCGATATAAATGATCGTACCAAACTTGACTTGAAATCCAAAGTGTGTTACTTTATGGGGTACGGTGGAGCTGAGTTTGGATATCGCTTTTGGGATGGTCAAACAAAGAGGATCATTCGCAGTAAGGATGTCATCTTCAATGAAAGCATTTTGTACAAAGATCGACAAAATGTGGTGGTGGAAGAACACGCGCTCCCGTCCGAGGAAAGTGGTATAGTCGACATGAATGTGTTTCCAAGGTTGGAGTTGGAAATTGACACTGAAGATGAGCCAGTGGTGCTCAACAAACTACCAGCACATGCTGAAGAGGACGAGGAGCTGCCCCAAACTCCTCAACCTGAATTGGGCCGAGCTCATCGTGAGAGGAGACCTCCTGCCCGATACTCTCCTTCCCTGCATTACATATTACTCAATAATGCAGGCGAGCCCGAAAGTAGAGAGGAAGCTCTAGAGCTGAAAGACTCGAGCAAGTGGGAGCTCGCGATGAAGGATGAGATGAAGTCACTTGAGAAGAATGTGACTTGACAGTTAGCCGAACTGTCCAAGGGGAAAAGGGCACTGAGCAACAAATGAGTGTTCCGACTAAAGGAGGAAAAAGATGGCTCGAAATGGTATAAGGCACGATTAGTAGTCAAAGGGTTCTAGCAAAAGGCAGGAATTGACTACACCAAGATTTTTTCACCAGTCGTAAAGTTGAGGACTATTCGGCTATTGTTGAGCATTGTTGTAAATACGAATCTTCATCTTGAGCAGTTAGATGTGAAAACTGCCTTTCTCCATGGAGATCTTAAAGAAGAAATTTACATGCTCCAACCTGAAAGGTTTGCCGAAAAGGAAAAAGAGAAACTGGTATGCAAACTGAGGAAGAGCTTGTACGGGCTAAAACAAGCACCACGACAGTGGTATAAAAAGTTTGACAGTTTCATGGTGGATATCAGGTTCGAAAGAAGTGATAGTGATCACTGCTGTTTCGTGAGGAGATTCGAGAACTCTTCGTATGTCATACTACTTTTGTACGTAGATGACATGTTGCTTGCCGGGTCGAGCCTTGTGGAGATTAACCAGGTGAAACAATAGTTGGCGAAACAGTTTGAGATGAAAGATTTGAGAGCCGCAAATCAAATCCTTGGTATGGGGATTTCCCGAGGAAGGGATGAGTTTTTGTTTCTGTCACAAGCCGAATATGTGAAGAAAGTGTTGGCACGGTTTAGCATGAGTGACGCCAAGGCTGTAGACTCACCGCTAGCCGCACCCTTTAGCTTGTCGAAGAAACAATCACCATCAGACGAGGAAGGAAAGGATCGTATGTCGAACATACCCTACACTTCAGCAATTGGTAGCTTGATGTACGCTATGGTGTGTATAAGACCGGACATTGCCCATGTAGTGGGAGTTGTCAGTCGTTACATGAGTAACCCAGGAAAGCACCATTGGGAAGCTGTGAAGTGGATATTGAGATATATCTCGGGTACAGTGAATTTGGCATTATATTTCCGAAAGACCTCGGAAGGCCTGCACGGCTATGTGGATACTGACATGGCCGGTGATCTGGACAGCTGAAAGAGCACAACGGGATGTGTTTGTACCTACGGTGGTACTGCTGTGAGTTGGACATCTAAGTTATAAAAGATTGTTGCATTGTCGACCACAGAGGCTGAGTACGTCGCGGTGACGGAAGCAAGCAAAGAGATGATTTGGTTGCAAGGTTTCTTAAAGGAGCTCGGTCAGAAAACCGACAAGGGAGTTCTGCACTGTGATAGTCAAAGTGCAGTTCAGCTAGCTAAGAATCCTGTATTCCATTCACGCACCAAGCACATACAGATTCGTTACCATTTTATCCGGGACGTTCTAGAAGATGGAATCTTCACGCTAGAAAAGATTGAGGGCGCTAAAAATCCCTCCGATATGCTAACGAAGACCGTTACAATCGACAAACTGAGTCTGTGTGCAACTCAGTAGGACTCTGAGCTTGAGGCTCAGGGTCGCCGCTACATGAAAAATGAGCAATTCTGAAGAGTAATAATTATTATACAAGGATACCGATGGGAGCATTCTGTTCGGTGGAGCACAGTGAGTTCGGTGGTCGGTGATAATCAGAATTCTCTTGAAGCACTTGACATTTGACTCCAAGTGGGAGATTGTTGAGTTGTGGAGCCAAATGAGTTTTGGCCATATTTTCTAATTATCCCACATCGCTTGGAATTGTAATAAAACCCACTTTGGGTTTTATATATGTCCTACTATCTTGTATATTTAATTACACCTTTTACACAACACAATCACATATTCAAGAGAGAATATTGTAAAGATAGAGTTCTATTTGTGAGAAAACCATAGCTTGTGATTGAGCTAGATTACGATTGTAATCCTCCTTATAATAATATTAAGTGACACGTGTAGCGGCCCGGAGACGTAGCCAATTTGGGTGAACTCCGTTATCAAAGAATGTGTGCTCGGTTTCAGTTTTCTATCTTTCTCATTGTTCGCCGGATCGACCAAACATATGTATATGAGAAATTCACAAGCATGGAATCATTTGCCAAGATAAAATCATAAATTACAAAGATGAGTTTGGTCCCCATTCAGGTGTTGTGCGTTTCGAGAGCTAGGGCATTTTGTCTCCAAAGAGTTTCCTGAATATCTTACAAAAACTAAGAATACAAATAAGATAAAACAAAAAAAAGAAAGTGCAAACTTCAACATATTCCCAAAAAAACCAACAAAAGCAAGGGTTTGACAAAGAAACAGAAGTAACATTTCATCATTAGTAATTAATACACAAAAGGAAGATATTTCCTCCATCATATTTTTCGCAGGTGCAAACGGACAACAAGATCTCAATTGTAGGGAATAATTTTAATTGTTTATGTCATTCATGAGTATAGATATGGGTATAGCTAAAGGGTAATTTTCCAAAAACTTATTTAGAGAGAGGGAAAACTCACCCAAGAACACCATATGGCATGATCCTTGATTTTATTATAATTGTTTATGATATAAGTGCACTTAAAAGCAGAGTCATTAATCTCTTTAGCAGAGTGGGTGTCCTTAAGATGCGCAACAAGGGAAGTGACATCACCAGTGTTCGAGCACTTGTAACCTGGGCAATTATATGGGCGAAAGCTACATTCTTCCTCGTGCCTGAGCCTGTTAGGATAAGAATAGATACCTTGGCAACCCAATTCATGGAACTTGCATGGAAGATTTAGCAGTTCCGCAAGTTTCTCTGAGACTATACTCCTTATGCTGTCAAGCTCTTCTTGACATGTTGGGCAAGTATTGTCTACTCTACCCTTGCACGTATGGCATATGGTATGACCATTGCAGCACTGCATTGACATAAAGAAAATGTATATAAAGCACGAAACACAAAGTACATATAAGAAGTACTTTAGATATCCAACACTCCATATCATGTTTAATACTCACATTTATCCTCAATAGTGTTAATTTAGTTTTCTTTCACAAGCTTATAGTTGTTGCTCCTATTATTGTTCTCGTTTTCAATGCCCAAGGCTGAGAACAATTGAACTTGGAGGCAGTGAACAGACATTTTTGTAGGCATTATAAGTGGGTATTTCTCTAGCTGTACTCTGAGTTTTCAATTTCAGTTCTTGTTCATTGTTTTACATTGGTTTCAAGAAGGGAAAAACTATTACTTTAGAAGCACATCAACTGTTTGATTACCAAAAGAAATTCTGGAAGCAACGAGAATACATTTTTGTACAAAACTCATTCAAGGACCTGAGTATCAATCATCATGTTATGGGTAAGGGATTCGGCTTTCAAATCCACAGTCTTCTTTGAAGGCAAAATTAATCAACTTCCAAAGAAAACTCAACCAACCAAATTCATAGTAACTCAAGTTTCATGAGCATATATATATATATATAAGAAATTTTGTTTGGTTAAAGAGTGTAATTATTTTTTATTTTTTATGAAAGTAGTTAATATGGTAATTAATAAAAAAGTATAGTGGTATTTTTGGAAAAAAAATGATTAAATTGGGCAGACTTTTGATTTGAATTGACTTATTATAATAGAATGATATATATATATATATAAAAGATAACCACCAAAAGTTAATAATATTTGGTTTCGATATCATTCAAATTTTATTATTGCAATAATGCATGAGCATCAAATAACGAGGACGTACCTGATGAATTGGCGAGTACATAAAGGTCATGCAAACCGGACATTCTAATAAATCTTTTATAGCCGACTTTGGTTCCATTTTGGAATAACTCTCCTTTTAGAGGACAAGAACAAAAAGTTTTAAGGTTATAAACTGTTAGGAGAAAAAAAATGCTAGAATATTAGAATTCGTCAACTATATATAGATTACAAATCCATTCCCCTTTTTGAGGCCTCTCCATTTTGAGGAAGAGAATCTAATGTCATAAGAATGTAGAAGATTCAAAAATGAAATTATAAAGCAGGGAAAAGAAAAGACACTAGAAGTTCTTAAAATTCCGGGTACACAATCTAATCATGTATACCATAGCCCATTTACCTCAAAAAATGTTTTAACACCACTCATTTTCAGGTAATTTAGATTTGCTCCACCACCAAGAGTTTCCAGTTATGTCACAACTTCAGGAAATAACTTTGTTGTAGTGGTACGAATAGAAATTTGGAATAACTGGAATGACATTTTTTAAGCTACTAAGATGAGATGGAGTACTTGAATTTTCCTCAATATTGAAGGGTTTTTTGTACTCGTATCGATAAGCTACACCTTTTAGAAACTCATCTGTTGTATCAAAACAAATTTTTAAATCCAAGGAGATCTAGAAAGTAATGATTTCAGTACTAAATACTAATCCTAAGGTATTTTCCCTGGATTAGTATTTGAAGAAGTACTCAACACTAATAAGGATGGAGAAAATGACCCAGAGAATGTATGATCTTTTCAGATATATGGGAAATCCCATAAGTAGGAATTGAAATAATTAAAAGGGTACTTGTTAAATAAGAGATAATGTTCAGTTTCTGTGAAAAGAGTTATTTTTTCACAGGAATTTCAGAAAGCATATAGTACAGGAATCCAAAAACCACAAAAGAAAAGAGCAGACTAGTGTAGAAAACAATCAGGCTAAAACTCATTAACCAGCCAATAAATAATATGAATATAATATAGGCATTACAAGTTTTCTTTATAGCATCCAATACTAAAAGACTACATATAATCTGATAATCGATATGTTGTTTCTCCCGAAAGGGAAATCGAGAGACTTGTCGAGCTTTCCTTTCGGCTAGTAACCTCCTCTCCTAAAGTGAACAAGAGAAAGAAGTACTAGATTGGGCCCGCTTCATCCGCTAAGCTCCTTTGAAACTCAACCGATTAAATTTATTAACCATTAGTCACTTAGTATCATGACCATATACAACTTAACAAGCAAAATAAAAAACCTAAGTTCTAACATTCAATCTTAATCAGTAGATTCAGTACGATCGTTCATCGAGACGTTTAATCCCATGGACACATTCTAGGCTTCAGCAGAAACCGCCTCTTTGAGGACAAGGATAAAAGTTTAACCCCAACTTGTATGACATTTAAAAAAAAAAAACTTGTATGACAGAATTCATATAATTTGTCAACTATATATAGAATATAAATTACATATCCATTCACCTCTTTAAAACCTACATTTTCCCCAAAACCTAAAAACTCCTTGATACACGAATAGTTTTTTTTATTCATGAATATTGTCAACTGAAACAGAATCTATTCTGAATTCGACTCTTGAGTTACTCTTATAATAACCAAAAGTTTTCGAAAAGACGGACAGTACTTTTAGCGTATTTGGATATACTTTGAAAAAAGAAACAAATACCCATGGGAACCAAAATGTACTGCAGCTAAAAACCAGTTCTGGATGATATAACAACTAACAAGAACTTTGAATTAGAACTTTCATAAGACCAGAGAATTATATATACTTTTTACTCTTAAGTAACGAAACAAACTGTTCATCTTCCCCAGCTCCACAAGCTCATATAAAGCTCCCCATTTAAAACGATTTCAACACCTCGATCTCATCTAAACCATCATATCTACTAATTAAGGATTTATAACCTAAGGTTTGGGTAAGGGTTTAATAACCGGGTTTTAGATTGCATGTTTTGTACACCTTGAAAGATAAAACAACGGAAAAAATAAACCAGAATCCAGATTAAATTGTGTACGTATATTATCAAAAACTAATTCGTTTTACCATATAGGCTGCAGAAGAACAGATTGAAAAAATTGTGTGAACTGGTCACCAAGTCATCAATCCTATTACTGTCTAACACCTCGCTCTTCGGTGGACTCTTCTTTCTCTTTCTAGATTGATTGAGAAATTCGGGTAAATGAATTTGCAAATTATTCAGTGACCTAATGGATGAGCTTCATATATAGATTCGGTTATATAGTATTTCCAGCGCCGTTTCTAGAGTTTTGGGGCTGTGGGGGCATTGGGGATCTTTTTCGTTATAAAGTAGAAAATTTATTTTATTTAAATATTTCGATATACACTCGCAATGACACTTAACCAGACAATAAATTCAATTAAATTTGTTCAAAATTCTCCGTAATAAATGAAAACAAGTCATATTACCAAGTATAAGATAATATTTTTATAAATAAATGACCAAAATTCCTTAACAAAAATAGACTTTTTTCTTTTACATTTAATATGTGATCAAAAAATACCTTATTTGAATATTTTTTTGGGTTGATAATACCTTATTTGAAACTAAGTGCAATAAAATATGTGATTATACAAATAAATCAAAATTTATATAACAAAAATAAAATATATTTTTCTTAAAAATGATCAAATCTGTTTTAAAAAAAAGCAGGTATTTTGTGATGGTTATAATACGTGAGATCAAATTATACTTTAATTAAAACTATGAGATTCTTCAATTTTAATAACACATGTGTTTATAAAAAAAAAGGTTTAGCAAGATTAAAACCTGAATTGAGCCCCCACATTTAGATAGGTTTCAGTCACCAACCATTTGGACAGCTAAAATTTATATAAATATCTTTAATTTTTAAATATATATTCTATGTTTTAACAGAATTGTAGCCTAAAATTAATTGCTTTTTTGGGGCTTTAGGCCCATGCCTCTTGTGCCTACCCCTAAATCCGGTCCTGAGTATTTTTAAGTATTAAATTTGATGTGATCTATTTCTGAATATATATAAAGATTGTGAGTGATCTCTCCATGAGAATTAATAAGAACAGTCACTATTCACAATCTGTTTATATAAAAAGGTTTGAAATGGATAAAAAAAATTAAATTTTAATTAATATTTAAGTTTATGGTAGACCTCTTCTATATTTTTATTTGAGTTTTCAGTATGTTGTACAATTTGTTTGATTTGATAAATTAGAATTTTGAAAATGATTTTACTTAAAACATGGAAAAGATAGGAAAATATTTTTCTTTAATTTTGGTGATAAAATATTTTTCAAATAAGGAGATAAAAAGCTCCTGTATTCACACCTACATCATGCATCATGTGTACACGTACTATTATACTATAAAAAAATCTATTATAAAAATTCACTATTAAACATTATAGTAATAAAAAATCTATTATAAAAATCTACTACTATACCATTATACATTATATCACCATAAAAAAAATCTACTATTATACATTATATAGTAATAAAAAAAATTCTTCTTCTTCCTGAAAAACTTTGGTTCTCATAAAATCTTTTCTTTATATTGGCTAATATATTAACAAGTCATTGTTGATTGTTTGATCAAATTTTAAATTGCAACTTGGTCTTGATTTTTATTGTCAAACTATCAAAAGAATTATCTTCTTCTACTAATCCTAGTATACATTTTCGGAAGAGTTTTCCGAATATTTACGAAAAATTTCTCATGGGATTAATAAAGTCTCCATACCCGTCAAAATAAATATTGATCAAGACTACGCGCTAATTTTAGAGTTTTATTAAATAGCATGTCACCGGACTTTACTTAGTAAAATGTTATTTTTTGTGTTTGAAATATCTTTCAGATTTAATCATTCTAAAGAGCTATTCTTGATTTATATTAATTGTTCTCTTTTCTCCGTATTCTTCCAGCCAAATTTAACTTCAAACATTCTCCATCATCACTAGTTACGAAGAATGCTTAGTTCTTCTTATGTATGATTAGCCCATCTAAACTATCCCGGACAACACTGGCACAGTACTCATGCATGGATACTCCTCGGAATTACTTGCCACGTCATCAGTCTCTCCTTCTCACCGACTTCGAAACAGTATCTAATTTTTTTTGCCTCGGCTTCTTCCCCAATAAAGCACAAGAAGGTGATGAAGACATGAGAATGTTCAAAGTTGAAATATTCAAAATGTATGAAGAACTGGTGGTTAAAGCAATTAATAATCTGCAAAAGAAATTTTTAATGGCGTTACAATTTGCAAATATCTTTGACTGATAGAGATGTTCACAATGAATACTTAAGACTAACAATACATCGCACTTATCCGTGAAACCAACACTTCTTGCTTTCCTATATATACAAGTATATAATTAGTTATCAAAGTTTATATAAACATCAATTTAGACATTAAGTTGAACACTTTTTTATAAAAAACGCTCAAAATCAATATTTTATTAATGCAAATTTTCATGATTTTACGATGGGAACACATGTTTTGAATTTTTAAATTTTACCGTAATTTTCAAAACATGTCATTATATATATCGGAAAAAAAAAACAAGAAGCATATTTGTATTCCCGTCATGAAACCGTGGAGATTTGCATTAATAAAATTTTGATTTGGAGCGTTTTTACAAAAACAAAGTGTTCAAGTTGATATCCATATAACCTCCCTCAGTTACTTACCAAAAAAAGTATACAATTGTTTTCTCTATATCACAAGCTTGAAATCATTTGCCAAGATTTATAATTATAAAGATGAGTTTTTGGTCCCCATTCAGGTGTTTCATAGTCGGAGTTTTAATTGTCAAACTTAATTGACTCCAAAGAGTTTCCGAATACTTAGAAAAACTAAGAACACAATTGCAATTAGGACAAAAAAATCAAACACCAACGCATTGCAAAATTCAAAAATATCCCCTACAAGCAAGAGCAGCAAGGGTTTGACGGGATTGATGAGAAAAAAATGAAATAAAAGTTTCATAATAGTAAATAATACACAAAGTAATTAATCTCTTTCGTACCGGCTACATTAGGCCTAAACTCCAAAGTGACACCACCGCTCCCCGGACTTCACGCAAGGCCCCACGCATTACTGGAGTTTATTTAGCACCTAGTTTGCCCATAATAATTAATGAATAATACTATATGCATATAATAAAATACACATAATTGTGTACATAATACTGATTACATAGGAGAAAAGTCAAATTGGACCCTATCACTATTTACATATCACCTATCATTATATTCCACGTACTCATTATGTGTATATACTGTGCAACTCACTCTGTTCATATATCATTTCTCATAATTAATACATAGACGAAAGATCGAGATTTCCTGTTTAAACCACATTTTTCGTAGGTGCGAACGTGCAACAAGATCTCAATTCTTAGAAATATCTTTACTTCTTGTGTCATTGAGTATGGATATGGTTATAAAGATAAGTGCCATTTTCCGAAAACTAATTAGGATAAATATTTAAAGATCTGGAGAGGGAGAACTCACATTATTATACCACACGCTATGATTCTCTATTTCATTGGAATCGTTGATACAATATATATAATTAAAAGTAGACCCATCAATCTCTGTAACATAGTGGCCGGCATCCTTGATATGCGCAACAAGGGATGTGACATCTCCAATGTTCGAGCACTTATAACATGGGCAATTATATGGGCGAAAGCTACATCCTTCCTCATGCCTGGTCCTATTAGGATAAGGGAAAATACCTTGACAACCCAATTCACGAAACTTGCACGGAAGATCTAGCAACTCCGCAAGTTTCTCTAAGGCTATACTCCTTATGTTGCCAAGCTCAACTCAGCATGTCGGGCAAGTGTCATCTACTCTACCCTTGCATGTCGAGCATATGGTGTGACCATTGCAGCACTATACATTGACATAAAATATACGAAAATAAAGAAATCACAAATGAAAAAACAAATCAGGGAACACAAAGGACACATAAGAGTAATTTAAATACCTAACACTTTAATTATGTTTAATACTTCACATTTCTCCTCAACTCGGTGGAATTTAGTTTTCTTCCAAAAACCTACAGCCCATGCGCTTATATTGTACTGATTTTCAATTGAAGTTTAAAGTAGTGAAGAGACGATTTTGTAGGCTATAAAGTGAGATTTCAATTTCAGTTGGTGTTTTTGTTTTACCCTAATTTCAAAAGTTCATATGCTAATTCGTAGAGTTCATTTTTATTTTCAAAGTTAATATCTCATATTTACATAATTTATATCCTCATTTACATAATTTATATCAATAATTTTCAACTTCATATTCTTAATTCACGCAATTCATATACCTATTTTTCAAGTTTATACATTAGTTAACAAATCTAACTATTACCCGTCCTATGATCTCGAATTATCATGTCGTCGTCGTGGGCCTCTCATTCGACATCAATCTCGAGTTTTTGACCCCACTCTACACACTCGCCGTCCATTTCGACGGATATCTCCGTCTCAATTTCCACCGAATAGAGAGATTGGAGAAAAAGAGCGAGGAGGAAAAAAAGATCGAAAAGATAGAGGGAGTATAATGAGAGAGATAAAAAATAGAGAATAAGAATGAGATATCGGTGAGAGGGAGAATGAGGAGAACAGAGATCGAAAATAAAGATAAAGGATGAGAGATCGGATAGAGTGAGAAAGAGAAGGAGAGAGATCGGAGGGATGAAAAAGAATGAAAGGGATAGGAAAAATAGATTGGTACGGATGAATGCATTTTTTATTAATTATTAATTGAAAGTATATTTTTGATAATTTAACTTTTGAGTGTATTTTTTATTAATATGATAGGTACAACATATTTATGTTAATTACCCGTTAAAATAATCAGTTCCAAATAATACCAACGACATTGAATTAAAACTATTATACAAACTACAACGGTATCTGGACCAGAGAAATATATTTTTAACTCTAATTAATGTGAAATAAACTTTTCACCATTTTCCGGCTCAACAAATTCATTTACAGTTCCCCTATCTCAAGCTTAATTAGATCTCACCTAAACCATTATATCTACTAATTAAGGATTTGTATCCTTTTCGTTTCCTGTTTTTTTTTAAGAGTGTTACAGTATAAGTCTGTCATTTCTTTCAATGAATACAAAACTGAGTAGTCGTCATATTTTTTCAAACCCTTTGCCAATCAATCTTAAGCGTATTAAAAAAAAAAACTTAAGCGGATGCAAAAATATGTAGTGCCAACTTCATTTTGGGATTCTTCGTTTTCGATTTTTGAATCTCCCTGTCGTGATTACAGTGTGATAGTTTTAAGTGTAGTAATCCGAGAGCACAATCTTTAACAGAATTAAATCCTTAACCAGCC
Organism: Primula veris; assembly: GCA_963682055.1. Lineage (NCBI taxonomy): Eukaryota > Viridiplantae > Streptophyta > Magnoliopsida > Ericales > Primulaceae > Primula > Primula veris. The sequence continues at coordinate 19,052,853 of OY821748.1, read as the reverse complement.
ACAATCATGACTTCAAAATTAAAACCCTTCGCACATTAATCGGAGAAAGGAGAGTCTTTGGACCAGATTTCTGGTATAAATACTATTTGTTGTCTATTGGTTTTTTACTTAATAATCCTAACTGTTTGTTTAAGAACTAAGACAGTGTTGTTAGGTTTCAAGCAATGTTGCAACCTCAGTTACAACCTACTGAGACAAGTGTTGACAGGTTTCAAGCAATGTTGCAACCACAGTTACAACCTGCTAAGACAGCGTGTATGGTTTCAAGTAAATGTTGCAACCTCAGTTGCAACCACAGTTCCAACCTGCTGTTCTGCAGAATTCTGTCTTGTTCTATTAATCTGCATATCTATTCTTTAATGGTAATTATTTGTTTTAAAGTATGCAGGTTATATTCTCATATGCTCTTAAAGGTTAAGTTTATGATTATTGAGAATATTAAAAGTAATAAGGAAGATGTTTCCTAAATAGATATAAGGAGATTAGTTTATAAAGACGTGTTTCCTTTACAGAGGAAAATACTATATCTCTATTATTATGCAAATCCTTATTACATGTTTCGATCTTTGTTCCTTATCAAAATCAGTATGATTCGTTTTAAGATTGAAAGAAATATGGAGTTAATATTTCATATGTAGTTTCAAAGATATTAACTCTAAAACATATTGTCTTGTATGTTTCCTTATTAAAGGAAAAGACTAACTCCTATTTCCAAGCTATTATCAACAGGTTCTATCTTTAGAAGATTGGAGTCTATCTCACGTTGGACAGTCTCATGATATATGGAGAGATTCAAGCCAATCAAAAAGAGTCAAAAGCAATCATCAAGATCTTCAAGCAAGAAGATTGTTTTTACATGAATATATAGTTGATAACTTAGCTTGTAAAAGGTAGATGTTCTAAATTATAAAGAACCCATTCTTGAGAGAATACACGTGAGCTTTTAAAAAGAAAACAATGGTGGGACGCCATTGATTTATAAATGATAGTTATAGAGTAGGAGCAATATAGAGATAGGCAGAAAAACCTAGAGGGAGTCTAAGAGTTTTTCATTAAGACTTGAATCCTATATTGTAAGCTTTTTATAATATCATAATCTGGGTAAGTGCCCCGGAGATGTAGCCTAGTTAGGTGAACTCCGTTGTTAAATGTGCGTGTGATTTATTTCAAGTACATTTAACTTTACACAGTTCTGTCCATTAATACACTTGGTTCCAACTGTGGTTGCAACCTCACTTGGAACCTTATTGCAAAACTGCAACTAGAACAGCGGATAGGAATTTCAATTGGTATCAGAGCTTCACACTAGATCTTACTTAGTGTGGATCATGTGTTCTAGTAAAGATGGACTTAATGAGGGAAGGAAACGGTTTCAACAAACCACCTTTGCTTGAAGGAGGAGTAAACTATGGAGTATGGAAAATCAGAATGAGGTCCTTCATTAAACAGCAAAATGAACATGCATGGAAAACTGTGATGTATGGATGGGAGGCTCCAACTGCCATTGATGGTGAAGGTGAACTGGTTTATATACCTGAAGACAGATGGTCTGCTGATGAAGACAGAAAATCAAGTGCCAACTCAACAGCCATAAACTTGATCTTTGCTGGTGTAACTCTCAGTGTGTTCAGGTATATCTCTCATTGTGAAACTGCCAAAGAGGCATGAGATATTTTGCAAGTAACTTTTGAAGGAACTGTTAAAGTAAAAGCTTTCAAACTCCAACAGTTAACTACTCAATTTGAAAATTTAAGAATGGAGAAAGATGAAACCATTGAACAATTTAATGGTAGAATTCGCCATATTGCCCATCAAGCTGGAACCTTAGGTGAAAAATATAGTGATGCTAAACTTGTTAAGAAAACTCTAAGGTCACTCCCAGAAAGGTTTGAAATTAAGGTTACAGCTATTGAATAATTAGCAGACTTAGATAATCTTAAACTTGAAGAACTTATAGGAAATCTAAGCACTCATGAGCTAAAATTCTTCAAACATAAGAGACCAGAAAAGGGAATAGCCTTTCAAGCTAAGAAATCTGAACCTAAAGTCTGTGAACAAATGAGTGATGAAGAACAGCTAGCCTTCTTTGCTAAAAAGGTTTATTAAAAGTTTTACAAGAAAAAACAGGATGATACTGGAACATCCAAAAACTTTCAGAAAAGGGATAATCAATTTAAGTCAGAATCTAGGTTTAATAATAACTCTACAGGAAAGTGGAATCCAAAAGAGAAGGATAATAAAGATTACAAGCCTAGAGAAATTCAATGTAGAGAATGTAGAGGTTTTGGTCACATTCAGGCTGAGTGTGCAAATACTTTAAAAAGAAATAAAAATGCTTATATAACCACTCATAGTGATAGTGATTCTGAGAGAAACAGTGATGAAGAGGACGATTCTAACTTTGTTAATTTTATGGGAATAATCACTGAAAAGGAACTTACTTATGAAAGTGACTGTGAGTCTGTTTCAACCATAGTTACAACTGCTCTTAAAACCTATAGCAGTGATGAGGAAGAACCTTATGATGAAAACATTACTCAGCAATATCTTGTCCTTTATGAAAAATATCAATGCCTGAGTAAGCAATCCTTGATCATAAACAAACTAAATGTCAATCTAAAGGATGAGGTTAAAAGTCTCAATGAGCAGCTTAACATACAATTGGCTGAACTTACTGAAACTAAAAAGAAAATAAAAGTGCTGAATGTTTCTGTTTCAGAAAAATTAGATGACATGCTGTCCTATTCTAGAGGTTCAAAAGATAACAGTGGTTTGGGTTACTATGGTTGTGAAAGTACAGGGAAAACTACCTTTATTAAAGCTGTTGCTAAAGCTGAAACTCATAATTTTGAAAATAAGGTTAGAAGCTCAGTTGCAACCAAAGTTGCAACCAGGAATAAAACTCATGTTTTTGACAATAAGGTTAGAAGCTCAGTTACAACCAAAGTTGCAACCAGGAATAAACTGAATAGCTTTGAGGATAAAACTAACTTTAGGTTGAAACTGTGTAATTTCTGTAAAAAACCTGGTCATTCAGAAATCAAGTGTTACTTAAAGAGGAACAGAAAGTACATTTTTCAGAAAAACTGGTTGGCTTCTTCTATTAATAAAAAATTGAACTGGGTCTGGAAAGTTAAAGAAAAATCTACCTTAATTATTAGTAACAAAGCTGTCATTACTTCTTTGAATGCTGTTACTTCTAATGATTGGTATTTTGACAGTGGTTGCTCTATGCACATGACAGATACTGCAAGTCTCCTAAAAAATGTCACTAGTCTTAAAGGAAACACTGTTGTGTTTGGAGGTGGAGATACAGGTAAAATTGTTGGTAAAGGTACCTTAAACAAACCTGGAATGCCTGATATTGATGATGTTTTTCTTGTAGATGGTCTAAAAGCTAATCTTATTAGTATAAGTCAACTATGTGATAACAAGATGATTGTCAAGTTTAACAAAGATAGGTGTCTAATTACTGATCTTAACAATGATTTAGTCATGACTGGAGTTAGATCAACCAACAGCTGCTATGTGTTTGAAAAAGCTGAAAAAGAATTGCCACAGAATAGGTGTAATCAAGCTATTACTAATAATGTTGATATTTGGTATAAAAGGCTTGGTCATGTGAATTACAAAACCTTAGATAAGCTGGTTAAAGAAGAATTAATAAGAGGTATTCCTAAACTTAGTGCTAAAACTCAAAGTGTCTGTGGTGACTGTGCAGTTGGCAAACAAACAAAGAATATTCACAAAAGTACAAGTCAAATCTACACTAAAAGAGTCCTAGAACTACTTCATATTGACTTAATGGGTCCTATGCAAACTGCTAGTATAGGTGGCAAAAAGTACATTTTGGTAGTTGTAGATGATTTCTCTAGATACTCTTGGTTAGTTTTCTTAAAAGATAAGTCTGAAACTTTTGATCTCTTTAAAACTCTGTGCTTAAAACTTCAACTTGAAAAAGGTTCAACCAGTGGTAATATTGCTAGGGTCAGAAGTGATCATGGAACAGAATTTGAAAACAGTAAGTTTAGAGAATTTTGCAACTCCTTAGGTATTAGTCCTGAGTTCTCTGCTCCTAAGACTCCACAACAAAATGGCATAGTTGAAAGAAAAAATAGAACCATTCAGGAAATGCCTAGAGTAATGCTTAATTCTAAGAAACTTGCCTACAGATTTTGGGCTGAAGCTGTTAATACTGCCTGTCATACAGTTAATAGAGTTTACATTACTAAAGGCACTTCCATGACTTCTTATGAAATATGGAAAGGAAGAAAACCCTATGTTAAGTATTTTCAAGTTTTTGAGTGTATTTGCTATATTCTTAGAGATAGAGAACATCTTGGAAAATTTGATTCCAAGAGTGACAAAGGGATATTTCTTGGTTATGCTCAGAATAGTAGAGCCTTTAGAGTTTTTAATCTAAGAACTAACTGTGTTATGGAGTCTTATAATGTGTTATTTGATGACCTAAAAACTATTAATGAGATTACAGGTGATGATGAACAATCTGAGATTACAGAAAATGAGAAAGAAGAAGTTCAGCAACCAGGCAGTCCCATAGTGGTTGGAAGTCCAGTTGCAACTGAGGTTACAACTGAGGTTGGAACTGAGGTTGAAACCGAGGTTGAAACCCAGAATTCAATAGAATTTGAAGGAGAAGAAGGACGATCTGCTAATGCAACTACAAACAAGCCACGCTATGTAAGGACTCAGAAAAATCACTCTCTTGACAATGTCATAGGAGAAGTCACTTCAGGTATGAAAACCAGAGGTAAGAGAAATAATGTTGTTCATTTTGCTTGTTATCTTTCTCAGTTAGAACCTAAGAACATAAAAGAGGCTTTGGAAGATAGTGAATGGATCTTAGCTATGCAAGATGAACTGTCCCAATTTGAAAGAAATGATGTATGGACTTTAGTACCCAGACCTTCTAATAAAAATATAATAGGGACTGAATGGATCTTTAGAAATAAAAGTAATGAAGATGGAGTGATTATCAGGAATAAAGCCAGGTTGGTAGCTCAGGGTTATACACAAATTGAGGGAACTGATTTTGTTGAAACCTTTGCTCCTGTAGCTAGAATTGAATCCATTAGAATGCTACTTTCTCTTGCATGTCTGTATGATTTTAAATTGTTTCAACTTGACATTAAGAGTGATTTTTTGAATGGTGTGATTAATGAAGAGGTTTATGTTTGTCAACCTAAGGGATTTGAAGATCCTAAATTTCCTGAACATGTTTATTTGCTGAAAAAGGCCTTGTATGGTCTAAAGCAAGCTCCTAGAGCTTGGTATGATAGATTAACCAAGTTCTTGATTGAAAAAGGTTTTAACAGAGGGGGAGTTGATAAAACTCTGTTTACTAAGAAAACTACAAAGGATATTATCATTGCTCAAATCTATGTTGATGACATTGTATTTGGCTCCACTTCTAACAAAAGGATAAATGAATTTATTTCTGATATGAAGAATGAATTTGAAATGAGTGGTGGAGGAGAATTAATTTACTTTCTTGGATTGCAAGTTAAACAGAATGAAAAAGGCATATTTCTATGTCAGAGTAAGTATGCAGATAATCTTATTAAGAAGTTTGGTCTGAGTGATAGTAAAGAGAAGAGAACCCCTATGAGTACCACACTTAAACTGTCGAAAAATGATAAAGGTAAAAGTGTCTGTCCTAGTCTTTATAGATCCATGATTGGAACCTCATCTTCTAGCTGTCAAAAGGATCTTAAGGTATGTAAAAGGAACAATTCACCTAGGCCTATGGTATTCTAAAGACACAAACCATTTTCTGAGTGGCTACTGTGATGCAGATTGGGCAGGAAATATAGATGATAGAAAGAGTACTTCTGGTGGTTGTTTTTATTTTGGGAACAAACTTGTTTCTTGGTTTAGTAAAAAGCAAAATTTCATTTCTTTATCTACTGCTGAGGCAGAATATATTGCAGCTGGAAGTTGATGTACTCAACTTATTTGGATGAAACAGATGTTAAGTGACTATAATATTAAGCAAGAAATATTAACTTTGTTTTGTGATAACAAAAGTGCTATAGATTTAGCAAAGAATCCAGTTCAACATTCCAGAACTAAACATATTGATCTAAGACATCATTTTATCAGAGAACTAGTTGAAGGAAAAAGCTTAATTTTAGAACATGTTTCAATTGAAAAACAATTAGTTGATATTTTCACAAAGCCCCTTGATACTAATAAATTTGAATCTTTGAGAAGTGATATAGTGGTATGTCACTATGAATCTAAATGAATACTCTTGCTATGTATGTCTATTTTGAGTACCTTTAATACTTGTTATTTCTAGAGGTAAGTCTTGATTGAGCTTTGAAGTTTTTATCTTGAAAAAGCCGCTTTTTGGTGTCTCAAAAACAGATGTGAGGTAACTTGTCTTAAAACCTCTCTGGTAATAGAGTTGCAAGCACAAAGTGCACATTTTTTATAGTGGTTGCAAGTTCAGTTGCAACCTCAGTTGAAACCACATGCTCGTAATACTGGTTGCATGCTCAGTTGCAACATCAGTTGAAACCACATACTCATAATACTGAAAAAAAAAAATAGTGATTGTCCAAAGGTTGTTGTACCATATATGATTCACATAATTGTGAAAAAGTCAAGACAAAGTCTTGTTATTTTTGACATCACTTATACTCTTTACTTGCTGAGAGCATCAAACTAGTTTTTCTGTAGAGATGAAAATGAATTTGCTCAACTTAAGCTCTTGAAATCTAATTTATATTAAAGTTATTCAATGATAAACTTATCTTCTGGAGTAAATTGCTAGATTTTTTTTTATTTGTTTAAATATCTTGCTGTATTGCTATCTTCTTTTGAAACAAGTCAAGTTTCCTTAAGAACTTCAACTTCTTAATATTCAAATTTGGATAAATCTGTTTACAAGTAATGTTTATCTTTATTATTTGCTGGATTTATCTAATTGACAACTGTTTCCTGCGTGATTTAATTTTCAAATTTCTGTTAATAAGAAATTTCCATTTTTTTAGCAAAATCTGTTTCACATTTGATTTGAGTGTATCTTTTTCCAATTACAAAAAGATTTGGGCTTAATTGCTATTTATACTAAACTCTTTTTAATATCCAAAATCAATCACAATAATCACAATTACTCTCTCTCTCTTTCTATTAAACCAAAATCTAAGTTCTCAGAAACCCACTGCGTAGTTCCAAGTCCGGTTACAACCCTAGTTGAAACCATGTCTACAAACCCAAACCTCAACATTGATGATGATTGTACTCTTAGGGATTTACTATCTAAATCCCAAACTAGTCCTAGCTCTACAGCAAAGGTAAGTGAGTCCTCTTCTTCTAAGAAACATAGGACTAAAAAGCGTGCTAGGAGAAATTTAGCTGATGATCATGTTTCTGTTGGTTTTAATTATACTCCTAAGTTTAATGAGGTTGATCCTAGGTTCTGGAGTAGGAAAATGTATAGGAGGTTTAGGGCCTTTGCTAGCAGGGAAATTCACTGTGAACGAAAGCTTAATTTGGTCAGTTATCCACATATACAGGTTCATGTTGAAAAATTGCTGTCTGCTATTGGCTTAGATAGAACTATTTGCTATCCTAACTCGTATTATCCTGGTGTGGTTAAAGAGTTTTATGCTAATTTGAGTAGTAGTGTCTTTGATGAGGGTAATCCTGCGTTTGGAAGAGTCTTTTTGAGGGGTGTTACTTTGGATTTTACCCCTAAGTTAATAAATGAATTCCTGAATGCACCCAATCCTTCTGTGGAAAATGTTGACTATGACATGGAAGTCATTGCTCCGGTTCTCACTGGAAAGAGCAACAAATTTGATGGTACTTCCATCAAAACATCCTCTCTCACATTGTGTGCTGCTATGCTGCACAAAATTGCTAGGTTTAACTGGACCCCTACCAAACAACCATCCAAAGTCAACAAAGAAATGGCCATTTTTCTCTATAAAATCATGTCTTCTTTGCCAATTAACTTTGGTAATCATGTTTTTAATCTTATTAGGGAGTTCAATGATTCTAATTCACCATCCATTCTGCTACCCTTTCCTTGCTTGATCAATGCAGTCATTCTAACCGAAGTCTTAGCTATGCCTGATAATAAACCAATTAGAATCTCCACTGAACCAATCATAGATTGTCCCTTTGCCCTGTATATTTCTGCAAAACTACTAAAGGAAGGGCATGTCAATGACATCTCTGGTGAAAAAGGCAAAGAAAAAGAGACAGAGCCATCTAGTGCTCCTTCATCTAGCTAATAATCCTGTACACCATGAAAGGACTAAGCATATAGAGGTAGATTGCCATTTTATAAGGGAGAAGATTTTACACAAAATAATTCATCCAATGCATGTTTTTTCTAGTAATAATCTAGCTGATTTGTTCACAAAAGCTCTTGGAGCTCCTATGTTTAACAGTTTATTACTCAAGATGGGTGTGCTTTCTTTGCACAATCCATCTTAAGGGAGGTATATTAACATTGTGTGTTTTTGTAGTATTTTGTGATGTTTCAGGAATAAATGGACTTGATTGAAGTATTGAGTAAACTATAGGACATCTTGTGATACTTGGACCAGATGTGTCATCTTATAGAATACATAAGGCCAATTTGAATAGACTGTAAACTATTGTATATATATAGTCCAGGAGACTAAATAGAACATAATTTTTCTCTTTTTCAATACGCTCTCTCTCTCTCTCTATATTGACGACAGTTTTTCTATATATATAAACAAGATCATCAAGTTGTATTGATGAACATATAATTTGCAATTTCTATATATTCTACACGAATGTCTCAAAGCCTCACTTTTCAGTTCCAGTTGCTGTTCTTTTCCACTTATTTCAAAACTGAAAAATGCTAAATTTTTAGAAGATCCTAATCAAATTTCCACTTATTTCCACTTATTTGATTAACAAAAGAAAAGAAATTTGAAGGCAGAGAGAACATTTTTGTACGGAGGAAGAGTACTCATCCATCATGTTTCAAGCAGTGTTTCGGTTCTCCAAGTCACCTTTTTGAACAAAAGTAATTAAACTCCAAATCGAAACCCATCCAACCACGCTCATAAATACTAGCCCTAAGGAAATACCTGATAGAAATGAAGAAGAAAACAACCTCATAATGGCTATTCTGAACACAAAGGAAGACTCTACAACTATTAAAGGTTTGGGAGAAAACCAAACAGTGGAACAAAAGGAAAAAGGAACTGAGGAGAATGGGGATACAATGCTTATAAATGGGTTACAGAAAGGGGGAACCAAAATCTTTGCCAGTCTTTTTCTGAACAAGTTTCAAACCTTTCAAAAACAAACAAAGCAAAGAAAAGAGAGAGAAATAGGGCCAATAAACAGGCAAAGCTCAACATGAGCACCTTGGAATATGAGAATGATCCTCATACAGGGGATAGGGAAGAGGTAATGGTCATGCAATCTGCTGCTAAAATGATGGACACCCTCCACCTTGACACCTGTGTGGGAAGGGGGAAGCAAGCAGAAGATGAAGGCTACTACTCAGATGCACCTAGAATGAAGAGAGGAGGTAAGCCACCACAAAGATACTCACCTGAAGGTAAAATTACCAAGAAGGTACAATCCAATCTCTTAAATGTATAATTACATTATATGGAATGTAGGAGGCATTGCCAATGCACTGTCTCAGGCACAGCTACTTAAATATATTAGGAAGTATAAAATAGATTTTTTTGCCCTTTTAGAGCCTATGCTTAACTTTGATAAAGCAGACCCACTTGCAAAAAAGTTTAAAATGGATTTTGTTATCTCCAACACTAATGAAGGAGGGAAAATTTGGTTTTTCTATAAAAAAGACCTGGATATCACTATTTTGCTCTCTACTTCTCAATCTATTACCATTCATTTCAAGTCTCCTAATGAATTTTTCCTTACAGTAGTATATGCAAAATGTAATTATATAGCTAGAAGGGAATTGTGGACTGACCTGACCTTTTTGAATCTTAATAACAAACCTTGGAAAGTGGTAGGGGATTTTAACACTATTAGGTATGACCATGAGAAACTAGGAGGCAACAATAAAGCTAGTGCTGATAAAAATGATTTTCTAGATTTCATTAGTAACAATGCTCTTATTAATATGTCACATACTGGCTCTATATTTACTTGGAGTAGAATTAATCTTGGTAAGGTAGTTTTTGAACAACTAGATAGGGCTTTGATTACTGCTGCTTGGGAGACTAACTACCATAATATAAAGCTATCTGTTGTTGAAAGAACTGTCTCTGATCACTCAGTTCTCATTTTTAATACTAATTCAGCACATACCTCTGGCCCCACTAATTTTAAGTTTTTCAGGATGTGGACTAAACATGAGGGGTTTACTGAGATGGTGGCTAATAATTGGGGCATCTCTTGTAACTTGGAGGGCCTGGATAATTTCTGTTTCAAACTTAAAAGGCTTAAAAATTGTATCAAAAAGTGGAATAAGGAGGTTTTTGGTAATATACGTAGCAACCTAGCCAAGGCACAAGATGAATTGATTTTTGCTGAAAACCAACTTGTTATGGTGGGGGATAACTACTGTGAAAAATATAACAAAGTCCTCAAAAATTATAATGACTTAGTTTTGCAGGAAGAAATTTTTTACAAGCAAAAAGCTAGAGTCAAGTGGCTAAAAGAGGGGGATAGAAATTCCAAGTTTTTTCATCAAATGCTAAAACACAAAAGAGCTAAGAGTAAGATTCTGCACATCAAGCTGGCTGATGGGACTATCACTGATGACTTAAAGGAGATTCAAAGTGAGACTGGTAACTTTTTTGCTACCCATTTCTCTTTCTCACCTGTATCTTTTGATAATGATCTTTTTAATGTCATTCCTAATTTGATTAATGAGACTGATAATAGGATCCTCAACACTATACCCAGTGATGAGGAAATTAAAACAACCACTTTTGATATACCTAGTGATTCTGCCCCTGGCCCTGATGGCTTTTCTTCCTCTTTCTATATCCATTCTTGGGATATTATTAAAAATGATTTGATAAAAGCAGTGCATAGTTTTTTTAAAGGCAAAACTTTACCTATGGCTGTTGTTTCTTCTTTAATTATTTTAATCCCCAAAGTGGACAATCCCACAGATTTTACACAATTTAGACCTATAAGTCTTTGTCAAGTACTGTACAAGATTATTTCCAAAATACTTACTGCTAGACTGGCCAAGTTTTTACCTAAAATTATTTCCAATAATCAAAGTGGTTTTGTAAAAGGTAGGCTTATTACTGATGCTATTTTGCTGGCACAAGAGATGTTCAAACATCTGGGGGATAATGTTAGGGGGGGGGGGGGGGGTAATGTGATTTTCAAACTTGATATGGCCAAAGATTTTGATAGATTAAACTGGTATTTTCTAATAAAAGTTCTTGATTGCTTTGGTTTTAATAAAAATTGGATAGATATTATTATGAGATGTGTAGCTAATGCTAAATACTCTATTTGTTTGAATGGAGTTTCCACTGGCTATTTTACTTCTGGGAAAGGTTTAAAGCAGGGAGATTCTCTCTCCCCTCTCCTTTTTATTATAGCTGAAGAAGTTTTAAGCAGGGGGCTAAGAGATTTAATGATTAAAGGTACCTTGTTGCCTTATAAAACTTGCATAAACGTAGAACCTATATCTCATATCCTTTTTGCTGATGATGTTTTAATTTTTGCCAATGGTAGTAAATCCAATTTAGAATTGCTTATGTCTTTTATTAAAAAGTATGAACAGGCTTCTAGTCAAATGCTTAATAAAGCTAAAAGTGTCTTTTTGACTCACAAACCAAAAAATGGTAGGAAAAACATTATAGCCAGAACCACTAGTTTCAGTGAAGGCTCCCTACCCACTAAGTATCTAGGAATACCTCTCCACAACACTAAACTTACCTCAATGATGTATGATCCTTTTATTGATAAAATTGGTAAAAAAGTGGCTAGCTGGGGCTAAATTAACCCTTATTAAACATGTCTTATCTTCCATGCCCCTGTACATACTTGCTGTCCTTAATCCCCCCAATATAGTCATTGACAAGATTGAAACCAAATTTGCTAATTTTTTTTGGGGAGAGACAGATGGAAAAACCAAGCATCACTGCCTGAGATGGGGGAAGTTATCTTGCCCTGTAAATGAAGGTGGTATAGGGGTGAGCCCTTCATGCAAAACTATGTTGGAGATTAATGGAATTTGATTCTCCGTGGACTGTCTTTATGTTTCAAAAATACTGTAACAACAACCCTAATTGGAGTAATCAGGTGGTAAATGCCACACATTCTTGTGTTTGGAAGATGATTAATCCTCATTTTAAGATACTGGTTAATAATAGTTTATGGGATATTAATGAGGGATCCATTAGATTTTGGTATGAAAATTGTTTAGGAGATGGCCCTCTTTGTCAGTCTTTTACTGTTATTTTCCCTAATGTACTGCTAAAGCAGGTCATTAATAATAATGGCTGGGACACAAATTTGTTATGGCAAATGGGGGGTAATGAGCTTTTACTTAAAGTTACCAGTAAAACTTTGGTATTAATAAAAGGAGATGATGTTAGACACTGGCCTTTTACTTTCAATGAGGATTTTACTGCAAAAACTTCTTACAATTTTATAAGGGAAAAAAAACCTATTCTAAATGTGGCCAAGTATATTTGGAACACTGTTTTACCCACTAAAATCAGCATTTTCTCTTGGAAACTTTGGTACAATGCTATCAAACTTGATGAGGATCTTAAAAAATTTGGGATATGTACAGTCACCATTTGCTCTTGCTGTAGGGATCACACTCTTGATACAGCTAATCATCTTTTTGGCTCCAGTGATATTTGTAAACAAGTTTGGAGCTATTTTGCAAATGTTTTTGGTTTCAATATAGGATTTACCCCCTGCTGGAAGCAAAATATGGTGCAATGGTGCAATTTACGTGACTCCTCTCAAACTGGTATGCTAGCTGTTTTAGTCCCTTTCATTCTTATTTGGGAGATATGGCTTAGTAAGAACAAAAACAGATTTGATAATGAGAAAATGTGTGCTGATATCATTATTAAAAAGGTGACTAAATGGCTACAAGATCTTAATTTTTTGCTTAAACCAAAAAAACCTGCTAACAATTTTCATTGCCTAACACTTATGTCTTTAAATCTGAAAACTATACACTGTAAAAGGAAAAAGGCTAAGTTGGTATGGTGGAAATGCCGACCCACTGGTAGATTAAAATTAAATTTAGATGACTCTTCACTTAGCAATAACTCTAGTGGTTGTGGTGGCATATTAAGAGACCATAAAGGAATGCTGGTTCTAGCTTTTTCTAAATTTCTGGGCAAACAAACCAATATGTATGCTGAGATGATGGCTCTTAAAGATGGCTTGATAATTTGCTACACTATGGGTGTAACAAATGTAATGGTGGAAACTGACTCTGAAATGATTGTAACTTGGTGGAATACCAAGTCTTATCCAGGCATAAAATTTGCTTCTATATGGAGGGACATAATCACCCTAATGGATTATGTTGGACTCACTGTAAATCATGTTTATAGAGAACAAAATCAAGCTGCAGATGGTTTGGCCAAAATGGGATCAAATGGGAATAATTTTATTACAGGCAGAGCCATGGATTTACCCAAGAATATTTATGCTGCTTACTATCTGGACCAAAAAAGCACACCTTGCCTAAGGGGTAGTTATTTTAAGACCTAGGAAAGGTTTAAAACATTTTTGTTTTATACCCTTGACTAATGATGAAAAATTTCTGAAGTATTACTGATTTACCAAAGCAACTATTCAAGGAAGGCTCTCAACCTAAGGATTATGTTGTGTTTGGATTTATAAGATATACTGGATAAGAACAGATATCTAAAGCTCATGAGGATAATTTTCTGAAGCTTTTGTTTTCTGCTTTGTTTCTGGAATTCAAAGGCAACTTTTTGATGAAGACTAAAGTCTGAAAAAAGTATTGCACTCTTTAATACTAATTAGCTTTTGACATTAGATGCAGGTGACTTAGAAGTTCTAACTTTCTTTGGTACTACAAGTTTTATGCCTTTTCTGCAACTTTAGGCAGTTTTCAAGTGTATATTGCTAGGGGGTGCAGAATGCATTAAGAACCAGGGCTTTTTGCAAACTGGAAACTGAAAAACCAAGAATCAAAGTCTTAGATCACTACTGATCTAGGAGAAACAAGGTGGAGGGGGTATAAGGAGAGGTTTTGTTTTCTTGGGTGCTCTTTTTCTGGTGAAGCATGAGGTTTCTGGGGTGTTAAAATCGTTTTTTCAGCCTCCTAGCAATAATCTTTTGTATGACTGTTTTTTAGTCAAATTTCAGTATGTTTTGATGATGTAATGACCACTATGAGTGTTTATCCCATAGAGACTTTATTTATATAAGCTTTTGTTTTGGAAAAAAAAATAAAAAATCTACAAATGTTTAGTAGCTAATGGAGTAAGGCTAAAAAAGATTTCAACACCTCACGTATGGATAAAAAATCAATCTTTTACCATATATCTTGAATTTTTTAATTATCGACTTTAGTATGACAGCACCCGCATAATTACGGAATAAACTGCATTCCCCTTTTTAAAACCCCTCCATTTTCCCCAAAACCTATAGAACTCCCTTATAGTACTGTTATACATGATCATTACAATTTTCATTCATTAATATTGTCAACTAAAACAGAATTATTGTGGTGTAGACTCTTGAATTACTCTTAAATTGTATCCGAAAGTTTTCTTAAACAAAACAGTCACAGTAACCATAATACTGTGCAACTAAAAAATCAGTTCCCAAGAATACCAAACACTTTGAATTACTCCTAAAAACTATTGTACAAAGATACCTGGACTAGAGAATTATAATTTTTACTTTAATGTGAACCAAACTTTTTTTATGATTTTCCAGCTCATATATTGCTCTAAAAGCCATCTCTCTCCCTCTTTCTCTATCTTTCGTCTTGGCTATGGCGGCACCACGTAGTTCTTTTTTTTATATAATTTTTTTTGGGAAAAAAAATGTTTTAAGTCACTTAAACAGAGAGGACAGTGTATTTGCAAATTCTATAATTTACTTATTTTTCACGTAACATTTAGTATAATTTTGGTTATAGTACAAAAACAGAAATGATATTTGAGTTGAATCTGCACTACTTTTCCATTTACTAATACAAAATAAATTTTGCATTACAAAGTTGCTCATGTCTTTTCACTATTGTATTTAAGTAGAAAATTTTATACCAGTGTGTTTCATCCATTTATTTGTCAAATTAATTTTGTATCTACTTGCTCTTTATTTTTGAATTTATTTTTACTATCTGGTATCATGCTTTACAACGACAAAGTTTTAACACCAAAAGTTTGGGTTCAATTAAGTTGAATAATTGGAGAACACATTTTGTTCTATATTAGGACATGAATCGATAAGAGAACAGCAACAGTGGATGGTGTTTGGCCTATCGATTTTTACTACATTTCTATGGGAATCTGAACACATTGGAGTATCAACTGATATAGGGGGTATTTAGGCATTATCAACAGTCACTTTTTTCAAATTAAAATTCTTACCAAAGTAAGCTGCATGTTTGGACTATGGTGGTGGCATCTGAAACATATACTATTGGAAACCTTACATGCTTCGGTTGAACAACAAAGCGAATATTGAACAGCAGAGAGAAGAAAGAAGAACAACAAAGGAAAAGCACTTCTATCTTATTATTTCATTGTTAAGTTAATATGTTTATACATCTAGCTTAGTATTTACATTAGAACCCCAAGTAGTACCCAACTAATGCATATGAACCTAAAGATATATAAACTAGTATACATCATTCAAAAAGGTAAATATAAATGATAATAGCCCCCCTCAAGATGGAGAATGAAGAGTCTGAATTCTCATCTTGCCTAACAAGGAATATAGCAAAAGAAAACTGAGGGCTTTGGTGAATATGTCCCCGAGTTGGTACCGTAAGTAGACATGTAAAATGTGTATTTTTTCTTCAAGAATTTTATTTCTGACAAAGTGACAGTCGATCTCTATGTGCTTAGTTCGTTCATGTTGTACGGGATTGTGAGCTAACGCAATTGCAGATTTGCTATCGGTAAAGACAACAATTGGGCCCGAAAAGGGAACTGTCAAATCAGCGATCAATTGTGCAAACCAGACGGTCTTAGCAGTTGTCTGAGAAAGAGC
This sequence comes from Primula veris, assembly GCA_963682055.1. Classification (NCBI taxonomy): domain Eukaryota; kingdom Viridiplantae; phylum Streptophyta; class Magnoliopsida; order Ericales; family Primulaceae; genus Primula; species Primula veris. Next base: position 19,036,659 of record OY821748.1, on the reverse strand, counting down.
TCTATATTCGGCTTATGTAGAACTTCTCGATACGATGTTTTGCTTCTTACTTTTCAATGACACAAGAGATTCACCCAAAAATAAACAAAAACCAGAAATTAACTGTATCGTGTCGATACACGAGGCCCAATCAGCATCAGAATATGCTTTCAAAACCAAATCAGTATGAGAAGGTAAAAAAATTCCTTGGGCAGGAGTGCCCTTCACATATTTAAGAACCCTAACAGCAACATCCATATGAACTTTACATGGTTTAGACATAAACTGACTCAACGTATTTACGGCATAACTAAGAGTTGAGCTTCACGACAAGTCGTCTGTAGAGTAGAGGATCTTGCAAAGGATCAGGTGCATTTTTAGTGAGTTTAAGTATTGGTTTCATATGAGAACTTACAGGCTTGGAGCCTAAAAAACCAGAGCTTTCAAGTAGCTCGAGAGAATATTTTTTTTGACACAAATGTAACCCGTTTGTTGTTCGTAAAACTTCTAAGCCCAAGAAGTAATGTAAGGGGCCTAAGTACTTTATTTTGAAAGATATATCCAGGAAACTTTTTGTAGTAGAAATGAGAAAATTGTCATTACCGGCTAAGATTATGTCATCAACATATACTAGAAGAGCCAAAAATGAATCTTTCTTTTGTATAGTAAATAGAGAATGGTATGCCGATGACTGTTTAAAACCTTGGTGATGCAAAGCTCCGGCTAATTTATTAAACCATTGTCTACTAGCTTGTTTAAGTCCATATAAAGACTTGTGTAATTTGCAAACAAGATTACTATTTTATTTTACAAAACCCGGAGGGAGTTGCATGTAAACTTCTTCATTTAGGTCACCGTGTAAAAAAGCATTGTTAACATCTAGTTGGATCAAATTTCAATTTTTGACAACAACAACGGCTAATAAAGTTCTTACCATAGTCATCTTAGCAACGGGACTAAAAGTAGCTTCGTAATCAATCCCTTCTAGTTGGCTGAACCCATTGGCTACTAGTCTCGCTTTATATCTCTCGACTGAGCCATCGACTTTGTGTTTGACTTTAAAAACCCATTTGCATCCGATTGGATGTTTGCCATTTGGTAGAGGCACAACACTCCAAGTGCAATTTTGTTTCAAAGCTTCATATTCGGTTTTCATAGCTTCAATCCATTTAGGATCTTTTGAAGCTATACAAAATGACGATGGTTCGGAAACAGATGAAATAGCAAGACAAAATTTCTTATGCTTTTGAGAAAAATTATCATAAGAAAGGGAAAATTTGAAGTCATGAGGGTGCGTAGATACTGGAGTTTGACCTTGAGCTAATGAACAGTGAAAATCCTTCAAATAAGTCGGAGGATTAGTTTCCCTCACAGATTTCCTAACTTGAGGAAGTGGAGATTGGTCAACCGGGGACGAAATAGACGAGTTATGTGAGAAGGAGGATGGAGGTATCATAGGCTGACTTTGAAATGAAGGATAATGAGCCACGTATTCCGAAGAAGTTGGTACTGAAAAATCAGCTTCGACAGAAGAAGAATGAAATATATGAAAAATCAGAAAAAGGTATATTTGTAGGTGAATTAGAAGTTTCATAACGAAAAGGAAAAATGTCCTCATAAAATGAAACATCTCTAGAGACAAAAATATGTCTCTTCTCAAGGTCGTATAGCTTATATCCCTTAACGCCAAATGGGTAACCAACAAATATGCATTTTCTTGCATGCGGATCAAATTTTTATCTTTGTTTAGAAAGTGTGCAAGCATAGGCCAACCATCCAAAAACTCGGAGATGGCTGAGCGAAAGTTGTTTATTAAACAACATTTCGAAAGGGGATTTATTATGAAGTACCGGTGATGGTAATCTGTTTATAAGATGAGCAGCCGCTAACACACATTCCCCCCAAATGTGTTCAAGCAAATTAGCTTGGAACTTTAAAGCCCTAGAAACATTTAACAAATGTTGATATTTTCTTTCCAAAACACTATTTTGTTGTGGTGTTTCAACACAACTCATCTGGTGAATTATGCTATTTTCCTGATAAAAGAGAAGTAATATGAACTCGGTTCTGTTATCTGACCTCAACACTTTAATTCTTTGTCCAAATTGGGTTAGTACCATTTGATAAAAAGTAGGGATAGTTACACTGGTTTCTGATTTGTGCTTAAGCAAATAAACCCATGTCGTTCTAGTATAATCGTCAACTATCGTAATAAAAAAATGATAACCACCAATTGAAGAAACATTATAAGAACCCCAAATATCACAACGAATCATCTCAAAAGCAAAACTTGTACGAATAGTGCAACTAGAAAAGAGAAGTTTATGTTGTCTTGACATGGTGTACTAGTTAAAGGTTTAAGACCAGGTACATATTTTGCTAAAAATTGCATATTAGTCGAAGATGCATGGCGCAACCTATGAGGCCAAATAGTAGGAGAACAAGTGACCTGGGAGGCGGTGTGTACCGCTTCAGAAACGACTCCAAAATCTTTAGAAACTAAGTCGGTATCTTCTAAAAAATAGAGCCCGTTCGCCTCTCTAGCAATCCTAGTCATCAACTTGGTTTGTAAGTCTTGGATAGTGCAACATTGATAATAGAAGATAAGACAATAATTCTGATCTCTTGTTAATTTACTAGCTGATATTTAATTGAACCCAAAGGCGGGAACACACCAAACATGATTCAATATCAAACCGGACTTGAATACTACGTTCCCTACATGAGTTACTGGCACTTTACCTCCATTCGGTAAATAAACAAAAGTGTCCATGGTTCCAATGACATTGGTGAGAAGCGTTTGGGAACTAACCATATGTTCACTCGCACCGGTGTCAATAACCATGGGGTCTTAATGTTTTGAAAATAATTTACATTTGATAGACCACGGGTACTAATAGGCATGGCATATTCTGAATTATCAGTGTAAGACTTTAATAGATTGCTACCTGTAAAAGCCATATTAGAGAAAGGGGTGTCAACAACATTGTTTGTAATACTAGCTTGATCACTCTTGTTTTAAGAATGAGGTCGTAATGCACCCTATCCTTGAGATTGGACAATACTACAAAGTAGGTTGAACTGTGCTGGTCTAAAAGAATAGTTGGAGTTCACATGTTCTGTCATCCGAGGAGAATCGTGCATTGAAAAAGAAGGACCATTGTAGTATGAAGCAGGAGATGTTGTGTTTGTATGAGCATGCACAGGAGATGCAGAGCGGATGTTGTGTGAGTTATATCCCGCAATAGCTTCGGCTGAAGGCATAGATACTTGGTTGGCTGAATGAGAATGAGGTTTGTAACCCAAAATTCCCCTGCATTCGCTTCTTCCTTGATTATCTTTAAGTCTATAGTTAGGATCTTTAGCCCTATAGTTAAGCGGATATCTGTGAAGCTTATAACATGTTTCACGTACATGGTTGGTTCCTTGGCAATAAGAGCACTGCATAGCTATTTTAGTCCCCTGAGCAAAAGAATTCTTCAAATTTAGATTGTGGTTAACAGCCAAAACCATACTTTCGGAGTAGTCGCGAGAAGAGGTGTTCGCAAGTCTACTAGATTCCTCTGAGTATAAAAGTGAGAAGACGTCGTCCAATGGGGAATAGGTTTCATCATTAATATCTGGCTTCTGTCTTTGGCAAAATCATCATTTAATCTCATAAGAAAAACCATACGAAAATGGTCTTGTTCTCTTTCTTGTAAATTACTCATAAAGTTACAAGCACATCCATTAATCACACCTCAAGAACAAGTGGGTAAATGACTAAAGATATTCAAACCATTCCAGATTATCTGTAGTTGAGTGAAGTATTTTGTAATAGACTGAGTTTCTTGGGTAAGGGAGTGCAGAAACTTGTATAGTTCATAAATTTTAGGTTCCCTTCCTTGAGTGTATCTCTGTTTCAAAACGTTGCACATTTTTTCAGCTGTAGCGATCTATAAAATAGACTGGGAAATATCCGGACTAACAGAATTTACTATCTAAGACTGGACTACCCAATTACATATTTTCCATGAGTGATGCAAAGTATCATCAGAATTAGGGCAGGCCAAAGAACCATCAATAAAACTCATTTTGTTTTTTACTCCAATAACCATAGTCATAGCTCTACACCATGTGTGATAATTTGCCCCATTCAAAATGGGATTAATTAAACTACTACCCACTGTATCACTAGCGTGAAGGTAATAAGGGCTGTGTATATCAATAACACTATAACCAACACTATTATTGGAAGCGGAAGCATTATTAGAAGTAGAGGTAGGGGTTTCGCCCATTGAATACAACACTTTAAATAAGTTAATCAATTAAACGACACAAATTCCCGTCTTCAAAAATAAATATTCAATTGTTAATTTTTTTTTAAAATTTTGATTAATAATTAAATTTAGGATAGTATACACTAGTGTTCTATATTTTTATTTGAGTTTTTATTGTGTTGAAAATTTTGTTTTTAATTTATTAAATCCTAATTTGTCTAATATATAATAAAAATTGAAAAATTAAATTATTTATTGAAAATGTATCATCTTCATTTTTTAATCTAATGATTGTAAAAGTGACTGTACATTATACAGTGTAACTCAATGACGGCATAAAATATTGACAGAATAATAATCCTTAAAACTGCAATTCAAAATTTCAACAAAGGTCTTTAATTTTTGTGATATCAAAATGCTTCCAGCAGAAGGATTGAGGCCTTGTCCTTGAATCTTGCATGAACGAGCTATTCTTGATTTATATTTAATTGTTCTCTTTTCTCCATATTCTTCCAGCCAAATTTAACTTCAAACATTCTCCATCATCACTAGTTACGAAGAATGCTAGGTTCTTCTTATGTATGATTAGCCCGTCTAAACTATCCCGGACAACACTGGCACAGTCATGCACGGATACTCCTCGGAATTCCTTGCCACGTTATCAGTCTCTCCTTCTCACCGACTTCGAAACAGTATCTAAATTTTTTTGCCTCGGTTTCTTCCCCCATAAGGCACAAGAAGGTGATGAAGACATGAGAATGTTCAAAGTTGAAATATTCAAAATGTATGAAGAACTGGTGGTTAAAGCAATTAATAATCTGCAAAAGAAATTTTTAATGGCGTTACAATTTGCAAATCTCTTTGACTGATAGAAAGGTTCAGAATCAATAGTTAGACTAACAATACATCGCACTTATCCGTCAAACCAACACTTCTTGCTTTCCTGTATATACAAGTATACAATTACTCGTGAGAGGTTATATAAACATCAATTTAGACATCAAGTTAAATATTTTTTTTACAAAAACGCTCAAAATTAAGATTTTATTAATGCAAATCTCCACGATTTTACGATGAGAACGCATGTTTTGAATTTTTAAATTTTACCGTAATTTCCAAAATATGTCATTATACATATCGGAAAAAAAAAACAAGAAGCATATTTGTATTTCCGTCGTGAAACCGTTAAGATTTGCATTAATAAAATTTTGATTTGGAGCGCTTTTGCAAAAAAAAAAGTGTTCAAATTGATGTCCATATAACCTCCCTCAATTACTTACCAAAAAAACGTATACAATTGTTTTCTCTATATCACAAGCTTGAAATCATTTGTCAAGATTTGTAATTATAAAGATGAGTTTTTGGTCCCCATTCAGGTGTTTCATAGTTGGAGTTTTAATTGTCAAACTTAATCGACTACAAAGAGTTTCCGAATACTTAGAAAAACTAAGAACACAATTGCAATTACGACAAAAAAATCAAACACCAACGCATTGCAAAATTCAAAACTATCCCCTACAAGCAAGAGCAGCAAAGGTTTGGCGGGATTGACGGGAAAAAAATGAAATAAAAGTTTCATAATAGTAAATAATACGCAAAGTAATTAATCTCATTCGTACTGGCTACATTAGGCCTAAACTCCAAAGTGACACCACCGCTCCCCGGACCTCACGCAAGACCTCACGCATTACAGGAGTTTATTTAGCACCTGGTTTGCCCATAATAATTAATACACAGACGAAAGATCGAGATTTCCTGTTTAAACCACATTTTTCGTAGGTGCGAACATACAGCAAGATCTCAATTCTTAGAAATATCTTTACTTCTTGTGTCATTGAGTATGGATATGGTTATAAAGATAAGTGTCATTTTCCGAAAACTAATTAGGATAAATATTTAAAGATGTGGAGAGGGAGAACTCACATTATTATACCACACGCTATGATCCTCTATTTCATTGGAATCGTTGATACAATATATATAATTAAAAGTAGACCCATTAATCTCTGTAACATAGTGGCCGACATCCTTGAGATGCGCAACAAGGGATGTGACATCTCCAATGTTTGAGCACTTATAACCTGGGCAATTATATGGGCAAAATCTACATCCTTCCTCATGCCTGGTCCTATTAGGATAAGGGAAAATACCTTGACAATCCAATTCACGAAACTTGCACGGAAGATCTAGCAACTCCGCAAGTTTCTCTAAGGCTATACTCCTTATGTTGCCAAGCTCAACTCGGCATGTCGTGCAAGTGTCATCTACTCTACCCTTGCATGTCGAGCATATGGTGTGACCATTGCAGCACTATACATTGACATAAAATATACGAAAATAAAGAAATCACAAATGAAAAAACAAATCAGGGAACACAAAGGACACATAAGAGTAATTTAAATACCTAACACTTTAATCATGTTTAATACATCACATTTCTCCTCAACTCGGTGGAATTTAGTTTTCTTCCAAAAACCTACAGCCAATGCGCTTATATTGTACTGATTTTTAATTGAAGTTTAACAGTGAAGAGACAATTTTGTAGGCTATAAAGTGAGATTTTAATTTCAGTTGGTGTTCTTGTTTTACATTGGTTTCAAGAATGGAAGGATAAAACTTTTACAAATGCTTACCAAGCAAGATTACATTTTCGTACCAAACTCATTGAAAGACTTGAGTACCAATATTCATCATGTTTTGGGCAGGGATTCTGCTTTTAAATTGACCATTTTATTTGAAGACTAAATTAATCAAGCTCCAAAAAATTCAACAAACCAAGTTCATAGCAATTAAAGTTTCATGACCATATACTCCTTTTTAACTTTACCACCAAAAGTTAATGATAGTTGGGTTTTAAAAATAAATCATTAAATTTTATAATCACAATGAAATCATGAGCATCAAATAAGGAAAGCATACCTGATAAATAGGCCAGTACATAAAGTTCGTGCAAACGGGACATTCTAATAAATCTTTTATAGCAGAGTTTGGATCCATTTTGGCATAAATTGACTTTTGGAGTACAAGAATGTTTAGGAGTAATCTGTTAACCTATATATAGATATCAAATCCATTTTCCCAAAAACCTATTAACTCCTAATACATGAATACATTTTTTATTCATGAATATTTTTAACTAAAACAGAATTTACTGTGGAGTGGACTCTTGAGTTACTCTAATAACAGAACGTTTTTCTAAAAACAAAATACTCACAGTAACCAAAATGCTGTGAATTAAAAATTAAAATAAGATAAATTAACAAAACATACTATTTTTGAAACTAAATTATTAAAAACATACCCAAATTTTTTTAATTAATAAAAACATACCCAAAAGTTCATATGCTAATTTGTATATTTCATACCATTATTTCAAAATTTCATACCTTAATTTGTATATTTTCATATGGTTATTTCAAAATTTCATACATTAATTTGTATATTTTCATACACTTATTTCAAAAGTTCATACCCTAATTTCAAAAGTTCATATGCTAATTCATAGAGTTCAACTTTATTTTCAAAGTTCATAACTCTATTTACAGAATTTATATCTTTACTTACATAATTTATATTCATAATTTTCAACTCCATATCCTTAATTCATGGAATCATACACTTATTTTTCAAATTTATACATTAGTTAATAAATCCAACTCTTACCCGTCCTCCGATCTCTAATTACCACGTCGTCGTCGTGAGACTCTCATTCGACATCAATATCGAGTTTTCGATCTCACTCTATACACTCACTG